>JBBCAQ010000010.1:17500000-20000000 GCA_038050395.1 Parthenolecanium corni
TATACTACCTATGTGTCAACCTCAATAAAAACATATACAATTCCATCGATTATAAATTTTCGTTGGTTTTACCGTTTTTCTGCCATCCAGGTCAGAATGATGAAATTAATTTTGAATTTTGAATAATTGAATTAATATAAAATTTAAATTATAGGCCTAAACCTTGGCAAGAATTGACATAATGGGGAGTTGGTAACTTATGAAAGAAAAAAAATCCTGTTTTAGTTTTTCTCATTTTTATTTATTAATTTTCTTTTTCTACAAATTTTTCCATTTTTATAATTTTACATTATAGATTAACAGTTTTTCTCTACTCTCCTCAAACTTATTTCTTTTATTTACCCTCAAATACAGCTGTGAGGCTTTGCCCCTATGGTATTTTCTTTGGTAATTGTATTGTAAAGAAAATTATATCGTTGTAAAATGTTAACATTTGAATGTTTTCGCGTCAACAACGTGAAATTTTAAATAGATAACGGGAAAATGAGACGAGAAAAGAACTTGAACGAAAAAATTCCATCGTAAAATGAATACAAATTTATGTTCAACTTGATCTCACTGACAATTAAATTCGAGTTTGTAGCTTTTTATTTCGTAGGTACTATAGCTGTTATTGTGTGCTCTGAGAAGACGATGAAACTGGCCCGAAAAATTCTGAGAATTTTTTTTTAACGACGAAGACTGAAATTTCTTTTTCTTATTTTCAATTTATTCTTCGAAAAGATAGGAATGTCGCTCGGATCTGAAATTTATTTATTCACAGAAAATAGAAAGAGCTGAGTCCCTTTCATTTTAATTGTCTAGAACATAACTCATCAAGCGTACTTACTGGAATTTCATCTCTCGATTTTGTGAATCAAATGAGGAAAAAAAATTTGATAGTTCTAAAAATAAATTTTCAGCCGAACGTGTTTTTGTTTTGTTTTGTTTCGAGAATGTTGACCTAATTCGACTCTTTAGAATTCCCTGTCGAGTCTTGAGAATTTTAGAAAATTGTTATAGAGTTGCCTAAATATTTTATTGAAAATCAAAATGCTCCGTCCCGTTTTATTCCGTGAAGAATATGGTACCTAATTCAAATTAAATTAATCGCAGTTTTTATCATATTTGTAATTGGCTTTAAATGAATTATTATAATATTATGTTTTAATTTACCTAATTTTTCTTATCTGAAATGAAAGCTCTTTATTATTCGTCGGCAAACTTAAGAAAAAAAAAAAAATTCAAATCAAATAAAGTCAAGGCTTCCTATTTGTAAAAGTTTCGCTGTTGGCATCATATCGACATTTTTATGGCCCATTTAATAGAAACCTACTTGGAAATTCTTCACGATAGTTTGCTTATCAATCACTTTAAAGAATCCCCTGTAGTATCCCACAGGTTTCAAAGACGAACACACACATAATGTGTCGTCAGAGAAATTCATTTTCGAAAAGTAATCATTATAGAGTAATGGCCGAAACATTGTTTACATTTCTCCATTTTTGAATTATTCGAAATTGAAATATTCTACTATTAGCTAGTAAGAGAAGGAGTATGAATAATTGATAGAGGTGTGTAAGTAGAAAGTATATGTACATATGTCAGATAATTCAAATGTAGAAAAAGTACGAATGATGAAATATGAACAATATATGTGTCTGGAAAATCGAAAATGGACACTAATTATATATAAGTCAGAATACAGAATTCATCTGGTCGATAATACGTACATGGCTTCGGTTCAGTCCCCACAACAGCAGTCTGTTTCCGTTAGTGCACTTTTCCAAGTTTTAATCAACTTCGGAAATTTATGTCCTCATATGAGAGTAAAGAATTCCGGGAAAGTGAGCCATCGGAAACTAATCATTAAAGTATGACGTTTTTAAAGCGTTCGACAGTAGGGTCAAAATAGGGTGCGTTGACGAGAAAATGAAAAGCTGCATCGTCAAAATATTTCTCCGAATACTCTGAAAAATGCATGAGCCAATCCGTGTGGAACCTGGCCGTCCCGCATTAAATTCGGGAGAATTGTTGCGTCATTTTCTCTTTGTAATTTCCAGAAATGGCCACCAGGTCATCAGGTGATTCATTACGAACAAATTTCCTCAATTAAGTAGGTACCTTTTTCGTTGGATTGCTAGTACATTGCCTGCTTTGTTAGCCATCATGTAAAGTACCTAAACCGTAACCGTGTTGTGGTAGCCCTGTACGGCCTACACATATATTTATTTGTGACTAAAACGGAAGGGACGTAGTTCAAAATTTTCGTCCAAAATTTCCATCTTGAAGCATCAAAAATATAAACCGATACCCTTTAGAACAAGAACTGACTGAAAAGTATTTGAAATATCAATTTTGGTATTTTCACTTTTTCCCTGAAATTTGGTCTGCGTAAGTAAAAGTTTTTCAATCTTCTAAATCAGCTGAGGTTGAAAAACAAGATATGCCCTACCGTCGAATGGGGCGACTTTACACACTTTTTTTTATGTTTTTCAACTTTGTCCTTTAATAACTCTTCCAATTTTTAAGCTATTGAAGTGAATTTGGTTTTAAAATATAGGTCTAACATTTCTCACCACAATTGTAAAAAAAAGTTTAAGTTTGCAGCCTTCCTTCTATTTTTTATGATTTTTCAAAAAATTTGTGTAAAGTCACCCCTCAATGGGGCGACTTTACCCATCAATTTGTAATTGACGGGTTATTGAAGGGTGGGGAGGCAAAATTTGAGGATGTTTGTACTCAGACATATGATTGAAAAGAAACTAGTCAAGTACCAACTTCAACCGTGTGAAACCAAACTGAATATTTTGAGTGTCTGTGGTTAAAAAAAAAGACGAATAAGAAAAAGGAAAAAACCATATCGCCGCTTCATTTTCTTGTTCTGTTACTGGGTGAAGTGAGGTAGGGGCGGCGATCTTCTTTTTCTTTACCTCCTACCTGCTTCGATCCAAATCGTATTTTGGTTTTAATTTTTGCCTGGCAATTTATTTATTGGGCTAAAACGAAGTGGGTAAAGTCGCCCCTTGAATGTAAAGTCACCCCGTTCGACGGTATTTTCATTCCTCATGCGAAAAACGGCAGAATGGAAAACATAGTAACGAAAAAGTAAAATGGTTTTGAAAAGTCATTACCATGTGATAGAAAAACTGGCAAAATAGTCATTCTTTGGATTTACCATTTTAAATTTCCTTAAAAATTTATATTGTATGTGAACTTATCCACAGAATAGGGCAAAATTTTTATTCTCGATTACGATTGACGAGAAATAATCATGATTGATGATTGATGAATGGTCAGTTATGGTAAGAACATGATTGCATTAATCATGCAATCATGATTTAATCGCTGGGTAGGTCGTAACTATAATATTCAGCCTCAAAACGAGAAATTCCCAGTATGTTGTAGCAACTTTTCAACAGCTATTCTGTATACAAGTTGAAGCGGCGAGGTATAGCTAAAAAATATTGAGAAATTCGAGTTTTGCACCCCAAAACTCATAGACATCGATGTATCATATTTTATACACACAGAAAAATTTCAATGGTAATTTTCACAATTTGGATAGGAAAACTGAGACAATTCAAGATGTGTAGCTGAGATTAGTGTAGCTGAAATCACTACAAAAATATTAAAATGCAATATGTTATCCTATTAAGATAGTAAAAAGTACTACAAATATTAGAACGTATTTACAATAAATAGTAATTTTTATAACAGCGATGGGAAAAGTTTCTATTATGCTGTTAATAATTAATACCATCCATTTCTCTGAATGCAGTCAATTATAATCGATGATTAATGAGAATCATGATTGATAAATATTTTCAATCATCAATTATCAATTTGACTGAAATTTGCCCAACTCTGGTTATCCGGTTCTTCCATCCATAGCTTCAGTCGGTTAGTTATACTTCTCATGTATTAATCTAATGAACTAATCAACGACTAAAAATAAAAAATTGATAAAAGAAAACTGAAATCATTGGGAATTGGGTATTTTATATTTCTTTTAAATTTTTTAACATTTGCGGGTGCGGTAATTTGACATTAGAATATAAATTTGTTTACTGCCGAAGTCACTAAACGGTTCTGATTTCCTCAGGAAATGACGCTCATGGTAGCGTTATAAAAAAAAAAAACTAACCGAATACAGGAATTATAATTATTTAATCCTCTTTGGTCTTGTGGGAAATAGGAAATGGGAAAACCTGAATGTATTCAGTACTACTATCTTAGTGGTAAAGGAGTATATTTGTACAGATGAATAGAAAATGTTTGAAAAATTAATTTTTTTATTTGAAGCTGTTTATAATTCAGAATGAGACGCATACGAGTGGATGGAGACAAGGATAAAGGCAGCAGTTTTTCACTTACGAAAAAAAACAACAATTTTTTTCCAAGTTATTTACTCTAGCTATAGTCAGTCCAAGTTTGGAGTTCCATGACGTTCGTACAATGCTTCAACGAATCAGAAGAAAGTATTTTTGATTTCAACCGTTTTTCAACAAATCGCTTTCTTCAGATCCGTGTGACGTCATGAAACTCTTAACTTTAACAGACTACAAGCTGACGCATGAAATTGAAATTTCATTTAAAAAAATTGGGGGAAAGTCAATTCAAAAATACGGTATCTATTAATTTGTTATTTAATACTTCTGAGTTGGATGGTAATTATTATGTAAGCGCATTATTCATTTGCCAAGTGTCACTTTTTTTACCAATTATTCACGCAGTAGGTAACATAATTTTAAAAAATTTTTAGGTAAATACAAGCTTTTATCTTCATGCGCTCTCCAGTTGAATTTTTTCAATAAAATATTTAAATAAAAGGGGGGCTAAAATTTTCCAATGGAACTATTCTCATTATGGGGTCTATCAGAACTCAGAAATAAGTATCAAGTTTTTTATTTTATTTTATAGAGTTTTAATAAATGAAAAACAAAAAGTTTTTTGTCAACATTGAAATACCTATATATACTACTACTCTCTATATCATTAATCTGATTATGCATATCATTTTGGAATCTTCAACTGTGATCAGTTTTTTAAATCAATTGGTTAATTATTGTCTCTGAAACGTATTAAAATGTAAATATGTTTTTAAGAACTTGTAAAGAAAATGAAATTTTCCCTTTTAAAAACCGTTGATTGAAATTTTTTTTTTTTGTCTCTTGAATCATCAAAATTCATCCTTTTTTCATTCATACGCCTCATGTACGCCTTGCTGACCAGATTTTCAATGATACTATTTTATCTATTATTGGTTTCAAAGATAGGTGTCAGGTGTGTACTTTTCGTAGTATTTGGTTATAGCAGAACAACTTGAGAATATTAATTTTTTTTCCCCGATTTTCGAGATGCTGTTACGTCGTAATCGTCCTTGTGTCATTCCATTTTTCATCACCCACTCTTGAAAATGACGTCTTTAAACTTGAGGTGAGATTTTACTATACCTACTGTATGTACGTTTCTAGAAACAAGTAAAAATTTAATCTTTCCAGAGACGACGTCTACGAATTTCATTGATTCTTTAGAAATATTCATTGTTACCTATTTCTTTTGTCAAAAAGGAGACAAGTATCTTCCTGCTGGACCTATTTGTGAAAATATCCGAATTCTTGGAAATTTCCGCCTAAATGAAAATATTTAGTAGTTTTTTTTTTTTTTGCGTTATCTTCGTCGGGAATTTCGGTAAATTAGAAAAGTTTCTATTCGAATTATTTGGCGACAAAGGTTGAAATGGATTCATCGCTTCTACTGGTGTCACCTCCTTCGTAGGCTTGTGCGACTATCCTTTGTGAGGTAGTGTGCGAATTTTTGATAATTGAAAGCCAACCTTGAAATCGTTCCGTATATTTTTATTTAGAAGTTTAATAGATTAAATTAATAATGAGGCTTGTCAATTCTTTATTCCCAACATTTTGAAAGAAGTTTCGTGAATTACAAAGAATTACATTGTTTTTCGTTCTTTAATTTCCAACTGAATGGAATCAGTTGGTTGTCTAAAAATTCCTGGAAGTTTTTTTTTCTTTCTTTCTTTCTTTTTGATGAATGTGTGAAAAAATATTTTCTATGCAGGTTGTCGTCGACAAAATGATATTGTAGCTCTTTTGGCAACAAAAATTTGCTTATTCGTCAGAATAATATGAAGATCAGCGTCTGTGTTGGAAAAATCGATTTTCGTATCGAATTACAAACCCATTCGACAGAATGTTTCTATGCTTCTTCCTATTATATTTTTGTAAGAACTAACAGAGAATTTTTATTATAATTTTTTCAAAACTGTAGAAAGAAAGTACCTACCAGATTTGAATTATTAAGTTTGATGAGAAGTGTCTATCGTGATTTCAGTCTTGAAGGAAAGTATAAAGTTCATAGTTCTGTTATTTTAGTTGTTAGTTGAAATTGCACTTTGTGATCTCATTGAAATAAGAATGTATTTAAAAAAGAAAAGCAAGAAGGGTAAGATTTAAATTACAGATAAGAGGATGATTAGGAAGAGAGTATTGATAACACTACTCTCCACAAGAAAGTTAGGTATAATTTTGTTTATCATTCGCTTATTTGAGACTCTTGAGACGGAAACTTACTATTGTTTTAGAATTTCATAAGTACCTTTTCTTAGAACAGGTACCTATAAATGAAATCCTGAAACGACTTTAGGATATTTTCTGTGGATACTTCTTAGTATGTCGGATTAGAGTTTCGACTACTTCTTGACTTTTACCTGCATCATTAATATTAACGTTGCAAATACTGTAGGTACTATGAGCAACATTTTGTTTCTTGATTGCTTAGTCATTTTTTGAATTACTCAAATAAAGAAAATAGTTGCTAACAAAGCATTTCGTTAGTTGGTACTAACTCTAGCACTAGCTTCATCGATTCTATCAGACTTTTATTTTCTTGAAATAGGTATTTGTTTGAGCCAGTCTGTTACATTTTTTTTTTTTTTAAGATTGAGCGGTGTAATTGGTGATTTTTCCTTCTCTGATGGCACTGACCGATGTCATCCGATACGACTTTTCCAGCGGCAATATATTTTATGCGACCAAATTAGGGCTGCGAAATACCGTGTTGAAATATTATAAAATAATTTTGCTTGGCAATTTTTTACTTTCCGCCATCTTGATTTATACGGAAAAATTTGTTGATTAACATCAAAGATTCGATAAACAAATTATATGTACTTCCGTTGAGTAATTGCAGTTATTAGTGGAGCCGATGAAAGTGCATGAGCACGATTTACAATTGCATCGCTGCAGGTGATGTGTTGAAATGCGTTTTATGCGCAAAAAGTAAAGAGAAAATATGAAAAAAATTGCGTAAACGAGTAATATCCAACTTCTCACCGACCTGACGGTAATTTGAGTTATTTAATTGAATTGCTTTTCAAAATACATACAATAATATACACTATACAGGGGTTATTCACTTTTACTCGTAGCATGTGAAAATCCCATTTGCTGCTTGTATGAGTTTGGCTGTGTGTTATCTTGATTCACGAATGCAGAAGGGAAAAAAATCTCATTAGCACATTATCGGCACACTGAAAGGCAGGGATGCCAACTTGAAGGATTATAATCCCTGAAACCACGGATTTATTTACTGTCTTGAAAAATGTCAGGGACGAAACCAGGGATTTTTTGTGCCGTAATTTCAGGAATTTCAGAAATTTTTTGAATTCTATAGGGATTTTTTTAAATGTTATAGTAATTTTTTTTATTTTTTTTTATTTCAAGGATTTTGTCTCCATTTTCAATTATTATTCAAATAAGAGATGTTATTTGGTACTTTTCACTATCCTTGTGGTTTAAAATTTTTCCATTTGATAATTCTGCAGATCAAGTTTTTTACTTATTTTTTCCTTAGTGGATAAAATGCTTTTTTTCACCTCCAGAACTTTTTTTCGGCTCGAAGCAGGGATTTTTAACAATTTTGTCGGCAACGTGGCTGAAAGGTCGCATCAATTCATGTTGCTGCATTCGTGAATGAAGATAACACACAGACACACACACACACATATATACGATTCACCTTTAAACGCAGCAAATGCGATTTTCGAATGCTGCTGGTCAAAGTGAATAACCCTGTAAGTTTGTTATGTAGGTACTTGTATAGTAAACATGTGTATTGGGTTCATGGACGATGGACTGTGAGATTATTAGGGTCCAACGTGTGTTTCTCGATAATGCGGATATTGAGATAAAATTTTTCGGCAGTTTTCTATTGTTACGGTATCGATTGAGCGATGATAATTAAAAAATTGATGTCGAAACATCTCCACTTTAATAAGTGCTTATGGTAATGAACTATCTACTTTCAGTTTGTGCAATAGATAATTCGTACCCGCCTCGAGGAGTATATTAAATATTAAAATAGTGAAAATTATTTTTATCGCTAAGTAGATAATATATTATTCCTCATCGATCACGCGGTTATTTTCTAAATATTATACAAAAATTTTATAAGATAGGAGGACAGTAGCTAATTCAAAGAGGGATAGGGTCCAAAACTTCTTCAAATATTTTTTAAATATCAGTTGGCGCGGACGTGTATATTGTTGCTAGGAGCGAGTTTGATTCCCACTATGGAGATCTGAATTTTGTTGATCTGTTTTTCATTAAATTTTATAGACTGGAAAACGTCCGAACAGCAAATTTTAATTTCCAAACAAAGCTGACGATTTTACGTTACCTACCATTCAGTTAGAGTTGCCAGGTGGGTGAAACGATTGTAAGTCAAGTTCCAGAGGGCGGGGGGCTGGAATGAAAGGTCTCTTGTTTAGACGAAACGTTCTTCAGTTCAGTACAAGAATTATTGAGGCACCTGTATTCAAATAGACTGATCCAGTGCCGAAATCAAGTAATCAAGTATAGGGTTTGGAAATATGCCAGAGGACCAAGAAGGATGTTTTCAGCTTTGTTCTAATGTCGCTTGTTGTAGAAGGCCTAATTCATAAAATGAAAATATTCGAAAACAAAATTAGTACAAAATGTAATTTTCTCATTCACAGCCGCGACGTGAAAAATGATCGCGATGCTAGTTGAATAGATTAAATTCTCTTTGGCTAGAAATGTGCATTGAATAGCTCGTAGTCTCGAAATTTTCCAAAATAATTATTTTAGTAATGATTATATTATATTTCATGTTATGCACCCATATCCGTTTAAAACTTGAAATCTCTTGTAGGCTTTTCCAGTAAAGAAAAGAAATTGATTTAATGTGATGTAAAAAAATTTTCTAATGTGCATAGTGAACAAATTTTCGTCTCTCAAAATGACTTACAAACTGAGATTTATGTACTTTATTTTGGTAGCTTTCTCGATTTGGTTTTCATACACTTGAACGATTTTTTTAAAATTCATTTGAAATACTTAATTCTTGGTAGATCCGTTTGTCCTCGTAATTTTCGGTTCTTCGTCTGGTACGTGTTTTTCTTGAAATCGTCAAAAACTGAATAAAATCCAAGTCTTCATAACACTGGTGTAACATTTACATGTTCGTGTAAGAAAAAATTTATGAATGAACTTTCCCACGCGAACATTTTTTTTTCTTTCAACTTGCTTTATTGAACCCATTAATTTGTACAAAGTTATTAAAATGTACTCATGTCAGCTCTCTCGTATCAAAATTTCATTGATATAATTAGTGACATGTTAAAGTGAATTCCGTATAATGAGCTGAATTGCACAAAATTTGAAATAAGTAAGGTACGCATACAAATTCTTATCTAAATGAACATAAAAATATACACTCTAGAAGCTGTCTTCTGCATTGATATAATCTAAATTTAATTTTATAATTTTATCAAGAACTGAACGATTTTATGAATGGTAGAAAGATGCTTTGACAATGCTCATTCATTTATATTATCAGCTTTTGTAAATTTGACGTGTAATTACACTGTACCCTATTCTGCCCCCTCCTTCCGTCATCAACTGTACTGCTGGTTGCATAGAACTTATTTCAATTTCCAATAAAATAAACCATTTTTGCTTTTCGATTGGATGACATTTTGATAAACTTAATTGCAGACTGTTGCATTATTGTTTGCAAAATATATGGTGTCTCATAGGCTGTGAACAATAGAGGAAGATTAATTAATCACGTTGTCGGTTTTGTTCAGCAATGATGGTGTCGTCGTCTGACTTGAATCTGGAGGGGGAAGAAGTTTGACCGTCTTTTTATACACATATCTGCGATAACATCAACGTAATTATCCTCAATCCTGTAGGCTGGAAATAACCTCCGAACTTATGTACCTAATTAAAGTCTCTTCTTTCGTTGGTAATTGCAAATAGGGTTAATTTATTTTATACCTGTAGAGCCTATCTTTCTTCTTATTTTTTTTCTTCTCAATATAATGACACGTTCGTTTGAGACGAAGAACCTGATAGGCAATTCTAACGTGACGTAGCAATTTTCACGGTTGATGTTGCTTTATCTGGTAGGTATGATCAGTGCAAAGATTCTAAGAAATTTAAAATAAAAGAGTACGTATTATTCGAAGTATTTTTTTAAATCAAAATTCTTTGGTTGGCTCGTAGTTGAAGGTATATTTTTATAGTCTAGTTTAACAGAAACTATCGCTTGAAATTAATATTTTTCTGATTTGTAAATTTATTTCTTTGCAAGTTTTCTCGGATGGGTAAAATTTAATGTTCTAATGATAGTGATGTTGAGAATAGTGAATCTTTGACGTGAGAAGCGTTTTTATTGCCGTCGGTGAATTTTAGTATTCTTCAATTATCTGTACGTCACCTTATGTTAATAATGGAGATCAGTTCTCGAAATGTCTCATGGATAACTAGAATTTATAGAAATGTTGAAGAAGAAATTGCAAATTCATAATTTTTTACAAAATCAACTATTTTTCTTTGTTGTATGTCAAATTTAAGTTGACGTTTTTAATTTTGTTTCTTGTGCTTGTTGTGGGTATTTGTTTAAACCCTGTATTGGTGTGTACCTCAAATAATGCACAACGAAGTTAGAAATTCTAACCTAAATTTGACAGAAAGTATAATTTTCGAGTAAAAAAGGTATTGAACGTACCTATTTACGTCATTCTTTACAAAATTATTGAAAACCGACAAAAATTGAGGTTATATCTTTTGAAGAAGATCCTCTATCGCTCTAAAATTAGTTCCTTGAAATATTCAAGTTAATGCTTCTAAGCAAAGAAATAACAGAGCTCCGATTTAACAAAATGAGTAGGTACCTATACTGTTTTTACTCTGACCAAATCCGGAGGAAGATTCGAGAGTGACACTTTTCTCCTCAATTGCTTACACTGAGCATAGGTGAAATATAATTATTTGAATAATAATGTTTGAATTTTATCGAATTCAGACAGAAACTAAGTGACCTTATTTTTTATGCAAGTATATTTTTCGAAAATCCTCTTTACCTCTTGTGCATATTAATTTGTTTTACATTGTATACACTTGATTTTTGAGACTATGTCCTATAATTGTGGTTTTTTTTTTTTTTCTAGGTTCAAGAATAATGTATCTTATCCATGGACAAGTAACGTGTCCAATTTTAAGACTGACTCCAGCTCGAGGAATCAAACCTTGCACGCTGACAAATTAAATTCAGCTGATGCTGGAACTTATACGTGCCTTATTACAAGCCACGACTCGGTTCAGCGTCGCGAAATTCCTCTAGAAGTTTATGGTGAGTACTAAATGAAAATTTAATTTGAAAGTATGCACGTATAGGTATTGAGCTTTGAAATTTTGGTGAGTAGGAGAAACTAAATTGCCTTTATTCTTTTTTAACGAAAAATCCGCTGCTGTCATTTGAAAACGGTGTCATGAATTTTGTTAGAATTTGCAAGATGCATAAAGAGATCACAGGGTGACTCAAATTTTGACGCACCATAAGCGAATAGTATTTGATGCGTCCAAATTTGAATCGCCCTTTGAAAAACATGTTTGATTCATTTTTCTGTGCACCAGCCAAGAACTGGTGCGTAACAAGAAAAACTTTTTGAGGGTTGGGTAACATCCCCCCCCCCTGGCACTTACTCAACTAAACTTGTTGGGCTTTTGGGTTCTTATAGCTGGTACTCAAACATTATGGCATGAAGTTTATTATCCTCAAATCAGAAATAAATTTAATATTTATTCAAACCTAAGTCCCTAAAAATCGATTTGTTTTGCGCGGATTTGTTGCATTTTGCGATAAAATGAATTTTTAAGGACTTATAGACAATTTATTTGTGTTCAATTTTTGAGCTCAATGTGTAAGCATCAGTTTGTAGCTCATTTTGTCGGTCAATTTGTCGGTCTTGTTGCTCATTTTGTAGCTCAATTTAAGATAAAGTACGAGTAGATGAGACATTTATTGGGAATCTATAAATACCTCTGAGAAATTTTATTTTCATTGACAAATACGTATACACGCATGAAATTGAAGATAGAAGCTATAACTTCACTTAAATTTTGTTCAAGTTGTAATTGATTCGACTATCCCCTTCTCATAAGCGGAAAAAGACAACCTCTAAATTGTCTTAGTCTTAGCACCCTGGTTCCTTCACGAAGACATGTAAGTGCATCTAGAAAAATAAGTTTAATGCTCGAAAAGCAGATTTTCATTAAAGGTCTGTTCAGTATTTTTGTTTGAGTAACGATATTAATTATGCACTCAAAATTAGTGCCAATGTGATCATTAATTTTTTCTCATTTCTCTCCCCCCCCCCCACCCTGCTAAATTTACATAAGCACTATTCAGAAACGTTCGAATTATGCTTGTCACTTTTTCGACTTCCATACAGATGTTCAAGTACCATCCGTTTAGTTCGGCCGAATTTTCATGGCTGCATCAAAAATCGTTACACTCGATGGATATTTTTCCCTCTTTCAACATCCAATTAAATTGTGTGTTCCCTGCTCATTTAAAATTCATCGCTGCTCGTGGTCGAAGGCGGTACCACTCTATAATGTGCCGAATAGCAATAATAACGAGTGACTATGCATTATGAATGTGTTATACTGTACTTCTCAAAAAGGTTCGTTTGTCGAGCACTTTTCAAAATTATTTTTCGCCGAAAAAAAGGCCTTTTATGACGCTAAAAAGAAGCGAAGACAAGAAATAAGCGAAACTTCACCCGCAGTTATTAAGTTCACTGACCTTGTATTATTGGAGTTCGTTCTAAAATTGTCGTGAATTTAAAGTTGAAAGAAAAAAAGAGTCATTATAGTTTTTTAATAATCAGAAATTACCGATCTGCGAAGTGTTAATAATAAAGGTGTAATTTAATAGAGACAGGCAACTGGTAGAAGGAAGATGGTAAAGCGAATGAACCTATTCACAGGATGGGTAAAGTTTTCAATGTACGCAATGCCAACGATTAGAGAGTCATTAGGGTGTGTTTTTTTCCTATTCTTTTGAACAATGACTTCGCAGGTTTAAAATAATTAAGTAAAATAGATTTTTAATAACGCATCCGTAGGCTCTATGATCGTCGATTCGCGTGTATTAATCATTTTTTAAGAAGTCCTAATCTAAATGTTTGGTAGGCACGTATGTATATGCTTCGTAAAGTGCGCCTGGGGCTCTCGAATGCTCGCAGCTTTGCACAAAATGTAGGTACTCGGAATGGTTGCTGATGTGCCTCGCATGGCTGGAGACTTATACAAGACTCTTTGTGGGTTGAGAACGTCATATTGAAAAATTGTGCGGCGCACGACTCTTGACGAGTGTCTGTTGTGTGGCAATGGTAGGCACATGTGGGGGGGGGGTGCTCGAAGGGCGAATGCACTCTGTGAGAGATTATTTGGACGTTTGAATACGTGCTGATTGATGTTCGTCTGTTTTGCATTAATGAGTGGTTTGATGCAGTGCATTTTTTCGGGGCTACAATATGAATGGTGAAGGTGATGCTATACATGGAAGGAAAAAAAAAAAAAAAAACAGCCAGCCAGCCGTGTTATATTTTTGGTTGGACATTGAGACGATAGCGAGGATAAATAGTTCGGACCTAGGTGCAGTACCTGGAAAATTAATCTCAATACTATTTCTTATAATGTATGACCTGTTCTATCGAGTTTCTCGGAAGTGTAATGAATACAGTTCGAAGTTTTTGTGAGCTAATGTCATGACCGTAGTTCTTTGTAAATTCCAGATGGTACGTAGAGCATTTAAGCAATTTTTCGAGCTTAGACTGATGGTGTATAAAATATGTATTTTGTCTCATCCGGATACAATAAACTCTGTGGTAGTAATTTAGCGCATTTATACAGTTCTGTGCTGATATATCAATCAGCATAATGAGTTTGGTTGGCATGTTTCTTGAGAATTTTCGGATCACGTACTGTCTTCCTTTGTACCGAAGCAAGCGATCCAAAACCGAGTACCCATTTTCAGCACTTTGATGATGAAAAGCTGACTACCCTCACTCAGCACTTCACTCATCGTACCGCCTTATATTAGGTTTTAAAAAACAAACGCAAGTTTCAGTTAGTATCACTGTTACATTTTTAATGTGTTAACATCTTTCATGATAATGTCGGTGTTGACTACAATAATACGGTAATGGAAATTAGAAAATTACAGAAAATTAAAAACTATGAATGAACTACGAAGAAAATTGATTAAGAAATTATTAGTTCAGTACTTCTTCAAAGAACAGCAACTATATTCTGAAAAAGTTCTTGTAGCACGGAACTTCATGTTTATACACAAATGAAACAAACATATTACGAGTATATTGTATTAACAAAAACTTCGTAGCTTCGGATCAGAATTTTAAGAATATATATAGGTGCCTCTTTAAGTGTCTAATTATGAACGAATTATGTATTAGGTTCATATAGGTAGTCAGTTTTGTTGCACCTGTTTGGAAATGGTGGTTTTGAAGGATAAAGTTGCTCATCTCCCGTCTCCGCATGTTCCCCCAGGTTAGTCGTTGTCATTTCGGATATTTTAATTATTTCTTTTTTCTTCTTCTTCTTCTGTAACAGTTGGATGAGTCATTTGCGAGATTCTAGGCAAAATTATTGCTGGATGCGAAAAAGAAATAACTGCGAGAATGCTATAAAATCAGTCGAATGTTTTTCGTTTGTCGGAATTATGTTGGGACCCATAGGAGTAAGTGAGAAACTGAATTGAAATGAAGGCAAAGAGAGAGTGACCGAGACAGAGTAGGTCGAAGGAAGGTGTAGATGAGCAGATGGGGGAATTATTTTCGTTGAACTTAGTGAATGTATACGGTTGTTTTGCATTGTTGGTATTCACCCGGATGAATATTGTCGGCGATGATACATGGTGTAAAAAACGTTTGAATTTGAGCTGCTTTCGAAGAAATAGTCCGCGGTGGAGTAATCGACGCAAAAATATCGCAATTTTACTGTGGTGGTGGTGGTGGTGGGGGGGGAAGCGAAAGAAATAAATTCTCTACCGGAAAACGGCAAGGCATTAGTAGTTTATGGCCTGTGGTCTGGTGTGCAAACACTGATGAGTGATGACCATACAGTTTTTTTGTCTAATTCTTCCTCGGAGGAAGAGTAAATAATTCAGGTAAAACTCAAAATGGCGTTTTTGCCAGAAGCTCATGAGTCATGATCGGGCTATCATCAAAAATGACGTAAATTTACTTTCCTACTTAAATATCTTAACGCCATCGCGTTCTCAATTCAGCTGGGAGAACCTGCGTTCACGCGCACTCGGTGGTTGTACGTATAGAAGAATCAACCAGAAGTCAGAACTTTGAAAAATTTTGAACATTTTTTTCTATTTGAGGGGAAGTTTTTGTTGAATCTGTCGAGGGCTATATCATAGAAATTTCAATCGTAATTTTCACAGTTTGGATGAAATAACAAGGACGATTCCAAATTTGTAGCAGATACGTTATTGAAACTTTGGTCTATTGGGACGTTACCAGCTCTTTGACCACAATTTTGATAAGAAGTTTTTTGTACAATTTCCCTTCTGCAGTCTCTTCGAAAGTTTGTTATTTTGTTTTTTCAAAATCAATTTTTCGCTTTCAAGTCATTTTGAAAATGATACTCCTCGAGTGTAAACGCCGTTTTGACTTTCAAAATAAACCTCTTTCACATTTTTTATTTTGACCATACAAACTTATGGGTATTCCCGGCGTAGCTAATTAATATGAATAAATTGTAGATACCTAATTCTTGCTAGAACAGAATTAAACACGCGATTAACGTCAGTCTCAAACGTACAGTCAGCAAGAAGGAGAGAGAGGATTTTACAATCAGGTGTGACTCACAGATTTTTTATGATAGTTACTTTGTTTTGCGGACTTGCCCATAATTTTTTGAGCGGCGTATGAATGAGATGTTGAGCCCCAGCAGTATGCAGAACTGTTCATTGTTGCATCCGAAACCGGTTTGAAGCGGGTGCTAAGTAAAGTTTACTAAATTTTCTTTGTGGCGGTATAGTATTATAACGTGGGAAAAAGTGCTCTGGATGTTAAATATTGAAATCGTCGAAAAAATTTAGTGTAAAAAAGAGAAAAACGAGTTTGTGGGAAACAGACAGTATTTTTTTTCCACCGATAATATCGGTTATATATACTTATAATGTAAGTCTTATGGAGAAGTGTAATGTGAAATGGAACCCGCAGATTTGGTCGGTTAAAAATCAAAAATGCTCGAGAGTAGAGTGCAAGTGTCTGGGATTTCGTGGAATTGAAAAATTTAACAGTATTTAAATACCGTTCAGGTTCTCAAGAACACTTTATGTGAGTATACCAAGTTCTTATCTTGGGTGGGCGGAAATGGAGGTTGGAATATCTTCCACAGTCGATGTTGAAAAAGATGTGCCATTGATACGAGCCCAGCTTTTAGGAGCACATGTGAAAACGGTGTGCTGAGAATCATCAAGATTAAGATTGGTTGTGAATCATGAGTCTATCTGATCTGTGTGAATACATTTCTCGCTAGCTTGACGCTTTTCAATAAAATTTTCATAATAAAAGTTTGAAAAACTTGGTAGGTCAATCGGGGTACCTATCTAATTGAATTCGATAGCATGTTTGCTGAATTTAATCAAAACATAACTTCAATTCTTCTTGTGATTCACCCTGGAAAATTGGAATATTAAGGGAGCATTTAAAATAATTATTAAAATGATGGTATGGTAATAACGATATAGGATATTTATTTTACTATCCTGACGGTGATTGATTGATGCAAAAACTTTTATTGACGTTTGAAGGAATTCACATGATTCAGAATCTTTAATTTTTCTTTTAATGAGAAAAAAAATATCTTCCGAAATAAATTCAAATATTTTATCTTAAGTATAACATTTTGATATGATTTTTTTGTAACACGACGCCCTTATTATACAGCATATTTTCACAGTTATAATAAAAATATAAATGATATTTTTTCGTAGAAATTCCCTATTTTGGTTCATCATTAAAATTCTCAGCGAAAAATTGGTATAATCTCGTATTTTTCATCGTAATTTGCGCACTTCATGTGAAAAACTGGGGAAATCTGATTCACACTTTTTTTTCCATTATCAGTATGTAATTATTCTTGTATCACTCGATTTGAGAAGTAGTCTACATAATTATGAAGTGAAATATCTGATGTTCTACTGAAAATTGATTTTCTAACGTACTTACGAGGTATATTCCAATTCTTTGCCCAAATCCCTTTGTATGATAGCCTGTACCTCATCGACTTAATGCTGTCATCAACGGCTGGCCCATTCCCTCCCCCATTCTATCCCACCGACTATGCTGATAACCCACAAAATTTACTTGACTATCCATATCAAACATCGAGATCTCCTGTTCTTCTGAATTCTTATGGATGCTCAAATTACTCTGGGAAAGGTTTTCAGGGCCAGTTTGTGAAATTAAAGTTGGTTCGAAGAATTTAGGCACATGTAGGAAAGTCCAATAAGCCATGCGCTATTTCAAGTCCTCCTTTTGAGGGGAGTTTTGTTGTGACTAACGTTCAAGTAAATTTGATCGATGATAGAATTTATGAGAACTATTTATATAATGAATGGTTCAGCAGCTAGAGTCTCGATTTAGGTTTTTTTTTTTTTTTTCATATCCATCCATCATAATTCGTATAATTCTCCAGCCTGTCATTATCTGGTCAAAAGCCCATTCCCCGAAAAATCATTTCTTAAATATTCTATTAATCATTGGCGGATGCCCTGCAGCATCGAATTGCCTCTTTATAGTTATATTTGCTGCTCGAAAAAAAGAATACGCGTCTTGGTTCGTCATTAGAAATTTTCTTTATATCATCGTCTAGAAAAATTATCCACACCCTGAAATATGATGTTCATTTCTTACCTTCTGCGTTTCTTTGAAAGAAATTATTAGATTGGCAAGATAATTCTCTTTCTCTTATATGATTATGCTTGAAATTTCCACACAAATGTTTCGCGCGTATTCTATTGTTAATTGATCCGAGTTTGTTGCTTTTTTGTGAGAAGAGGCAGATGGATTCAAACTATTTAACCTTACTTCTCTCTTGAAAATTAGTTATTTTTCTCCATTTATTAGGTTTCGAAATGCGATTATCGTTGAGTTTAAAGTTGAGTTGCTATACAAGAATTGGGAAGATAGGTTCCCGGTCAAAATCCCGAATAGAATTTCCCAAATGGACAATATCCCGAACAGAATTTTGTAAGAATTAGGGAGTGGCGAATTTTTTTTCCCAAATGCCTATTTCCCGAATGGTTCAAAACCCGAATTCGGGACCCCCTTTTGTTTGTTCTCTATCGAGAAAAAACATTCTTCTCGGTTGGGCAGGTGTTGGTGCGATGACTCAGTTGGCCCTTTGAAAACATGGACTTGTCCACCTGGGACAATAACATTTGTTATAGCCCGTGCTAAACACTGCTTTGACCGTACCAGGCGGCAGTCCCAGTATATGCGGCCCTTATGGATTTTTGATCGTCTATACACATACCCATCTATCAGCAACTTGTTGTCCACCACTTCGGCCATGTTTCACACTCATTACTCCTTAAAGTCTCCTTAAAATTTTCTACAGTCGAGTAGGTATATTACCTTCGTAATATTTCCATGGTAAAATTATTTGTGGTGTCTGGTGATGTGTAAGAAAGAGGGGGCCCCAGATTGGTACATTTGGGAAATAGGTATTCGGGGAAAAAATTCGAGAAAAAGGTCTTTGGGGAAAAAAATTCGAGAAAAACGTATTCGGGGGATAGTCCATTCGCCAAATAATCCATTTGGGAAATTCCATTCAGGATTTTGACCCGGAATCGGGAAGATATGAAGGTGTTTTTTGCTCTCGCGGGTATTTGAAAAAGTGGACTTATCCCTTTTTGCATTGCACTGTTCATGAAATTTTGACGTTCATTGAGGGGGAGAGAGCTAATTTTTGCATATTTATAGAGGCATCTAGTCCAGACGGAGATTACTTTGTTGAACGTATTCTGTAAGAACGAAGAATCATCTATTATGCTAAAAATTGTTACCAAAAAATGATCGTCGTTTAAAAAAAGTTTTTGTACATAGAACTCTCCTATTTCTAGACATTAGCAGATGTGAAAAATTGAAAAACAACTATTAAAAATGCTCGGAAACTCGCTTCTTTTTTCCGGTACCATTAAAAAAAAGTAGAGCTCCTCCTACCCCCCCCCACCTGCCACTATACTGCTCCAAAATTATTTAGTTGTGTAAATTCGTCAATGTTTCGAAATTTGTAGTTGTGGTGTTAGTAGTTTTTACCGCGGAAAACAGATAAATGCCAAACAAAAACCGAGGGTAGCTTTCTCAGAATTCAACCAGTATTTCGGAAAATAATGAAAAGTTATCGTGGAACACGAGTAGCTCCAAATCGGTTGATCTACGTATTTTAATTCTTCGACATTTTTGTGACAATGATGTTATACTTGTTCAATCGATAAAAATATGTAAATTATATATCTGGTGCTCTAATGTGAGGTCGAGTACGGAGTCACTGCTGCGAGATGGTGATAATGATAATTTTTTTTTTTGCTTCGTACATAATTATGATTCATATTTCTTTTTTTTTTTTTTCCAAATAAATTTATTGAAAGAATAATTATTTTGACGTTCGCATATTTTATATCGTATTGTAGCCTGCGCCTATTGAAAAATGACAATAGGTTTACCTATATTTTAATTATGGTGTAAAATATCATCGCGATATTATTTTGAAGGTTATCGAGGACTTTCAGAATTTGAAAATTACGATTTACACACTAGCCCCTCGCCCCACGCCTCTGAAAACAAATCTGAGCCTGAAAACCAGAGTGATACTCGTTCAATATGAGTGATAGGGTGATATTGACTATTTTTTCTGTAGTTTATCTTGTACTTTAACCTGCTCTATAAGAAAGAGAAAAAACGTATACCTATATATCTCATATTTTAAAAATGTCTAGGAAAGGAGAATCGAATTTCAAAATAAAATAAAATAAAAGAAACTAGAAAGTACGTATCTTGAAGATTATTTTCCACTTCCAGCCACCATTAAATCACTGTTTAAATTGAATGATTAATAATTATTTTAAAATGACGTAAATGAAAAATTTCTTCTTTTTTTCCGCAAGGTAAATTCTTTTTTTACTTCTGTCTACTCCCCAAAAGTGCCACGGATAAGATGACTAATGAAAAAAAATTTCTAACCAACGGATGCGCTGACATCGAAGCATGTGGCTTTAAAAAATTGCTTCGAGGTTTGACACATTCAAAATGACTTACTTTCAAGTTTCATTTCTCATATAAAATATTATTTTTTTGTAAGACTATTTTCGAAGGTGACATTCGAAAGATATTATCGATAAGTCGATACCATATGCCAAGGACGATCGAGGCAAATTAGAGCCAGTTTTTTGTTCATCGTGAATAAATTTTTCTTTAGAAGTGAGTCCTCTCCCACCTTTCATGCCAAAATCGTAGGTTGCTAAATATTTTACTCAATTCGTCGGTTTATGGAACGAATAATACACACCTTTTCATTCTGTGGAAATATTTTACGATGGTAATATACATAAAAAAGTCGCATTAGTACTTTCTGTTTGACCATTTTTGTGAATTCTGGAAATGGGGGAACTCCTCAAAGCCCATTAATGATTTATTATTTGCATTCGTCCGAAGCCATTCAGGTTTTGTATTTTTTCAACGTAGTGTCGAAAGCTTTTCATAATTAACGGAATAAACGAAAATTGGGTGATTTTTTGAGGGTCGTGCCAGCAGTATACAAGGTGTTCCGGATTTGGGATTTCGAAAAGTGTTGCCCGAGTTGCTTTTTCAGTAGCATTGCTGGGAGGCTATTAAGCCCTTTTCTTCCTTGAGGAGACCCAAAGATATGCATATTTTCCTTACTTTTCTAGTAGTGGCTCGGACGGGCCTAAATTGGAGGGGGGCTGATGTCATGGATGTCGCTAGCAACACTTTGAATCTATTCGAGAACCACTGGATGATCAACGTATTAGGCTACATAGAATTTTTCAGCTGAGTTATCATACGAATAGTATCGACTATCGAAAATTTGGAGTTTTCGACTACATTTAAAATTTCTCTCATTCTGCGATATGACTTTTCCTAACCGCCTTCTCACTTCTTTTTTTTTTTCGGTTCCTTTTTTAGATTTGAACTTCTCCTGTGACCTTCAAGCTATCTGGTAAACTAGTCGTATAAATTCTCTCTCTGTTTTCTTTTTTTTTTTTTTTTTTTTCGAAAATCAAATTCGAATTAAATTTCCTGCGGAGAAGTTTTTGAGAAATTTATTTTTATAAATAATTTCGACTACAAAATACCTAATTACTCCAACTTTTTATTTATAATTTCGGCTTTCATCCTTCCTCTTTCTGAGATAATTCAGTGTACTAATTATTATAGTTTTTTTTACTTCATATTTGGTCACCAGCTATTACCTATTTCCTCGAAAATTGCAGTTTTTAACAAATTTTCGAAAATTCATAGAGATTAGATCGGGTCCATAGAAAACTGATCATAATGATAAATATGAGTTTCAACCTTGGTACGACTGATATTTTATTTCCAAATTACGTGAATTGTGTACTACATATATATTCACGAAATATGTACTCATTGTACTTGGGGATTTCCTATATTTTAATGCGGTTGAAGTTTGCTTTTTTTTTTTTCGCCCAAATCTAGTGCCACTTTGTTTGCCTAGTTTTCAAAATATTATAGGGAAAGGAGAGTCTGTATAATCGTTTTACGCTGAAAAAATTCATGCAGTAATTTTCACAATTTGAATAGGAAAACTAGAATAATTGAAGATTTGTGGCAGAAATTTACTACAAAAATAGCAAAATATAGTCTATCATTTATAAGATAGTAAACAGTACTACAAATATTGTGTCTAGGTACAATGAAATGATAATTTTCTCGACTATGATGAAAACGGTTACTATACTGTTTGTAATTAATAATATTATTAATTTCTCTCAGTGTAGGCACTTTTACTTTCTAACAATGGACGCAAACACAAGTGATGATTTTTTCCTAGGTCTTTGCGTGAGCTTGAAATAATTATACTGCATTACTGACAATGAGAATGAGAGTTGCGTATTTGCTGTGACCTAGGGTGGCTATGGGCGGCTAGGGCCTACAAAATGTGAAGACCGTATGGTGCGTTGAAGGGAGAACGTGCTCGTCCGTGGGTAGCTGGTGAAAGAGCAGAACTGAAGAAGTTAATTTAGATGCTCGAATTCATATAACCTTAGGGTAATTCGTCGAATCTTCTTTATTTTGGTAGGTACTCATTTTGACACTCGATTTTCTTATTTGTTTTTATTTTCTACGAATATGGCGCAATATTCATGATCAAATCGTTTGATTTCTGTTGGCTTTTTCGAATGTTTCTCCCATCAAGATAGTCAAATTTTGCTGGCCTTCGCGCCGATCGAGAGAAACGAAGCGCTAATTCTGCTACTGTTAACATTCTCAGATGTTATACTAACTATATTCTAGAATCTAGGTAGAAGATGATAATCTCATTAATGAATATGTATCCAGATTTTTTTGCCTCGTTGGTATTTCACACTAGTCGATTTTCAAGAAGTTGAGTAGGGCTAGTTATAATCTAGTTTCAACTGAGCAGTGGCGCATCCATAAAGTTTTTCAGCGAAGAGCTGAGTCTTGAATTTTATCACCAGTAGACAGACATTACATGAAAAGCTCGTGTATTATAGCCTTCTTAGGTAGCATCTCAACTTTAACGTCTATTTGCTCAGCGATGGTTGCATTTTGGGACATAGTATTTTTACTTGAAGTCGTGCTTGGTGTATACTAATTGAAGCTCAGAAAAACTCAATTTTTGAAAAAAATGGACTGGTGTCCTTCTTGAATATCACTGTTCAAAGTTCATAATATAATATTATTATAAGTACTTATTCAGTTTTTTTTTTTGTCTTTTTTTCCTGAAAATGAGGTTAAAAACCACAAAGAATTTTGCCAGAATTATTCAAACCAATGATTGTATCTTTGTCTGTTTTTTCGTTGTCATGGAAGGTCGCTTTTCTAACCAAGAAAAAGTCTTCCCTATTGATGACTAATTTACTGTGTTTCCATTCGAAATTTTCAAACTAGTTTTCAGTCCACAAATAGAATTATGTAAACATTTTCACCATTAATTTATTTTGTCTTTCTCTTTCAGACGAATTTCAAAACGAACCACAAGTTACATTTACCCCTCCAGCCAAAGTAATTGTGGATGTCAGAGATTCAATACGACTGTATTGTGAAACCTTTGTTGGTGAGTAGAAATAGACTGAATACCAATATTCATTGTTTTTATAAATTAGGTACCATTATCATAATTTTTATGAAGTTATTTCCTGAATAATTTATTGTTTCAGCAATTTTCGAAATGTTTTGAAATTTTTCGACGTACCCCCACCCATTAATCTGTAAATTAACTAAGTACTACTGTTGCATTTAAGCTATTTTAGTGCAATGCTAACTCGTTACTGAGTTTAAATGCTAATGTCCTAGAAAAAGCGTTCCTTTTTTCTTCAAATGGGTAAATATTCATGTGGATGTGTGCAGAAATAACGATATAATAGGTAATTTTTCACGAAATTATACGAGCAAAAAACTGTCGCGGATATCTTAAATTAATCTAATAATATTAATAAACCTTTCAAAATAATTTGTTCGAATGAAATTTAAAAGTATATCTTCTGGATGTCATGTAAATTCATGAAACGATTAGGATTTGAAATCATCTTCTTCTCAAATATAAAACCCGATAAAAACATAAATTGAAACGTGGCCAATGTTCCTTATCGTTAAAACCTGACAATTTTTTCTCCAGCTTCAATTTTTTTTTTTGCTTAAATTACTGTTGTCATTATGAAGTAATATTACTTCTCAATTGAAATAATTTACATGAAATTCCGCCAGGTATCAGTTGCCAAAAGCTTGAATTCCACATTGTCACAATAAATAACTTTGTTTGCCGATAAATGTAAATAGAAATAAAATTAATTATTAATTTATTCCATTTTCGCTATTTGGAAAAGTCAATTTATTTTTTGAATTCGAATCACTGCACTGAGGCGGTCGGATGTAGGTACCTAAATGAATTTTTCCTCGAAATCGTAATTTTCACCATAACATTCCAACTAATTTTCTTTGAAACATCTAAAGACATCTTTAAAATGGCGCCTGTTTTGGTACTAGGTACTACTTGGATCTTTTTTCGTTTGCTGTTTGTTTGTATTTAAATTTCATAATGTAGAAAAATTGTGGACAAAAAAACCAAAATCAATTTTTAATTCATCCACTAGATCTTCAGTAAAGATAACGACGTGAGTGAAGAAATTTTCGAAGCCAATTAGTGTAATATCTTTGTAAATCTTTTCTCAATGACCGATTCATGGGGTAAGCTGCGTCTAAAAATTCAAACCACGAAACCAGTTTCGAATAGTGGGGAAAAAAAATCTAATTTACATAATTGGCTAATTTCCTTGGTGTCAAACCAATGGGAAAATGCTTTACCTAAATAATATTTGTAACACGAGCCATAGTTGGCGAAAAAAATGCTGCAAGAAAAGTTTTTCGTATAATACGAGTAATATGTAGGTACGAGTATGTGAATGTGACTCATTTGAGGATAATTTTATTTTCCATTCTGAGGTCGTCGAAAAATTTTCTCGTCGCTGGATTATTGTATTTTTCTGTGATTTCTTATTTTTACGTAAAATAAGGGTTTGGAACTTTTTCATTTTTCAACTAAAACATGTGGTTGGCTACTGACCTTCATCAGAAAATTGGTACGTTATAATCAAATTTTGTAATTGATAATGGTTGTAAGTTAGCACGCATGTGATTTTTTAGAGGGTAAAAATATAATTGGACAATCTATTACTGTTAGACTTGGAAGGGTGGTTCTGGTATATGGCATCTACTTAGTCCTCGGGGCCGGTTGTACAACACGCAGCAAATAAATGTTACCTTCGCATAATAGAAAATACTTTCTTTAACAAAAACTTACATGGACTGCTATAGCTGATTGAAAAATACATCTACATATCAAATTTCCCTTTCAGCTGTTCGAACATAGAGAGTCAGTAGCTTTGTTCGCACGCTACCAGGCAACCTGTAAGTACAGTTTTCCTGGCCTGTAAACTGGCCCAAGTATAAGCCAGAAAAATGAAAGCATTCGAACAATTTTCTGGCATATTCAACACTCCCTACCCAATTAACCCAGCAAAATTTTTTTCAAATATTTATGAAGAATAAAAATATCTTCTCTTCTTTTCTAGAATGTACTAAAAATGAAACTAAGTAACGTCTTCAATGTATCCCATAAATACAAAATACTTCCTTGCATATATTTGATTATTAATTTACAAAATTAAGTCAACTCTTTGATTTCATTCATAAAACTTTTGACAATAATCAAAATACCTACACTGATAAGTGATGAAAATTTTCAAGATTTACGAATTTAAGGTGAATTAATTTTTCCTGGTCTGTTACCAGGACGTTTAAGCTCCTGGCGAATTATAAGCAGGAACTGTTTCCTGTAACCTTCCTGCTAGCTCTCAAACAGATAAATTGTTTACCAGAAAAATCAGTGGTGCTGTGATCCCCCAAGACTGACGAGGAGTGCCCCCCTCCAGGTCAACTAGTAATGATGAAAACCTCCCCAGTGCGCGAAAAAATTTTTTGGTATTCGATCATCGCTTTAAAATTCTTTTCTAAATTTGAAAAAAAATCAGCCCCCCAAAATCGTCAACGAGAAGTTGCTCCTCAAGATTGTACCTTCACGGCACCCCTGAGAAAAATCGTTTGAACAGTTTTCTGGCATATTTCGTCCAGAACTGGCCCAGGATTACCAGTCCTGGTAGCGTGCGAACAAAGCAAGTGACAAGACGCTTGGAAATGATTTCCAGTTTTCTCCCAATGAAAGAAGCCAAAGGAAGAAATAAATGGCTGTGTTTGCGCAAAATAGCGTGGCTATCCTCGCCACTTCTACCCAACAGTTCTCATATCATTTCCAGGCGTCTTAAATTGTTTGTTCTATGCTCTAACCTCATTTTTAACCCAAATGCGACAGTCCGTACGAAGTTTATTTGCATTTGGTTATTTATTATGACCTTGACCTTATGACCTTTAGATACAGATAACATTGGACTCGCACGAATAGACCAAGATCTAGTACGAAAAATTCATCTTAAAAAAAATTAAGTTAAAAAGACTGGTTTCAGCTGCCACTGTCGATGAAGTGCCAGGTCCCTTTCCTGAAAACTGAGAGTTTGGTTAGGGTGGTTGTCGGTCAAAGAGGAATAGAATCGAATTGGTCTAAGCTCTCCTATAGTTCGAGTAATTATTTTGTTTCATTCGCCCCCATCCTGCCGCAATTAAGAGTAATTTTCATCATCATTATTATAACGTTTCTGGCAGAACCATAAAATTATTTCAATATTGATGGTTCTGTCGAATAGTTTTGGTGCGGCAATGGTATCGCAAGTCTAAACATTATCGAACAATCTCTGCTGCAGACTACAGTGGTGATTTGCGTAATTTTTGAAGAATTATAAATGTATACGTTCATTATAGATGGAAATTGTGTAGCGAGTGTTCAGTATAAATTATCCTGGAATTGCATTGACGTCTTAGTTGGGTAATTTCATTATTATTTTTATGAATTACGTTACGTACTCGGTTTTCGTGCCCACTGGACTATAAATGTGTTATTTTTCTCTCTCTCTCTCTCTCTCTTTCTCTCACACTCTTTCCTCACTATAATGAAAATTTGCCATGAAACGAGTTTTATGGCCTATTCAATCAGCGATGATGAATATTTGACAAACTTGAAGTAGGAGTGAATCAAACACCCCCCCTCATCCGTTAAAAAAAACTTTGTACCCATATAAGTTTGGAGACTTATTGACGTAAGCAGAGGAACCACTTGAATTCCAATTCAGTAATAAAAACTATACTCCTTAAGGGGACGAGTGTAAGGCAGTGTGTGTTGGCCGAATTTTATTTTCAAGCTACATGTCGGTTTCACGACCAGGTATTTTTGGCGCATTATACAGAATTTTCACGTATACATAGGTATATGCTGAGACTATTCGATATGTAGCTAATTTTGGCTGAATTTCGTCGCCACCGGTGCTGAGGAAATTGAATTTGTAAGCGACGGATTGTGCAATAAAAATGTGGTAATTGGGCTTTACCAAAATAGTCAAAAACATCACCTGCACTTATTATCAGCTTGAAATAATATTTTCGTCAAGCTTTACATTTATAAGGCAGCTGAATCCGGTATAGCCATAATTTTTTATCAAAAATTACGTTATTCGTTGAAAATTCTAAGTCAAATTTATACTGAGCGACTTGACGTAATTTTTTTCAAAACCTTCTTTATCCATTTGTTTTTCAAAATTAGCTGTATCCTATCGAACTACTATATACGCTGTGTACACCAATTATTTGTTTCAAAAATTATACTCATAATAATATTTAAAAATTTTCGAAAAATGCAAAAAATACACTTGCGAGCGTTTGTTTCGAAAATTTTCAAGCAATCAACTTCGACAAAAAAGCACGTCAGAATTTTCTAAATTTGCGATTTTTTTTCTCTCAAAACTTGCTAAACCCCACATGTTTTCTTTCAAAACATGCTAAAGACCATTTCGCACCTTATAAAAATTCGGGTAAATAATGCATTTATTTTTCTCCAGTTGATTTCAGGTTTACCAACCCTGCAAAAAAAAAAAAAAAACACATTCTAGCTGTTATTGACTAAAAGAAAACTTTTTTAAACGTTTTCCGTAGAATTTGAATTTAAGGGTATACAGTAAGTTATGAAACTACATAAATCATTTTTCACGTACATTGATCTATGTATAAGGGTCTCGAACGGATTCCAATACAAAATTCCACTCTAACGGAAAAAATTCTGTCACGATTTTCCTCGATTCGGGGATATGCCCGTTCCTGGAGGGGTGGATTCTCTATTCTGCAGAAGGTACAAAAGAAACCGTACTTTTTTTGGAGTAGATTATTATTCTTACTTGGCCCTATATAGCTGACTGCAATTTTCAGTCGCTAGGTATGTGCATGTTTGCTGGTGCACTTTGATGGCAGAATGGAAATAGGTCAACCATGAATAGTCGATTGATGTGCACTAGATTCAGTGTACAGTGCACCCATAGCGATTCTTCTGGCATTATTTTCGACGACCGTGAAAAATCGTATGTACACGCGAAAAATGACTAATTTTCGTAGAATATACGCGTCGAATGATGTGAATTCTAAATAGGATTATAATTTACGTGTATGGCTGATATACATGTATGTGGAGGATGGTACTTATATTCGACGGTGTATGGCTATCGGTTAGCTTAAAAAGTTATTTATAATGTTAACGAGAATTTTGCTTTTCGAGGTGAGCCAGCGAGCCGACGATATGATTGGAATTTTAATAATCCGAATGGATTTCAGTCTATGCCCGAATACTTATAAATCTATGAATTTCTTCCTTTTTTGAGGTGAGGGTTAGTGGTGGTGATGGACGATTTTTGTTCGAATTATCGATTTTCGATTAAATCGGATCTGGAAAATCGATTTTTTGCATTTCACTTCGATCTTATGTAAAAAATTGATCATTCAAAAATTGAAAAACTGAAATTAACGTGGTATTCTCTGAAAACGTGTATTTGTGTCAGTTGTGAATTGTGTGAGTAAAGTTTCATAGCAAAAAAATATTTTTTCGAACTATCCCGCATATCTCGACTAAACCAAAAATGTACCTACAATATTCAAAAATCTATCGAAAATCGATTTATTGATTTTCGATTTTTCCACACCTCCATCATTTTTAATTTAATCGATTTGTTCAATTTTATATTTAAATCAATCAAAATCGATCGCATAATTTTGAAAAATCGTCGTCTATAGATTTTTTTTTTTGTTACAGGTAAAATCAATTTACCGGATGCGAATTATGATATACGATGGTTTAAAAAGGACTCCAATGTTACACTCACCGAAGATAAGAGTTCCAATATTTTTGTGGAGAAAATTACGAGGTAAGAAATTAGGCACTGCCCGATACTTTTCTAGCTGTTTCGTTAGTTCGGCAGGGGTGCCGACCATTTCACCGACTTAATTTTCACCGACCGACGTTTCACCGAAAAATTTCACCGACCGGACATTTCACCGACGGTACCCTTCACCAAGGGGGTAATTCACTGATAGCGAGTTTCACCGAGTGGTCTTTTCACCGAAGTACCCAAAAAAGTTGAATGTCCACTCACAACTTTCCTCAGACTCAATTGATTTGAGTGTTCAAAGGCTCAAATGAAAGGTCTTGATCCACTGAGTGTTCTTTGAGTAAAACAAATTCCTTACCTCAATTAGAACCGAGATATTGATGTTTGAGTGGTGGAAAAGTTTGGAAAAAGCATGAATTTTGAGTATAACTTGAGTAAGGTCAGAGTTGAGTGAATTCCAATGCGTGATGACATATCTTTCAAACACACAATCACGATCACCGAGTTGCCTTTCATACACCAGGCAACTGATAACTGATGTGAGATAAAAACAGATTCAATGAAAAAACCTGTCGGTGAAATAATCTGCGGTGAAATGTCTGCGGTGGAGTGTCCGTCGATGAAAAGACAGTCGACGAAACGTCCTAGACAGAGTTTGGAAGCCGTAAGATATGGCTTTAGCTATCGGCTTTTAGCTTTTGACCTTGAAAATAAAACTTCAGCTTTCGGCTTTTATGATAAAGCTTTCGGCTTTTGGCTTACCAGTTTTTCCTTAAAAAATCGATGGCTTTTGGCTTTTAGCTTTCGGCTTTTGGCTAGCTTCCAAACTCTGCACTTTACACTTTACTTTTGTGATTTCATTTCACTGATTTGGTGATTTGTGATTTTTTTTTGTAAAAACCTAAAAAGCCGTATAAAAGCCATAAAAATACGGCTTTTGCTTTCAGCTTTTGGCTTTTTTGATAAAGCTTTCGGCTTTCAGCTTACCAGTTTTTTCTTCAAAAATCAAAGGCTTTCGGCTAGCTTCCGAACTCTGGTCCTAGACCCGTTCGGCAGGAAATTTTCAAAAGGCCGTTTACGATAACTGACATCATTTTTTAAAATCAATTTGTAGAATAATTTTTTTAGATGGAGGTGAATTCTAATTCATAAATTTTGTAGGTTGTAGAAAAACAAACGATAGACAGTCTCATTAATAATGACATCTTTCGTGAACCGTGGTGATTTCACAATACCAAAATCAGTGTTGCCCTTGGTCAACCTTTTATTGTTCATATTTTTTCAAAAAGAGGGTCCACTTTGGACCAAAATAACTCGTGTAATGGTTTTGAAAAGAATATTGTCTCATGGAAACCTAAGATTTTTTTTGCAGGTGGTGCCGCATTAGTCGAAGGTTTTTTACAGCTTGCACTATGTATATGTTTACCGTTTTACGTTTCAATCAGTTTTTTTATATTTTTCGTTTCAGGGATGATGGAATCACCCTGGGCATGTATTTGACTATCGACCAAGTCGAACCGAGTGATTTTGGTGACTACGTATGCTCTGCCAGTAATACAGGCGATCAAATTACTGAGAGAACATCTCAAATTGCACGAAATGGTGAGCTTCCATTTTATTTTATTATTTATTATAATATTAGTTTGTCATGTAATGTAATGGTCATAGTCTACTAAATGAGCAGAACAAACTGCGTTGCGTCTCGCTGTGTAACACTCAGCTGCGTCTGAGACCTTTCTCTTTAGAACGGCGTATAGGTAATGATATTTTCCTGTTTTTCCCGCCATCCCCATAATAAGTGCCCTGCCCACCTTCTGGATAGTGCCAAATCCGACAATGCGGATACGTTTTCATTTTTTGGAAACCATGCAGTCTCGATAGTCCTGATTTTTGAATACCAGTCCTAATAAATTCCTGATTTTTCACAAAAAAGAAAGTACAAAAAAAATTTCAAGTGGATAAAAATTATTAATGTCTTTTTGAGGTGAAAAAATAAAACGTATTTAAAAAAATGGAAAATTTTCGAAGATTTTTAGATTTTTGGTCGTTAGTGTAATAGCTCCATAGTTTCCACCCCCCCCCCTCAAAAAATTGAAGATAAGTCAGAAAAAAAAGTCCCGATTTTTCATTTCTGTTTTCCGGTACGAATTTTAGGGTTCCTGGGTTGAATATTTGATTTATTTTTAATTCGCTTCATTGACTAATATTCTACAAATGGTGCGAAATTTGAAGATTCTGGCAATCGACTCTATATTTTGAGTTCATACAGGATATCCTTTGTGTGTTCTTTCTCCTTTGATTATTTGCAAGCTGCGTGACTGAAATAAATTAATTTCAAATAATAACCAAGTTGAAGAATTTGCGAAGAAAGGTTGAGGAAAAATCCTGGGGTACGCGCGTGGAATAACCGTGGTCAGGTACTACACTAATATGGTCATGAAAGAGTGGAGAGGAGAGACCGTTTATAAAAATATAGTATCGAAAAAGTAGTAAATTTTTCCAACGCTTCCTTTGTTGTTTTTTGTCTGTATGCTGTTTTCTTCTCTTTCAACTTCGTTCATCTCAGAACCAATGCACAAATGATAGCGTAAAATATTCCGAGTGCATAATTTTTTTCGTAGAATTTACCTTCTCATTGTTAGTTTAATTTTTACGGGTATTTAATTTATTCGTTGGCTAATCTCGAAAGAAAAAAAAAAAAATTACCTTATTTATTTCTAATTAAAATTAAACGTGTGTAGGAGAAGTGTTGAGGAAAAAGGCATTGAAAGTGAGATAAACTAAACGATGAAAATTACGAAAGGAAGCAGTCAATAAAAAATTTAATAGAAAATGGTGAACAGATGTGCGGAAGATGGTAAAATCTTTAAATGAAAATGGAGAAAATTTCGTCCAAAATTTAGGTAGACTTATTTTTCGAACACCCTATGAATTTTGTGTATTGAATACGTTGCGGATCTCGTGCAGAAACTCGGAACCTTCTATATTCTATTCGAAATTTTGATTATAATTTTTTTTTCCAGATTACACGTCTCTACTCTATACAGGCATCGCGATTGGCACATGTGTCATCTTAATTATGCTTGTCTTGTTATGCTACAAATATGGCTACAATTTTATGTTGTTCATTCGACCATTTATGACACGAGTTAAGTATGGTGAGTTTGCGTTTTAATTATGTTCCATAGTTATAGTGAAAGGAAATTATCGTTCGTTTTACTTCTCTGCCTTGACTTTTCCTGTGGAAAAGGTATTGGGAAATTCGTAAGTCGCGTAGTTTTTGCTCAAATAATAAACTAGCTGAGTTGACAGGCGAAAATTAATTTATCAAAATAGAGAAAAAAAATGAGGAAACTTCAATTAAGAATTTTCCTATATTAAAGATCAACCAAAATATTTTTTAGTTTTGAAGAAAAAAAATTTCCTGCTATCGGAGCAGAATTCATCAAGTTTTCGTATTTTTATTGAACGCAAAAAATTGATTCGTTAATTTATTAATTTTAGTTAGGTGCTTTTTTCTGTACTAATTGTAACAAGTAAATGGAAAATCAAAGTGCAAAAATATCACTTGGTGTCAAATCCAAAGGCTAATATTTGGTCGATGAAATTTTTCTACCCTATTCCATCTTCTTGTAGCCTCGTGTACAATGTACTTTTGCTTTTATTGATCCAACCAATCAGCGTGAAGAAAAAGTAATTTGAAAAAACATATGTTGATTGCTCAAAGCAAAAGTTCATAAAATCAAATACATAATCAGTGTTGTTTATTTTCAAAAACTGAAATATTTTTTTTAAATCAGAAAAAGTTTATAAGTCTAATCAGAAATAATTTTTCTGCCAGATTCATTTTATTTTATATATGAATGACGATGAAAAATTTCAAATGATTTGAAAATGGAAAATTTCATTTCGAAGGAAATTTTTGTAACCTATAAAATGTTTTTTTATTGCCGTTTCTATGGGAGGTAACTACGAAACTGGGCAAGAAAATTTTTTCTGTTCGTTTAAACACGATAAGTGTGTAACAATTATCTTACTAAGTAAAACTGATTTTTTTTTTTTAATTCCAATTTTACAAAATTGGCAAAATTGTAATAGGTAATATGCCTATTATTCGATTATTGGCCGTTTCAGAAAAATGAAATACAGTGTCAAGACAATTGCATAACAAACTTTTTGCAGGCAAAGTTTCATTTGAATTTGTGTTTTGGCACTTGATACTAAATCGGCCAAAAAATGAGCGATAATTATTTTTTGAGGGTTACCTGCAATTATATTTCTTGAGAAACCGTTTTTATTACAATCAGTGTCTACAATAGTGGTTCAAAAATATTTTTGTGTTACCATCCAAGTTTTTAAAGACTGTCTCTTCTTACCATTGAAATCAGTTCTATTTTAGCCAGTCGCAAGCTAGGTCACAAAGAATCTGAACAGTGTGACCAAATTAGGCGACTATTACACAAATGGCCAAGTGATTGTGTATTATTTTAGAAGAATACTCCCGATATATACAATGGTAAATAATTAATGGCTCAAATACGAAAGGATCGCGTGCTCTCACAATTCATAGAACTTCACATCATAGAAAGTTATAATCAACGACGTTTAGTATTTTAACTCGGTACTTTTCAAAATATTGTGATCGCCTTTATTTGAAAGCAAAAGTAGCACCTCATGAAAATTAATCGGAAGTTTTTTGGGATAGCGACAAAGTATACTTACCTTAGAACATCTTCGAACTTATGCTTATTGCGTCCTTTACTTATTCCCATGTGGCAATTTTTTTGCAATTTACTCGAAAGCATCCTTCATTCGTGCGTTTGTAAAGTTCAATTTTCAATAATCAACTACATATATTTGATGCGAAAAATGTCATTTTTGAAATACTGTCATAACTAAATCTTGACGAGGCTTTTAGATAAAATTACGATGATTTTACACATCTTGTTGAAGTTGAAAATTCATAATGCTTTTATTTTGAGATTTTTGAGCTTTTTGAAATATTCACCTCTCCCATTCCTTCCTGTTAGCATGGTGAGCGCGATTTGAGTGGCTGCGAATCAGGAGTCAGGACTTTGAAAAACGGGCCAAATTGTTTGTTTTTTATTGGAATTTCAAACTTTTATTCTGGGGCTCAAGCTAAAAGTATGAGGTGAAAATGTTTGTTCGAAAATTTTGTCCATTTCTGTCAAATTTAGACGAGCTTGAGTAGAACCGTTCGCAAAAATTGTTCCACCTGGCTACGCTTAATTCTCTGTGAAAACTAAGATTACCCACATTCCAAAAATTTTGTTTAAAAAAATACAAATTCTCAATTGAATCGCAACTGCGTTTCGAAAGCCGTACTTACGTCGTTTTCTCTTCATTTTTCAGACGAAAATTCAGATATAAAAGACGTTTTTGTATTATATGAAATGTGCGAAGCTGACTTCGTCACCCAAGTGCTCATTCCACGTCTTACTCATTATCAATATTCAGTTGAGGCTCACATACTTGAAAATGGTGTCTGTAAGTATTTTATAAGCCCACCTCGTCTATCGCTTTGCAAAACATTTTATTGGAACGAGAATTTCTCGATTTTCGACGCTTCAGCTTGACTAAATCAAAATTCGTCGTCATTTTTGGCTTTCAGTTGTTGGCACCGAATGCCAAACACGGATAACTAATTGTCGCACCGTGTTGGTCGTTGTTTCGTCTCCAGATCCTGACAGTCTGCAGGACTGTAAATATTTTGCTCAGAAACTGTACATTGCCTCGAAACTTGGCCACAAAGTCAAAGTTATCTGTCCCATCGTTCAGGTGAATTTTCCATTATTTAGATGTTTTAATGAGGGCCGTGTAGTATGAGGATGTTCTAGGTTAATTTTTCTCATTGAATTAGTCATGTGCACATTTTGAGGGTATTCGGAGCATTATCATAGTTATTTTTAAAACTCATCTTTCATTTTTTTTAATGTTCTGAGATTTTTCTCTCATAGTTTTGAAGGAAAATTTCCTATTTTCTGATACCTACATTTTTCCACCAGCAACTAAAAGAAATTATACATATTTGAAAATCAAAATCCTTATTTAAAAGTTTAAATTAAAAATATACTTGAGTATACCTCAGTGAAGCATAAAAAGAATACAAAATTTTTCAAATGGTTCTAAATTATTATATAGAAAAACCTGTAATACCTCATAACTATATAGATTCCGTTTCTTTCTTGTTCATTATTCACATCAATTAAGATTTTACTCGTAATTTTAAGAAAGGATAAAGATGGTAACACAAAAATTGAAAAACATATATATTTTTTGTGAATGCGATTCAATCACTTGTAAAAACTATGAGAGTACACACATTACTAAACGTGCCAAAGTTTTTTTTAAACAATAATTGCATAAAGGAACTGTTGAACTGGCTGCACAAACAGTTATGTAGATTGTACTAGTACGACACGCTCAGTTGCCCCTGCTAGTGGCTTTTTTCGAAAAGACATTTTTTTAGGTATTGTAATATTAGGCAAGTGAATTCTGGAAAATTTGTGAATCTCCTAATAGAGGGAAATGTTTTAATGCAGAGCTCATATAATATACGAATATAGTATGAACGGATAATTTACTAATGTAGCTATAATGCATAATAGCCCACTAATTAATTTTCTGTTCTTTTGAAAACAGGAAAGGATGAAAATTAACGAAGCTGAAGTACGCACGATGGTGGGATCGAATCATAATCTGACATATTTTGCATGGCCTCTGTACAAAAAAGATTGGAGTCGATTATGGCTATCTCTTCGATACAGTTTAGGACTACCTTTGAAAAAGAGTAGAGAATCTTACATTAATATTAATACTATATCGCGTGCTGGCGTTAACGTTAAACGTATTCCATTTTCAGTTTAAGTTTTTTTTTTTTACATACTTCTTATTGTTTCAATGCGTGTAGACTGATATATTTTTTGTGATACATTTGGACGAAGACGATTTAAGTTATAGTAGTCCACTTTCCTTTTATTTTTACATTGTATGTTCTTGAAAAATGTATATGGCAAATACGTTTTTAGCAAGTCGAAAATATTGTATTTTTAAAGGTGTATTCACAATGTAGATACGTACTTTTGTCTTCTGTACATCAAACCAATCAGCGCGAAGAAAAATTTTGTCTGTAATAAAATTCTTTCATTCGATTGGTTAGATTCATAGAAGATGAAAAGCCAAAGCAAAAGACGAAAGTACATTGTGAATGCACCTTAACATTAGAAATATCAGGTTTTACTCGATTACTCAAAAGACCACGCAAGAGTAACCTCTAAGGACAAGGTGGCGTCGTATGACACAAGTCAGGGGTTCTCAAAATATTGGTCCTCTGAGAAGTCCATCTCAAAATTTTGAGTGGTGTCGTATATGACACCACCTGGTACTTCTAGTGTTGATACTATTATTCGCCCAATCTGTCTATTCTTAACTCAGTGTCGATCGGTTTTGCATTTCATAATAAGAGAAGTTCGGTGATAGGTTTTGGTTTGAGTTGAGAAATATCTCACACTTTCTGAGCATGTTGATATTTTAACAGTAAAAAAATTGAAAACGTTTTCTTACAGATGGTAAATTATTCGGGGATAAAAGTAGATAATCAGTAATCACAAATCAATTGAACTCATGCAATACTAGAAACTTTTATCAGGCAAAAGGGTGACTGTACCGTTCATTTTACACTGAACCCTGATAATTTGAATCTGTTATTTTCTAAAGAGAACAGATATTCAATTAAGCCATAAGGAATAGAAAGGGATGTAGAGCAGTAATGGGCACGAATCAAGAATTATGTTTCCAATATGAATCATAATTCGAATCAATTTTCACGATTCCTGCACATTACTGATGTAGAGTAAGTTTCATTGTCAATTTTGAAAATTTAATCCATGTTTATTTTTTTGCATTTATTCTTGTTTAAGTCGCTTTCTCCAGTTTTGTAAGTATATTTTCTTCGAATAAAATGAGAAGGGTACCGGGGAGGAAAGTTTTGAACCGGTAAAAATTATATTTTTTATTAATACACAAGTTGATAATATGACAATCTTAAACATTTTTAACTTTTTTTCTCCTTTAATATAAAACTATCAAAATTTTTCATTGGTAAATAATTATTAATTGTTGTATATAGTTCATGCACATAAGCGATTCCTATAAAAAAATGAGTGAATCCGTTAGAAGAAGAGCAATGAGGATCATGTCTCTTGGATTGTAAATGACGGATTATTGTTGATTTGCTTACACCTTGTCCCATTTCATTGTGATTTTTTTTTTTCAATAATCTTTAATGAAATCAAATAAATGGAGAATTTCATAAATTATTTATTGTATAGTGAACGGTTCGTCGACTTTCAGACATTAGTCACATTTTTGAATGAGTGAGGGATACCAAAAATTCTTGTTGACTTTGTGAACTCCCATACGCTTCTTAGGAGTTACCGAAGAATTGAAAGAAGCTTTTCCTCGAATTTTTCCTCACTTTTAAAAATTTGTGACCATGTACGTTAGTCTTCGTAAGTTCTTGTACTTGTGATACTAAATATAAGCACACGTTCGAGCCTCTAAACTCTGCTAAGTTTTGTGCTAATTCATGAAAAATTTTTTTTTTGTAATTAACTTAATTTATTGAAGCAGTCTCCAATTCCTGTGAATCTGTGCGGAGTTTAGCAATCTCGAGTACAATTTAGTCATTATATTTTAGTTAATATTGAATAGTGATTTTTTGTTATATTTATAAAATAAATCGTTTTTATCTATAAATTAATATTTTGTTATTTTATCGAAGAAAAACATCATAAGCCATCACTAGACAATACATCATAAACATTCATGAAAATGACTTTGGGAGCTGTCTCAAGAAGCCACGGACTGAAATGAATGAAAATTTAGCCAAACTCGTAAATTCGAAAATTCAAATTCCCATTTAGCCGGCAGCATTTTTTTTTTGTCTCAAAAATTCAAATTCTCATTTAGAGGCAGCATTTTTTTGGTCTCGAAAATTCGAATTCCTAAATATTTAGCCGGCCGAGATTTTAGATTTTGGTCTCGAAAATTCGAATTATCATTTAACCTGCCTCTTTTTTTAGTCTCAAAAATTTAAATTCCCTCTCAGCCGGCAGCATTTTTTTGGTCTCGAAAATCTAAATTCCCAATTAGCCGGCAAGTGGCCCATCAAAAAAATTTTTTGGATAAAAAACAATTCGGCAAGAGAATAGTTTTCAAACGTTATGTAACGTTAATGAAAATATTAATTGCAGTTCAATTCTCGATACCTAGTTAGAAGAAATAACTGTTCACGTCTTATACTCGACAAAATTTCACTTCTATAAGTTTGAATCATTCAGTTCACTTTTCACAAAATTATCCAACAGCTGATGCGCAATAGCCAATTTCAATTTTATGCAGAATTTCGACACAATGCGCGAAGATTTATTTTGGGACGAACGAAGCATTTCTGAAGAATTCGAGATTTCACATCAATAATACCTATCATAGAAAATTAAAGTATCACCGCACGACCCAAGTATTCCAGATTTTAGGAATTCGATGGCCTTAAGATCTCTGCTCTTCCATCACCAATCTAATCAATTCAAGATCTCATAATTCATTTAGGAGCTAAATTTAACTTTACCGATTATGAAAGCAACTGAGAATTACAAGTCATATAAAAAATGATTCGTTTCAAAGCATCGTGACAAACTGGACGTCAAGCTAACTTCCTAAAAATAATGTATTTACAGTTTACTTCTGAAATGTCGATTAAATAAAACAACAATGATCGTTTTAAGCGTTTTTTATGCCTTTGTTGTACCACCATAATAGTTGAAAATAAAAATAGAAAAATGCATAAATTAACAATTAACTATAATTAAAACGAAGTTAAGCAAATTTATGAGGCGCCGAAAAATACGGATAACCGTAACTAAAAAACAATTTTTAAATCGCGAAGGGAAAAGAAAAGCGAAGATGAATTAAGGGGGAGGGCAGAAAAAAAAAACCATAAGATACACGTTCGCCATTCATCGAAATTGAGTCATTCAACATTCGTATCGATTCATATTTTCTTCTTTTTTTTCCCTCATATTATATTTACTCTGCAGCGTAACTTAAATATGTACGTACTCGTCATTGAAAAAGGAAAAAAATGTACACGTTAAAAACGAATTACAAAAACGATAAATAAATTTAAAAAAGGGAAAATAAATCAAACGAGGAAAACTTAGAAGACTTTTTCCTTCTAAATTCTTTGCGGTGAAAACAAGGTAAGAGTAGCCATTTTGATAATATCGATAGTGGAGCAGATGATGGTATTTTCACAGGCACTGTTATTGGCGTCTTCGAGGCGCCGCATGACGCGCCCATGCCTAGTTATTTCTTCTTTTGGGCTTTTTCGGCGGCTTTTGTAACTTTGCCAGCAGACAAGTCTTTCGGATTGACACTCTGCAAAAGTACAAGTCACCAAATCCAAGATTAGAGAGGAATTTGAATAATAAATTACCATCTCACAATGTTTTCTAATTATTCAAATTCAATAAGAAAAACGGGACTCAGCCCTAATGAAAGTGTCATACTTTGATCACTCCTACGGCGACCGTTTGCCTCATGTCACGGACGGCGAAACGTCCAAGAGGTGGGAATTCTTGGAACGATTCGACGCACAATGGCTTAGTAGGGATTAAATTAATGATGGCGGCATCTCCAGATTTAATGGCTTTCGGATTTTCTTCGGTGGTCTTACCTAAACACACAAATAATTACACATACGCATTAGCAGAGATTTAATTAATCAAATAAAACGGAAATACGGTCATGATGACGTTAGAGTAATCGACAGCGAACAAGTAAAATAAACTTAAAACTTCAATCCCGGAACTAGAGCAACAAAAAATTAGGTATGACGATGGCGGTCGAGAGTTTTGAAAAAATAAATATATCGATATCCGAAAGTTGAAGAATATAGGACTAAAATATCAAAACTGGAAATTCGTTCTTCCAACTTCGGTCACGAATATTGAAAACTCGTTTCATTAATTTTCGTTTGGAAATTCACGAGAAAAACGTTCAACAGATGCAACTATCGTCTCTCCTAAAAAACCATTTCGGTGAGGAAATATTCTCCAATTCTAATTATTGTCTGCGACAAGACTAGCAGTAGTAAAATTAAACAAAGAGATACTTTCAGTCGATTTATTCAAGCCACTCGATAAACCTACACATATTCAAGTTTAGAAAGCACGAAAAGTCGAAAACAAGTAAAATTACTACACTCGAATGCTTTCTAAATAAAGGTCTACAGTTAGGAAGCTCATCAAGAGTTAGCGTAATACTGCATATCACTCAAGTGAAATCGAAGAAATGCTTCTTGATTAAAACATTTGCACTTGATAAGAAATGAATTCTTTTAAGTTCCAAATGACTTTTAGGAACGAAAAATATAAAATACATACTTCAGCGAGTAATATAAAAATCGACATACCAGTACGACGGTCACATTTTTCTTTAATCGTGGCGAATTTGCAGGCTATGTGGGCGGTGTGGCAATCTAATACCGGCGTATATCCATTGGAAATTTGACCAGGATGATTCAAGACGATAACCTGCATAAAACAACGTATTGTTATTGAACACGTCAACCATGAAATCGTAATAAATAGATGTGATAGGAGTAAATAAGCCACTTAATAAATTATTAAAATAATATCACGTTAAATTGTTCAAGAACTTGGTTTTGCTAAAAATTATACAACACTACAAAATGAAAATTTCAAGCGCAGCAAGCTCCGCGAGAAAAACAGGTTTTCGAATAGAACAACAGGGATCTCCAAAACCAATAGAAGTTCGTGTTCCAAGATTATGCAAAAATACGAGTAAGATAAAAAATTAATTTCAGTCGGAAACACGCCGGCAAATTACGAAGAAAATTTCGCATTCAGAACCTTCAAAATCACTTTTTACAACATTCAACCCACAAATTAGCTTGAAACTTGAATGATACATTTTACAAGCTTCTATCTACACACCGTATCAATTTCAGCTCAATCGGTTCCGAACTTTCCTTATTAATAGTCACCAAAGCTGAAAAATTCGTTAGTTCCTTTAAAAAAAAAAACATAAAAAATTATCGTTTTTGTGGCTACATTTTCACCAATTTCAAGAGAATCGCAAAACCGATCGTCATGAAATTTCTACAAGACTTCAATCTCATCAAGATTGACCTTTGGTGCAAATGTAAGACCTACATGTTCAGTAGTTCGTTAGTGCATGGAGAAGAAAAATCCACTTTTAGGTTTGAAGATCGAATGGTAAACTCTCAAAACTTGAATTCAAGTGCAGTTAAAATTTTAGATAGATCCGTTTCGTAGATTCTCTGGAAGCCTACAAAATCAAAATTATGATTTACATACACCCCTCCCTCATACATGAATAAATAAAGAAATATGAAAATGCGAGATGAATATTCTTGAAATCCTAAGATCGTGAAACGAATACCTATGCATGCGTACCCCATGCCTATTTGTTGAAGTCAGACCAAAATAAATAGGTTTTTTGTCGAAAATCTGCTAAAATAAGTCCCTAATCAACAAGAGCTAGTTCACAGTGGCTTTTAAAATTTTTTTCGTTAAATCTATATTTTCATGAAAAGAAAAAAATTATTGATATGAAATACCTGAGCTGTGAAGTCAGCAGCAGCTTTGGGTGGGTTGTTCTTCGAGTCACCAGCGACAAACCCTCTTCTCAATTCTTTAACCGATACGTTTTTCACGTTGAAACCAACGTTATCTCCTGGTACAGCTTCTAGCAGAGCTTCGTGGTGCATTTCGACAGATTTTACTTCAGTGGTCAAGTTAGCGGGGGCGAAAGTTACAACCATGCCAGGTTTCAAGACACCAGTTTCAACACGACCTACTGGTACGGTACCAATACCACCAATTTTGTAGACGTCCTACAACACAAAACTATGATTAGTAACACAAAATTCCCAAAATAATAATACATATTTTGATAACATCTTATGAAATGATTACCTGAAGTGGAAGACGCAGGGCTTTGTCAGTGGGTCGGCTGGGTGGCAAGATGGCGTCTAAAGCTTCAATCAAGCATTTACCATCGGCTTTACCTTCTTTACGTTCAATCGACCATCCCTTGAACCACGGCATCTTGTCGGAGGGTTCCAACATGTTGTCACCGTTCCATCCGGAGATGGGCACGAAGGCAACAGTTGCTGGATTATAACCAATCTTCTTAATGTAGTTGGCTACTTCCTTCTTGATTTCCTCAAAACGAGACTAAGAAACACAAATCACATCAATAAAAATATGGTATGATCGTAGGAGGGTTGAATGAAGGTAATCAGAACTATACTAACTTCGCTGTATGGTGGTTCAGTCGAGTCCATTTTATTAACACCAACAATCAATTGTCTAACGCCCAATGTGAAGGCCAACAATGCGTGCTCACGTGTTTGACCATTCTTCGAAATACCAGCTTCGAATTCACCTGTACCAGCAGCTACGATTAATACAGCACAATCAGCCTGAAAACGAGAGAGGTATTAGTTTCCTCTTCACATGTGGAGGATGACTAGTTCATACTCATTGGAAATAAAATCGAACATTTCATATCATCTTAAACTATGAGAAAATTCTAATTAATACAATATGATTCAATGACAACGTTGTGATAGTTGCCGGCGAACTAAAACATCGGTACTCCTGAAGTGGGCAGTTTTATTCATTCTCCAAAGGATATAAAATAACATTGATTGAATGAAAAGTTGTCACAATTGCCCCCCCCCCCCCATGACACTTTGTTAAAGAGCAACAATAATTGGCTTCAAATTTCAAAAAAAAAAAAAACTTATCGTATTCTAGGGATAATTCAGACTGAAATACTCCTCAGAAAAAATATCAATAAGGTTCGTAAACGAATTAAAAAATACTAAAGTGCATTATACCCACAAGTGTGTACAAACAATTTACAGTCAAAAATTCATTAAGACAAATAAGTAACATCATAAAGAATACTCTATCTCAGAATGGGTTCAAATGAAGCAATAACATGACCGTCTACTGCACACCACAAGTTACAATGTTTAACTCAAGACTGACATTAAACAGATTCAATCAGACAAAAATTACCTGCGAAGTTCCAGTAATCATGTTTTTGATGAAATCTCTGTGTCCTGGAGCATCGATGATGGTAACATAGTATTTTGCGGTTTCAAACTTCCAAAGAGCAATGTCGATAGTAATACCACGTTCACGTTCGGCTTTCAATTTATCCAGTACCCAGGCGTACTTGAAGGAACCTTTACCCATCTTAACAGAAAAGGAAAATACAAAATTAGCATAAGAAATAAAAGCTAAAAACTGACAAATTCAGAATGCAGAACTCACTTCCTGGGCTTCCTTCTCGAACTTTTCAATGGTTCTCTTGTCGATACCACCGCATTTATAGATCAAATGGCCGGTGGTAGTTGATTTACCTGAATCGACATGGCCGATAACGACAATGTTAATGTGAATCTTTTCTTTACCCATTTTATTTCACTAACTCGTAAATGATCTGAAAAATGAAATATACATGACAAATGGTGAAGATAGCAATAACGGGCAATGACAATTTCACATTGATGAAAAGAAAATCAGAATCTGAAGTGAATCAAGCCATTGAAATAGTTCCATCACACATCAAGTATCGACAAAATATGAGCCGAAGCACTCAGTTATAGCAACTAGCTGAGAAATTTCAACCCGGAACAGTAATTAAACAGCGATGGATTACGTGAATCAACATGATATGAAATATGTCAACTGTTCCATTACTAAGTTTGTGTAAAAAATTACATATTCAGAAATTGCATGCGAGCATTACTGAAAATACGATTAGTATTAATTTGAAAACTTCGACAAATTTGGTACCTTAGGTGAATAAATTATTTCAAAAATGCATTGTTTTCAAACCCTCGCCTATTTCGCTACTGTGTAGTTTCTTACACCTGTTACCTGTAATGAAAGAGCTCATAATACATTGACTCTCACAAAAGTCGCAACTGATGGAACATGTTTCTTTTAAAAGGTTAACGTGGCAGTTCAATAACGAATTTCTGAACGAGTAATACTTCTCGAGGAAAGAAACAAGCATAGACCAGATGAATTAGGCAATGGACAACTCGAATTTCGAATTGGAAGCAATTGAGAACGCTTAAAAATAATATTGGCGAGTGAATTGAACAATAGGGCCGGCAGATGTCGGTGACTCGACGAAGCGGCGAGAATATACTTCGCAATATATCGGTTGAATATTTACGTGATTAGTAGAAAATTTATCAATTACAAGCGAGAACACATCAATGAATGAAAATAAGAATTACCTGAATATTTAACTAAAATAGTTAATTTTTCAACGATACCAAACCGAATGGACTTGATTAGAGTGTTGGCTTTAAGGACAACACACACAGAAAGGCCCAATAGTCCCAAGACCGATGAAACGTGAGTAGAGTGTGTAAAGAAGATACGGAACTGCCTAGTGTCATAACACCAATTGCAATTCGCAATCATCCCAAGCAAAAGAGAAGCTCAGGAAACTTATCAATGCAGCCAACATATTTTTTTTTAAATTGATGTTGAAAAAAAAATTGAAAAATTTGTAGTTTAAGAATCAAGACCACCGATCACGAATCATCACTTCACTGCTACAGCTGTACAGCACTTGACCAAATGACCATTTATAACTTCAAGATCAATTTTTAAGCTAAAGTTACAGCTGGACAGCTGGAGTGACGACTTACGAGTGTTGACGACGCGACGTGTAGAGTATAATTTGCTGATTTAAACTTCGAGTGATCGTTTTCTATTCAGGGAAATTGAAATTATCAGGCAGCAGAAAATATCTAAGGCGAAAAGTAAATATATATTGAACTTTGATTTCGTTAGTCAAGTGCGATACCGATAAGGTTCCAATTTTAAAACTGATTTCTTTGAAAAAAATGAAGATTATCAAAATGCATGCTATCTTATAGGAAATTTCGTACTCTTTCCAATGGTAACACTGATTTTGAACCACGATAAATTTTTTTCGAAAAAAGTATTTAAAAAAAGAAGTTTCTAAAAGCACTTCGAAAACTGTCAGAACGGAATGGTTCTCGATAAGGAAGAATCAATATTGAAAAAAAAATAACCGTTAAGCATTGGAATATTGTAAAATTTTGTGGAGCCGGTAGTGCCTAAAAGGTTCCTCGTATAAGTCGTATTTAATCGAAGAACCTTTTCGCCGTACCATTTCCTGAGGAACCTTATTGCACTGTCCATTCTTCCCAGTAGTAGTACCAGAAAAATATACAAGAGCCAAATGGTTCCTCGCAATTTTTCTTATTAAATTATTAATTTCTACGACCTCCAGATCTCTTCAATAGAAAATTTTTAGACACAATCGAACTAGATAGTTGCCCGAATCAAACAATTCCCAGGCTGAAGCTGTGAATTTTTCTAGCACCAAATGGAAAAATTAAAAAATTAAAAATAATATATTCTCATTGATGAAATTAACCTTTTTTTTCTTGCGTTCTAATGAGACTGAAATCTCAAAACATAAAATATTACGAGTAGATAAAGACAAGTTAACGCGAAAATATAAAAAAAAATTTACTATAAATTAAAAGAATTAACTTAAACCAGAAAAATAAAAACTAGAAAGCAGTTTATGTTTCTACAAAAAAAAAATATATATATCGTTTTTATGTAGATACTTGAAGCTTAATTCTTTTTGCACGAAAGTACGAAGAGAATAAGATCCCAGGTAACACAGCAATATGAGCCAATAAATTGCAAACAAAAAAAACTATACACTTATTAAATACGAACCGCAAAAATTTATAAAATAAAATCACAGATTGATCGGAATAACAAATTAGTGCTTAAAGTGGATGAAAAATTACCGATGCATGATGAATATAATAATACTTAATGTTTATACCATCGCGAAAGATGAAGAAACTTTTCGAAGTTATCATCAATTGTATGTAAGATGGTGATTCAAGTTTGGGTAACTAATCCAACAATTTATGTCTCATGACCAGCCAAGAAATGATGTCCAACCTCCAGGTTGCTTAGCGTCAAGTCTATCACCTGGTACGAAAAGGAAACAGTAAGCAAGAACCTCAAAAATAAATACCACCGCAAAACAATTTCAATTACCTTTTGCTACAGCTGACAGCATTTGTCTCTCATTGGGAGTAAGTTTCAAAATTGTTTCCAGCACAGTAATTAAACGATGTCTTTCATCTCCACAAGGCAAAGTGATGAACTGCAAAGAGAACATGAGTCAGTTCCAACAACCAGATGAAAAAAAATTATAGACGAACGGAACAAATTAATACAGCTATGGTCTTTCTCAAGAAGCTTACTAATGTAAGTTAAATTATTGGATTTTTTAGTTGTACTCTGTGAGTCAATTTCATCATTGAATTCTATACACTAAAATATAATGAAACCATGAAAGGGTGGAGAGGTATCACGTACCCCTAAAATACCCATCGAACTGAAAATCAATAAATCTGAATTTTCATACAGTTTATAGACCCATATCAATCTCAACCCTTTTTCGCTTCAGTTTGTTCCTCTAAATTATTCGTCAATTTGTATCAACAATATTGAAATTTGATTCCACCCACTACAACCTCTACATGGTGTAATTTGGTTGAAGCTCCATAAAAACTTACCTTAAAAAGAACATTTTTCACATATTCTGTATTCTGTAAATGCGGTTCTCTTTCGAACATCCTCTCGAGACGTCTGATTTCATCTTTTAAAAATGTGACTTGCTGCTCGCTACGAGCAGAATTTTTTTCCGATTCATTCAGAATGCTGGTTAAATATTTCACTTGCTGTTCCAAAGATTCTACGTGTTTTCGTAATTCGGGTTCATTTAAATCGAAGGTTCTTGAATCTGTATAAAAATTAAGATACGTAAAAATCGGCATATAAAAGTTCGGAGATGATTTAGGAATTCGAATATTTACCATTGATATCGCGTTCTAATAATTTGTCTAATGGAATTAAAGAATGTTTGCTACTTTTTCTGTACCTTTCGGTTTCTTCAATGGCTTCAATTTCACTGTCCTGTAATATATTCGAGAAAACATGACAACGAATAAAAAAATTTCAACTTTTCAGAATCATAAATATAATCCGTAAGTACGTGAATAAAGCTTTGCCCAAAGTTATTTCTACGATTAATGAGGGACGGAAAGGTGTAGGGATTATCAATTTTCTACTTTATTTTTTGCATATTTTACTCTGTATCAAAAGAAACCTGACAATAACGGAAAATTTATTCTGTCTCTTGCAAGAAGTTTTACTGAGATACATTTTCGATAATGCCAAACTGCATGAACCCAAAGTTCAGGTTGCCAGTAGCCATAAAATCCAAGATGACACACTAAAATACCTCATTATAGAGAAGTGAGAATTGATAGCGATGTCTAACCGGAACCAACAAATTTTTCCGCCGCAAATAACTTGTTTTGGTTTAGCTACTGAGTCAGTTTGTTTTTTTTTTGTGACCAACAATTAAAAATCGTCCCATAAAGGTAATGAAGTGAAAAATTACCGGCAAATCACAAGATGAATTATGAAGGGATCTATGATCTGCAGGGTAATCCATTTCATTAAAATCTTCGGCTCTAATATCCTTCATGTAGTTGGCATTTTCACTTTCTCTTGATAATTCTGTATTTTGAATTTGAGCGTTAGCATTTTTCAGTTCTTCATTCAGGGATTTAAGCTTCTCAATTTCAACCTAATAATTGAAAAAGTGATATAAAAAACAAGGACTCACATTTCGCACGTACTAGTTCAAGATAAAATCTACCTTATAACAATTAATAAGCGTATCAGTATTCAGTTTATTGGACTTGCGTTCAGCCAAAAGCGAATCAATTTCTTTGGATTTTTCGCCGACTGCATCGGACAGTTCCTTCACTTTGACAGTTAAATTTTCTTTGGTACTTTTTAGAAGATTGATTTCTGCTTTCTGATTGTCCATCTCGTTTCTGGAAACGAGAAAATTACTTGAGGTCCATTACAGGGACAGTTTCGATTATTAACACGCATAACTTACAAAGTATCATCTAGCTCTTTTCGTAAAGTTTTCAACGTCGAACTCAGACTGTTGATTTCAGTTTGTAACTTTTCTTGAGTGTTTTTAGAATTATTCTCTGTTTTGCATTTTTGCAGTACATTATGAGCACGAACTTTGTAAGCATCAAAATCGTCTCTCAGTTTTGTAAACTCGCTCTCGCGTATTCTAAGCTTTTCTTCAGTTTGCGACATTCTCTCTTGCAGAGATTTCACCTACGCAAGAAATTTTTTTTAATGAAAAAAGTGACTGGATATAGCAGTATTTCAATTCCTAAATAAATGTACGTTACGTTCATAAATTTAATTACCTGATCGAAAAGCTGTTTTTCTTTAGTACGACTAGATTCGGTAAGAGTTTTTAATTCAGCAGACGAACTAGCTAGTTGTAAAGTGAGACTTTCATTTTTCCTTCTGTCACTTTCCAGTTGTTGAAGGGTCTGTTTAAGTCGTTGCTCCAATTTTTCAGCCGCATTTTCATGATTTACGATGATTTTGTTGAGATTAATAATCTCTTCCTGAAAAATATATTTTTAATTAAATTGACTGTGCATAAAGCAGATCTAGTTACAGCAGTGGCGTAGCTAACGGATGTTTGGACACAACCTTCGGAGGTTCAGAAAGGGCATTTATTTGTTTCTTTTCTTCGGAAATTTGTTGATTTTTTTTAATTTAGAAAAAAAAAAAAAATCAGAAACTGAAGGAAAATAATGTGGAACCTTGCTTAAATAACATTAACTTTAGCAACGCCATTAAAATATACAGGGCATTCTGAAACTTACGTCAGCAGTTTGAATGTTTGATAAATAAGATTGTATTTGCTCTTCCAGCTGTTTTATTTGACTGACCAGTGCATCATTTTGCTGCAAGGAGTCATTCAATTTTTCATTGACCTGTAGAATTACATTTTCCTTGCTCTTGATTTTATTCGTCAGATCTGAAATGGTTTTCTGAAAATCGTGCCCAAAAATTAATATTATTATATCTAACAAAATACTTATATCGGCTTTCCTTTTCCTAGTTCATTTTCAATTCATAAGTAAAACTAAGCCTAATCTAAGAATCGTGAAAAAAAATCCTCAGATCGACAGAAATTGAAAGTGACATGAAATTATTTTTGGCGAAATCCACAAATGCTTTCTAAAAAACTCAAATCATCAACTTTCATCATTCCAAGCTGAAAAAAATTAATAGAATTCAATGAAAAGAGAAATTTTGCGATTATTCACTTGAATCTTCTATCTTTCGAAAATACGAATTTCAGACTTTTTTTTAAATACCAACACAGAACGAAATGAATAATTTAAAAGTAAAATAACGAATGAATTTTTAAAAAATCAAACCAGCTATTTCATTTTCTTGTAAAGGTAACTTGATATATATTCACCTCATAATCTTGCATTTCCAATGTTAAGGCTCCTTGCTTTCTAGCCTCCAACTTGGCCTGTTCAAGCTCATTTTGAAGTTTCTTTTTTAATTCTTCATTTTGCTTCAGCTTTTCTTTTAAAGACGAAATTTCTCTATCACGTTCTTTTATAATCATTTCTTCGCATAATTTTTCGCTACTCAGCTTTTCAAGTTCCTCCGTAAGATTGTTCAACTTCATCTCCATTCTGAAACAGAAGATTCAAAATACGTTAGTCAATTATCAAGAATAAGGCATAAAACAGTCATCAATAACTTACTCGTTCTTTTCGTTCTTTGAGGAAGTGATTTCAGCCTTCGAAGAAACTGTATTACTGGTCAACTCGGAGCAACGCAGTTTTAAATTCTCGTTCTCTCTATCAGACTCCATAATGATTCTTTTTAGCTCTTTAATTTCATTCTGACGAATATCTAGTTCATCGTTTAGCTTATCACATTCTTCCTGAAGAATCTGAAATAAATACCACGCATAAAGATTCCATCTGTAGGAGAAAAATTTATAGCTTTGATTGAGTCACTCGTACAAAATATACCTGGGCTCTTTTAGCCTGTTCCGACACTGATTGTAATTTATTTTGAAGAGATGTACGTTCGGATTTTTCTGTTTTCAATTCTTGATTGAGTTCGGCAATACTTTTCTTCATTTTGACTGCAAGGCAACGAAGCTGAAAAAGTTTCAATCAATGATTGTGAATTGGGTTTTTAAAAGGATTTTATGCTACAAAAATTCATATCTTTACTTTCAAGTAACGTTCTTCGAAACTATCTTCAACATCATTAAGACGGGAGACTTCTTCCGTTCTACTAATCGTCCCCATACTGGATGTATCTCCCTCTGAGAAGAAAAAAAAGTATTAAATACCAAAAATTTACCAATTTGTTTTACATTGAAATGAAATTAGTCTCAAGGTCTTTTTTAAAACACCATTGCTAAATGAAAATAATTCGATCATAAATTTTCTGAACCTAATGAGAAATTTATTTTACAATAAACCGCGTCATCAGAATTGAACCTTTCTTCACGCCTCATTTTTTCGGATAATTCAGTAAGTTTTTCAAGAGCAGCCAAAATTTTCCGTAAAATTGAATTTTTTCAAGTTAAAATTCGGCTACGTCAAAGTTCATAAATGTCGTTCCTTTTTCTTTTTTTTTTTGACTTTTAGCTTAACATATCATTCATTTATTTATTTACTCAAGTATGTTTCCTTTTCCGGATTTTGATTTCATTAGTCTTTAAAATATTGTCAAAAAACTTTTATCCTACCCTCGTCGGCAACATTTCCCCTCTGAGAAGAAAAACATAATTAAGTACGTGGTATCTTCATATACTGGCTTAAAATGAACAGTGTTTAAAGTTTATAATGTAGGAAAAAACAAATTACCTCTTTGTTTCGATATTTCGTGCTCCAAAGAGGCAATAATATCATCCTTAGCAGAAATTTGGTCTTTTAAATTTTCTACTAGAGTCGAAAGATCTTCAATGCATTTTTCTTTTGCACGAAGCTCTGCGTTATATTCTTGTTCCAATCTCTGTTTGGTTGCCTGCATCTCTTCTTCCGATTCTTGAGATTTTTTTTTCAGTTCCAACATCTCGGAAATCATATTTTCCTTTCCACGTAACTTCTCCAGAATCTGATGTTTCTCTTTTTCTAAATCGTTAAGTGTTTGATTCAATGTTGAAATGGTCGAACTTCTTTTTTTCAGCTCCTAAAAAATATACAGAAAAAGATATTATTGTATAAAATAAAAAGTAATCAATAGATTGTCTTTCATCAAAAAGAAAATATTTCAAAGTTAGAGTAGGCAAGTCTTTTCTTTGAATCGTAGGTACCAATGAAAATAGTTTTTTTACTTGCTGAATTCAATAACGAAAATTTAATCAACAGTTAGAAAAGACGAGACGTCATCTTCAAATGACTAACCAAAATTGACATAAAGAATAATACCAATATTATGTAGGTACAATTTTAAATTTAATTTTAAAAATACTTGCCGAGTTCATTTCTTGCATTTCTCTGATAATCTCTTCATTACTAGACGCGAAAGATATTTTCAAATCTTCCACCGTGGAAGAAACGGCAGTCTAAAATCAAATTTAAAAATACGCTATCAATTAGTATAATATAGTGATGTAATTTTTCTTCGAAATAATCCAAAAAATTAATCTGAAAATAATAAGACAATATTTAGAAATAATTTCAGCTTAAATTCTCTATTCTTCCCCATTTCTAAAATATCACTACGGTTATTAATTCAATTTTGGGCGTCACATTTTATTGTATGCTTCAAAGTAGGTGAAACCTAGACTGAATAGTAAGAACGACCAAAATAGTTTTTTTAAATAAAAAAAATTCACCGAATTAAAATTCAGATAAATGGCAGTATTCTCCATGAAAATATTTCCGAGATTGAATTCATTAAAACCCCACGTAGATCCGTCAGATTAAAAAATTAACATCCGGTATGCCAGTAACTTACCTTCAAATCATCAATTAAAGGCAATATGTATTTGAAAAATTCTGCAGGTAATCCTTCAACGAACATGTGCAGGGACGTATTCAACGTTTTCATTTGGTCAAGATTCGATTTCAAGTGACTAACGTGCAATAAAATATTATCTTTGTTTGCTGTTTGACTTCTGAAAGCTTTGTCCAGATCAGCAATTAGAGCATTGTAATTAGCGTTGATTGCAGCAAATTTTTCCACGAAATCTAGTTTAGCAACAGAAATCATATCATTCACTGTGTTCTTGAAATCAGACAGTTTCATAGATTTAGTTTGGTTTCGTAATTCTGTGCATGAAGCATGCAATTTGATCAACTGTTCTTGCACTGAACGTTTGGCTTTTTCATCAGCAATTTTTATAAGCAAAATATCTTCTAAAAATTTATCTTTCATTTCGTCTGCAAGATTCTTCAATGTTCGTTGTTCCACACGAAGACTTTTCACGCAGTCCAACAAACTATTGAAATCTGGGTGTTTCGGTGTTTTCTCTGCCACATTTTTGGAAATTTCGATCAATGCTTGATTAAAATTGATGGCGAATTCATCTACATCTTTTCTTAATACATTATTTTCTACCTTCAGATGTTGACAGATGCTGAATAAGGAACTAGTTTTTTCGCCCAAATCAAAGTCGTAGTTAGCAACATCACTAATATTTTCCGATATCTCTCGAGAATTTGCTAAATCTTGTTTCAAAGACTCACATTCTTCCTCAATATTCGCAACATTTTCCAATGTCTTCGATTTTTCTCGTAAAAATGCCAATTCTTGTTTCAAAGACTCACATTCTTGCTCGACCTTAATCAAATTTTCCAGCTTCTCGTTCAAATCGTAATTGTCAGTAGACAGGGATACAATTTCACGATTACAATTTTTTATTTTACTAACCAGGTCACAGTTGTCGGTTTTCACAGTATCCACTTCGCCTTTCAACATCTCAATTTCTTGTATCTTCTCCGTCATCTCGAGCTCGACTTTAGATGTCAGTCGTTTAACTTCTAATGACATATTTTCCACCATATTTTTCAAGTAATGATTTGTCGTGACTTTTCTCTCGCACAGGCTCATCAGAGTTTCACTTCCTTGAGATAATTTATAGCGAAATTCATTTGCTTCGACTTCTTCGAAAATTTCATTAATGCCGAAAAACAATCCATCGAAATCCATATCGAATTGGATTCCTGGACCTATTTTCTTGTTAATCGACAGCTGCAAAATTTTACAAAATAATTTCAGTTGTTTCAGTTTGGCAAAAAGAAAACAATTGCAACGATCATTAGTTTGGTAAACTTGTTTAAGTTCTTCGAAACTATCAATTAAGGTAGCATTCACTGACAACAACTCGTTGGTCTTGTTTTCAATTGTGCTATCTAACTGGATGTTGTCACGAAATTGCTGCAAGGATCGCTCTAGTATTCTGTTATACATAGTCGCACTCAACGTAAGATCTCTTAAAGTTGATATTTCAGCATTTTTTGCACGCAACTTAACTTCGTACTCGTTCCTCAAACGTAACATTTTATCATTCAATTTTTCGATGGTAACAAGGGCTTTTTCTAAATAATTTTTCATTTTATTAATGGTATTTTCTTTCGAACAAGAAACAATCGGATCAAAATCATCTGAGTCACGCATGGACGGATCTACATGGGGTGATAATTTATTTTCAAAAAACTGTTCAATCTCTTGCAGCACTTGTAACTTTGTTAATAAATTTTCAATTTTTTCCAAAGATCCAAACTTCTGAAGAGATCTTTTGAAGAGGGTATACTCAGCTATATCGATATTTTCAGAATTCATCATTTCGAGATTTTCATTGAGAGCAGAAACTCTTTTATGACAGTCTTTCAGTTCGGAATCTAGACGCATAATTTCAGAATAATATTCGTCCACTGTACTTTTTACTTTTATAAAGTCTTGATTCTGTTTGGAAATAATATCATCTTTCATGGTATTTTGTTCTCGAAAAATATTATTATCACGTTTGAGAGTATCTACTTCGTCTTTCAATTGTTTCTTTAAAGTTTCACTTTCAATCAATCGATCAATGAGCTTTTTCAATTGAATTTCGATTGTTTTTAGACTATAGTTTGCATCTGGAATATCATTTCTCCAAGATCTGAGAATATCGTCAGCGATTAATTCACGAGAATGTGATGATACCTTTTCATTCAGCGAGTCAATCTCGACGTCTCTTTGATGCAGTTCCGACTGTAAACTTCTACATTTCAATTCGGCATTTTCGTTCACTTGCTTCAGTTTGGCCAGTTCTTCTTCTAGATCATCGCATTTGATTTTGAATATTTTTGATTCTTCGGCAGATTTTTCGCAGTTGTCGATGAGTTCGCGCGTTTCTATTGATACTTCTTTCAATTTTTCAATTACATTATCTCTTGCTTCGTTGCAGTCGTCAACACTCTGTTTTAAACTTTTGTTCTCTTCTTTCAATAATTTTATTTCTTCTTTAAACATCAATTCATTATCTGGAAAAAATCATCATAATTACACAACTGATTTTATTCTAAATTATTTGCTTTAGAATAAAAAGTTCCACCAAGTCCGAAAAATATCAACCTCTCAACCAGAAACTTTGTATCGCAAGGATTAGAAGTTCAACAAAAGATTTTCATAAATCTGTCTTTCATAGGTTTTCAGTAAATCTGTTAATTTTTTGGATTCAACTTTGGATCAAGAACTAGCTAAATATACGGTGGTTATAATCGTTCTAATTTATAGCTTTTATTCAGGTTCTTTAGCAACAAGTGCAAGTTTCGGTTAATAAATAAGAAAAAAATTCCGTCAAAAGTCAATCTGATCAAGAGAAATTTCAAAAAGCATACGAGAAATATAAATAAGTATACCTTGCAGAATACGAGCAGCTTTGCTGACAGAGTCGAATTTTGCCAAAAGTTGATCGTTTTCTTGATTAGTGCGATCGTTTATCCGCCGGAGACTTTCGTTTTCTTGTTCTAATGTTGAAATTTTCTCCTGATATTTCAAAATTTCGTTCTTGGCAGAGAGTAATTCTTCATTGTGAATTGAATATTTTAGTTGACAATCGTTAAATTCTTTTCGCAGCTTCGAAAGTTCTTCTAATGCAACACTCTAATAACAAGCATACATAACATTAGAAAAGGTAAATAGATAATGTAAATGAGCAAAATATTACATGATTCAAATTACTTCTGAAGTCATGCTAGCTATTTCTGAATCAAATCAATTTTTCACTCAGAAATTCGAAACGTAACAGGGCCAACGCAGCTTGATCTGAAGGCAAATGCCGAGTAAATAGGATCATACTATCATAAATAAGTTTACAAGAATATCAACAACTAATTTTACAAAGTCAACACTCAACAGACATACCATACCATTCAATTCATTTTTCCAATCAATTTTCACAAATTGTATGGATGACTGTCCGCAAAAATACAGAAAAGAAATGATAGAAATATTAAACTTTAACATCAACGTGGGAAACGATAGGAATATTCAGCTTCAACATTAGAAACGACTTCCATAATCCATTTTTGCAAGAAGGAAAAGTAATGATAATGTAATCACGCAAAATCATCATAATGCCATTGAATTAATTTAGTAACTGGAAGGAGCACTCGCCTCTAAAAACGCAACAAAGCAAAAGACAGAGGAAAAAAGTAAGAAATATTTTTTTCTCTCTCACTTACGTACAGAGTGCTCCTCGTGCTCCTTCCAGTTATTAATTTCAGTTCAATGAACTCTGGCCATACACCTCTTATCACAACCTTATAGGAGAATGAAACTGAAATGATAAGACTGCAATTTTTTTGGTGGAATTGAATTATTTTTGAATTCATTTTGAGGTGTTGACTAACAATCGATCAATGTGCTACCAATAGCAACAGCTAATCCTCATCTTCCAGCTGCACCATCATTATGCTGATGTTTTCCAGATTCTTCGTAAACAGCGCCAAAGCAATTTCGCCTATTTCTGCTGTAAACCCACAAGTAAAGCTCTTTTCTCATTCATTTTGGCGTATGTTTTTTGTCAAAATGATTTTTATTAAAATCTAAAGCTAACGCTTTTCATCAAGCGTAATAATATTTAATAATTCTGGCCTTATGGTAAAAACCGTAAAATTTCAGATAATTTCACCTGCTCATACTCAAGTCCGAAATAAGTATCATCAAATCAAGTTTCATGGAGGAAAGAACTATTGGCCGCAATGGTCGATGATGAAAAATCAATCTAGACGTATGGTTGTGAAAGAGTATGGAATTTACAGGTTGCGATTAGATGCAATGCGTACATCCAAAGTTTTACCTCCTGCTTTGAAGGTATCTATGTATTAATTTACCAGAGTTTTCCTTAAAATCGGCGAAAAAGAATGTCTAAACGAATTTCGTTTTTTAGGCAACCGCCCGTCAAGATGTTAGAAGACAACCTATCTTTTCCCTTCCCTACAAATCAAATAATCGATGTGCTGTAACGTCCAGGGGAAGAGGAAATGTCGGACAATGGAGATTAAGTAGATTTATTTTTAGACATTTGGCCGATTATAATAAATTAGCTGGAGTGCAAAGAGGCTTTTGGGCTTGATTATTTCTTATTGATTCGTGAAGAATGTTACTCTGTGTTTAATAAATGCTAGAACAGCTGTTTGTTTAGTATAAATTTTTTCTTGTGATTCATGTGAACTCGCAATTGCAAAGCCAGATTAGCTCTGGATTAGCAATAGGAGTTATTAGATCTTGACAACTTCACTTACAGTATTTTTTGGGACAGTCATCTATGGAGGATATCATATCAAATGAAAAGATTTCTGTATTACAACTGAAAATTTTTTTGATATACTTTCTATAATATTTTCAACCTCAATTTTTCTGTTGATAATTTTTGAAAAGATGAATCATTAATTTGAAGAGGAGAAGTGAAGTATCAAAAAGAACAGTTTTAGAGGAAAATGATTTAATAGTTTGGTAAAAGTTTTTCTTGTTTCGGCTATCGTCCATTAATATATTTTATGGGCTAGTGATTGAAAAAAAGTGAATTATTCTCATAAGCTTTGAAAAATCAGAAGCGACAAAATCTACTTTTTGAATATTTTGGATAAAAATATCACCTTTTTGTTTCAGGGTGAAAAAATAATTGTAGAAAAAATTACATCCTTGAAATGCAGAATTGATCAAAGTATATTTGCAACATGTATTCGTCTTATGAAAAAAATTCTCATAATATAAAAATCAATTTTTATTAATTATCTTTTATTTTGAGCTCAACCATATTTTGCAACTCATTCATTTGAATAGTATCATTTTCCATAGTATCTTCAAGAAAATGAAACATCAGGAAGCTACCAAATGTTTTCAAGCTGATAATTAATTATTCATATTTTTGCCCCTGACTTTGCAACATTGTCCATTCGCTCCTGTATGGGCACGTAGTCAACATAAAGGTTTGATCACCGGCTGCCATAGCTAAAATAGTTTTGAACGTAAAACATTAGCTTTGATTTGGCATTGAAAAGTTGAACTCATCCGAAACAATGAGGTTCAATTTTGCCATCCACCCATTATTCACAAAAAAAGAAAAAAAAGAGCAACATTCACAAATACAAAATTCCAGCATAAAAGCCTTGAAGTACCGAGCTGTTTATTCACATTAGGTACCTACATGAAAAAATTAGTTACTTTTCGTGTTTCACGCATCGATTAGCTCAAGAGTGTGAGTGAATTTTGATGGAACTGCGATTTACGGTTGATACATCGCCGCTTATAGACGAGACGAAAAAAAATAGGGCACGACTAAAAAATATGAATGGAACTTCAGGAATGAACGGATGAATATTTTTTCGTTGAATTTTTATACGAAATCCGGAACTATTGTTATTTACTTCTTTTTTTTTTCTAATAGTTTCTTCCTTTCTTTGGTATGTAGCAGAGAGAAAGTTATTTACGCGAAGATATTAATGACAGTAAGTGAATAAAAGTTAGCGTACGACGAATTAAACGATTAATTTGAAAATTGCGCAGTGGAAGAAGAAAATAATGAAACTTGATTAGTAAAGAAAAGATGAAGTTGAGGATTTCATGTGTAATGGAGATAATTTTATGAATAAGGACCTAAAAAATTTCGATCGACTTGAAAAGCATAAAAGATTAGTAGTTCACCAAAGATTCTTTTTCATTGAGGTTTATTATTTTATTTTATTCATTTTTTGTTTTACTCGTAGATGTTTGTTACAAAAACTATTATTGTCAAAATCTTCACAATAAAAAATCGGTTGAAGATTTTGTACTTTGATTTCTTCAACAAAAATGAACATTCAGTTTTGCTTGTCATTCATTCCTCTTCTCACGGGAAAAATACTTTTAGAGGACCCATCCGGCAAAACATCTCAAAACTGTCTTCATACACTGGCATAATAATTCATAATTATGATATTATATTATACAGATACGCGGGAAATTCGATAAAGTTGACGAATTTTACGAAGAGCCTACGCTTATTGAAAATTTTGAGCAATCTAGACAATAAATTTTCACAAGAAAATAAATCTTGTCCAAAATAAAAAAAGGTATAAGTACTAACCAGAAGGAAAGCGTCTCAAATTCCGAGGTACAAAGCTCAGTCTCTATGTTGCAATATATTATTCGTGATAGCAGTAGTTCCCGGTTTAGTACAAAACTATAATTCGTCGAACTAAGCTGAGAGTAGTCAACTTAGTGCTAATATAATTTCTTCAGAACGTAGGTACCTGACTAACAAAAAAACGATTAGCTTTATATAAAACACTGTTTCTTGTAAACAAATAAGGTAATATATTTATACACTTTGCTTTTACTAATTTTTCTCGACGATATGACAAATAAACTTGTATTGCAACTAGTATAATAATTAACACGAATTCATAGAATTCAAACATTGTACAAATAAAACGATAAATGTTGCATATAAAAGGGACAATCAAAAAAAAAGTACAAAAAAAAAAGTAAACTTCAAGAATGTGTAAAGCTGAAAAAGGCCTTTAACTCGTTTGGTGGTTTACAAATACCATTGTTTTAGAAACGAGGAAACGACAATATAAGAACTTATATAAATATGTAGCCTATAATTTATTCATATGCACTAAGAATTAAAAATAAAGTAAGATTTCAAGGTATGTAATAACTAAAAGGCTAAATTAAAGTAGCAAAAATTTATATTACTGTATAATGTATAGTTTTCTGAATAAGTAAGAAATGAAGATAAACTATAAATTAAATAGCTAGTTCTTTGGTCTCGAGAATAGGTGTCCATTAGAACAAGATTAAAAAGTAAGTAGAATGTCAAGACCTTTACAGCGTATCAATAATCACCGTCAAACTGGGTGAATAGGAACACTTTTCAACTGCGATGAGCTGTATCTCAGAGACGAATAAGGATCGAAAGCTACAATTTGAATTAAAATATAGGTCTTGGCTTATACATATGTATATGCTCTTTATTTGCTCTTAGCGAACCTCCTATCCCCTCCTTCATACCCCACGACTATTTCCATGCAAAAATATGTTCTGATCCTATTCATCAGTCAGACAGGGTAAATAGGAATACCCGAGTAGGTATTTCGAGTTTAAGAACCCTCCCCCCCTCCCATCCAATGTTTGTCTAGGTGCGCCACTGGTAACGTTGATTTGAACATTGAAAATATTTAGTTTTGACTTGAAAAATTCAAACCCTCATCAATTCACTTCAGAAGATTCCATAAATTTTCCATTTTTAGGTGAGTGATTTTATTCACCCATATATTCTCAAGGGGAATGATTTTTCATCTAAATATTATTTTATTGAAAAAAAAAAGGGTGGTTTCATGTTCTTGAACGCAATTATCCGGTAGGAGATGTGTTTTTCTGAAACTCAGACAACTTTGGGGTCTTGAGAATCGATTATAATTTATAACTACTTTGTTCAGGTCAAGTTTTGACAAGTTTTGACAAGTTTAGACTATCTCAAATACAAAAGGATAAACACGTGACTAATTACTCAGTATTATTGGGTAGTTATTCAAATAACGTTCTTTCATTCGAGTTTTCAGTCACGTGTTTATCCGGTCTTATTTGGGACAGACTAAGTTTTCCATGTGTTGGCTTCGTTGAAACTCGAAACTTTTTTTGGCAGTATTAGGCTCCCACAAGTGTAAAAAAGTGATAAACCGAATCTCATGAGGGTCAACAATCATTTTCAGCTGGTTGGAATTTCTTATAAAAACCAGCCAGAACGTAGTTATTAATTTTTTTAAATTTTAACGCAGTTTTGTCCCTCTTCACCTGCCCGATTCTACTCACCCAGTTTAACGGTGCTCAAGTTTTGTATACGTAATATTAATTTAATAGTCCTCAAAATGACTCTGAATTAACAGTTTCTTGTTCGAAATGGAAACTTTCTGAAGTGATTGCAACAATCGTTCAATATGACAAATGCATTTGCTGCCCACATCTGGGCAAATGAAGCGAACGTAGGTAATAATTATTTTTCTCTGTATTGGACACGACTTGAAATTCATGCTTTCAGCAAATTTGCAATATCAAAATCGCGGCAGAATTCGAAAAACCAACATTTAATAAAGGTAAAATAATCCATGGGAAAAATTTGATGTTACAAAGAAAAAAAAAAAAACACTACCTCATTTTGAAATTTCATATTGTTCATGCAATTTGAAAAAGTGAAGGAGAAATGCATTAAAAAAATTCTATGAGAAACTTCTCACATAAATGCTCGCTTATATTATTTTTAGCTGGTTTTCTCTTGAAAAACCAGCTTATTAATTTTTATTTCATTTTCTTCGTTTACAACGTAATGTTGGAATTTTGAAAATTCATTTAAGTTTTTAAAAAAATCAACAAACAAGAAAACAAGAGGGAAAAAAATGAACAATAACCGTTAAAAAGATAATATTATAAATGCTTTCAGAATGTAGGAATGTGAGAAAACATTCTGCATGAATTTTCAAAGCTGTGCGATAGCGATATATTGTAAACACTAAACAACTTCACAATTAAACCCAGTAAGGGCTGATGGTATAATTTGGCGACAAATTAAACAACAGCCGCGTAATACAAACACATAAGAACTGAACCGATCAAATGGTTCAGCTCTTATTGAAGAAAGATGGGCCAATCTCCAGAAAATTGAGATTGGCCCTTAACTATTTTTAGTTTAGCCCGATGATTTGAAAAAAAAAAAATAATAATTTTAGCTCTTTTTGCGTAATAAAGTCGCGGGTTGCGGACGGCAAATCCTATTTTCAACGGACTATTGATCATCTCCTCGAATGAAATCATAAGAGGAATTTCGGTAAGTATATAATTGTTTTTTCTTCTTTCTAAAAAATATCACAGGAAGAATAGAAAAAAAAAATGTAATAAAACAATCTCTTCTTATTCGAAGCTCATTTTTTCATTTCTTTCAAGTTATTCATACATATAATTATTATTCATTTAGTAGAGGAATCGATGAAAACCACATGAAAATTTCAACCACAAATGGGGGAAAACATTTTTCAACTATAATGCCATAAATAACATCATTGTGAATGACTTTTATTTTTCGTCACATACGGGTGTAAGGACCTTTTAAATACCATAAATGGAGGTAACTTGGCACAGTTATTTCAACATTTTTCAACTTTAACACTCTTTATTGCTCGCATGACAAATCACAATCTAGACTTCGAGTACATCAAAATGTGCGTCTACTCTTCAACCGTGCTCTCAGAAATTCCATCCATTAACACTAAATATAAAAATACCCCTCTCTATGAAGTAAACTAAGTTATCCCCAAATGACTAACTTGACATAGCTTATAAAGTTGATCAAAGTATTGAAAACAAGCCAAGGACGACCAAATTGTGACATTTTATCCAGAATACTTCTGATGTATGGATTGAGCAGCTCCACTTTCAAAAACTGGCAAGTAACTTTGCGCAGTTGGAGTGAGCGACTTTCTAGTCGGTTTCAACTACAGAGTAATTCTGCCTCAAGTAGAGTTATCAAAAGGTTTTTTCTGTTTTTTTTTTTTTTAATACGCCCCTGGAAATATGGTGGGTAACGGTGAAAAATATTTCTCGTAGTAGAAATTTGATTTTCTACTTCAAAAAAATTTGTACTCATTTTGACGCTAACCATTATGCGATTGACGAATTTCCATGGTCTATTTTGAATTAAAATTATACTTATCCGTACTTCACAAGTCACAATTAGTGGAAAATGACCCTAATCCTGGTGTAATATCTTTTGAGTCTATTTGTATAGAAATTATCATGTGGTTTTCTAGATTTTGTTTATCCTCATATTGACTGAATATTGACAGACGTTTCCTGTTTCTCCCATAAATTCCTTCGCTTCTATAAGTGCCCCAAGAGTGTAAAACTTTAATTATTCACAGCCACTAAATTCTTACGACAAAAAAAAAAATTAATCGGGTGAGCGACTCCGTAGATTGTAATATTCCGACAGACATCCCAATGTAGTAACCTCAATAGAATTCACATACAAATACACTGAATATTTATGTACAAAACAAAATCTATCAATCATTTTTTTCAAAAAAATACGCAAAAAAAAAGTTGTTCGTTCACAGAACCATAAAGAGAGCAGTACACAAATATTTGAAATGGTAACTAACAATAAGACAGTAAAAAAAGAAATTTTTACGACAAAGCTCAAAAAAATATTTTACTCGCGAATGGAGAGAGAGGATAAAAATGTGATGTCATGAAATAAATTAGATCTGAATTCATTTCGACTGGTATTTGTAAACCTTATCAGTCTCGAGATAAAGCGTAGGTTTCTTTGCTTGAGACTTTCCAAAAAAAATTTCATTTCTTTAGCAATTTTGGGCATTTAGTTTTACGAACCAATTAACATAATTGATAGCACAAAACGAGTATCTTAAAATGAACGCAGATTACTTACCCATTTCATCGTCATTAGTGAAATTTGTCGGAACTGAAGAGCACAAAATAATTGATTCAAAAAGAAATGTGAAGAGAAACCATACGTTTAAGAAGTACAGAAAAACGGCAAAAAAGGCAAGAATATGGTTACTTATGGTTTAATGACGATGACGTAGACGAAATGCAGGAACTATGTGGCAGTCCTGTAGTTGAATACTCCTTGAAACTTGTTAATGATTTCTTACTACCGGAATTTAATTTGCTTGGTGCCCTATTTGAATAGGTTTTAAGAGGAATTTTACTGTAGTTGCGCCGATTAGTGCTACTGCCACCACCATTAGCACTTTTTACGATTCTATCGTTGGAGTCAGGCGAGAAATTGGTGCACTTGGCACTAGTGCTACGAGTGCCAAGTGCACCGCATCGGCTAGCCAACGGCGTGCTTGTTCGATGATCAGTCATCAATAGCGCTGAATCAGAAATGGAGCAGGCATACGTAGTGGTAGGATCGGCACGTGAGTCCGACAAGGCACACGATTTTGACATCGACGGCGTCATCAAGTCTGAGGTCGAGTAGCTGTGCTTTACGTCGTTACTGCACTTCTGCTCGAGTACACGTTTTTGCGCTTTCGTACCTTCCAGCTCGATCTCCTTCTTCTTCAGCTCCAGTTTCAGATCTTCATTTTCGAATTTATATTTGTTCAACTGCTTAAAAATGTTCATACGCGACTTGGAGATACGCTGCATATGCACATTTAACGCCTCCACCTGATACGATAAGGTAAGTAGGAAACAATGCAGCGTTTTGGGATCGTACTCGTTCAGTATACTGAGCACCTTTTCCTTGGACAGAGTCACACCGCCGGGGCGTTTAGTCGTGGCCGAATCAAATGACAACGGATGGCCACTCAAGAATCCGATGAGCACGTCTGGCTTGCCCAGGCTGGTACCGATGCCATCTAACTTATAATCGACAGCATCGCCAAATTCTTTGGTACTGGTTAGGGTAACAGCACTAGTAGTCGAGGCGGTGGCACTGGTCGTGTTGGTGACGTTCGTAGGAATGCAATTAGCAGATGTGGTATTTGGCAACTCGACCTTTCCTTCGATTTGATATGACGTGGCATCGTTCATCAGTTCCTTAGTAACAGGGTTGACAGGTCTGGCTACCTTGGCACTGAGTTCTGCTCGACTGTACTCTATTTTAGGATAATCGTCTTGAGAGGCAGCAGACGAATAAATGGCATGAGCAGTGCTGGTATCGGTCAACTCAGCATCGTTACTGTTTGAGATGACATTGGGGGCATTTCGAGTCATTCCCTTAAACACTTGCTCTAGTTTTAGTAGTTGGCACTTGGCGAATGGCGTTTGTACATTGCGCCACTGGTTGCGCATCAAGAAGTTGGCGTGTAAATCGTTGATGCGACCATTGACATTATTCTCTGAATGAATGGCAACCTGCAGTCTCTCTTCCAGCTCACGCTTTTCAGCGGACATCGTCTCCAGTTCAGTCAGCAAGCGATTCGTCTGAGCCAGGTTTGCCAGATGTTCGCCTTCGATGTCACCGAGCTTCTTCAACAGTGTGTCGCGTTCCCGTTTTAACGTGCTCAGCTCCGTCTCCAGGAACGCTGTCTTCACAGCGTACTCGAAGGTGAAGCTCTGTGATCGGTTTGTCAGCATGAGATCATCGAGACTTTTACAGCGCCGCACCGAGGTGTTGCTCAGCGACGCACAGCCAGCTTCTTTGCGATTCAGCCGGCTCCACAGATACTCAACCTCCAGCTTCAGCCGGGTACCTTTGCTGTGGATGTTGTCAAGCAGGCTGAACAGTTCGTCGGCTGCATCGCGACTTTTGCTACGACTACTCAGCACCGACAGATGATCTTTACTACTTTCCGTGCAAAAGCCCGAGTCCTGGATGGCACTGCTGCTGGTCGCCGAGCCAGACATTTCACCACGACGTGATCCTTTTCCTTGACTGTTGCTGCGGAGGCGAGGAAGCAGCGATGGGACCAACATATCAGCGTCACCCCGCAGCTGTTGGCCAAGTTTACGTTTCACACGAATTCCCGGCTCCCATTTGGCCGACGAGATGGCATTCTGTAGCTGCATATTCTGCACCTTTTGACCGAGCTGCGGAAACGCTTCCATAACCAGATCGCGGAATTCCAGCAGCGCACCAACTTCATTCTGCAGCTCCTGCAATGCCAGTATCGACTTCGCTTGCTCACTGATGAAATACTGGAACGAAGGCAGGTCGGCGGCGACGGCGATCACCTGTGACGTGTTGACCACGTTGCTGACGCTCACGCCGACACTGGTCATGGGTGTGCTCTGCAGCCCCATCTCGTTCAGAGAGTCGACTTGATCCATGCTGGTGTGATGCTAACAACCATGTGATAACATTTCAATAGTAGAGTAATGATATCTGAAAAAAGCAGACGAAAACCCTAAATTAATTTGATGGGTCACAAGGAAACCGTTGGATACAAAAAAAGATCTTAAAATAAGTTAATTAACAGACCAACTGGCGAACAAATGAGGAAGATAACTGAAACACTCATATTGCACCTACAAGCTTGATTTTACATTTTCACATCGTCGATTTTCCACAATTCCGAAAACACGAACTTACAAAATTTTCGCAGCTAAGTATAATATTATTTGTCAACTCTACTGAATAAACGAAATACCTGCAGTGTTCACACAATTTCACGATATGTTTGATTACGGTCGTGTTAAAAATTTGAAAGAAGTTCTTGACATTTTCAACTAAAGTAATTTTTCTTTCTCGAGGGCTGTGTTGCCATTGTAGAAGAGGAATTTGACTTCACCCAATTTTATTACTTTCTCATCGTCTTCATTTTTAGCTCATCCTTCAGTTGATCTTTGTTACTTTCACTTACCGAATAACCAGTGCGTTTGAAGAGTTTATTAAATTTTATAAGTAGAAAATAATTTATAAGTACATAAGTATGTATATCATTCACCAGTCAGCCTGCAATCAAGTTTTGATGAAATTTTTGGCAACATGAAATAATACGAGTACATCGTCGCTGGTCGGGAAAATACATGTTACGCCCAAAATTGAAAATTTTCGAGAAAGTGGAAAACTCGTACTTAAAAATCAAAAATACCCTCACGAAGTACGCCCACAAACTAACGAAGAGTAGAAATTACTAAATATTTTAACAACACTGTAGATTGAGTATTAGTAAAATTGTAAGAACAAAAAATGACAGAAAATTCTTGCATGTAGCAGGTTTAGGGCTCGTTTTGCGTCATTTTGTTGGTTGCAAACATTGCACTTAGCAGTTATATTTAACCTTTTGCAACTTTCTTGTGTTTTCATCAAAACTCAAGACTGTTGTTTCATGAACCACATATTTTTTGGTTTTTGCCTTGCAAATAGCAGGTATTTTTCCAGGGCATTTTTGGAGGGTAAAATGTGAACTAATCACACAATTAATGGTGCCAATCGATCCCGCGTGAGAAAAAGTACCCAGTGATGCAGAAAAAAAAAAAGATTTTCAACAAAAGTATCACATAGCAGGTATTTCCCCAACCAACGACGACATAATTATAAAAACTGGGGACATTCAGTACTCAATAATCCAAAATTTCAAATAACTTAATTTTGTGACAGAATTATTTCAGCTAATGGCGTTGAAATGCCCCTTCTCCACCACCTATTTGCACGACATTCTTTCAATCAATATTTACCTAATCTTTTTAATAGGTTCACAGACAAACTCTAGTTTTCTTTGACTAGTTAGAGAATGTTATTGAGGATAAGAAGCTATCCCTACATTTTCCATTTCCATAGCTGCCATGAAATGGGTAGGGACACGAATCGAGTGTAGATGACGTATTATTCGTACCAAAGAAAATAAAAAAAGTTGAGCAATACGGATGCAGAGTAACCACAACACACACACACACACACACACACACACACACACACACACACACACACACACATGAATCAAGTATGAAAGCTATTCATCAAGATAGTCGCTTACAAAATACTCGTATTGTACACCAATAAAGTCGTAAAACCGAATTAACAATTACCACATGACAAAACCGTTTCGACGCACACCGGAGGGGGCACGTCCCCACACTTGCGTATCATTACGTTACAAAAAAAAAAAACACAATAATTTCCGTTTTTAGAAAGAGTGAAAGATGATAATAATATACTATACAATATGATATGGAAGAATAAAAGAAGAAAAAAATAGTAGTAAACTGTATATTCATAGAGCATCATATTCTAACGGGATTTGCACGAACTTATATGGTACATTTTGTGGAGCCGACGAAACGACCATATCAACGCGAGACATACACGTTTTTCATCAACCATATCAGTATTTTCATTGTTAGGTGCAAAAAAGAGAAGAAAAATGCATATATTCGGGGGTATGAGTGAAGGAGGAGGTGATCACATTATTCATTCCATTTATCGATCACATACGACAAATTCCGACAAAGCCCCCTATGCTAGCGGTTGACAATTTTTTACGATCACCCCTCCCTTTTAGCAGCAGACTGAACCACGAAGGCAATAGAGAGCAAAAAAAGAAACAAGACGCATCCTGGAAATTCGCTGACGAAAAATTGTAGGCATCCTCACCTCATTTTCATTTATGATCAAGAGGTAGAAGAAAATATGTATTAGGCTTTGACCATGCACAAAATGGACCAACCAAATTCAGAAGAGACATCTCTGTTATAAACATGCATATACATAGAGATGTTCTAGACACTTATGAGATCCAAAATTGATAAACCAAAAATTTTGCGAGGCCATTTCTGACAATTTAAGACCCTCATGAGGATCGAGGACGTCTATGAGGTATATTTATGGACTCGGAGTAAACATACAGAGGCTCTGGGCAAGCTCTTTCTCTAATGCTAATTCAAACTAGCCTAAAAAAAAAAGCTCATTCCAGCTCATCATTTCTTGTCGGAGTCGCTCAATCAAGCTCCACTGTGTTCTGAAGGTTCCCTCCAATTTTCTCCGCTTCAAAACAATAAAAAAAACAATATGGAGTTTCACAATCAACTTTTTTACTAACTTACGGCTTAGGAAAACTGAGCACCATTCAGCTCCATTTGAGTACCTCACTTACGAGTCTCTGCATTAAAAACCTCCTAATTTTCAGCCACGCAGTAACTTTCCCTGAACCCTCCCCTGTTAAACTTCTGCATTTAACAGTGGACTAATACCGATTATATGAACAATTGAACACGAAAGTGGCAGAGGATCTCCCTCTTTCCCTCAATTGTTGCAAACCCCCCTCTATTTTTATTAAGGAACCTATATGCAAAGAGGAGATCGACGACCTCCGCTGGAATAACACTTCGTTATACACATAAATATGAAATCGATTCAACACGCTAGACAGTATATAGATCGAATGACGGTACCTATCGTATTTAATTCGATACGTTAATTAAGAACTAATTGCGTAACCGCATTTTATACGATTGGTCGTCACACGTACGATGCACAAAGGAGGCTCATCGGATAGCATTTTGCAAAAAACATTTGATTTAGCAACATTAAATCAACAGAGCTACATCAGGTGACACAAAAATCAATTTCTGAAAGTCTTTTTCATTAGGAAAATATACAGATTCCACAAAAAGTATTCAATGTGTTTCAAAGAGCGGAATTTCGGCGACCAGAATCTATTAAAAAATTTTCTTAATAACCTCAAAAAATTGAAAATCATCTGCACCTCGGACTTGAATGTAATTCAACATAAATTTGGGTTCAGCGATAAGAAAAATGGAACCACCTGCTTTATCATTGACATCACACCCAACTCCTCTATTATTAGTAATAATTTATCTTTATAAGCTTACATATATACCTACTTAAGACCTTTTTCAAACAAGTATAAATGAAGTCATAGTGAATGTTGAGAAAAATGAATAAATCACAGATAATACTCGTATCAATGGAAAAGTACAAAATATTCTTCTGCCAATGAATGAACCAAAGTACATACGATATTGTTATAATATGTGATTACCTGATTTCCACAATTTTTTGTGAACTTTTTCTCAAAATCTGAATACAAATGACTAATAAAAACTAAAATTGTCACACAAATAACTCTTCATACAGTTCTTCTCACGACGCGACGCTTAACATGATATCTAAAATTCAAATTCTAATTAAAATAAATAAGCAATGCACCACTCTATTCACAAAAGGAAAAATTGTAAAACTTGAATCAGAGTAAATTCATATCGATACAAACATCTACAAAATATTTTTACACGAAATTTGTTCATCGAGTGTGTACCAAAATTCTCGTCAAGGGAAAATGATTGGCGTCATTCATTCATATCATGAATGGTAGGTGGATACCAAACTCTGATCGTTTAGTTGAATTTTACAAATCTCCAAGGAATGGGTATGGAGATAAACTTTAATGAAACTAATACAATAAATAAAAACAAGGAAACGAAAAACGATAGATAATGATATGAACTTAAACTTATGATAGAGACGAGGGCATAATTTAAATCAAAAGTAAGAATTGATAGCGAACACGAAGCAAGCATAACTAGAGATTTTTAATTAATCAGTTTACTCCAACGAAATAATGGATTCATGTCGATTTTTGCAAATACAATATGATTATTAATTGGTAAAAATAGAAATTTTTTTTTTTGGGACATGATTGAATTTTTAGTATTCAAATTTGTACAGAAATATGCAATCAATTTGTTTTTTTTTTCACGTGATCGTTTTTACTTGTATTATACTTCAGCTTCGATATTCAGTGGAAAAAAGTCAAAACTTTGAATAAGGTGCTGTAAAAATAGACTCTCAAGGACTTTCTAATATTTTTTTTTTAATGACTAAGACGTGGCTAAAAATTAAGTTTTACATTGGAAAGCCGAGGAAAAGAAGAATGACGGCTGAAAATGAAAAACTGCAATACCTATGTACTCGTACGATGAAACCAAGTACTAACGTACATAATCCTCCACGGAACATAATATCGACTGTGGTGAGCAAAAAGGGCTTATCTGATTTTCTTGAAGCCTAGGGCCCAAAATAAACAGTTGAAATTACAAAAATACAACAGGATCAGTCTCAATTTCATAGGGAAAAATAGCCTGAAGATTGCCCCTTTTTTTCCTTCAATAAACATAATTTTATCCAAGTACGAGGGAGCAAAATTTTTTCCACTCTTATATTGGACCTGTTTTACAAGATTACTATACGTATTATTTTTGTTGATGTTGTTTTCATTTATTTTTCAATTGTACGAAATAAAATAACAAAAATCATCCAATGTCCTTCCCAGTAAGGGTAATACTCGTAATGTGTACAGTTTTGGACCTCCCCTTTGAAAACTCAGTTCGGCCCTTTTTGCGTAACACAGTCGATAGTAAAAGGGCACCGTAAAAATAATTTGGACAAAATTATTTTTCGAATCGATTTTTTCTTATACTTCATTCTAGTTAAGAGTTCCGCGATGTCACAAGCATTTGAAGAAAGCGATTGGTTGAAACATGGTTGAAATCGAAAATACTTTCTTCTCATTCGTTGAATCTTGTGACGTCATGAAACTCTTAACTGGAACAGACTATAGGCTTCGATTTCAGCCTTAGGATTCAAATTTAAATTTTCCATTTGATGTTAGTTTTAGAAGTAAGCAATTTTTCAAATTTACAATCCACTCCACAAAAAGAAATAACGATTTTTCAAACCTCTACATGTCAATAAAAATCCGTGTTTTGTTTATATTCTCATTCAGTGAAAATAAAAAAAAGTTAGTACCACAAAAGCCTTCTTCACAATAGGTCAATATTTCCACTATACCATATTTCTGAGAACCAAAAACGAACAATCAATCATAACTGTACAAACTGAATTATCCAACAATCAGGTTAGTATAATCATCGTGAATAGGTGTACAACAATATATGAATATCTGCATCACAATATGTAAGATTCCAAAGAATGATAAAAAACGATACCAATCAACAAGATGAAAACAAATAACTCACACATCATAAATTTACAAACAAGGAATCACGTTTTATAAGACAATGATTATGTGTGTAGTGTTCATGAAAGCTGTATTTTTTCTCTACTTTTTGCTAACTCTGATTCGTCATACATTACCGATCGGTAAACACGAAAATACTACAAGCGGATAAAAAAATTAGGGCAGTAAATGCTGTTGAATTATAACAAGATGTATGAGATGAAACAAACCGTAATGGGAAGAATACAAATAATATAATACATGTAATAACAAAGTTATACTTCGTCCTTCCTTGATGCTATCAAGAAGATTTCCTTGTAAAAAACCAGAACTAAATTGCCAAAAAAAAAAGTTACCATACTAGATCATTAAAACACAGTATCTATAATATAAAAATATTGACACTTTCTCTAACAATCAACCAGAAAAATAAATGAATAATACAAATAAGAGGAACTACGACATAGCCAAAAATAAAATTTAATATAATATCCTATCGTTCGAACCGAAATTTGATTGTAATTCCAGTTTACCGTCGACACCTCCATACATACGAGTTTTAGGTACCAAATGAGAACGATTTATTCCAAGTTCTTATTTCAAGGTTATTATTCACCGACAAGTAAATAACTGAATAATGCGATTTTTTAATGAACACAGCAGAGCAAAGACGAGGAAGAGAAAAATAAGCAGGTATACCTCTCCTCGAAGTTAGCCAAATTACGAGAAGAAGTTTGAAAATTTACATTTTCCCCCGTATGATAATACGGAGCACCAAGTATGAAAAATTTTGTAACAGACCAACCATAACCTTCGCTAAAGAAAACTACATTTTCGACATAATAAAAACATTTCTGTGGGTTGTTGGATGAGGCAATACAATAATAAAGTATTAGTACCAACAAAATTGTAATTAACGTAAAAACAACATCTCTTTTCACCATAAATACATTTTACTCGTAAAATAATTAACAAATGGTGATAAATCAATCTAGAAGAAAATACTGTACAACTCATACGAAAAAGAAGAGAATACAATTTTAGAAGATTGTTTTGTTTTAGAGAGACAAGACTGACCAATACTATTTGAAAAAATTTTCAAAATCAGCAAATTCTGTAAAAATTCATCTTGATAAGGAAACATTTTACTATTCTGAAATTTGATTGTAGGTATTCGAATATTTTTTCTATAAGATGGTCATTCAAGATTTACTATATTCTCACTTTCTTGAGAGGTTCAGCATAGATGGACTGACGGAAGGGATCTCAAACCCCAAGAATAAGATCAGTCACGCAGAGAAAGATGAAACATTTATCGGAGGAGTGGGGAGGGAGAAGGAAGAAATCAGCAAAATGAAGAAAAAATTTACTGTCAAAAAAAAAACACCACCGCACCTCGTAGAGATGACAGAAAAGTTCGTCAATGAAAGTTTACGATAGTACTTTTTTGGTTCCAGATACGCCTATTTTCAAATGATGGTAACTAAACCTTTTTCTGAAACTATGGAAATTATATCCAATGTTTGAAATACAAATCGTGAGGAACGGTAATATCGATCACTTTTTCAGCCTCTTTTTTTTTCAAAATTTTTTATTCAATAACTTCTACTCAATCTTCCACATTAAAATCACTGAGATAATAGAGAAATTTCCAGCCTGTTTTCATTAAATCTTATCCAATTTGTTCACAAGTAGAATTATCGAATAATGTTTTTATTCATTGTGTAATTAAATATATAATTTATTTCGAGATATTCAACCCTGTTGAAACTTTCGAGTATTTTTTTTTTAATTATAAAAAATTACATGGATGATAAATTTTTGTAAAAGTTTTCATCAAGATTGGGCTATATAACATACTAAAATTGTAACCACCCAATCACTCCATAATTGAAGCCTCAGTTTACATTATTAGTAGGTTTTTTGGAAAACCTACTATTGCGATTGCCTTCATGACAGAAGTTCGACTTAGGAATATGATACTTTTTCGTTTCATGACCTCAAGATTCCAAAAATATCTATATTTCAAATTCATAGGTCCTGCGTAAATAAATACGTGATGGACCCATATTTTTCGTCAACGTTTACGGATGTAATACTGAACGGATATTGAAGATAACCCCTTTAAAATTTGGACTTGATCGGTTCAGTACTTTTGGAGTTACTCAGATTTGAAGTATGAGAAAATTCTGTCATGCTTTGAAGAAAAACCTACTTTCCTAGCGGAATTTGCTGAGTCAGAATTTTTATGATTTTAGTCATTTTACCCATGAGTACAATTTTATTTCAATGTAACAAATGCCTTATTCAAGGGCTCATGCACAGTTGAAATTTTTTGATGAGATAATACTGTTATTAATGGCTGATTTAGTAGACTAAAAAAAGATGACTTCATAATTTTCAGACCGACTAGCTTACTTCCTCGATGGAATTTTTTCTGAAAAAAACTGGTTTCTTGAACAGTATATGAAATGGTAAAAAAATAGAAGTTTCACTCCATAGGTAAGGACTAAGGACAATCTTCATATAAAGTAAAGTCTAATCACTTCAACAGTTTTTGCTACAATCAGTAGAAGCGAACTCGATAATTTCCGTTTGTTAAACTGTTTTCATCAAGTGATTTTCTCCTACTCAAAATTGAAATATGCTCACCTTACACAACACACAATATAGGATAAATTTTCAAGTTATCAAGAAAGTTCGAGTTGGCTAAGCGAAACTACAAATTCACATTCCATGACGAGTGACGACTACTGATTATTAGGGAATAGGATTTACAGGCTTTAAAAAACATCATTCCCAACTCCTGGAGGACTTTCTTTATTTGACTATTCAGGGAGGAAGTGATCTTCATCGGGCATTAGAGTGAATTGATCGAGTTTTTCAATAAATAATTTCTACCCATATTACGGAGAGTTTATTTTTACTTTGTGCGTTTCTGGAAGACTTGAGGTTGCTGTTTTGGGAAGAGTTGTTATGATTGGTTATTAAAGATCTAATGAGGTGACCAATAGAAGTGCAAGACAAAAGTGGATTATCAAGACTAATCGCCTCCTCACTAAAATTTTAACAAACGTCTTGTTCTCCCCACAATACGAATAAGAAATAAATAAAAATGATTGAAATACATAGTCCACCCACACTAATCATAAAATTGCATACTCAATTTCAAGAGCATTCTCGTTCAGAAAATTTACCGGAGTTTCCGTGTGGCTCACTGACGAAAATAAAATGTTGAAATAAAATTCAAGACGGAATATCAACTCAGCTAATTAGAACGTCAGAGAGTTAACGAAAATATGATTTTTAACGAAATGTCTTCTTTGTTTTGGTGTAAAAATTGAAGAAAAAGAAATTCGTCATACAATTTTTCATAGTTGATATATCTGATGTAAGTAAGTTAATTACGCCCCAATTAATGAAAAAATCTCAATATTTATTTCATTTTGAATTACTAGCAAAAATCAAGATAAAAAATCTCAGATCATTCACGGAGACATGTACCAACAGAAATTTGAAGATAATTATAATTTCCACTTTTGGTTTATAAAAATTGAAAATCAAAATTTGTTTCGTATTTTGAAAATAAAAAAATAATAAGTGACGTTTCCATTGAAAATATAATAAAACTATTAACCAGAAATAAATTAGGCAACATCAGCTAGCTGGCATTCATATGTCACTTGAACAAAATATTAACCGTCGATCATAATGACGACAAAGTACCACAAGAATAAACTTCGGTACGAAAATATCCGTTTTCCTCAACTACAACAACAAATTTATGAAATTACTTGAGGTTAAGACTAACAATTTGATTCTTACTGACTAGCTGCCAATTCAACACAGGAACTTTCCAAGGTTTCATAATTTCATTACAACTCAAATTCACATACACATGCACTTCCTTGGTGCACGATAAACGAACGGATGTTGAATTACGCCTCAATTTTTCCGTGCTTTTAAAGAATTGGGAGACTTATCAAACGTAGAATACAGAATCGATGAAATACAATAAGCCTTGATAAATCATAAATGTCACTTCTCGTAGAATATATCAAATGCAGAATAAACTTACCAACCGAAAAGAGAAGTTCATAGTGTAATCAGGCAGAAATCATAAAATACTCTGCTTTGTGCAATGTACAGCAGTAAAATCTGAAAATAGTTATATGGATGATTTGAAGTTTTGTGATGAAATTATGAATTCACAGTTGGAGCCTTACCTCTTGTTAACACCTTGATAGTCATCTGGTACTTCCCATCACGATTCCGTTTTCACAGAAAATATCACCAAATCGTAACCGAACCTTTGCGAGGTTCCGAAACGACTGATGCTGAGCAATTCGTTTACAAATCTACAGAAGACAAAAGTTTTATTAAGAAAATGAAATGATATTAATTAATGTCCAGAAAATGAAAAATATTCCAAGAGAAACATTGGTGATCACTTATCAGACGATAAGTTACATTGGTTGCAATCGTCCAAATCACTCGCCATGATAACTAAGGTTTTATTGGAATAATGGAATATTATTTTTCGTAATACTCGTTCAAGTATCAAGTTGAATGTATAAGATCGTAACAATAAGGAAATTTCTTCATACGATAGACAGTGAATTGATATGATATGATGGAGAAAAAAGTTGATAGTACTTACTTGAGAAATGAGCTTAAAGTATTCACATTTTAATTTACTGTACAAATGAGAACAAGACTTCCATCATTGTCGAACTTATTAGAGATTTATACCACAGTAACAATTCACGATAACAATAAAAATGTTTCATCTAATTACTCAAGTAAACCCATTACAGGCCACACGGAGATTGAACATCGAAATTCGAAGGAAAAAACGACTAACCCAAGAAAAGCTAAGGTGAGGTGAGGAGACGAGTCACGAGAGTAAAAACCCACGGGATAAGACACAGAATACAAAAGTCAGAAAGATGCCATGAATGAGTCAACTAGTCAACTAACCGAGGGGGGACAGGGCGACGTCCAACGGGCGACGAGTAACGACTTGGTACAAACGACTCAACGAGTCAAGTTATAGCGTGTAGCGTCCGCGTCATAGGCTGCGCCTGCGGCTTGTGGTGCGGCCCTGCGCTTTAACTTTCGTTCGTGTAGTGGGAGAGAGAAAAAATCAAAAAATACAAATTTTGTATTTTGATTTTTGAACAGTGTATCCGTCTATCCGACTATGACTATCCGTATAATTAACGTAATAATTAGGTAGTTTTTTTTACATCTTTATGAAAAAATTGATTCACTTTGGCACGAATTTACTTCCTCGAAGACCACTCACAATGTACTTTTACTTTTACTTGAACCAAACTGATGAAAAAATTTTATTATTGATTACTTTTTAGCAGTTTTCATTCGAAAACCTGTTCAGTTTTTCATTTTGATTGGTTTTAGAAGCAAGAGGCGCAAAAGCAGAAGTATATCGTCCCTGTTTTTGTAAAACCGTGTAAGTCGGATTTTGACGATTGTCATGTTTTTGTTGATTCCTAAGCAGAAAAAATCAAGAAATCGGCCCAGACTACTATCAGCAGCCGAAAAAAAAGGACTTAAAAACACTTAAATCGGTCTGTCAAAAAATGGGTATTGTAATAGCACGTAAGTCGGGCCTACGTGGTATTAAGAATAATAGCTCAATTTAACTGATTGTGAGCTTTGAAAACCTCCAAGTGGGGTTTTTTGGGAAATTATTAGCTCCTTAAATGTAAAGTCAATTCAAATAATAATATCATTATTAATAATCATTTCCTTGGTACCTGTGTGAAAAATTATAATAATATAATATATTGGACTGTGGTTTTAATTTACGTGAATCGTGAATTTAATTTACGAAGGATTTGGAGCCAGAGCAATTCTATTCAGGTTTTTATAGTGAAATTATTTGCTTTTTCGACTTGACCCCTGTTGAACTCCGTTTCAATAATGGTATTCTGAAGTAGATGACATCCCTGATGAAGGACCAGTAATGGACCCCATTCTACAAAAAGAGTAGGACCAGTTTGTTATCCATTCCGAAGAAATAATAGCTGCCAGTAATAAACTGACTGTTCCGGAGGCGATTCTTCTTTCCGAGGAAAACAACGGAATTATTACTGCTTGTGAGAACATAGGTACCTATGACAAAATAATTTGTAGCATTACATAGGATGAAGGCCCAATTGATCAATCATAGTTTTTGAAGTAGGCCTAGATACAATTTAAGGAATAAAGACAAAATTAAAATTTTTAGACTTTACTTATAAAATAATCCTACAAAAATTCAAAGACCTGTAAGAAATTAAAGATTTCTATGATAAAATTCCACATTCAGATTAATTAAACTAAATTAAATTTATTTTAATGTGGAATTTGAAATTTCATTTCTTCTATACTTACTGTATGTTCATAGAATAATAATAAATAATACTATGTATATCAGGAACCGTTAATATTAAATTCAGGTTAATTAAATCATTAAAAAATAATACTCAATTACTCGTAGTTGATTTTAGGGAAACCACGTAAATCGTTTGATAAGAACAGAAAATAAAAAAACGGATCACGTAAGTCGGAAAATTCCCTTTAAAATATAGTGGAGGGGGTAAAAAAATTTTGAATTTATAAGACTCGATCTCTACACCCCTACAGATAATTAAAAACCCTTAAGTTTGCTCAAATACCGCGTACTGAATTTTTAAAACTTTTTTTCAGTTTCCCCACAATTCACTTTTTTGACTTACGTGGTTTTACAAGAACAGTCCCAAAAAACGATTGGTCGTCAACAATTTTATGAAAAAAAGATGTTGGGGAACAAAGAATTTATTTTTCGTCACTAATTTAAATAGCATGCGAGTACAAATAGAATAATATAAAAATTGAATCAAATAAAATCGTACAAAAATAAACAAAATGTAGGTCCTACAAAATACAACAAATTTAAACTTGTCAGAAGGAACGCAAGGAAAATACTGATCTGAGAGAAAAAGGAATTAAAGCAGACTACAATAATAGCAACAACATTTTGATTACCTCCCATATCAGTACGAATGGGCAAATATTATGATTCTGATTGTTTCATTAAATGAATATTATTAAGCATTAAATTTATTCGATCTATAGTCTGGGGTAACCTGTGGATAAGAAGACAAAAATGAGGTACAACTTTACCAACGAATCATGACTGCTTACGCAGACCAGCTTTTTGGTGCTCTTAGAGCAGGTCAGCAGGTATTAAAAATACTGATTACCAGTTTCAACAGCGTTAAACAATACTACCCCAACGTTCGACATTTTTCAGTTAAACGTTTTACTAAACCAAACCAGTAATCAGAGTTTGTAATACGGTCCCTTAGATGAACCATGATAGAAGTAACATTCGACTTTGTTTTAAAGTATATCTGTTTCATATACTCTGATTTTTGCCGCGGCGTTAAAATCGTATGACTTATTCATGTGAGAGTTGACTACTGAAATGGAGCCGGAGGTAAGAGGCCCACAATGTTCTGGTTCAAAAGTCATTCCCACATTTGGATATGTATTATTTTCCCTGCCTCCTTTTTGCGTTTGAGGCAAACTGGGCGGAGACGTTTGCTTAAGCTGCTGCAGACGACTATACTGCTTTTGCAATGCTTGTTGCTTCTCAAGAAGCTCCTGATGTCTCATCTCCAGCTGCCTGTTTTGTAGATGAGGTGTCATACAGGGAGACTGATGTAAGCTTTCTTGCGAGTTGATTGATTCACAGCTTGATGAAGTGGAAGTCGATGGATGACGTTGCTCTTCTTCGACAAAAATAAGTGGACCCTCAAGGTTGGTAGTGCTTAATCGGTTGCTTGTTAAAGTTGAAAATTTTTTGGGAGTGGGATGGTGATAATTCGTCGTGGAGACTGGACTTGTCGGTGATGGTAAGGGTGATTTCGAGGTGGTGCGCAATGGTGGTGGAGGGGGAACTCTTCTGGTGGCAAGGTCACACTGATGTTCTGGTACCACTGGTTTAGCATTTGAATATGATGGATGAGAATTAAAATTACGCAGCACTGTTGTGTTGTCTTCATGGGTGTTATTGTAGCTGCCACTACTGTGACTGTTACCATTGTTGTAGCTACTATTATTTGCTTTCACCGTTGTTTTTAATTCTTCTATGAGAGGGTCAAAGGAATTGACTGAGTAAATTTTACATTTAGCACTGACGTTACTATGGTAGCCTTTTGATGTCTCCGCAGCTACTATATTCAAGCCAGTCCGTGTGTTCTCATCTCTCTCATTCTGTGAAAAACAACAAAAAAAATTAACATATCTGTGTGAATGGAAAGTTTGTTTTGTACACATTTTCTACTCAAAATTGTGAGTTTTTATTACCATACTAGCTTCACCAATCACCTTCATCCTTAAGGTTGCAGTCTACCTTTGATGCGGACTCAACATCGACGTCTAAAATACGGTACAAAAACGTTGAATATATAGGCAAAATACAGGCAATTTATTTGACACATGTGGTATGCATTTACTTTTTGGCAGCCAAAATGACGATTTTCACGAGTTTTTAGCTCAAAAGTAAACACAATTTTCCATTTTTCTCGCTCAATTTTGCACAGAATTGGCTGAAATTTGGATATGTTATTTTTGAACATATTTTCTATGCCCGGACAAAGTCTTTTTTTCATTTTCATTTTTTTTTTAAATTTTTTCGGGGCTCCAAAAAAAAAGACACTTTTGAGATCCTAAAAAAAAACAAACAAATCATGAAAATCAAAAAACAAGCTTAATCCGAGCATAGTAAATACGTTCAAGGATATATCCAAATTTCAGCAAATTCGGTGCAAAATCGGGCGAAAAAAATGAAAAATTGTAAGTTTACTTTTGAGCCAAAAACTCGTGAAAATCGTCAATTTGGTTGCCAAAATGCAAATGCACACCACATGTGTCAAAGAAATTGCCTGTATTTTGCCTATATTCCACGTCTTGTAATTATGTACCTGTCATTTAATTTTTTAAATTTTGTTCAAATTACAAGTTTCTCAAAAATTGTTGTGGTTAGTCACATTTTCTAGGTTCTGAACTTATTTGACGTTCAAGTTTCTTCTACTGTTTCTCTTATTTTCCTGTCACATATTTATCCACATCTACTCGCAATACCGTCAGTTTCCACAAAATATATTATTAAAAAAATTTTTCAAGAACGAAAGACTTCATACCTGTCCAGAATTCTGTATAAGTGGTTCCTCAAGAGTTGGAGATGCGCGACCATCAGGAAAACGTTGTTCTTGTACCGATGCCAATCTATCAAAATACAAATAATGAAATGAATTGTTTGTTTCTGAATAAGAAGAATATTACTTATATTTTCCCCTAGAAATTTATTTGGGGATCACTTAGATCTAATAGATTGGTTTCCTTTTTTTCACTTCTCATATTTTTTTATAATCAAACCAAACAGGGCCAATAGATTTTTATTGTTGTTTTATTTTCTTGAATGATGGCTTTTACAAAAAGGAAAATAAGCAAATCCAAGATATTGCAAAATACTGAAATGCAATAACAAACCTTTTGAGTGTGACTAGCGTTCCAGTGAGTTTCTTACAACGTTTTAATGCACTTTCCAGTCTTTCAGGCTCTTCCTTGAGAAAACTGGGAAGTTGTACAAAAAAAATTCGTTTGAGTAGGAAATAGCTGGAATGAAGACTAAAAGCATTCACCTAAAAAAGGCTTTGAATGACTTATGACTTACTTCTCTTCGGCAATTACCCTCCGCATTTCCAAACTCATGACAGACATCATCGCACTCTGGAGTTGTGGAAATTTTAGTCTTAAATCAGCTACAGTTTTGCTAAAATAATACAGAATTATATAAGGGAGAGGCATTAAAGAATAGTGCTTATCAATGAAACTAAATTTGAAAAAATTGTTTCAAGTACTTACCTCGATTTGCTCAAAACTAAAGCCATATTTTCCACGTCGGTCATATTGACTCTAGTTTTACGATTGATTACACTGCTACGAAGTTTTTCGACAGTACTTTCTAATTCTCTGTAAATATGAAAATGAAAGGATCTAAAAGATGGAGACAATAAAAAAGACGAGGAGAGCAAAGTTTGAACGAAACAAAATAATTTTGATTTGGGTGCTAATTCAAATTAATATTGGACGTTTCAAAAGTAATCGCAAAAATAATGGCTAAGATTGAAAGGCAAATTTCCAATCAAATCTTTTCCGAGAACAAATTAGCCTTTGTCTAATTTATTTGAAATGTATATATTTATTTATTTTTGTAATATTATTCTACTCATTATCCAACTAAAAATATAGTTTTCATCATACAGTTCTGAAACACTTACGTTAAATCCTTCTCCAATCGATTAATATCTTCCTTGTAAATTTCTTCTTCGTGAGTAATCCTGATTCTTTCGGAATCAGCACCACCTGACCATAAACTTTCACCACCATTCAACACTATTGATCTAATAAATAAGTATGAAAATTGATTATTGAACAAATATTCAAACAGAAGAGGGTTAATTATGAGGATCAGACAAACCTTATTTTAACAAAGGTATCACGCACACTTTCTCTAATGGAATGTGCTTGAGCTTGAGACATGCGACGCAGATCGCGTAATTCATGACGTAGATCCTTGGTTGTTTTCTGTAGACCCCGTAGTTGATTGTACATTTCAGGAGTTAATTGCAAATCTAAAGAATTAAAACAATTGTTGAAATTTCTAGTGACAAATTGAAAAAATAAAATAAAATAAAATAAACGCCGAGTCAGAAGCTCAAATTCAGTTTTACCTCCATAATAAGTTGGTCCGTCATAGGTAGTAGCTGCATTTGATAATTTTGATGGCTTTGGTGACAAGGCTGGCTTCGGTCTTTCATGCTCTGAAATCATTGAAAAGAAAACCATCAGTTGATAAAGTATGCGTAATCAACTTTTTTGTCCGACAACAGAAAAGGTCCCTGTAGTTCTGAGGACCGTTCACAATCTACTTTTGCTTTTCCTCCAACCAACCCATTAGCATGAAGAAAAGTAATCGAAAATAAAATTTCTTCGTATGATTGATGCAATAGCAAAAATATGTACATTATGAACGATCCTTTGTTGTTTGTGTTTTGGTAACTTATGTTGGACACAGCTACAAACACCAACAATGAGGGTCATGAAGTCATCCATTTATTGTACGACTATAATTTTACATTGGAGCCACATTAATGAATTGAACTCCGATAAACTAAAAGGAAAATGATCAGCTGACAACACAACACGAAAATCGTCAATCCATACAACATTCCAGGAAGGCTATATTCCACTTATATCTCCTTGAAGAATATGAGGGAGTAGAGTGATAGAAATGGTATTAAGAGTGATATGGGTAAAAACTAAAAAGACAACAACTTAGACACGCGAACATTATTTGCAGTTACCTTAAAATGAAGTTCAAGGTTAGGTGAACAATTTGATAGCCAGTTTATCAGTTTACTAACTATCCATAGAGAAGAGGCAGCATGTAAAATAAGTTTAATAAATTAGCGCAAATACTGAAATGAGCTTAAGCAGATCTTCTCCAGAGTGATACATAACAACTGGGTTCAAACAAACATGTTGATGAATTTTGCAATTTGAGAGCAGATTTTTAAGGCTAAAACAAAATTTATTTACAGAGTTTCAAATCATTTCGAGTTCGTATTATCAGTTCATAGAATTTGGTTCCAATAGGAAAATCCCACCAATTTCACTCATATTAGGTACCTAATTTACATTTTAATAATTTATTCGCTTTCAAGACTTAATGCATGTTTGTTCGAACTCACTGAGAAATCGTCATTAAGGAAAAGATCTTTTAATTAATTAATAAATAAAAAAATTGATTACGATTTGAAAGTAGCTAGTGAATACTTTTTAGGAACGTACCAGTGTATTGTGGCGAGTGTTGGCTAGCAGAATTTTTCTCTGGTGTAACTTCACACGACAAAACCAATTTTTCAGATGATGCTGACTTATCTGCAAAATAAGATCTAAAATTGAAATGTACATAATTATACTTAGGTTTATCGAACAGATATTTTGATGATATCATCGCTCATGAGACACCTAGCTCGAGTAAAACAAGAACGACTTTGATTTTATTTAAGAAAATCCAACATTTTTGTAGAATCACCCATACACAATAATACAATAATACGCGTAATTTTAAAAATAGAACACTAATCTTCAAGCTATGTTGAAAATTTTGCCAAACGTCTCTAATTATTCAAGTTATGTAACCTAATTGAAAAATAGGTGAATTTAATACCTGATAAATCAACTTTGCTAACAGCTGAAAGATCAGAATCTTCATCTTTTGGAGATGCTGGCAAAGTTTGAATCAGCGCTTTCTGTACAAGTCCCGTTAGATTAGCTAATTGACGTTCCATATGTTCAACTCTCAGTCTGTTGACAAACAAATAAATGAATTGAGTAATCAACCATGGTTTCACCATTGAATTACTAATTTGTTTAATATTTAGAAAAAAAGGTGAGAAACTTGAACTCTCAAAGTTTAGTCGAGTTCTGATAGAAATTCAATCCATCAGTAGAACTAAAACTGAATTCTGCAAAACTCTTCCCATCAAAAAGATTCAAAAAGAACGCACCAACTGTTTAATCCAAGATGAATATAATTCCTGTGAGATTTCAAACCAGTTACAATTACATGAATATATACCTGGTCGTGTCTAAAGGAGGTGCAATAACTGGAGTAGAAGAAGCGAGAGAGAAGTCGGCTAACTGATTTGAAGCAGTCCCCGATATTGATGCTACAGGAAGTTTTGCTCGACTGTATAACCCGTATATATCTTCCAAGATCTCGGTATCACTAATCAAATGAAAGTAGCAGATAGTTAAAACATTATTTCACCTTAATGAGTATAATCAAAACACATTAGCATAAATTAAAATGAAAGTTTGGAAACAAAGAGTTCCATACTTGGAGAATCATTTTAGCTTACCTTGCTTCCTCGTCGATGATTGGTGTTGTTGAAGATGCCCGACTCGAATACTGCGAAGAGTAAGTGTCATCCGAGAAGTGACGACTGTAGGAACTGTAATCTCGAGCTGAAGTTGCTCCTTTCTCTAAGGAGGACGTTAATCCTGAATGGCAAAAATGTAAAATGATCAAATTTCAGAAAAACGAACCAACTTCATGGATAAGCGAACATTTTGGGACGAACTTACGTGCATGAGATGATTTTAAAATGGCGGTACTGATAGGTGCTGCAGATGAAAAAGATCTTATCGAACCATCATGGGGTAAAGTCGCCGATGAACCTGGTGGAGCCTGTGCTAGATAGTTGGGTTGGTGTCCCCAATTTGTTTTGTTTATCTACAACAGAAAACAGAAAGTGATGTTCTCAAAAAGGAAGAGCAACAGATACGTATAGAGACGTAGATCACATGCTTTATCTGATTATACAATACGTAATGCAATTACAATTATTTAAATACATAACGGTTTGTTTCAAATTGACCCATTCTTTTCAATTTTTCAAATTTATCAAGTACCAAGCTTCAGTGGCGCACCAAGGGGAAAGGCTAAGGCCACCAGGCCTCAAATTTCGTTTTTGAAAAAGGCTGAGCTACAAAATTTTCCACGTTTCGCGCCAAGTTTTCGCAAAATTTCTATCTTTTCGGAATAAATTTAAAATTCAGCCCCTCCCTTAGCAAATTTCTGAGGGCACCGCTGCCTACCTTGCTTTTATGAATATGTTGATGCTGAAATTCCGAATCGAATTCCGGTTCACTGAAATACAATTGGTCAGGATCATTCCATTTTTGTACAGGATTGGATAGGCTTGAGGGCACTGCTCCATCTCTTGTATCAGTCATCTCGAAAAGGCGTAGTACCGAATGGTCGCGAATTTCGTTCAGGTTTAATCTACAAAACAAATTTGGGATGACTGTCCATCATGAAAATTGTAGGATAGAAACAAAAATTCGGAAAAGATTTGCTTACCGACGGTCTTCCAATTCATAGAACATATCCTTATTGGAGTCGTGAATGTAAATTTTAACTCGCGGCGAATCTAAGTATTCCATGGTCAATTGTTTTGGAAACGACCGCACAAAAAGAGCTTTTACGGTAGCTAAAGAAGTTATTTCATTTGGGAAGACTGCCCTTTTTGTCTCATGGCGATATTGCAAAAATACTAAGCCTACAAGATAACACGACACTTCATCAAATCTTTTATAATTTCGAAGCGATTGTAAATGCTAGTAGTATCATTATATTTTTAGGATCAGTCAGTGAAGTAAAAAAAAAGGTCCTTTGTGAGTTTTCTGATATTAAGAAGTGATGGTAAATGCATTATTGAAAAATCTGACGATCCAGTAAATATTTCAAAAACTTAAGGAAAATGAGATTGCATAAAAAAATTAAGTATGATAGATAGTTCGTTAATTTTTAAGTAAAACTTTGAAAGTTATTCATTCTAGAAAAAAAAAATAGAATTATTTCCAAGTGTGGCTGACAGTAGGTTAAAATATTACTTCTAGCATATCTTGTAGATAAAATTTCAATTCTTCTATCACAATATTGATCTGACTGTTTTCATATTTTCTAGAACAGAACAACAGTCTTCCAATTCGTCAGCAAAAATGAAAAATGTCCTCTTCAGAAATACCGTGACTATCTCTAATAGACCGTTCACAAGGTACTTTTAAAAAATTTCATCTTCGATCACTTTTTCCTCATCCTGATTGGTCGAAGGAAAATCAAAAGCAAAATTTCATTGTGAACAGTTCCTTAGTTAGAAAAACCACGAAATACTGTGGGTACCAATAAAAAATAACTAATCATCAAAATTCACTTATTGATGAACCGATGCCCCCGGGATATAATTTTTTTCAGGTCCCAGAGTTGAGAGGGTGAGTAACTCTCCTATGTTGAGAAGTTGAGGTAACTTAGAAATAATTTGTTTGCTCACCTAATGGTCTTTCCTGGGTTTTAGACATTGTCTTGACTATTGGTAACGAACTACGTTGCTTGTTTCCACGACGAAAACCAGTGGAACTAGTTTCTACCTCAGACATGATACCGGGATCGTCGTCAAATAGCGTCGAATTTGCAAGTGGATAACCGCGGGATACTGGCAACTGTAAACCATAAAATGAGATTTTGGAATTTCGTCAACCATGAAATATTATAAATGAGATACATTGTCGCTGAAACGGGAAACCTGACAGCTGATGACTGCCAGAAGGAAATTATTTTTTGAAATTTTGAATCATAAACAAGTATTCATAATAACAAATGGGCTGCGAGAATAAAATTCTGTTCATATCTTTTTCTCCCCAAAAAATATAATATTGGCACTAAAGTCATACATGATGAAGTCACGAGAGTGAATGTCAATTACTATACTCTTCTTCATCTTAGCCACTGTCCCATCATTACCGTATCAAATGTAGTCTTGGATAATCTGGGAGTAGATTTTACCAACTCAGGGAAATCAGACGAATGTATTCAAATAAAACTTGATAATTCTAGTTTTTTAGTTTCAGACATACGTTAGAACAAACTTACAAGGCAGCTTATGCCGTTATGTGTAATCTAATTTTTGTATGATAAAAAATCATCATTGTTCATGTATCTTAAGCATAGTATATTTTTTCCGCTCGTTTGATGGCAACTCACAATTGCCGAATAATAATTAACGAGGTGAAAATTCAGAATAATGCAGGTAAAATACCTACGCGTTTTCACTCTCTTTTAATTGGGCTAATAAGAACAAAAATGACAAGTGGCTCTGAGACAACATAGGTAATGCAGTTTTAGAAAGAAATGAGAGGCAGGTCTACGAGTTGAATAAAAAACATTTGAAATGATAAATAAATGGTAAGTATAAAATATATATCATGGTTGTATTTGGGCTTTGTTTTCTTTACCTCGAGATCGAAACAGCCATCAACGTTAAGATTGTTTTGAAAATTAAACATGGTAGTACCAGTTCTGACCGAATGATCACTGCTCAACATTTGTCGACGTGCGTCTGCTCGACGATTCAAATGAGTTTTTCTATCTTCTTTGCCCATCAAAGCGCCTAAAATCGAATGTACATTTAATAACATTTAGAACACCTGCAGCTAAGATGAAAAAAAAACCTTCGTATAATTAAGCAGTAGTAGATACATCTGTTTCTACTGTATTCAAATAAACGCTGAAGAGAAAAATTGTATCGACATTTTTCATTTTGTTTTCATATTCAAATAATCAGTCATTATTTGCAACTTATTTCTCAATCCCAAGGAAGCGGAGTAAATAAGACAAACTTTTTAAATGCTTTTATTTAACTTCGTTGGGATCCGAAAATTAGCGTCAGCTATGCAATCCGCAATCGTCTATTTACTCGAAATTGGTAACAAACTGGAGCGTGGAGAAAAAAAGAGGATTCTCAGACTTTTAAAAAATAAACTGAAGAGCGCATGGTGGTGAACGTAACACACCCAAGCTATCATACTCGCTGCTGAATTTTCACATCAGCTTTGAATAAAATTTGACTTTACTTACTCGGGTCGTATCCACTGGTTCGTAGAATTTTTCGTATTTCTCCGGCTTCACTTCCCGATTCTGATTCAGAGGGTGGTTGCAGCGACCGATATTCGCATTCCCGTTTGTTGAATTCGAGTTGTCTGGCGCGCTGCTGCTGTACTTGCTGTTGATGCGGATGCCGATCGTAGAGTGCCGGTTGCGCTTTGCGTAGCAAATGACTTGCGCCACACTCTTGCCGTCCATAACACTGTTGCTGCTCAAGCTGCTGATATCGAGCTTCTCCTTTGTGTCGTTGCATCGAGTTGTAACTGCGTGCGCTAACTACACTGCATGGAACATAAGGTGCAGAGTGCGCTACTGAGACGGCTGCATAATCACTTGTATCGTTATGGCAGTATGCGGGCAAGATTCGAGGGGCAGAGAGCACAGTCTGCGCTGTGGCTGCAGGCGATGAACGTGGGACAGTAACTTGGTGGTTGAGTGTGGCGCCACCATAAATCGAAGTACGACTGAAGTTGGAGTTTGTCAAGTCCTCGCTGCTTGGGCCAGTATTGGCGTAAATTGCTGTGTACGCTGCTTCAATATCAACTGCGCCAGTTACACCAGTTGCAGCGACGCCATCTTGATTCTGTTGATCGGATTGACGACAAGGTGGGTCTACAGTCATACCTCTTCTGGTTGGCCAGTAGACAGCTGTGGAAGCAGTTGATGAGGGAAAGGTTACTTTTTTAGGAGAGATGTTATTGGTGGCAGCTCCAACCATCTTTGGTTTGGTGGGTGGTACCGGAGGCGACTGCAAAGTACCACGTTTGAATATTGGCACTGAGGCAGCGGCTGATGCGATTGCGCCACTTGAGGGATTTTTAGCGATGACGCATTCATATGGTGCGGCAGTCGGTGTATTGGACCTCTGACTGGACGTAGAATTGGTGTCGTTCTTGCGCATCGCCGAATATGTTGATTCACATTCGCTGACGGTCCTTCGATGTGGACCGCTGCGTACAAAGGATGCTTGTTGAGGTGGTGACAGTTGCGATGGGTTAGAAGGAGCTACAGGCACTGGGAGTGCACTGTGGCTTTTCGGCACTGCCCGTGCGTAACCGTAAGCAGCGCCAGATGGGGACATGTTTCGAGGGTGTAACGCAGCCCTAGAAGCAGCCCCATCTACAGAGGCGATAGTGGCCATCGAATAAAGTGGCTGCGGTCGCAGAATTGTGGTGCAGCACGTTGTCTGAGCATCATTTCGCTCATTTACTACAGCTGTCCATTGACATGTAGTTGCGTATTTACTGTTGCTATTGGTACTTGAATTTTTCTGCTTTGTTGGTTCTGTAGAAGACAGTGATGTGGCGGACGATGAAGAACCAGACAGTCCGCGATTGTAATATTGCGAATAAGGAGTGTCTGGAGGAGCCGAACGTCGTCCACTGTAATGTTCCCTTTCTACTTCGTTGCATGAGCCGGTTTGGTCGTACTCGTTGCATTTTTGGGGATCCATTTGATTTTTATGTGTGGCATATAACGTGTAATGATTGAGGTAACTCTCAGTAGAATCGGCAACGTGATTGGCGATGGTGGTTGTGGTATTCTAAGGGGAAGTACAATATAATTGGAGAATTTAAAAAATTATTCGTTTATGAGTACGTGAAAAATTATATAATCAGCAGACTCCAATCTCTTTTCATTTTCTGGCCAATTATCGAGAACATAATATCTTCTTTACTTATATTTTTGCTGGCACAATGAGGTTCACCTTCCAATCTATTTATTCTGAAAAAGGAAGTTTTTAAAACACACACTTTCTTGAAAGATTTCAAAAAAAAACCGCCCTTTATCTTTTTGTAGTGCGTAAGTAGGTACACTTTACTATGAAAATAACTTCAACTAAAATCTAAATAATAGTGGACCGTTGATTAAGACTTATTGCGCATGAATATTAATTTCAATACGATTTATCTACTCAGGCATAACGAGAGAAGCAAATTCGTTGTTAAATAATTCAGATAAAATGCAAGCGTTTTCAAGCATTTCTACTTTTTTTTTTTAAATAAGCATTTTTGCCACTTGATGAGCATGGGACCATTCGGTTGTTGAAGTTTTAATTGAACTCTGCTGGCTGAATTTTTGGCTTCAAGTATTTATAGATCTAAGAACCAGAAAGAAACAAAGTATATCAGTTTTTTTTAGATATTCACTGTTCAAGTTCGTTAACCAGTGGCGGAATTAAGGGGAGGCTACAGCCACTAGCCACTCTATAAAAAAGTTTGACAATACCTCCTCCCCGAAAACAAATTAATTAAGTAAATAAATAACTAAAAAATTTCCAATAATAAACTAAAAATTAGTTAAAATATTAATAAAATTATCAGAAAAAATTGAAAAAATCAACTTCAGCACTGATTTTTTGGATGTTGACTATTTTTACAAATTCTTCTTGGCCTCCCTGGCAAACTAGTTCGGCAACTGGTGTAAACTACACCCGTTCTCTTCATCACACTTTAAAGACAATGATCGGTTACTTTGAAAAACGGAGTTCATAAAAGTAGTCATTCATCTTCTCATCATTAAGTTTAGGTTTGGCTCTCTCTGGTTCTTAGGTCCCGTTTTAAAATTTGTGGAAAATAATAATTTTTACCGCATTCGTCGAATTCCACTGCATATTGGCGCGGCGATGACTGACCTCGTCGTTCTTGTAGTTGTCACCATCTTGTACATCAGCAGCAACCCTGTTGATAACACTACCATAAAGGGGTGTTATTGGAGAACGTTTATCACGTGTCTCGTCGTCATTAGCTGTGCTACAGCTGCTCGTGCTTTGGCGTCGTTGAATGATTCGTCGTGGAATACCGTACGAGGTTCGCTGGCAATTTTGGTCTGCATTCGCAGCCACCCGTGGGCGCTCTGCCGGCGATGTACCAACAAATGCGGTCTCCACTGACGAGCCTCCTCGACCAGAGGTTCCTCTAAAGCTGGCAGCAGGAGGAGTACCGCGCCCTTTACAATATTTAAGCGGAGAGGAAGGAGATGAAGGAGACGAGGTTGAGGATGATGGAGATGTGGCTGCCACTTGTTCGGTTTTTCGCCGCCGAAAATGTGATTCTCCCCTGCCACGGTCACTGCTAGAGCTGCCGCCGCCAAGCGAAGAGAATATTACCGGGGATAGTAGCCGTCGAATACTGCCCTTCTTTTTCTCATGCTTTTCAACAGTTGGTGCCATTTACAGAGGACACTGGACTGCTACGCCTAATCTAATACCAACCAGTTTTTTCAATGCTTTTCTTCAGCCGATTGAGCAGCAGTTACTTTTAATCGAATGTCCCTCCATGCATACATGCTCCCATCAGTTTTTACAGTATTTGCTGATAGTAATAGAGATGAGTTACGTATATTTCAAGTAATTCACTGCCGCCAAATTTCACAACCTACAATAATAACAATTGAATTTATGAACGAACCATTCAATAGATTGACTTTATAAATTTACATTAAATTTGTGAGTCTTATAAATCCACCCACAATATAAATTCATGTTCAAACAGTTCAGGATTTTACTAATAATTGAGCTTCATCATAGTTGCAATATTTACGAGTAGGTGACTTATGAACATATTAAACCGTAAGTCTTATCAATTAATTCAGTGATCCCAGCTGACCAAAGCTTTTAAAAATAATTCGCCCATTTTAATGATGGACGTGTTCAGTAAAGATCTAAAGAGTACCTGTCGCATAGTCACCACGTATAATAGCTGAATGAAATTTTTATTTTGTGGGGAGAAAATTTGCAGGAGCATCTGAAAGCTAATTTATCATTTTCTTGATGATTTCAACGATTGAATAATTGAAAACGTTTACTTTCATGGGATATTGTTTAAAAAATTAAATAAAAACCCTGAAGTACTTGAAAATAACGCAGTAATTACAAAAAAACTATATCTGAAAACAAGAATTTTTTTTTTAATGATATTCCTGGAAAATTTATATTTTGAAGCTCTAGTACATTGCTAGGGTGATAATTTGGTGTTTTATTTTATTTTTCTTGATAAAACAAAGTTGTAAAAAATTTTTTAAAAGCATTAGCCAAATTCGTTCAACGAAAAGTACCTGTAACTAAATAATGTGCCAATTATCGAACACATAGCCTACATAATGAGCTCAAATAGGGTCAATCGGGACATTCTTTTCTTTAAGAAATTAATTAGCTTGTAAATAGATACAGTTACTATTACTTCTTACGCCCATATACTTACTTACTGACTGACCCTAATTGCGTGCTCGGTAATATAATATTTTATCACTGAGGAGAAATTATCGAAACAATTTTACAACATTAAGTTGAGTGAAAGACTAAAAGTGAAAATTAAAGAAAACTGATCTATCCAACACATACATACTATACTAGCGTCGAAATGAAAGCTTGAAAAATTTACTTACAGTTACACTAACAAGTGACAAATTGAGTTCGGAATTTCTGGGGTGTGTTCAGGAACGTTGTCCGGACACGCTCGGACAATAATTTCTTACGACTTTAGTGTACACAGCAGACTGCAGCTGGAAGAACAAAAACTCAACCGCAACGGGATGAGTACAAAAACAATACTTTCGTCTTCTTATCAATTATCAGGAAATTCGTAGGAAATCAAAGTACGGCCTGGAACCACTTCTGGATTCTGGAGAATGGAATGGAGGGAGAAATGAGAATACATGAAATGAAAAGACGCCGGCTAGCAGCTGCAGGCTGCTGCGGGCTACATCGACAAATCGAATTCGACCATGTTCAACGATCAACGCTGAAAGAGAAATTTTTGGAGGATGAGCACGGGTAGTGGGTAGTGTTTTTGCGCATGCGCAAGTTTGAAAGCGACTATACAGACTATAGGGAGATTGTCTTGTCTTCTTCTTCTTCTTCTTCTTCAATAAATCAATTCAATGTTCACCTTTTTCACATTTCATGTTATACTTCATCTTCATACGTCTTCGAACTCATCTCATGTTTCATATTTGTGTATTGTGTGTGAGGGACGAGGTTGAAGGACGAAGGTCTTCGCTCGGGAATTTGAGAATCTCGACTCCCGAGCATCCGTATAGGGGGAGATTTTTTTCATGAATGAGAATCGGAATTTTGGCAAATCTAGCAAATCTCATATCAAAACTATTTTACTACAAGTTTCGGTTGAGATGGGGTTGAAATTTTAAATCAATTCGTGTATATCATAGTTAACGTGTTCATTTTTAAATTATTCAATATTATATTCACTTACTTTATTTCATCCTACAGCCCAGGCCCATGAGACAAAAAATTGCCAAATAAATCCGCAAAAGTCAAAACCCTGCAGAAATTTTTTACGCAGAAATGTTTGGGACGATTTTTAGAAAATATCGAATTGAGGAAATAATAATTAAAATTTAAAAGCCGTGAAAATTTGAATTCAGGTTCAGGCTCATTCTCAAACAAATCAAAACATGGTGGACTTTGCTTGATTTATTTGGGCGGGCTGAAAATTTTTTTATCTGTTCCTAGAAAAAAAGTTTTCTTCAAAAAACCTGTTACGAAAGGACAACACATAAGTTTAAAACCACAGGATGTGGTGGGGCCTGCGCCCTGGCTCGTACTCGTAGTAGGGGAGTGAGTAGGGGCAACTGACATCGTGATTCGTGAATCGTGACATGTCGTAGTGTTGTACGTACAGCTTGAGAATTTAAGTTTTCTTCTTTGTGGCATTACTGATTTCTTTTCTGTTACCAAAAAGCAAAATCAACGACCAGCCAGGACAAACTTACGGAGGCATTTATTATCACGTCATGTGATGTACAACGTGCAATTTCTTTTGGTTTGAAGTTTCTTGAAGAATTAATGTTGTGTGCTTAAGCATCAAATAATTTAATAAAAATGCCAGTAAGTTACTCCTTCATTATACTTTCTTATTATTTACATGTACCTTGCACCTTGTTCGTATTTCTCATTAAAAACTTAGCATCGTGATCTTGAAACGCCGATGCGGCTTCTCTGCCGAGGCTGACCCCAACATCACCAACTGTGTATCTCACACTCGACATATCTTTGCTAATTGATCCTTTTAGCTGTCGATATTACAAATTCTAATGTTGTCTATAACGAGATCTTTTAATAATCTTGTAATACGTTCTATTTACAGCTCGCGAGAGATTTATTGCATCCATCGCCCATCGAAGAAAGAAGGAAGCACAAGTTGAAAAGGCTTGTGCAGCATCCAAATTCATATTTTATGGATGTTAAATGCCCTGGTAAGATATGAGAGGGTCACAATTTTCCGGATTTTCTGTACATGTTGTCTTCTATTATTTTCAATGTTTTTAACTAATGTTCAAGTGAAATTTTATCGAAGATCTTTTTTATTCGTAGGATGTTATAAAATTACGACCGTATTCAGTCATGCTCAAAGTGAAGTCGTTTGCGCTGGCTGTTTTACTATTTTATGCATGCCAACCGGGGGTAAAGCTCGACTTACAGAAGGTTTGTATGTTATAATTTTTATTGTCAACTTTCTGTCATGAAAAAATTCCAAAAAACATTTTTCCGAAACAGATAAATCTATTACTAAGTTCTGTGCCCAAAATTCAGTGGGATCGTGGGGACTTGAAAAAAATTTCGAAAAATAATTTTCCCCTACTCCGCGTCATTTTCAAAACCACCTGCGAAACTGAAGATCATGAAATATTTAATTTTTAAGAATTCTTTAGAAGTACCTATACTAAAAATTGAGTAGGTATTCATGTCAAAAAAAGTTTAATTAGAACATTTGGTGAGATATATACCCAAAATCTTTACATCAAAGTCTCTAACGTACATGTTCGATCTGCACGAAATTGAGATTTCTATGGAGGAGCCTCTATTTCGCTTCTCCTTGTAATGTTTTTCTCCAACTTTTGCCGCTTCCTCATCTTACATGCGCTCTCGCTCTAATATTTCCAGTATAAGTAGACATTCTTAATTTTTTAATTTTCCCGATTCTTCCGCTCTTTCTTACATTTTACCAATCATAGATTTTCCTTGCTAAAATTAGCCATTTTGTGTATTTTCATCCTGTTCGTCTTTTGTTTACTTGTGTCAACAGTCGAAATCATAAATTGCTATTTTTTCTGCAGTTTTATGTGAACATTCATTATCTCTCCCCTTAATTTTGATTATTCTTGCCATTTATTTTGAATGGTTCCTTTTCACCATTTTGATTTTATCTTCTCTCGAATTGGAAGAAGGTCGTCTTCATTTTTCTTAATGGCGTGAAAGGACGGCTTTCTTGCTCCAAGCGTTCTGCCGCGTCTGAAAATTTTTACATAATTCAGATAGATCCATTCACTTGGCAAGTGCCTATTGCTGTCACTATTTCAGCTAGTTTCGCCGTGTCAAAGAAAATTAGTGGAGCATATTTTACTAGTTTTTGACTGGTACTATCTTCTTTTATCTCACTTGTGCAACGCAAATTGAGAAATGAGTTGAAGTAAATCCTATGAATGGGTTTGAAGTCGTTTCTTCATGTATCACATGATTTGATGCTAAAAACGAGAGGTGATTAGTATCCATATCAAGTGTTTCTTGTTGCGAAATTTCGAGGAGTGGCGGATCTTGGGCACGATATTAATTCAAGATGCTTAAATTAAAATTTTGGAGTCTTAAATTCCCTCATTTTGAAAATGAGTTTCTTCTTTTTGATTTTCAACCTAAATTAAAATCTATAAGAAAGTAATCACACATTCAGCTTGATGGTAATGATCGAAAGATTAACTACTGACTGCTTCAGAGTATTTTTCTCCTCAACAAAATTTATCAAAGATTGGTATCGGCAATTTTAATGATTTTACTTTAATTGGTGGTTATCATATTTTTGTTTTTTCTTTTTATTTCAGGATGTTCATTTCGAAGAAAACAGCACTGATAACTGTTATAAACTGACCCTTCTGTAATATTCTGATCTATTTTATAATGTTTATTATTGTGTAATAAAATCTTATAAACTCCCGATGCACGCAAATTGATTGAAAAATGTTTTCATTTTGTCGCCCAGATTTTATTTTTTTCTAACGCGTAAATTGAAATGAAGTAGGTACTGAAATACATATTTTTCAATTTGAATATACACTTTCAGAAATAAGTAATCGAGTGATGGATTAGGAAAGAAAAAAAAAATCAAAAGGACACGAATTGCATTCTCATTCAGATTGAAAAAAACCAACAAAAAAAACAAGATTAAAAACGTATTATCACATTTACTTCGTCTCATTTAAGTACATCAGGTTCAAAATTTAAAAAACAACGAACAAATTAAATAAAAACACGTTTTATCCTACGTATTGAAATTGGTAAGCTTGATTTTTGTTAATACTCCACACGCAAACAAATATTAAAACTAATACACGCCAGTTTTCTCAACATTGCTGTTGGAACCGAAGACAGAGGTAACTCATCGCAATAGGCAATCAGCCATAATCGATGACCAAACCTTTGGCAGTTATGCGTCTTTTTTCAAATCCCAAAATATATCAGGAACGTCGTCATCGATATGTGGAATGATACTGTCCTGCAATTTCTTGTAACTCTGAAAAATATTAGTTGCATAAAAAATCGGGGAAAAAAACTTTCACAGTGTCGACGATTTTTCTTCTAAATACATTATAATGCTTATTTTCACGAATGAATATTTTTCAATTTTCATTTTTGTTTTTTCGCCCTCATAAAAAAAAGCGATTGGTTCCTCGAGGGAAATTGTTTATACTCAATAAATTGAATGACAAGTTGAAACTTTTTAGTGCTTTTTTTACAGTCTTTCTCTTCAAAAAATTCGGCTCGTCAGGAGCTGATCAACCATTATTATACCTATTGACAAATGTTGTAGTTTCTTCAAAATGACAGTAAAATAAATTCAAAGATTAATCGCTTACCTTACTCGCAACATTATACAATTGTTCTGACGTAGGTCGCCCAGTATTTTCTACCATCTTACTGAAGACACCGTTTTCATTTCGAAGGAGTAGGTACGGATGATCAAATTCCTACAAAATTTTTAGAAAATTTAATAATAATTTTTAGATCTTGGAGAAAGAGGGTCATCTAAAATAAATGTTATTGCTGAAATTTCTTTATGTTTAAGTGAAATAAATCCATAGGTGGACTTGGAGGGGGGGAGCTATCTGTGCTCTCAAAAGCTGAAATCAATCCTCTTCCTTCCAAGGGATATCAAATTAGTCCCCCCGTCAAAGAGAATAACTGAAATTGTGATTTATTGGTACCCAACTCTGATAACTGCTTTTCCTTTTTACACTTCTTGTCAAGGTTTTTATTTTATTTTGCTTGTGAGGGAGGAAAAATGTTTAGCCCCCCGCTGAGGCCGCCTATGGATAGGTCAAACAGAAGTTTACGATCGAAAGAACAGTGGAAAACAGATTTTACAAGTTGAAGCCTTCCCTCCAAGCTCATCCTAAATACTCGTATTAAATCTCCAACGACATTGATTTTATTTTTTTTAGCACTATAACGTTGAAAATTCGCGACTAATAAAGCGAAAATTCCAGCAAACAGAAAGTTAGAATGCTATTGTATTCGTACCACACAAGTTCCGCCGTCCATAACAAGAACTTTATCTGAATCCATTACAGTATTTAAGCGATGCGCTATTGTAAGGACAGTACAATTTTTGAATTTTTCTCGTATTGTAATTTGTATAAGGGCGTCAGTCCTGCGACAAAAGTAACCAACATTATCAAGCATTTCATTTGAATGGAAGAATAAAACGGAGTCATTTATTATTACTTACTGCGGATCAACATTGGCCGTAGCTTCGTCTAATACTAATATTCTATTATTTCTCACAATGGCTCTGGCCAAGCACACTAACTGCCGTTGACCTACGCTGAAATTAGAACCACCCTCTGACATTTTAGAATTTAATCCTCCGGCGAGATCATCGACAGCTTCTTTTAATTCAACCTATTAAGCATAACATTTAGAAAGATACGCACTGAAGGCTAGACAAGACACGATGATTAACAAAAAGTTGAAAAAAAAAAAATAAATAAATAAATTACCTCTTCTAAAGCATTCCAGAGAAGATGATCTGGATACTCATCGAAAGGATCTAAATTCTTTCTCATAGTGCCAGAAAATAAAACTGGTTCTTGAGGGATAATTGATATTTTTGAACGAACTTCGTGTAAACCCAACTTATTGATGTCCAAACCGTCTATACGAATTTGACCCTCGTTTTCAGCCAGTCTGAATAATGCTGCAATTAATGAAGATTTGCCAGCTCCTGTTCTGCCCACAATACCAACCTATCAAAAAAAAAAACAAAAAAAAAAACAGGTAATGCCGTAGCTGAAGAATAAAACTAAACGAATTACTTATTCCCTTAAATCTCGTGGAATTAATATAAAGAATTTACTACAACAGTAAAGGTCGATGTAGGATGTTGTCCTTGTTAGTTGTTACCCACAACAATAAGCCCCTACCAAATTGAATCATAACCAAAAAATGAAGCAAAATCATGTTTAGAATTTGGGGCACAAGAAAGTGAACTTTTGATCTCAACATTGCTGCAAGATAGCTTTACGGAATTAGTTTTGTTCAAAACTATACCCATATACATTAAATGACGCCACCAACTTGAAATTTTCAATTTTGCAGTCAAGTCACGAAGAAAAAATGCTCCTCGTTTTATGAACGAGGAAAAAAAAGGACTGAACTTGCAAATGTACCATTGTCTAACAATACCAACTAATAACTGACCAAAAAGAAATCAAAAAAATCATTCGAAACTCACTTTTTCCTGAGGTTTAATTGTGAAATTTAAATTCTTCAGTATGTGATGTCCATTTGGCTCATAACGTAAGTACATTTTATCAAAGACAATTTCTCCTTTATCTGGCCACGACTTCGGAGGTTTCTTATCTAAAATTAGACCATTATGATAATTGATTTTTTTTTTTTTTAAATATTGACGGACGATAAAAAAAAAATACCTGGAGGCGATTCTAATTCGGCTTCTCGAGGGGCACGACTATATTCTAACACTCGTTCTACTGAAGTCATCTGATTTTCCAATTCAGCAGATTGCCTCATACCCCACTGGAACATACCGGTTAGACCAATTGCTTGTGTGATGGCTAAGCCGACATTACCACCACTGGCACCTATTGGAAAATAATAATTTCATTCATCGAATTACGGAAACCTGCCATTTGTATAGATCGTGAAACGTTCACGTAGTAATAATTCTCACTAACCTTTAATAATAAGGAGAAAACTAAATGTAACTAAAGCAATGTACACAACGCAAAACATATCTAACCAGAAACCAAATGCTCGACTAGTGGCTAAAAATAAATACCATGCGGATGAATGTAAATCCTGCAAAAAATAAGCGACTTAGGTAGACTGGAAGCGAAAAAAATATCGGACGGAGAACCCATACGTAACAGCTATTCTACGAGTTTTCAAAATTGGGGGAAAAAATTGTATTTATGATGAGAAAGGTCAAAGATTCCAGCGAAATGAATACGCATAAAATGGGTAGATGGGTAGTTTAGGAGAAAACGAAAATTTTCATACGCAATAATAATGCGTTATTCTTACCTGATGATTATCGAATTCTTTTTCGAGAATGGTTTGAGCGCCAAATGCTCTGATAGTGGTTAACCCATTCAACGAAGCGTTAAGGTGTGAAAAAACGGGACTGCGAGCTGCAACATTTAATTCAAAATATGAATAACGATTAAGAGAAAGTTTCAAACATACGAAAACCAAATAACCGAGCAGAGAAAAAGCGGTACTACGTAAAATACCTAAAAGTAGATATTAATTAATTGTGTTTTAGAAAAATACTTCACCGTTACATTTTGTTCGTAAGACTAAGGTAAACAAATTATTCTGCGGCTTAGAACCATGAGATTGATTCATCAAGGCTGAACGGATGTTTTCATCCATTTTCATTAGTTTTTTAATAATATAAATATTTTCTTCGCGAAAAACAGAAAATCATACATAACAATAATCCATTTAATAAATATATTCACCAAAGTATTTACCTACATGAAGGTACCATTAATCTTTCATTTGATTTAAAAAAAAAATCTAGTGAAATAGCGATTCTGACTTGAAATTATTCTAAGGTACTATACTTTAAATTTTCATTAAATCGTGCATTTTGATCTGTCTGACATTGCTTTGACGATTGAGGCTAAAGGTATTGAATTATGTGACAATCGGGAAAAAGGTGTCAGACTACTTAATGCTCCTACTTCACGCAGCCCCTCAATTTCACAGTGAGACTATACTTACTAATGCCTTCGAGTCGTTTTATACTTCTCGAAGTGGATAGATAAAACTGACGTAATTTGTAAAATATAAATGCAATAATGACAGTTGGAATCATTAAGTAAGGATTTACGAATCCAACGACGAGGATTATACCGAATAGCGTCAAACCAATCTGCAAAAACCACAGCAGAATTAACACGCTTCATTAGAATAGCATAATAAGGGGCTTTCGAATTTCAATGTAACAATACTGCTCCATAAACAGTTCCTATGAATGAGCATAGTTTATTTTCCATCAATCGATGTACGCGTGCGTCAAAATAAAAAAATGGTACTAGGGGATTATTAAGTAGTTTTTTACCTGCACACAGTCGATTAGAGCAGATGGCAGGACTTCGTCAATGGAACCCATATCTTTTGAAAATCTATTCAAAATTCTTCCTAAGATAAAAATAAAAACAAATAGAAAAAACAATTTAGAGCCATTACAAACTGCAGAAGGCAAATTACCTGACGGATTGGTATTGAAAAAGTACATCGAAGCACGCGTTATGCCCTCGAACATGGCGTTATGCAGACGCAATGAAATATTAATACACATTGTGACGAACGTCATGGATCGTATTAACGTGACAACGATCATTCCGAAAGTTATCATAGCAAAAATATAAATGCACCACTCGCGAGATACATCGAGCAATGGAGCTTTCACATTTCGACACTTTTCAGCAGTATTGTTTTTATATATACATGAGAAATAGGTATCCTCTAGATTGACCCTGAAAGATTTATGTTAAAATTAAAACCGTTTCGTGGAGAAAAATGAGAAAATAGCACGTTTGTAAAAACATTCATAGTCCCAATTCCCAATGAACAAATTTTTCAGAATAATAAGAAAAACTATTGAATTTTTGGAAGCGAAGGTTATATTTGCTAAAATTATGATATTTTCCAGCCACCCCAAAAGTAAGTCTGAAGCTTCATTTGAATTCATCACATTTGAACTTGAAAATTGGTAGAGTACGAGTATCTTAAACAGAAATAATACGATAAAATTGTTTTTTGATTAAAAAAATTTAGAGAAAAATACATTATTGAAAGAAAGTGTCAAACACAGCTTGATCTAGAATTTCAGGTGTCTATAGCTAATACTCGTACGTAATATCAGGACCCACATTTTTAAAAGAAGAAATGAGAATAAAAAATTAGAAAAACATGAAATTGATAATTTTAAGACTACGATAATTTTCACGATGAACGCTCCCAACAATGAAATCAGCAGCTGACTGAAATTTTACCAGTAAGTAACCCACGCGTCGCTACCGGAGGCTAAAAATTGAGCGAGGAAACACAAAAAGAACATCATGAACACAAAACAACAATGGCCACCATTTGAAAAGTAAGCTCGATACACGTATAATCCTACAGATCCTTTGGTCAATTGTTCTTCAACTTGCCCTGGAGCGTTAGGATCTCCAAAACCCACTTCATCCAACGACGAAGCAACACTCTAAAATCAGAATCAAAAGATTAGGGAAAAAAAAAAGATTTAATGACGATTCTTCAACGATGAAGGGAAATACGAAAACACGGACATACTGAATAGAAAAAAAAAAACAACATACAATTAGAAAATATACTCAATTTTGTATACCTACGTATTACGTAGTACAATTAATTTCCTGGCTTTCAATCAAATATATAAGAACGACTTGAAAAAATTCTATGCCAATCCGTTATCCTTTTTTCAATTAAGTTTCAGTTGAAATAGCAAATATAATATAGGTGCACCGCAACAACCAAATGTAAAACATAAAAATTCCTCAAAAATTCTCTTCCCTTCCAGTTACACAGATTGACAACATTTCTCGTTCCAATTTATACTACGAATTTCATTACAAACCTGAATAGACACTTGACGCGTATGTAAAGGCTTTAAAACAGGATCCAAACTTTCTTCAATAAGTGGGTCATGTGGTTTCTCTTCTACTACACTAACACCGAGTATGTTCATAAAATCTAATCCTGATTCAGTTAATGCATGATAGGAACCTTCAGCTAGAACAGAACCCTGTTCCATAAAAATTACACATTTTTCAAAAAGGAAAATATCAGACCAGCGTTATCAGAAAATAATTAATTTTAACTAACCTGTTCGAATAAAATAATGTGATCAACATTGCTTAAATATTGCAGTTGATGAGTAACTAATATGCAAGTCTTATTTTTCAAAAATCCTACGAAAAGAGAAATATGATTTAAAAGAAAAACATTCAACAAATTAATCACTCGATCATTCTCGATCGTTGATTTGTGATTCATTCAAATCGTACGAGGGAATAACGATTTAAAAAAAAAACACCAACCTTTTATACACTCATCGAATAAGTGCTTGCCAACGTGAGTATCAACAGCCGATAATGGATCATCGAGTAAGTAGATATCAGCTTCTTTATAAACAGCCCTATAATTTTTATATTAGAAAAAAAAAAAAAACAACTTAACGTCTCAACCATTTTCATTGAAAAAAAATACATATCCGATAAATTATTCCTTACCGAGCCAAATTTACACGAGCCCTTTGACCACCACTGAGTGATACACCCCTTTCACCGACAATAGTTTTATCACCGAAAGGTAGTTGCTCGAAATCAGTTTTCAAAGCACAGGCACGAATAGTCTGAAATAATTTATAGAAACTCACATAAGCTCGAAGAAGGTACAAAAATAATGTAGCCCCCGTTCACCATACAAAGGGATGCTAAATCTCAAGTACGACTCGAAATTAAAACCTTCTTGAAGTAAAGTCATCACCGGTGGTTTCTATTAAGAGCATAGGTACTTTGAATATTTCAGACAAAAAATGCTGATTTTCCCCCTTCATTTCTTAAGGTACATAGCTAGGGGGTAAGAGGAGGTGGCGTGTCCCTCCGGCAAAATTTAAATTTTTTATAAATTAAAGAAAGAAAAAAAAAACAAGGACCTCAGTTTTATCAAAAATAAATTACTTGTCTGTATCTTTCACGATCCATTGGTAACCCAAAAAGGATATTCTGTCGAACCGAACCGGCAAACAGCCATGGTTCCTGCGAGGCATACGATATCGTGCCGGAAATTTCGATATTACCGCTTTTCAATGGCAGCTCTCGTAAAATTGCTTGTAATAATGAAGACTGAAAGCACCAAAAAATGCTTATTAATGAAAACAAGACAAATAAACTATCCGATCCGATGAAATACTCCAAAACGCTCACCTTTCCAGACCCCACGGGTCCGACTATGGCCAGCAAATGACCTTTTTCAACTTTGGTCGAAACATCACTCAGACTGTTCTCGGAGGAGTTTTCACTCCATTTGGCTGTGGCTCCTGTAATGCTGATCGAGTATTTTGTGTCTGCAGCCAAAGAGTCGTCGCTGACACGCGTAATGTTATTAGCCACATTCAACGCCTGCATTTCAGTTTCCTTTTCTTTTTCAGTATTGTTAATCAATATATCGGATTTGCCTTTCGATTTGGAATTTTTCTTAACCCCGTTAGCCACCAGTGGTGGTTTGGCGTACAATTCGTTCTCTTCGTACATCAAAAAATTCTGGAAAATTAATTTATAAAAATATAATAACTGGGTATACCAACTGAAAAATGAAGATAAATTAAAACGAAAATCGAATAAAAATTATCAGTTTCTACGGGTCTGTAAAAATACTGAAACATTTTTTTATCACAAAATTGCAAGTACTTACCTGTAATCTCTTTACAGATACTAAAGCTTCAGCAACTTGTCCTATACCTTGAGGGAAAAATACTGTCATTGTTTGCCGTAAAATGTTAAAATATGATGTGATTACGAACACCTGCGAGCGAAAAGCACAAAATTAAATTATGAAGCTTAGTATATAAATTAACAAAAGCCACAACCCCCGTTTTTCTCGAGAACGGGTTTAATTTTGTTGGAGCACAATAATACGAAAAAGGATAAATCGATTTTTCAGGGTGGATTCCAATCCAAAATCGATTAACAGAAAAAAATCTGTATCCCCAATCGCACGTGACTACGATAGCTTTACATATTATGTTTAAAATGTCACTAAGCTTGTATTTTAACTGCAAGTTTTCCTTAGTGTTCGTAATTTTTGGGTAAAATGAATGAAAATTTGGATTTGCCGAGAAAAATTCAATTAAAATCACTGAATAATAAATACATTTTTTTTTTTTTTTAAATTGGTGCTTGTCTGTGTTTGATACAAAATTCCTAATAAAGAAGTTTAAAAAGCTGTAATCTAATGTAAATGATTATTTGCCAACCTGAATTTTGTATCCTCTTTCAATAATTTTAACCTTACCATGAAAATAATAAAATCAAATCAAATTGTCCACCCCTGTAGAAATGTTTCACTCCTCCCATCACTTGTTTCTTCTCGTTTGCTCGACACTACTAGACACACATATTTTATGATAGAAAAATATAAATGGTCACGATTTTCATTAGGTTCTTTTCAATTCTAAATTATTGTTCGAAAAAGTATGATAAAACTTCCAACCGAGATGATAAATTCGATCAATTTCAATTGTCATAAAAATAATAGTAGAAAAAAAATCATAATGAATTACCGTTTTAGCAGAAATATCGTTTCCTGACCATACGTAGGAAAATATGCTGAAGAACAAAGCGATTCTGGAATGAAAAATGATGAAGGACAATAGCACACCACGTATGTGTGACGTTCCTCTGATCTCTTTCATTTCTTTCCTATAAATTTACGAAATCAAATCAACGAATCAGATGAGAAGGTAAGGTATATAGTAGATTATAGTCTCATTTTCTTTTTTCAAAAGTCAAGCTATGACAAAAAAAAATTCAAAAATACTTACTTCCTGGCTAAAGCAACCAGCTTAGCAAATGGCTTCTCCCACGTATACATTTTTATGACTTGAATTCCGGATATAATCTCGTTCATTAATCTAACTCTTTCATCGGTTCGTATGGCAGTTTTCAATCTCAATCCGGAGGTTTTCTTTCCCAGCCAACCTGAAGAACCGAAACAATAATATAGTAGATCCATCAACAAGCCGAGCACCAGGCTATATGCTATGAAGGGTATGCTCCACTAGAAACCTAGAATTCTCGACTCAGAAATACTATAAGTAATACCTAAATGGAAGTACTTCTGATGATAAAATGTCGAAAAATATGAATTTAACTTCTCAACTGACAGAAAGTATTCGAAAGTGAGGATTTTTTCTACCGAATTTTTGCATAATAAAATGATATTGGAGAAAAATATTTCAATAAAATGTGACCCGCCAAGCGTTAAGGGACCACAAGTAAGAAATTTTAATTTTCATTTTATGGCCATTTTAGAAAGTAGGACAAATTCGAAACCAGAACGACGCCCGTACCAGTAAAATTCATGGTTTTATGACTGTTTGAACTTTAATGTAAGAAAAATTGTATTTAGAAAAAAAGGGGTTTAAAGAAAATCAAACAAAATTTACTATATTTAATTTTTTTAAAGTATAATTTATATCTTTATTGAACCCAATAAGCTCATGGGTACAGGGGCGTATCTAGAATGACCTCAAGGGGGGGGGGGTCCATCATTATGACAACACCCCCCCCCCCCCACCCGTAAAACAATTAGAGAATCGAAAACATTAAAAACATTTTCCAGCTGTTTCAAGGCAATTTTACCCCACTTCCGAGCCGAGTTCGGCCTTCTACCTTTGGGACAGGCAAGGTTATATGTTTCACCACCAGAAACCGCCATAAAACAATTTTCGTTAATTTTGACCTGATCTCACATTTTTGCGTCTAGCGTAAAATTTTTTTTCCGACTTGTGGTCCCTTTATGTTTGGCGGGTCTCAAAAAATTTATAAAAACAAATAAAGGAAAGAAAATAAATTCATAAAAAACAAACATATAAAAAACCCTTTTTATAAAAACAATCATATAAATAATAATATTAGTAAAATAAAAAAAAATACAATAAATAAAAAAATTAATGTAAATAAAATAAAATAAAATTAATATATAAATTTTTCCCGATTTCAAGGTATAATACCTAATTTAACTCTCAAAGTGACAGAGGTTTTAGTTTTAGGGGAGTGGAAATCAAACATCTCATCCGATAGACCCCTAAGTTTCGTAATTGCGTAAAACATGTAAATCTCAAACTCACGGCTTTCTGTTGAAAACTAAAGCCAAAAATATCGAGGGGGGAATATATGTTCCATTTTGTACGCTGAAATGGGCCTGGTGGAGCAAACCTTCAAGAGTGTAGTACCAAGCACTTGAAATTAACTTCACAAAAAAAATAAATAAATAAATAAATAAAACACCACAAAAGTTAAGACATTCTTAATTCAAATATTATGAAACTCGTCATTCTACAACTGCATTCTCATTTTTCTAGAATTTGACTTCATCAGTTTCGGTACTACACCCTTAAGAGTGGTTATTCGAGTGCATAGCAACTATTATACGGACCTTGCAATGGTATGAACAACAAAAGAACAAAGACACCAACGAGTGAAGACCATTGAATTTCGCACCATAGAAAATAGGTAACTATGATTGTCTCCAAAGGGCCGAGCCATAAATAATGTATAAATATCACAGCAATATCAAATCGATTAACGTCGTTTGACAAAAGATTTACAACCTGTCCGACCGTCGTTTCACCTAAAGCGGTTTTACTCAGTCGGAGAGCCTATAAAAAAAGTAATAAAAAAAGAAATTGAAAATTCATTAAATTACCAAATTACATGGTTTGGTGCGAACAAAAATACTATTTTCTCATAGACATTCTAATACTAAAATGGAACCAATATCTACTTCTCAAAATACAAAATTACTGTCAACTGAAGTAAACCTTAGCACTAGAAATACTTAATGATTAAAATAATTTCTAAAATTAGTAATATTAACTTTATAAGACAATACCATAGTTTACGATGAGGTCTAGTTTTTGTTGATTTGTAAAACTAGCCCAGAAAAATTTCATTAAAAAAATTATTCAAACTGAATTTTTACTACATTAAAATTTGAATAATATTCGATAATAGATTCACGTTGCTATAGACATAGGTATGTTCTACTACATGAAACATTAATCAAAATCTGTCAGTGAGCAGTTAACTACACTAACAGCCTCTATCCTTGAAAATTTCTCATTTTCAAGCTACCCAGTTGACGGTACTTTTATTTATTTAACGAGAAATAGTTTATTTTTCCACATTCTTTACACTTATCAAATAGATACTACAATCAGTTAGGTAAAAAATAGTTAAGAACAACAATCAAAATACTGCTCAAAAATATTAATAGCTGGGAAAAAATTAATGGCCAACGCATGCATTTAAAATTAATTGTAGAGCACAAAGAGAAAGTATTACAGTATATACACAGAAATACAGAATAGAAGAAAAACCTTTCATCCCACCACGTGATTCTCAAATTAATTCATAGATATTAAACCCACTTATTAATAACTAATAGCGTTTAGAAAGAAAAATGAAGGCTACGTAAAACTGACACTACAGTAAATCTTTTTAATGTCATGTATGAATATCGTACTGATTACTAAAGTCATAATTATATTTTGAATAAGTACTTGCGGAACTGAGGAAAAAATTCACTCATTTATATGTTTTCCTTATTGTTGTTTTCATCGTTTTTAGTTGAAATAATGGACTGATTATTTTTCTACATTCAACAGAAATGGATGTTGTTGTTGAAAAATATTTCAGAAATTAGCGTAAGAAAGGAAGGTAAAAAACACTCAAAAATTTTTAAATTATGAAATAAAAAACGAACGACGTTTTGACATAAAATTTTTGAGTGGTTTTACCTAACTTTCTGACAATATAGTCAAAACTCTTTCGCTAATTTATTTTAGAAATTATGATAGACCAGCCAAAATAATAGTAATGTAACAAATCATGCTGACGACAAGTTTGAAAGACTGTCTTACACAAATTAGTTGTATCTCTAAACTGAATAGGTAACCAAAAAAATGGCAGCTTTATTTTTTATTTTAGAAAAAAATATGAAAAATCGAGTTATTTGAATACATAGTAATATCAACTGCTGCGAGAGTTCTTTCAATGCGATAGATGCTCAAGGTCGGTGCACATTAAAAATCAAAAGAATTTGAATAAAAAATGCTCAAAGATTATATTAAATTTGAGTTGGAAAATTTTTTATTCAATCGTTAAATAAAAATTAATTGTTTTAACTTTTTTTTCTCATGATACTAACTTGTTTAATGCACATAGAAATTCGGCATTATGTTTCAAGAAAGCTTCTTCATAATTTCCCCGTCACACTTCGATTTCATCAGAAATACACGCACTTTGTAAAACCACGCATCTCAATTTCAAGTCAAACTTGGCAAATTTTAAAATAATAGGACGCCTTTATCCTTGAACACAGTAAACCGGAATATTTTTTCAAAATTTTACTCGATTGTTGAATTTTCAGAACAATCATGAAAAATAATATTTTCCTAGAGAATATAATTTTAAACGCACGTTTCAATAAACATGGTACAGGGTGCGGCAAAATGACCGGCTACATTTGTTTTTTGAATTATACTCATAAGAAAAAAGATAAGGATATGCGGTTGCTTCTAAATAAAACTTCATTCCTTAAGGTTACGTATGAAATACAATCAGTGACGCACCTAGAAATTTTTCAAGGGAGGAGCAAAGGCATAAATTTATTCCCAAAAAAGTCCCAATAAACTGAAAATTTTGTATTCAGTTTTTTTTCATACGAAATTCAAGGCTTAAAGGGAAGGTTTCAGCTCCATATCCCTACTTTGGTGTGCTACTGAATACAATTTTACTTTCTCATGTTGACCATTTTGCCCAACACATTTCTGAAGGCGTAAAATCCAATTTTTTAACTTTGCTAACCAATGGTTACATTATTTTACAATTTCTTCCGCTAAATGCTACCAGCGATGAATAAAATTGTCGGGGGAGGGGAATTCTGCACGTGTGACATTCTTCATGGTTAGCGCGAGGAGGTAAATTCTAGTGGTGTTAAGGTTCGGTTAACTGATCCGGTTCTACCGGTTTTTAACCGGGAACGGTTTGGTTTTTATTGCTCCAGTTTTTTTTTCAGGTTAATTGGACTTTAACCGGTTAACCTGCCCCATTTGAAAAAAATAATAATAATACACATAAATGCCAGGTACGTAAATAGTTTTCTTTTGTTGTTAAATGGGACGGTAAACGGTTAAACTAAAAAAAAAAAGAAAGAACCGGAGCAAGAAAAACCGGTGAAAAAAACTCCGGTTCTTTTCAAACGGTTAAAAACTGCTCCGGTTTTTAAAAAAACTGAACCTTAACATCACTAGTAAATTCCCTACCGGCTGAATACTTAAGAAATTAGTGGAAAAAATATGATTATGGCTTAGCAAAGTCATAAAAAATTGAGTTTTACGCCTTCGCTATTGTGGTAGGCAAAATGATCAACATGCGAATGAAATTTCATTTCATATGTAACCTTAAAGAATGAATTTTAATTTAAAACACGTATATAATTGGAAAAACAAATGTGGCCGGTTATTCTGCCGCACCCTGTACCTACGTCTTGATCAAAGTGAAATTAAAATAAAATTGGTATACCTCCAACGATTTTAGTTTCTGTCTTTTTGTCGTTTTGGAGAGGACTCATTATTATTTGGTTTGAATAATAAATTGAATTTTCAAAAAGCTTCCTCTCACGCATTCAGTCATCCAAATCTGTCTAATGAATAGGCAGGTATACTTTTACGGCATTTCAAGTAGGCAATAAGCAAAACTGGTTTCCCATTAATACGCTCGTGGAAAAATACAATACCAAATCGATACGCGAGAATTTTGGAATTTGTGGCATTCGTTTTTGGCTCAAACTGTTGAAAAAATCAACTCAAATCATATTTACTTATTCATTTCAAGGTATTTTTTCAACTCGAAGGGGAGTTATATGATTCGAGCGATCCAAACGAACACAATGCAGAAAAATCTTTTCCCTTATGAGAACTTCGATTGTAAAGGCTGGTTTACATGGTGATAGTCTATCACGATAGTTGCTGTCATGATAGCAACTATCATGTTACTATCATCGTGTTAATTCACTATCAAGCACTGTCACAAGCGGTGTGATAGTACTTTCACGCTATCATGCGTGCATGATAGCATGAGAGTAGAATAGCACAAGTGATCTTGATTTCTGTTGGTATTTATGAAGTTTTGGACAGGTTTTTTTTAGTTTTTGGCTTTTTTTCTGTAGTTTTAAATGGAATTTGATGCTCACCAAAACAAAAAGAAAAAAAAACTTTAAATTAAAAACAAAACAAAAAAATAATTTATAAAAATTTTCAGTTTCACAAACTAATAAATTACATAAAAACATAAAAAAATCCAACTAAAAACAAACGCAAATTCATTTTTATCACCAGCAACTATCACATCAATTGCGCCCATCTCAAATTCAATGTAAATTAACGCTATCGCGACAGTGGTGATAGCATAACTATCATGAGAGTTCATGAGAGTACTTTCACGATAGTACTATCACCATGTAAACCAGCCTTAAGCGATAAAAACAATTTTATAAGATAAAATTGGCACACCCGCTAGTCGAAAGTGAAATGAAAAATGCTTATACTGAGGACACTTGAAGCCAGCATGAATTGTGTATAATTTTGCTTTTCAGCAGCGACTATATATTCAAACAAAAATATTTCTGTAGAAAGACGTATAATAAGTTGCACAGAAAGTTCAAGTTTGGGAACATGAAAAATCACAAGAAATTGTTACGTAAAAAAATTAAGTAAAATGTCCATTAGGAATATTGATTTTAGGGAAAACGGATTAGGCATAATGGGATTTGGAAAAAAGAAATAGGAGGGCGAAAGAATTAAAGAAAATCATATTTAGGGAAAACAGATTAGGGAAAATGGGTGGAAGCCAAGAATTAGAACAATATTTCTGGAGAAAGAAAGGCGAGTAACTGAAAGATAAACTTTGAGAATTTTTCAACAATTTGAAGGGGTGGGGTTGGCTATAAAAACTATTAATTACTTTATTTTGGTATAGTTATTTGTTTTCTCCTCCCATCATTATACTCGTCATTTAAATAAGTATCTTTGAGAAATTTTCAAGCAAATAGGATAAATTATTGGTGCAAACACCTCCAACTTATAATTGTCACAAAGAGAGAAAAAAATGGACCCACCTGCAAGAGAGTCTAAACAAAAATTCTCAAGCTTGAATAAAATTTTCTTCCAAGAGGTGAACGAAAATACAACTAGGATATTTTGGCTAAAGTCTCCTCCAACGGGCAACGGCCACGCTGACGAAACATCTGATAATTTATTAGTGAAAAGATAAATAATAGAAAATTTTCCTCCACCTTTGTTATTATGTATCTCTCATAGCTGAAAAATATTATAACGTTCCTTTCCCTCCCCCCAGCTCAAAAGAAATTCGATATCCTCTTCGAACTGCCCCCTTTTCAAGCTGTGCAATAGTGAGTACCAAACTATAATAGCTCCACGAGTTTAAGCCTTTTTTAAAGAGTTCGCTGTTCACAATAATAGCGAAGAATATCTGAAGCAAAAATTCTGTAATGCATGTTAATTTGCTGCTAGAAGAAAACAATTACTGTATTAGGCATTCATTAGTTGAAAATGTATCGCACAGATTGTACCGTATAGTCATCCGAAAATGACGTCACGTACGCTTTGTTTACCTTCTATTCGGTGGGAAATGACCAAAATTGTTATTAGTTCCAATATAAAATACATTGGAGTTTCTGTTGGTGATGAGACGAAATTGAAATTTTCATTATCGACAAAAAATTACCTCATTATCGATGACACCGATATACTATCTATAATTTTTTATTTTGTGGAATTTTCATGCAAAATTGGATAAGACCTGTTTTTATTTTATTTTTAAGTCGTGTTTGTATTGTAGCATTTTTGGCCCATTCAACATAATTTTCCTAATTCTTCTACACATTCGATATTATCGATAAGTCAATACCATTATCGATAATATCAATAATTATCGATACTTTGTCCCATCACTATAGAACAACTTAATATTATGAAAATGGCGTGTGTTGGGTTTTGCGACTAAACTCTTCATAGGTACTCGTAAATTTTGAATGGCATATAATACTAAGCGATTTTTGTCAGAATATGCACAAGGTTGGTATCAAAAAGAGCAGGTATATTAAATACCATTCAGAGTTCTCGAAGTAATTTATTAAAAAACAGAAACTAACCTCCACAAATGACTAACAGAGGAAAGGCGAGTATCAACTCTAAGGAAAAGATTGAGTCATCATCTATTAAAAATAAAATGGAGCAACTGCGTCTTCATTTATAGACAGCTTTTTGGTGATTTTTTAGCATTTTTTCAATGGCGTTTGTTACGTTTTGCGACTTAACTCCTCATATACCTATTTGTAAATTGAAATTTATTGACAAGCTCCAATGTATTTCGTAAGAGGAATTGATAACGATTTCCCACCAGTTCGAATTTAAACAATCTCATTTTCAACTAATAGGATTGCAGATTGCTCCGTATAAAAACGGAGAGAAGACTTAAAAATGTAGCTCATTAACTCTGAGGAACTTAAATATAAACCGTTTTAAAGTTATATTTAAATCGGATATTCGGCGAACTAAATAAAAAACTTGAATACGTAGATCAACGTGAAAAATTATTTTTAAAAATATCTATGTTTAAGAAAAATAAACAATTATCAACGAACCTTACGATAAATTAATGCGCAGGTAGACACCCTTACTTTCATTCCTAGCTGAAATACCGATATTTGGTGCGGATGAAAAATCAGCACAATGATGACTTGAATACAAAATAAGCCACATCCGTAAAAAACTGACTGCCATTTAGAGTTTTTTTCATAATTTGCCAAAATGCCCCCAATAAATGTGGGTATCGACAGCCTGAGTACCAAAGCATGCGGTAAAAAAAAAAAAATAAAGCACAAAATATGGTTAGTATTATTGATGTGGCACAAGGTGGAGAAAAAACATCTATGATATAAGAGAAAATAATCGAAATATTTACATTTACGTCTAGTACAAAAACTATAGGTAAACGGTTGCAAGAGGTGCTTGTGATAAAATAATTTATTAAAAAAGAAGCGAAAATATGAAATATCATGAGGACTTATTAACTAAGTAACTGAAAGAGGAAAAAACAGTTTCGACACAAACAAACAAAAAAAAAGTTTTCTATTTCTTTCGAAGTAGAAATTAATGAAAAATCTTCGTCATCTTCAGGGAAGAGATATCTACCTAATTATTATAATTGATGCAAACTTCATTCGCTCGCAACTTTTTACGATTAATTGAAATCCCAATACATTTTGTGGTCATTAATTTCATCGATTGCATGTTATATAATGAACTATCGATGATTGGAAGAAACAGATACGCCACTCGATGCAAATTCAATTTATATTGCACAAATTCAGAAAATTAACCAAATAATTATAATGTTCGAGGCATTTTAGAGCATTTGTGTTTAAACTTAACTACTGTTTGTCAAATGCGTAAAGTGTATCGTGGACTTCCTCGACTGGGCTTATGTGTACTGGTGAGTAATAAAATACTATATTTGGGTCTGGAATAATGTAACATGCGGATTAACTGGGGGAGTGATTGCAGCGAATTGGGACCCCCTCCCCCCCAAATAATCCCCTTCCAGAAAAAAACTCGAGTTTCTCCTACAAAAAAAGGAAAGGAGGAATGAAGAGCAGGACTTAAATCTTTTTTTAATGAAAAATCAATAAGTCACTTATCAGGACTATCAAGACAAATACTTTTAAAAATTAAAACTAATCAGAATAACTCATCATGGCCAACCGAATACTCTCATATCTTAGGAGATGGATTAATAATATTTTTCAGATAGCTTACGAATTGAAATTTTTACCATCAAAAATGAACATTGAAATGTGGATACTTCTGTTAAATAAGAAATAAATTAGTCAATTTACTGAGTATCCACTATCCAGTACTACATGATTCAAACGTACACCTCTTATAGACTATATATAGACCAGCTAGAATACAGCTACTGATATCGTCACTGTTTCATGAAGTGAAGAAAATTAATTAATATAAATCCAAAAAATCTGCCAAAGAATTTACTAAACAAGGTAAGTTACCTAGGTTTTCATGATTTGAAACAAGAATAAAATTTAAAGTTTTTAAATTTCGAGGCTGTTTCATTTTTTATCCGATTTTGTATTCCAATTCAATTTTATAATTTCATTTTAAAGAAGGATCAATAAATACTAACATTTTTTTTTATTTCTCGCTTATGAGAGAAAAAGAAACATCTTAAGATAAATAAAAAATGTAAGTACCTGAAGACAATTTTTTGTTTTCTAATAAAGACGCATCTACTATTATTAAATCATTTTAAATTATCTACTTACAATTATTATAATTATCTACCTGTTCTAATTTTACTTTAATCATGTTATTCTGCCTTATTTTTAAAGTCTATTAACGAAATCGACTACGTCGATTTCAACCATCAGCCTAACATTATTGCTGAAAATGTTCGGCTATGCAAGTTATTATCTACATTCGTAAAGAGTTTATTAGATAATTAGAGCAAATGATAGCGGAAACATCAGATAACCTTTTTGTGAGTTTCGGAACAAAATTGTTATCAAGAAATTTGGCCATAAACCGAGCAAAAAGAAAAGCAAAAGAAATTGATGATACAATTTATTGCTGTTCAGACATAACAATAATAAAAATTTACGACCCCATCTTTTCGTAGTTATCAACCGAATTTCAAAATACTTTATACATCGTTAAAGTGAGTTTTCATAGCAATAGGTTTATATCTAGGTTCTTCACTAAATCGACTAGATAAAAATTGTGAAATTGGTCAAAAATGGAATGATACATTGTAGCTACAATTACAGAAAGCTCAACTGAAACAGACACTCGAAAATTTTAAAATTTTTGTACTTGGGAGAGAAATTAAGAAAATAACTTGACATATGTTATCATTTACTCAATGCTTTATAATGTTGACAGCATAAATTTCTCAAAATTATATCACCAATAAAGATATATACCGAGTCGAATTTTCTTTGGCTACAATATATACATATTTTTTGGTTAGTTACAGTCCTCATAGAAGTTGGTTCCAATCGACTTAGCAAAAAGATTGTATAAGGGTCAATAATTTGAAAATAAAAATAATTCTGGACCTGACAAGGGGCATATCTGATAAAAGCCGATTGAAATGGGACCGCCATCATAAGTTAAATTCTAATCTGTATTTCTCATGGCCATATTTATTTTTCACGAATCTTGTATTGAGGTTTATTATAGAAACGTGACCAAAAAATTTTACTTTTGATTTATAGATGGCTTCGTGTTTTTGTAGCACAGCTACTAAAAACAAAATAATTTCTAATACAACTTACATATAATGATCCGGCCGAGCTGAAATTTTTCGGAAACTGAACCTCAACATAGTCCACTAAAAATTCTGCTCAAATCAAATGGAAAAACGTTTTAAATGATTTTGTTTTTTTAAATTTTAGTTGATTTTTTTCCATGACAATTCTGAGTAGAATGAAAACATGGCAAAATCCAAAAAAAATAAATATGGCCTTGAGATGCCTAGATAAGAACTTAACAAATGAGAGCCATCTCATTGTGACTGGTTTTTATCAGATGGGTAAGTTCCCGTGTGAAAAGCAAAGTGATCCAAGTCCAAATTCTAAGTTGTGAGATATTTGCCGCTAAAGTTTTCAAGATACACTCAAATCCCTTGTTTTGGGCACTTTATGATTTTTATTTATAGAAAAATTTGAAGTTATTTTGGAACAAAGTTCACAGGAGGAAAGTAGTGAAAGGTAGACCACGTGGAAAACTAGTCAAAAATCTCGTTATCACAAAATTTAGACTTAGATCACTGGTTCCCAGGGACAGAATTATACATAAATTATTTTACGGCCAAATTAAAAGCGGGAGCAGTTATTTTTATTTCTTTTTTGAAAAATGCTATGTTATTATGTTATTCGAACGGAAGTTTATTCGGAATTGATTAATTTGTATTGACTTATTGAACCTATTTTACAATTTTTCGAGCGAAGCTACGCTTCTATGAAGAATAAAACTTAATTTTCTGTATATTTTAAATACATCTTCACGCTCAAGCTAAGACTTTTCAAAAACATTTGCATCCAATAAATATCATAATATGCAGTCGGTTGTAAGGAAAGCTCAACTCAAGTTGTGATTGGTTTTGTTATGAAACTGATAACGATGATGGTTATAACACGTGAAAGGTACTATAGATGGGTACCGGTGTAGTAAAAACGAAATTTTGGTTATCAGTATTTATGTTTTTGTTTTTTCTCCTTAATTTTAAAAGTCACACAGTTATGTAGCTGGTTTTTAGTAACAAATTTCTCTGTAGAATTAATCAAATAATATCGATTAAAGCTGCTCGAACCCATATTTTTCTGCCTTTACCGAGTACCTGTCGAATTTCATGCTCACCCCAAAGCAATTTAATAACCCTTATCACATCCACCACTAATTAATGAAGAAAAAAAAGAAATTCTACATTGGTATGCAGGCGAAAGCTTCCCTCCAAGTTTTATTAGTAGGCACTTTTTTGTGAACTGGTGCGGAACATAATTATGCCATTGCATCATGCGCATAAGTAAAGAAAGTAAAAAATGAAAAGTAAAAGAAACAGAAAAAGCTTAATATGAGTGTGTATTAATTGAAAAAATTATATATGCAAATAACAGGGAAATAATAGGCAAAATAAGAAATCTGACCTTTCACAAAAAAACAAAAAATTCGAGACAAGCAAATGCATTAGCTACTACATTAAGGCATTGAGGAGGAATTGTAATTGTACGTTATTTTCTAGACTTTTTCAATTCAGAGATCTATATTCTTCTCTCGAAAACTGCCTTTGGCTAGAATTTAAAAGTTTTTCGTAAACATTTTCTTTCGCCGGAATGATTTAAAAAGAAGTTTTCATGAAACTACAACATTCAGGTTTTTTAATACTATCACAATTCCTCACGATTCCTATGATGGTTTCGTCAATGGAATAATTGGTGTTTATTTTTGGAAGTATTTTTGAAGAAAAAAAAACACATTTATTACCTTTTGATAAATGATAGAGCTTAGGGCAACCCTCATTTGCATTCCGGCAACAGTCATACCTTCGAATTCCCAATGAGTAAATAAACTTCTAAAAGCTGAACTAAAAATAATCCCTAACGCAGCTATGTATCCCTTGTTACTTTCATCATTTTCTCCAAAAAATTGAATTATCTGGCTGATACACATAGCTTGGTACACGCTAAACAATAATATAATAAAATTTTAGTAAATCAATTTCCTGATTAAATTACAACATCGAAAATAATCAAGATAAACAAAAATAAATAAGGCAAAAATTTTGAATAGGTAAATTCCGTTATTGTTTTTTTTTCTTTCTTTGGCTCACCGAGGGGAATATCTCTGTTTACGAAAAGTTTATGAAAATTGAACAAAATCGGAAGGGAAATGCTATATCTTGTGGATACCTATGTTATAAACGTAAAACGTTTATAATTCATCATTCAAGTTATTCGCATTAGCAGCTTATTCATGAATTCGAATCTATCCAACATTAAAAAGTTTGACAGTAACTATTTTTACAAATTCCCTTCATTTGCAACTAATATAAATCTCATTTCTACCATCCTGATAACCTGAATTACAATTTGATTTACGTATAATATGTTGTTTTTAAAAAATACCTGCCTACCTACCTACCTACCTACCTACAATAAAGTATAATATGGGCCGTATGCAAGGTTTATTTTCAAGTATTCACAAAAGATAAGTGCAGATACTTAGTCATCACTAGTGCTCCATAGACGGAGAGAGAATTCTTAAGAACCATTCAGGGTAGTAGACACGTATCAAACACTTGATCATTCTAGCAAACCACCCAAAAATTATGTACCTCATTCAAAATATTACATATACTTCATTTCAGTTAAGAGTTCCATGACGTCACAAGCATTTGAAAAAAGCGATTGGTTGAAACACGGTTGAAATCGAAAATACTTTCTTCTCATTCGTTTAATCCTGTGACGTCATGGAACTCTTAACTGGAATGAAGTGTAGGTACATGGAAAATAAAATTTAAAAAAAAACAACCAATATTCATCCAATGTACGCTGCTCATCATTACTCATTAAATAAAATAAGGTGGCAGTAGTAGCAGAAAATAAACTGATCAGCGTTTAATTTGATGAATAAATTTTCTATAAAATTGTCGTAAAGAAACATCGAACGATTAATCATTGTGAATGTAAAAAAAAAAGGTACATAATTATAATGCAATTCGAAATAAATTTATAAGAAATAAGTTTAAAGAAATTTTCGAGAAAAAAAAATGATGGTGTAAGGTTAAAGATGCGACAGAATAGATGATCAATAAATTGCATACATGTAAGGATATACTTATCATTCGCTCGCGTCATCAGTTCATCTTCATACTACTTTTTTCCGAGTTACACCTTCGAATAGTTTGTGAACACAGTGAAATAAATTTTTTTCAATAGTAAAGAGAGCTCAAACAAGAATCAAATGAAGCAGAAAATACTTTCCTCAATAAAGCTTTACGGGGAAAATAATTACACCTAACAACAAAGTACTTCCGAATTAACACGGGGTTGTTTTTTTTTTTTAGAGAGATATAGGTCTAATGTATCTTTTCTACTAACATAGTAAGTCAAGTATAAAAATACTTATTGATTGTTTAAATGTAAACAGATATACGAGTATGATGATCAATAACTATGACTAAAATTGCCTGAATAAAAATTACCTCAAGACACCTGAAAAGTGTACACCATTATAATTAGATTTAATAAATAAAGAACCACAGCAAAGCATGGTTAATTCAAACATCCCGATAAAAGAAACAATCCATTGCTCCATAAAAAAAAAAAAATACAAAGGTGTTCCGCCTCGCGAGATCACCTTGTTACTTATAGGTATAGTGAAACACCTTTAAAATATACCACTATTAAACGATGTCAAGAGAGTATAGGGGATGAGATGTGTGGTTAATAACCTGGCTACAGATAAAAAAATCAATGTAAGGATGATTAAGAAGAATTCAAGCCATATACACATATAGCAACAGCTTAATCTTCAAATGTAGCCATTCAAAATAGATTAGTCATTAAAATTTTGTCCCAAAATATGCATTTATATGGGAGGGAAAAGTCTGAAAGAACAAAACGTTTTAATAACAAATAAAAAACTTCATGCGGACAAATAAGTTGATATAAAATTAATAGAAGGTAAATATTAAAATATTCAGTATTGCAAAACTGCATAAAACGTGATACAAAATAAAATTATATCGAGTATAAGTACCCAAGTTGTACGGAAACAACCAGAATTACGAGTACGTTTTTTTTAACCAGGGCCAAATTAAAATGGTTGAGATCATGGAAAAATAAAAAAAAAACTAATCCAATTAATTTTATTGGAAACAAAGAGTCCAGATGGCGGCAGTGCAAAAAATAATCGGTTGAAGGATGTATCCGGCCGAATTCACTTTCAAAATATTTTTCAAGTCAATATTTTTTTCATTTTGTTCACTCAAATTCAGAAATTAGTGTCTACGCGAATTTTATAGATAAAGCCTTAATTTAAAAAATAAAATAAAATAAAATAACTGAAGTTTCTCTACCCAATGTTTGCTAGTATGTCAAATCTCAAGGTGCTGACATTTGGTCCCCTTTCCCAGATCCGGTCACATATAGCCAGGTTTAATTACACTTTAAAGGAATGAAAAATAATATTGAGAATAATTTAAACGCAGAAAAACGACAATACAATTCGTTTTTCTACCATCCAAACTGCCAGTGGCGCACACGTATTTTGAAATAGGTGGTGCAAGATCACTTGTGGGGCCCTTTTCAGCATAGAGGCCCCTCCCCTAATTTTTTTTGACTTAGATTTTTTTCAACTCACATTTTTCAAAATCCACTTTTCATTTTTTTTTTAGAACCTTTTTTTTTTTTTTTTCCCAAGCAGACATTAACCGCATAGAAATACCACTAATATTTAAGCCCATAGATCAATTAAAATCTTACGAAAATTGAATAAGTATTACTTTTTACATCACTTTGTATATTTTGGAAAAGAGGAATAAAAAAAACAAACAAACCAAACAATTCAAATAAACTTCAATATAATATTATAGGCACTCGTATTAAAACTAAGTTGTTGAGTTTACAGAACAATTGAGTGCTTTTCTTCAAGAAGGGCAGAAAAGTCGTTTTGAGAAAAATGCATTTGAAATATTCAATTGATCATAACTATTTTTAACAGTGAAAATTTGTATGCCATTAATTACAAAAATATGAAGATTTTTGCTACTTTTTTTATAAATATCTTTACAATGATAATAGTTGGAAGGATGCGATTTTTACTGCCAGAAAGAGGAAAAATAATGGAATAATTTTTTAATTTCTTCAAAAAGGATGTATCTTGAGATATTCCCTTCTTGAAGAAAAGCACTCAGTTATTGGAAATTTAATAGCTTACCTAATTGAAATTATTCACTCTCAGAACAAGTATAATATAATACCTTGTACTACACCATCAACTTTCATTCTGCAAAGTGTTTGGCGCTTTTGGCTTGGCCTCTTAGTTTATATAAGGTTTTTAAAATTATGGGAGAAATAATTTATTTATTTATTTATTTATTTGAGATGAGGAAAGGGCCTATCAGGCAATAAGCCCCTGTACCAATGAAACCTTAATTAGGCTCTATTCTCATTTTTGTTCCTAAAAAAAAATTTGACTATGGGCCTAATAGCTCAACATGACTTTTTTATCCTTTCTAAATCGGTAATTATTTTATTGAATATTAGTGTCATACTGGAAATTGTACAGATGATTATCATAGATGCCCTACTCTTATACACTATATCATGAGGTTAAGGGTATGCTATACTAGACGCCCGAACTCCACACTTCGGGTTTACGAATATCTCATGGGAAGAGCTTCTGAGGATGAAATATGGAAAAATATTAATCTAACTTCTTAATTAGCTCAACCAATACAAAATTTATGATTTTCGTTATCAAACTGTCGGATAAAACGATATTTAAAAAAATATTTTCATGGAATGAGGGAATTTTCCCGACTGTTTTCTGGCTGAGTTTTTATCTAAGAGATACGATTTTCGAATATGTTATAGTTATATGATGAACTTTAGGATGTATAGAGTTAGATTTTTATTTAAAATTAAAAAACGGCTTCTACGAATACGCAAAGTTGATTTAACTTTGATAGCTAATTTTAGCTACCAGAAAATGTAAATTTAAAATTTAACTCTATACATCCTTAGTTCATCTTATAACTATAACATATTCGAAAATCGTATCTCCAAGTTGAAAACTCAGGCAAAAACTATTCGGCAAAATTTCTGTGTTTTTTACATTTTTTTCGTGTGGTAAAGCATACCCTTAACAGCTATTTAGGATACTTGTACCTTTTGGCTTCTCCTCATATAATAGTGAAATAATGAAAAAACTCTAGTTGCAAATTTTGGTAGAGTGAGGCCCCATCTGATGGGGCCCCTAAATCGTGAGGCCTGGTGCGGCCGCACCACCTAACCCCCCACGTGGGCGCCACTGCAAACTGCATTAAACAACCAATAATAGTGGATGATTTCTCACCTCTGTTCAGTATAATAATATTATTTTGTATTTAAATAAGTGCATATAACTCTAACCACAAAAATAACAACACAATAATTTTCAACTCCGGGCTAACGATTCGATTCGAATGTTCTCTATATTCATAAAGGGTACTCACAATAGCAAGTGACGACTATACCTAACACGTTTCAAAGCCACAAGAAAAGAATATCATAAGAAGTTCACCAATTTCCAATACCTAAAAGTCATCACTATTTTAGAATTTCACAAGTAACCGTTTTAATGACAAAATTTATGATGATTTTTTGGCATTTCGTATCTGTCACCAAGTTCAGCTGAACCAAAGCCTCATAAACGCGATGCTACGGCGCAAGGTTCAGCTGGATCTGAAAGACCAGGATAAGAATATCATTCACAAACACAAATATACATATAAGTAAAACATTAATCGTTATTTTTAAGATAATATAACATTATTCTCATTTTGTTACCACCATACTCTTATCTTTAGACAGACGAAAAAAGCGTAACTGAATAATTGTTCTGCGATCACACAACGCATGCAAATCTTTCCGTAACAAAAATTTTACCTTCTTATAGACCAGAGAGCACAAAGAAACTCTTATTTTCATACCAATCATCATTACTCTCTCTGCCAGCCAGTGAAGTGTAAGACTGCGGACCATTGACAGAAAAATAAGGCCGCAGGCAAACAATATACCCTTATTAAGGCTCGACTCCTCGCTGATGCCAGATGCAGAAAAATTGATTATCAGCCCTCCGATGCAGGTTGGTAAGGCATAACTATGCACAATAAAAAACTACTTTAACCAGAAATATCGAACAATTTAGTTTTCTGTTTGAAAGAGTGATTTGATGAAAATCCTAACCTACTGGTGCACTACAGAGTACTATATATGTAGATTAACCTAGTCAAAAAGAAGTTTAAGAAAACCAAATAATATTTTCATTAATAACAAGTAATTAAAATGAATAAGGGGAGAAATCGGCATGAAAGACATTATCTATAGAATATAGAAATAAAAAACGATCAACACTAAATAATATTTTTACATTAACACTAGAAAAACCAAATTTTACTCGATTACTCAGCAAACGACCAGGTGACGTCATATTTGACTCAACAGTAAAAGAACCTCGAAGGACCGTAGAATGGCATATATGACGCCACCTGGTTCTTTGAGGAATGGCGCATGCAAATTCAAATGGCGTCGTATACGACACCACACCACCTGGTATTTCTCGTGTTAATTGAGTTTTCAAAGTAAGAGCGAGGGTACGAGTCCACTTTTCTAGGTTTCAAGTAAGCAAAAGTTTATGCTAGTATAGTCACGCACATTTTTTATAGAATTATAAAATTTGTATGATGAACATAAATATGTACAGGTCAAATCGCAGGTACCTGTAATCCGTGTTTCATCTCATTTGGTCACCACAGTGATCATACAGATGTTTTATTTTTTCAATATGAATACATTAAGCATGCCGACCATTATGATTTGTCAAATACCTCTACACTTCAAGTTATTGGGGGAAAAAATGTGAGTAGGGTTAGAGTTTGTGGCATCAGTTTTGAACACTATAAACCTGTCGAACGCCACAGTGGTGGGAATGAACAAATGTAATCACACTATAATGACAGTCGAGTAAATGTGAGATACTGCACTGGTGAGAATTGGTGCATATTTATATTTCATTAAAAGTTTCACTTACGCCATTTGGCTTTCAAGGGCTCATTTATTAAAAAATAATAATTTTTCAAGTACTAAATGCTATTTCAACAGATGAAAGGCAGACTTTCATTAAAATCGTCACACTCATTGCCGTCATCATAATTTTTCATAACACCGTCAAAAAGACGGGCAATTGTTGAAATTTTCAAAAAGAATTCTAATAAATAAAAAGAGACATTCAATAAAAACTTGAATAAAATAATGTCTAGTGTCTTGATCCTCGAATAAAATGTCCGTTTCAAGTAACCAGTTCCGGAAAATATGTCAAGTTTAAATTGATTTTGCCATTTAAAAAAATTTTACCAAAGGTATTTACATATTTCTGGGTCCGCATTCATTCACATCGTCATCTTTCCAAACTTCTAAAGTAAGAATTAAGGAGCTGATTGAACCATTCACATCAACGCATACCTTTTATCATCACTACATATCGGGTAGGGCAATGTTTTTCTCGATTTCGCAAATTTTTACTTTTTGGACTATGGGCAGTTTGGAAATCAGTTCCTCAATTAAAAGAGTTCAAGAACTAAAATAATCTCAAAAATTGATTTTCTTTTTGCAACAGCATAACTTAGGTACTTATCAGTTCCCAAAAATGTTAAATAAGAAAATTATTTTTTATAGCTAATGAATTAGAGTACGTTAATTATAAAAAAACAGAAAAAAAAATTTATACTAAAGGCTCGTAAAAGAATCCAATATCGAAATACATATTTTTCATCCAAATGAAAACGTAAAGAAAATGAAAATGTAAGAATCTGAGCAATGAGAAGAAGGAAGACCAAAAAATGGAGTGGCAAAAAAAAAAAAACACACAAAAAAACACGAGAAAACAAAAAAAGCAATGTAAATACAAACTACCAAAGTGATATAGAAATGCTGTCTAGTGGAAAGCCTGTCATTCAATTTTTCCATAAAATAATAGAAGTAAGAAATATTTCATGATAATTTTGATCCAATCAAAGAAAGGGTGTAGCCAAAGAGAAAATGTTGAGAATTCATATCAATTTTATTAATTTAGAATAAAAAGTACAATAATTACTTATCAAGAAGGTGAAATTCATGAAATATTATCTGTTTATACGAAAAATAAAAATTTGTTTTACTTGTTTTACTCCATGAGGTTCGTATATACTCTTTACAAACTCAAGTAGATTACAAAAGAGCGAATTGTTATACATTTCACCCACAATAAAAGTAGTCGACAGCTATTTAAAAAAATATAATTTGCATATAAAGCAACAGGAAGGCAATTTCCAAACAGCATATCTAGATCATGCAAACGTATAAAAGTGCAGGGAGAAGCAAGAAAAGGCAACTTCCTCTCTACACAGGTGCGAGTTTCAATGTCAGTGCAACCGCCACCCTGCTTGAGAAGCTGATTAACAAAACTCATTGTCAGTATTATACCAATTGTTTTTCGCTTTTTTTTTCGCAATGTAATGTGTTAATACGGTGATAGAAAAAATAATAGGACCAAAATTTTTGAATTTTCCTTCGAAGTTGTATAAATGCGCAGTGAGAAGCTTCGAAAAGAAGAAAAGCTAATCTACCTTTCGATAAATAGCTGAACAAATGGACACCCTCATCTGCATCCCCATTTGGGACGTGTCCATATCATAAGTTGTAAATATTAACGATTTTAAAGCACTGCACAGGAACACTCCAATAGACGATATGTACACATCTTGCTCGGTCAATTTAGAATCAGGAATGAAATATGCGACTGTTTGACCAATAAGTATAACTTGTAGAACACTGTGAAGCGACCACAAAGACATCAAGTAGTAAAATATCACTAAGTAAAAAATTAGTTTTAAAAATAAAGAATCATTATTATTCTTCGATCAATCTAACACATAGAGGAAAAAAGAACAGGATTACATAAATAAGTTTTCAATTCCCAACACCTCATCGTAAAATAAGAGGTAAGTAGAGCAATCATACGATACGGTAAAAGAGTAAAAAAGGGTAATATAAAATTGAAAATTAATAGAAATTAAATAAATAAATAAAAAAGTTCAAACGTCATTCGTGATTAATATTCAGCACGAAATTTAGCAAAATATTCGTTGAGTAATATTTATGTATACCTCAAAACAGTACAGGCCAGATTCAAGAATAATAATCTATAGTACCCTAGAAAATAGTAGATTACACGATTGGTGCGGAAAACAAAAAATCCCGCTTCTGATAATTTGCGGTTTTCCAACTCGAATATAGGGTGGAATGGTGGTATTTTCCGTTCGTAATAAATTAAATATTATTAAAAACATACAGACAATTTTTTCTAACAGTGGGCCAAATAAAATCAACTCGCTCGAATACTAAAAGAATTTTCCACCTGATTAGCATTAGTTTCATCATTTTATAAGATTTTAGGCAATAATAATTGACTTTTTCGCCCAAGTAGGTACCTAGAACCAAAGGGCTACAAGCGGGGGAAGAGTTGAAGGTTCGAACACGTCCAAGAATCAAGAAATATACGGAGGAAAATCGATGGACAAAAAAAAAATAGTTTCAGTTTTCTAGTGCCACATTTTAATGCGTTAATACTTCGTAATACTCAAATACTCCCAAGAAACAATTCAAAGAAGAATCGAGTTTAGAATTTCTGAATTAACTTCAGTAATAATTAAAATCAAAATGATAACCCATCAACATGAAAAAAAAAACACAGAAGTGCAGAGTGCAGACTGCTGAGCTCATTATTACATATACAATTTATTGTATCAATACTTTCATGATACTCGAATATTCTTAGAAACAACCGAGAAAAACACTGGTCTATTAAGCCATTTATACATTGTTACAGCGTTTATAGTCTGTCCCAAATAGGAAAGGATAAAATTCGAAAGGCACCATAAGGTGTATTCACCTGTTGAAAAAAATGCGTCTGTTGATTCGTATAGATTACACTCGAATATTATCGATATTATCCAAAATGCGAAGTGCATTTGCTAAACTCCCTTTATGCTTCAATCTTTTACATTCGTGTAGTGAATGGACAGAATTCGTGTAGCGCAGATTGCACTTATCCTTTTTCATTTACGACAGACTATACCAATCGTATTTATTTCTTTTACACCCCAGTTTGCCATCGATGTGTACTTGGTGTACGGTTTTGGCAAGAATGACAACAAAAATTACAACACATCAAGCATTTAGCATTTTCAGGTCTCAATTTCCATCCCTTTCTCCAGAACTTTGGTCGAGGTACCCAGCTAATGCCTAGAACAGCAATGTTTATATACCACATACCAAAGCAAAAATGTGGGTCAAAGCTACGAATAAGAATCTACTTCACAGCGAACCGAAAACATAGCTCTAAGTATATTTTTTCACTCCGAGAGTTTATGTGATGTTCTGCTGGTACTCATTTTTTTTTTTTTTACTAATAAAAGAATTTAACTGAAAAATATAAGATTTAAAGAGTTTTTGCAAAATGTAAATTTATCAACTTTTCACTTTCATTTTCAACAGGCCATCGTCGCCAAATTAAAATTCTACTAGACTAACAAAGTCATTTTTGTTGGAAAAAAAAAAAAGAAACTAAAATTTTGTTCCGTGAATATTTTAGGTCATTAAATTTTCACACACACATGCAGATATCTCGTGTGCGAGCTGGTTGCGTGATATTCTAGGAAAAGTGGACAGCATAGGTACAAATTTAGTGGAAAGTGCAAGATTGCACTTCACAAAAGCCAAATTCACGAGCCACAAAAAGTGGCGTGATATATTAACTAAAATGCATAGCCTGCAATTTATGCAGAAGACTCTCGAAGCTTCTGGAATAAAATGACATAAATTGCTTACTAATATGAAGCCTAACAGCACTTTATATTGTCGTCACATTTTTCTACTAATTTAGAAGTTAGAAGAAGTTATGTACTCAGTGTAACAATTAGTCTATTTTTCATTCATTGTACTGTCAACTTGTCTTGGCTCTAACATTCAATGTTGTATAAAGTGTTAATTGTCATTGTGTTAAAAAGCCTAGAGTCACGCTCCTTCAATAATAGGTGATGACTCCCTTACTGTGAATGTACAGAATAATTAAACTTTAAATATCAAATCCTTAAAATTCTGTACAAATTTATAAATTATTTTAAAATATTATCTATTAATTCTTGCGGGCGGTTAAAAAATTTCGATATGGTAAATGTGCGAAGTAATAATACAAATAAGTAGGTATAAACTATAGGTTTAAACACGGCCTCAACATTAAAAACAAAACTATCACCAAAGAGCAAAACACAAAAAGCTATTGCTATTGCAATTAACCATGTTGTATGGGTAAAAAGACTCAAACTAAATGGAAAGAAGGGATTGTCAACAGGATAAACGTTTTCATTTTTTAAAATTTTTTTATTGTTGAAAAAAAAAAATTATAATAAGCCTTCAGAATATTTTGGATGTCAAGACACACAAAAAAACAAAAAAAGGCCCAGTATCAGTGCCACCACAGACTGTTACATTTAATGTGATAACATTTTCATCTCAAGTTGCGATCGATATGTTGTACCACAAACAATCGATATTGTGCGTAGCGATCGCGATATACGCATGTATTTCCTCAAAACGGATTTATCAATACTGTGCTCTTATCGATATTTCGATGTATTATGAGAAAGCTGTGTGATTTGTATCGACTTTCTATCGAAAATACATGGACAATTTGTCAAGAAAAAACAACATCGAATGTAAAAACAAACTCGGGTATTCTGTGGTGAAAATAAAAATGTTATCACATTAAAAAGCTATAAACATTTTTACGAGGCTATACTCGAAATAAGTCAATTTCAATTAAGTGAATAGACTAAACTACTATTAATTTCTGTCTCTTCCCAACAAGTTTACTTAGGTATCTTATTTTAGGCAGAAAATAAATAGGTACGAAAGAAACAGAAAGCGCACTCAGAAATTTTCCAAAAGAGGGACTGTGAGTCTTAAATTTACTACAGAAAGGTATATACCTGAATTTAATATATTGCGTAGAAAATATGTTAATAGGGTCTTATTTTTGTGACATCTAATGCTCAAGGGGACTAGCCCCTCTTGAATGCGCCACTGCGAGGAGATACAAAAATGACTATTAGGTGATTCGCAAGTTCTAATTATAATCTACTCGCATGATAAAACTGTGCACGTGAAATTAAAGGTCACCATGTTGTATACAAAATTTACACGAAACGAAGGAAGTATAATCAGTTTAAACAACTCCCGGACTTTCATAACATGGCATAATACTGGAAAAACAAAAAAAATTAGGAGCACCCGAAATAATATCGATAATCAATAAAATGTTTCGCCTAATTCGTAAAAAAAAAATTAAATAGGTACACGTAAGCTATTTTGTGCATTAATTAAAATAGGGAAATTTTTGCACGAGATAAAATTCTATCACTCTCTTACTTGTTTTTTCTTCTTCATCTGATGCGAAAAATATAGGTATTGCTCCTTAAAAATAGACAGAAAAGACTTCTAACAATCTCATAATACACCTAGAATTTGAGAAACGGCTACTACGTACCTACGATCTACTTTAGGTTTTTTCAATGCAATATCAAACTATTCAAGAATACATAGAATCGGTAATATAATACTATAACTGTATACCTACTCCGTTTATATTTTGTAAATAGGTATAATGTACTTAAAAATAAAACAAAACAAACCAAAAATGTGCAAGTCGATGACCGACCCGCTATATAGAAAGAGAATTAAATCACGAAAATGCGAAGAAACGGAAACATATTATGGAAGGAATCGATTGAAAATAATGCATGCCAAAAATATTGTTTTCATTTCGCTGCATTCAAAACATTTTATCTCGCGTAAAGAAGACACAAGTAGTGAGAGTAACAGGAAATTTTCAAGATTGGGTCCTCTTGCCAAAAGTAAGAAGCCATCAACAATCGAAAAACCAGTTATATAGGTACCTAATTATTGTCTTTTATCATTACATGCATAAAATAAGAATGCAATATACCTAAATGCGATTTCACAGACTATCAGCTTGTCTCCAGAATTCTAGAGCTTTATTGAAAAAAAACTTATTCAAATTCAAAACGTCTCCCATTAATTATGATTTCAACGACTACGACAGCATTAAACACCTGCAGCTTCCTAAAGGCAACAGTTTTAATTTTATGAGTCACACTTTGTGAATGCAGTTTCCTGCCGGCTGCCTCTCGTAATTAAATGGACTTACTCAAATTATCAGTCTCTATATGATGATTGTATGACGGATATTTCGAATGTTAGGTGAAGTCTAATAGTTTAAAATGATTTTATAATTATCGATGATAAAAACCATTATCGGGCTTAGTCAACTAATGATAAGGGTTTCTAGGGCTGATACCAGACCACTCAATAAAAATAACGGTCACTAAAAGAATGAATAAAGAGTTGACTTTATTTTCCCTTCTCCATGATTAAATATAATTGAGTAAATTTCGTCAACAATCTCATCTCAAAAATGAAACATGCATAATAGTAAATGCAAAAAAGAAAAAAAAATCAGAGATATAAACGATGAAGGTAACTTAGGCTTGAAAAACCATTCAGAAAACACCTCTCTCCATAGAAATACGTAAATGTAGATGAGATTACAGATGTATTAGACAAGAGACTGTTTTTAGAAGATCAAAAAATAGGCAAGGTATGATTTAAAAGTTTTTAGATCGAGGAAAAAATTAATAATTGCACTAAACGATAAATGCTCGTAATAATAATAATGAAAGAGGCAACATATACAAAGAGCCTGGGCACAGCACTGAATCAAATTAAACAAAAAAAAAAATCTGATAAAAAAGAATGGAGTTCGAAAATAACTGAAAAGATAGAAGAGACGGAATTCTCAAATAAAAAAAAAAAGAAAATAAAAATAAAACTGATACTAGCATGCCAGTAGATGAGTTTTAATTTCGAATCATTACATTTCGGGTACAGTAACTCCCTCGAAGCTGAATTTACTTTAAAGAGAAAACATTCGGAAGAGGACAATTATTATTGAAAATAATCAACTTTTACTAATTGCGAGAAACATCAATTGAATATCTCTCGCAAATATTACATAGACTAAGAAAAAGGTGAGCATTAATTTGCAAAATAATTAACAGATACAACCTAAAACCGTGACTAACGTTTGTTGTAAGAATTTTTACTTCAATAAATAAATGAAAATATTTCTTGTGAACTTCGACGAACATAAAAATATATCTTTGCTAACGATGAATACGGTGATAAACAAACAATCTAAATAAATTATGTAAAAAAATGACATGGAATACGTAGAAGATCAGAGAAATGCCCATACTTATCTCAGAAATTTTTTTGACCAAAATTGACCTTATCAAAGAGTAACTGACAAGAAAATTACGAGTCAAAAACGCAATGGAGACTGATGGTATTTTAATGAGATAGGGGAACAAAATGAACTTGAGTAGAAAAAAGAAAAACCAATAAAAGGAACAACAAGTAGTAATAATATAAGATATACAAATAAATTTCTCTAGTCGCAATTAAGGAACAAAAGAATTGAAGAAGAAAATTGAATTATAAAGAAGATCTGAAAAAAAAATGTAAGTTCTGTACGGTATAAGTAAGTCAAATGAGTATGATAAACAAAACCTCAAATTTTTCAAAAGTGAAAGTTGTCAACGTTTTTATACACATTATTGCGACTAGTGGTGAAAAATCACCATACTTCAATTTTTTTCTTATTATCTAGGTTATTTCAAAACAAATTCGATAATTCTATCGAAGAAGGGAAAAAAAGAAGAATTTTCGTCTCAAAAAAGAAAACGAATCGCATACAAATGTACCTATAATAATGAACGCAGAATCAACACACGAGCAAAATAAAATGGGAGTTAAAAAAACTGGATTTTCCACTTCACTTCCTCTTTTTGAACTTATTTCAAAATACGAAATCGGATATGCAGTTTATTTAATTAGCGTAAGTACTCATTGAAGTACTTGTTTAAATATAAAAATAGAATTAAATCTGACATTGGCAACCACAATGCGTTAAAATGATTCTCAACTCGTTCGAAATGCATGATGATGTAAAAGTAAGATTTTGACTATCAACCGACTACCATTGAAAATAATTTTTCAACACGACATAAATTCAATTGAATCAAACTTTAACCAGCTAAAACCTGTCGACAGGTGTTAACAAATCCAATATAAAATTATAGTAGATATTGCCAATTTTTTGAAACCGTTCAATAAGAAACTCACTGAAGGCACCAGTATTAGTGAACAGTAAAGCGTTCTAGAAAACAAATCTAACTCTGCTTTTCGACCTTTTCGGGGTTAAAGTTCGAAAAAAAATTTTTTTTTAAACCGACAGCTATGAATGGGACTAACGTAAATAAAATTAAATAAAAATAAACTTAAGAAATAATAATAACATAAGCATTAAAAACAAGACATACCTCAAAACGATTTCAACTGTGGCCAAAACAAGGCCATAAAACATCATTCGAGGACCGAACATTTTTATTAAAGCTCTCAGAAGACTAGGATTTCGTTTTGATTTATTTGCATTAATCAGCTCATTATCCCAATGTCTGGAAACAGAAATAAATATCCAATGAATTAATAAATGACTGATAAATTAGTTGATTTGAACGTAGGTTACATACATTTAAAAATAAAGGTATTAATTTTGTATTTAAAAAACAATCATGAACTACATCAGAGTTAGTATTTGCATTAAAAAAATGTGCAATTGGTATATCAGTTGTCAGATCACATGAAAGAGACTCTCGAAGAAAATATTAAAGGGTTTTCTGCTCCTATTTTAAACTGATTATCCAGGTTTGAAATTCAACCATCTAAAGTTATAAGGTTCGCGAATTCTCCTATAGGCATTGAATCCATCGAATTTTTAAAGCAATATTTTAAAACAATGTTTGTACTCATGGGCTTTTTCCCAATAAATAGCTGGATTGTTTTATTAAACACAAACACCTAAAATATCATAAGGCACTTTACTATTTACCAGATTTACAAATACGAAATAAAGAGGCGCTCGTTCGATTAACGAACTGTGATAAAAACCTACCGTTACTAAGTGTCCCTACCCAAAAGTACCCAAACTAAAAATATTATTCTTGAGCAACAGTTCAGTGACCAGGAAGTCATTTCCTGGTAGACTTCTTTTTTCACAAATGGATAGGAATATCTCGGATCAAGAAAACATTAAAATTTATCCCAAAAAAATAATAAGCCCGAGGAAGATAATTCTAGTTTATTCGATGTAAATGAAAAATTGCACAGTATAATTACTTTTTCCGACCCACTTTCAGATTACAATTGTTTCAATATTTACTTAAGGTTAGAAATTTTGTATGCGATGGCATGAAAATTAATCCGTACAAACAGACACGGGTAAACAGAGCATAATAAAAACTTCCAAAAAGATTAACGCTATTTTGAAGTTTTAATCTCTTAAGTTTTCGGAGTTATCCTAAATAAAAATATATATGAAGAATCGTCTTTCAGTATTTCACCGCCTGAGAGCTGAGACTAATTTTGTGAACATTTTTTACTTATAATTTTTCAAAGCGACAGGGATGCTCTGATCCTTTTCCCTCACTAACGAGTCCCCACTGAATATTAGAGAGAGAAAGAAGAGCGACCAGTCTTGCTTTTTATTCTCATTTTTTTTTTTTTCATCAAAATATTTCTTTCCTGCCCTCACCATAAATCGCGATTGACTAGTCACTCATAAAAAATATTGTGTCAGAGCACACTTGTAAAGTGGCACCATTTATTCGCCTAAATTCAGCTATTCGCCAAATAAAGGCGATGGGGGTGGGGGAATAATTAATTTTATGAAACTAACCCTTCAAATTCTTCACTTAATCTAACTGTTACGCAAAGGCGAACTTTGCTTCAATTGTTTGGGGAAGGCTGAAAATGTTTTCCTCCGTCCTTAAAACAAAAGTTTTCCGTCAAAAACCTGTTAAAAAGATCCTCGATTAGACGATAAAAGGAGTAAAAAGAAAATATCATCGGAACTTGGTACCAACAAATCAAAATTTTGTTCGTTTTCATTGAACTGGGGAAGGCTAACTTGATTTCCTCTGGGGAGGAGGGGGCTAGTTTCAGATCTGAGGAGGAATACCCCCCCTCCCCTTTCACATCCCAAAGTACGCCTATGCCGTTAGACATCCCCAGATTGTATGGTGGGGTTCAAACATGATCACTTTAATTATTCTTCACTTACTCGGATTTATAATATAAATGTGTACTTTTCTCACAAACAATACACACGTGAATTGAAAACAAAAATGAAAACTAAACTCGGGGATGGTAATTGAAAAAATAAAAAGTCAATAATACGAGTATAATATGACTTACTATATTATAAGGAATTAATAATATGTCATAAATGTTGAAACATAGGTAATCATAAAGTTTTTATCGTATTTTTCATTAGGGCCAATTTACGACTAATGAACGGTAAAAAACATATAGATATGTACAGGTAGTAAGTAAAAAAATACTCGATAGTTAACTTCTTTAAAACCTACTACATGTACGTGAAGGTAAACGGTTTGGGTTATCAACCAAAAATATTGTCAGTCAATGTCAACAGTAAATAATATACATAAATTAGTAAGCAAAATAAAATATACTCACTGTACTTAAAGCAAGTAACAGCAAAAAATAGTACAACAATATTCTGTATTAATTTTTAATGCGTTGACAATAGACACTTGATAACTGGGACAGTTTTAATTTTGAATATTTACTTCTGGAATAGATAAGGGAAGATATAATTTACAAACGATGGAAAAAAAGTTCATTTGGGAAATAATTTAATATCACTAATATTCCTTCTGGGCCGAAATTATGAGACTTTGAAAATGAAGTTTGAAAATTCACTGCACTAGAAATTTATTATTTTCAATATATATTTTTTTTTTACTATGGTTTATTTAAAGACGTGTTATGACATCACAGGTCTTTCACGTCTTGGGCGGATGGTTGGGGTTTGAAACTGTAGGTTTGGTAGGTGAGGTGGAACTCGTGGTAGGGGAAGGTACGAGGGTGATTGGAGTGTCTCAGACGCACAACTTCTCAGTCATGCGCAGAGCACTCAAGTCGGTCCCTCGCCAGATCTCGGTAGGTGGGTCAGGCTGTTTCGGTGATGAGTCTCGAATCCAGGACTTTACAATCGCAAGGCTAAGCACTCTACCACTACGCCACACAGACCTCATTTTCAATATTAAAAGCATTAAAATCGTAGAATATTGAAATTAATCGTTTATAAATCATGAAAATATTACTTCAACACAAATTTCATAAAAAAGTATCAAATTTTCATTAATTTGTCACATATCGAAGTCATGTTGGAGAGTACCAGTTTTTCATTGTTTGAATCAATTTGAATCGCAATAATAAGAAAAATGATGTCACATCCTTCAAATATATCGACTTATGGATAGTTTAAATGGAAAGAGACATAGCAACTCTCTTTCCCTACGCCAATACACTACATTAGAAAGTGGCAGATTCAAAAGGGATGTGTCATCTGCTCATTTTCAACTGCTACAGAACGGGGTGATTTTACACATATTTTTTCAAATATTTTATCGTTTTACTTTTGCAATACCCGTCTTTAAAATTTGATACAATGGTGATGCAATTTTTTTTAAATTCGAGGATTTCCCCAAGGGTGCTGTGATCCCCCAAGGCTTAGGAAGAGTGCCCTCCTCCACACGCCCCCCAGTACGCGAGAAAAAATTTTTGGTATTCGATCATTTTTAAAATTCGATCATTTTTAAAATTCTTTTATAAATTTGAAAAAGAATCGACCCCCACCACAAATCGTCAACGATGAGTTGCTCCTCAAGATTGTGCCTTCACAGCACCCCTGGATTTCCCCAACAAAATGATGACCTAACCGAAGTCAAAAGTCAAAACGTTAATCAACGAACACAAAATAACATACTTTTCGAGAGAACTGCCTAATGCCGAAGATGAATGATCTTTCAGCGTTTCGTACAAATCATTGACTTCCAAATCTCGTTTGTATCCTTTGCAAAATAAATCTAATGTCCACCTGAAAATAGAAGGAAACAAATAGGTTGAGCATTGTTCATTACGAATAAAGAATAATAAAGTATAATAAAATAAATAATAATTGAAGGAAGCTACAGGGTGCGGCAAAATGACCGGCTACATTTGTTTTTTGAATTATACGCATAAGAAAAAAGATAAGGACATGCGGTTGCTTCTAACTAAAACTTCATTCCTCAAGGTTACGTATGAAATACAATCAGTGACGCACCCAGAAATTTTTCAAGGGAGGAGCTAAAGCATAAATTTATTCCCAAAAAATCCCAAAAAACTGAAAATCTTTTATTCAGCCTTTTTTTGATGAAATTCAAGGCCTAAAGGGAAGGTTTCAGCTCCATATCCCTACTTTAGTGCGCTACTGAATACAATTTCACTTTTTCATGTTGACCATTTTGCCCAACACATTTCTGAAAGCGTAATATCCAATTTTTTAACTTTGCTAAGCACTGGTTAGTGGTTACATTATTTTGCAATTTCTTCCGCTAAATGCTACCAGTGATGGATAAAATTGACGGGGGAGGGGAATTCTGCACGTGTGACATTCTTCATGGTTGGCGCGAGGAGGTAAATTCCTAGTGGTGTTAAGGTTCGGTTAACTGATCCGGTTCTACCGGTTTTTAACTGGGAACGGTTCAGTTTTTTTTTGCTCCGGATTTTGCTCCTCCGTTTTTCTTTGCTCCGGTTTTTTTTTCAGGTTAACCGGACTTTAACCGGTTAACCTGTAGTTGAAAATCCTATCGAGCTTCAAACACTGAATCAAACACTGAACTCAATTAAGAGCTCAGTGGCTTCAAAGGAAGCTCGATAGAATTTCTGACAAACTTTAAATATAGTACTGAATAACAAAATTATGATTCTTCCGATGATTTTTTGTTTCATAATCTACAGAATCCAAAAATATCCATATCACATTTTCATAATTCTTCATTTATTTTATTATTATTATTCTGTCTCCCTCCGCGCGCATATACTTCTTTTGAACGCGAGAACAGACAAACAATCAAACCAATAGGGCTGAAATTTGCATCAGAGGTCAATCTCAGCTAGATCTAGGTCTGATAGAAATTTCAAGTCAATCTGTTCAGCGGTTTAAGAGATATTAGTGAAAATGTAGTTAAAAATGGTGATTTTTTAGGGCTATATTTCTTTTGAACGAGAGAAGAGACGAACAACCAAACCAATAGGGCTGAAATTTGCACCAGAAGTAAATTTCGACGAGTTTTAGGTCTGATATAGGTTTCAAGTTAATCGGTTGTATGGTTAAGGAGATATTAGCGAAAATTTAGTCAAAAATCAATACTTTTGTTGTGGTTCATGACACCCCTGTACTATCAGTCGAAAACCAGCCTTTCTAGCGGGGCTTGCAGTGCTATAATTTCGAATTTTACGCGAAATTTTGAACATTCTGGTTGGTTGTTGCTTTGAGCAATTAATACACCTAAATACTCCACCAGGTAAGTAGATAGCTTTTTTGGATGTTAAAAGGGACAGTTAACTGGTTAAACTCCGGTTAACCTGAAAAAAAAAACGGAGCAAAAATAACCGGTGAAAAAAAACTCCGCTCCTTTTCAAACGGTTAAAAACTGTACCGGTTTTAAAAAAAAACTGAACCTTAACATCACTATAAATTCCCTACCGACTGAATACGTAAGAAATTAATGGAAATAATATGATTATTGCTTAGCAAAGCCTAAAAAATTGAGTTTTACGCCTTCGCAATTGTGCTAAGCAAAATGATCAACATGCGACTGAAATTTCATTTCATATGTAACCTTAAAGAATGAATTTTAATTTAAAACTAACCGCATGTCTCTATCTTTATGTCTTAGCATATAATTGGAAAAATAAATGTGGCCAGTCATTTTGCCGCACCCTGTATAAAAAGTATTGGATATTATTAGCAAAATATCGGCATTACCTTCAGACCTACTCCTATTTAGTTCAGTGGAGTTGAAGATAATTTTTTTTACTTCAGCCATTTTATAAAAAGATGACAAGCACAGAAAATGTCAAAAAGAAAATATAAAATGATAAATCAGGGCTTCTTCTTGATGTCAAGCGTCATTCTTAGAAAAGGTATACCTAATTATAGTGAATAAAATAAAATAAAATATTTCTTTTTTATTTAGTAAATAAATACATTTTTATAGGAAATAAAACACGTATCAATTTTTTTAAATTCAAAATAAAGGTTTTCACATTTTTTTCATAAAAAGTTAATATTTATTAGGACCATCGTGACGGTTTTTCTAAGGTTTTCAATAGAAAACCAAAGAACCAAAGTTTTTTGCTCTTACGGAAGGAACATTCAGACCACTGTAGAATTAATCCGAATGCCTGTTTTTTTTTTTAGCGTGATAGACTGAGCTAGTTTTTTCTTTTTAGAGAGTAGGTAGGTACAAAACTAACAAAATCTTTATGTAAGCAACACGAAACCATCATCGTGATTGTATCTTCCATTGAGGTTTATTAAAAAATAAAACATAATGTCATAATCACACGACTAAAATGACTCACCCAAATGTAGCTATCGAAAAGAAATTAGCTCTTTCCCTCGGATGAGGGGGCCGTTCTTGCTTCTTTTTGTCACTTTCCATTTTACTGCCATTCAGCAAAATAGATGGAGCTTACTTTCGGAGTGAGCGGGAATCTGGAACATATGATAAACAGAAGAATGAGAAAATAAATTGAAAATTTTCATTTAAAAAAGAATGTAGGTACTTCCGTTTAAATAATCACTGACTGAACAGATATATCCGCAGGGGCTTCTATGAAGCATAGAAGAGTATCAAGTATACCGGTACCTTCAAGTTTTTAAGCTTTGGTTAATACATACTGTCAAATTTGGTTCTTGCGGCATATAAAAGAGTGTCTCAATCGCAATAATAACAAAACTATCCGTAAAAACAACTTACAAGTAATAGTGGCGGATCCAGTGCTCCATTTAGGGTGGGGGGGATCTCAATTTTTTTCAAAGCATGGTAAATGCTAAAATGATGAGAATGTGTTTTTTCAGCATAAGGGGGGAGGGGTTCAAGAAAATTGATTTTTTTGTGGATTATCGGGACAATTTTGTTTGGATTTTGGGGGGATTTCCCCCCTTTCCCCCCACCCTTGGATCCGTCACTGATAAGTTAACTGTGCGACCTTTTTGGCCGAGTATCGTTTCACCTCCAAGGCCGAACGAGGGGCATCCCGCCAAAACAAAGTCGTTCACCTCCCAAGGAAAATTTTCCCTCGGAACAGAAGATTGAGGGTCCATTTCGCCCCCTCTAGGCATTTGATTTGCCCCTCTCAGGCATTTTACGCTAGACCTTTATCATATCAAGTCTTTTTTTGACTTTTCAGGAAGTTCTACAGAAATAATATTAGAATTCTTCTCATCAAAAAAGGACAAGAAAACTTCATTCATTTATGACATTTTTACTAATATTAGTGTTTGGACGCTTTTTAAAAATGGTCAAATAAATGTGGCAAATGTATTCTGTTTTTGCAAAACACTGTTCCTACCCACCAAAGAAGACTTAATTGAGAATTGATTCACGTTCAACTTGAAAATTACATCCACAGACTTTTTAGCATTTCGGCCTCTTTTTCCTCTACCGTAGCTAATAATCTGCTTTGCTAACAGCTCATTGATTTCTTTTTCTGAACAATTTCACAAACGACGTCGTTTTATTTTCATTCTCGATACTCTTGCCAAAGAATGAATTTCGTGGATGTTAAAAATGTGTCTAGTCTCAAACTGACCTTGCTTCTATTTTGTAATTCGATTTTAGTGTCAGTTTGCCTCTCACAGTTTTCGCCGGCTACTCTTCTCTTCTTTTGTTTACCACAAATTTACGCGTATGGAAAATTTCATACGTCTTGGCTACAGCTTAAAAAGAAAGTGAAATACCTATACTCGTTTAGGTTACTCGAAATCCATCAGAATCTGGCAATTTTCTAAATTACGAGTACATACCCACATGTATGGAAAGTGGGCAGGAATAAATTGCTCTCCATATGATAAGCAATACTGATTTTTTGAAAAGTTTCTAGGATATTCCCTCCACAAATTATCACATAATCACAAAATAGTTTTTTTCCCTACAATTTTTAGACATTTTTCTTTTAAGAATATAAAAACTTGAAGAATCAGAATAACTAATTTTTTTACAAGAAAATTTATTTTCTTTGAGAAATTCTTCTCATATCACATGATACAGCAGATGGTTTTTTTTTACAAAAATAAAATTTCACAAAGTATCCTTTGAATTTGTTACAAAAGACCTTTGGTTGAAAAGTTTGGTGCGTCGGTGCGCTTTTCTAGTTCGTCCATGCATTTTGATGACGTCATCATTCTGCCTATTGATAACGTCATCATCCTATCTATTTGCTTATTATTCCTTAGTAGAATTTGCCTATTAGTTATAAGACTTCACGGAGCAAATAACAGTTTTCTTAATACAAATTGTTCACCCATACAAAATGCAGAAAAACTGTTTTGATGATAATGAAATTTTCCTCATCTATGATGATGTTAGTTTGTAATAATTTGTATAATATGTACCTATGTTGTCTCAGACATAAATTCGAAATTACAGGCTTCATTACCTTCTTCCTCCTAGCACAGAATTGAACACACAAACGAAAGTACCTCGACGTTTACTCTTTTAATTAACCAACATAGTAAGTTATTTTATTCCCGATAATATGAGCACAGAAAATGAATCGCTACGTGTAAACATAAAACATTTCTTCCATTTATAGATTTTCTGCGGTAGGTACAGAATAACCTTTGTTCCATAAAATCAGAAGTAAACTAAATAACTTACCTATGTAAAAAAAAAAATCAAGGGAACCTAGAAACGTTCAAACGAGTGTGTGTGTGTGTGTGCTTTATAATTATGTTATCATTATGAAAAAATGCGATTAAGAAAACAAAATCAGCAAATGTAATCATACACATGTAATAGCGATAAATATTTTATAATTCAATTCCTCAAAGCCGTTATAATAGAACTGTTCATAAACCTTCACCAATCCCTCATGTGAGAATTTATGTTGACTGTTGAATGATCACCATTTTACAGTTTTACGCACAGTAGGTACAATCCAAATTCCGAAACTTGGAAATCCTACAGCTATAGCTATTGCATCTACCTCAAAAAATTGTCATAATTGCAAATTTTGCATACATTTTCAGCTAAACATTTGCCAGACTCAAGCATGCTATTACTATTAGCAACTATAGATACGTTGTTTTAATCATAAACAGAATAGTAACTTTTCTCATCACCGTTGTGGAAATTACTAGTTATTGTAAATAATCTAAAATTTTTAGTACTATTTACTATCTTAGATAATACATATCGTCCCTGTTCTTGTAAAACCGCGTAAGTCGAAAAAGTAAATTGTTGGGAAACTAAAAAAAACGTTTTAAAAATTCAATACGCGGTATTGGATCAAACTTTTGGGTTTTTAATTATCAGTAGGTGTATAGATATCGAGTCTTATCAATTCAAAATTTTTTCACCCCCTTCACTATATTTTGAAGGGAATTTTCCGACTTACGTGGTCCGTTTTTTTATTTTCTGTTCCTATCAAACAACTTGCGTGGTTTTCAAATATCAACTGTATGAGTAATTGAGTGTTTCAGTTTGAATTGAGCTTTACCACGTAAGTCTGACTAATGTGGTATTACAATACCCATTTTTTGAAAGACCGATTTGCGCGGTTTTTTTTTAGGCTGCTGATAATAGTCTGGGCCGATTTCTCGATTTTTTCTGCTAAGGAATCAAAAAAAAAACATGAAAATTGTCAAAATTCGACTTACGCGGTTTTACAAGAACAGGGACAATATTACCGTCGAATCGACTTTACCCACTTCGTTTTAGACCGATAAATAAATTACCAGGCGAAAATTGAAACCGAATTATGATTTGGATAGAAGCAGGTAGAAGGAGGAAAAGAAAACATTCCTTCACTATTTCTTCCCAAATATCGATATTTCAGTAACTATCGCTATTTTTCAATGTCGATAGGGATTGGTGAAAAGTGAGTGTTACGAAATAATTGCGTATGATTGGCTTGAAGCCTTCATGCGTGCATTTTGATTGGCCGCAGGTGCCACCGCAACCCATCAATAACAAATTGATGGGTAAATTCGCCCCATTTAGGAGTGACTGTACACAAATTTTTTGAAAAATCATAAAAAATAGAAGGAAGGCTGCAAACTCAAACTTTTTTTTACAAATGTGTTGAGAAATGTTGGACCAAAATTTTAAAACCAAATTCACTTCAGTAGGTTAAAAATTGGAGGAGTTATTAAAGGACAAAGTTAAAAACATAAAAAAAGTGTGTAAAGTTGCCCCATTTGACGTACTATTATTTATGGCAATAAATTTTCGGAAACAAAAACAAAATATGAATATTTTACTTGAAAAAAAGAAAAAAAAGAAAAAAAGCCCAATGAGATTGAAACGCCCACAGTTGTTTGATTACAAAACTGATAAGAGATCGGTATACTCGTATGTTGGAATGAACTTATCACTTATCCCACACGATTGAAGACAAAATTTAAGACCAACATCCAGAAGAAAAAAAGAAGACAAAACCTGACGAAAGGAAATTATTAATATGTATGACACCGCAGAATGACAACAGATGGATGCCCAAGTCACGCGAATGAACACGAATACTAATTTTCAACTATGGGCGAGTACACAATTACAATGGAAGGTTGAAAAGTTATATTCCTCATGCCAGGCTAATACAAAATTCACCATCATAACTGAATTTGAGGAAAAAGCTGCAGGTGCAGGTTTAACTAAGCTTGCCTACTAGCTAAATAAAAGTTTAATTAAAACTTGTACACCTCAGACTCCTGAAAACAGTAAGCTATGAGCCATATTTATTCATTACAATAACGTACACAACAATACCGAAGAAGCCATGGTCAGAGAGTCACGTTCAAGGACTCGTCAGAGTAATTATTTTGAACATCATGTCATTAGAGCAGCTACTCAGCACGGTTCATGTGAAACGAGCATAATTCAGAAATTATGAAACAAGTATGCCAAGATTTAAATAAAAAGGTAGAAATATTTTTTGAGAAAATAACGAGGGTATCATCGTTAAACCTGCACTGAAAGAAATGAATAGCATTAATTATTAACAGGAGAGTATATAAATCATAAGTTCATTTATTTTAAGATATTCTTAATGTTTTCAGAACTTGGGTATTACTATAATTTAGATAATAAGCATATTTTATCATTTTTTGTAGAAGTTTCTGTTACAAATCTTGAATTATCCCAGTTTTCCCATTCAAATTGTACAAATTACTAACTAAATTTTTTTCACCGTGACCTTGCTAAAAAATTTAATTCAAGATAGTGATTATATGAAATAAACAATAGGCGTGACTGAGCGATGAACATGTTTATGATGGTTTCAACAAAACGGGCCAGAAACTTATTATGAGGACTTTTTTACCAGCGAAAAATCAAAACAGATTGTAATTAACAGAGAAAATAGCTACGACGCGCTACGCATGAGGAATACCTTAGATAACAATTTTTTCACTCAAGTGCAGTCGATTTTTTATAATATTTTGAAATGGTAGGACTTTCGATCAAATTTCACCTCCAGCTACAATTCATCTTGTACATTTGAAAAAAAAGTCTTTTGATTCAAGGTATAACTTAAATAACTCAACAAAATAAAGTGTAACCAACCTGATATCGAGTAAAACATGGTTTTTCTAGTGTTACGCTCAAATTTAACAGACGATAAATTCTTTCAGGCATTTTCAAAAAATATTGCCAGTTTGGCATTTACTAATTGTAAATATTTAAACAGCATTTTCGCCCATATTTTCTCCAAAATCATATTTCTCAACAATAAAACTCTGAATAAAATTTTTGAAGATAATTTTCAAGTTCTCCAACAACAGCAACGTAAATATTACTGAATTCAGTACCCACAACTTTTTCCATCAGAATCAAGCATAATCTCATTTGCATATTAATAAACACTGAGAGAAAAGTGAGTACTTATTACTACGTAGTACAGTAATTTTCATCATCTAAGTAATAAAAATTATTATTTTGTAGTAATAAATTCTTATATGTATGAGTACTGACGGGAAAAGACTTTAAAAATAAAAAGTATTGAATATAGCCTCTAGATTTCTTATATCTCACGTGCAAACTTGTTTAAGCTAAGCATAATAACACTTCAATTTTATTAAAAGAAATTATCTAATTTTGATGAACAGCATTGTGGATCACAAAACATTATGCAATCGCGAAAATTGACGAATATTATAGGGTTGGTTTCACTTCAAGTAGGTACATAATAACGCTAACAACTAATTTACTTTTTTGGAGGGGATTGGGAGGGGGGGGGGTTGGCGACAGGACGACAAAAATTTATTATACTTCTACGTGTAGACAAGCATTTACTCAAAAATAATATATTGATGGCATACGATGTTAGTCACGCGTATTACTCAAGAAATTTTTTCAAGGGTACCTTCTTTAAACTCGAATGCAAACAAAAAATGTAGTAGGTGCAGGAGAGGAGACTATAAACTATTAAGTAAATCAATTATTATTTGATTCATTACATAAAAAAAGTTCGTTCAGTAAACGAATTTATTAACAGGAAAAAAAATCTAGCGATTTTACATAACGAATGAAAAGCCATATTTAAAAATCAATATCCTTCGTAGGTACTAGGTACCTATACATATGTAACTGTAACAAACAAGAAGAGAAAAATTTAGTCAGTCGTAATTTTGTCCGTCTATTTTGCCACACTTCGAAATATATTGGGACGTTCCACGGGCTGTGGCGCGCTAGTGTATTGATTACGATTCAAGTATTTCAATAAAAATTAGGCTACGAAATTATCGTAAGGCAATGGCGTACTAGGGGGAAAAGAAAATTCGATATTCTTGGTTTCAAGCCACCAGATTTGGTGGTTTTCCACTCTCACAATCAAGGTTAGTGTCTTTTTTTTTTGAGGGGGAGGGGGCATTTTTTTTCTTACAATATACCACTGTGATCGATAAAATGAAAATCGCCTATTAAAATCGTTAGGTGTGAGAGATAGAAGTGGTAAAGGATTCGTGCTTGGGCCAGAGTACATTTCGTAGCAACAACAAATTCAAACTAGAAAAAAATTTATTCATGAACTTCACCAAAATGAATTACGATGCTAATTTCTTAATACAGAATAAATATTAACTAATTTCCGTCAACCATGATAATCCATTTCCAAATATCATAATTTCATTCGTGAAATAAAACTTCGAAATTAAATAAACACTTCATTCTTAATATTATCTAGAAATAAATATCTTATTTAAGTCAACTCCTTATGGCATATGCACTGAAGAAGGTGACAGGCTAAACTAACTCATTCAAAAATTTTTAGTCCACATTTTATGGTTTACGACAATTCCTCCTCGAATGATTTACTAGATTGTAGAATCGTGAATTTAAAAAAAAAAAAGTTTTTTATATTGCTAAGATTTGGTTTAAGAAAATAATAAGGAATGTTCTAAAAACTTGGCAATAAACTTATTCGCAAAGATGATAAGAGCATATTTAAGTACGAGTAGCTCAGAATCACAAAATCAGAAATTCAGAAACAAATAACGGTCGAACCAGATAAGGCACAACTGCAGGAGTATGGTCAAATAATAAATTTTAAATTAGCTTTTAGATGAAATAAAAGCAGATAAGTACATTTATGCCCATCAACTCGATATATATTCGTAAATGAAAAAAAAAAGACTATAAAGAGTTGCTATCAGTTCATAGGTAATAATGTTTGTTTACTTTTCATTGGGTGAGAGAAATTATTATCATTTTCCCAAATAAAATAGGTAGGTACATAAGATTTCCCGCTTTTCAAGAAATTAATTTTTTTATAGTTCTGAATAGCATGTACTCAATACTTGTACCTTTTGTGAGAGTATATTACTACAAAAAAAGAAATTAATATGTTATCTAAGATAGTAAAAAGTACTAAGTACGAATACTAGAATATTTACAATAAATAGTAATTTTCACAACTGTGATTGGAAAATTTACTATTCTGTTTGTAATTAAACTATTCATTTATTTCATTTCTCTCAGCGTATGAAAATAATTAGTTCAAGTTTTCATAGAGGTTAGTAGATTTACAAAATTACATTACACTCTCATAACTGATAAAACAGTGGTCTCATCAAAATGATGACAGTTATAATTTTTTTACATTCCTATTTTCACGTCCAGTCACGCGCGTGTAAAGAACTATGAGTATAACCTATTGGACTTATATTTGACTGGAAAAAAATCATAATTATACGAGTATGTAATGTTAGCGTTGACGATATGAAATTACGTCAACTTGTAAAGGTCATATAGGCTACTTTTCATTACCGAGTTAAAAATTAAATAAACAGGTTTTCACAGTGAAAATCCGTTAAAAATACAGTCCGATAGTCGAATTTCCATTTATGGCAAAATTAATAAAAATTTTTTAACAAAGTCAGTCATTAAACTGATAAAAGAATCTATACAAATATGTTTCATATACAGAAGTAAAAAATCTAGTTGGCCCTGAGAAAACAATTTTGCATCAGTCAAAATATTTTCTATAGATTAAAACTTCACTGAGAGTAGAATCTGGTGTACCTATAGGTATACGAATTCGAATCGTACATGAAAACGCACTAAGTCTATGGGCAATATAGTAGGGCAATTCTCATTTCCTGTTTTTCGGAATGGACTCCATCAAGGCCTGTAGGGGTGGATTCAGAAACTTGCAAAATACCGAATTTTCTTGATTTAATTCGTTGTCTATGACCGTGAAACGAAAATTAAAAATTCTCAAAAATGTAAATCCAAGTTTCAAATCAGGAGTCTCTCCTCACAGCTAGTACCATTATACGAACTGATAAAACATTTTCATGCAGACCAAATCGATAACCAAGACGCCTCCAGAATAAAAACGTAAGCATACTACTCGTATTTCAAAATTTCACCATCCTACCGTTCTTTAGTAGGTTCGAAATGTGTTCACAGAATAAACAATTGAACCTACTGAATCAAACTCTCATCCTCTGGCGGGAATCATGTAATTTTTCAACTGGTACTGTTCTGGTGAGATTACTGACAGTGGCGCACACGTATTTTGAAATAGGTGGTGCAAGATCACTTGTGGGGCCCTTTTCAGCATAGAGGCCCCCACCCTAATTTTTTTTGACTTAGATTTTTTTCAACTCACATTTTTCAAAATCCACTTTTCATTTTCTTTTTAGAACCTTTTTTTTTTCTTTTCCCAAGCAGACATTAACCGCATAGAAATACCACTAATATTTAAGCCCATAGATCAATTAAAATCTTACGAAAATTGAATAAGTATTACTTTTTACATCACTTTGTATATTTTGGAAAAGAGGAATAAAAAAAACAAACAAACCAAACAATTCAAATAAACTTCAATATAATATTATAGGCACTCGTATTAAAACTAAGTTGTTGAGTTTACAGAACAATTGAGTGCTTTTCTTCAAGAAGGGCGTATCACAAAAAAGTCATTTTTAGAAAAATGCATTTGAAATATTCAATTGATCATAACTATTTTTAACAGTGAAAATTTGTATGCCATTAATTACAAAAATATGAGGATTTTTGCTACTTTTTTTTGTAAATATCTTTACAATGATAATAGTTGGAAGGATGCGATTTTTACTGCCAGAAAGAGGAAAAATAATGGAATAATTTTTTAATTTCTTCAAAAAGGATGTATCTTGAGATATTCCCTTCTTGAAGAAAAGCACTCAGTTATTGGAAATTTAATAGCTTACCTAATTGAAATTATTCACTCTCAGAACAAGTATAATATAATACCTTGTACTACACCATCAACTTTCATTCTGCAAAGTGTTTGGCGCTTTTGGCTTGGCCTCTTAGTTTATATAAGGTTTTAAAAATTATGGGAGAAATAATTTATTTATTTATTTATTTATTTATTTATTTGAGATGAGGAAAGGGCCTATCAGGCGATAAGCCCCTGTACCAATGAAACCTTAATTAGGCACTATTCTCATTTTTGTTCCTAAAAAAAAATTTGACTATGGGCCTAATAGCTCAACATTACATTTTTATCCTTTCTAAATCGGTAATTATTTTATTGAATATTAGTGTCATACTGGAAATTGTACAGATGATTATCATAGATGCCCTACTCCTATACACTATATCATGAGGTTAAGGGTATGCTTTACTAGATGCCCGAACTCCACACTTCGGGTTTACGAATATCTCATGGGAAGAGCTTCTGAGGATGAAATATGGAAAAATATTAATCTAACTTCTTAATTAGCTCAACCAATACAAAATTTATGATTTTCGTTATCAAACTGTCGGATAAAACGATATTTAAAAAAATATTTTCATGGAATGAGGGAATTTTCCCGACTGTTTTCTGGCTGAGTTTTTATCTAAGAGATACGATTTTCGAATATGTTATAGTTATATGATGAACTTTAGGATGTATAGAGTTAGATTTTTATTTAAAATTAAAAAACGGCTTCTACGAATACGCAAAGTTGATTTAACTTTGATAGCTAATTTTAGCTACCAGAAAATGTAAATTTAAAATTTAACTCTATACATCCTTAGTTCATCTTATAACTATAACATATTTGAAAATCGTATCTCCAAGTTGAAAACTCAGGCAAAAATTATTCGGCAAAATTTCTGTGTTTTTTACATTTTTTTCGTGTGGTAAAGCATACCCTTAACAGCTATTTAGGATACTTGTACCTTTTGGCTTCTCCTCATATAATAGTGAAATAATGAAAAAACTCTAGTTGCAAATTTTGGTAGAGTGAGGCCCCATCTGATGGGGCCCCTAAATCGTGAGGCCTGGTGCGGCCGCACCACCTAACCCCCCACGTGGGCGCCACTGATTACTGAGGTAGGGGAGCGTATGGCAAAAGAAACCATTGGGCAAGAGGAACCACCTTAATTACTCTCCATAAATTAATTATTTTACAGAACTGCTAATCAGGCCCGGACCCAGGGGGGGCTACGCCTCCCTGGCTGAGCTCTTTGCCCGCTGACAAAATTCCTTTTTTTTTGTTGGGGGGGGGGGTTGAAATAAATTACAATTAGAAGTACATGTTTAAAATGTATGAAAAAATCTTGCCCTCTCTGGTCTGCAGTTAACCCACCTTCAAGATTCAGTCTGGTTACAGACCTGCTGCTAATACTGCCAGACGATAGTATTACAAGTGCACCATCTTTTGGAAGAAAAAAAAAAGGTGTCTATTTCATAAGATTTTTTCGATGAAGTTGAAATGATAGCTTTGATAACACATTTTTCATTGAAATGAGAAACTGCAATATTCAAAATCTTTTAGAACCCAATTGAGATATTCGGCCAACACTATGTACTTCTGCCACAGATTCGTTGAGGAGTTCAAAATTCCTCTTTTTCAATTTTGTCGAGTGAATATTGAAATTAAAATCTTTTATGGCATGGCCAAAATGAAAAATGAAGTATAGTCGAATCCAGTTGAAATACGTGATAAAAAGCTTTTCAGTTTCATTAAACCGCAGGTGGACGACGAATCCTTAAAAGGAAAATAAATAATCGTCATTTGATAGGATTTATTAGACTTCGGTAAAACGCATTACCGATATCGCAAACCGATAGGACTATAATTCAGCGAGGAAAAATTCTCAACGAATTCAAAAAGTATAATAATTTTTTACTGTCTGTCAAGAAAAATCTTAATGGAAATGATACACGCAGGGTCGAACAATAATTAACTGGCAACATAAATTAATCTAAACAATTACGAGTAGATGGAGACGTGTAACCTCCGTTCAGGCTAGAATATAATAGGAAAAAAAAAATTTCAAACGATGTGACGGGTACCAAATTCATCAAGACGATTAAAAATAGAGGCACTATAATTTTCTTCATCTTCATAGATAAAACATATTCGAATTGAGGCTTCTAAGTTCACTAACATTCTAGTTAACATCAGTAACTTCGAGAGCATATTAAGTCCATATACAGATTGAATATTCATGGAGGAAGGTCGAGGTTGACACATGAAATGTTCAACACATAATAGAAATAACGGGGAACTAGTTATTGACGCTTTTCACATTCTAAGGGCATACAGAAGGGCCACGCGAGAATAGATAATATATTGAATCGACATTCAATGCGAATTCTATGGCACCATTACAGCTGATTACAAGAGACAAATAATGAATATTGGAGACATCGGTGCAAGAGGTGCTTCTCAAACATATTTTCATTTTTTTCATAAGACTAAAATCAAACGCTATAGGTAAGATTCATTTTTCATTTGAGTTTCACAAAAAAAAACGTGAGGCAGCACGGTAAATATTACGCTGCTTTATGACTTGTGTTTTGTGATATGTACAATTAGTTGTATTGATAAATTAAAAAAATAATTAATTTAAATTTTATCGGTCGAGTCAGATAATAATGATTTGTTATTCTGTATTGAATTGAACTGTTGTGATGCTCTCTTGCCTAATATAGGTTCACCTGTAACTAGTGGCAGAATAAGGGATGCAAACCCTTTTCGGCCCCGAGTACTGTTTTTCATTTTTGGATTGAAATTTGCGCCCACTGAATGTGATGCTCTATGCCATTTCATACTATGTACATAATATTTATATCCGAATGAATGGATAAACTTCGCACTGTCTTTTAATGGCAAAAATTAAAGTAAAAATAATAATAGTTTTTGAGGTTTGTTGAATTTTCTGACGTGATAGCACCTCATACAATTTTATAGAAATCAACTCCGAAAGTAAGGATCAAGGGCCATCTGTCACTCATCCAGATTGTACATTTTTACAAATATTACTTGAAACATTTTGCCAACTTCGAGCACTCTGCGCATTTTCGATTTTAATAAATTATTTAGCAGAATAACAAATGATAGGCCTTGAAAATATAAGAAAGCTGCTAATATGTCGTTAGTTCTGCCTGTTCTCCTACACAACGTAAGCAATAAAGGCAAATTAGAAAAGACGTGTCCAAACTCCGGTAAAGGAATAAGTGCCAACCTTGAACTCGAAACAAAAGAAAATTCAACTAATTGCATAATATTATTATTAAAAAATTCGAAGAAAACGACTGCGTTCATTAGAAAAATAGAAATAATAACGTCAAAAAAGTTAGGGCTTCTTACGAAAATAATCTTTCAACGAGGCCAAGCTCATTGAAATACGAACATTCTTCAAGATAAATGCACGACAATAACTGAAAAACAAAGAAAAAAAAATTCTAGATTTTCGACAGGTTGCTAATAACACCAGTTCAATACAATTTCAACAAATTTTGAAGAATTTATGTTGAACATAGCTGGTGCTGCTTGAAAAAAACGCTCTAAAAACCCTTTTTTGCGCCAGAAAGCGAAACACTGAAAGCACCTGCTGTACAACATTTTAATTGGCACTTTTTGCCACTGACCCAATATTCAGCGATTTCAACACTGTTGGTCAAGTATATAGACCTTCAAGTACTGAACACCCAATTTACGAGTATAACGTTCTCTTCAGACAAAAACAAAAGCTATGGACCATCAGTCAGGCACACGTAATAACCACCTAAACGATTCACCTTAGCGCATGGGCACCTGAATCAGAATACTAAAACGTCAAGTTGATCGATTTTCAATAGAATCAACCAATCAGCAGACAGAATCTTTATGTTTTCTGTAGGCCCATAGTCGGGTGGAGGCTGAGCCCTAATCGACCAGTTTAGGCTTCCTTCATCGAGCCCATTCTGATCTTATGATATTTCTCTAGTGTTTTTTCATACGTGAATAGTAATGAAAAAAAAAAACAAAAAACTAATTTTTCGAATAATTTTTACAAAAAAATCACTCAAAATAGTACCCATAAAAAATTTGGAGAAAATTTTCGCGTGCTCTGCACGTGACTCGAGACATTATGTCTGATTTTTTCGTGGTATTTTTTTGTTGCCTTTTTTTTTTGGAAAATTTTTCAATATTTAGCTCTTTGGCACACATATGGTGAGCCCCCAACGAGCCAACCTTACAAGATATCCTGTCTACGGGCCTGGCTTTCTAATTCAAGTCCCTAGTATCGCATCTTCTAGCAGGTGGCGAAGAAAATTCCCTGCTTTTCGGCGCTACTGGCCCTTCAAAAATGAAACCTCCGATAGACGGATTCAGAACTTACAGTGTTCGGCAAACATGAAAATATCAGAAACAAAATTTCGAGTTTAATGCTTTTACAGCTGAAATATTTTTCATATTTTATTCATTCGTTTGCTGATATTTTCTAGTTTATGTATTTTTAGACGGATCGAGGAGAAACTTATTCGAGTCATTCTTGAGTCTCGAGGGAGGTTGGCTGAATTTGAGCTCATAGGGGTACGCTATAATTAAAGCTTCCAAGGGAAGAAGCCAATTTGAGCTGTGGATACAGAGTATAATAGCTCTTGAAAAGAAATTAGAAGAGGTTATCCTATTACGTAGGATGGAGTTGATTGGGGCTTGGGAAAGAGCTTATTCAAACTGTCAGTACGAAAGCTTATTTGCACTCAAACAAGGCGCGAGAGGGCTATTTCAAACTCAAAAGCCAATTTAAGGCCACGCTAGCTCTCATTCCATACTTCTTTCACAATTTACAAAAGAGTATGTATATATTTTATTTCAGTAAAAGGAAAGTACGTTAAATTTAAGCAAGAGTAATAAAGTATTCTTTATTTGAGTAGCCTGAGAGTATATACCTCTTTGAGTATGCAACGCATCCCCTGGCAGCAAAAAATAAGGACCGATAATAGACGCGCATGCGAAATGTTAGCCCATTCCAAGTGTGGAAGTTAGGGGGAGTATGTGTTATGTTAGTTTAAAAATAATTTGTACAATATTGAAAAAAAAGTGAAAAAGTTCGTCAAGAAAGTTTCTGACAGTCAGTAGAATCGGTAGTAAAAATAACTGCTACTGGTGAACGAAAAAAAAAAAAATTAATTTTTCAACTGCCTTAGTTTATTTCTGGAACATGAAACATCTAAAAATATATCAGACAGCCAAACTCATTAAATTATGAAAGACACGATAAAAGAGTAATTACTACCTCGATTATGGAAACTTTCGATCAGACCAAGCGCAATAAAGAAGGCAATTCGAAATCAAAATTTTGACTAGTACGATGAATTTAATCGATCACTAGACTCAACATTGACAGTGATAAATATGTTCATAGATCGGTTCATTTTATAAACCAATCCAAAGACAATACTAAATTATATATTTTTTTAAATAATAAGGATTAGATACTATCATAAAAATTTTTCATGATCAGCTTTCTGACTTCAGTAGATTTATAGAAGTTTCATATAACACTCCACCTCCCAAATCTTCCCTGGTTTATTTTTCTTAATTCTTATTTCGATTGAACAGAAAATAGAAAGGCGATAGTTCAAAGTTTACAAACAAGATACCACAGACTTCTAACTTCCCTCACTAAAATGTTCAAAATCAACTTACCGAAGAATCCGAACTGGGATCGCCATAATTAATCGCTATAAATAATTCGAATGTTCCGAAGTTTAGGAAGAATGAGAAAATTTTCTAAAACGTCTGCCAAAATTTGTAAATTTTTGTCGCTCCACAAACTTCCCTCTCCATACAGACAATCCCAACATATTCCCACTTCTGTACCAATATTATTTTATTAACGTACCAACAAAATTCGTATAAAAATAATATACAAAGTACATATCACCCCCATCAAGCCTGAGGCTTTATTTGAGTAAAAAGCCGCGGCAGCTAAAAAACATTCTAATGCAACATCTTTTTAATTCAATTCACTTAAGTCCTAGTCTATACAAATACTTGAATGTTGTCACCGTTTTCACGAAATTTTCCGATCAGATAATCCAAATTAAAGTGTTCACGTCGACGTAGTAATTTAGTCTTTTTCTGCTCAAAAATTTTCCGAGGATAAAAAAACAATAAGAAATTTCAATTTGACGTAAAAATGAATCGAGCGAAATATTGAGCGTTTCAAGTCAAATTTTACATCCGTTGTTAGTCTCCCAAGACCGACAAAAATTAATAATGATTAATACATGCACAGTTGCACACACAATCACACAAATATGAATAGTGGAATAATTGGCAATGGTTTTCTTATCATCATCTGATTGTCAACGAAAGATAAAAATATTTTCAAGGCTGTAGAAAATCAATGAAACGAAGAAAAAAAAAAACAGTACCTAAGTAAGCAAAATGTAAAATAAGCACGTAGTTCTGACTCGTAGTTAAAATAATATTTGAAGATTGAGTAAAAGAAGAAGTCAAGGGTAAAGGTGAAGGCTACGTTTTCAGACTCAATATCGAGAATTTATTTACAGAATTACCAAGTGGCGCAACTAGAAATTTGCTAAGCGAGGGGCTGAGTTGAATTTATTGCCAAAAATATAAATTAAAAAAAAGTTTTTAGATAAAAATGCTTTATATCTTCATACGCACTCCAGTTAACTCTTTTCAAAGTCTAAATAATTCAACTTTTTTCTCCTTCGCACTCCAGTTTAGAGCATTTCCATTTTCGAGTGAATAGACGATTGCGGATTGCATAGCTGACGCCTATTTTCTGACTTGAACTTCGCTTGAACGAAGTTAGATGATAAAACTTAGACGTATTTTAAAAATTAGAAATTTGCGCACAAAATTTTTTTATCCAGCATCAGCTCTTTTTCGATATTTCGGCTTCAACTTCCCTAGCCCTTATACCTATGGTACGACACGAGAATTACATCTAAATTCTAACTAGATTATTTTCAGTAAATAAAATAATTACAATACCACCCTGTATTAGTTTAAATACTAAATTTGAGTATTTGTGTAACAAACGAATCACATTTCTAGTTCAATTGCGGACTTTTATTATGCTTATTTGTTGATCCTGCAATATGTATTTCATACAGTAAGACAACAATTTTTCCGCGATTTTAATTTTTCAAATTGACAAAAGCCTATTGGCTGATCTATTGGATAAAATCCGTAGTCCTTGAACCTCAAACATTCCGCTCATGCTTTCGCAGCTTATACCATCGCTAAAATTGCTTTTTAAATCAAACCTTCAATTGTGAAACGAGACAAGAGATTGGCCCACTTTTTTCACTCAGTCCACCATTTAGGTATAAGAAATACAAGCTCTTTGGTGTTCCCTAAATCAGGTGTCAAATTCTCATCTCATGCCCCAAGGCTGCTTGAATATTAAAGAGGCCACTTTGTTTTTTTGAAGTAATCTCCAGAGTTGGTTGATGGCAACCAAGGAACTACAAAAAACAAAAAAGTGGCCTCCTTCTTTGTCATGCTCCTAATAATCACTGGACATGTGAGTCTACATGAGTAAACAAATTCTAATAATATGTAAAACAGAAAATAAAATAGACAAGATGAGTTCATCTCGTAAAAGAATATGAAAAACTACAAGGTTGCCCGTACAATTGAAGTGCTGAAAAGTTTTAAGCAATTAATTTTTTTGCATGAACGAAATTATTAATAAATCAATAACCGGTTTTAATATCAAGTAAACAAAGGTAAGGAGTTCTCATCGAATAATTTGGGCAAACGATTAATTCCTAGTACACTACCCAAGTACCTATGAAATTATGTATTATTGCAGTTCTGTAACTACAATAGTTCTGTCCAACGGTTTTTGGCATACGTCCATAATTATTACATTAATGATGCAAATAAGAAGAGTTACCTGAGTTTGATAACAGAGGAAAAAGGTGAAATTGAGACTTGAACTGATAGTAGAGCCTAATGGAGCTATTAAAGCACACTTACCGGCTTCGATTGTTGAAAATTCACGGCCGCTTTATCAATATTACGTAGATCAAATGCCCAATTATACAAACTGGTCACACAATACCATCCGACGATACATAAAGCAATACGCTACACCACACAACCACAACTCACCATCATAGTTCGCAAAAATTCTGGTCAAACAATTTAACTAAATAGGTAGTATTACCAATACTTTGCTACGACTACGACAACCGTAGACTTCGTTCCGAGGTGTTCGATATTTTAGCTTGCCACTCGCTGGCATCACTGATCTTATATTTTCGAGGTTATGTTTCCTTTTTCTATTTTCGTAATTCACTTTTTCACTTATTCTTTTCTTTCGCGAGTTCACAGTTTTACAGCTCATCTCATTTTCGTAATTTATAATTTAAAGTAATTAAAGGCTGTCAATCATTTTACAATCTTTTTAATCGTTTATTTAACCTGAAATTACTAGCTGATATTAATCCTCTGATCGAAATATCTAACATGGAAGCAGAGCTGTAGTTTGGAATCACGGATATCCACTGGTAACTTGGTTTCGTTTTCGTCTGTCATCAGAGCTGCTATTGAATTATTGATCTTGAAACGCTTGAATTATTCTGCGAGTAATTCCTCTACTTATTAAAGGTAAAAGCCAATCTGCTCATAAATTGATTTAAATTATTGTATAATTAAATCCAACCTTTCTCTTGATCCTGATACTGGATGCTGAATGCTGAACTTTGCAAGTTCTTGCTTGACTGAGCCATTGTATTGCTGAGATCGTTATCTTTCATCTTGTGAACACTGTTGGAACCTGAATTGCATTTGGGGAACCTATACTGCTGTATTTTCATCGTAGATTCGTTTTTCATCGTAGAATTCGTTTTTCTGTCCACTGAACGTCACAATTTCGTTTGGCTGTGATTCACCTGAACTATCATCAGTTTAATTGAATTAAACACCTTGAGCCAAAAGCTCCAACGAATTTTAAAGGTATTTTCCGAAATTTATTTTATTTTACCATTGTTACTGCCAAATTGAGTCCATTACATGTTGGAGAATTGCCCATTAGTACTAAAATCATCAGTTTAATTGCATTAAACGCCTAGAGCCGCAAGCTCCAACGAATTTAGCAGGTATTTTTCGAAATTTATTATATTTTGCCACCCACATTGTCAAATTGAACTCATTGCATATTGGAGAGGTGCCCATTAGTATTGTGCTGCTTTTGCTTTTGCAAATTTTCAAATTTAGAGCTTCGTCATCTGTATATCCTGTTTCTTGTGTAAAGCATTGGGCCGCAAGCCCCACCGTGTTTAACAGGTGAAATTTTTCCATATATTTTTAGTTTTAGTAAATGCAATTTCCACCTGAAGATCCTGACGCAATAGCGATCATCCAGGCAGAACTACAAGGAGAAGCTCAACGATTGCTAGCTAACCGTGCTATGCTAGGTGACCTTCTGAATCAGGTCAACAACTTACTTGCTGACGATCCGCAGAACGTAGAACAAGAAGAACAAATTGTCCTCTTCCCAGCCGACGCTATGGCCGAAAATAATTTACTCGTCCAAAATCGTGATGATATTTTTACTGGTAATCGTTATGAATATGAAAGCTGGCGTTCCAGAATTGAAGCCGTGCTTGATGAAAAAGATTTGCTTGATATTTTGAATGATAATGTAAAACAAGCAAATTGGAAAACTGCCAAAGCAGCTAATGCTGCCCTTACAGAACCTCAGAAAGAAGTCGATCGTGTTAATAAGAGAGCGAAAGTAATTATTTTGAATAGAATTAATTCAATTGTACAGAGGAGAATCGGTGCTTCTCGTCTAACCGCCCGAGAATGCTTAGATGCACTTTCAACGATTTACCATAGAACTTCAACCCTTGCACTTGGTATGCTCATGCAGAAAATTCAGTCGATGCGCTTCAACGAACGTGGAGAGCAGACTATTGAGCAATACTTAGAAATTTTTGAACAGCTGGTTGAAGAATACAAAGCAAAAGGTGGAGATTTCACTGAGAAAGATGAAATGAGAACTTTAGCCACTAGTTTCTCAATCAGATATGCAGCTGCTCGTACCAAAATGGAGCTTCAGCCAGAAGCTGAGAGAAGAATAGAGATGCTTAAGCTGTATTTAATTGAAGAAGATGGCTATGTGCAGCGTGAAATCAAAAGTAACCGGAATAAGAACTGGTCAGAAAACTTTCAGAATGGTGAAAACCATAATCAGCGTGGTAATGGTCATCCGAATGGTAATCGTCGTCCAAATGGAAACTCCAATGGTTCTAATGGAGGTAATGGTAATCGAAATGGAACTGCCATGTATACTGGTCGTCCTGGTCAGCCTAACCAATGGAATAAGCCTTCGAATGGTCAAATGAATCGCAATAATGGTTGGAATAAGCCGAATGGTCAGCCCATGCAACGTCAAAATGGTCAGCGATTTTCAAATGGTACTCATCAAACGTTTAGAAACGGTAATCCGCAGAATGGGTTCAGAAACCAGAATGGAAATGGTGCCAATACTTGTTTTCGCTGTGGTGGACGTGGACATATGTCTAGAGAGTGTCCGTCCATGAGAAACAAGGAGAATAATTTCAGATCGATGGGAACTGCGATGGTAGCCTCAAATCAGCCTCCCATGCAGCAGATGCAGTACCAGCAACCCATGTTGCAGCAACAACAGCTTCAACCAATTCAATCTACTGTTCAGCCGCGAATTAACCCAGTTGTAACCAGGCAGAATCTCTTCAGAAACCCCAATTCAGCTTACGGGGGCACAGCGCCCAGAATGGCGATGTATATGGCTGCTCTTGCCAATGATGAAGAAGAAGAGGTTTATCAAAATCAACTTTCAGAAGAATTTACTGAAAACTTCACAGAAGAAGATGACCCAGAGGTTCCTAAATTTTCAGAATTTGAAGAAAATTTAGAAGAAATTCAGAATGATATTTTGCCAGAACCAGACATTGAATTTGTGCTTGATAGTGGAGCCACCCATCATCTAGTGAACAACCGAGATGGATTATTCAATTTACAATTTTTCCAGAAGCCGAAGAATATTCAAATTGCAAAGAAAGCTTCATTTTTGAATGCACTTGCAATTGGCCAGATGAAGCTGAGAACTCTAACTCGTCTGAGAGAAATACGAGATGTTATGTTGCAGAAAGTCTATTTTGTTCCTGAATTAGAGGTGAACCTGATGTCAATAGACCAGATCACACTTAATGGTTTAACAGTCGTCGTCCGTCATGAATATGCTGATGTGATTGATGAGTCAACTGGTGAAGTACTCACAACAGCCTTCAGAATCAACCAACTTCGAATAGCTAAATTTAATTTGCTTGAAATTGCTGAAGAAGAAAGGATGATAGCTATGAGTGCCGAAGATGCTTCGAACGATGTGTTGGAAATTAGAGACATCTCCAACTTGAATAATATGCCTAAGTCAGCGCCTGCAGTATTAACTCATGAGAAGAAGACTCCTGCTGAGATTGCCTATTTGTGGCATCGAAGAATGGGGCATGCTAGCCTCGACCGATTGAAGAAACTGAAGAAGCATTCCATCGGATTGGAAAATGTAGATTTTTCTACTGCAGACTTTTCATCATGTGATGTTTGTGCCAAAGCCAAGGCACAACACACATGCGGGGATGGTCCAAGACGAAGAGCAACGTCGATATTAGAAACTTCACATTCAGATGTAGTAGGTCCTGTAAAACCAGTCAGCGTTAATGAAGAAAAATACGTCGTAACCTTCATCGATGATTATTCAATGCATGTTTCAGCTTTTGTCACCAAGACTCGTGGTGAAATGAGTCGTCAAGTTGAGAAATATTTCCGTAATGCTAAGAAAGATCACCCAAATGACCACTTTTATACTTTCAGATCAGACAACGCGAAGGAGTATCTATCCAAGGATACTGCCGCAGTACTAGAGAAGTATGGTGTCACCCATGAAACCTCGATACCATACATCCATGAATTAAATGGTCGTGCTGAAAGAGCAAATCGTAATATCTTCGAAAAATGCAGAGCATTATTAATAGATGCTAAGATGCCTGCTGAAATGTGGTCGTATGCTGTAAGAACCGCTGTATATCTCATTAATCGTTTGCCGAGTGAACCGATTGCATTTTCAACGCCGTATGAATTTTGGAATGATGGTGAACGTCCTGATCTTCGAAATATCAAAGTTTTTGGATCCATGGTGGAGTCCAAAATTCCAAAAGAACTGAATCCGTCCAAAGTAGAACCTAGAACTATTAACTGTTTTCTAGTTGGTTTTAGTAAGCAGGGATATTTGCTGCTACATCCTGCAAAGAAGAAAGATCCGTTCGAGTCGAATGATGTATACTTCAATGAGTCTAGAATGTATGGTGATCAATTTATGCACGAAGTCGAACATTCAAATGCAGATCAAATTATAGAAGAAATCCGAGAAGTCGTCAACTTAGATCATAATTACTTCTTTTCAATGCTGGCAGATTTTTGCATAGAAGAGAAGAAGCTTTCAGATCGTGCACCCAGAGTTTATGCTGATATTCAGTCATCTATTTTTGCTGCTGAGTGGGAATCAGCTGTCACCAAAGAACTTGAATCCCATTGCTTAAATAATACTTGGGAAGTCGTACCCAGAGAACCAGATATGAAGCCAATAAAATTTAAGTGGGTTTTCACTGTGAAGAATGATGAACAAGGCAATGAATATCCGAAAGCAAGACTAACTGTCAAAGGTTTTATGCAGAAAGAAGAATTCGAATATGGAGAGGTTTATGCTCCAGTAGCTGAGCTAATGCTCATCAGAATTATGCTGTCATTGTCGAATAAACTGGAACTCGTAGTCACTCAAATAGATGTGGAAACCGCATTCTTGAATGGTCCGATAGAAGAATTAGTCTACGTCGAACCTCCAGAAGGAACATTTATGGATCCTAATCAGCAACTATGTCGTCTGAATAAATGTGTTTATGGCTTGAAGAAGTCAAGTATTAGTTGGTATTCACTTTTCGCGGACACTTTATTCGAAATAGGTTTTGTGCGTTCCGAATATGACTCATGTTTCTTTATTTATCGCGATGACATTTCAGTCATTTATTTAATTGTGTACGTCGATGATATTTTATTAATTACTTCCGATACCGAGACTCGCGATTTAATAGTGAACACTCTTTTAACTCAATTTCGTATGAAAATATTCTATGAACCTTCACACTTTTTAGGTATTGATTTAATTCGTGATCAAAACGTTAAACACTTATATATCGGTCAATCTAGTTATGTGCAAAAATTAATCGAATCATTTGGTATGATTGATTGTAATCCTCAGTCTATTCCGCTTCAACCAAAATTAGTGCTTTCGCGTAATAGTGCTTTAGATCATGATATAGAAACTAAGTACCGTAGCTTAGTAGGAAGCTTGCTTTATTTAGCTAACACTAGTCGACCTGACATTACTTATGCATCTAATTTTCTTTCTAGATACCAGAACTGTGCAACCGAGAATCATTACACCTACGCCAAGAACGTTTTAAGATATCTCCGAGGTGTACCAGAGTTGCAGCTACGCTATGATGGTCAAAGTGATGTTATGGTAGAAGCCTTCGTCGATGCAAGTTTAGCTTCGGACACCGACGATAGAAAATCAACAACAGGCTATATCATCTACGTTTATGGTGATCCTGTATATTGGCGAACCAAGAAGCAATCATTAGTCGTTACCGGATCTGCTGATGCAGAAATCATTGCTGTCTCAGATGCTCTTGGAGACATTAATTATGCCGCAAACATTTTAGCCGAAATTTTCCAAATCGAACGTCCTACTGTGGTTGTACATGAGGATAATACCACAACCATCAAAATCGCTCAAACTCCGCTCCAGAAGAGATCTCGAGCTGCAGATACTCGTATTAAATATGTCCAACAATCTCAAACGTTAGGAGAAATTCAAATGGTGAAGATAGCCGGTGCAGAGCAAAGAGCCGACCTGTTTACCAAGGCTCTAAGTGCTCCAAAATTCCAATATTTTCGTGATTTAATATTCAAAACTATGTAATTTGTTCCTATTTTTCATATATTTTAATTTTTCCTGTGTTCTCGCCAAAATTAGTCAATTTTTATATTTTATTGTGATTTTACAACTTTCATATTCTTTATTAATTTTTTTTAAACCCTCCCTTTTAATTATATGTAACCCCTTTTTTTTAATTTTTAAAGATTTTTAGCCCTTTTATTGTATAAAATTCGTGTGGGCTCAAATTTAATAGATTTTTCGCCCACGGGGGCATGTTCGATATTTTAGCTTGCCACTCGCTGGCATCACTGATCTTATATTTTCGAGGTTATGTTTCCTTTTTCTATTTTCGTAATTCACTTTTTCACTTATTCTTTTCTTTCGCGAGTTCACAGTTTTACAGCTCATCTCATTTTCGTAATTTATAATTTAAAGTAATTAAAGGCTGTCAATCATTTTACAATCTTTTTAATCGTTTATTTAACCTGAAATTACTAGCTGATATTAATCCTCTGATCGAAATATCTAACACGAGGAAAAAATAGCACTGTCTGAGTGTCTGTGTGTGTCTCAGTCAAGTCACCCATTCGTCGTTATCACTTATCAGTACGAATTTCACGCAGGGCTACCAACATTTGAGTTTTAAGTTTTTAAGTCCCGTGAAAATAAAACAAGTCTGTGTGCGTGATGCTGGAAATAGGCAGGAAAAAGACCGATTTTGTAAATAATGTTCGCAACATCTATCTCGCGATCCGATTGGATTCGGATCGGGAAATTTGTGTTGCGAACATGTTTTCAACCTCGGTCTATTTTCACAATGAATTCATCGAAAAGACGAAGACGGTAAAGTCACATGAAGTTATTTAAAAATGCAGAAATTAATTTTTTCACCCAAACTGTTTTCAAGAATATTTCTTTTTTGTCCAAGAATCGAAAAAACATAATTATTAAAGATTATTAATTTACTAATTGTTATATTTTATTATTAACGAATTATTAAGAGAATTATTGATAGCTTTTTACTTCGCAGGAATATGAGAATGAGATCATCAGTTCGACACGGCGTCAAACGAAAAGCTCAATTAATTAATGAAACTCGAAATCGATGAAAAGGGTACAGAGTTATGGCCAAACATTTCTAAATTGAGTCACAAAACAATAATTTCGTAAAATTGTAATACGATTATATTACGAATATTATAAATAGCAAAATTATACACGAAAATGGAGGAAAATGCGAAAAAGTTGTACAATTTCAATATCACAGAAATATAATAATTCATAAAACGCGAACAATAAAAAAAAAATTATAAATTTATTTTTCGAAAAAATTGAAATAAAAAATTACGAACGACTTGGCAAAATAATTTTTCATTTCTTCGTCGGTCGCTTTTTCTTTCTTTTCCATTCGCATCCCAACCTGTGAAATTCAAAGTTTTAAAAACCCTGAGATCAAGTGAAATATATAAGGAAAAAAAAAGAGATAATTAATTTAAAAATAAAGATTCCACTAATTCTTCCTAGGGCCATGAATTCGGAAAAATTTAACTAGACACTATCTTTCTTTACAAACATTCAATACAAATTGGCGAGTAAAAATTTAAACATTATTGAATTAATTACCTACGAAATTAGTTCGAAAAATAAACGAAATTGTGAGCGTTCAACGAACTTACAAATTATTTTTCGATTTTACACTTACAAAGAAAATAAACTGAAAGTGCTCAAACTTTTCTTTAGATTTTTCTTTTTCAATTTTCAATTTCTTTCTTTACTTTAATGCAGAAACAGCATACTCTCACAAAACACACGCACACTCAAACAATAACAAAGGTTACAATGTATGTACAACAAAATTAATTAGAAAAATAATGAATGATAATAGGTACGATAAGACGAACATCTAGAAAATGTTTACTCTTTTTGTTTTTCGTTTTTGATTCTCCGAACTCAAAACGAAATTATAATATAATTATGGAGAGAAAAACGCTACGAAGAACTTGAATCTAATTTTTTTTCATAGTTTTTGTTCAAAGAGAAACCACCACCCTTTTGAAAAAAAAATTAGGATACATAAAAGCTGATAAGCCGCAAAATAGGACTTTTCTTTTACACATTGTATTGGTATAGGGTGATACATTACAATAAGGCGAATCTCACAGGGAATGGTTATCATTACAAATAAAAATTAAATTTCTTTTGATTAACTGAAACTTGAATTCATTATTCTTTTTTCTGAAGGGTAGGGTTAAGGTACCCATGAAATAGTGCAATCAAGAAAAGTGATTCACCCATAAAGTAGCCTAAGCTAAGAAAATTCAAAAACGAACAAAACTTGAAAATTATTTTCAACATCTTTTGTCCACAAAATAACGACGGTGGAAAATTGAATTTCACTTGGAAAATTAAATTCCTTCAAGGAAAAACGTCGTAAATAAAGTAGTGATGAACCATTGAGTCCGAATTTAAAATCAGGAATAAAAGTACAGAGTTTTCGTAGTTTTTCAAATGATAAAAAAATTATCTTTGAGTTTTGAAAATAAATTGAATACATTTATCACTCACGTCTCAGGAATAAATTAGAAAAGAGAAAAAAACAGTACGAAGGTAAAAATCCTAACGATAAATAAAATTTAAGCATAAAAATTTATCATATTCGCGAATCAAAGTAGTATCTCAAAAATCAGTTGGTAAAATTTTCCCATAATGGGGGGGAGGAGGGAAGAATCAATTATGTTGATACAGGCCTACTTATCTGTTTTGTCCCTCTTTATATTTTCACTCCATCCATCTTTACCGCACACAAACACTGATCTCGATAGCTTACGATTTAAAATAGGTTTACAGGTAAATTTTTCCCAACAAAGGAGCTCATTTTTTTCACCATTTACTAAAATGCCATGAGAAAAGTACACCATGTCAACCACAAAGAAAAGAATCCCCAATGAAAAATAAAAGCAGTGCACAATTCCTTCATCCAATAATATTGATGCGAGTAAAATCTAACTTCCCAAACAATTACAAGTAAGTACAGTACAGATACTATAAAATCCCGAAGCCTTAAAAATTGATAATAATCAAAATAAGCGATTGCGAAATTAAGAGTGCCACAAAAAACCAAATATTTTTCTCTTCAACAAAATGCTGAGATCTCAATGTGTAAACTGTAAAATTAAACCTCTCAACGGTAAGAAGTTGAACACGACAACACCAACGAAAAATAACCCTTTAATAGTCACATTATATGTAACTTCATCAATAGGGTGAACATTATTTTAAAAGAAATATACACGCAATATTAAACACCGAACAGCAAATTTCGCTTAAGAAATTTTGCTCAAGATATTACTAATATTTTAAGCGAAAAAAATCTATTAAATCCCATTTTTATCGAATAATAACTAATCACACCTTTAAAATTGTCGTTTCAGTCTTTCAAGTAAAGCGGGATTCTAGCTCACGACAAAAAAAAAAAAAATTATAACGAATAACAAAATGGGAAAAAAATAATAATTCGATAAAATAATAATGAAAAATATAAAAAACAGGGAAAAAAAATGCGAGAACTGATAAGCGTTATACAGTGCATTTTTTTTTTTTTTTTTTTTTTCAAGTATAACTAGGCACTGACTGTAAAAATTAAATTTTGATATTTAGGTAAATTCATGGAATTTGAATTTTCTTCGTAAATTTGCTACTTTTTTATATTAATAACAAAAATCATTTATAATGAGATAGAAGGAGCTGCCTCTTTTTCCAGTAACAACCAACTGGCGAGTTACAAGTTCCACATCGGTATTAAAAGAAAAAATACATATTATTTGGATAACAGTAAAACGTCTTAATAATTTAGTATATCCGTATCCACAAACTAAGAATATACAAGGGATCGGAATCACAAACAGAGGTAACTCAATAAACAGAGCGTCAAATATATTGAGGGGTTGGCTTTAAGGACTGTAGTCCAATTTAACAACTTTCTCAAAAACAGTCATGAAATATGGATAATTAAGGATGAAAATTGAATGATCGAATTTGGATTTTGTTTTTCACTTTTACGAGGCTGTGATGTTAGGGTCCATTCACAATGTACTTTTGCTTTTTCGCCAACCAATCAGGACGAAGAAAAAGTTATCAAAAATTTAACTTCTTCGTATGATTGGTTCAAGTAAAAGCAAAGCAAAAGTACATTGTGAACAGACCCTTACCCATGAGTTATTTATAAGCAAAGTGGAAAATATTTCAACGTGAGCAGCAATTTTACAAAAATATTAATGGTACTTACGTAGTTTTTTTTAAAATCACAGTAGAGTTTATAAAAAGGATTGGAAATAGAGCCCAAAGTATGCTCTCTGGTGGCAAATAGAAAGTGATTCATCTGAGAAGAACCGTATGATTAGGTGAGCAAGGTGATATAATTGTTTAGAAATGACTAAATGTATTAGGTTGGGTTCAAATGTTGGAAAATACTTCAAAGGGTTAATATATATTTTCAGAGAAGAAAATGACTAAAAAGCAAAAATTTCGAAGTATTTTTCCGATATTTTCAGAGAAGAAAATGACTAAAAAGCAAAAATTTCAAAGTATTTTTCCGATTTTAGTTCTCGAATGAATCATAAGAAAAGGGATCATACTCGTAAAACGTATAGAAAAAATTTTTCAAGACGTCTTCGGCAATCTCAATATAAATGATTTCTACTATGTTTTCCTTATTAAAATATCGAGTCCATCATCTAACTTTTTAAGAAATACAAAAATTAGATTTAAAACAGTCAATATCACTCTCCCTGGTACAGTAAATTAAATAAAGATTTAAAAAGGGAAAAAATAATAAACACCGTTAAAAAATAGTACAAGAGAACACAATTTTACACTAACTATACATAAAATACAGTGATTTCGAAGAATTCATACGTCATCACTGGAATATACATATAAGAACAAAAATAAAAAATGGTTTATCTAGGTACTACGGTACTACGGGACAAAAACAATTATACGATACGCAGATCGAAGAGAAACGATGATTTAAAATGAAAATATAAAATCACTTTTTGAATAACTTGGGATAGGAAATTACTGTATAATAGGTATGTCAAACTTTCATTGACACAAAGGATTCTGTTGCTCGCGTGCATGCGGTATGTGATTACATGCTACTACAGATATGAGTAGTACATTATTAATTACATACCATACAATTAAATTGAAGAAAGTCTCATGCGCCTACTAAAATTTGACACAAAACAGGTAATACTCACTGCCAAGTACAAGGATGGATTCATATAAAGCATATTGACCTTCGTGTGGGAGAAAGAGAAATGCGTTTAGTTGGCATTTATCGATATCTAATAACTGACTATCGTTCGTACGGAGGAACCGAAACAAAAATGGGTCAGTGAACGGGTGAATAAGAAAACCAAATTTTTTAGAGGCTGAAGCTCAAAACAAAGACAGCATGAACAGTTGACTCAAAAATGGAATACGTTTAAAAAGAAATAATAAAGAAATCAGTAAAAATTTTTAAAAATGAATAGAAAAGTAGAATAAGACATTGAATATTCCAAGTTAGGTACGCGTTCAAGTCGTAGATGAAAAGCAGAGACAAATAAATTGGTAACAGCTCTTCACACAGACTGTAAATATTCCTCCTTTCATATGGATAAGACCGTCAACCCTTCCAGAAGCTCATAAGAAAAGATAATCAAATGATTTTCACTAATATATTTTCAGACAATGTTGCGTTACTCTAAGCAATGATGAGGGGTTTTAGTTTGACACTATACTGCATACAAAGGACTAAACGAATAGGTAGAAACTATTTTTTTTACGAGACACTGAAGAAAGCATTCAAAATAAGGATTTTTAAATGTACCTCCTTTTCTGAAAAGCCTTTAAGGGCATTACAGCCTGGATCCCACAGCAAAACAGTTTCAAAAAAAAAAAAAATTATTAAAGACTAGATATGAATTATTCAAAAAATTACAACTTCTTAAGCAACGCAGAGCTGAATACTCAAATACTTCAACTCAATTCATTCGGCAGTTATCACAGTAATTTTGACCACAGGAATGAGAAAAAATAATCAGAATAGAAAATCTCCAATAAAAATGTGGGAAAATTAAAACTATTAAATTCTACATGAAAAACTGACTGAGTATAATAATCAAGGATTACATGGAGTACTAGCACCAATCTTGCCTCACTAGACCTCACTATCTGTTACAAAGCTTGCCTTTTGTTTTGCTAGTTGTTAAAATTATAAATTTCAACGCGCTGTGACTTGCTCGCATTTCAATTTTACAGTTAGATACGATTAAAGAACAAATGGTACGAGTAGCAATAAGTTGATTTGAATATTACAGATAAGTGAAGGACACATACTTGTTTGTATTGCTAGATATTATTACATTAATCAGGCATTCAAAGAAATACTCTCATTCATGACCATTAGCTGAAACCCAATCACTCCATTGTGAATTATTTCTGAACTAGGAAAGATCTTAAAAATTTAATGCTACACAGAGACTCAATTAAGTGATGATGTTCCACACACCACCGTAGGTTAAACAAATGCATCAATTATTCTCTTTCCTAAAGAGAAAATCATTTGTTATTAATACTTCATATTAAAAATCATCAGATAAAACTAAAAAGAAATTCATGATTCACAAACGACTATTAACCGCCATTAACATGATTGTATCCAGGCTAAATTGTTCTTGAGGAGCATCAATTCATACAGGGTTTTTCAAAAACAAGAAAATATTTAAATTAAATATGACATAGCTCTGTGAAATTCCTAACAGACACAGGAGATGACACAATATTTTCCCCCCATTTTTAATACTAGGCAAGACGGCATAGAAATAGAGAAAAATTGAAGAAAGTTTTCAGAACCCGCTGACTAGAATAGTGATAGTATAATAATTTCAAAAAGAACCTTTTCCCTAGAACAGAGCGCATCCAATGAATTATCGTATAAAAATGTGTCAAATGTCAACGAACTATAAGACTGCTCAAGGAAGAAAGTAAATAAGAAGAACGAACGTTTAGTACCAGGATTGAAAAATTTTTTATCAAAGAAAGAAAAAAACAAAAATTTTAAACAAAAAAATAAATAAAATCCTCAGATAACAAGGGACAAATTATAATAAAAAGTGAACAAGATAAAAATAATACGTCAACCTCTTGAGAATGGAATAAAATAAAATTTGGCTATGTGTTTCTTACTAGTCTAGACGTGAATAGAAATTTTAAATGGAAACGTAGGAGCATTAAAATTCTGGTAGACCTCTCTCACTCTTACTTCCTCTTGCATTTGAATTACAACCTCACATTCTCGAATGATCGGCACAGCATCCTGAAAAATAGGTAGATATTTATTTACAGAACTTGGTGTGAAAGTGGGAGGTAAATACTGTCAAGTTCTAATCACGTGACAAGTAATTTCTACTGTTCTGAAAAATTGTTCATTCTTTTTCATGACCTAAAGCAAAATGAATAATGAACTAAAAGCAGGATATCAACCCAAACACGAAGGATAATAATTAAGGAAGGTATCGAATGATAGTCAAAATACAAAACATGTTTCCGAATATTACATTCTAATTATCATAAAAGAACTAATTATACGAATGTAAAACCTGATTTCAGTTCAAGCATTTTCAATCACTGAGATCAGTAAAAAGACGCATTACCAAAAAATGACTTTGGATATGTGCTCTGTAAATGCAGAATGTCTCCGTGAACGCAAAATGTGAGTTCTAGGTTTAGTCTGTTCAATAATATGAGGAGTAATTATTAAAAACGCATCCAGTCAATGTTTACCAGAAATGGTGATGCTATTGGGTAGTTTACATATAGTTCACTGAAGCCACGAACAATTTTCATGGTTTTCTATATTTTTAGGGGGTAAGAGGAAAAGAAACTAACAATTATTTCCATTTTCCAAAACGCATTAACACTGAAAAGACCAGGTGGTGTCGTATACGACGCCATTTGATTTTGGATGCGGCACTCCTAAAAGGATCAGGTGGTGTCATATATGACATTCTCCGGTCCTTTGAGGTTCCTTTATTGTTGAGTCGAATATGACACCCTCCCGTCTTTTGAGTAATCGAGTAAAACATGGATTTTCTAGTGTTAACAATAAGTCATTAAAATTTCTGTGTCTATTAGCTACTAAGCACTCGTATTTTTTATAAAATATAATAATAGAAATATATTATTCTTCATTTTCAATTGCTTAGCAGCCAATAAATACTGAAATTTTAACGCTGTATTGTACCATGCTAGAAATTTGCTGAAAATATACTATAGTTATAGACCGAAGTTGACGACTATGTTCGCAACATAAATTTCCCGATCCGAATCCAATCGAATCGCGAGATTAATGTTGCAAAAATCTAGATGCCTCGAAAAACGCATTTCCCAAATCCCACAGTGAAAATCGCGTATACTAAATTAAATTGGACGACCTGGCGTCTGAGCGCAGTCCACAACGATAGCACTGAGAAAACTACAAACGATGGCTTATCAGTTACTCGCACATAAACACATCGAATGTGAAAACAAAAACACAACAAAAAGGAGGAAAAGAAAATATCTTGAAAGGAGAAAGAAAAATTGAAAAAAAAAAAAAAAAAAAAAAAGAAATAAAAGAAAACCCGTATAGGTAACGTAAGAAAATGAATACATTATAGGAAAAACGTTGTATGAATATTCACTAAATATCGATTCGGTTGCATTTGAACCATTCGACCAGATACTGAACCCGACCGTCTAACGTCTTCCGTTTACCACAAATTCGATACTCTTCGCCGGAGGCGATTCTGTCCAACACCTGATCAGCCAAGTGCCTGTTCTCATCCTCGTAGTACTTACGCACCAAATTTCTCAGATCGGACTCCGAATACTTTGGAAAAGTTTTGGTTAGACTACCGGCTGCTGCACCATGCAGTGGCGACTGTTTCAGACTGCCGGAAGGCGCCGCGTACCGCTTGGATGCAGACGCTGCAAGCGACTCGGCAGCCTTCAGGTTTGTCGAGCTGATGTGTTTGCGCAACCGTCGACGCTTGTATTTGATCTCGCCGTCCACCACCACCAGGTCGGCTTCGCTTAACTTACGCTTCGTCGGCCGGATCAGCAGGCCGCTGATCACGCCATTTAGCGGCAACGGGAAGCTGATGTCGGAGACACGTGACGCCACATCACCGGCCGTAGCCTGCGATTCGTCGTCCTTTAGGTTGGAGAAAAGTTCGTCCAAATTGATCAGCGGCTGCTCGTTGGGCGAAACGTCATCGAAGTCACCGCAGCAAACGTCTTCAGTCGGCAAAATCGGTTGATCACCATTGACTATCGATGGCTGTGGCGTTTCTGGTGCCGACACCGACGATGGTGGCGTCGGCGGCAGTTCCGAGAGCTGCGTGAGCGTACTGCAGCTGGTACTCTAAAGAAAGAAAAATAAAAAACACAAAATTTAATTTCTGATTGCTCCTTCAATGTCACTACGCTCCTTCCTCTTTTTTTCTGAGTCCACTCATCTAGATTTGAGAAAAAGAATGGACTGATACCCACAATTTTTTAGAAATCTGAAAATCTCCAAGCTTACAGCTGCATCCGATACAAAATTCCACGTATTCTACATGTTACAAATAATAAATGAAATTAAGTTCAAGAAGACTTGGAAAAACGAAGGGTCTAAAGATAACTCCCTAAAATAATCAGAAGAATTTGAATCGATCGGATGTAGCTCAGGATCTAATTTGAAAGCTCGTGGAAGTTTTTCAGAAGAAAAATTATAAAAAAGGCAGTTATTTCATTCCTAATCACTTCATCAAAGAAAAGACTATTGTAATTACCTACATTATGTGACGGTAGTGAATTTAATTAATGTTGCAGGTAAATTAGATTATTAACATCACATAGTCAATGCACGATACAGAGCCAAAAGAGAGATTAAAGAAGCCACTTGAATATCACTCATCCCAAATTTTTTAAAGAATACAAAAACAAATCAAAATTTCTCACATAATATGGTAAATCTTCGGAACTTCCCGGCAGTGAGGGGTCTTTGGAAGTCGATGAAACAGTCTTTTGGGTTACCGTATTCGCTGAAAATTGGCAGTTTCTTTCTTTGCAACATAACGAACAGTTCCATTCGTCTTCTAAACATTTTACTATCGGCTGCAAAAGTTTATTTAATTAGTGAAAAGAAAATACTACGATCAATTTAGGTGTTAACAGGACTGCACAAACCTTGTGACATTTCTGATGATAACCTCGCGAACACGTTTCGCAAGTCATAACAGCATTGTTTTTCTTACCCTGCGTGCTTTTGCACACAACACAGCATTTGATCGGATTTTGACTAATATTTTTGGTTGGTTTTATATTCTTGAAGTGAACCCAAAGGGTTTGTCCATTTGGAAACTCAATCAAACATTCTTCCGAAGAGGCATGGACCTAATGAGCAGATAAAACGACACAACAATATTAGAAGCATTAAAACCCAACTCTAGTTAATAGCTGTTAATGATACTACTCATTTAAAAATTAAATTAAAAAATGTCAGATCATCTTAGGCGGCTTCAGCAGCTTAAGATAAGGATCTCATCAACCTGAACTTGACGATTGTAAGTATCTCCTAAATCCGAATAATAAAATTCATCTTTATGTTTCTATCAAACTTACAATCCACCTGTATTTTATAGAGCATCCTTATCAACCAAAACTTTGGATGCTTAGCAGAAAAGACTACGAATGAGTAATTTTCACACTTATCTAAAAGGGCTATTTTCAGTACGATCATATCATCCTCCCTCAAAAATTCTTCAACATCGGCATATTTGCATATTGTAACAAGGACAACGTATAATGTAAGTAAATGAGCTGACATTATCCCTTGAAGATAATCCAAAATGCTCATCAACAATACGAAATGAACTCACTTCTATGATTTTACCAAACACGAACTGATCATTTTCCAGAACGAAAATCTCTTCGCCTTTGAAAAAGCAGCGTTCTTTTGTCGTACTATCGGGTGTTTGCTGCTTATCTGCCTTTACGGATTCCTGTAATACATGAAATTTACACTCGAATGAGGTTTAAATGGTTATTGACCTAACGGGTTACTGATTACTACACGAGCAATTAGGAATTTCTATTGACGTGATCACTAATTATAATTAACACAAATGATGAGATCATAGATTACTAGGTTCAATCACCGGTTTGATTGCGTGCTTTGTAGAGAAATACGATACCTTTTTTCTTTCAGATGACATATCGGATTCCTCTTCTTTTCTATCGTCAAGAAAACGGACTATGATATTTGAAAAGGAAAATCATGTTTTCCTACATGACGTATCATCCACGACACAAGAAAATAGCCTCCTACTTGGTCATGCTCATGTGAATTCCAGTTTTGATCTACAAATCATAAATATGACAATATTTGTTAGAAGCAAGGACCGAAATGAAAACAAATTAGTTCATACAAGCATAGTCTACATGAGCTAATAAATTCAAGAAGATATACAAAACAGAAAAGTTTTGTTTGAATTTTTTGGCATGAACGAAATTATTATAAAATAAATTAATAACCAGTCTTAATATCAATTAGATAAAGTTAATATGAGGTTTTATCGAATAAATTGGGCAAACGATTATTCCCATTCCCCAGTACAATATCTAGGTACATATGAAATTACAGAATATTATGTTATCGCATTTCTGAAACTATAATAGTTTTGCCCAACGGTTTTTGGCTTACATCCATAAGAAGTAAATTAATGACGCAAATGAGCAGACCAAACTTGAGTTTGATAACAGGAGAAAAAGGCGAAAATAAGAATTGAACTGATAGGAGAGCATACTTACCGGCTTCGATTGTTGAAAAATTCACAGCCACTTGATCAATATGCAAATCAAATGCCAATTACAAACGGGTCACTCAGACGATACCATACAAAGCAAAACGTTACACCACACAACCACAAATTACCAACATGGTTCGCAAAAATTATGGTCAAACAATTAAATTATTAGGTACTAGGTACAGGTAGTATTACTCAATACTTTGCTACGGGTAGCTACGGCTACCGCAGACTTCATTCCGAAGAAAAGATTGCACTGTAGGACTGTCTCTGTGGCCGCTCCACATCAACCAGACGACTCCAAGTGACTCGAAAAATTAAATCAGAAATCACATAAACTTGAACTATAAACTTGTAAAGCTGCGTAAAGTCAAACCTTCATCATTCGTCAATCCGATCAGAATCCGATCATCACAATGCAGTTCGAATTAGCAGAAGCAGAAATACAAGTACTGCTCCACCCGTCCGTCCATTGTGTTGTGTTTTGTTTGGGACTTCGGAGTTCGGATTTCTTTTTTCTCATACACGTGATGATTCACTCCAGCTGTCGCTGGGTCGCTGTGAACTGTAGAGTGCATGGACATGGAGGTATAATCATGGTGTACTGTAGACTGGACTTAGATAATCTAGCATGGATAGCCAGCGTACGAGATTTCGGCCTGTCAACACGGCTAATGTAGGAAAAATATTATGCTGGGAGGCATGCGCAGAAGTAGTCGGTTGGCGTTGGTTGATACGATTTACGAACGGTGGACAACGCACTCGCTTCGCGCAGGGCTACGCTGTTTCGATTTTCTTGTTTTGCGCATGCAATCCAGCATAATATTTTTCCTACATTAGCGATGTTGACAGGGTCGTTCTATAAGGCCAGGATAGCGCGCTGGCTATCCATGCTATATTATCTAAGAGACTGGACTGGATTTCGATTTTTCGAATATCGATATTGGGAATTGTAGCAGGGATTTTGCGGAATTTTGGGAAATTGGGAATGGGATCATGTAAAAAGAGAATTTTCAATTTTCTATAGAATTATTTTTTATTTAAATTTTTGATTAAATGATTATAATCTGATTATAATAATAAATTACAATGATTTTCGTAATTTTTTTAATCGAAATATCATAGTCCTTATTTCCGTTTGCCAATTGAATAATGATAAATTAATGCATAATATGAAAGAATTAGTTTCGATCAGACTAAAAATTATTCGAACAAAATACAAAGTGTTCTGTATTTGCTTGCTCCAACGCAGGTATGCAATATTTTTGGACGTTATTTCCGCGGAACCTAATCCTACATACGTACAAGACACTAGTTTTCTACTTTCTTTGATTACTTGAATTTAACAATTTATGCTTTTACCGGATAGACACATTTTCAAATGAGTACTTAATCGTTTGAAATCAATAAGGCCAAATTCTAATCATAATCGAAAGAAATGATTGCTCTAGCTAGAACTTGTTGAAAATATTTCTCTTATTATAACTTTAAAAGTATAGATGACTGTATACTCGCATATTAAAATACTACTACATGAACAACTTCGCATTCACCTTAAAATGACATAGTACTGGATAGCCAGCGCACTATCCCGTAAAAAAGAGAAGGACTAGACAAGGAGTAAAGGACCGACGCTGTCCATATCGCTAAAGGCCTCACAATAAAAAAATTCCACTTTTTTACTTTCTCATCTTTCTCATATTGAGTACTTAGGTTTTCATTTAAGGATAAGTGGCTATTTAGCAACACTAAGTTCATCAAGTGAAAGTACATTGCGAATTATTTTGAATTTAGTCAGGATGACAATATATTTTAATTTCAGGTCCATTTGGTTCTCGGGTCCAAATATATTTAATTTTGAATGAAGCAAATTATCAGGGAACTCGAAAAAGCACAAACTTCGATAATCAATAGTTTCATTTAGGTTGTTATTTTTATTGAAGCTGAATTATTTTAAAATTATTATTACCAAGAAACTGTTCACTTGAACCTTGAAGATTTCAAAATAATCTTCATTGAAATTAGGTAACTCTCAATACTTAATGTCACATCAATCAATACAAACTTTTTTTTAATTGTTTTGCATAATCGTTATTTCTACTTTCAGTTCTGTCATAAATGGAAACATCCGACGGGTCAAATTCTGATATTTACTTTGCGAAAGTGAAAACTCACGATGTAACTAATTCTAGTTATGTATGTGATATTTGTGGTTTGATCTACAAGCGGAGAAAAGCTTTTGAAATTCACATAGGTATGCATGATGGTTACAGTCCTTTTGTGTGTCATATTTGCCAAAAACAATTTACTCAAAAGATTGGATTACGAAAGCATTTGCTGATTCATTCGGGAGTCCCTCATTACGAAGTAAAAATTGCTTTCAAAGTGAAGTAAGTTATAATTATCAATTATGCACATAAAATAGGTTGTTCCTAATTTTCAGTGCGAATTTTGTGATCGAAGTTTTATTCATGAAAAGACCTACAAGCATCATCTGACTAATCACATCGGCGAGAAGTTTGTTTATTGTGAAGTTTGTCAAGAAGGCTTCAATTCCTCAGCTGATTTTCGACGACACCTAAGAGTGCACACTAGAGAAAAACCTTACTCATGCGATATATGCGGTCAAAATTTTACACAAAATTACAACATGTTAGCTCATAAACGGAAATTTCATGAAAATCTTGATAAAAAAAGGAGACACAAACTTCGTCGACAGTAAGTAATATTCTGTATGTAATTAATCCTTAACTGACTGAATTAACACAGAAAAAATGATTCGATGTTCAACAAATTTTAAACTCGACATTTTGCGACAAAATTCACAGAGATGTATGATATTTTTTTGAAACGATTTCCAGGTGTCCTTTGTGTAGCCGAACCTACGAAAGAAATCAACTGGCTGAACACCTATCCCAATTTCACACGACGATACCATCTACTTTTTCATGATGTCTCAATTTCAAATACTCCCATCGTCTTCACTTGAAATGAATCGTGAAATATTATTCTGTTACAACCAAAATCTTCCAATATATTTACACAGATTTAAAATGTTGCAAAAGTAATTTACATCGACTTGAAAAATTTTTGTGATCTTATTTTCTTTAAAAAAAAAGAAAAAATGTTCTGTTACTGAATTTACTAGTTGTAATTCTTTTTAACAGAGTTTTTGTTTACTATAAAATTACCTGGTGTCCTCAAAGTATCATCGGCAATATTTAGTATTCTTGGTTTTAATATATTACTTAAACGATAATGTAAATTAACAGGCGCTGCCCTTTCATCTAATGTACAATCAATATTTCCTGATGAATTATGGTAGACAGTGGATGATTCTTTCCCAGTAGTGTGTGTTTTGATCGTTTTGTAGAAGTCGAGGCAAGTCTGAAAATAATGAAAATAATGAAATAGAAGCGCATATCAGATTCATTTTTTAAAAAAGGACTCACAGCATTCGAATCCAAACTAGTTCTTCCATCAAATGAATTTTGAAGCGACTCAGATTCGAAAGAACCATCTTTGATGGAAATGTCTTCTTTTGGTCTCTCCCTGCACAAAAATTTCACCTCATACTTTAACATTAGGGCAAGGTAACAAAAATAATTTTATCGACAGAGAATAATTCGAAAGGAGAGGTCTAATTGTTTTCCCAGAAAACACAATACTTTTTTGGATTTACTGAAATCAACAAAAAAATAAAATAAAAAATAAAAACTGTTACTGTCGAATTTTTGAAAGGTAGCATTAAAAATGATGTGAATTTTATGCCATAGTATAATGATTGATTTTTACTTTCAATTCGACAACCCTAGACCTATATGAAATATAAATTTGTTTAATAAACTATCTATCAAAATAGCAGAACTGCAGAATTATTTCTCGATACATCGTGTAATGTGCATACCAATTAAGACGAAAAATTCTTAAGAAGACAGAAGGATAAGCTGCCTATTTCTATTGATAAGAATCGATAAATTCTTCATAGTTGTAGAATTTGACTCTAGCATTTCAGTTGAAATTATTCAAATAAAAATATCGATATATCTTCTTCGATATTCATTTGAAGGGCTCAGAATCAGATGTCTCATTTGCTCTAAACTTTCTTTTTTCTTTTTTTAATGCCTCCAATGGGTTTACCTGTTAAAAAAGAATCATCTGATGAGATTCTAGTTGAAATGCCCAGTTTGAAACCAATATTATGTGTTGTTAATAGCAGAAGGGGAAAATGGCAAATGTAAGTTTCAATTTCAACATCAATTTTTCTATCAAAATTCCATACAAAATAAGTCAAAGATGAAGTAGAAAAATATATGATTGATGATATGGCATTAGAACAATGGTTCATTATTCAGAGAAATAATTTTCAATAATAAAATAAATATGTTGACTAAAGTAAATAAAAAAAAGTTTTTTTTTTTCATTGAAGAGGAATTCATGGCGTAATGCGCTACAAACTACGACAAAGACTATCACAGAAATGTACATAATAAATTTCAACCAAATTGGATCATTAAAAATTGTTTTCGAAATATCACGTTTTTCATAAATCAATTTTGAAGTAAATTTTGGAATCAAATCTCACATTTGCCAGTGAAAAATGTGAATTTTAACTTCAACCCCCTTGCTACAACCTCACGTTATAAGGGCTTTGAGGAGTAAGAAATGAGAGTTATAAAAAGCCGAGCATGCCGCATTTTAGAGCGTTTTAGCAAATGAGATTTTCTATTCTGAGCCCCTCATTTATTCAGCCATATAGCAAAAAATAGGATTAAAAAATACTGGAATAGGTATCTCAACGAAACAAAAACCCAAGCAAACTGAATTTTTCAAAATCAAAAATCAAAAAAATAAAACAATATGAAAATTGCATAGCATAGGAAAATGATAATGATGATATTATAAAAAGCTGAAACTTCAATGAGAGGATGTCTATTCGGCATAGAACATACATTTGAAATATCAAAATTGTGAAATTTGGAGTAAAACCAGCTTACAAAACTTGAAAACGTAGATTCTACAGAAGCTTTGGAATTGCTCATTAATACACAGGATCATGCATTTTGTTATTCACAATAATTAATGAAAAAGTCAATTGAAAAAAACGTAAAGGAATGCTTGTGCTACTTGAGTTGTATTGGATACAATTTCTATGCAATGAGATATCGACTTAATATTTATTCTGGTTTTCAAGCTCAATGGTGTTCATATTTAACTGGAGTCTAAGATTTCGTGATTTTACACGAATTAAAATAATGGTTGCAATATTCAGAATCACTTGATAAAAATTCTTATTTAAGTTTATTTATGACTTCTGGCAGACAACGCAATGAGTCGTGTCAAATCTAACTGATTTACAGAAACTCCTCTGAAAAGACTGCGAGAGAGTAGGAATTGAAAAAGAAAACAGCAATTTCAAAAAATCAAAAAATAAGTAGAATAGAAATTGTTACCAAAATCTATGGTAAATTTTCACTTTTCAAGTAAACTCGCAATGGCAAAATATGATTATTACAATATTTATAGTAAGAAGTCTTACGGTATGAAAGGTTGGTAATCTTTTCTCGTACGAAAAAATTCTTCTAATTCATTAACCTCACGTCTAGTTTTTTCGATATAATCTTGAATGCTATTATTATCAGCAATAGTATCCACTAATATTTGTTTTTGTTCGTCTAAGCATGATTCAACATTGCACTGTAATATAGAATGAATCAAATTACACGCAAAATGATTTATTACATAAATAAAATTGATTTCAACTAAGGCTTTGATACTACACCTTCATACAGTCTATCTCTTCAGAAATATTTCTTAAAAGATCTTCAGCTTTCGCTCGTGTTTCTTCTGGTTTCAAGGATAACCCAAATCGACTCACACTCGAAAGTTTCTGATCGAGAAAACTTACTCCTTCGTCGATCTGCCGAGCGATGGTTTTCACTGCGTTAAAATCATCGATGATTTCTAGCCTATTCATTCTTTTTTCCTACGATTAGCTCAATCTGGAAAGAAAACATTCAGTGGTATTTAAATAATGAAAAATGTAAAAAAATGTTACAGTTGATGTATTCCAACAATGGAATTAATACGAATCGAATAACTGGTAACTTGAAGAGAACTTTCACTCAGTTTCACAAAAATGTAATAACAAGATCAGAATTAGATCAGGCAGCGGGAAATTAAAAGTTGAAGATAAAAAGTTCGGTTTAAAATTTCAAACTTTTTTTTGTACTTTTACTTTACTTTTACAGTGAGATAATTTTATTGACTTTCGGATCTATTATTCCCTTTTTTCAGATTCGGTCTTTATTCCTATTTTTGATTTCAACCAATCGGCTTCTTCAAAACCTTATGACGTCATAGAAATCTGAATTGGAACCTACTGGAACTTTGTCATTAGAGTGGGTTGTTGACTTTTTTTTACCTTGCTTTCGACCTAGACTAATTTTGACTACTAGAATACTATGATGTCCAACTTGGGTATTTATTCTCTACATTTTAGAATCTAGAATCTCGATGGCCTTATGAAAAAAAAATTTTTTTCAATTTTAATTAAATTAAAATGGCGAAAATAAATCTATTTTTGTTTATTGAAAATCTGCCTTTGCGCGGAGGTGTATGTATAGCGAATTAGCGATATCTCTATGTAATTTACTATCGACTATGTTCGATAATTTTTAAATGATTCGCAACGCTGAACCGAGTCTCGATATTTTTTCCGCAAAAATAATATGAGGCGCTAAACAAAATGTTTATGAAAAATATTGTTTCAAGCAGAATATCTATTAAAATTTTGGTTTTACGGAAAATAGATAATTAGCAAGTTGGGAAAAAGGATTAGGGGGCATAAAATCAGGGAAAATGTTTATTAGGGAAAATTATATGTAGAGAAAAGTAAAATGTATGGAGGAAAATAGGTGGGAACCATTTTGTAGAGGTTTTTAATGGGTTCCAAACAAGTTCTTTTTTCAAATTGCATAGCTCTCATATTGAACGAGCTATCCCAATAAAAATTAAATATGTCAGAAATGTTGGAATAAACGCCAACTGATATATTGGATTGTGAGGTGGCCTATAATAGGTTGTAAATATTTTTGACTCTGAAGTTTGATTTATTTGTACTATATTTTTTCATCCTTTATGGACTGAAAGAACTGATCTATGAGAAAAGCGAGGATTCCTCGCCAATCGCCATGCTATAAATAATGCAAGGTTAAAAAAAAAACACACGAAGAGATGTCCTATTAGCAGGTTATCCACAGAATACTTCCAATATTAATTTTGGTCTGAGTTCAGAAAATTGACATGTAATGCAGACCGTGGCTTGTTTCATGTTCTTCGGATTCAAAAACATTTGGGGAGTTTTTTCGCCAGCCATCATATTAGGAGCAGAGTAGAGACAAAAAATGAAATTATTAATATTGATAAATTAGTTTGTCGTGAAATCTCAATACATTATCGTAGTTATCTGATAGTCACTCTTTCATCACGGTCTATAGTAATCCAGAAAACCATTTTATGAGGAGAAAAAAATTATATTAGCTGAGCTCTCACAAGGTCCTCACCAGGTAATTCTCTCATTCTGTATCATTTACCACAGCAGTGCCAGTGGTATTAGGTAAATTAAATTCTGTTGAGTTGTTGGTCACTCACTCACTAAATTATAACGAAGATGTAAAAGTGAAAAAAAAAGAATGGAAGTTACGACTAAGAAGAAGGGGTAGATTCGATCGAGAATAAAAGAAATGAAAAGACAGGTGTCTAGTCCTCCCCCTTCAAAAACCAGAAAACTTTTATTATCGCCAGTTTCGAGACCATCATCATGAGTAGAAGCACAATCACCATTATCATCATCATCATCATCATCATCATCAACGACGTGTCGTTTGTATATAATGGAATGCCAGGTAACCTTGGATGTGGTCGACTACCTACCTCTCAATCCTCCAATTGGTCTGTTCACCCTATTTACCAGAGTCCGGAGTCAATGCTGAGAAGATCGCAAACAAAGCTTCATCACAGGCGGCTGTAGACTAGAAACGATCGAATAAGTAGAAAATATTATTCAATAGAGATAGACCGCTAAGTAAATGAGAAAAGCCAAAGTGAAATTTTCGACTGAAGCTGTTGAAGGAAAAATTAGAGGAACATCGGTCATATTCCAAAATATAATTTTTAAAAACAAGCAGGTGGCACTGCGACAGCAATTATAAATTATATCAGTTGAAAATAACGTCAAAAATTAGTACCGGTAAGACATGCACGAAAAAATAATTGTAACTTGAGTTCGAGAAGAAAAATCGAACAGGGTAGTTTTATTCTACTCTTTTATTATAAGTTTTTGAAAAATTCATTTTGATTTAATTTTTGGCATGTAGGTTGTTGGTAGTATGAAACGTTTAGCATATGCACCATATCCTATAATTACTTCGCTTCAAGTATTTGCTATAATTATTACTTCAATAACTTTTGAAGTGACTAACGTAGATTAATGTAATTAGATGAAACAAAATGCCTAACTTTTTAATTTTTTGCCTAAAATCGTCCGGGTGCACCTACCTATACCTTGATTACAAATGTACTTCCAAGGTTTTTACAAAGCTGTTTTTTCGAATTTTGCTTTATAATCTTCTTCTCTGCTCAATAATAAATGATTCTGAAACATAGAATGAAAAGCAAAATTGTGAAGCTCTCGAAAGTCAATCTCATATATATGTAAGAAATTGTATACCTGTTCAAAACGATTAAAAAAATATATTTGTTGTAGTTTGTCTCCAATATAACGTAGGTACTTTGGAAGTTATGTAAGGGGATATATTATTATTAACATGGCTACAATTATGACTTCCGTCTACTTGACATGGATTCCGCCTGATTCAAGAGCTATTCTATTGGTAGGGGCATTATGGAGCAATACCACACCCGGTTTACCCCATCCATGTATAATGTCAAAGAAATTCCACTGTCTGAAAATTTTCGAGTTTTGTAGAATCAATATACTCTCATATATAGGGATGCTGTTTGACTACCATTATGCCGTTCGAGGAAAGTTCCACCAAATTCACCCTTCGAGCCCCCAATTTTGAAAAAATATACTGGAACTTGGTGTTGTAGGTTTATGACGTCCTTAATTGGACGTCATATCGAACGTTATAAACCTGTCAGACGCCATAATGGTAGGAATAGACAAATGTTAGGACGCGACATAGGTATTCTATAGTAAACATGGTTATATTCGTAAAACAATATTGCAGGGTAACTTCGATATTCCAACTGCGGGTACCTAACATCCTTTATAGTGGCCGTAGCTTGTAGCAATTAGTTCGAATAAAGGAAGTAAATATAATCTGAAAGTAATTCGGGTAGAATAATACATTCGAGTAATTAACGAACATTTGCCAGTTTTTCCTGTGAAATTATATTTATAATATCCTGTCACCGGGTATCCTCTTTTCACTGGCATATGAAAATAGGTGATTTGATACGTTAATATATTATAATATTATTTTTATCGGCTTTCACTTTTTTGATTTGATAAGTAAAAGAAAACGCATTTTTCCCCCTTTTTATGGCACTTATTTGCACCATTGTGCAATAAAATTAAGTTACTATTTCAAGAACAAAAATAGCGCGAGTATTTTAAACAAATTAAAATACGCAGGTACGTATTTTACCAAATTTTTTTTTCAAATTTTTTCCTCTTGAAAAATATTCGGCTTATATGCAAAAAAAAAAAAAAAATCACTCACTTATTCTAAAATAAATGAGATGAATTGATTGATACAAATGCATTACTGAGATGAAAAATATGTGGAAGTATGATGAATGTTTTTAAAATTAAGATTCCAGAGACAATGATCACGTGTGAAACATAAATGGGCAACCGTGGCACAAGGGTTGCAAAAAAAAAGAATGAGATGATCAGACTGCTAGTGAGACTTTGTTTAGTTGAATACGACTCATTATTTTATTTTCATTGTGGAAAAAAGTAAAAACTATCGAAAAAAATAATTTTTTTAAAAACGCGAATCAATGGCAAAATGTCGAGCTGAATCAGTGTTTGAAGATTGAAGAGGAAGTCCGAAGTTGAATTTCTGAAGATGATGTAAGAACTGACTAAAAAATATTAATGATAGTGTGGTGGTTTTATTTCACTGAGGATTTTCTATTGACATTTCAATTTATAAAAGTATGTATACTTACCATGAAACCATAAAAAGTTCTTCCGTGTGAGAAAACTGAACATCGTTTTGCAACTCATCAAATCGTGTAAGCTTATTGTTTCATCGTCTTTAAACACCCTGTATGTTTTTGACCAAACTTACATTCGCTTCTTCAGACAATTTTTTTCAACTTCAGTTTTTCGGATGACTCATTTCTTTTTGAAAAACGACAAAAGAATGAATATTCTACGTTTATATTCTTTGAAAATGGTGTAATGTTCGGGGAAAAGAACTGGTCCATAAACAGAAATAATATACTTTTTTAGACTTGGCTGAGGCTAAGTCGACCAGACATCGATATATGAAACGGAAAAGACCATATATAAAAAATTGTAAAGAAATAAAAAAAAAAAGAATAAGAAACCAGTTTGAAACGAGCGATGCTCTTTACCTGGCGTCCCTCAGACGAGAGGAGACTGAAATTATAATGGCACGTATATACAGGTATGTAAGCGGTTCGGGGTGGGTGGGTATCAGGTAAATAAAGGTTAGTCTCCTACAAGAGGATTCAAAGAGAAGCAAATATTGTCGGCGTGAATGGTACGCTGAAACTGAATATAGGTACTGGACGCAGCCATTTTTAAAAATTTAATATCGGTTTGGCGTTGTCTCTATAGCTTACCTATGACCATGGCTAATATGGAATTTTTCGCTCCGTCTTTCAGTAAATATTGATAATGATAAGACTGAATTATCTATGGTTTGATGAGTATTGGCAAAATGTAGCTCGTACAATCAAAGTGAAAAAATAGTTGGGTACTGGTAAGACTTCTGAATATTTTTATATTACAGTATAAGCACTGAAATAAGTACGAACATAATTCTTTGACTCGTGGAAATAAATCAACTTTGTCAAAAAGGTTTTCCTGGTTGAGCAGAGGCGTAACCAGACCAACATTCGGGGGTTTCCTCAGAGCAAAAATAATATGTATTCCATTTTCCCCCTTACTACAGAAGCAGGGTTGCCAGATCAAAAATGCATAAAAAACGAGTCACCAATACTACACCACGATAAAATGATGTCATAAATGAAACAAATAAATCGCGCGCGAAAAAATTTTTTCTTTTTTTTTTTGAAAAATTTTTCAGTAAAATTTGATTTATCTAAAAAAAAACAGCAGAAATTATATAAAATGACAAAAAAATATTAACTTGATCAAGAAAGACGAAAAATTACCAACTTAATGGGTGTTGAAATCTAAGGGTACTGGAGTTTCTTGTACATTTTTTTCAGCTCCATGAGGGTGAAGGATTTGACACCCCTCATCGCCCCCCGCAGGTACGCCACTGGTTGAGTAGTAGTCGTACCGATGAATTAAAATTTTGAATAAGGAACCTTCACTATTGTATGGTTTTGTATTTTGCATTGAAATCTTTTTCTTTTAATTCTTCCAATTTTAGTGTTGCTTTACAAACTATTAGCAATGAACACTCTTTATTATTAGATAATCTCATCTGCTTATAATTTCCTGGGAAAAATTTACATATTTCGTACATCGTCCGGGCTTTTATAGAATATATTCAAGAGTATCATATCCAAATTTTAGATCCAGCCAATATGGTGCAAAACTCAGCGAAAAAAGTGGTAATATTTTTCTTTGCAAAATGATTATATTAAATATCACAGTAAATTGTAAATTTCGTTCAACTATCTTTGCTAGCTTGAGAAAATCTTGATTTTAGTTTTTATGTTACAGCAAAATAACATATTTCTTTAGCCTTGTAATAACATTTTTCAGGTGTAACGGGGTTGTATCACCTGCTACATTTTCAGCTTCCATAATTTTCAACGAAAATCGAGCTTATTAAAAAAAAAAAAAAAATACAACGATATATGCCTACATTCTACAATGAAAACCTAGACTTTATTGCACGAACTCCAGATTTTCTCCGCATATTCAGCCCACTGTTTTTAATGATCGTATTTATTAATTTTTTTTTTTTTGGAAAAAGCGGGTCCCTCATACGACAGAAATTAGGTATCAGGTCATTAATAAAAACTTTGAAAAATGATACGATAAAACCTCCCACATCAAACAGATTTCTCTGTGTGCTGCTGATATCGACTGCCTCTCTAAATGGAGAGAATGAGATGCAAACTTTTAATTTTCACGATACCCGCATCCATTGGACACCCGTTATTCGTAATGGGCTGACGACATTAGTTCTCTCTTAAGGACGTCATTTATTTCATTAAAATATACGTTATTGTATATTCTAGAAGGTTACTAACCTATTTAGTTAGTCAACCGAAAAGTCTGAACGTATGCTCTCCCGTCCCCCTCTTGTATACATGGTGGTACTCAATTATTTCGCCGTGTACAATACTACATATCCCACACAGAATATAAATAGTGTTAAATACACGCTTACTTTAAAGCCCACAATAGGTCATTGTCAGTTAACGTCATAATAAATTTTTAGCGCGTGTCCGGGCTGTATAATATTTTTTTCACTAATTTTTTTTTTCTCTACTTTTCAAGGGAAAGTGATTTTGATTCATTAAAGAGCGTTTGTTCCAATTATATTGAATATTCTATTTCTCTAAATGTAGATGCTTACAATTATTTCAATATACCTTTACAAAATTTATAAAATGAATTTCTATTTTGACTAAATATGTACCTGTAGTCCTGTACACGGCGAAAAAAATAAACAACAAGCAACACGTTTAAAGGATTTTACTCACACACTCTTGTTATGACGGAATTTCGTCAGTCTTTTGCAAAGGTGCGTATCAATACTAATATATCTGTTATACGGTAAGTTCCAAATTCGTAAAATGGGGTGAGAATACTTTGAATATTCTCGCCCTTCATTAGGGGTGGCTTAAGCAATGTTGCTATCTTTAAGCCTGATCTGCAGTGAGGATAAAGTAGTTTGACCGGTTTTTACCCCATAATTTTTGTAATGACAGAACTGTTCACCGTTTGGTTTCACCTGGCTTCTTTTTTCTCGCCCTCAATTCTTTATATTTTATCTACTCACTCTTCTTCTGTATTACAAATCTTTGGGTTGTATTTTATCATCAGTGTTATCGTATCCCGTAACAAGTAGGTAGGTTCTTCGGCAACTAGAACTGCTAGAAGGGTGTTTCACCTCTTCATAAAAAATGTATCAAACATTTTCATTAAATTATGGCAAATAAATAAACGTTTTAGAAATAATTTAAGTAATGAGTAAGTGCGTCATTTAAAATAAATGACGACAGAAGAGTCAAGTGTATAACTGCACTGTATAAAACAAGGCAGAAATATTATCATGCCCAGATGTAAGAATAAACTCCAGGATCTTTCATTTAAAACATTTTTGTTGAAAAATCTAGACAGTTCCATTAAAATAATTAATCGTTGAATTGGAATATGAGTCATGATATAATCCTAGCATTGATCTTATTCATCAACATACATTCCTGACGTCCTACCATCCCCAATCCATTCATATCCCATTTTTATTTACGCACCAATTAAAATCTATGCATAAGCTGAAATGGTATGTATGAAATCTCTACATGCATAAAATAACGTAATATTCAAATCTCGTCTCTCAGCCTGGAGCTTCCTCTACTAGAAGACAAAATAAATGAGAAAGACAGTTTTTTATATATTATGATTCGAAAAAATTCGATATCTTAAGAAAATTAGGTTATTACGAGTATAAAAGTTGAACAGCTTCAAAAACTCAATAAAAAATTTTCTTACTATTTTTTTCGAAGAACAAATTGTTTTACAGTAAATCTATGTTAAATACAAATACATTCCTTTTTTTTACAATCCGTTCAATACATGCTTAAAAAAATCAAAATATAATAGCTTAAATGTTAAAAATCACTATTTTTGTTTTTGTTTTTTCCAATTTACAGTTTCTTTATTCTGATCTTAGCCTCTCCTATGGATAGTACTTAATAATAACCTTCCCCTTTCTGAGACTAATAACCACCTCTTTCAGAATAAAATCAGTTTTGAATTCTTTCCAGTCAAAAATTTCAATATAATATATTTACAGTAGCAGTATGAATAAATACAAAATATATGGATGAAAAAAATTGGCACATAACAATGAAGCGACAGATTTCTATACTTTTTCTTTCCTACTATAGATGAAATAAATTTTTCTTTCGAACATCACTAGCTTCATCGCCTACATTTTGTTAGTTTGCATGAAAAAAAAAAAATCTGCATAATAATAACTGAAAATTGAATTCAAAATTTTATAGTCAGTTAAAATGTATGTATAGATTGAGATAAAAATATTCCAATTCAAAATTTTATGGTTCTCGTAACTTTAAATATATTTTTGGCACTCGAATACGAATGTATAAAATCAATACTAGTATTTTTATAAAGACTAAACGCACAGACCTACAGATAAATCCGATATTTAAGCAGAAAAGAATTGCATATTTTTCTACGACCATAGTTTTGCATGCGAAACTCCCACCTTCTAATTGCACCAAACGTACCACTAGATAGATATCTGGTTTAACGTGCTTCTATTTTTAGTAATATTAAAAAAATAAAATAAATCGAGAATTGAGTTTTCTTTGTTTTGTTGGAAAGGTAAACGATAGAGATTATACATCCGAAAAGATGGGCGACCGACCCTGCGTAAAAACCTGTTTGAAGAGTCGGCTCAGGTATGCGTCGTCCAAGAACTGGTTTTAATTTTCTCATTCCAGTACCTATGTCGAACTCCTATATTATATATTTTAATGGATGAAAAACTGGTTTCTTACCCAGACGAAAAATAGATTTCGATTTCCACGTATACAAGTACACGAAAACTTTTTCAAATGTAGTCTTTGTCTACGAGAAGAAATTTTATAGCTGTGGTCTCTGTACCTGTTAAGTGTAGGCGGATTTCTCGGCCACATCTGCATAGGAATTAATTTACTCGGTACAGTTCATATTCCTTTCCCTACTCTCGCAAAAGTAAATCTTGAAATTCGTCTGCCAACTGATGGTATCGGTTATCTGCGATATTTTTTAGAGATTAATTCAATTTTCTAATTTAGAAAAAAATTTGTTCAGCCGACTCGATGTGGTAGAATTTAAATACCTGCGGGAAAAACCGAGTGAATGCTGTGAGGTTAAAGTCATTGGCTACTATGGGAATTTTTGTACACTCAGTATATATTTTATATATTTAGATAATCTAAGCAATAAATTTTGGACAGCGAAGAAAGGTGGTTAAAATTTTTACAATAGCGGAAACATGAACAGTGCAAACAGTAAGAATTGAAAATTATGAGTCATTTGGGTTACCAGATCGAATATATGTGAAAATTTTAGACAGAATATTTGACAAGAAGAATGTTTTTTTTGAAAAAAATTCTAAAAACCAATGGCGCATCTATAAATTTGCTAAGGGAGGGATTGCGTTTTAAATTTATCTCTAAAAAAAAAAATTTGGTCAAAAAAATGTTTTACTCGACCTTTTTTGAGGTCTTTGATCGAAAGCTGATCAATCATATGAAACTAACCTGAAATTTATTTGATCAATTTCAATGATCAATCACATCAAAATATAGATTTTTCATCACCGATCATCATCGATTTTTTTATGATCGATCAAAAATTGTTAATAGCATAAAGTAGGGTTATAGACAATTTTCAATGGATTAGGTATTTCAATTCAGGATGGGAAGAGACATCAATTGTATTGGATAAGCAAAGAAAAATCATATTTCAGGAATGCGAAATCAAATAAAAAATGTTCTGATTAATTAACACCAAACATCATCTATTATTGAAATAAAAGCCTTAGCAAGTTTTATAGCCAGAAGTTCGCGTCCAATATTCAATGTCAGACAAAAATTTTTCACCAGAGCTATGCGGTACCTTCAAGCTATGTCAATAACTGAAAAGGCCCATATGAAATTTAGGGGACGATATTAGAAGTGGTCGTTGTATCAACCCTTGTAATTTGCTTAAATGATATTCCAAACACTTAAAAACTGACGCGTGCGAGGGTTGATTTTCCTCTCTGATAGTATAGGAAAAAAGATATTCGACTCAATATTTGAAAGGGAGTTTAATATTGTCAGTTAATTCATACGATTTTAATATTTCATTAGTCGATAGGAGACAAGTAAAAGGAATAAACAAGAAACACCATGGGAGCAGATATTAATAATTAGCCCTTCTATGCAGCTTATGTGGGAAAAATAGATTGAAAAAGGGTGGAGAGAAAAATCACACGTTATATGCGGGCTGTAGACTTTTCACAGTCAATAACTTTGATTCAATATCAGTTTGGCAGAAAATCATATCAAGTACCTCCACCTTCTTCATTAATGCTCTATGGGAAAGAGTAAAATACAGAAGTGTGGAGGCTATAATAATACCAGTGACATTTGTTTGCTGACACAGAATTCAAAGGAAAAAATTCGGAATTACGAATTACATGTAGAAACGGATACAAGTGTAGTGGACCAAGCCCATTCGAAAATATTTTTTCTTATCAAAATTTAAACAGTGAAATGTTGGGCAAATATTTATCTTTGGAATTATCACAGGCTACATTTTTTATAATTTCTTCCTGCTTCTATTAAAATTACCTATAACCGGACTTGGACAGTTTGAGCAATATTTTAAAGATAAATCACCCGCGAATACAAAATATACTCGCAATTTTGAAAAAAATTGAAAAATAAGAAAACAAAAGAAAAACTAAAACCACCCTGAAAATATAATTCACACAATCACACAACGTTCCATGGAAGAAAAAACACAAAAAATACAGCATCGCTCTATAAAAATTATACTCTTTCATTCCTAAGATTCCATTCGCAAAACAGCCTAATTTTTCTAAAAAAAGAAGCGGAAAATTGGTTTAAAAATTTTGCTTAGGTACCGGATTATACTCCGTTCCAAATAAGATGGCCGGTGACTCTGCTAAAACGCTGCCAAATAACTCTTTCTTATCAATGTTGATCTTATATCATTTACATTTGAATTATAGTTTTTGCCAACGTCGCACAGCATTCAACGAATCTGATTGGTTAATACGAGAATTTCCCAGATTTCTTCACCGGCCATCGTATTTCGAACAGAGTAGTTATAATATACCAACTTAATTTTCTAGCAGTGGCGTCGTAAGGTAGTATTTTTTGGGTGTTCAACTCTGAGGTTCAACTCCAAAAATCAAACCCTTTTTATCTCCTCTCCCCCCCCCCCATCACGTAAAAAGAGTGATAAAAATTGGGGAAAAAATAGAAAATACAAAACTAAAAAGGAAAGAGGATCTTCAGCTGTTAACAAAAATTTTGAAGGAAGGAGAAAAAGAAGAAACGCAAGAATACAAGTGCCTTCTCATTTCTTTGTTTTTTAGAATTTTTTTTTTTTAATTTGGTTGGGTGTGCAGTGAACACCTTGCACACCCAGAGCAGACGCCACTGTTTTCTAGTCAGGCAATATTCAAAAATTTGAAAATACCAAGTATGACGACTTTAAAGATTGCATTGTGCCTCAACTAATTTTCACATTTTTTCATCGAAAAAATGAACTTGTCAATTTAAAAAGATGCAGAAGCCCAATAATATTTGATGACGTCATTTATTCGTTTCTACATTAATATTCCAAACATTTCTTTATTTGGATCACAAATTCTCAGAAATTGAATGCTTAAAACCACAAGCAATATATTGGTTAGAGCAATCAAAAATACTTCATTAATTATATTAGCAACGTGATGTAACAGTAGATAACATTGCGAATGAAAGTCTGAGGTTATTATGTTTAGGGAACTATAATAAATTGAGAGTTCGTTGTTTTGTCATGGCTCCTTTGTACACACTGCTAACGTTCGTAATTGATGTTCATAATTTATTCATGAGAGGTTTTAGTGAAGACAAAGACAAAAAGTCTGAACAGAAGCAAGAAACAAAAACTTCTGTAGAGATATCAGAGAAATGACAGCGCAGCGGCGGAACAACCTTTTTTTAAAGTGACGGGTGGGGGGGTGGCGGAAGAAAAATTATTAGAACATATCAACATTCCAAAACTCGATACTGAAGTCGATTTTTTGTTATTTCTCTCATAATTTCATTTTTTTTCGGGTTTTCAGTTCATTCGGGGAAAATTTTTGGGTGACCCCTCCGCCCCGCTTTGTTCCGCCACTGAGAAACGATAAAACCTTGCTGCACGTAAATAATATTCTGAAGAACTAACGTACGTTCACTTGCCAAAGTGAAGTTATTGACTGAATCAACTTCAACGGTGTATGAAAAATCTAAAATGTATAAATTAGCGAATTCACTTATTCTCCAGAAGTTGATTCCACTAGGTGGACTTCCCTACACTTTTCTTCGGGTCGGAGATAATTTTTGAATGAAAAACTGAAATAATGAGTGATTTTTTTGCCAATTTATAGTTTAATAAATATCTTGTTAGTCGGTACCAGTCTAAAAACAGTTAATATTTTTCATATTGGGTCACTATTGAAACGTTTTACATTGATGGAGGAAAGAAAGAACGGAAACGTTTTATATGATAATAGTACCACATGCGATGTACAGACTGTATTATCAATTAGAAATGATGTTCACTAAAAAATGGCAAAACCTTGTATAATTAAATCTGATACATTCATTCACACTATCGTAACACACAAGGTTCCCTACACATTCTCGCAGTGACGTATTTTAAACTTCAAAGAGCTAGCCAGACAATTAACATATAGGAGAATATATGTGACGAAATCCGAGGATGCCTACCGGTGAAAGAGATCAAAATTGATTTTTTTTTGTTTAAATTCTGATACAACATTGAATAACGAACTCAGCAGTCCAACATTCAACTTTCTCACCCAAAAATTCCCTGAGATATGGCAAGTTAAAGTTTAAAACTGAAAAAAATAAGATTTCGAGAAAAATGCATTCGCAGTTTTGAGAAGTTTTTCTTCCTAATTGCGGTCAAGGTGTTTCAGTTTCAGGTATTTTCTCATGTTTTTTTTTCTTGGACCAAAACACCAATGACTGAATATGAGTACAAATATTAGTGCGCAAATGGCATATTGCTAGAGCTCTTCTACCTTTCACATAACCCCTTCTTAATGGCGTTAGGCATCATTCCGACATCTATTCTCTCATGAAATGTTTTTCAGGGTTTAAGGGACAAGTTTCTATCAAAATTAAAAATCAATCCATATTGTTTTCGGCTCCATTGAAAATTGTTTTTTGCTTTAAGGTAGGTTTTCTCAGATTTTGTCACATATACTAATTAAAATATGGAATATCAGCAGTAATTATATGAGAAAATTAATTATAGATACACTCGACACAGCCTGAAAGATAAAACATGATCGTATCTTGCTATTGGTTATGAAATGGAATGCATGCCTTGAAGCATTATTTTTCATCACTAATCTCGATCTCTGTTCGCATTATCTCATTCTTATCGACATTTATCCGTGATAAGAGGAAACTTTGCTTGGTCGGCAAATTTTCTCACAATATTCATATAAGCAAATTTATAGGTAACAAATTATCAAACGGCTGGCTGAACTACTAAGTTAAATAAAAAAAGTCAAAATGTGTTTTTTGGGTTGAAAGTTATTTCGAGTCGAGTTAGAATACCTAATTATTACAAAACTGAAACTTGGCTGGAGCTCCTAGCTCCTAAAAATCACAAGATAAATAAAACCACATACCAATAAGTTTTTTCAATCTAAAAAGGTCTACTTTGCATAAACGACACGGAGATGGGAGAAGAAATGACTTTTTGAACGTTTCCTCTTCCGCTCTCCTCCTCCTTCCACACTAATGATTTCATTTTATTCTTTGGATTCTCCATTTTAATCGTATATCATCCCCGACTTCCCTGTTTGAAATGTATAAACTTGTTACCTATGCACCAATACGGAATTACTGTTGAGAAAAATTCTGAGAAACCATTAGCAGCTTTGAAAATCTTTTCTTTGAAAAGTACCTACACTAAAAGAATCTAGTATCAACAGGTAAATTTATGCAAGAAAATTAACTAAAATTTTAACGAACCTATTAATACTGCTAATTAAGTTGAAAGAGAAGAATAGTTAAATGACCTCAGACAGAATAAGGAAAAACTGCTGTCTAGAGTTTACCCGAACTTACGTATACCAAGGAACGTTTCAGGAAAGAAAGAAAAACGTTGCATCAAAATAATGATGAAGTAAAATATCAACTAAAAATTCTAAATAAGTTTATGATGGATCGAGGAATTTGTTAAGCAAAAGGCAACAACATAATACAGTACTAATTTTGAATTGAAAATAATTGTAAGAAGTATAAGGGCAACAGTTGCCCTCAAGCTGGGAAAGAGACATTTAGTGCCTTCCCTTAATTAATTTTACCGCCTATGTTTGAGGCATTTTTTAAAGGAATTTTCGATTTATGGTTCAGATTACGCACCATTGCGTACAGGTAATACTGTAAATTATGTTTTTATTTATTTATTTTATTTTTTTGTTTCAATTGACCCATTTTTGGACTTGTTTGTGAATAGTTCTACAGATTTTAAAACCCTAATTCCCTACAAAGATCCAAATTAGAATTTTATTCTTTTTACAAACTCATAACAAGACTTAATACCCTTTCGAGCATTTTAGTTTACAATAAAAAAGTACTGACCTGAAACTATGAATTAAGAGAAAGATTTGAATTTCATGTTCACTGCTTCACCTGTTACATTCAGTGGGTCAACAATCAACATACTACAATCGCATAATCATGATTTATCTTGGGAGTTATCTTTTATTTTACGAGAGATTAAACATCGATTTACTGTTTTCGACCAACAGCTGTTCATTTCATAAAAAACCAAATTTTATACAAAGATGTTGACTCATCAAAAAAAATTAAGAACAAGAAGAATTTAATACAATTTTAATCTACGATTGACAACGGCAAATTGGGAAAATTAAATACTAAAAAAAAAAAAAGTATATTACAAAAGCAAAATATAGTTTATAGGAGCTTGAAAATTTCATAATTCATTAATAACAAACAATAGGATGTTCTCACGATTTGAAAAGTTCAACTTTGACGTATCAACAGGTGCACGTTGTATTCCTCCATTTTACTTTTTCCAGCTCCGACATTTTTGCAAGATGATACATGTCACAGGCGATGGATGAGTGTGGATCTAGTCATGACCGGTAACAATTAACATGCACAAGAAACACACGCATCCATGGTTACTTATGACTTTTTGTGGACCTACAGCAGGGACATAGCAACTAAATATACGTACATCAATATTTTAGAAAATGCGTGCTAGACGAGTATAGTTACAATGTCGCATATTTAGTTAACAACGGACAACTGCATCGATAAGTGGTCATCTTTGATTAGAAAAAAAACTAAAAAGAACTAATTGAAATCATTAACAAAATGTTTCACTCGAAAATAGGTTCGTATTATTCGTAAGAAAGTTCTTCATTATCGACACTTTTCAAAAAAGTTCTCGTCAGTAGTTCTTTCATGAAGAAAATAAGAAACGGGCGAGAATTTGAGGAAATAATCCTGCACTATCGGAACTCACTCGAGGAAAAAGTTCTAGGTTCTTCAAGTTCTCAGTTTGTATTTTGTTTGATTATTTCAACTTTCATTCATCATTCTATTCATTTGGGTAAAAGTTACAAGTATTTTTCGATGAGGAAAGTTTATTATTGATGAATTTAACTCAGTTTCAAGATCTTTGGGGTTTAAAATTCATCAAAACTTGATAAGACCTTTAGAATTTCGAGCATTTTTTATAAACAGAACGAAGCTAAGCTAATGAGTACACCGAAGATGTAAAAATAAGCCACGGTCGACGAATAAAGCATGCTTCTAATGAAAAGCATTAAGTTAATCGTTTTTCGAATTTTGAAAACCAGTTTCTTCAATTCTTTAGAGTCAACCCTCAACGGTTATTCTCAATTATCCTATACATGAAGAAATCTCTGCGGTTCACGTACCTGCGTGCCTTTTCGAAGTTCTAGAAAAAACCCACCCTTACTTACAACAAAGAATGTTCATCTTTTCGATCGCATACCGAGATAAGGCGATTACCTGCTGATTTTGCACAATGCACAATAAAAAAATATTCGCATTGCCACCATTCACCATCGGGGTTAGAGCATCGAGGATACGAGATTCGTTCACAAAAGCGGCAAACGAAAATTTCATCGAATAGTAACAGTAAACACGGATTCGGTTAAAATTTCAAAAGAAATTAAGTATTAGATAATTATGTTAATTAATAATTCTAAATCTATCAATAACTCTAGATGGAATGTGTGCGAGGAAAACGTATTAAAATAAATTCACATATATTCACGGTTCAAAAAAACACACCTATCGATTTTTCATACTATTAATTAAATCATTTAATACTTACAAAAAATGTCAAGTTCTGAAATGAAAAAAATTCTCAATTACACAAATCAAGTTCACCCGATTCAAACAATGATTAGAATGAAAGAACTTATGTAATGAAAAGTATCAAGTCATTCATTATAGCATCGTTTTCTTATCAATTAAAAACTATTCAAATTCAATCTGTTATATAATTGACAAATGACAATTTGACCGGCAAAAAGATAAACGCACCGGTAAAAACGCACCAATTCAATTCAACGAACCAGCAACGAACCAACAAACACTGCATGCACACGCCAACGGTAAACGCCAAACGGTTATACGATGAACGTTCGACATACGACGCCCGACGGCCCGAGACGACGGAAATCGTGACTTTAGACATCAGACGAATTCAAAATTCCCCTCCAACATTACGACGGTTAAAGCGTTGTAGTGTAGTATTATAAAGTTTCGGACCTTTTGAAAAAAAAGAGAGAAAAATAAGAGGTGAGGAAAGCGAGAGAAGGGGAATCACTCATTTTATCCAATGGGAAGAAAAAAACCTATGTGATTAACGATTACTTTACATTTTACATCTACGTATACGTACTGCGTTGTACTCGTTACTCGTACATCTCATGTGTGAGTGTGTCACGTTGAGTTGAACTGTTGAAGAAATAGAAAAACGAAAAAAAAATCAGATATTTGAAATGGTGGGGAATATGTTGGTGTGTGTGATATTGTAATATTGTACTCATGCTATGTGCATGTGTGTTGTGTACATTTACTAGCTTTCAACTGTTGAACATTTTCCTTTTTCTTTTTTGAATTTCTGTCTGCTATGCTGCGCCGTGTCGACACTCGACTGCCGAGGTGCCGACTGCCGCAGTCGCTTTCTTATAAAATATAAATAAATATTAATTAGTTATATTAAATAGTTTAGATTGCGATAGCGGACGGACATGGTTACGTAAAATAAAGTTGTGAGGAAGTGTATCTACCATTAATAATGAAAACAATTATCAAAATTTATTCGGAATTAAAAATTTTAAATAAAGGTACTGGAGCAGTTTTGTTGGGCAAATGGAGTAGAATGTGGCTACAGCAAGGGTAAAATTGCGGGTCCGTAGCTAAGCACTTGTCTGAAGCGAACAAACGATTTTTCAGGGAGAGCCAAGTTTTTCCCCGTCGAAAAATGTTCTCCCTTGCTGTATGCTAACGCTGAAAATGAATGACTAATAACTTCGAATTTTCTAGGCCTTGATTACACCACACAATCACAACTGATCATTAGTGTTACAATTACTATTTGAATCGTGTATTCTAAAGCAAAATCGGTTTACCATCACGTTATAGTTTCCTCCCATTAGAAATAAGAAAAAAAATGTTTTCAACAAAATTGTTTCTCCTGTATACTCTTCCTTTACTTTTCCCCTCGTCATACCGAATTGTCTACAAAAGAATTTGTAGCGGGTTGTTATAGAATAAACTTTTAGCGCGAACAGACTATGGTGTATGTACGCCAGTCACCAGGATTTTATTCATCGGCGTAGCAAGCACGAGTAACTTTGATAGAAAAATAAAATAAAGACGAGAAGGGAATAAAAATGCATTGCCAAACTGCCAATAAAAGAGGAGAAAATATATTTCATTACAAGTAAAAATAAAAAACAAAATATCACACAAATTGAACGGATATTATTACTTATTCCCATTCAATGCATTTCAAGAAAAACAATGGAATACGTAGGTAATTCGATTTCGATCATATCCATGACGTCCCCATACAGATGGAAAATTCAGATTATGATTGAGATTCGCAATTGTCTTGTTATTGTAACGTGTTACCATAAAATTGAGATCTTCAAATAATTGAAAAACTTATCATTCAAGACAATTGGTTTGGTTAGACATGCAATTAAAATGATCAATATATTATTTAAAGATATTTTATCTTAGCCCGTCTTGAAATAAGGAAATGATGAAACCAATTTCAACAAAATTGATCAAACCTTTGATACACAGGAAATAGGAATGTCTTCTGAAGGGCAGAAATGATTACTTTCACAAAATGTAAAAATTATTGCTTCAGATATTTTCAGTGTAATATCCCAAATTATCACCCATTAAATACAAGAAGTTGATCGTACTTCCGAAGCATACTTCAGGCAATAACAATTGCATATCAACATTCAAGTCAAGTAAATTATCACCAAAATTATAACAAGAATCGTTAAGGCCATGCCACCGAGTAAAATAAATTTATCTTCTCTGGCTCTTCTTTCAATATATTTCATTGTGGTGTTAGATAAACCGAGCGTATTTCCTAGATCCATCAGTCTCCGTTGAGCTCCCTTCAATTTACTCCGTTGATCCCGTAAGTTATCTAAAATACTAGATCCTGAATGTATTAGATCATCGACACCCCTATTAGCTGACTGTAAAAAAAAAACATGAGCGTCAGTTGAAAAATAAACAAACTTTTCAGTTCAAGAAAATATCTTCAATAATTACTCTCAAGGAATTTTGATGCTCGATAGAATAATCAATATAAATAGCTGTATCTTTATTAACTGTGAATTTCCTGTTCAGTAATTCTTCTCTGTTCCTTTCTTCTGCGAATTTTTTCTTCTTATCCATTTGATATTTATGAAATGATGACTAAATTAGAATAATAGAATGTTAGAACACTGTAATAATGGTCATTATATTAATGAGTAGATGCTAATTTTCATAGAACTTACTTGGAAATGAGTGCAGTCATATTTAATCTCATCAATTTTCAATTTGAAATTTTGCCTCCTCGGACTAGTAACAGGTTCTTTTTGTAAGAAGATATCCAAACGGTCACAGTTTCTGAAATTTAACGAGATCAACAAATTTCAATTCGAGTAAATTGTGAGCGTTCATGAGAGCCTTATAGACAATAAATGTTGATAAATAAATAGTATTTTTCTCAACGTGGACGATGAAAGAATAATTATGTTCGGTATTTTGTTATACTTACGACTGGACGAGGTTCATTTTTTCCTGAATCTCCTTTTCAACATGGTTTACATCGGACTCAGACTGCTTAAATTTTTCCAAATTTTGAAAACAATCGCTGATTTCTAAAATAAGCTGTTTTGTTTTGTGATAAAGAGGCTCCATATTTGAATGGTAATGAGTTTATGAATTATAATTTTCGGCAGCAATTTTTACAGTACCAATGATTTAGACTTCGAATAAAATCATTTGATCTTAAACTCTTGAATTCTTATAAGTAAAACATCTTTAGGCCAGTCAATTTTTAAAAATCGACTAAATTCAAAAAAGAAAAACTGAAAACTGAAAATAGCTGATTACACGTCAGTTATCTCTTATCACCTTATCACTTATCACAAAATCACGTCACGTGAAACTGTGCGTGATTCGCATGCGTACTCATAGATATGTGCGTGCGTCAAACACGTAAAAGAAAAAATTGTGACTGTGAAAATGAAACCATATCTTCGGGTGAAAACTCGGCATTTTTAATTCTTTTTTTTTTGATAAGGAAGTAGGAACAAGATGAATGAAAATCTTGAAGGAAATAGCATTTTTGAGTCTTTTTAAATTCATTAATCATTATGATGATTACCAAAAAAGATTCTCTTCTGAAATCATGACCAAATTGCGACTATCTCATGTTTTAAAAAGCTGAATTTTGTTGATTGTTCTTCTTGAAACATGGACAGCGGCTTTTTTCCGTAAGTTGATACATATTCGTCTCAGATCGGCAAGATTCTTGAATTATGGTACTAGTAATTGTTTTCAGGAAGTGTCCAGATTGACAAAGATGACCATTATTTGCTCGAAAGTGGAACGGTCATAAAACAATTTTTGAAAGAAGAATATGAATTATCGCAAAATCTCCTCGGAAAAATGGGATTCCGTGGTTCCAGCACCCAGTAATGACTATCATCCCGTTTTATCATAGTTTAAGGCTGCACTGCCGTTACAACTGAGTATTAATTTCAGGGCTTGGAACATGGGCCTCTCTTCTTTTGATATCAGTTGCTGCTTTTGTGTCCTATTACAAATCTTTGCAAGCCGCATTTGTCTTTGACGATCACGAAGCTGTGATAAATAATAAAGATGTGACGTCGTTGAATGTATCATTGCACGATTTATTCATTCATGATTTCTGGGGTGCATCGATTACCCATGTTGCTAGTCACAAATCGTATCGACCATTAACTATCCTATCTTTCAGGTAAACATTTTTCTACTTTCAGAAGTATGTTTGCTTATTGTATGTGTCATTAGTCTCACCACTAATTCAGTGTAGTTCTCTTCCCTTTATTCTGAGCAATGTCCTTGATTTCTAAATAACTTTTACATTTTACATTTTCAATAATTTACTTTTTATGCTGATATGTCTGTCTACCTACTCAGTTGTATCCTTATACTCGTCCTTCCATTATTAATGATGTTATTCCTACATTATGTCCAACTAATCTGTCTCTCCGCTTCATCTATTCTTTCTTCCACTCTTCCGTTTATGTGACTACAATTTTTTTCGTATTAATTATTTCAGAATATTGTACTACTTAAGTGACTACGAATTGAATCCTTTCATTTTTCATTTGGTCAACTTAATTCTGCATGTCTTGGTATCATGTTTGACATTTCAAGTGTACAATTTATTATTTGAAATGCGATGCCCAAAAAGCTCTTTTTGCTGTGCGCTGCTGTTTGCCATTCATCCAGTTCATACCGAATCGGTAATTTTGTATAATATGATTTTTATTGAAATAAAAAGGGAGAATTTAGTTTAAGAAGTAGCGAAGTCTGATTTAACCATAAAATTTCACTATACAGCCAAAATTCAATTATTAACAGTTTTATGTCATCTACTTAGATAACTAACGAGTTTAGTGTTCGTTTTCTTGAAAATCACATTGGATAAAAAATTACATATTTTGTAGCTCCTTAATACTGGCTGATATCAGATTTTCATTGTTTGACATGAGCTGTCTTTTACCATAACCTGTCAAAAATGTAGAAAATTCAATATTTGGTCAATGTAATATTCTGCAGACTAAGTAATTTTTTTAATTCAAAGTTTTTCAACCCATACTCATTTTATAATTTATTAGTATAATATTCTTCCATTGTCCTAATTTTTCATAAAAATTTTACGATCGATTAGAAACCTTGTACGAAAAAAGCCATCTTTTTTATTTATAATATTTTTAAAAGTTTTTCTTAGAATTCGAATAACTCATTTATCATGAAAAGGACAGAATTTTTTGAAATATCATTTTTCTATTCGAAATTGCTACTTTTTGAACTGAGCCTTCCTAATGTACTCCCCCCCTCCCACCATTTAAAAAGTAAATATTTATTTTAAATCTCTGTCACAGGTTGTCGGTATTGTCGGACAAGCTGAATTATTGAGTGCCCTTTTTGCCTTGTTGTCTTTCATTATTTTTCATTATGGTTGTGTTAATGAACGATCTCTGTTATTAAACATGTCTTACTCATTCGCTACTTGTATCTTCAGTATTGTTGCCATGTTATGTAAAGAACAAGGAATTACTATAATTGTATGTGATTTCTTCGTTAATTACAAACCCTTATTGCCTGCACTTCAATAATGTCGAGTTTTATGTTCCAGGGTGTTATCATCGTTTATGATATTGTTATTGTGAATAAACTGACACCAAGTAAAATTTGGGAGCTCTTCGGGCTGTTTGTGAAAATGCTAATTTGTAATAATTTCAAAAATTTACCTCAACTCGGAAATTATTTTGAATTCTTAAATGAGAACTGGTACAAAATGAAATCCTTGAAATCAAATTTGAAATGCTGCTCGAATGGTGTGAACAAAATTATCATTCCGTCAAATTATGTACCTTTAATCAATATGGTGACCAGGCATCTTGTAATGATTGTTGTTACTGTGCTTGCCATATACATTCGATGGTTACTAATGGGTTCAACAGTCCCAGTCTTCCAAGAAATTGATAATCCAGCCTCCTTCCAAGATAATTTACTAAACAGAGTGAGTATGTTTTTATGTATTGTTTCGACCAATTTGTTTTTGTAAAACCTGTATTATTTTTTAGGTGCTGAATTACAATTACATTTACTTAATTAATTTATGGATTTTGTTGTGTCCTGAGTGGCTATGTTTTGACTGGTCAATGGGTTGTATTCCTTTAATAAAATCAGACGACTCCAAGTTTGATGTTCGAATAATTTTAATTATTTTATTTTGGATATTTTTATTCACTTTGGTCCATGCAACTTACAAAAGCAATGGAATCACTCAGAGGTGAGAGGCTAGAATTATTGACTTATACTTGTACGCGACAGAAATTGTATAAAATTTTTTATAGATCCTTGATCCTTGGCTTGACCTCCACTTTTATACTGTTTTCTCCGGCATCGAATATATTCTTCAAAGTAGGATTTGTTGTAGCTGAGCGTGTTTTATACCTACCGTCGATGGGATATTTTTTAATTATCATTGTGGGTCTGCGAAAACTTGCCACATTCGAAGGAATGAAGAAAGTAATGGATGTTTGTTTTAAAATTACAATGTGTTTCAAGTAAAAAACATTTCTTACTAATTTTTTATTTTTATAGGTCTTGCAATACTCATTTTTATTATTAGTGTTCGTGTTCTTTTTACGATCTTGGCGTCGCACTGAAGACTGGTTGACAGAGAAACAACTTTTTGAAAGTGCCTTACCAGTCTGCCCATGGAATGCCAAAGTTCATTATAATTTGGCCAAAAATTCGGCTGATAGTGGTTTTAAGAAATTCGCAATTAAACATTACGAAGAAGCTATCAAGTTTGTATTATAAAATTTTATTCTACGTTGTTAATTGTAATATTAATATTGACATCTCCTTAAATATTACTCAGTCTTTTTGAATTCAAAGGTTACTCGGTTTTTCGATTAGATTTCAATGTTTACCTTTTGAGAGTCTTGATGTACTAGAAATTTTATCATCGAGAATTTTTTACCTATAAAATTTGAACATTTCACATTTTCACCTAGCAGCTACTATTAATTTCCGAGTGCTTTTCGAGTGATATAATCTAGATGTACTATAATTTATTTTCTAAAGATTTTCAATCACGTTAACGAAAGAACCACCATAATTGTCCAACGCCGATCCCAACGCAACTTTCATAAATTATGTCCTCACTCAATTACCTTAACGACATTATTTCATTTTTATGAAATAAGCCGGTTCACATGTTGTAGGTGCGGGTAAGGTTGAAAATTTGCTTGCAATGTCACAGAAAAAAAAACTTCCGACAGGGATTTTTTCAGTGGAGTAAATGAGAGACCATCTCACAAATGCACATGAAAAAAATCAGCTTGATTAGATGCTAGAAGAATTTTTGATTTTCAGAGAATCTTTAATTTTGTGCCAAGTTCAAAGAGACGAAATCTCTTCTACAGCTATTTTTAATGATCCGATCAAGTTGATTTTTTTCATGTACATTTGTGTGATGGTCTCCCACTTGCTCCCTTGAAAAAATTCTGAAATCAGAATTTCTTTTTGCATATACTATACCATAACATGCAAACTTTAAACTTTACCCACACCTGAAACATATGAATAGGCTTATTTCAGATGAACGAGATATAGCGTTGGGTGAGGACATAATACTCATACATGAGAGGGTTTTCATTAGGATTGGTGTCGGACAAAATGCTGGTGGTTCCCGTGTAAATATGTATTTATAATTTGTGAGTGGAATTAGTTACTCTATTAGATCTCCAAAATACGTTGTCCAATTTATTTATTTATATATTTTTTTAAAATTGGGATTTGAATTATTTTTGTCGAACCTCTTTTTATTTAGTTTTAATTACTTTTATGCTCTTATGTTTCAGGCTTCACCCGAAATATGACCTAGCTATGAATAATTTGGCAAATATTTACCGAGATGAAGGTAATCTTCTTGCGGCTGAAAAACTTCTTATTAAGGCTTTAGCTATTCGTCCTGATTTTGCAACTGCCTGGATGAATTTGGGTATTGTCTATTCGAGCATGGGTTCTTATAATGATTCGGAAATTTGTTATCTAGAAGCATTGAAATTTCGAAAAAAATATCCGGACTGTTACTATAATTTGGGAAATTTGGTAAAGTATTCACTTATTTGGCTTTATTAAATTGCAAAAGTATGTTGCTCTTGTATATTTATAAGCATTTCATCATTGCTGCGTTTTTAATTCAATTTTTTATTTTTAGTACTTAGAATTGGGACGTAACATCGACGCCTTATCAGCGTGGCGTAATGCCACATCTTTGAAACCGACTCACAAAATTGCTTGGAGCAATTTAATTGTCATGCTAGACTCAATGGGTAAGTCTCCAATATGCTCACTTTTGCTTACGTATTTAGTTATACATCATTATTATACTTTTCTGATTTATGCTATTTTTAGGTCGACTAGATGAAGCCTTGAATGAATCATACAATGCATTGTCGCATTTACAAAATGAACCTAGCATACATTTCAACTTGGCCAACGTTTTAGGAAAATTGAATGAGTATGAGAAGTCTGAACAGCATTTCTTGATAGCAATTCGTTTAAATTCTTCTGTTGCTGCGTACCATTATAATTTGGGTTAGTAATTTTTAATATTCAAACTCTCGTCAAACTATACCAAGACTTTTTTGTTTTGTATTTGTTTTGTATTTTTCTTATTGGAATATCACTCAGTGTGAAGTTCAATATTATTCGAATGTCTGTAACGCTTTTGGATTTACAAATATTGGCTTTTTTTGTTTTACCGTTACTCAGCTTTTACTTCACTTAGAAAGGTGGGATTGGTCTCATTGGAAAAAAGGAAATCGCAAGAATATGTTGATATATAAATCTTTTCGATTAGAAATTTTATTTCGCAGCTAATGATGATTTTTAAAAACTGTGAATTCTATGCTACACTTCTGCACAACATTTCAAAACGGAGTGATTTTATTTCATTCATTTTATGATAATTTCTGTACATCCTAGAAAGCTACAACTGGTATCATTAAAAAAAAGTAACCAGTCATTTACTTATAATTATTCGAAATTCGACATCTTGATCTTTTCTTAAAAATATATGTACTAGGACTGATGACGAAAGAAAGGTTGCGGGTACCCAGTGAAGCAGTGATGAAGAAAAGGGCTCTAAACCTTTTGTGATATTTATATCAACCTCTTGACTCCCCGTTATAAATTTGGACGTGTATATAAGTTTAACAAATTTTCTTTGTTCTTAAAGGTGTTTTGTATCATCGTTGGAACAAATTTTGTAAAGCCAAGTATCATTACGTCGAAGCTGACAAATTGGATTCCTCGTCCAAAGCGAAAAAACAACTGAATGTTTTGAAAAAGTCTGGCAAAATTGATCGATGTTTTTTTGAAGGAGTAAAATAATTCGTATACAATTTGAAAAATGTATTATTTCGGTTGTTCTCCCTGTGTGTTATTTTGATCTCGTATCTACATATGTGTATTCTCCTCGCTCTCTCTTTTTTATGAGTCGTTTGTAGTCTTCTTTTCTGACTTATTGGACGCATGAACAATCCTATTTTTGTTTTTATTTATTTTTTTATATCTTTATGAAAATGCTTTAGGGCGAGGACATGATACTGGCTTGATTGGAGTTAGAACTTGAACTATATTCAAGACAAGCAAAGATGTTGATAATTTGAGGATTGAACTGGTTCAAATTTGAATCTCACTTGAGCTAGTGTTGTACTCTCCGCTACTATTTTTTTAATGACAGTTTTGAATAGCTTTTGCATTTTCAACTACTTTAATAATTTATTATCGTATTATTTTAAAAGGGTGTATGTGCAATGATTTTCTTTTTTTTTTTACTCTTCTCCCTTCGCCCCGAGATTACCATGTTCAGTATCCTATGATTACCGAAAATCAAATAAAATCAATAAGCTAAAATGAGGGATGATAGAATTAGCAGTATTCCATGCGGAAACATATCTTCCTTCAGTTGAAAATAATTATTATTCGTTTTGTATAATATTTTTGTTATCTTTTTAGCGTTTTAAAAATTTGTTTGTACGTTTTGTTTGACTTTTATGTTTCAATTTTTAATCCCTAATTTTTCATATCAATACTATAATCTTCCTGATTGACTTTCAAAGTTCCTTACCTGGTTTAAGTTTTTTTTCCGCCCTTCGAATTCTTGTTGTTTGAATTGTTTGTGATATGGAAGTTGTTATAACGAAGAAACTACCGAATATTCTTTTTAATTTTGCATTTTACGCTACATTCTAGTATCTGTATTTATCCTGATACATTTGATATTATATTCTTCTTTATAGGTACTTGTAGTAATTTTAAGTTTACTTAGATGTTGTTTCGTTTCTAATTTAGCAACATGTGAGATTGTGTTTCAAGACCCGAATTGGTTAATAATTGGAGATGGACAATCTAATTGCAGTAGGGTCTGGATTGTATGTTCCGAGATTACAAAAAATTTACCCTGTTGTTTTCTCCATTCCTTTCTGAAACGAAATGCCAATTCAACCCCTTGATTTTACTAAAATTTCCATTTTCTTCGTCGCCTTCGTGATTTTATTTTTTAATGATCAGTGGTGAACTGAGCACCAGAACGATTACTTTTATTGGACTTGTTTATTTGTTATCCTTTCTTAGATTCTATCGAGTTTTCTTTTGTTTTCCTTACCTTCATTTGACCATATCAGATACCAAAATTTATTATTTTTGTTTAAAGTATCTGCTGTAGTTTAACTAGGATGTTTTGAATTTTTTTATTTTTATACAATTTATTGCTATTGATGAATGCATTATCATGATTTTCGCCTTGCTCTTTTTATTGATTTTCGTATTATATTTTTACTCATAAGATTTTGTTCTTATTTGTTACTAGGTACATATTTTAATTTCATGTTGAGTACTCTCAACTAGTACTTGTATCTTTTTAGCGCTCGCAGCTTGTGAAAAAGGTATTATGTAACTTTCTTTTCGATGATTATTTCGTATGCGCAGGCTGTAGCCATGATATTGTGTTATGGGTGACTCACTTGAGGCCTCTTTAGTGACTCAATTTTACACCGATCTAGCTAAAAATTTGGCAAATGGGTTAAAAAATGCCTGCTCGAATGCTTTTCAAAAATGTATCAATTGGCTTTTATAAGAGAAAATTGGATTATCACTTTTTTTTTTTTTTGGTTTGTTTGGAGAAAAACCAAGACTCTAAAAATTAGTAAGTATACCTAATTTGAAGACTTAATTGATGAAATTTTACGCACTGGAAATTTGAACAATTGAAAAATCCAATAAAAAATTGAAAAAGATTTATTCAAGAGAAATTCTTTTTTATGTGATGCGTTGCGTAAAAAAGTCCCTTGTGGTGATATTGAAAAGTCATCGCAGAATGGCCAAAAAGTACAGCATTTTCACACCTTTTTTTGGCATTTTGGCGGAAATTTTTTTTTTACCACAAGGGACGTCTTATTAGTTTTACCGTTTTCAATAAAATGCCTACATTCTCTTCGATATGCAAGCCCTATAACGTGTAAGTATGTCAATTCGATTTGAAATTAATCGAGCAAGTATAGGCATTTTAGGTTACTACTTACTTTGAAAAAAAAAAAGAAATAAGAAATGCGTAAATTTAGTGAAATTTTAGGAGTTTCAATTCATTTTCTACCCACAATTAATTTTAACTATTTGAATAAGCTCTACATGACTTTACTGAACTTGAACTCTGTAAACTAACACAAAGAAGAGAATCTATAGAAAGGAACAGAGAAAGGATATGGACAAGCATGATAAATAAGGAAAACTAATAAAAGAAGAAACATCTACGATTGTGAAGAGTTGTAAACGACCAATGAGAAAAAAGAATTTGCAAGAACGATTGTTAATTGTTATAAGTAGAGCATGATGTGGATAAATAATATAAACCATTACCTATCACGTGATAATTTCGCGTCGACCAATCGAATTACTGAAAGAGAAAGCGTTCCCGCATATTTATCTCTTCGGTTCTTACTTTTTCTCATCTTTTTTTCGGCTCTTTCCCCTCTTTCATTCATCATTTCATTTACTCAGTTTATTTTTTGCACTTACTGACGCGTGAGATAGTCTAGAAGACAATTTATAAGAATGATGCTCGAGTTCATCTTCGCGCTAGGCGTAATGATTATCTATTTTTGATGAGGAGCTTAGCATTAGAACAGATTTGGAATTAATATTGCGATTTGGTCTTCCTTACCTACTACCATTAATTGGATTACAATTTGAAATACAGTACACATTTAATTTAGTATTTTCAAACCACCATACTCTAAAAACACCTACAATGCTAAATGATTGAGTATAAATGCGAGAAAAAAAAAACAGGGACCAGACCGCACTGGCGTCCCAAAGAAATAACTATGGTCTCCAACTTTTTACATTGTTCAAATTTAGCTTTTTAGACTAATAAAGTGCGCCAAAACATATTTAGCAAAATAATACTGTATTATACGACGTATTGTTGAAAATCACAAGCTAAAGTCGATGGCCCAACCGCCCAATGCAAATAAGTCGTATCTCATTTTATTAAATTTTTCAGGAGAGCAAAAAAAAAGTTGACATTTACTAAAGTACCTTTGCGCATATAGACCTCCAAGGTAAGCAGTCGGATTTCCTGGACATCTGGCTAATCCACTGAGTATGACAAAGAAGAAATCAGCTTGAGAGATTCAGGCATAGATGGATTTTTTTGCCCTGGTTACCCAAGCGTTAACTGGATAGACCTGAAAACATTTAAATCTTACCCTGAAATTAGTTTTTGCGTGGACGGTCACACACGATGATGAAAATAAAATTTCGAGTTGATCGAATCGACAATTGTGTGAGATTATATTATTTAACCTCTCAGGTCCTCAAACCTATTTAGCTGAACATCGTAAGCAATGAAGCACCAAATCGGCGAATGTTAATTTTTAGGACATGGTTAATTTTTCACCCGTTTCCTTTAACAAACCACATTTTTTAAGTAATATTCAATTTACTAATCATTATAAGGACACTTAATTGCCACTCGTAATTACCGGATTCATTGGTTTTACAAATTCATTAAAGCGAAACTAAAGGTTAGCGTTTAATCATAGGATTAACATCTCCAATCGATGCGCCCATAGTTCTTATATTGTTTAAAAATGGGCGAACAATTTGAAAGTAGGGAAACTTTTTGAAGTGAAAAATACAATTGTCTCACTTTAATGGCTGATTTTTCTCAAACATTTATTATTTATGCGTTATTATAACTTCATGGTGCAGTTAACTTTTCATCAGTGGCACGCCAGAGGAAACATCCACACAAATTTTTTTTGACCAGTGTATCGCGCGCCAGAGGAAATCTCCGCCCCAGTGATGAGGGTAAAGCAGAGAGACTTGTGCGTAGATTTTCTCTGACACGTGACAGATTTTTCCTATCATCTCTGGGTGAGCCAAATATGCTGGTAAAATAAAATCACTTTATTCAAAATAATTTTTCATCCCGCTCCCCGCATCATTTTCTAATTTTGAATTTTCTCCGGTATAAGAGGCCAATTTCATATCTGAAGGGGGGGCAGACATCCTGTGAAATGTCTGTAAATAAGATTATCATGACTGTTTTGATTTGGCAAAGAATTTCTATGTAAAAATTTTTTCAAAACGACCGTGAGTGTAGAAAGTCATTTCTCATTTGCTATGAAAATAATGAAGAAAGAAACGAAAAAAGTTGTGCTTTGATAAGTAACGTACTTTACAAGTTTTAGAACATTGAAAACAAACTTTTATCAGATTTTTTTATAATTATAAATTATACAAACAATCTCTCTCTATATGTTAATACAAGTCGACGAGTTACACCTATTGCAATTATCGCCGAATGCAATTATAACTATTTTGGAGTAAGTGGACTATGTACATTTTTCACAGTTTTTGACTAGCAAAAACAGAATACAAATGAGTGATTAACCTGTAACAGAGAACGATCAGCTCGTCTTAATTTATATGGCATTTTCTTTCTTTCTTTTTGAGAGCAGACAACGCGATGTCCTATATTTTGGATGCAAGACGAAACTGGTTGTAGTGGGTTAGTAGGATAGATGGTTCGTCTGCATTAAAATCGAATCACTCCGAGAAATGACAATGCGACTTTTTCTTTTCTTCTTATTTTTTTTTTTGTCTTCTGTTCTTTTCATTCTTTTTATTTATCGTAGGTGGTTAACATAAATTGTCATCATTTTGATTGGTGCCAAAATCATTCTCAAATGAACGCGATAATTGATTAATGAAAATGTTTTCCATGTTTATTATTTTCCTTTTTCGGTGCTTTAAAAAAAATTAATTGAAGTATAAATCAAATAAGAAAAAAGATGAATGGAGAATTAAGTCACGGACGGTTTTTTTGATCAACCTATACTGTTACTGGGGACACACCAACATTTCATGGGGTGCCCATGAATTCTTTCGAGGTCTTATAATATTTCTACAAAATACTATGCTCAATTTTTACGAAACCTGTGCTGTTTGTTTAGGAATGAATATCATCGTCTAGGGGAAAGAATGGTATCAAAAAAGTAGTTTTTGAGAAATTATTTGATTGGAAGAAAGTAATAATGTTTTGGGACTCAGTTTAGGACTTATAAGCCCGTGATATGAATTACGGTTTCAAGAGTATTATTCGCAGTCCACCACAAAAAACAAAATATCGAATTTTTCAAGTGGCGAAAAGATAACAAAAAAGAAAACCTTCGTTTGTTGCAATCAACCGAAGGTAGTTTTAAAAATAGTGTCTGCATGTATACTCATATACAATTTTTTCAAATTTACCTGCAGGTATCTAATTGGTTCCAAGCTGAACTTACCTGCGTTTTTCATAGAAGTCGTCCTTAGACAGGCTATTGCATAAAATACATTTTTACTTTACCCAAAATGAATATTTACAGCACTAGGGGGTTTCACCCGCTGGCTGCTCATCCCTAGTTGCTATATTGATTTTTCACCATCTGATCTCCCTTCCACCTGTTGTCACAACTACACACAAAAGGACAAGTGTGTAGATATCAACAGTTGCTTCACGCACATTGTTCGTTGGCAGAGAGTTGTCTATAGTTGATTTTGGATTTTACAATATTGATAGAGAAGAGAGATATTGCACTATGCTACTGCAGGATTTTCAAGTTATAAAATACTCTTATACCTAAGCTAAAGATCAACCCTCATCAGATATCAACTAAAAAGAAAAAGACTATTTTAAGAAAATTATAAATTTTTTTCTCGAAAATTTGATGAATGAGTAACATGGTTTGCCACATAATTGTTTTACCGTTAAATCCACAAATTATGAGAAGCATTTGATACTTACCTAAGGATATAAAATAACGGATGAGGTACCTTTTTTTTGGTTCGCCTGAAGCAAAATCTTTGAATTTTTACCCTCTCAATATTCCAAGGGGCAGTAGTTGAAAACCAGTTTATAACTGTTTCTTATCAGACTTGACTGAAAAAAAATCAATATGAGTTACTTAAGTATGCCGAAAAAGAGGAGTTCATTTGACAAGTTTTTATTGTTTTATTACCCTCTATATAATAGTACGGTATCTATTAGTTTTTATATCGCTTTTGTGAAAAACATGCAACGATAAAAAAAACTGGAAGCGGAATCCAAGATAAGGGTTCTTCCTTATTGGAGGTTTTATATTTTTTTGGTATCTCCCGACGCAGTTACTTTTGAAGTCATTGAATTCTTCAAGGATAAAAAACTGCTCGGTAAAATGAATACCGTAATACACAGAATATAGAAACTAGATGTCTATTATGCTCTAAAAAGAGAGTTCTTAAGACAAGATAACTACCATGATTAGTACAGAGGTACACTAGGCTACTCATGAATGACATTTAAATTTGATATTTCTATTCTACACTGAGAGAAATTAAAATAGCTGCACGTAATTTTTACGAGTGGAATAAGAAAACAGGGACAATTTATTTATTTATTACAATATTTGTGTCACCCCCCAACCCCCACGATAGGTGCTTGAAGGTCCAAATGATGGTGAGGGACAGTTTTGACAGTTTTACAAATGTACTTAAGGGAACGAATTTTTTGAAGAATGGAGAATAATGATAGGAAGAATGAAAATTGAACATTTCTAGAAGAAAATTACTATAAAAATAATGAAATATATCATCTAATGGTGAAATAGTAAAAACTAAAAAGTACTAATTGAGAATTTTTCAATAAATAATAATTTCCATAAATGTGATGAGAAAAGTTATTGAACGTAATGTTTATACCCAGTCAATATTTTTGGTACTAAGTATTCATTTCTGCAATAATTTTTCCTTTTCTTGTAGTAATTTCTGCCAGGACCCTGTAATTGTCTCAGTTCTCCTATCTAAATATGCCAAAAATTACTATTAATTTTTCTCAGAGATTTAAGTTTTTAAATTTTCATTTCTTTGGCTATTCCTACTATGGTTAATTTTTCCTTGTATCGTATTTTCAGTGAAACGACAAGTGAATCCCGAGAAAAAAGTAAAAAAAAAAAAATCCTCCCTCATCAAAAAACCGATTCAGTTCTCATCAGCTTTCATCACACAAAAAATAAATCTAACTGTAAATTCTTCGCAGCTGTGGAGAATTCAAGACGCCTCAAAAAACAATTGAAGAATCGAGCTGGACGGCTGGGAATATCACCCTTTTTCTCGTGCATATCAGTAAAAATAAGATGAAAAAAATCGTATCAATAACAAAAAACTTGACCCATATAATGCGTTAGAAATGTAAGAGGTTCCCACGTTTTCGAAAAATCCCTACGACCACGTAGGCAAATGTTCCATAGACGTGGGAGGGAAAAAAACGGAGAGAGAATTAATTTATATACGTCTGGTTACCTTTTAAAATTGTAATAGCCGAGAAAAAATTGAGATATCCTATCGACTTGAACAATGAAATGTGGACATGGTGGTTAAATGTGGGTCAAATAAAATAGAAATACAAAAAAAAAATAAACACATTTCTCAAAAAGAGGTACCTGAAGAAAGGTCCTTTCTTTTCTAAATTCGGTTATGTGGCTATCACTTCCACCTTCTCGTAAAAAGAAACAAATCTTCCTGCTTCCATAGTCTTCTGACAATTTTATACGCTCGCCATCCAATTTCTTCCTTTTTTACCCTAATTTCTCCCAAACCCTATTTTTCATTCCCAAAGAGGTGTTTACAAACATTTTTTGTAGTCAACAGTTCCGCATGTTTTAGCATCTTCTTTCACAATGGTACCGAAGATTATGAAAAGACAGTTAGGCCAACAGGGTAGTTAAAGCAAAGAACAGGCGGAGGTATAATTTATAACTTCAGACTCTATTGTGTTGGTAAAATGGTTGAATGTTCACTAAATAAGAGAAAGAAATCTAAATGGGAAACTTATAGAGAAATGATTCGTCTGGTGAATAAAAAATATTTTCTTTTTCAAAGGTTTTCAGATTAGGATTTTTTATCTCCATTTTTTTTTTTTTTTTGAAAACTGTGAGAAAAATTGAAAAAAAATAAGGTCGTAAAAGCAAAGACTTAAATCTTGCCTTCTAAAAGAACGTAATATCATTCTCAAGTTAAAATTCATCTTGGCTTATACAGTATCAAAAATTGTTTCTTTTTGGTAATTTGTGGGTGCGTCACAGGGATCAGGAATGGCGGAACTATTTTTTTTAAAGGATGGGCCAGGAGGAGAGGAGGGAGCAAGAAAAATTATTCGAAAATTTCAACATCCAAAAAATTGATACTGAAGCTGATTTTGTTATTATTTTTTAATAATTTCTTATTTTTACTGCGTGTTTTTAGTTCATTTCGAAAAATGTTTGGGTAGACCATGGTCCACCCACAACCCTACTCATTAGTTCCGCGACAGAATAAGTATCTAGTATCTACTTTAACCGCGAAACCCTAAATTATTAATTTTTTGTTTACGACCTCAACAGTTTAGGTCTTAGGTAGACATAAATTGGAGTTCTTTCACAAAAATGGCAATGTAGTGGCAGATCTGTTCAAAAAAGAATTAGCATTAAAGCAACAATGAGTTTGGTATGTTCGGTATCTTTGATGAATTATCAAATCTGCATATCCATAGACCGACAGTGACAAAATAACAAAGGTCCAAACCCTTCCTAAAAATTAAATATATCTTTCACTTACTACGAGGAAATCCCACCCAAATCGTTTATTCAGTGCACCTACCTGCTACAAATTGATCACTTTATTCACTAGCGACCTTCATCCTTTCGAAAAACTTAATGAAAATACCTAGTATACTTATTAATTATAAAATGTTGTAGCTACATGTTCTTAATTTGGTTTTCTTACATAAACGAAACAACCAAATTCAAATCACGAAGAAAACTTATCCGAGTATTTTTAGTTGGAATTTCAATGAAATCTGCCATTTCAGAGCACAAAAAACTGGTTAAAACATGAACTGTAATTTCGTAATTTAGCCAACGCAGGTAATTTTTAACTTCAAAGGAAAAATTGTTTTTCTTAGAATTAATTCGTCGTAGTTTATGTTTTTTCGGTTGCCAAAAATAACTTCACGATAGATACGCATGCAAACGAGCATAGATTAGTTTACGTTTGTCTGGAGTCAAGTTGGCCATATTCAGTGGTACCGATGCTCTCAAAGGGACCCCCTACGATCTAGCATCGCTGCATTAGCATCGTATTTTTGACAATGATGCAGATTAAAGACAGACATTAAAATAGATCATATTGTTATGCAAAATTCTTAGGTATCGTTAGTCTTTCTTTATTAAACGGAGATAAAAAAAAAGATCACATTTTAGCATGCATTTGCACACAGCCAAATTTTAAGAAAAACCTTGAATATTAAATAGCGGTTTCCTTTACAATGCAATTCTCATTGTCAGGGGTTAACATGCCATTGTAGAAGCATTTACAGGATATTCGGTGGGCAAAAATTGTGTTAACCAAAGAGGAAGGCATTTGTGACTGAAAGAAACCGCAAAGTGGTTCGAAATAGCAGGATATATACGAGTAAATACTATTTTGCAGCGAATGTGTCAATCGAAATTGCAGGTATTTGACTGTGGCATAATGAAGGGCTCGCCTTCGCAGCATGCATATGGTTGCAACTGATGAAGACAGTTGTCCTTCGTAATAAAAACGTTTATATTTGCCGAGCGAATAAATAAAAAAATACGATCGACATACCTACCTTTAGGTATACGCAGTATGTACCAAAGAGAAGTTTGGTATTTTGTCGGTTCTTCAAAAAATAAGAGGCATGCTCTATCAGGCGTGAAATATCATTATGATAATAATTTTGCATTGAATATTTATTCAAATTTCAAGATGTTTTACCACAAAATACAACAAATCTACTTTTTCGTATTTTACGTTGGCAATCAAAAAACTATTTTTAGTAGAAACAAGAAACAGTAGATAAATACTTGAGTTTTACTTCATTATAAATGAATGGTAAAGCTGATAATGACTGAACACAAATAAGTGATTTTCTTCAAGAAGGGTGTATCTCGAGATACGCCCGATACACCCTTTTTGAAGAAATTCAAAAACATTATTTTATTATGCTTCCTCTTTCTGGTAGTGAAAACCTCATCCTACTATATATATATTGTCATTGTAAAGATATTTACAAAAAATGTAGCAGAAATCCTCATATTTGTGTAATTAATGGCATATAAATTTTCAAGAAGTGCTTATGAGAAACTCAGAATCTGAACTAAGGTCACATTCGCCAAAAATCAAACTTTTTAATGGATTCTGAGAGAGAATTTCATATTCTGAATGGTGGGAAAGTTGGTTTTTTATTCAGCTACAGATTTTCTCTCAATGAATAGGGATAGGGTTAAAAATAACATCAGCAATTTTTTTATGGTCATAAAAACTATCATGTTGTGTCTAGTAGCATTACCCAAGCCATTATTCATGCATTTGGCATTATTAACTTCCACATTCTATAAAGTACTGATGTTAAAAGGGAGAAAACAGTAGTTTTCTTCACGAAGGGCGCATCTAGGGACTCCCTTCAGCCAAATATTATTTCATCCCTTGCTGAGTAATCCACTGACTCATTAGCAATTCTTATACAGGAGAATTGTAGCAATCAAACACAAAAAAACCGCTCGTCTCAGATCATTGTAAAAAAAAGTTATGACCAATTGAATAATTCAAATGCTTTTTTCTCAAAACGAACTTTTTAGAGGCCCTTCTTGAAGAAAAACACTCAATTTAAGAAGAACTGTGACACACTTCTGAATGATTTTTTTGTCATTGTAAGGTAGCTTTCAAGAGTCGTAAAAAGTGACACTGTCATAGTTGAATTACAACCAGTTAAAATGTGTACTTGAATTTATATACATAATATATAATATTCTTCTACTACAAAACCAAGACATTTTAGTTCCTTAACAATTATTAGACCAAGCGTATATTTTGTTATCGGATGAAAAAAGTAATAAACTTTCCATACATTGTAAAATACATTTTTTTCATCTTACCAAAACATCGTGCTTTCTTCTTTCGTCGACTCTTGTTTTTATTCTCTCTGTTTCTCTCCTGTGCTCCGATGATATTATATAGTATACAAAATGATATCAGTCGAGGTACTGGAGGCATTATCGATGAGCATGTATCTTCCATTAAGGTAACTTTCCATTTTGTACTGAATTCTCCATAAGTATAGATGTCTGACACGCCAGTTTTGAAAAAAAAAAGTTGTTCGAAATAAAAGTCGCGGTCGTTAAAAAATTAAAGTTTAATCTTTAATCACGCCTTTTCTTCCTTCACATCATCTTTTACTCGTACTTCTCCAAATACCGGTTTCGAACAGTTCCAAACAAAATGTTACGCACATGCTAATGCAATTTTGCGCCCATTTTGAGTGAGAGTGGAATTTTTTACATTTTTCATCAATTTACCTGGTGACTATACGAGGCTTTGGCATACTGGGGGGGGGGGGGAGTTGGGGGTTTAAACCTTTTAGAGCTAAAAAATTTTATAAGGAAAGTTATAAGTATACCTCTACTTTTGAATTAAGTATGTACTTTGTGAAAATTACTCATGAGAGTTGATCGAGAAGGATCTAATATTTTTATTTTTTGTGAAGCAAATAATGCTGTTTCAGGAAAACATCGATAGTTTAGTGCTTGAGGAATTTTTAAATGCTCAAATGGGCTTATTAGTATTTCCATTTCCATACGCCGGTAAAGAATTATTGATTTTTCAACTCCAATTGTGAAAATAAAATTTAATTAGATATAGCCAACCTGAAGTAGGGCCATTCGAAACAAAGTGATACTTATCAGAAATAAGTGAAAAAGTAAATCTGGAGACATGATTTTTAGGGACTGAGACATTGACTTTAGGAATGCTAGGTAGCAAATATAAAAGTATAGATGAATGAAAATCTTCAAGATTGTTGATGAGCACCTGCTGTTGACCAAATAACTTTGACAGGCTATAAATTATCAATTCGTCTACTCTGATTTGCCGATTTGCAATTCTTTTTTTTCTCTCATCTTTTCATCTTTAAAATATATCATCCTGTCACTTTTGAGTAAAAAATATCCTTTTTGAAAGTCTTTATAAAAAGGGAAGTCTAGTAGTTTTTGAATTGTCTCTTTGTATACAATATCATTGCTACCTGTTGTACAAGAGACGGATTAGAGCAATCTTTTATTATAGATATCCATTATATTCAGTGATGATGGAAGCACAAAGAAGAAACAAGTGTCGATTGGACAAAAGAAATCAATACAAACCTTTGTTGTAATAAAAACTGAAGCTTTTGTTGCTTAAAGGTCAAAGCGGCTAAAGTGGTTGGTGATCCATTGAAATAGACACGTTGACCTTTTATCCAGGGATGGAATTTTTAACAATACTAAATTGACTCCTGTATTTTCTTTCCAAGCATAGTCGGTGTCTAGGGTCTATATCATTTTGATACATCTGTGAACACCGAAGTCGATTTGTCTTTGTATTTTTTCTATCAATAGAAATGTATCTGCTACATTTAGCCTGTTTTTCGAAATCTTCATCTTGAGTAAATATTTCTGAAAAATCGTATATTTCTACCAAAAAAGATTTCTTTCACTTATTGTTGATATATATTTTTAACAATATACAGCAATAATCTGAGGATTACACATTTTAAAAATGTTGTAGTTGTGTGGTATCAAAAAATTTTCAAAATCAAGTAATTAGTCCCGCTCAGTTTGGCAGCCCTTTAATAAAACTTTAACTATGAACTATTTCTGAAAATTGGCAGCTAATCACATCGTAGGTGGGATAAAATGTACAATTTATTGAAAATAACGACAAATTTCAGTTTTTCCCACTCAGCGAGCATTCTGTAAAATTTGAGAGAGTTGGGGGGGACTTTTGGTTCATTAGACTGGGAGATAAGAAGAACCAAATTTCAGATAGGAGAATTTTTATTTCAGAAAATGCCAAATTTTCTGGAATGTATTGAAAGGCAAAAGTTGAAATTTCCAAGCTTTGAAGCCCTCCATGCATGAATACGAGAAAAATAATGAATTTTTATACTCCCTTTAGGGTGAAATAAGATTTTCCTAACTGATCGTCACCTCTGCAACACATTACATTGACTTATATTTTCTCAAATAGTGGGTTTTATTATTATATTTTTTCCACTTATAATTTAATGAATTTAATGTCGTGTCATTAATCTTTCCATCAAATTGTGTAGGAAGTAGGAACTAATTTATTTTTACAGATTTGAGATTTAATTTTTTCAGTTGGCTCAAAAATTGATTTTTCTACTTACCACCATCAGCTTCTAAGCATCTAATTTACGTTTGTTTTTCCGTTCATTATTTGCTCTTCAATCACAAACAGTATGTTGGACTAATGCTGTATAGGACTAACTATACGTCTACGTATAGTGCATGAGTTAGTTTTTATTTATATATTATGTATCTACTCGTATTTTATTTGTTGTTGTTGAAAATCAGTTATTCGTGAATGCACAAAAAATAGAAGCTAGTTCTGCGTTTATTTATGCATACGTATTTATTATTTTATATACTTGAACTTGGCGCTGTTCCGACAACAACTTTCTTTTTTTTTTCTGACTTCGTATCCTACGTTCAATGTTGAGGCCAGCATACGCACAGCCAGACGAAACCGGTTCACGACCCTTAGAACGAAATTGCACTTATCCTATGCATTGATCATGATGATTTTATGTACTTTTCTCTCTCTCATTCTCTGCCATTACTCTTTCTTATGGTTCCTTTTTTTTTTGGCACATATTTATATCTGGCAGTTCAAAATGGAACTACAAAACTCGTACGCATTCGAAAGTGACGGACTGACTGGCATAAAAACTACAGTACCTGTACCAGGTGAAGAGTGAAGATCACGATGTTAGGTTTAAAATTACGTGTGGCTTTTTTATAATGCATATGCATAAATTTTGTTAATTATGATCATAGGGATTATTAATGTTCGCTATAATAAGGTAAGGATCTTTATGTTCTGAAAAGAAAGTTTTGAAAAAAAATGAATTCGACAGATATAATATAAATTTTTAGAAATGTCATCCGCTGGACATATTTTATAAGTCAGACTACGATGCTTAGTTTGTACTAGCGGATTATAGACTTCAAGAAAATAATGAAGTTTCTCATTTTAATCAATTTCGAAAACTAAATTATTTTTTAAATGATAGTTTATAACTGACGAAAAGGACATGAAATATTGAATTCATGAAATGTTACCTTTAACTAAAGACGGATTCCTTTTTTCTGGAAATAGAACAATGTATAGAGTGCAAAATTTATCAAATAGCTTTTGATATTGTTATTCCATTTGTAAAAACCTACAGGCACCTCTCAGGTGTGTCCAAGAAGTCAACGCTATATTTTTCTAAATTTAAGATAATATTGGGTTAAACGAAGTAGTTATTTATCAAGATTCAACCACTTCTACATTAAAAATCATCAAAATCTTGAAAACCAGCAAAAATGTAAATATTTAGTTCACTATACAGATATTCGCGTACACAGATGCCTCAAAGAAACATCTCCAGAACACTCAATTTGATAAATTATTCAGCAGCCAAATGACTCAAATTAACCGTTAAATTAACTTTTTACTTTTGTCTTCTTTAATTTGAATGTTTTTGTATAACTCGCTCGAAAGAACAGGTTTTCAAGTTTGTTTTTAATGCAAGTACTAGTACCTACTATAAAATAATTGAGTAGCAGTTCGGGTGGGTATTACAAATATAAATCAGAGTAGTAGCAAAGACAACCAGTATGGGTAGCTTGTGGTATGTGGACCTCTCTTTATTTATAAATAGAAATGAATTTCTTGGGCCTGTGGGGTGTGGTTAGGAAGAGGTTAAACAATTTTATGTGGCAAACGAAGCGCAGATTTACCATGAATGCGAAGGAAAAAAGGAAGAAAAAAAAAGGATTCGTGCTGTGCAGGTGCCGAAAATGTACGATTCGCATTTTGTCGTCTCAATCTTTTCAAAAGCAAATGCGAATTAATTAACATACTAGGGTTGAAACAACGTTGGAGATGAAGGGCCAAGTGAGGTTACTGTAACTAATTTGACCGTTTTGAACCAATCTGCTATTTTCCAAGGTCAATTCTTAAGAAATACCAAGAGAGCCGCCGAAGACTGCAGATTATTGTTGGCCGATTTTGTTTTGAAAAATATTTAGCTGTTTAGGGTGATTATCGAATTTCAGAAAGGTATGCAGGTATATTATCTTATTATTACGAAAGAAATGTGAAAATAATGTTGATCGGCTGGTAAATACAACATTATGTCAATATATTTTTGTTGAGCGTTATTGTGACCCCCAATTTCCTTATTGGATATTCTTGTGGCACCCATTTTTGCTTTGTGGCACCCGGATTTGGGTGTCACAACGTTTTTAGCTAAAATTAGTGGTTTTGGGGTCTAGGGAGCATGGGGGATGCAAATCCACATTTTACCCCGGGTGTCACATTGACATCCAAACTCATCCTACATACTGGGGGGTTCCCTGTATGTTCCACCAGAGTGCGGAGTGTTACATACAAACATACATAACCTGCAAGTAAATGTCTTTGTGACCCATTGATAATAAGATACAATGTGGCACCCAAAACATGACAACAATGCAAAATAAGATTTTGCAAAGGGTTAATTAGATATTGGATTTTTTTTCACTCATCAGATTAATTATGTAGTTTTTGAATGAGTCTTTAGTCTGTACTCTGTACTCGGTAATTTTTTTAGCTTCTGTTAAATGCCTCACTCGATATTTTCAAGGCTGAGGAGGCTGGCTAAATGGAATTTGCATTATCGAGACTGAGGACGAGGAGGCTGGCTAAATGGGAATTTAAAGTTTAAAGACTGCGGGAGCGGGCTAAATGGGAACTTGAATTTTTGAAACTGTGGAGGCTGGCTAAATGAAAATTTAAATAAAATCAGGCGAATCAAAACTGAACCTTATCTTGTATGTATTTTTAAAATTTTTAAATTAAATTCAATGTAAGTACTTATAGTGTGACTTCGTCACATTATGGGTTCGTTTGGAGCCACCTTTACTGAGCTAGGCTACAAATTTATTTGAGTAAATGCTGTTGTGGCACCCATGTATATGCTTTAATAAATAACATTGTAACACCCTGAAAGGTAGATATTTGGCAACGCCTCTGGGTGCTATAATGACATTCACTAACCTACATACATGGGTGCCACAATAGCATTTACTTACATTTTCAATACATGGGTGCCACAATGACGCTGAATAACCTGGGTGTCACTTCGTTAAGAGTTTAAACATGTATATTTTGAGAGATCAGCTATTTTAAGACAAGGGAGTGAAGATGATTTAGTTTTTTTCTCTTTTGTAGCCAAGTTCTGCTCATCCAATCAAAATGGAATAGTAACAAATTTTTTTTGTGTACTGGCGTTTTCTTGGTGTACAATATACCTTCTCTACAAGGAGCCAAATATTTAGCAAATGTGTCCATACATTAGAAGTTTCAAAAATGAGGACAAAAATTTGTTTTAAAATGTGAGAATGCTCAGTGTTGGTATCATTGGCACTGCGTTCACTAATCAAACGTACCTGTTAACAAATTCTAGGTCAGTTCGTATAAATTTTAATATCTCTTGAAACCAGTAAAACATACCGACTTCATAATGGCTGCCCAAATTCTTTCACATAGAGTAGAATTTTTATATATTTTTTTGGAAGAATTCGGGCAACTAAGGCAGAACGATGATGGCAGAAAGTAATTTTTTTTCTTTATTGCTTGCATTTATTTCTGATTATGATTATTATTCATAGAGATCGAAAGTGTAAATAATTCTTCTATCGTGCCTATTGTTTCCCCTCTCCCTGAGCCTCCGCTCGTCATGCTCCTTTTGTTCCTCTTTCTCCTCTACTCGATGAGACTGCTTTTATAAATCCTGGTCTAACAATTAGAAGACGCGTAGGAGGGTGAGGGAAAACGTGTATATCTTTTAGGTTTTTTTTTTGTGTGTATTTCTTTCCAACAAAATCTCCAGCGATTGGTAACTATACGTATAGTTGGAGGAAGGAAAGGTATACAGTATACACTAACACACTGAAGCAGAGATTGGAGAGGAGCAGATGAACCTGTGGATGAACAGGGCATGGACCGAGACAACTCCCGGAAATAGGTCAACAACTCTGCGAACCGGATCCGGATATCTTTGGAACGTTGTTGTTGCTGCTGTTGGTGCTGCGGTTTCGTGTTTAAGAACAGCTCGAATACTGCCTACGTTCTACGTCAATTTTTTAAAACCATCTTTTCTTTGTAAGGAATATAGACAGCCAGAGAAAAAGTCAGATGGTTCAATTTCTGCAGGAGATAAATTTCCACCCCGTCAATTATTGACATCAGCTCTAAAATGGCTATCCAAAAAATGCCACCACTAGCTGGCATAGAATATTTCCTCTCCGAATATAGCTGATGGCCTTATTTGGAAAGTTAAAGGTCAATTGCAAAATGCCAAATTCGAAATTTAATATAGTAGTTTTCGAGTTTCAGCTTCGAATGCTATTGACTGTTGAGAAACTGGCACCGACAAACGTTAAGAGTAGCTTAGAAAAAAAAAGCACCGCAGGTCTGGAAATGGGTTGGTTCCTATAGGAAATCTGTTTTATGCTGCGTCTGCACTATAGAGCATCAGATTCGGGGGTAAGTAATGTATTGAAAAGAACAGACCAAGAAATTTGATGTCCAATAAAGCTCAAGTCCAAAGTCACAGATTCTAAATTCAGCAAATGTAGAATAAAAGACGAGTAAAAGATTAATGAGCTTCGAGTTTTGGAATAATGAAAATATGACTTTATAGAGGCTTAGAAACTTGGAAAAAAATGCACACTCGTGGAAGTTGATATATTTTTCTTTATTGGCATTAGTTGGGGGGGGGGGGGGAATAGAATTTATAAGTATATGTGCTCAAAAATAAAACCCAGGTTGAGAAGTATATACTTATTAAATTGGAAATTTGTATACAAATTCCAACAAATTGGTAATCTAATTAAACCTTATATACATTTTCTGTGAATGAAAAAATCATCTATAATTTTCTGTCATTAAATTTAGCAATGTTTTACGCAGCACAAAATAAATACAAAATGATGCGACTATTTTGGGTAGATCGGATAAAATGAGGTTGCTACTATGCCATGTTATGCCCTCCCTACATAAATTTACTTATAAGTGTAAGCTTATGGAGTTGGTACAAAATTTTCTGCTGGCATTTCAAAATAGATTTAAAAAAAAAATCGATTAAGAATTCAAATCAAGTAGCTCCTTCCTTGCACCATAAAAATTTCTTATCAAATTATTTCTGTCACTCAAGCTTATTTCTTTTGCTTTTTCAGAAAAAAATTTCTATCCCTGAAAATACTTAGCTGTGCTGGACTATGTGCTGTTTACTCGCGACCAATTGAATATTAAGAATAAACCTGTTATTGTCGTTATTTTCCAGTCGTTTAATTTTGCCCATCAGTTCTCCATTCTCCAGTAATGTTTCCTCACCGAGATAGACAAAGTAATAATTTAACCGTAGGCTTTACTATGAATTTAATAATCGTTTATCTATCGGTTTTATACCCGGATATTCATTTACACGTTCATCAAGCTGTAAGAACAGATAGGTACCATACTATGTATTATAGGATAGGTACAAATAAAACTACCTGAGTAAATTTTTTCCCTTTATGTAACGTGCTGCATAGTTGAAAGAATATTGTTAGATCTTATGTAATAATATGCTAGCTGATGAACATATAACGGAATTACACACCCGTCTTTATAGGTTTATATGAGAAAAATTAAGCCTGTTTGCTTTTTTCTACGAATATTTGTCATCTAAAGGGAATTACAAGAATATACATAAGAAAATGATAATTTCCTCGTTTAAAATGAATATAGGAAGTACTTCACCTATTTGTTTTTATAGTCTCATCGTGTCTGAATTTAATTTACATCCTCCTTGTTCAGGAGTGTTATAACTGTATTATAGTTATGCCTGTAGTGAGAAAGCTAAAAGAAGTCGAGGAGATGAACCTTCTCCACTATTTACATGAATTTAGACAAAGTACCTATACAACCCTTTCATCTCAAATCAGAATCGAATTTCTAAGAGATATTCAAATTCAAATGTGTCGTGAGTTTTTGAATGCAATTTTAAAAGAGTTTAGATTCCGATTTTCGAAAAACTAGGACGATTTTTTTGGAATAATTTCGAACCTTCTAATGCTAAGTTCCAAAAAATAAAAATTCATTTTTTCTCTGATTTGGCGAGAATAGACCCTGATCCATCAGCTGTGAGTGGAGACATAAATAAATAATAGTATGAAAAAATTCCCGAATATTTTGGAAGAAAACTGTGAAAACCTATCGAACTAAAAAGGCGAATGTTTTTCAACTATTTTACACAATTTATGAATTGAGATTTATCAAGTTTTGGATTTACTGCTAAGTTGATTTTGTTATTTGTGAAGGTGCAGACATGCAGAGAATCTCAAAAGTAGGTAATGAATTTTTTCACATTACTCACTATGTGCATTCAAGATATTTAAAGAATTTTGAAAGTGAAGGGGTTAGTTCTAGAATCATCCATCCGAATAAAAATGACATAGATGTTTTTTTCCGAGAGGCACAAGGCTCAGGCCTCATTGAGGTTTAGAATCTCTTTCGTCTCCGGATTTGAGAAAAAAATATCGACCACACGTCAAACCAGAAAATGAAGAGCCGTCTCTTCATTTTTGTGAGAATATATGCTATATCTTTTATGAACACATGAATCACGAATTTATATTTTATGGTCGTAATTTCTTTGAAATTCGCTCGCTTTATTCGTCTTTGGGTATACTGCCGACATCATTGTGGAACTTTCACTCTCGTATATGTACCTATATCGTAAATTGTGCATGGTCCACCATTAGCATGCAGCCTTCTTGGTGAGTGGAGTGGGCACGTTGATCGGTAAGAGGAAGAAAATTTTAAATCCTAGACCTGGTAACGAGTTGTCGAAGAATATAAACGCACAATAAGCGAACTAGATTAAAAGTTAGCAGAAAACGGATACGACCAGTGGATGAGGAACAAAAAAAAAAAGGCGAGCTGAAAAAAAAAAGACAAGATAGACGGACACGTTAACAATACAGAATTAATGTGCCATGATTCACTCTACAAAACCAGTTAGTCGCCCGATGGTCCAATATTGCTTAATAAAATTCTGGAAAATATTACGTCGATCATCTACAGGATTTGACACACTTTTGAGCAGTAAGTTCAAATTAGCAACTGAAATTAGCAAAAAAAAGCTTCTCTGCTGTTTATTATGAAAGAAAACAAAAACAGTTATTTACTTATTGAAAAATATTGCTCTTCACACAGATAAGAGGGTCTACTATTTCAGGTTTTAGATTTCCATAAAATGATAAGAGCAGGGCCACTGGCTACGGTTAGCCTGGGACAGTAAAGACTTTGGTCCTCAAGAGGAAGTGGGGTATATTGAAAATTCACAGGTTTTACCATTTGGCAGAAATCTGCAGTGCAACATTGCAAGTAATATTCACTTTTTAAGTAATCTCCAGTAAAGAAATGTTTGTCCAGAGAAAAAGGTCAATTTTGTCAATATGGAGTTATGGGCACAGGCATATATAACGGATAAAATTCTATTTGAATTTGAAATGAATCCACCAGTAGCTCTCCATAGTCTGTTTGACGAAAGAAGGTACTCTGACGTCATTCTAAATGATAGATGTGAATAAGTGAGATGGGTCATCCTTTGACAATAGAATACGTGGACTATAAAAAGTAATAAGAATGTGAATACATCTGATAATAGGCTACGCTCGTAAGGTGACTAGATTAAAAGTAGTGTATATTAGCTTCATATTAAGATAATCTTCTGAAAATTGAAAAAATCTTCATTTATTTACTATCCTCTAAGGTCCTTTTTTGTTTTTGAGGTTTCCATATTGACGATTAAGAGTCAACGTGCTTTTTGCTATTTCATACTACAAAGTATTCCATAATTGACGTCTCACTGAATGTGGCGGGTGTGGCAAATATTGCTTTATTTCTCGTATTTTAACACTTTCACCTACCGGATGTTGTTATTCTGGAGTCATCGGCGAAATGCAGTGTATTTTTTATCCAACCATTCTTCTGGTTTTTTCCTTCACATTGACAGTGTTCCCATGTTCAGATATATTCTGTACGTACAAAATATAAATATGTATATAATGCGAATTTCTTGTTTTGTTCCGAATTTTTTTTCTTACGAAGTTATTATCTTAAAATCTTTTGGTCACGAATGTTATCTATTCTATTTGAATGTCTGCTTTGTGTGCTCCATTTCGTGCTGTAAGAAACTAAATTTGGAAGAGGTTACAGTTTTTTGTTTTTCATATGTCTGGGTGGGTGGCAAATACAGTATTTTCAAAAGTTGTTTGTCGAACAAGTATTTTGTTGTTATTTCTTCTCTGGATGGAAAAAATGAACCCATTCGTTTATTCCCTAATTTCGTTAAGTAGGTTTATTAAAATCAAGGTCATTGATGGGAGGAATTTCATCACTGAGACACAAATGTTAGGTTGGCTTGTGAATTATAACGTCGTGAGGTGAGATTAGTTCGATAAGAGATGGATTTTCACAATTTTCAAAAAAAGGAATTCAAAATCTCTAGTTTGAACATACAGAAAACTGGAGAAATACGCTGAGAGTATATTTTTTGCTATTTCTTCTCTGGGATGGTGGAGGGGGGAGTATATTGATAGAAAATGTTCAAGAGGATTCAATATAACCCACTTCACACTCTTTAAAAAATTTTGATTTTCTCTGGGGAGGGGGCATTGTTACTTCTGAAAAGACTCGGCACCCAGTAAAAATCCCCGTATGACTAAGAGGAGCTAATTTTTTGTTTTAGTATAATAATTGTTCAGTCACACTGGCTCATTTCTGAGAAAAAATTATTGTGTGTTCCTTTTCTTCCTTGTCTTGAGTACGATATTATAGGTACATTGAAAGAAATGAATATAGTATTAAATTACAAACAAAATAGTAACTTTTCTCATTATAATGAAGAAAATATTATAATTTATTGTTGCAATTCTTAATTTTTGTAGTAATTTTTGCTATCTTAAATAATATATTCAATTTTTGTAGTATTTGCTGCAACAAATTTTGAATTATGCCCGTTATCCCATTCGAATTGTAAAAATTATTACTTCAATGTTTTTCAGTGTAGCTACTATCAGATTCAGGTTTCTAGTTTCAGTACCTGCACCAATATTAGAAAAGAATTAGATTTTACTGTATTCATTGAGCCGAAGAAATGCAAACTTGATTCTTTCTATTTTACGTTGATTTTAGTCTGCATGTGTTTTAGTCGATCTTGAGTTTGGTCCACAGTCTACACTGATTTTAGTGTACGTTACTTTTCCCATATTTTTTGGGAATCAGGAAATATAGATTAAACATAACATAGTCTAAAAATAATGTAAACTGAGAGCCTTTGCAAGAATAAAATCTTTTGTATTATAAAATTGTAACCTGCTAGTACTGTTTAAATAACCTTTTCTTAGTCCACGTAGACTTCAGTTTTCATTCAGACACTCGAAAATTGCCACTGCTGGCTGTCCAGCTGTATACTCGTATAATATGTTCGAAGAATTTTTGAAATATACTTGATTAAAAATTTCAAGTTTACACAAGTAACAATAGCTGTCACAGTTCCAGGCACTAAAAATCTAGAAACACCAGTTACGTCCTACCTCAAGATTCAGGTACATTCTTTTTTTAATGTTCCTTTTAAAGAGACAGAATTTGGACTAATTTAAGTTACCTACTTCCAAACGAGTTGAGCGAAATTCCACTGAAACAAAGACATTTATAGTTACTCACATTCATTTTCATCATTACATGACATTCTTCAAACGAAAACGAACCGGAATCATTTGCAAAGGAAGGGGAAAGACTCCGTCAGATTTAGCCGATTTGGGCTAAAAGTATTTTTTTTAATGGGCCAGCTAAATACTTAAAGTGTGTCACTCACTACAATTTACATTTCATTTTCGCAGACGAGCATGTATTTGCTCAGTTGCAGCGAATAAAAAAAAAAAGGTACTTCATTTATTGTAATTTTCTGGTAGGAGAACCATCGTCTCTCTGGTGTCTGGCCTCATTACAAGCGGATTAGCTACGTCATCGGCGGCGGTTTCTGCCTCAGAAAATTCGTTTACGGGCGTGGGTCAAGTTTTTTTGGCCTCTCTCACATGTGTCCGGTTTTAGTGTGTAAACAGTGTGCGAAGTACATTCTATTTATGCGCTGTGCGGTCAAGTTAAAAATTCATGAAAATGAAACAGCATCGCGATATTTTCCTCCGTTTAGACCGAATTAAATGTGAATCGCATTCGGCTGCACGACTTACAAAATGTAGGACATATTACCCGCAGAGCTCTGAAATACCAAAACTGTATTTGATAAGGTTTACTACAGCAGTTTGAAAATAAAAACTCAGCTGCCTATCGAGTATTCACAGAGCGAAAAGTTCAGAAGAGAGATGAAAAGTGTTGGATTGTTTAAGATTATAAAGCCGCAGCTCATAACCACATATACTCGTAGATTTGGTGATAAATTCCCTGTAGCATGCACTAAAAAAAAAAAAAGTAATTCACTACTTTTCATAGGGTGACAGAAATAATTTAATATTACATATATTGTATACATTCTGAATATTTATAGCACATTTTTACCATCTTATATGAATCTTGAAATGACACTGTTCTATGAAAAAAAAAATGAAAAAAATTTCAATATAGAAATTTTTTTCAGTGTGTGTATTATATAGGCAATGTACAAATTATATTTGCCGCATGAAAAATTCTTTATTATGTCTCCTCCCACTTCCCAAAAATCGTATTCCTAATAGCCAGATATACCTATATACTTCATAAAATAGAATTTGGGAAGAAAAATGTAAAATCTGTATCCTTGGCTGCACAATTAATCATGTATAAAGTAGCTACTTATTTCTCATAAAAATTAAGTGTTTCCAGTTGGCGATGAATTCTTTGAAAAAATCCCTTGCAAATCGTATAATAATTATGAGCATTTAGTAGCTCACACGGGTTTCACTTAATGACTTGTAAAAACCAGAGAGTCGCTTCACTCCGTATTTTTATTGCACTCATTTCACAGTCTCGCTGAAGTTTTGTACCCAATATTTTCGGTTTTCAAATAAATTTGGTGTTGCTACAATTGATTTTCCAGTCCATTGTACAGTTTTTAGTACATCTAATTAAAATATAATTTATCTTTTAAAAACTTGTCAGCTTCTGCAAACGTTGAAAAACTTGGCAAGGTACCTATGACCAAGTTACTCCAAAAATTCGAGGGCAGGTCAAGGAATCAAAACCATACATACGTACGTATTGCTTGCTACCTGTTACAAACTGAATGCTTTGAACATAAAATACGGTGTTGCCAATTTATTTCTCGAATTAAGATTAGATCCTATTACTAAATTATACTAATTATCAGCGCTAGTTGTATTTCATTGAGTTTTATTTAGTTTAATTTGTAAATGTCATTGTTTGTGGACAGCGGACGATGACTTTTTTTCATGAAGAACCAGCGATATTCGAAATTTCCTAGTATTACAAACCCCTACTCTCAGCCTTTACTGATCACATGACAAACAAACTCGGGAAAGAATTTCTTGGAACTTCGAAGAAGAAAAGAGTCTTGAATGCATCTCAACAAATATTGGTTTGGCAAAACGAAACAAAACCGCCCCGTTTCCGAATACAAAAGATTTCATCATCTCGCTACCTGGGGTTGGTTTATTTTGGAAAACTGCGCAGGTACAGTGAGGGATGATTCTTTAGTCCCACCCACACTGAATGCAACAGATTTTGAAAAATAGAAACGTGACAGCAGTTTGTCTTTGTATGTACTATGTAGTCGTCTCGATTTCGTTCTATTTCGTTATCTTAGTTGAAAAGACTTCTTCCTTAATGTTCTAAGGTTTTTTTCAAGATCCCAAGTATTACTTATTCTCTTATTGATTTTTAATTGGTGTTTTGAGTAAATTTTTCCAGCTGTTGAAAAGTGAATGTGTTTAACTGTCAAATATTGAATTTTTACATTTTTATAAAACATTTTTAATTTTTCTATCATTTTTAGTCGTGATAAGAATTGCGTGAGTTGTGAATAACCGAATTTCGTTTAAACTTACATTTTCAATTTGTGATAGAAGTAATGATTATGATTTGTGAATAACTGCGGTAGTTTCTCGAGGTGCCCCTGACGATATTATTTCTGCAGCTTCTTAAGACAACTCTCAAGGTATTGTTATTTTTATTAGGCAGATATTTAATAATTCAATCATAAAATTTCACTCTTTGATTCATCATTTGGCTAAACTATTAACAAAGAAGGTCTGTTGAAAACCTGCTTATTTTCAATAAGAACTCGATACAGACGATATCTACTTCAAAAAATTTACAAAATTTCATCTCAAATGTGACGAAATGGGATAATTCTTAGCTTAGGGATAAAAATATCATATAAGTGGACTCTGCTTGATAGTCATTTAGGCCGAGGTTATATCAAATGTTTTTTTGTCTGTTAATGAATTTAAAAAAGAAGAAAATTATAGAAATTATATCCAGTTATAGTTATTGTCTTTGAGACATGGGTGCTAACTTGATTTTATTGGCTGCAATGGATTTGGGCTAGTAGACGAAAATAGTCCAAATAAATCGCAATGGTTTTAGGCGACTGATAAGCGAAGTTGATCAATGCTTTTGGGCGAGTACAAAATATCATCTCAACTTGCTGGAACACGTCTTAAAGATAAAAGCAATAGTATTTGAATTTCACTAAATTTCAGAGAACGTATTGTGTCGAGTTCAGAAAATGTTTAAAAATCTTGATTTCGGTTAATATTAGAGACGGTTCAGAAAGAGGTAAACTATATTTTAAAATACAAACTAATTTCTACTTTGTTCTTCAAGAAAAGTTTCTTCAGATTATTGAGAGAATTGGGAGACCAAAATCTGTTTGTGAGTTCAGAACGTTAGAGGGTTATAAGTTGAGCTAGAATCAAAATTTCAATTGAAAATATTACGTAGCCCTATAATCACTCACCAAATCAATCAGAATTTCAAGTGAAAAAGAAAGAAGCAAAAAACAGTAGAATTTCGTTATTAATCACGTAGAATTATTCTCAACTTATAGCCTACCTAGTAACTATTTCAAATAAAAATGCAAATTATTAGTTATTCATAACCTCTGCTGTAAAATAAACTTTAAACAACTTGCTTTATTAGGACAAGTTTTTTAAACATTATTTTTTCAGAGTAATTCAGAAAATAATTATTTCTTTTTTCGATTTCCGTCTCGTTATAGATCTCAGAAATTTGAAAATGGACTCCTCTTACGCAGCAGTAGTCTATCCGATTAGTGATACGAAATCATGGTCATCTTACTCTGCAGACAGATCCTACTCGAGCTTTAATAACCCTAACAGCTTTCATAGCAGCACTGAAACTTATGCACATGATTCGATGCGTGCATCCGTCAGTCCCATAAATTCATTCAGTTCGATGAGCGAAAACGACTTTCAGCACGTTTCTGGGGACTACGCTGTCAGTTCATCGACGGTAGGTGTCAAAGCCGATAATATGGATCCTCAACTGGTAACTGACGTGGCCTCAATGGTCAGAGGTATGATGAATGACACGAATGATGTCTGTTCAGAAGGTAACTGGTCGAACGATCCGTCGCCGCCGCTGGACACACTTTACAGCAGTAACGACAGCACCAATAGCGATGAAAGTCATTATGCTTATAAATCATCTCCATTGCTGTATGAGAGATTGAGTCACTGTCCCGCAGATCTTAGAATCGATTCGCCATTCTGGCAACATTATCAGCACGGCCGTGATCTTTCGCAACAGATTCCACATAAGACACTCGCATTTCATGGTCAGCTCCAACAAAGTGGTCCGTTCCCGCAACGTAGTCAGTTTCAGCACTATAGTCAATTCCCCCAGAGTCACTATCAGCAGTATGATTACCAGCAGCAGCAACGGTTTCAGCAAAAGTATCAGTATTGTCAAGTGAATACCAACTACGCTGCACCAGCGTTGGAAAATTATCAGCAAAGTCGTCAGCAAGAGGTGTTCGGCCATGGGTCTTCAGTCATTTCACCCTCACGGTCCTTGGCTCCAGTGACCAAGCCTGTTTCGTCACACATTCCGTATTCGGCTACTAGTCCGTCAAGTCAAGTTACCAGTTCTGGTGGTTCCATATTGGCACCCCCGTCCCGGAAAAAGGCACAAAGTCGAGTCAAGAAGAGCAAGTTGTTACCAAGCATACAAAATGGCGACGAAACGGTTTCTTACAACTGTCCACGGTGTGATCGACCATTCAGAAATAAGTCCAATATTAGGGTGCATATACTTACGCACACAGGAGAGAAACCTTATGGCTGTGGAATTTGCCCCAAGAATTTCCGCCAAAAAGCTCATCTACAGAAACATATGTCTATTCATGCGAAACAGATGAACGAGAAATCTGCTTAGTCCAATGATACCTTTTATCGTGAGTAGTTTTTTATTACAGTAATTTTTATACATCTTATAATGACCAAGTTGATTCGAATGCAGCTTCGCGAACCTCCGAACGCAGGTTCGAATCCTTATAAAAAAAAAACAGCTGTTTCGTAGCTTTTTATGAAACTAAATCTGAGAAAACATGCTTTTAGGTGAACAAAATTGTAGCCAAATGAGTTATAAGGTTAAAAGTATTTTAAAATTTTTCTTGCTCAAATAGCATTCTGAACAATTTGAGAGGACACAGAGGACTTCAAATTGGATTTGCCCTACTGTATAAAAAATAATGAATTTCGATTCCCTTCACCTGAATGTATGATTTCTCAGATAATAGGCTAATACAAATTCGCTAAGTATTGATAGGATTTAGGAAACAATGTTTGACTCTTCAGAGAATTTCTTGATACGAAGGAAAAAATATTTTAAAAAAACTGAGTAGTTTGACTAAGTGAACCTCTCCTCAGCTCCTCCCTAAAATATTGGTCTGTAGGTACGCCATTGCCTGCTATAATACGTTGCAAAATTTTTGAAGAAGTAGCAAGAGAGTTTTATTTTCACAAACTCTTTATAATATTTTTTAGCAAAGGTGTTTCGAAATACTCATTTCTAACATTTTTGGAACACGATGTGATTAATAATTATTGCATAGCCTTCCAATAGGCAGGTAGCATGAATTTGAGGCAATTTTTCAATAACAATTTTTTTCGAAAATCACAGGATTCTCCTATTTTTTCTGCCTTATGATATTTTCAATGTATTCCTTCACTTCGAACATTTGAACTCCCTGCTCATTCATCACTGAATCTCAGTTAAACTGTGCAGTGATTTAGGTGCCTTTATTTTAAACTATAATAAGTCCCTGATGTAGACGTGGTCGTCTTATGACAGGATAGGACGAGAGATACAAGTAGAATCAGAATATTAGTAAAGAAAATGGAAGAGTGAACTGTGACATTTTCAGTGTATTATACATATAGGTATACAATGAGCAATGACTATATCCAATTTTTACGAGAATAACTAATTAAAGTAAATAAATGCAAATAGAGAAAATACTGAGTAAGATTTTATTTATTTTTATTTACTTTTTTTTTTCAGATACAGAAGCCCAAACCAAAGTTGAACGTGTAATATAACAATAAAACTGCAATATTTTAATCATCGTTTTCAATTTAATCAAATTTTACCATATAAAATTAAAAACTCCGTTTTCAACTATCAGTACCTACAGGTAAATTTGAAAAAGCTTCAGTACCCACTCAAAATTGATACAAATGAAAATAAAAATCTTTTGTACTCAAATAAGTGAAACAGGAGATTGAAAATTTTCAAAAGTTACGTTCAAAAATGATTTATTAAATATTTTTTTGGAATTTCTTTAATGACTTGTATATGAAGGATATGGAGATAACCATATAATTGCAAATACTTGACTTTTTTATTCAGGACGATCGAAACAGTATTGTTACCGTGGATTGATCTTTTATAGTAGCAGTGTTGCATATTATCATTTTATAGTTAAAATATCAATAATAAATAAGACGGTCATATGTGTAAGAATTTATTTTCAAATCATGGTGACTAGGTAGTAGTGGTATTAACCAAGTCATCTGTTCTTAGTTTTTAAGAAAATTTTTCTGTATTCTAATTCGACTTGGTTCCTCTTAATTTCTTAACAGTGTAATATTATTAGATACCTCTACTTGATCGTTGTTTAGGCAATTTTGCGCAACACGTAATCCAAAAGTTCCCATTTTATGCAAGAAAAAAAACCTAATTCTGTAATTTTTGGCATCTGTAAAATTAATAGAATGTTGATTCATAAAAAAAGACATTTTCAGTTTTTTTTTTAAATGTTAAAATAGGTACAGTTTTCGTTTAAAAAAAGTGTTTTTCTGACCTACGTTTGGATTATGTTGTTTATAAATCATTTTTCTTTCAGCACTGCAATAAAAGTGCCCACATATCATAGAATTAATTGATGTAATATTTATGTTTTTATAATTTCGGTGAGTTACCAAATAATTTTGTTAAATGGGTAGGTATATGTGACGAATTCTGAGAATGCATATCTTCGAGTGAAGGAAGATGAAGTTCACTTAAAAATTTTTTTAATATGATTCCTCAAAGTAAAATAGTCCTAAGTCTATTTCGAATGATAAGCGAGAGGGAAGAAAAGAAATGTTATTTATAAGCAATTTACTTATACTTAAGTTAGGAGCCAGAAAATTGTGGTCAAGAAGACAATTTTCCTGCTATTTAGCAAGCTCAAATCAATAAATACGAATACAAAAAATATTATTATCTTTAGAATAGACTAATGCATCAAACAAAATTTATGTTTCCATCTTTTCGAAATTATGAAAAATAGACACAGCATTTTTTGCTTAAAGGAATCGATATAGCATTGAATGAAAAATCGAAGGGTCCAAGAAGAATCTTCCACTCAAAAAAATTGGCAGAGATGATCAGAGTTTTGTTATTAAAAAACAAAATAATGCAATTCTAAGAAAAGAAGTTGTATAATTTGAAAATACAAATTTTTGTTTTTTCACGAACGTGGGAAATTTGGAAATGGCCATCAAAAAAGAAAATTTTGAATTCCTCTGATTGAAGAACTGATAACGTCCTCTTTGTCCTTTGAAAGCTAAAACAAGATTCATCGTGTGGGAAAAACATATTATATTTTCGATTACTTTAAACATAATCTATAATAAGTATAGTGTACGTTATTCTCCTCGAGAAAGGTGTGAAAAATGAAGTTATTTTGAAAAACAACTTTTTTTCCTGAACGAATGTTTTCTCAGATTTTGTCACGAGTAACTTACCATTATTTTTTAATAAATTTTATATGAATGTTATTATTATTTTTTCATTTATCAAATGACTTTTTTTGTTCAAACAAAATTTTTGTTACTGCCTTATGAGGGTGTCAAAACTTTCTATTCAATGAACAGATAAGCGTAATGTTTAAAGGATGGCAAATTATAGGTCATATCGTCGGTGGTGCGATAAATAACTCCTACATGTGCTGAAAATTTTGAAAATCATTTACCTGTTTCAACAGTTGAAGTGTCTTTAATTTTAATTTAGCTGCACGCAAGCAAAATATATATTCCGACAAGAAATTACTGATAGATGTAGTAAGTTATATAATACTACCACATTTTTACCATACTTGAGGAAAATCATCCAGAGGGAAAAAAATGTATTCAAAAATATGATAGTCGAGTGTTGAGAAAATATTTGTAATTTTTTCAAAATTCCACTGAAATATTGAAAAATTTATTTGAAACTTGTAAGGTATGGTATGATGCTAGTAGAAAATGGTTTTCAGTGTGATAGAAGTATGGTAATATAGTTAGGCGCTACAGGGGCACTGAAATATGGTCGACCAACCACTAGTGCGGTAGTTGTGGCAACCCTGTGTCTCTGGTCTGGAGTTTTTGATTAAACGGACTACAATCGGAAGCAAAGACAATATTGTTTTTGTCAGAAGGTAATGGAAAGTCGCAAAATCATACCCAACAGAACTCTTCACTGTGGTAGTAAAAGACGCAGGTATATGGCATTTCAGGTGTTTTCCCAACTAACAAACCTTTTTTTTTTTTTTTTTTGTGAATGAAAGAAATCATTCTATCGAAAGGCATTCGATTTCATTTATACTCAGTTTGGCGTATTCAGTAATTGTTTGATATTTCTACTATTTTATTGAACACCCGTGGTTGGACACCCCTCGATGAAAACAAAACCTTTTCTGTGAAAATTAAGAACCGCCATGTCGCCTCTAAACAAAGACCGAAGCACTCACGACTTAACTCGCCTACGGTGGATAATTCTTTTTGGCTTTAAATATTAAAACGGAAATAAAAAATTGCTAAATAGTTCCTTATCGGTGCGATTTTTGACGAATATTCCATTCTATCGTGAATTGATTCTGAATTCTTCCGTTTCTTTAGCTGGAGATCTGGTTCCAGGAATCCATCACTGAACATAAATACCTAAAAGAATCGGTATTTTAATCTTCCTTTGTGTTTCACAAATTCATAGAAAACTATAGTATACTCGTAAACAAATATCAAATTGTTTGAAACAGAAAGTCACAAAAGTCAGCTGGACGTAGGAAACGGCGGATTTCTCATTATCATATGATTTAGCAATGCTAATGATGTATGTTGATTTCATTTTGCATGCAAAATAGGGACGAAATTCTGGAGAAGACTTTTTGAAAATTTGTTTTGTCATACCTAGTTTATAAAAGCTGAAAAATGTAAAATCAGAAATATCGCTCTAATTCTATGCGGTTATCTCTTTGCAAATTGAAAAAAAATTTAGCACGTTTTACTGTTTTGTGAATCAGGGACAATTTATGAGGTCAGAAAATTCAATACTAATAAAGTGAGTAGAAATTTTCGTGGCCAAAAATGATACATGTAGTTGTTCTCACGATAAATGCAAGCCATTTTTTGTTCGAACCAAAAAAATCTAAGGGTGCATGTATTTTCTGAAAAAATTAGGGGAAAAAAAATGGAAAGAAAAAAACTCTGAAAAAAAACTCTGAAAATAAAACATGAAAAAAAGAAGTTTATTTAATGCTATATCACTTGTCTAAGTCTAAAATGGGCCAAATCTCAAAAAACACGTTGCCTGATTCCATGCCAAATCAACCAAAATATGGGCGATAATTTTTTTTGAATTTTGAGTGTTTTGGACTTGGACGAGCAACAGTATGGGTATGTTATTAATTACTGAAAACAGAGACGAAGAAATCATCCTAATATAAATTTTTTGGTTAGGAAGAGGGAGCAAAGCAGGTTGTCTGAAGCTGGGAAAATCACACTGGCTCAAAATCAATTTTCCACCGATGCGATGGCTGTTCCCATTTCTGTATGTCTTCTGAAAATTTCGTGAAACGGACTACGATCATTCGCGTTCATCCACCAACTTTTCAAATGAATATAAAAATCATTAGCCTTAGCATTTAGTCTATGTAATGAGCTAATCGTTCCCATTAGAACCATGCCTTCCCTTCTCCAAGGTCTGTTTTTCCCAGGCTACATGTCGTGAAAAGTAAAAAGAGACGAAAATGAAACTACTGGTGAGAAAAGAGTGGAGGAGGAATTAGAGAACCAGCACATGAGAGACGATGCTGATAACTCTGTTTACTTTTCCCCCGTCCTCACTCGTTCCACATTTTCTTGGTCACTGCCCATGAAGACGAACCTGGAAAATGCTGGCATTCGAAATAAGAGTAGGGTGACGGGCAGCCGGTGAATTAGAGGGGATAAGGGAGGGAGGAGCAGTGGTGCATTGATAAACAAATGTAGGTTAGTGTACCGGGCATTCCCCTACCTTCCAAAACAAAAAAAAATTGAAGAAGACGAAGAAAAAGAAGAAAAAAAAAACGTCACGCTCACGCCGTAAGGGCAATGGTCTTCCAAACCTTAGCAATTTAGTAAGCGTAATGCGTTTCGTCGTTCTACATCCATTACAGAACTTAAAAGTTTGTAAAATTTTCATACTTTTCGTTTTTTCTTTTGATTTTCCTCTTTTTTCCCGAAAATCGTTTGATTTTTTGACTAAGCTCGGGTTATGCTAAGAAAACTGTGAAGTGATAGTTTTACTCATAGCATGTAAATTTTAATTCGTTAAATAAATTTTTAATTCTATTTCGAATATTGTATAACGTAGAAATTTTTAATTTTCAATTTCAGTGTTCAGTGATCGGGTTTTCTTTTATATTTTTTTGTGTTTATCTAACATCGATATCAATTTTTCGCGTATTATCAAAGTTTTCTTTTAAATTCTAGCCAAATTGCGTTTATCTATAGTGCGTTACCTTTGTGAAATATTTGTCATTGGATTGAAGTTGCCAAAGTGGAACCAAGTTGTGGATGTGTAATTTTTGAATACAAATTGTACCCCGTCAAGTATAAGGTAAGATTTTCACCATTTTGTTTTTGACTGTCAAGATATAGACTGTTGGCAAGTATCGAAAATGCAATTGGACTCAATACTAACTTTAATAGCTTACTTTATATAAATTGAAAATTAATTTTTTGGGAAATGCTAAAACTAATTATTTTGCATTAAAATATCTAACGAAAGAGTTGCTTTAGTTATTATGTGATACAGAGGCAATAAATGTTAGAATCTCCTCGACGAAATTTGTCAAATGTAAACAATAAAGCCGGTTTCAAAAATATAATTTTCATTAAGTTGAAGATTGATGTCAACTTATCAGTGAATTTCATAACAATATCAACAATACTCGTAGCATTTTTAACAGGTTTTTTTTTTTTTGAAGTTGTCAACTTTCAAAATTTCTCGAGTCTATAGATAAGGGCTTCTATTTCTGGGTCTCAGAAATATCCGATATAAGTAAATATAAGTACTAGAAACAATTAAAAAATATGATTTTAAAGTTGAAAATTGATGTCAATTTATCAGTAAATTTCATAACAGTATCAATACTACTCGTTGCATTTTTTTTTTTTTTTTGAAGATGTTGACATTCAAAATTTCTCTAGTCTAGATAAGGGCTTTTATTTCAAGGCCTGAGAATCTCCAATAAGTAAATACGAGAAACAAAACGCACTTTTAAAAAAATACCCTGGAGTAGTTTTACTTTTTTCGTGAACCAAACAGAAACCCGAACCAGAATCCACTTTTTGAAAAACAGGCATGAATTCAAATCCCTGACTAAATGGATGCGTAAATTGAATCAGTTTCGAATAAGTTTCATGAAACCGTGGCAAAATAATCATACTTGTAGTTTACTATGTAGTATATGTACTTTCATCTTGTACACGCGCCCCTAAATGTCTTTGAAATTAAGAACATAATATATACATCCAAAATAAGGGACGAGGGTGTATTTTGAAAATTTCTTCTGCGAATATATTGGAACTTGAAATTTGGACTTGAATTACTCTGATGAGTAAAATACCAATTTTGATCGAGAGCTGAAGGGTAAATATATAAATTGAAGAAAAAATAATGAAATTTATTAAATCATTGAAATTTTTTGGAAATGTATAACTATGTTTGAAATATTTGATAAAGTTATATGAAAGTGAAAGTGTAATTAAGAATATTTTGTTTGGTACAGATTGAAGTTATCCAAATTAAGCCTAAAAAAAAAAACTTACAAACCTATTTTTATTTGGGAATGGAATTACGTGGATATTATTCAAGAGTCACAGTTTCTCCAACAAGGATGTAATTTTTTTCAACTAGGTACTTAATAACTTATAAACTTAATTCTGCAGTTTTGTTATCCAGAATGTCTTGGAAAATATTTCGATGAAATGGTTGCACTAAATATGCTATTACTAATTGACGGTGGAATTTGAACACTATGTGGTTCTGGTTCAGTGACCGGAATTTATTGAAGGTTTACGAAGTTTTACTTTTACCTATTCCATGTCCATGCGCCTGGTACTCATTAAAATGCAAATAGAGCACATGAAGGCGCTGAAATTTGTTCCTTTTGAGGTCAAGTGCGTGCTCTTGAAAAATTATTCTCAACTCTCTCGAAAGTACCTATACGAATAATGTGAATGTGTTCCGTTTTCAGTACCAACTACCAAGGTATTGTTGAAAAGTGTCACTTCGATTGCTTTTCTGCACTCGCTCCACATTTTTGACTGAACAATAAAAGTGGTTTCATTCGTTCGAATTAATATACAAGCCTTAAATTATTATTCACAGAATGTATCACCTCACCCATGTATTATCTAAAGGGCTTGGCTAGCAGCACCCGAGTAGATAATAATTTTCATTAAAATAAATTCAGATGTGTTGAACAATTTTACATTCATGAAGCTAAAATCTTGGCAAGTTGCCAGTGAATAGTCACAGAATTAGGGCCGAACTAGTATAGTAAGACGAGGTATTTCAACATTTGAATAATTTGAATATATTTCATCCTCGTCAAATTCAAAAGAATATAAAACCTTGATTAAAAATAAACAAAAAAAAAAGTTATAGTGAAGGGTGTCGGGAAAAACCAAGAAATAGAACGAAAAAGTGGCTTCTGCTGTGTAGCAGCTATTATCTATTCTCAGAGGGGTGATATATGCAGCAAAGTTGGAAAGCAGGTCAAAAGCTGAAAGCTAAAAGCAATTTGTTTTAAAAATAAAAAGCTAATAGCTAATGGTTCATGAGACTCCTGCCGTCCCATTTAAAAACCTACTTTTTTAGCGAGGCTTGATGCTTAGAATTTTTTATTTCACATTAAGCTTGCGCTTTACGCCATATAAATATAAAATTGCTTAGTACTGATTGGTTGATTCAAAGTCGAAACAAAAGACAAAAGCAAAGTCCCATTATAATTATAAATCAAGCTTTGAGCTGTATTATACTCATTACACAACTTCAGTTTTTGGCTTTAAGCTTTTAATATTGGAAACGAAACTTGCTTTCAGCTGACTCTTCCCATAAAACTTTCAACTTTTAGCTTTACCTTTTCCTGGCCAAAATTGATAGGTTGTTGGTTTAGGGCTTTCAACTATTCATTATATTTTTCATTTGTTGGTTTAGACCAAATGAATCTGAATATGAAAATCAACTTCATGTTCGAACGCAGAGTAAATAATATCTACACAGACCTACACTATAGTTCAGATAAGGCCAACCGGTTCCCTTATTTTAACGAGTCGTGAGTACGAGCTCGATAATGCAAGTAACAACATTGAAAAACTATTAATTTGAAGTTTAAGTTACCGTTTGCTCATTAGTGTGCGTAGAAAAAACAGCAAATAAGTTTGTAGAATAATAATATTGAATCCCAGTTCCAAGTTACGGGAGTAATTTTCGATGAATGTAATAAAAATGCTTTTCAGAAAGATATCGAAGAGTGTACTTAGCCTTACATTGGCTTGATTTTCAGAGGAATGAAACACTTTTTCGTAGTCACAATATCACAGAGTATTTTTGGAAATTACGACCATTATCGGGATATTAAAAAAAAATCATTTGAGCAGGAAGTCAAAAATTACTGCTCTAAATTGTTTCAGCTCGCAGAAAGTATTATGTAAAATATATTTTCCTGTATATTACATATTATATGTCTTGAAAGTTAGACTTAAGTTATAATTTAAATTATTTAGATTTAGATTGTTTGATTCCAGAGGAATTAAATTCTATTGAAAATAAGAAAGGCAAGGCGGAGGACGAAAAACTATAATTTATCTTTTTATACCAGAAAAGGGTTTATTATGAGATTCTAAAAGCATTTTTTATTTCAGCGTCACCCAGTTGCCAGAAAATTTTTTTATTCATGGTAACTTGTCTGAGAGTAAAAAAGACCAATCGAACCAGGGCAAATACCAAAGACAGCTATTAAATTAAATTTTTCAAAATTGACTTTACATAAAAAATGGTTAGAAATTTATATTCATGAAATAGAAAAACTATCTTTGATACTCAAACTAAAAGATACAAAACGATACAGAGGATAAAATATTGCGCTGTGTAGCCTTAGATTGAAATTAAATAGGTAAAGTTATTTTTGAAGTGTTATTCTCATATACAATTGCAACAAGAAAATCTAAGACTACTTATTTACTAAGAGCCTTAGATTCCAATTTCAGAGAAGCGAATTAATTTCTTTACCATGTTATTTAACTTTTTTATGGTGAAATCTGCGTTGATTTACTAATAGTCCTATTTGTCCAAACAGAGTACCAAATCCTTCTTACTCTGGCATTTGAATGACTTTTCTTTGTCTTGCATTTCTTATTAAAAAAAGGCTCAACTTGGTATCTTAAAATTTTGAAAGATTGAGTTATCACGTTTTTAATTAAGGTGGTCCCTGTTGCCCCAGTGCGTTTTTGTTACGGCCAATCTTGGTTTTAGAAAAGCCAATGTCCCATTCCTCTTGCATTAAGAATTAAGTTTGGCCCTTTTGTATTTTAGTAGTTTCAACTACTATTTCATAGTTTGGTCCTTATTGCGCCACACGGTCGATATTCCTATTGTATACTAGGACTGAGCATAAATTTTTCTGAAATTTTAATAACTTGTGAATTACGTTTCTTCTTCATAAATTATTTAAATTTCCAGCTGAAACAAGAAAATTTTTTACATTGGCTGACTTGTATCTTAAAAGCATGTACAGGTTGAAATTTACTTTGTTCTTGTGAAAAAAAAATTCATGAACTTCTACATGAAACTGGTTAAGTTGAACTTTAAAAAGGCTATTCATATTGACCTTCGAATGACCTAATGTTGGAAAAATTAATTAAAAAGTGTGTGTAATTTCTTAAGAGAATCATTTCAGTTCATTTTTATCTGCTGTGCTCATGAAATTATTAGTAGGCCTAACTTTTTGAACTAAAATTACCATAAATCTCAGATTCATGCATTAATTGATTTTGTGACCTGCAACTCAGAGAACTGACACAGTTTAAATTTATTTTTCTGTAAAAATAAATAGCGCTACAAACTGGTGGCGAGTTTGTAATGGGTACGTAAACAAATGTCGTTTCAAGAATATAATTTACAGGTGGATAACTTACATAGTAACCAACTACGAAGACTTATCTAATCTTTGGCGGATCACTTTGAGTGCCCAGAAAATCATAATTTTAAATACGAATACTATAGTACTACCTACTTCTGAAATATTTTACGTTTTGATGATTTAGATTTATTATGAACTCTACGTTCACGAGTCATGGTCTACTTTGGAAGAATATATGAAAATTCAACGTTTATGCTTATCGGTAACAATTTTTATTTTGCACCTGTTTTGGAAGTATAACCACCGTCGGGCGCATCGAAGAGTAGATTGTGAACTTTTTTCTTATTTGTGTTCAGCTAATAATACGAAATAATGCCATATTTTCAGAATTTTTGGATCAGGGAATAGTATCAGAGACATAATAAAGAAACGAAACCAAAAATTTTTGATCTCGTACAATGGACTTGAATTAGTTATACTTGTACTTGGATTTTCTTATTCAAAAGAGAGGTTACCTATATAGTTACCTATTACGATATTTTAAAGAAGAATCGATTTTTTTTCTTTTTTTTCTTACCAATCAAAGCCGTAGCCAGGAGGGCGGGGGAAATTTCCTCTGGCCAAGTCCCCCCTCCCCCGGCTCACCAGGGAAATTTTCCCCCTCAGCCTATTTTTACTTTAAACTTCCAATACTCTCTATTTTTGCGTTACAAATCTACGAGTTTTGAATAATTATGGTATCTTCGTTTATAAACTATCAGTGAGTTTACTGTATATTGCTCCATTCAATTAAAATCAGTATAATTATCTGTATATCTCTTGACATTGTAGACAAAATTAAACTGGCGAAAAAAAATTGATAAAAATTAAAAGATGTTAATACTTGGGGTGAAAAGGAAATGAAACGGGAAAATCAAACAATATGAAATGTAAATAGCTGCAGCCTTCACTGAAGTTTCGTGAAGGCGAAAGATGAATTCTCTTTTACAACAGGAGATTAGAAAAAATATCCAAAAATGTTTCTTTTAAAAACCAAATTGTTTGAATATGAAGCGCATAGGGACTTATAAATATTTCTCATAAATGTATGAAGAAAATGAGTATGTGTTCTATGTTATAGGTAGGTATAATGACGTCATCAGCTGAGGTATAATATTGAACTATAACAGAATTTTATAAGTGTATGATGACGTCATCACACCTATTTATAATATATAAACTGTAGATGATGACGTCATCATTTATACATATGTATGATGACGTCATCCTAACATTGGACTCTGACCAAACGACAAAAAACTTGGCGGACAAAATTTTGAACTAGGGTCCAGTACAAGGAATTCATCTTCAATACACGAACCGTAAATTATGACGTCATTATTTCTACACATGTATGATGACGATGTTATAAGTAGGTATGATGACGTCATCCTAACATTGGACTATCACGGAAGGACAAAAACTGGCGGACATTATGTTTTGGGCGGACATTATGTTTTGAAATTGACTAACGCCCAGTACAAAGAATTCATCTTCAATAATAGGAAACTTCTTGATCCCAGGATTCCCATGTGGGTGAGTTCAGGAATCTTGATTATGGCTGACTGCTTTTCTTCTGAATACTTATAATTATTTCTTTTTTCTTTTTTGTTACAATAAATAAAATATTGTACAAATTCTGAGAAATCGGAAAATGTCAGAGACAAAAAAGGTCATGGAGTTGAACAATTTGACAATTCTCAGGTACTTTTACGAGTATCTAAATAGAAAATGAGTGAAAGATTCTCAAGAACAGGTCTCTCAACAAACTTCAATGAAATAGCTTTACAAAAGAAATGAATAGAAATGATCAGTTTTTGAACCGACCGATGTTTCATTATACAATATCCAGAACCTGCGGTTTGAAGTCAATTGACCAAAAATGTAAGACAATCGTGGGAATTATCTGTGGCGGCAATGTTCAATGAATGTATAATCTATAGGCCAACCCATTAACGTAGTTTTCTCTCAGTGTGTATTCGGCATAATTGCGGATGATCTTAGTATCTATTGATAAACAGATTTCAAGGGCGCCGATAAATTCCAATTCTTCAAACTGCGTTTTTGTCTACATCTCACTGGTGGACAGTCATCATTTACCAACACGTATCACCAAATTCAATTAAATTATCCACAAACCATTTTGAAAATAAATTATACAATTGTTAACAATTCAGTTCTGACGTCATATAAAAACGTTATATTAGCTGTACCAAAGAATTTACTTCAATTTATATGAAATATTCATACCCGTTTATGTAGCCAAGTAGGAAGCGATCTGTACAGGGTGTCTATCATACCCATGATGGCTATACCATAATATCTTCCCCTATACATTTCTCAAATCTTGAAGAAAACTTTCAAACAACTACAAAAGATGAAAAATATTCATCTGAGTTGCCGAGAAAACAGAATGAATTTCATTATTTTTTCCATCACCAGGTTATTCGCCTCCGTTATGGTCTCTTTTGAATGATTCGAATACAAGGCCATAAAAACAGCTACTCAACTCCCGCTGCCTTCTCTTTTAGTGTGCAGCCTACCTTATTTTACGAGTGACAATATTCTAGTTTGCGGTCAAGGATATATAGCTATTCTTTTCCAAAGAAGATTACCACGTCGTGTTTATTAATAACGGATATCTGGAAATAGGTCTATTGGCTTTATAATATTTTAATAACAATAATACTTGCCTTGCAGGAGTTACAGTATTATTAGATTTATTTAAACATCAACGAGTAGCTCACTACGTGATAATTCAAGGTTTTTATTACTGAATCATCTAAATTCTTATAACTCTAATTGTAAGAAGAACAAAGATAAATTTTACTCCGGAATAAATACAATCACTCGAAAATGTCCGCTAAAAACTTATGCATTGCATACTCACTTATACTCATACAAATATAATCTCTTTATTCGAGAAGAAAGTATACCAATTTTTTTACCAGAAAAATCCGTCTATCAGTATTAATTTTAATCATTACAAATATAAAAATAATGAATAATGAGTAATATTATTGTTCTTTCTTATTTTTATACTTAATTGAAGAGTGTTGATTTAAAATGACATACTTAAGTCAATTAAGAAAAAAATCAAATTTTAACCAAGTTAGAGATCGAAGGACATTGAAAATGACTACGTATGCATCAGTTAAGGATGTTATATTTGTCATAGCATATTTCCAATTAAGTGTCAAAAGTGAGTGTTTCCATGCAAAGGAAAGTTTGCAAACAAGCGAAGCAAGTGAGCTAATTCCTGACCATGTAAATTCATTTTTGACCCTTGCACTACCTATGTGAAATATTTTATACATCATATAATTTGAAAGCATAATTTACTTAGATACACGTTCACAAATGGCGTCAAATTATTGTTGATTTTTCACTAGTGGGAATTTATCTTCAGAATGATAGCCGGATAACTCGATGTATGATAAATTTGGTAATAGCTGATTGGTGAATAATAAACTCCCACCAGTGAAATGTAAACGAATAAACGTTCCATTAGGTACCTATGTGAATTAACAAATTCTAACATAACCTGAATGTAAAGCTGTCACGCCTGGCACACGTAGCTATTCGCAAACATAAATTATTAATTAGCATAATAAAAAAAAATTATAAAAAAAATTATTTCGATTTTAAAACCAGAAGAGCCACATTCCAATTGCGATAACCCTAACTCCTGTTACTCTTGAAAACATCACTCAATCATCTTCTAGGAAATGCAACACCAACTGAACCAACCTAAAATGGACTTACCTAATCCATATTAACCATATTAAAAACGTTAGAAAATATAAACAGCAACATTTTTCAGGAACTCTCAATATTTAATAGTTCATAAACAAAATGAAAATACAAATTAAAACACAAACAACATTCTAAAAAAAATATATCTTACGGAATTTCTTTCATCAGTAACTTCTTTTCTCGATACAAGATTTGATCCTATTAGTCAAGATGAGAAGATTTTCTAAGATCCTATCTCTTACCATACACTGAAAGAAGTGAAGTTCAAGCCAGATCCTTCTCACCAGTTCGATCTCAGAGTTTCCACTCGATTCATAGGCTCCGCCTACTGATTCCACTTCTCATTTTCGATTCCTAATCTCTAACATTCGATTAGCTTAAAATTTATCTATTTCGTTTTATTTTATTTTTGTAAAATTACGAAAGTTTTTATTTTATTTGGAAAGCGAAAAATCTTACGTAAGCTACGCGTCCCATACGCCCCCCAAAATTTTCGGAATTTTACTTACAAAAAAAATTTATAATAATAATAAAAAAAAAATTTCAATAATAAAAAAAATTTTCATAATCACTTAATTTTTTAGCATTATTTTTCTTGTTTACTTCCAATTTTTGTAACAGCACCATCAAATCCATTTTAGCAATATTCTCGTGATCCACCAGGAATAGCATCTCGGAAATTTCTTTAATGTTTTCTTCCATTTCTACCTTTTTTTTTTTTTTTTTTTTTTGATTAATAATTCTAATCTTGAGTTTCTGGGTCGGCAGGTAAATTAGGATTCGGAAAATAATTAAGTTCTTCTTCATTTTCTTCACCACTTTCGTTATCACTCCACGGTTCAGATTTAATATGAACAGGCATAATTGATTTAATTAAAGAGAAAAGAAAAAGTTGATACTTATATAGATTTTCAAAGACCAGAGAATATAATTCTCGATTAGATCCTATCGCTGCACACTTGCTTATCCTACTGAATGATTTTGACAAACTGGTTTCCTTCTCGATTTGGTCTAATTCTTTTTTTTTTTGATATAGACTTGTGGTAGAATTTTGTTTCTGCACTTTTCTCCACAAATTGATAATTACAAATAATATTGGATTAGCTCTTAAACGTAGAGCAAAAATAAACAGCACGAAATTTGTTAAAAAGATTAATGTTTGGATCATTAAGGATTTTTCAAAGCTTCTTTTTGCAGGAACGAACTAGCACACGATCTTACAGATACCTTTTTGTTTTTTAAAAGTGTAGCTTCTCGTTTCAATATGTCTCTCCTCTCTCAATTTTTTTCTTAGCTGATAGATAAGGATGTTCTAATTCGATTGATAACTTGTAACTTAACAATAGCACTCATCACATGAAAGATTACAATCAATATTATTTCATTAGGTTTTATTTTTCAAGTTTTGACAAACTCGACGGTTCCTCTCTACAATAAGGAGAGATAAAATAAAAATACTTATTTCTCAGATTTCACCTTGAAACGCATCTCCTTTGAGATTCCATTATTTCTTACGTGTAGGATTCGATTTTCAACATCTACGCTCATTATGAATTCTCTACAGAAAACATCTCCGAGTTGAATTCGATTTTTCTTAGTTCCTGAAGAAATATTTTGTTCTTAACTTCTTGTTTCAAAAGAATATTCGATTTGAAATTTTTATAACTTACTTTCTGATTCGGAAAGAATTTGCTTAGTTCTTCACTCGATAGGATTTTCATACGGAACATTGGTTCGTCGCTCTCTGTTACTTTAACGATTTCATATAATTCTAGATTCGCATAGTTTAGATAAGGTTCTTTCGAGCATCCTGGTTTTGATTCGATTAAGTCTTGATTTACTTCGATTGACAAATTCTTTCGTTTCATCTTGTAGTCGATTTAATTCTAATTCAAAAGATTATCATTCAATTCTAAAATTCTTTCGATGAAAGGGTTTTTCACGATGAATTCCAAATAATTTACACAATCAACGCTAAGTGTCCAAGTCTTCTTATCAAATGCCAGTTTCTGTCATTCCTTCAACAGTTGGGTGGAACTTTTCAAGCATGTTCTTTCATTCTTGTTTTTCTATCAGTGTAACCGGCGCATAGAATGTATAATGCGGGGGTATAACAGATGGTATTTCTCTCATCTCGATTTTACTCGATTTATTCAGTTTTTAACATGTAAGATTTATCATGAATAATTTTTGTCTCTCATTTAATTGTTCGAGTTATCTCTTAATATTCCTTTTTGTTTCTCTATTTCTTCAGAGTCGATGTCAGATCCTATTTCTTGATATAATCCGATTAATTTTTCTTTCTTGTAGTCTCGATAATTTTTCAAGGATAAATAATTTTCTAAAATTATATCGTGATATATTTTTAGATTCTTCATTTCTGTTTCGATTTTTATTATTTCTTCTGTAGTATCAGATTTTAAAATCTCTAGCACTTCTTTTCTTCTTTCCTTTGAGAGTCCTAATTTATTTATTGTAGGTATTTCTTCCAAATTTTCTTTTCTCTCTATTTTTGATTTAATTTCTGGATTTATTAAATTATTTTGAAATGTTTTGATTTGATTATTTTCAGTCATTTTTGAAGATTTATCTTCTTCAGTTTGAGTTGACTTTTTATACTTTTTGATTTTACACAACTTTTCTCTCTAACAGGAAGGCATAACATTTACGGTACAAAATTTATTTATTCAATTTGATTCGTAACAGTTTAAAAAAAATTTACATAAAGTTTTTCATTCTCTCGATTTGGTTATAATAGAATGATAAAAGATTAGGATATAGATTCGATTTTAATTAGATTATCACATTTATTCTCGATTAAATAAAAATGAATAATGAAAAGAAAAAATTTTAATTATTTGAAAATTTGATTTTGAATGGTACTTCAAAAATCTTTCCTTCACTACTCTTCAAATGATTCATTTTCATTTTCAGAAAATCTGTCATTATCAGCTATCATAGCTTACAGGATTTGTCATAATATATGTCTTTCTTTCAGTCTTTTCTGGAAATGTATTTTTCGATTGTCCCTTCGTCTGTTCACCTACTTCCATAGTACTATTTCTCTTTTCCAAGGCTATAAGTGAATTTATCAATTTGTCAGGAGAAGAATACCAGTTTGGTTCGCTCATGATTGCCATATGAAGAGGTAACTTCTTTTTGATTATATGGATTCGATTCAGAGGTGTTTCTTGGCATTGCTCAAGTTTTGCATTTATGTAGGCAATATATTGAGACACGATTGAGAATTTTGTATTTTCCATAGTCATTTTCCAAATTTCTTGGATTCTGCGCTTACGTTCTGTTTTTGACCAGGCTACTTTCAAAAACCAGCTTTTTAATTCTTCGTAGTTAGAATTTCTAGGCATAGTTTGACACCTAGGGAATAGCTCGATCTTAAATAATTTTCTGAAATAACTTGCTTTTTGTATGGTGTCTGTTATAGAGTCAGTTACACTTTCAAATTCTTCGATAATTTCTGGGGCAGCTCTTTCATCATCAAATTTCCAAGGTTTTATTTTACCCGGATCCATAGATTGGAAGTATGGGCTTTGCTTGTTCATTCGATTTAAGGCATTTATTAAACCATCAGTCACTAGACTCATTTCTGATTTTACTGGTGAAATATGTTCTCGATTTATATTGCTTTCTGGATGAAAATTATCATCATCTGGATTTTCTTCATTTTCTCCATTTCGAGTATATTCACTTTGGTTGATTTGTTCGGTTATGAATTGTTCTTTTTCTTCATCTCCATATTCTTCTTCAGAAGATTCTTCTTCTTTGTCCTCTTCGAAAGCAATTCTTTCTCTTTTTAATTCTGCAAACGATCTTTCTTTTTGATTTTCAATTTCATCTATGCCAGATTCTGATGCAGCTCTTATAGGTGTTGTAAACATATTTTCAGAATTGTGGTTAATAATCTCGTGTGCAGATAATGGTGTATTTTTATCTAGGTCTGTAGCTAGGCTATCAGCTACATTCGATCCTGATATTTGTGAGGTTTGCGCTGTAAAGTTTGATGTGGGTTGGTTCAAGATTCCAGTCGATGCAGCGCCATATTGATATCCATGTTTTGTTGTAGAGATATTTTTCGGATTTAAATTTTTCTTCTCGATCTGAACATTTTTATTATCTTTAGGATTTTGCTTTTTATTCTCGATTAGACATGGATCATGTCGATTTTTGCTAATGTTTGCTTTATTGAGCGGTTGATTTCTTAACGCAAATTTATTTATTTGTTTAGTGTTAGAGGGGCTGAGGTTTCTCTTAACAATATTTTGAACACTCGTATTTTGATTTACTTGTTGTTCTCCTCTAGGCGTCCAGTCATCATATTGATTCGTAGGCTCGATTGTATTTTTAATTGGATTCTTATTTTTGGTTGGACCTTCTTTTTGCATGATTGTTTCTTTAAAGTCCAACAAATCTTGTTTTTGCTCTCTCCTCATTTGCAGTGTTTCGGCTCTTAAAGATTCGATTAGGCTAGTTACTGAGGTTTGTAGGTTTTCATTTTGCAAATGATTCCAAACTGCAACTGATTTAGGGTCCGAGTCTTGAATTTCGGTTATGCTTGTTTTTCTGATAAGATATTTATCATTCTCGATTTCTTCTACTAAGCTTGAATATTTAGCTTTTTCTTCAACAGTCATTTGCCCCATAGGTTTTTCGATTGATTTCAATTTCTTATTTTTCTCGAAAAACTTAGCAACAATGGATTCGAATTCGTGATCTTTAGGTACTGGTTTCGGAAGATTAGATTTTCCCGGGGACATGATCGATTTGTTGTCTTTGTCTCCTGTTTTACCAGGATCATGGTGTTTGTTTGTTTCAGGCATTTCTGATTATTTTCGATAGATAAATAAAAGAAAATATTCTGTATTTTATAGATTTGATTCGATTCATCAAATATAACACTATTTGTATAGTTATTATAATAATTTAATAATTCTGATTATTACACTTCACCAATCTTCACAATTTTCAAACACTTTAAACTCTAAACAATTTATACGATAACAAAACAAAATTTATTTTTCAAAAACTAGGTTGGTTAGTTGGGTGATTTCCTTTTTGATTGAGCTACAGGGAAAAGGATTAGAAAGGGTTTTAATTATTATTAGGTAGTCGGATTATCTAAACTCTATTGATAGGTATCGATCTGATCCTAAAGATTTATCGCCGTCGAATAGCAATGAGTACTAGACAACTCGATTACGGTCGCCAGATTATTTTAAAGATTCGAAATAATCAAACTATGGATACTATAATCTCGATTAGCTAAGTCGAAATTTATTAACACTTGGTTACGTCTCGCAGACACTCTAGATACCGGGTTCTGGCGCTCTTACACAGCCAACTTACAGTATTTCAATGATCTCGAATGTGACTCTTCACTATGGAAAAGATCTTAGTAGAAAAAATATATAAAAAAAAATTTATTTACAAAAACTATACGATCTTATTTTCAAAACAAAAAAAATAAAAAAAAGGATGTAACGCTTTTAGAAGGATTTTGGATAAGGATAGTTTAGATTCAGATTCGTATCACAGAATACTCGATAAGATTTCTCAAATATCGGTATCCTGTCACGGTCGCCAAATAGCTCTTAAAATAAGCCGAGAACAAAACACTAGCCTAACTAAATAAAATATGTCACGCCTGGCACACGTAGCTATTCGCAAACATAAATTATTAATTAGCATAATAAAAAAAAATTATAAAAAAAATTATTTCGATTTTAAAACCAGAAGAGCCACATTCCAATTGCGATAACCCTAACTCCTGTTACTCTTGAAAACATCACTCAATCATCTTCTAGGAAATGCAACACCAACTGAACCAACCTAAAATGGACTTACCTAATCCATATTAACCATATTAAAAACGTTAGAAAATATAAACAGCAACATTTTTCAGGAACTCTCAATATTTAATAGTTCATAAACAAAATGAAAATACAAATTAAAACACAAACAACATTCTAAAAAAAATATATCTTACGGAATTTCTTTCATCAGTAACTTCTTTTCTCGATACAAGATTTGATCCTATTAGTCAAGATGAGAAGATTTTCTAAGATCCTATCTCTTACCATACACTGAAAGAAGTGAAGTTCAAGCCAGATCCTTCTCACCAGTTCGATCTCAGAGTTTCCACTCGATTCATAGGCTCCGCCTACTGATTCCACTTCTCATTTTCGATTCCTAATCTCTAACATTCGATTAGCTTAAAATTTATCTATTTCGTTTTATTTTATTTTTGTAAAATTACGAAAGTTTTTATTTTATTTGGAAAGCGAAAAATCTTACGTAAGCTACGCGTCCCAAAGCAAACGTGCTTCAATGTACAAAGATGAGGCTTGTCTTTACTCATTCCATCGACTCACATTAAACATTCAAGTTACATAGTATTATGTTTTGTTCGATTTTATCAATGTAAACGGCTGCTTTCATTTTGCCAATCCTACGTAAACTATGATTTTCGAGTCATGTGATATGTAAAATAATTTCCATAAACACTTACTCGTATATGCTAAAAAAAAAAAATAAATGTAGAAAACAAAAAAGGCTACAAATTTTAAATAAACTTGACTCAAGTGAAGTTTCCACTTTCCACACTTCAACTCCAGAAGAAAATTTAATGCAAACTCAATGTTTCTACTCATGAGTATTCTCAAAGTTCAGGATACTCCTACTTATATTGACCTTCACCTACAGTGATCTGGTCACATTTATGAATTCGACAACTGACAACCACAAAAATGATCACAGAAATACACAAAGTGTTTCAGTTAGAATGGATCATTATAAAAATTATTTTAGAAATGATTTATTTATCACAAATAAATTTTGAAGTCAAAACCAGTGACGGAACTAAGGGAGACAGGGGACGATGCTCCACCAAAAATTTTCTAGCCCCCCAAAAATAATTAATTGTAAACCAGAAAAAAAAGAAATAGAGGGGAAAATAACAAAAATCGACTTCAGTATCATTTTTTTGGATGTTAATATTTTTTAATAATTTTTCTTGGCCCCCCGTAAAAAAAGCTCGTTTGACCACTGGTCAAAACTCATATTTGCTAATGAAAAAGTGATTTTGAGTTTTGAATCAAATGTATGTTTTAAAGTTGTTCCTTTTTTAAAATAATAAATTCAAGTAGATATAAAGATTTATTAAATTGCATATAAATATCTGAAGCGTATATTATCAGTGGCTACACTAACAATCAAAACCTTCGGTAATTTTCATTTTATTTTACAGATACGATTAATAATTATTGAGTGACAGGTGAATAAGTTGTTGAAAATTCATCGAATAATAATAAAAAGACTGGAATATATGTCGACCAGTTCCAAGCGTATATAAAGCTGCGAATTCAGTTGAAGATTTGCGTCAAGATCTTTTGCGTGTACCTTCTTTTCAGTCTCTTTATAATCATAATAATGTTTTCAAAGTGAATGACTGGTGGCCAATGAACCATCTTACATAACCTTGCCTACATAAACTCGCGTTGATGTCTTGTCTCGCCTATTTAATCGAGTAATGACTGATGACGTGTTTTCCTTCACCGCTTCTCCCATGCTAATGGAACTGCACAGCTGGTGTTCTGTTTAGGAAAATTAATTAATTGACGCCTATAGTCGAAAAAAACATAGTAATATAGAAAAAAAAAATTATTTGTTCTAAACACGAATAAAAAAGGCTTAACTGAAATAGCAATGAGAAAATAAAAGTGCTCAAAAATTTTTATGCATTTTTTTTAAATAGGAAATTTAAGGTACAAGGTAAATTTAAATCTGGATCTCTAGGTCTAAGAACCAGAAGGACTCAATTCAAAATTTAATGATAAGAAGATATTGATGATTTTTGATACATGAGTAGGTCTGGTTAGCAATTTACTTTCATTCCAGCAATTCAGTTTTGCAAAATAATTACTCGATTGTTCTTAAAATGAAAAAATTTAAGATAAAAAATTAAAGAAATTAGTGTAAACTTCAACGTGGAATATCTCAAAAATGATATTTCTGACACTTGCGACCGTCTGGTTGTCAGAATCAAAAGTTTATTCCAACTATTTTTATTATTATTGAAAATAAAACTATAGGTATTCGTATTACATATAGCCTCTTCGAAATACATGAAATCAGAATATACTCAGTTTGAAATTCTTTGTTCGAAATTAAAATGAATTTTCAAGATAAAAAAGGTATATTCTAACTCAGCTTGTGACTAATGTTACTTTATTTTTGGTTCCAGGTTACCAAACAAAATCTCAGCTTCAAGAATAAATGTATACTGGCAGTATTACTAGGTAAGTTTGATACCAACCTATTTTTACTAAAAGGTAATCATAATTAATTCTTATAGTTTCTGTATTGTATGCTAGTTTATGAAGAAAAAAAAAGTGTCTTTCCTTTGTTACCGTAAGAATAACCAACTCGGTACCTACGTCTTGTTAATGAATTTTCAGCTAATTGAGAAAGTTGAATTCTATTATCTCATCGCTATTTAATGGAAGTGGTAGATTGATAATTTAGATAAAATGCGTAAATTCTTTCATAAGCTACCTGACCTGGTAATTTATCAATCGTGTCTCATTAGGTACCCATGTCAAACGAAAACCGTTAAAAATTGTAACTGGTTGAACCAATCACGAAAATATGACCATCTGAAAATGATTAGGAATAGGAAAAATCCTGTTACCTCTGTTTCAGTCAGGTTTTTAAATTTTGACTCGTCCCACCAGTCAAATTGAAAAAAGATGAATGACTACTACATCAAAACTGCCTGGTTCTAGCTGTAAGTTTGTGGAAAATGGCTGGTTTCATCAGTCCTTTTTGAAATGTGACCATTTGCATATGTGTAGGTCAATTTTTTTAAAAGCAACTGTTTACTCCTGTTACTTTCTCAGAAAGTGACCATTTGGATCGGTTTCTATTCCAGAAAATGACTATTTGGATAGGTCATTATACATTAGTAGTTTGAAAAAGTTATTGCTTATATTGGTCAGGTTTGTAAAAAAAGACTGCTTTGAAAAAAATGGTAATTGTTACTGTTTTTTATGAGAAAAATGGGAAAGTTCCAAGATTGTGGTAGAAATCACTACAAAAATAGTAAAACTTATTATATTTTATATTTATTGCTACTTTTGTAGTAATATTATAATTTTTGAATTGTCCTATTCTTGCTATAAAAAATAGTAAAAACTGAAAGGTGATGGACCAGTCGCTATATGGATTGAAAAACTATGCCTAAATCAAAAATATCTGTACACAGACACACTTCCAAAAGAGGAACATAAAACATGTGACCAATTTCACGCGATCTCCATTGGAATTGCTTTTTGAAAATAAACATTCACTCATTTGAGAATTCGATTCCATGCTTATGTTTCTCTTTTGAAATATACCTAGAATACATTTACTTTTTCTCTCTCCTCTGCGAGAATGGTTCTCTGAATTTTTCGCTGAAAAAATCCGTCGGAGACTTTTCAACTAGAAAAAAATCACTCTTAGTGAGTTACTGCTTAAGATCTATTGTCGTTGTCTACGTTATGCATTATACAAATGAAAAAAGGAATACTCGGCCTTCCCTAGCCTTCGCAAAATAGGTGTTTGAATGAAGTGTGTTTAATCTAAATGCATAATTTAACGTATCGTGCGAGTAAAAATATGGTCAACGTTGAAGTCAAATTATTGAAAAAGTGGTCACTCATACAAACATAAAATACTGTGTGTACAACATACAAACACTACAACGTATTCGTGCACCATTTTATTCGTTTACTAATAAAAAAAAAAAAATAGTGTATTTAGGTTTGTTAATCCTCGTCGCTAACACATTAACACAATAACCCAGAGTGCGAAGTAAAAATATGTGTGTAGTCTGCGTTTAGCCTCATAAATACAAGCACGAGTACACGCATAAAGAGCTCCTTTACGTCTGGTTCAAGTGTGTGTATGTACTATGTGTCTGTGCCCTCTACGTACTCTCTATCTATGTACTGTGGTGTACATCAGGTGGCCGGGATTCGGACCTCAGGTGCTTTACTAGGTTATAGTCAAATGTTCCCGTTACTCGTTAGGTGTACCGGAACTACACAGAAACCTCTTCACATCAAGACAGTGGTGCTCAGAATTAAGTTGAAAAAACGGTTGTTACACCTTTATAACTTGAATTTGGTTCGTACGATTTGTTTTGCCCGCGCTGTTTCACTTGTCTAAACCGGTTGACGATTTGCTTAGCCAAGTTCGTTAACCGAACAATATTTTCATTAATTATTTTGCACCATCGATACACGCCAAGGTCGTGAAGTCAGCCGTTTGAGAAAATTGATTACGCGGATGATTCACGTAATTATTATATAGGTACTGAATGGAATTCGGGAAAAACATTTTTCAAGGTTTGTTTGTTTTTTTTTTTTGCCTTTAGATTTTTTGGAAGGCGAGAAAAATTGAAGGAGACGAATTTAGCTCAGGATTGTTTGCATAACCGTAATGGTTGTTGCAGATTATTGGTAGATTTCGTAGACCTTCTATCATTGATGGCGTAAAATTCTGTCAACTTTTGCACAGTCCCCCGCATTTAATCAGCCAAATTCTGCGGGTTAACATTGTTTCCTCCATATTAACTCTGACCAGTAGGTACAGTTGGTGAATTTTTCTTGGGAGGGGGGTGTCCTGAAAAATATTTTGCGCATTGAGATTTTTATATGTTTACCCCCTTGCCTTCTATTTTTACATGTAGAGGCCACTTTACAACAAATGAATAGAGCTGTTACCACTATACAAGTTAGGATTTATATTTTTTCATATCATAAGCGTATTTTAAAAACTAAAAATTAATGTCTGGTACATTCTTCTTTTTTCTTCAGGCAACACTGATGCACTCACACGTGTCAAAAGTGTGTATGAGGTTTGGCTGATTACATTGTGTGGTTGTCCTTGTATAGATTGCGAGTATTTGCGCCTGTAGTTTATTAAATGAAAACGATATTGATGTATATTTTTATATTACTAGATGTCCAACTTCATGAAATTGATTGTACCATTTTCCTAGTTGAATGTATATGTATGTGGACAGCAGTAATCTTTGAAAAGTAGTAATACAGTTGATAAATTTGAAATTTCCTGGGTAAAAACAACTAAATTTATACTCGATCAGTTCTTGAACTCAGTCTTTCAATTATCCTCTGTCAGCGAGTAGTATATTTATTTTGAGAATTTTCTTTCTCAAGGCAAAGATGTGAGTGAAAGACACAAGACAATTTGCAGGAGATTTTGTTTAGAATATATTTACTCGAATTTTACCTATTCATCCTTTAAATTAAATTCAAGTCTGTTGAACTTATTATGCAGAATGTGACCACATGAAGACAGTTACTTACTCGGGATTTAACTAAAAATGCAACATTTTATATGATGCGAATATCGAGAATTTCAAATAAGACTACATGTAGAAACAGTTTTGAGTTACAAATGCACTGTTTCGTTTAATGACCATATTAATATCTTATTATAGCCAACAACTAAATAACGTGTGCAAAGAAATGGAAATTAAAAAAAAATATTTTTTAAAAGTTCGACGTGTTAAAAACTGCGCTGCATTAAGCTTTACGTTAAAATTATACATTCAGCATATTATGTTGATTATGGTTTTTTTTCTTTCACGTCTCTTTCACGAAACTTCACCTGGACTAACTCAATTCTAAGTGATAGTGATTTTAGAATTTCCAATGTTACTAGAAAAGATATTAATACTTAAAAAAAAATTTTCTACCTTATACCTGCACGGCGATATTTTAAAAGTATTGTAAATTATTGGGTTGAAAGTTATTTTTTATGTTGCAAAAAAATATAATATATGACTAATTCACTTCGTGAAGTGCCTAGTTACAGTGTTGTAATTAAAAAAGACAATCAAGTCTAGTTGGGTTCAGCGATATAAAAGTCAGTATTCATTAATGTGCTGTCGTGGGTATCTGATTGAACAATTGTTGGTAAAATAAAACATTTTGTCTCTCATAGTTGAAAGATGTATTTATTTTAAATTTTAATTCATTTATAGTTTCTTAAAACAATAATATTTTCTATCAAATTTTGCTGTACAGAATAAAAACTATATTCAGTCAACAGCACGTAATTTAAATCATTAATCAACAAAAATTAAATCCAGAATACCCACAGGCAACTTAATATATTTAAATAAGTCTCCCCCTCCACACATAATTATCTCTCCACAAAGTGCTTGATATTCCATTACGCCGTGTCAGAACTTTGCGACGTCACTAATTATGCCAAGTATAACTACGACATATATTTTATATGAAAATAAAATATAAAAACCTAATTTTGTGACTTTTTTACCTGACAATGATCATGTTTCTCAAAACATTGTTGGCCGACTTTTATCATCATTTTATAGAATACATCCTAAACATTCTAAATATTTTTAATATTTTTCAAAACCATTGAAACTGTTATTATATTTTCAAAATATTAGTCTGTAAGTTAAAAAAAAATAGGGTGTGTTTATAGGGTACTAATACGAGTGCCACAATAGGGTAGACTGTGCATTTATATGCAGAAAAGACCTACGTGCAAATGTTTTTTGTAAATAACATTCCAAAATTATTATACCATTTTGCATGACATTCAAAAAAGCATTAAATATGTATACTCGTGCATTATGCACCTATTTTGTGAAACCTATTAGCGTCCACCTGGCTGTCAAGAAAAAGTAAGTGCACAGTTTTTTCTGAAAAATGTAATTCGCAAAGTAAAAACGTGTGGTGTTAAATAATTTTTGTCGGCCGAATTAACTTTTGACGCCGACTTAATCGATTTTTTCGTCATTCGTAAAAAATCGAAATAGTTCTTGACCCAGCGTTTAAGTCACTCAACGTACGTAAATCGTATTATGGCAATTATCGACTTAGCTTTTATCGTGCGTTCAAGTCTCCAAAAAACGTATTTTACCAGACGTTAAACTCGTTTACCTGTCTGGACCAGTTTTGGTTGTAAAAATGTTTGGCGAAGAAAAAACGCATTTAATAATCATGTTACAATGAACTTAGACTACCTACCCGTATATTTAAGGAAAAAAAAATCAGATGAATATAACGGTATTTTCAGTTTTACACTTACGTTGACTTTTAGCAAACTCTTCTAAACTTTACCGCATTGTCTAGTCTGCTGATGTATTCGAGAAAAAAAAAACATCATTTTAGCATTAATTTATTAAGTTCAAATCAGTCGAAAACTTTGTACATGCTAAAAGTAGTTGAGGTTGCAGAATTGCAATTATTATGGATTTTCATTGCCTAAATACATTTAGGGTTAACCCTTTATTACGGAATGAACAGCGCGTTAATTTATAAATTAGAATGTGATGAAGTAAAAAAAAAATAATAATAATGTTAAATCGCGTTGCATAAAAATAAAGAAGGTAGAAATTAAAATTTAATTTGTGGTCTGTAATTTTATATTGACGTGTTTTTGCCCGTTCTGAAGGAGGAATTTATCAAATATTCTTAGCCAACGACACAGGTGACTAAATTAGTAGTTTAAGGCTGATGAAGGTATAAATGACCTTAGGATAAAGTGTTAGATACTCCTTGATGGAAGATTGTATTGACATTTTATATTAATAAATTCCTAGAATGATTTTTTTTCTTGAGTATAGATACATATTAGTGCTAGGGGATTTTTATACATTTGCGATGTGATCTATGAAACTTGAAAGAGTACTTTAAGTTGGTCATCAATTTTTTGAGAAACATGCAATAAATTATTATCAGGTCAAAAATAGACAAAAATGATGTTTTCATTTTTTCTTGTTTGTAAGTAAAGTTTCCTTTTGCAATATTTTTGTGAAGTACGAGTATCACACAACCGAAAAGAAAATGATGTCACAATGTTTAAATTTCACATAAATACATACTTACTTACAATTAGTCAGTATGCCCGAAGAGTCACATAATACATAATGTACAAATATATTGCTTACCTATATTAAATATTATAGTGGTGTTATGATCAACGAAATTGACATTTTCTTGTAATTAGTGGAACTAAAATTTCAAATTCTGATTTAATGAATTTTATTAATATTGTTTATGAATTCGGTACCAATGCAACAATACGAGTATACAAAATATAAATAGGATAGAATTAACGAGGAGCACTGTCGTCTGTCGGACGTCATGCTTGGTTTAAAGATTAATATTCATGGAGGTAAAGGGTAGATATGCTAGTATTGTCTTTAAAAATGTTTGAAATTTTCTGAAAGAAAAAAATTTGAATGCTTGTTTTTTGTTTAGCTTAATACAATTCGACTAAAAACTGTTTTTTTTTCTGTACTAATATAGCTGAATGAAAAACTTTTTTAAAGATAAGTGATAAGCATACCGTACTTTTACTTTTTTTTTCTTTTTTTTCAGTGAAAATTTATAACAGATCAATGAAACGGAGTTTTTCAATTCCATGAAAACTTGATAAAAATTAATGATTTTTGCTTCAGTGTCAGGTATGAATCCTTTGTGTAGGGTTTACGTCAATTTAGTGGTTTTAAACATTCTTTCGTCCCCAAAACAATTAATACAAACTAATTAATATAATGTACATATGAGGTATAGATAAATAACGTATCCAGTTGCAAGGCCACCTATAATGGCAAATGAAAATCCGTTTTACTTGAAATGTTTGGTTTCAAAAATAACTTTTATGTACTTATGTAGAAAAATATTATATAATAATAATGGAGGTAAAACCATTTTTATTTTACTTTTCCAGGAGAAATTCGCTCAAACATTCGTTAATAGATAAATATACGAGCAAATATACACACCCGTTTTGACGAATATAATTATTGACTTATTATGGCACCAATAAAGGTATAGAAAGGAGGTAAATACATCTGGAATTATTTTTTTGCAAAGATCTTCCAGTACATTGATATTGATGAGTGAAGTGTGTTTGCGGACTGCAGGAAGCAAATAATTATAGAAGCCAAAATAAAATAATGAGGCATAAAAGAATATGGGCTACCATAAAAGCTATTGACGGAGGGTAATATGGCGTGGACCAAATTTGTGTTTTTTTATCAAAATATTTTTTAAATAAAATATCAATTATAATAATATTTCATTTTCCTAAAATAAGTTTATCGTTTTGATAGCATTTTGCAAAAAGTAGTTATTCCCTCGCCTTTTCACTTAGAATATTTTTTGATACTTGGTGACACAAAGGTTAGCTTTAAATAGGTACGCATGCGCATATTGTTGATGAGACAAATTTTAAGGATACCTAGGTAGATATTTTTATTGACTCATGTTTTCATTAGTCTTACAACGCTGTATAAGCATCTTTCAAGACTTGGTCAGACATTGGATAAGGGGCACCCTAGAAAACGTCTATCCATATTTCCTCATCATAATATTATGAACCACGATTTAACAAAGATTTCGCAGATAGAGTTGTGCATTTAAAATTAACGTTGCAAAATTGTGATAAAATTTTCGAAAATTATTATTCAAGAATCATATTTGGTATTGCACGTTTATCTATAAAATCAATAGGCCTACATCCGTATTCGTGTTGATTATAATTACCTGTCCATCAACGAGTATACTTTATTAAAGAATTGGGAACCGGTTCGATCGTCTGATTATTATTATAAACACTTTGTTTAATGCATTTTTTGCGTGACAGCTATTTGATGTGATTATAATTAACCGCAACGTATATGAGCGTTACATTTTACAATTATTTAGATCCGGATTCGAACGCCTTAATAGATTCTATACGTTTACGAGAATTTACCGGAACATTATGAATGGATGTGTAAATGTGTACGTACGATGTATTCTTTTATTTTTATAGGTAGACTACCTGCGTAATAAAAGATATACATCAGATCAGGTACGCGAGAAAATACTTTAGGTATTCCATTATAAGGGTGATTATGAAACTATGGATGGCTTTCATTTTATCCAACAATCTTAAGTGATTTTTATTTTTGACTACCTGAGTTAGTGTTGAATTTGAATGTAGTGGATTTGTGTCCTTTTTGCATTTGAACGTTGACTCGAAAATATAGTTCTCTGAATTTGAGACGGCCGAATTTTTATTTTTTGCTTATACTTTTAATTCATACGGGAGAAGAGAGTACAAGTCCTTATATTGTACAAATCTTCTTCTTTCTTGATCCAGAAGTGAGGTACAAGTACAATATACTCGTAAAATATTGCTGGGATACTTTCTCAAAGGCTGGACCTTCACCTTTATACTCAAATATGTGCTGGCCTAGCACAGTGCTATGGGATTGCATATGAAAGTGTTTTTTGAACTCTCCTATGATAAAATATGGAAAAATGGATTCATACATGTCACATATGGTAACACTGTTCTTCTAATCAATAATATAATCTTAACAGCACTCTTTATTATTTTATGGCTTACTCGTATTATAATACAAGTCATTGCTCGCTTATGTTTCATGATTTTCCTTATAAGATTCATTTCTTAAATCAGACGGATTCTATAAAACTTATTTTATTACGTGGATGAAAGTCATACTGGTAGTCATATAAATCCATTCTTTCACAGAAATCCCAATGTTATTACACTATGTAGGTCTCATTCAAAACAGAAGCTGTAAAAGGGAAAGAAAAGTCAAAAGATTGATAGATTTTCAACGAAGAAGGATATGCCACTGCAACTTTCCTTGGAAGTTATGACAAGTAGAAGTATTTGAGGTGGGCTTCCAGAAGTATGTTCACACCATATACCTGACCAATGTCATTTATTGGGGCCTCGACAAATCTAAATGAATAAAACGCAAGTTTCGGTTAATCACTGTTACATCTTTAATGTGTTAATATCTTTTATGATAATGCGCTAACAAAATAAAAACAATAATACAATAATGAAAATTAGAAAATTAAAATTGATTAACGAACCACTAAGAAAATTAGTCAAGATAGTATATTCAATTATTCATAAGAGCCGTTCGGTGACAACTGACACCAGCGATTGTACGAGTATATCATTATATTTTGCATTATGTTTTGCAGCACGTATCGATTTCGACTATCGAATTAAATTTCGCAATAAAATTTCCGAATTCACCCCCATGTAATGAAAACAAAGACATTAATATACAATTATACGCATCAAAAAGCTTCTTAGTATAATTCTATTAATTTTTTTTTGTGAGGGGAGTGAGTAGAACTTGGAGTAATTGAAGGTCCGTTTAAATTGCAATTTTATTGCTCTCAAAAAAACTCCAAGTATCCGCACTGTCCCCTGAAGACCGTCCCCTAAGGTATTTACTACATATCTCCATTATCTCGTTAACTTTTAAGTCCATTATGACTTTGGAAATAAATCGGCTTCAAAACAATGCTGCACCGTGCCATTAAAATCATGTAGCTCGAGCTATAGTTCATTTGGAAAAAATGAACATCGTCATATAGCATTTTTTGCATTACAATGCACTCACAGCTGGGGAAGGTCATTGAATTATTTGCATTCTGTGAGTCAAGATCACGTTACTATCTTTATTTATTCGTAAATAAATGGCTTATTATTGTAAGAAAGGCGAAGTAGCGAGAAGAAATGTAATTTTACGCCTCGGGTATCGCTGGAGAAAGTTATTCAGAAAGTTCATCCAACGAAGTATCATGGCAAAGAGAAAACACTCGTTTTTTATTGATAAAAATTCTTTCTCTGGCCAGGTAATAAAAGACAAACAAACAAAAAAAAAAATTACGACAAACAATCAACATCCAATCTTACATCTCTTTTTTTCGTGTTAATCTGTTCGCTTATAAAATGTAAATTAACACACCAAAATCGTGCAGCCATTGAAAAAAATTCAACTAGAATTATTTTGATTATATTCATTTCAAATGCTTCAGCAAATGAAGAAATCTAGCAAGGATGTACGGTATAAGGAGGAAAAAATTCTATCATGTTCAGAAATTCCCTTGATATAGTTTTACATGGAATTGCGTGTACGCAAAAACTACACACGAGTCGACATGTTTTCCTTATTTCGTTTGTTCTGGACAAATGGTAAATGTGCTGCTAAATGTAGTAGCTTTAGCTGTCGACGTCAAAGAGAAAATATATTTTTTCAAGTGGAGCCCTGTGTGGAGAATCAGACATAATATATAGGTAATCAATTAATTTTGCTTTTTTTTTTTCATTGAGCAGTATCTGGTGGGATAGAATAAAATCAAACGTTGACGCCAGATTAGATTTCAATTCAGAGCAGATTTCAGTCGAAAAAGAAAAACAATAGGTTCTAAATAGTAAGAATGACACTTTCTATTTTATTTTTCCAGCAGTTTCTTCTGTTGGTACGTCACTCCTGTTGATTTTTCGCCGTGGGTGACATAATAATAAAAAGAACTGGCACCTTCGTTTTGCCATCAATGAAATTGGGAAACCAGCCATGTATACATTCAGGCTATACATATATTTCTATATTATTTAAGAGGCATCTATAGACCTTACCTGGTATATAGACTGACTGCCCTTATTAAAGAAATCAAGACTGAAGTGTATGTGAGAGTAATGGAAAAACGGTTTCTTTATTCTCTGTCTCATAATAGTTCAAATCAGTCTACTTCTCCACTAGTACAAAACATACGCACAGCTATATTACCACCACGAGTTACGATTCACGTTTTCATATTCCAATATTCCATTATCCTTCCACCCAGTTTTTAATTCGCAGTCTTATTGCTAAGCTCAGTCTGTATGTCAATAGAAGGTCTACAAAGGCAGCTTCAGAACATATAAAATTTCTTCATTCAGGGCGATAGTTACACACATGAAACATTTTTCTCTTTATTCTATACAATTCTATCAAGTGGATTTATTATTTTCATATACTTAGACTGGAATTCTATTTCTCATCCTAGATACACTTTCTGTTGATTTCGAATTCCTAAGACTAGGGTTTACGATGATAATTTGCTTTTATTTATTAATCAGTCAGTACGAAGCAATTACTTATATTTTTGATTAGTGTTTCTTTAAGTGTTTCATTGATAAAAGCACACTGAGAGAAGTGGATAGTATTAAAAACATAAATGTTTCAAGAATTTAAAAATGGTAAAAGCTCCCTAATTATGTAAGCTAAATATTTTATAATTTGTGTAAGCCAACTTATGAAGACAATTATTAATAGCTGCATATCTTTTTTATTGCATTGCATTGTACTTTTAACCATTCTCTGGCTTCTATGTACAGATATATTATCAGTTTTTGGCTGCGAAAATAATTTTTTTATTTATTTTCATGAAGTATTGCAGATAATAATATGTTGATAATATTTTACTCAGAACCGTGTAGACCCCCTTTTTCCACGCTTTGGGGTAAATACCATTTTTTTTTCCCCAATCAAAAATAATAATATTCTTACCTAGTTTATTGTAAAAAGTACAGCTAGGTAATATTAATGTAAGTATTTTATTACTCTACTCAGACTTTGCCTTTAAGGCACCAAAATAATGATTATTTGCTTCATAAAAATTAATTTAAACCAATACGTCTATAAGTAAAATAAAAAGGATATAAACCTATATATTTTTGCAATAAAGTAGGAATTAGCTCACGCCAGTTCAAATGTTTTCATTTATAATTTATGACCTCAGTGCCAATTTTTTTCTTTCCCACCCGCTCCAATTAATAAGACCAATTTTCCTGGGTTATGGCAGACATAGCCTTTGTCAATTTGCCTCATATTAATCGACATTTATCTTGATCAACTCGGGTAGTCAGTTTGTGGGATTAATTTTGGCCGATTTTGATGAGAAGTTTGATAACATTTTCTGCTTGTTACTTCTGCGCCTGGTCGTTACAGTGAGAAAACACGGCCCCTGATCACCAATATTTTAACAATGAAATTATTTCTCATTTCTCTTTCTGTGTACGTTGTTCATAATTTTATGACAGTTCATCAAGTTAACAATATTTTGATGGAAGGTAAAGAGCTGAGAAAATAATCTCGATTCTCTCGATACGGCTGGAATACTCGTTATCAGCTGAGAAAATGACATGCCATGATATACCTTTGGCAGACAGATGAAACGCTTCATTTAGTCCTTTTAATTATCTGAACGTTTTACTTTGGATGCTCTTCGGACGCCTCGTTAAAAGTGATAGTGAACCAGTTGTTTATGTTTCGCATCTTGTGAAATGGGTCACTAGGTTAAATTTTGCGGAATTATTTCTTTGTAAAAAAAAAAAGTGAGAAAAAAACTGGTTCATATCTTACATATAAAAACCGGATGTAAGTGGTAAAAAAAACAAAAACAAAAAAACATATAAATATGAATATAAATAAGTGTACTTATTTTTTCAAGTGTCTGTATGTGCTGCATTTTGTTTTACTCTATGCGGGTGTACATTTGTGTGAAACTATATGTGAATTCTGGATGACTCGTTGAGTGTGAAATTTTCTTTTACAGTGAATAGACGTTAATTAGGCAGTGATTTTACACCATGCTCATAATTTTCACTTCTTTTCCACGTTTTACACATGTAATCAATTTCCATAGGCCAGCGCTCAGAGCTATAGCTATTGGAATGAGTTGACCAACATTTTCTCAGAAGGCTGATCGCCGTTAAACGATCATTTTTTGTTTTTTGTTGCAGGAATCAAGATGGTCAGAATGAAAGACATAGACGTAGATCACTGAATTCGGAAATTTATTTTCGTTTAACGGTCCAGGTAATGTCTTCCATTTTATTGAAAATATCTCCAAGTGAAATAACACTGAGTTATGGGCTGGCAAGTTAGGGGTAGCAAAAGTGTACCTGCACCCCATGAAAAATGTTTGCCACAACTGGGAAAATAGATTGAAAAAAAAAAAAAATACTGAATAGTGCAACTCTGCCGAAGTGCACGTGTACCGCATTGAAAAATTTTTGCACCCTCTGGGAAATTTGATAAAAAAAAAAACCTGAAAAGTGCAACTCTATTTTCGATTATTGAATACACTCTGAAAAAACAGCAACTTGGCGGCCTTGCACAGCTTGAAATTTAAATGTGTCTTAAGTTCAGATTAATGCCAAAGTTCATAAAAAATAACATGAAATTGAGTTGAGTGTACAAGTTACTAAAAGTTGATATTTTCACTGGTACTTGGTATATACAATTAAAAACATTGAAGCGAACAATTTACATTGTTCAAAGTTACTTGTGTACATTTTTATAGGAAACAGACCCACTTTTCTCAGAGCCAAGCCAACATCTTTCCATTTTTCCATATGCATTAGCCCAAAATTTTATTATATCCTGTTTGGGGAGCATTATATGAGTGGGCGTTTGGTAGACCCCTCCTCTACAATTTCTGCTCCTACTTTTTGCGCGTAGTATTGCTACACATACAATTTTTTGTATGTAGCACGTGCTCCATAAATGCTATACGCAGGCCATGATTTCTTTGAAGGAATATTTATTAAGTTTTTAGCAGCCCACACAGATGGAATAAATTTATTCATAAAGAGCCAGTCTTACATAAATTACATACGTATGTATATGTACATATTAATTCGGACTCTTTACTTTTATCATAATTAATCCCCACTCTTCTTCTCCCTTAATTTAGAATTATTTTAAGACTAGGTACCTGTCAATTGAAAACGTAACCCTGCAGATAGCACCCAGTGAGAAGACTATAAATATACGATTTCACCGAATAAAACAAATAAAATTATAAATTACAGACTCGAATTATTTAAATCTAATTTTTTTTCTGTGTGAAGGAGAAGGAATTCGTAAATAATTTGTAACTTTTTTATGTTCGCCGTTCCAGTTCCAACTCCTTTGGAAACAATTTTAATTTAACTGAGAACCTGGTTATCCGATAGATCATTTATGTAGGTTTTCATGCTTGGCATTATTCCAGATGGAATACTTTCCTAAATACTACCCATATAGCCATAGCCAACAAGCGTTCACAAATTTCATCTTATGTGAATTCAGGAAAAATTAATTCTCTCGCTTTAGTGGATTCATTTAGTCTCGATAATTTAGACAGTATGAAGACATAAAAATTGAGAACATGGAAAATTTTCAAATTTCTTTTATGTATTTTAACTTATCTGCTTGTATGTACTTAGTTACTCATTCATATTTTAACTGGAGCTAATTAATAATTCACCATCACTAACAGGATTGTAGATAATATTTTCATTTATCTACAACAGATTTCAATTCATTGGGTGGATGTTGAACTTTGTAAAAAAAATTTTTAATCTAAAAACTATGCGACTGCATCCCCATCTGCAAACTGTGACACAAATGTGAAGGAAAAATGTGACGCGAAATGTGACACAGATGTGGCAAAAATTCAACCAATCAGGAAGCAGTGGTACTTTTGTGACACAAATGTGACCTATAGTTTTACCACTGATAAGATTATAGGTCACATCAATGTCACGGAAGTCACATTACTCCTCCATATTTGCGTCAAATTGCAGATCGGAATGTGACGAAAAATTTTCAAATACTCGTACATTACGCTTAAATAAAAATGAAGGATTAGTTTCAAGAATGACCATAGTTCAATTTTACAACTTTAAAGAAAATGGTTGCTTCATGACTTACACTGCGGCTAAAAGTATTGTTGAATAATCTTGGATTAATGTCCAGAGCTTCATATTATGGTCCAGCTGAATCACATGTTTGTCGTGATTTATGCCCAAAATAGAAAAAAATGTCGAATTCATTTTTTAAACCAACACTTCAAAAGCGTTTGATACTTCAGTCAAGGAAAATTATTCTGAAAGTTTGTCCCTACAGATGAGGGAGGTGCAGTATCTACACTTTTTACAAAACTGGTCTGTCGCGATGGAGACTAATCCGTATATTTGATTTCTAAGTAGGCTATAATGACCTCAAACGTGCTGTACTCGTAGAAGGCTACTTATTATGATTTTAAAGAAAAACCAACTTCTATTAATAGTTTTATCAGTAGCCAATCTTGATTATCAGCTTTTATATTTAATATCTTTCGAAGGCACCCTCTAAATTTCTTAATATATGTTTTGTTTAATGTGTGCTTTATACTTCAGCAATACTTTCCGGACCAAGGATGTCCTCAATATTCCTACATAACAAATTTTACGTTTCATTGTATTTTAGTTCACTTCATTAGTACAGTCCTTTTCCTCCATGCAATTAATTTTGCAAAATGATCGTTGAAAATTTTTGAATAATTATTTATCTATTTATAATTGTATCATTCAAGACTCGATTCAGTCTTCCATAAAAATTCCTAAAGACGTCACACGTTCTTAAAATCAACGTTGGATTTTGGAAGAAACCTAAGTTTTCTATCCACTGTCTCAATGTAGGCATATTCCGCCTGGCTAGAATATTATATTTTAAGTTCTAATACTTACCAAACCTTTGCGTTTACTCCTTTCATTGCTTTCTAATACCTCCGGTATTGTATTTATATTTAATTGGTAGGTTTTTGAATCTTGATTACTGTCCAGATCATATTTTACATTTTTATTAAATATCTAAAAGTTGTGGTAAGAAGCTACTATTTTGCAACTTTTGAATCAATGAAAAATTGAAATTTCAAGTAAGGCATTTCTAACTACCATACCCTACATTCGAAAAAAAAATCGATTAGGTAACAGGGGTAATTATCAAAGAATAGGAACGAAACTTGAAATTTTGTGAGTGGGTTTCCGTAATATGATCCGATAGAAAACAAGGTCTTGGAATTATAATATTTTGTCTGTTTTTCTGCCATCCTTAAGTAGAAAATTTATTTAGTTCCTCCCAGAAAATCGTTCTCGAGAAAAATAAATTTATAAAAGTAATGCGGTTATTGTGTAAAACCTTTATTTTATTTTACTTGCTATAAGCAACTGATATATATTTTTAGGTCAGTTATGACCCAACGTAAATTTCAAGATCCTTAAAAAGTCTAAAAACTCCTAATCTTGGAAATAATTTTAATCGGTGATAAGAGTTTGAAATTTTTTATTGTTGTAAAAGACGTCTATAAATACTGGATAGTCTGTTCAAATTAGAAAATATAGCAAACACTGGTGAGCCAGTCCAAAAAAGCTTTCATTCATTTTATCAAGTTATTTAGAGAAAAAAGTTGGCATTTATTTCAAAGTGACGTATGCAATCAGATAAATTGTTTTTTGGCCACACAAACCCCACTCAAACTAAAACCTTGAAGACTGCAGCTAATGAATAACTTAAAAAGTTTACGACAATTTTAATTACATTATCTGAGTAAATTTACTCATTTACCCCCATCTACCTGAATTTTAACAGTGTTGTAATTTGTAAAATAGTAGCTTCAAGTCCTAAAAACAGGCTTTGATAAATACGCGACCACAAACGAGTCGGCTCGTGCATACGCCACTTGTACATACTGTAAATAGTAGCCTTAAAATATTTTTTTAAATGAACCTATTCTCGGGTTTCTCTTTTTTATTGTTGCAGATTTAAGTTCGCAATAACGGAGCCCAAACATGAAGTTCAAGTGGATGTCAGACCAACAATGGTATTCGTAAGACAGCTAGTCGACCCGTTGAAGTATCCGGAACACACCTAGCGAATACTGCGCATCCATAAAATCAGCCCTGCCCCCAGCCCTCTTCAGAATCTCAACAGTGAAAGTGAATTTCCACCGAACAAACTGGACGCGGAATCAAGTCGATCCTCTCTGCAAGCGACTTTGCTGGCTTCACCACCAACAGCCGCTTCCAACCAGGACTGCAATTTGACGGGCAAAAACAAGAAAAAGAAGAAGAAACGGAAATCGTCGACACAATTCAGTTCGACGATATAACGTTGGATCCTGCGTGGCTGAGTCCGCATCGTGGACCGCCGGACGAGTCGAAAGTCACGCAGAAAATGAAGCTAACCGACGGCGACTCTGAAATCCTCAGCATGCCCGTCGACACTCTCCTTATGAATCCGTGGCCCAATAATGAGTTCATTGGCACCGACGTTCGCCACTTCCTCACTGAAGAGAACGCCAAGCTGGCGCTGGTCGACTCAGACGACGAAGATGACATTGACCAGAAGCCCAGCATCGATTTCGACGATCTCTTGCTTACCACTTCCACCACCAACAGCTCTACCAACAGTCGCCACTCCGGCAACCCTATAGTGGCCGGCTCCCACCAAGTGGTTAACAATTCACTGGCTGAACTCAAGCCATTGCCACCCTTTACCGGCTACACCAGCAACATCACCATAAATGGCATCTCTGGTCACCACTACCACGCGATTGCGACTGCGCAGAATTCAGCGCGCGTACTCGAGACAAACAACAACTCGGTGGATACAACCAACCAAAATGTTCCCTACTATCCTACAGACCATGTCGTTAGTTCCTCCACGATGGACAACACCATCGATAGTATTAAGTCTGAAAGCAATGTCCTGGACTATGAGCTGCCCAGCGATGACCTAGCAGCGCTCATTGGCTCTGCGATGGCGGATACCACTTGCGCTACTGGTGACGACAGTAATGAGAGCTGGCTCGACCTGGAATACTGGATATCTATAAACTGTCAGAATGGCTCTGGCACCTCACCCACCTCCAGTCGACCCTCCAACAATGGCACCAGTCATACCATCAATACCAACAATAGCGTCCTCTGTCAGGACACTGCGCTGCCTGACTTTGTCACCAATTCGCAGTTCCAGACCAACCAGTCGCCAGTTGTCTTCCATCCACATACCAAAGTGCCGCCAGCACCAACTGTGCAACCTTCATCACAGAACCACCATAGTCAAGCGCAGCACACTCAGCGCCAGGAGCATCAGCGCGAGATCAACACCAATTTCTCGCATATGCCACTGCTCCAAAATCGGCTGCAGAATGGGCCACCAAAGGCAGAACCTCAAGATATAGCTTACAATATTGTCTCAGAGTGTCCTTCACCCTCCTCTTCGACACCATATTTGGCGCACAGTCCACCATGTCATGTGGTCAGCACCACAGACATTGGATTCATCCATCAGGTGCACAGCTCGACCAGACCCTCTCCAGAGCTGCAGGTTAGCTTTCCACACACGACTACACCCAGCAAGAAGTCGCGCAGTCGCAACAAGTCTAAAATGAGCTCAAATATCGTGTACAATGAGGGCAACCTGGGCAAGGAGAAGACTGTACATAGATGTAATATATGTAATCGAGGATTCCTAAATAAATCTAATATTAAGGTACACTTGCGCACACATACTGGAGAGAAACCATTCCGGTGTGACGTTTGTGGTAAGGCATTCCGTCAAAAGGCCCACCTAATCAAACATGCGCAGATTCATAAAAGGGTGGGTCGCGACTGATCGACTGATCGCGTTATTCTTTTGTGAATCGGCGCCCAACGTGTAAACATTTAGAATTGCTATTTTGTGCTTAGACCATTGATATGTGCAGAAAAGTAAGTTCTTTTCAGTTGCGTACTTGCGCAGTTACTGGTAAATAGTGCAATTGAGATGAGAAGGAAATCTCACTTTAGCTGCGGAATAGACAGCAAAATAAAGGACATATGTAGTTTTGAGAGACAAAAAATTGTCTGTATAGAGGAGTTGTCAAGACGATTGCGCTTGCCAAAAAAGATCTGCATAGTTGTTCTTGAAAATGACTAAAGTTATTCCAGATCTAGGTGACCTGCAAAAGTAAAATAGCATTACTGCTTAGAATTATGCTCTCGTAGCCCACAAATTTTTTTATTTGCTTTTTCTAACGTATTCCTAATGCTTATGTTATAAGCTACAAGTGTTGTATTGAAAAAGCAAATTAAAAAGTTGTTAGTTGCAAGGCCATCATTGTAAGTGGTGAATATTATGGAACCAAGGCGCAAAAAACGTAAATACTGAATAAGTAATAATAATTGTATGCATGAAACGCACATCAACTTCTAATATTTGTTCAATTTTATGAGTGTTTTATTCGAATTAGTAACCCTATTTTTTAAACACAGTCTGATTTAGACCACTTGTGGCTATTTCATCGCCTCCGACTTCATTTGGGATTACTCAGGCAATGAAATAATAGCAAAATCAAAATTAAGAAAATGATCTACCAAAAAACAAAAAAATACAAAATCGTTCAAATAAGTTTTGAATTCTTATTTTCATCTGGGCAGAAAATAATGAAAACACAAAATTTCTAAATTAACCTTATGAGCTCAAAGTTTATTTTTAATAGAAGCTAAGCACCGATTAGAATCTTATAAGCTTAGAACAACGTTAAACAACTATCTGTCAGTATTTTTAAATAAAATGATCAATTTATGCAAAATGCTCTTGTAAAGTCTTAGGTTTACTTAAATTTTAAGGCAAGTATGCAAACGTTTCTTGCTTTCAAAATATTGTGTGAAAGAAACTGACTAAGAGAAACTGATGCAAATATTTGTTTGAAGAGTAAGTATCCCATTATTGTGTTGTGAGATTTAAAGCACACTAAACAGCTCTGAGGCAGGTCGTATGATTGAATTTCAAGGTCAATTTGAAAAATACCTCAATGAGAACAGTAAATTAGATGAAAGACGAACAAGAAATTGAAATATTCAAATATATAAAAATAAAAGTGTCAAAAGTTTTGAGAAAATTTTTCCAAGTTCATTGATTTTTAACTTTAAAATGACAGATGTTCAAATCGATTTCTCTCTTAGCTGGCTCTTACATTGAACTACTTATCTACAAATTTTATTTTCTCAATAAGGATGTTAACAAAATTCTAAAATAATACTGCCAGCAGATGAAAAAACTTGGTGCACTTGTACTAGATGGATGTACATCTTACTTCATATTGAAAATTTTCAGGACGCAATGAAACAGTTTGTTTTTTTTTTTTTTTGGGGGGGGGGGAGAAGAAGGGGTGTGTGGTTTAAAAGTCTATCTATGCTAAGGACAATACGTCACAATTGAGAAAATGGCATAGGAGAAAAATCAACACCTTAAAGCAAAAAGTACCAACCATGTCCATTCTAATAAATTTACCAGACGTGAGAAAAAAATTTTCAATACTCGCATTTTTAATCAACTTGAATTTCGAGACATTTAATTGAACGGCGATTTGCAAAAAGATAAAAAGGTCATAAGTGTATGTAGGTATTTTACTCGTATGTGGAAATGGAGTTCTTGTGCAGGCCAATTATACAGATCGAGTCCTACCTGTAGTAAGAATATTTCCCAAAATGCAACCATCATTGAGAAAACAGATTTCAAAGTTTCAAAGTTAAGGTGTGGTCTTATCCCCTTCTTGTAAATGACTGTAAAATTATAGTTTTCAATTCAAGTTGACAAACGCGGTGTTACCAGCACAATAATCAAATCAAAATCTTGTTTATTGAAGAAGAAGCAATTATTATACTTTCACAGGCCCTCATGTTATAACATTTCTTTCCTCACCTCTCGTAAATTTTTTAAAATGGACATAGCACTTTTTTGATTTAATGTATTGATATAAAAGTTCAGCCATTTTAATTTTTGACACCAATACTAGCCGCATTCAGGTATGTCCCAGAAATTTTAGAAAATTAAATATCGAAATACTTTCCTGGAAAATAATATTCAAAATCTGCGATTTTCTTTGAGGGCCGATTTTTATTTCACACGCAGAGATTAATATAAGCCTTAAAAATTTTTACTACCTACCTAATGATTAGAGGGAAGGGTCCTAATCTAATAAAAAAGTACGTAAATCGACATTTCAAAATTAATAATTTTTTAAATTACCGAATTGGTAAAAAAAAAAAAAAGGCAGAACTCGCTTCTTCATTATTTACCTTTGCTTTTAATGCTACTAATTAATGGAGATATTTTTCTGAAGTAATCAATCATTTTTTTAAATACATACTGATACCACGCATTTACTTTTAATTTCCCCCACCCATAGATATTCCATAGGTCTTCAATTTTCTATGGCATATCCGCGCATAATTACTTGTTGGAACAACTTTCTCATTCTGTGTTTCCATCGAGTTGAAACTGTAGTTTTAAAATCTCTGTGGCAGGCATAATATTATAAAGAATAGTTTATGAAAATATTGTCGTGTAACTCATGTGTAAAGGAACATTGTCAATTGTTCTATCTACAAAATCTCAATCATAAATGTTTACACCTTGGACTCCAAGTGTCTCACACTCAAATCTTTATTCAATCTAGTGAGAGATACGTTGGTTAAACTGGTGTTAGGTTTTAAAAGCACTTGTATAAAAAGGGTGATCATGTTTGATTATGTCCAATGAGGGTGTATATTTTTTTCCAAGAAATATCGTAATTTCTAATAATTGAAACTTTCGACTTCTAAAAAAGAGAATAAAAAATAATTCTGGGCTAGTCTCTCTTACATTTTCGAAGCACCGATTAAAAAATCTTCCATATTGGCTTAGTGTAAACAAAAAATCCAATCTTATCAAAATATTCCTATTATGTGTCAAATATTTTAAAATATCCAAAAGAGCAATGGGTAATAATTTTTTTTTGTTTTTGAAAGTTTCTAAAAAAAACGTACGTTTGAAATTGGGTACTTGAATCATATGATAAAATCATGCATGTTCACTCTTCTGATATGTGATTTTAGAACTACCAGAGGGCAAAGCGCCTTTTCAATGCTTTCTAAGTCGAACTTTTCATGAATATGGCTGCGATTAGTAATGAATAACTTTCAAACAAACAAAATCATTCTCAGTCCTAAAAAACTTTTGGGAAGGACACTAGTCTATTCTATGGAATTCGTGTTAAGTTGATGAGGTTATGGCTTTTCTTGTTGTTTATTTTAAATTTATTTATAGGCTACGTTAACTTAATAAATTAATAAATATTTGAAATTCTTGGGAATATTTTAATTTATTACTTTTGTATTGTCAAAGAATCTTTTCAATTGCCAAGAATTTTTTCACATTTCTATCGTCAAATCATGTAAATCATTTCGTCTTATACAATCTTACTTTCTCATATTTAGAAATAACATTTTAAAATTTTAAAATTAAAAATTTTTTTTTACATAAATTTTAAAGAGAAAATTATTCGAATCAGAAAATGACATATTTTTTACTAAGCCGCTGAGATAATTGGAAGGTCAAAGGTAAACAAAAGTGGATCTGACAGCTGACTGGCAGTTATTAATTTTAGATTCTTAAGCAAAAACTAGATATTTGAATAAACGACTTGAAAATCAAAAAAGTAAAACTAAATTTGGATATGAACAGATGAATAAAAAATTTTTGACAAAAATGTAAAAATTTGTAGCAGCTCACATTTGGGTAATTTTTTTTCAGTCATAATAAAAGTTTGAAAAAGAATTGTTGATGTCTGTCTGTTCTCCGCAATCATGAAAAATGAAACTAAATCACAATTTCAATAACGAACCAGAGTCTAATTTTATCAAACAATTGAAAATTCATACGTTGGTGACGATCTTTTCTCTTTTCTCTTCCCTTTTGGACATGGTTTTATTTAAACTGACTTTACAGACAAAGATTTCTGTTTTCATCTTCGCTTGATTTTCTCAAATTTTTTGTCAATATTTTCTAAGAGAAGAAAAATTTTGAAGATTCTAAATATTTTACTTATAGCTGTCAGAATTTTCAATGAAATAAGGTCATATTGTTCAATTTTGTTTATTGCTGACTATAATATGTTCTCTTTTTACTTCATTTTACTCAATATCAACATTATCATTTTCAATTTCTATTGACTTTTTAAACCATGCTTTCCGTAGGCTATCAATTAAAGTATAATGCGAGAATTAATTGAAACTCTATTATTTTTATAGGTAATGACATAAATTTTATAAATAGGCTTTTTTTAAAAATCGATTCAACTCATTCCTTATATTTAATTGTTGTCATTATGGTGTTAAAAAAGTAATTGTCTATAATAGGTTAGGTACACTAAATAAAACTATCGAAACAAAATTTTTTTGACCCACACAACTTTCAAAGTAAATTTAAGTAAAAAAATTCTAAGCTACCGGACAACTTTTTAATATCTAAGTTTTAAATACTTTCACTGTTTTCTGTGGTTCTTGTCAAGATTTGTAACCATTAGCGAGGGAATTGTATAGTTTAATTTATTTTTAATTTTAAGTATATTTTTGGAAAAACTATTTTTGCTACGCTATTCATTATTAATAGAAATTAACTATGTAGTAATGAATTTTGGTTTTTGCCATTTTACTTCTCACTGCCTTCCTCCTAAAAGAGAAATAAATAATTTTTGTATTTGAATTTTCAATCAAGTGATTCGTCAGATGCGTATTTAATTTTTCAGAATATTTCAACTCATGGTCTCGCCCTTAATTTATTATTTTCATGAAATACTCTGAAAAATTATCCGCAGCAAATTTTGTTAATGAAAATTTTTCTCTTTGATTTTCAGTGTTTTCACAATTTTCTGTAGGCCAGTAAACATTCCAATTATTATTTAAAATCAATAGACAAATTTTTACCAAATAATTCTATAATTTTTTTTTTTATGTTGGCTACAGACGAGCTTATAACCTTTTTAATTAATAGTTATCTTATTTTATTTATTTAGTTTTTGTGAATTAAAATATTTGTGTTTTAAAAAAACTTCCTGTTTTAGAATACCTAATAAAAAAAGTTACCTTGCATGTGTTTAAAATATTTTCAAATACCTCAGATTGGATAAAAAATCATGTAAATACAAAATTTACAAAAGTGTATGTATAACTTACTTGTGTACAAAAATTTTTTTTCCAAAACGAAATGAATGCTAAATGAGAAAATTTCTGGAAGATAAAAGATGAATAACATTGTCGTTAATTTAATTTTATAATTCTAAATGGCTGTTTTTTTATAAGATTATTAAGTGCATAATTTTTTTTTGTTCTCTGCATTGATTGTGAATAATGTATTTTATTTTTAACAACCAAAGGGAACAACCTGTTAACTGTCTGTTATATTAATTTTTTTTTCTCTTTTTCTGAGTATACTTTCAAACAGAAAATTCGTTTTTCGACATTATTTCTTCTTTTTTTTTTATTTGTACGTACGTACCATTTAAGTATTATAATTTTAATAAATTTTTTTTTGTTGACTTACGGACTAATTTGTATTACCTCAATCTGGTATAGCCAACGTGTTCGATAAGATAAATGGTACTTTCAGCAATTAATTACTAGCTTAATTACGACCATAAAGCATGCGGTAATTAGAAAATTACTATTTGGGAAAGGTAAAGGAAAAAAAAAAAAGAACCAATATATAAAAAATCTGAAGACAAGAAATCGCAGAAGTCAATGACACAATTTAAAGCGATGGTGATTTTGTAGGTCGTTTATTCTGTGATTTTGGTACGGATGACTAGACACGAATCTTGTCACGCAGCGTCCTTTTTGACTACGACATTGCTCACCAGTCACTGCTCACTACACTGCTTTAGCTTTACTTACATCCGGTTTCTTTATATTTATTTCAACGTTAACGAGTACACGAAAATGAAGAAAAAAAAGATACGTGCATTTTGGTTTAATATAAAAAGCTTCGCTTGAAAGATTTAAACTGGTTTACCTAAAAGAAAAAATACCAAGTAAAAAAAAAAAAAAAAAAAACAAGAGGAGGGTTTCCAATATTGACAATGGCGCTGAAGAATACCGACCGACGATATCACGTCTCCGTTAATTAAAAATTAAAAAATGACAGAAATAGAATAAAAAAAAATAGCTGCTTTTAGTTTTGTTTTGGTCAAATGCACTGAAGAAAAGTTAATCCATAAATGCATTATTTCAAGTTTCACCTAAAATATTTAAATTAAGTCATAAGAGCGAAATGAATGATTACAAATGATAAAAAATAATCTTAAAATACTAGTCAGACTAATGTTTGAAGTAGGTAATACAGAACACTATACTTAAGTACCTTATTAGCAGCCTTGAGAAAATATATTTGATTAAGTTACTTGAAAATAATTGGAAAGATTTTTTTAAGAAGTTTCATTTAAATAGGATAGACGATTAGCTGAAACTTTGTCCATTCGTAAATAACGACGAAATATGAATATCTGTTTGTATAGTCATTTTATGGACTCGAGATAAATCACGACACTTGCGAGATCCCTTTCATAAGTACTCAGAAATAAAACCCTCAAATTCACAGGGCTTGGTGACTATCTGTGTGTCTTAAGCCGTGTATTGAAGCCCAAAGACATTGGTTGAATGTATTATATACGCTACAAGGAGTAGAATAAAATTAGTAAACTAATAGTGTGTATAATTGAAATTTGGGGCACTTTTAAGTCCCAGACAAAAAATACAGATTTGGGGTCAACAGAGTGAGGAAAGAAAGAAAAACCATACATACATTCCTCATGCACATCTGATACCCACCAATGGGTCTCACATTATTAAAAAGGACCATAAGTAATTAATTACAAATACAAAGGTACATTGTGGAAAAATAACAACATCCCTGATTTTTTAAATACCAGCAACTTTAGGCTTAAAGAAGAATAATGTCTCAATTTTTTTAATGCTGTGAAAATTCTTACATAGATATGCTGCATGCCAGAGGTAAGTACGTATTGTAGCTAAATCAACATTAATTAGTTATTTTAAGATGAAAAAAAAATACAAGGGTCTGTTCACATTTGCTTTTGTTCCAACCATAATCAGGATGAAGAAAAAGTAATCGAGAATGAAATTTCTTCATGATTATCATTGGTTCCAGAACAAGCAAAAGCGAAAGTACATTGTGAACGATCCCTAAGGAAATTACAATCTCTTTTACATAGTTCACCAGGTAAATAAAAAAAATTTACTTGGAAATGCAAGAAAAAAAACCTATTTTAAAATAACATAATATATTTCAACAGTTGTGACAAAATAGAAAAATTAATTTTTTTTGAGGACCCTTAATGTTCTTTCATCTGAGGTCACAATGGTCTTCTACCTCAACTGAACTACTACTAAGCATCTTAGAAGGACAAAATCTAATTTGAAACTTTATTGGACATTAAATAAGCAGTGTTTCACCTGAAAACCTTCTAAAAACACAAACAAAAAACCCTTACGAATCTGAATATTTTTACAGCCCAATTAAAGATAGGTTTGCAGATCTTCAACAATGAAGTATACATGTAGGGGCTCAGTTAATTTTATTCCAGTTTTTTCATCGACAAAATTACTTTCATGGTTCATAATTTCCAGACTACAGAACAAGTTGAAGAGGGGGAAAAACGAATTCGCATACTTTTTTGTTTTTATTTGGACGATAATTTCTCTTTTAGATTTACGAAACGGAGAAGGGAATAGCTGAGGGTAATGGAAGAAACGACTCTTCACGTCCGTAACATTGTGTCTCCTCTCCACCAAACAGAGCTGCCTGTTTGTAGGTCACCAGTTCCTTCTTCTGTGGGCTGCCGCTGGTTCTTCTTCGGTATTCAGAAGAAAAAGATAAAACTAACGAAGAGCTGGTTTTTTTCTCACTACTGGGAGTTCGTTGCAGACGGCTCAAAAAGCAGAATAACATTGACAATGAACTTGCAACGAAAACAATGATACGTAGAGATGCCTGTAGGAGATTGAAATTTAACTGGGTCGAGAGAATTTTAACGAAAAAAATTTATGATAAATTTACGCTTTAAGGGTATAGTTTCACTGGCCAAAATAGAAAGTTTCGTCAGATTTCAGATAAAGCTCAGAGTTGTCGTCTCATCCATCTAAACTTTTCAGATTAGTTTTCAGGAAAATTGTCTTTGAAATCAGCTTTGTGTTTAGAATTTTCGAAATTTGCCACTGGTACTCCGTGCAAAATAAGAATCGCCATTGCAACCCGCAGTAGGACTACTTATTCATTCTGCTAAATGGGGCAGCATAAAAAGAGAGAAGGGATGGGTGCGCAGTAAATAATGAGCAGGTTTTGCACGGCATTTCAATTATTTTAAACGGACTGTAGTATCATAGGGTCGTTTCCCATGGGTTGCTCTAGAGTGAACCGATATGTTATCTCAATTAAATACTTTCACTCCCAACATTTTTCAATGTATTTTATTCAAGTCCCAGAAAAAAGCAAAAGACAAAGACAAACTGCCATAGTGAATGATTCTTCAGGTACATAATAGCAAGCTCGTAACACAAGACCTTTGTTAGGTAGGACAATCACCGGTTGGGCGGAATAATTTCTTTAAAAATTCAGTATAGCACTTTTATGTAAAAGGGTTAATTCTAGAAGCAATCCATTAGAATTGCCAAAGTGCGTTTGAAATTGAACCAATGAACTATATATATTTATTACAATGTTGCCTAACCACATTGTTAAAAATCCCGAATTTTTGCCACAAAAAAAAAACAACTTATGGCTTGTAAAATTAGTATTGGTCCCTGCCCCCAGAAAACATTTTTTACGTTCCCGTTTATAATACGATTTTCTTCAGCTCCTATAAACAGCGTTATAACAAAGTTTAGCTGTACCTATAATAATAAATATCATCTCTTAATTGAATTTTGGAAATTAAAAAAAAAATTCCTGAAATTCTAAAAAAATCCCTGCAGATAATATCCCTGACTGAGATTTTAAGCTTATATTGACAAATTTGGTTTGCTGGCTATCCATCCAGTATACTATGCATGATGAATTTCTTTGCATGTACTTTCTGAAGGGTTAAATAGGTGTTTTCGATCAATTTTTATAATGATATTAGAGCATCGAAAGCATCAGCATCTACCAAACGATCGTCTTACCGAATAAGCATATTGCCGTCTCTGGTTGGGGAAAGGCGTCACAGATACTGAGTTACTTTCTTTTCAGGATGGCGGCGGTGTACCACGAAACAAGTTATAAGTGTACGTTTGCACGGTGAATAAAAATACTTTCACTGACTTGGACGATGTGGGAACAATAAAAATGGTGGAAAAGAGAAAGGGGGGGCCGGAGAAAACACGAACCCACATTAATTCTGTAGAATTGATGGATGGGTGGATGGCTGATTTCAACTTCTATTTCATTAACCCGGATACAATACGTGGTTACAGATAATGGCCATTTTCAAGTGTATGCTGCTGCTCCTGTACAATGATAATGAAAACCTGAGTTCCACTTCGGTTCGTTTCAATTGATAAAAATGCATATAATTTTTGTCTGCGTGGATAGAATATAGTTTTAGTCTGCCAAAACCATTTTAAATGGGAAAATTTTTCATATAGAATGTATTTGTTTAGCAGAGATACGAGACTCACCAGTCAGAAAAATTGTGTAAGAAATCTACAGCCCTTGATTTTCAACGACCCGATTTGGTGCTTTTTTTCTCTCATTTCATAAAGTTAGTGTCTTTTTGTAAGCGGTTTTTTCATACTTCGGGCCTTTTTTCATTAAAAAATCAAATTTTACTACGAAATTTTACAAACAAATCTCTGAGCAATTTTTCGCCATTCTCTACATTTCTAGTGGAATTTCGTCATAGTATTTTGTTAGTGTCACATTTCACGAGAAATTTTTGACCTGTAATCCTGCTCCCATGGTGAAGGAAACAATAAAGAGTATTTTGATTTTACAACCCCCTTCCCACAGAATGTTACTCTAGGTACGCTACTGAGACATAAAGAGTACATTCTTAGGTAAGAACTAAAATGAAATATTAATGGGTGTTCCTGTATTGAGATGAAGAGTGCAGAGTGCACACCTACAGAAAAGTCACAGAAGGTTGTCAAAATTTTTCGGCTCCGTAGAGTGCAATTTCACAAACATTGAAAACGAAGGCTTTTCTGAAATGATTAACCTCCTGAGGGTCGATAGTCAGAGAAAAACAGGCTATAAAGGTTCCCCTGGAACGCCCCAAGATATGTGGCCTGAAGGTTTCCTCTGGCATGCACGCAATCTATATAGTTGAAAGAAATGCATCATTGAACTAAATGACCACAGACCAATTCTACTTTTTCAGAAACTTTTTACAAAATATAAGAGTGAACACTAATGTCCTTCGTATTTTACTTTTACATGGACAGATTCATGTGAGGGAGGGGAAGAGGAGGAGAAGAAGAAGGTTGGTGAGCCTATAGCCTCTCCAGAAATAACATTAGCCACTCTAACAAAACAGTCATTCTTTTCTGAATGGCTATAAGAGGAGTGATGTGAAGAGGTTTTGTTAAAATGAACCTAACTATTTTCTGTCAATACATACATTTGGCCTCCGTAAAGGAGAATTGAAAATCTGACTACGTCAGGTAGTCAGGCATTATAACAAATAATAAAATCAAATTGGGGTGAACTGGCTAAAATTATTTTTGAACTACATTGGAGTCTGAAAATTCATTTATCATAACTCGATCGAAATTTTCGAAATTTCAAATTTGTATTCAAAGAAAATAATATGAAAACCCAAACAGTAGACTATGGTCGTTCTTCAAACTGACTCTTCAACTGCCAATTTTTACTTGATACAGATTAAGTTATTTTTGATCCATCTAGGTATTTCATTTTGTATTTATTATAAGCCGAGGTATAATAATGATTATTAAAACCTGATCCGCATCCGGATCTATAAATTTATCAAAGAGTTCCATTCATTTCGTTAAAATTACAAATTTTCAAAGGTAAGTAATCAAATTTTTGGTTCACGTAAAAATTTTTTGTATACTCGTAAGTACCGTATCTTTTTATCAATTTTTGTTTTATGGAGAAGAAAAAAAACGACAATAAATGAAAATAATTACGTCAGTGATTTTCTTATTATTTTCCTGATTGTAATAACATTATCAAAGAAGACAAGAATTAAATTTATTTATTAGGTATTCAATGATTTAATCGAAGTAGGCATACCTAATTTCCTCATTTTTTAAAATGAAATTTCAAACTTCTAAACTTCTCTTCAAATGTTGACGAAGAAAATTCGCTTTCGTCTAAACTAAAAACCGATTTCTTTTCTTCACTAATTCTTTTTTTATTTTAATCTTTCATCATAGGTCACGAAGTACATTCACTATTTATTTTCTGTTGGTGGGGTCAAGATGGTAAGTCTGACACTGAATTCGTTTCACTGTTTGACCTAAAATACTACCAGTAGTTTCAAATATTTATAGAACTTGGTTTACTGCAAGTCCGTGCAAAATACATTACCTATCTAAAAGACGATAATTTCAATACGGGTCTAAATGTGTTACCTTATTTTAAAAAAACATTATTATAATGCTTTATCACCTTTAAATGACTACCATAAAATTACTGGAATGAAAATTGAAGCTTCCTATAATAATATTTGAAAAATTTTTTACGTTAAAGAAAATTTCCGACTGACTAATTTTCCCATAGAATTAGGCAAAAAATTAAAAAACAAAACTATACAAACGCTTCAGTTAGGAAACTGCGCCGAAAATTTTAATATGACGTACTTGAAAAATCCAGGACAATAAGAAATAAAATTATAGGGCAGCAAGCCCCGCTAAAAAAGCAGGTTTTCCATTGATAGTATAAGATGTCATGATCCCTAAGAAAAGCATAGATTTTTGGCTACATTTTTGCTAAATATCTACTGAACCTCCTAAACCGATCGACTTAAAATTTCTACCAGATCAAAAACTCGTTGAGATTTACCTTTAGTGCAAATTTCAGCCCCATTGGTACGGCGGTTCGTCAGTTCTCGTTTCCCAAAAAAATATTGCCCCTGAAAATCATAATTTCGAGTCTCTACAAATCGTATTTCCTAAGAACTTTCGTTCTGCAATTTATCGTACATTCGTATATAAAATGAGTATTTGTTCATCTAGACTTGACTGAGTTTTTTGAAATTATCTCACTCAGGTAAATTATTAAACTTTGTTTATTAAAGTGAATATCATAAAAATCTTCCAAGTGCGTGAGGAACGTTGGCTAGCTGGAGAACTAACATTAGTTCCAGACACCGGTTATTTGAATATTCTTGGCAACATTGTACCATTAGTACATTGCCAGGTATGAGAAGACATTGAATAGAAAGTAAAGGGCAAATTAGTGTCATCAAATTGATCAAAGACGGGTAGGAAATCTTGTGGTAAAGCGTGAAGTGTAAGAGAAAAAAAAACCGCGTTTGGAGAGAGAGAAATGGCTAAAAAAAAATCAACCAAATACAAAGAGAGAAAGAAAATATTCGTGAGATTGAGAGTTGTAGTATTCTCCAGCACCGATCTCTCTGACCTTATTTCACTTTGACCTCAATCTCTGCCAAGGACGAGTCTTAAAACTTTCTAGGTCAATACACTGCTCATGTACATTTTTATGGACGAGCCGCATTCATACCCGCAGACGAATACAAAATACATTACGTGCGGATGTGTTTAAAAAAGGAGAATACTTATTTTTAAACGTCAAAAATACATTTCATACTTACGTGAAAAGAATTCTGCAAGCTGCTCATCAGTGCTGATACTTTTTTTTCTCAACATCTGACTGACAATCGAAGTTTTACATTTGTATCAGTAGTGTATTCTTGAAGGGTCGTGGAATTCAGTCAGATGATTCATAAATACTAACTTGTTAAAAAAACTTGAAAGAAATGAAATAATTCCATCAACTAAATTTCATTACACGAACCATATCAAAATAATGATCCACTTAGCACACTGAACACAATTCAACTTGATTACTGCTATCTTTGAAGAATTTGATGCGAGTTTCTTTTGCGAATAAAATTCTCGAATATTTGCTTTTCTGATCTAATATAAAGTTTTTTCTATATAAATTAAGTACTAGTTGCCAGCGGATAGATTATTTTCGTATGTAACATTTTATAAATTAGGAACTTTCCGAATTCACCCCATAGTGAATTGTGAAAACAAAAATATTGATACATCATAATCATTATTTATTATCAAAAAAAAAAAAAAAAAAAACAGGTATCTATTTGTGATACGTTCCGTAAAAACGTTCCTTGTGGTGACGTAAAAAACAATAAAATTTCTGCGAAAATCCTAAAAAAAGGTGTGAAAAATCACCACAAGAAAGCCTTCTTACGGAACTCACTACATTAATTTGTAGATACTGTTTTTTCTCCCAGAAGATATCACTTTCATTTCCAGCATGTAATTCACGCTGATCTTTATGTCTCTTCGCATCAAATTTGATTAACGAGTCACACATGAAATCCACAATATTTTGAGTCAATAAATTTTAAGAAAATAAAAAATAAGACGTAAGAAACTCTCGACGTATAATTCAAAAAGGAATTAACATACGATCTTATGAATAAAATATTAAAATAAAGGTTCGCCGAACAATGTTACCTTAGGCAGAGAAACAAAAGTGAATGAGAAAACGTATTCTTTAATCGAATTAGGAAATAGAAAACAAACAAAAAAACGAATAAAAATTCATCGAATTATACGAAAATTGTTTATTTGATGTCCAAGATACTTTTAGAGAAGTCCGCGTGGCTTTCACTGGACTTCTTATAGTAACAACATTTTTACTCATCAGATTTGGTTTTCTTTGCAGTTTGGTCATCGTTGGCATTATCTTCTGGTTTTCGCTTCAGCGTAGGAGAGCCAGAAGCTTTATCACTAGACGCTTGTGCAGGAGCTTCATCTTCTTTTTTATTTGTTTCATCTTTTTTGTTGGTCGCTTCACCTTTATCATTATTGTCTTCATTATTTCTTCTACCTTTCTGTCGGAAACCTTTATTTCTTTTTCCACCTGAAAATGATTGTAACATTAAAAATCGTAGTTCCATGTACTTGAATACTAAATAAGCATTTACACCTAACGTTTATTCAAGTAATACAAGAAAACTGAAAATTATAATTCTATTTGTTTGATTTCGGGTCATTGAATTCAATTTTTCAATTTTCATTAGAAAATAAGGCACATCAAAGGTTCGATAATTCTTTAACAAAAATTATTGAGAAGAGCAAACGACCATTCAATTTTCATTGTTTTTCGAAAACAGCCGTCTAACATCTTGATAAAGTTTCGAGGCTTATAACAGAGGTACATTTCGTTTTACTTTATAAAATACGAAGGAAGGTATGAGAAACAAAGGTTTTAGGTTTCGAAACCCGTTCAAAATGATATGAAATTAAAAATCCCCACTAATTTCAGTCGAACAAATATCAGTTCTTCTAATTAAAAATATGTTTTAAAATCGACTTTCCTTTTTTTTTTTTTTTTACAAATTAAAAGTTTTTTTGTTTTCACACTGACTTTTACGAATTTAATCAATTTTTTATATCATATCGAGTTTTCGTCAAATTTGATTTTGATAAAAAGAAACAATTGAATTTAGTTGATAAAACACGCAGCAAAAAGAGCATTGATTCTTGAATAGCTCTTTGACTTAAGACGCATTCGAAAAGAAAATACAACAATGTATAACAGTTACACAAATTACATTACTGAATGACCCTTCCAAGCTACTCATTCAGAATAGCAACATTCAAAGATTTCGATTCAAATAATCTCAAAACATTTTCAAGGAACTACAATGGGCTATTTGTACTCCTCGCCTAAAAATTGTGGACACTGAATTTACAAAACCCAAATCATCAATATATCTCATAGACGTATAATTTTCACTGAACGAATTTTACATCCCGACGAACTCCTCGGGGTTCATGATGACCTGAAAGTCAAATTTGAAAACGACTGATGTTGAAACGTACGTTTGAGAAAATAAGACTTCTTCGCAACAGAGCATCGCATTGAAAATAATCAATCAAATTAACCTTTGTTCTTATGTTTCATGAAATTTTGTAACATTCGAGAATTTTTATCAGCTTCCATCTTCTGCAACAATTCAACTTCTTTTTCACCCTCAACGAGCTCGGCTTTAATAGTAACACCATCGATTTCAAATGAGTTGTCCTTCAATTTGCTGAGGGCCTAGAAAAAGCAAATTTCATCAATGACATAAAATTCTCAGAAAAAATTTTCATTTGGAAGCACGAAGAAAGCATACATCTTTGGCGGAATTTTCTTCTTGAAATCTGACGTATGCGTTTGATTCACCAGCAGAGAACTCGACATATCCTATGTTCCACTGATAATTTTCAATAAGATTTTTTTTCAATGTTGTGACTGATAGATCGTCTTTTATTCCATGCAGCTGAATCATAGCACCAGTTGGTAACTTCTGATCCCTCTTGAGTTCTGCTTGGGCTTGATCTTTCAGTAACTTCTCTTTCTACAACAAAATATGCAGAATATTCATAATTTTCGCTAAAAGATGTTTTTCATAGGAGTCATAACTTGACACACATAGCATCAAAGAAGTAAAGCGAAAATCTAACCAGAAATTCCCCTCCTCCACCCAGCAGATTGATTTGAACCGTCAAATGCTCAAGAAAAATCAAAATAATTTTAATGGATGGAAATTTTATTCCAAATACCACCCCACTGGTCTCGTTTTACTGGGGATTAAGAAATGAGGAATGAAAGAATTTTTTTTTTTTTCGATATTGGCTCAATCAAATACATAAGTATCTGGCACATTCGAGCAGCCCTATTTGATAATTATTCAACCACGTGGTTAAAAAAGTTGATTTAACGATGTTCAATCATTCAATGATTCTAAATGCAACTCTCAAGTCCCAATAAGATCAATCTTATTAACAAGATCGAGAGGATTGGTTATTAATCGGAGATAGAAAAATTGTATGAGTTTTACAACAAACAGGTACACGTAATAAACATTTTCACCCCAAGACATAATTTCAATGGCATTAGTTTCTCAGTAAAATCTAATTTACGAGAAACTTACTAGCATGGCGAATAGAAGCAGGAAGTTATCAACACAGAGAAGCATAAAAATTTTGCACCAAATGAAAAAACCATCATCAGTTCTAAAAAATAAGCACAAAATAAATAAATAGATAAAAAAGATTTTGTTCATTTTATGTTTCTCTTTTGGAATCATATACGAATGATGATCTATTCTATATAATATAATAAAATCCAATGTTCGGATGTCTGTCACATACTCGAAATTCGAAAACAAATTATTTTTCATTTTGCGATTACTCAGCTTTTACTTAACGTAAAAAGCTGAATTTGGTCTCATTAGAAAAAGGAAAATATCAGAAATAATATTTCTGATATTATGATATATAAATATTTTTGATTAGAGGTTCAATTTCACTGCTAATGATGAAAACAGTTTCGAAAACTGTGAATTCTATTCTACATTTCTACACATTTCAGAATGGAACAATTTTCATTCCTTCATTTCAAGATAACGCGAAATTTATGCGGGATTGAACAAAATCGGAGCCGGATTGAGCAAAACTGAGCGAAGTTCGAGCGGAATTGAGCGAAATTCGAGTGCGATTGGGCGAAATTTGAGAAGTGAATTACAAGTTTTAAAATGACAGGTCCCTTGGAGTAAAGGGGGAAGAGGGGGCGTAGCTCTCTCGGGCCACGCTAGTATAAAATAAAACCACGTAAAATGATAATTTTTCGCTGAAACACAAATTAAACACCAAAATATTTAATCGATACTAACCGCTTCTTTAGCTTTCATTTTATTCTCCAGTCTTTCATTTTTTTTCTCTTCAACGTAATCCATTCTGTAATAGAAAATGTACAGAAAAATTAATTCGGAAACAAATTCGATCGACAGGACAAAAAAGTATCAAACTTACTGCCACTTCTTGATTAATTCATTGCCCGCGAACTTGACTGACCCAATGGCAAGAAATTTTTCGGCTTCTTCTCGAGTTGGGAATGTAACGAAAACTGATCCTTTAAATTTCCATTCTTTCAAAGCTTTATCGTAGTAACAGCGTTTCTAAATAATTCATACAAGAGATATGAAACACATGCGGTTACCATTAATATGATTAAAGAACACGTCCGATACTAACAAACACGTTATCTATTTTACCAAACGTTTGCATAAATTTAAGAATATCATCTAAAGTTGTAGTTTCGACCGGAAATCCTTTTACATACACTGATCGTGCAGCAACAAAGCTGCGCCAGTTTTCACCGGGTTCTGGAATTTCACGATTTGGGTTACGACGTAGGCGTTTGTTATCTACATCAACCTGCAAAATACATATTCATTAAATAATAAAGAAATACTAACATGTTGAGAATTCGTTTCAATTACCTCAACAAGTTCTGAAGGATTATCTTTGAATGCGGCAAGTACAGAATTCTCATCTTTAGTGAGGGCTGCAAGTCTATTGAAACGCAATAAAGTTTTAATAGGAATCCAACCATCATTTTTTTGAACTTCAGCTTTCAAGAATTTGTCTTTCATCATATTAAAGTCACCAAAATAGTACTAGAAAAATGAACATTGATTAATAGAGAAACAATGGAATAAAACAGACGTTATTACTGAAAGTTCAGTTTTACTTCAATCTGCTCAGCAATGCTGATCTTTGTGAGGGAAGATACTTGCGGCTCTCCGGATCCAACTTCAGGCATTTTGAAATACTGAAATAAGCGTACAATTGTAGATAAAATTCGGTGTTATTAATAATACTTGAACGTGGCAGACGAGCCGTAAACAATTCAGAAGAATGACATGCGACGAAATTACTTAAACTCAAGTACAAATCAAAGAAAATGATGAATAGACTCACAATATTTCAACAGACCGTAAGATTCACTAAGATTCACTAGAAGAAACGAAAAGATCACTCTGAAAGTTCGATGAAAATTACGCTAGTCTTTGAAAAAAGATTTTTAACTCATTCTCAAATCAACTGGTCTCAAATCCAAATGTGTTGACGCCGATTTCGATCAGTAGAACCAGAGTTGTATAAAGTAAGTAGAACTATTTTAAATTGTAATGATTCCACATTTCACATCGTTCACAAATTCACATAACACCGCACATAATTTGGTTTGCGCACATGGCGATAGCTAATGGGTTGTGAAGAGGTGGTGGGGTGAGGAAACGAGAGAAATCGATAGTCGATTTTGGTTATCGATTTGTTGGACTTTTTTTTTGGTTTTCTGCATAGGACTCACGGGACTGTGATTTTGCGCATGCGTCAATAGTTGAAAACTCAAACTACACACCTGCTTTAATTTCTCTTCCGTTTGATATTTATTATCTGTGAATGTGATGACTGATGATGAAAGTGGCCTGTGCCAGCCATAACTTTTTGTCTCTTCTATATAAATTTCGACTAATTTAATTTAATTGTTTCCAATTTTTTCATTTTATTTTATTTAATTCTTCTTATTTGGTGATCTGTTGCAATTTAAATGTCAATTCATTCAGTGTAACCTCGCCTCCTGATTATAGTCACAATATGGAAGAAGAAGTCGAATATAATCCGAAGAATCAAGTCAATGGAAAAGAGAAAATTGCTCTTGGAGAAGCAGGTTATTATGATACGGAAATTTACGATGGCCGCAGTAAAATCAGTAAATTTCAAGGATACGATACATCAATCGCTCCGAATGATGAAGTGGATGTAAGTTTGTCACTAATTATTCTGATAGGCCTACTTGGTCGGTAAAAAATCACCGTTTGTTTTTTTTGAATGAAATAGATCGTATTCACTTTAGGTTTTATTCATCGAACGTTCCTTGTAAAACAGAATTCTAAATTCATGTTACTTTTTTTTTCAGGATGATGAAAGTGATATGCCAAATAAACGATCATTCTCCTCTAATGCTGCTCTTCTCAATGATGTGGCACAAGTAAGTTTTATAGTTCAGCTTACAATTAGACTACTTTAGTGCATAAGAAGATTCTTTTCAAAAAAGACTCGTATGTTTTGCTGTGATCTGTTGAGAGTTAATGGGGTTAATGTAAACATATTTCGGTTGGTAGGATCAGACGTAATTGAATTTTGATGCGAAGTGGTTGGTGATGCGAAGTGTTTGGCATAGGAGAAGAATACAGAGTTTAACAAATTAATGTTTTTGACTTGTAGTTACAATATGTAGAGCGATTTTCAACGTAACATATGTTGTAATTATTGTATTGTGATCATTTTTCTTGTCGTGACTATTAAAAGTCAAAGAAAATGAAAAGCCTTTCTACGGAGGCCAAATAACATAATCAAGTAAAGCTGCTTCTGGATGTTGTTTCAATGATCATATTAAGTACATATTCATTTCTTTTTATTTTCAGTCCGACACGATTTATGATCCATTTGCTGAAAAGCGACAGAAAACTATCGCGGAAAAAGACGATGAATATCGAGCGCAACGTCGTCGAATGATCATTTCTCCTGAACGAATTGATCCTTTCGCTGAAGGTTTGTTATATGAATGTATATTTTACTTATTACTAAATTTAATTGATTTGCATTTCATTTTGGACTTATTGGAGTCTGACTTTTTTCTTCATTTTTAATATTTGAATTGCCCTGTGGGGCATTCATAAATGCATTAAATATTTGTACGAGTTCCTTTACTCATTTTCACTTATGATTTCAATAGAAAATGTATTATGATTTTATTGCTGGTGTTTACGCAATTTGAATTGCGGATTAATTGCTGGGAATTTATAATGTGTGATTGTGATAATGATTGATTGAGCTGTTGTGTTTCATCCTTTAAACTCCTTTAATTTTGTTACTACCGTATGCTAACTTCCATTTTATCCGATTCTTTACTTTTCCTGCGAGTGTAAAAGTGAAACAAAAGTGATTGTGTGAAAAAAATGCTAGGGTGAATGACATCTCTTTCCTTTTTATCTCATTACGTTCGCTTTAAATTGAGTAATAGTTTAAGGTTTTTTTTTTCAAGCAAAATTTTAATTCATTCATTATTTACATAATATATGAAGAGCTACGCTGTGTCATCAAAGTTACATAAAAGCAATTAAAACTCGTTCATTCCTCTACATCAAAATAAATTTAGTTAAAAATAGTTGAAATCGAATTTCTAACCATTTGTGGGATTAAGATTTGAGGAATATGGTCTGGCCTAAAAACAGCATTTTTGTGCTGATGAAGAAACAATAGAGGGACAAACCAATGATTTTTTCTCATACTCTAAAAAACATATTGTTACCCACTTCTCTTCTTGATCAAACTTTTTTTGGTGCAAAATTGTAGAACCTGAATTTAAGGCTTCTTCTACATCACAATTTCTGACTGCAGTATCTCAACCAGTTTTGGAGTTGAAAAAGTGCGATTTTTATTTTTGAAATCGGCATGAAATTTTCTTTAAAAATAGCTAGAAACTTGTAACTCTCTTAAACCATGAATTATATCATTTATGGGGCCTCATAAATCCAGTTAGCCGTGGAATTGGGGCAAATAGTTCCTAGGAATTAACGGTTAAGGTTATGGAGCGTTTATTTTAGAAACATTCCGGTCCAAATGGCGCTTAACTTATGATACAATGTAGCCCTTCATATGTCTATTAACTATTAAGTAGTGTATTATTAAGAATAGATTCATCGTTCAAACTTTTACGTTTCAGGATTATCTACTGTGGTCGTTGCAGGCTCTGATCGAACTTTCTGATAGAAAGTTCGAATTCATTGCTAGTTTGACACTTGTTTCTAGGTTTCGATTTATAATATTATCAGTACCCTATTGTTATTTTTATTACTACACAAAAAGATAGTTGAAAAAACTAATACCTTTATTTTTTTCTTTTGAACCGGATAGCATCATTTTTGCAGTCACCCAGTGATTTCTCCAAAGTGTGGGCTTCAGGTGTCGTGTGATATTCAATATTGACTTTGCACACTGAGACCACCGTAAACGTTATATGATAATGATCTTCTCTTCCATCAACTTGTTTTATATACAGTTGTTCATCTTAGGGGTTTCTAGTCTTTAGGATAAATTATTATAATTTTGTCGTGAGTTACTGGTTTGAATCATTGAATTGAAATTTTTTCAGTTTTTTAATTAAAATTGAGTGTAAAATATGAGCTTACATTCAGTACGTTATGAAAAAATACTATAGTTCACTTATTGAATTTACTACTGATTATTTATTTTTACCATCACAACAAGCAAATTTTCATGTTTGAATTCAAATTATTTCTTTTTTCTCTCGAAGAAATGTAGTTTAGTGTTTGAAATGAATTTCAAGATTCTTTCCATTAACTCACATATTTCTGTTGAAACATCTGCGTTATGGCTGCAACTAAAGATGTAATCTGTAATGCTCAAATATCTTGAAATTTATTTTGAATTATTAAGGCCGGAATGCAAGAACGATACTTGAGTTTTTCCTATTCTAAGCATTAATCATATGATTACTTGAATTTTAACTATCATAAAAAAATATTCTTGCATCTGGCCCTAATTCTTGATACTCATTAAATTCTGCATATTTTAATGTAACTGAATTTCAATCAAAAGAATTTGTTTTCTCAAAAATATTGAAAAATATCTATTCAAGAAACTCCACTTGAACTGAGATATTATTCACAATTCAAAAAATTTTGTGGGAACATTAAAACAGCTTTTTCTACCTACCTATTGAGTAATAATTTCATATTTTATGTCAGTTCTGGTTTGATTTTCGAATTGAATTATTTTGCATCTCATCTGTCGCAGCCATATCAATGATACCTATTTATAAGTCTTTCTATTGCTGGTAAATATTTTCAATTTCGACTTTTCAAGACTAGTGCTCCAAAATTGTTTTCAATATTTACTTGCAATAGAATTTTTATTCCTTATAAAGATGAAATTCAAACTCCTCGATCATTCTGCTCAAATTCTTTCTCTCCAGTATGTGTGATTTGTATGTGTGTTGAATGGAACCCAGAAAGCAAAAAGTATTAATTATAAACCCAGCTTAATTTCTAGGTCGTTTATATAAAAAAGGTTGACGCTGTATTCGTAGAATATGGAACGTTGCTGTAGAAGAATAATGGAAGAACCAGTACGTACTTGTTGGTAGAGTTAATTTTATATAGAAAAAATTTTAATTATTATGTTTCATTTTTATTATATTTATTCGCTGGTAAGTGTAGAATGAGGGATGAATTCGGAGACTTAATTTTTCTTCCGTTGATCGTGTCGATAATGTATTTCAATTTGTACTTTCTTTTCATTTTTTTTTTCTTTTCCTGAAAAAATATCGTTTCGATTAAACCGTAATAATTTAAAATCAGTGTCTGCGCTTTTCAAATTGATTTTCAAATAATTTCGTCAGAATTGAGAATTTGCAAAAAGTGAATATTCTATTATTTCTATTTTACTTTCTTCGCTAATTAATCAAAACAATTTTTTTTCTGTTCATTGCTAGGTGGGAAGACTCCAGATGTGGGATCGCGGACCTATTCGCAGATCATGCGAGAACAGCAACTGCGTGGCGAAGAGAGTGAAGTAAGTATTTTCAACTTCGTGATTCGCTTGATATTGTGACTGTTATTGAATTAACTTTTGATGTATTTCATTTCAGATCCGCAAAAAATTGGCGGAGAAAGCGAAAGATGGCGGCTTGAAACCGGTGGTAGAAGAAGCTCCCGTTGCCAAAAAACGTGGACGTTGGGACAAAACTGCTGATGGCGTTGCTGCTGTGCCGGCCAAGAAGAAAGCATTAGCTGCCGAATCGCCGTGGGAGAAGGAAGAAGTGAGTGCAGCTTTTCTCATTCTTTTTTAATTAAATGATTTTTGCATTTTATTAACTGCGATTTTTATTAGGCTACCACACCAGCAACGCAGAGGTGGGACGAAACTCCGGCTTATGCGAAAGGTAGCGAAACTCCTGGTGCCACTCCCAGTACACGTATATGGGATGCAACCCCAGCCCATGCCACTCCTGGACGAGAAACTCCGCTTCTATCCGGTGATAAAGGGTCCGTCCGGAGAAATCGATGGGATGAAACTCCTAGAACGGAAAGAGGTGCGTAAAACAAATTTACATTGGTGGTTGCAATATTGTAAAGAAGTTCTAAGGAATTTTTCTGCATTTCAGATACTCCGGCACATAGTGGTTGGGCTGAAACACCGAGAACGGATCGTGTCGGCGGTGATTTGATTCAAGAAACACCCACGCCATCAGCTAGTAAACGAAGATCCCGATGGGATGAAACGCCGTCAAATCAAGCAGCTAGCACACCCGGTACTATGACACCAGGAGCAATGATGAGCTCCATGACACCCTCTACACCCGTCACACCCCACGCATCTGCTACGCCTTTAATGACCCCTAGTGGAGTAACCCCTATTGGAACGAAAGCTATGCAGATGGCTACTCCAACACCTGGTAAGAGTATTTTTCATTCTTAGCTGTTTTTCGGTATTTTTCTTTTATTGCACTTTTTCATCTAATTACAAATATTTTTTTTATTTATTTTAGGTCATTTAATGTCTATGACGCCGGAACAGCTTCAAGCCTACCGATGGGAAAGAGAAATTGATGAACGAAATCGTCCACTCGCCGATGACGAACTAGAAGCACTTTTCCCTCCTGGATATAAAATTTTACCTCCACCAGCCGGTAATCTATTTTCATTATTCAAAGTTGACATCTTTCAAATGAGCGTGGTCCAAATCATAGTTTCCAAATTTTGAGAAACCCGGTTGTAGTTTCAAGATCATATGAAAACTGAATTTGAAAGTTGATTTGTATGCTCTAGCGGATTTACTTTGCACTCTTTTGAGTATCCTAGTAATTGCTCATTCCCAAGGGCTGGTGAAATATCACCATCTTTCAATGTTAAATTATTTGTCGTAAATCTACATGGACCACTTTCATTCCGAAGTTGTCAGTTATAGTAAGCTAATGGTTTCCGTTGAAAGTTACCTTGTCAGTTATGGTAGACGAAACCGTTTCATTTTTCGGTACATTAATTTTACATTTCTGAATCAGGTTGTAAAATATTGTCAGAATCACGTTACGTAATTTCCAGAAAAAAAGTTCATAAATGCCTAGGGTTCAGTAATAATCAATTGATTTTACATAATTGATGAATGTCACGGAACGAAAAGCTTCCTCCTTACTTTCTTCTTGTTGTCTGGTAAACGCTAATTCTTATTTTTCTTCTCGTACAGGATATGTTCCATTACGAACTCCCAGTAGAAAACTGACTGCTACACCGACTCCCATCGCGGGAACCCCTACCGGTTTCTTCATGCAAACGGAAGATAAGACAGCCAAGTACATCGATGATCAGCCAAAGGGAAATTTACCGTTTTTGAAACCGGAAGATGCGCAGTATTTCAACAAACTATTGATCGACGTCGATGAAGAATTGCTCAGCCCCGAGGAGCAAAAAGAGCGCAAAATAATGAAGTTACTGCTAAAGATTAAAAATGGCACACCGCCTATGCGTAAAGCCGCTCTTCGTCAGATTACAGACAAAGCGAGAGAATTTGGAGCGGGTCCGCTTTTTAATCAGATTCTCCCATTGCTGATGTCACCCACGCTGGAAGATCAAGAGCGACATTTATTGGTTAAAGTAATAGATCGCGTTCTCTACAAGTTAGACGACTTAGTGAGGCCGTATGTACATAAGGTGAGAATATCAAAATTATGGTTTGACCTTTAAACTTGAATAACATCAAATTGGATAAATTTTTGATTCTCACGTTCGTATTGGGGAAAAAGTTTTCTTATGGTCAAAATATGGGTAATATAAACGATTCTTTTGTTTGGGTTCAAAGGTGAAAGAAACCAGAATTGGTGCTCATGTTACAGCATTTGACGTACTTTTTCGTGATATTGGGAATAAGTTACAAGAAAACATTATTTTCATATTCATCATTCTTGATTTTTTTTCCCCCTAGATCATAAATTTATAAATTTCTATGACACTGTTTGAATGAAAATATTTTTTCTTAACGAACTGAAAATTTAAATTATTATCTGTCAACTTGGCGTAAGAGGAAATATTTGTTCAATTAGTTCGCTGGATTAACCCGATTCAAAATGTTTTGACAAGTTGACTTCCTAATATTTGTATTTTATTGAATGAAACTTATTTTTGTTTTAAATTAAAAAAGTTATTTCCTTTTTTCAAGTGATCTACCATACCTTTTAGTTTTATTCAACGCCGTTTGTTCTCTTTTTTTCCAGATTTTAGTCGTCATTGAACCGCTGCTCATTGACGAAGACTACTACGCTCGTGTTGAAGGTCGTGAAATCATCTCGAACTTGGCGAAAGCGGCAGGTTTAGCCACTATGATTTCGACAATGAGACCAGATATTGACAATATCGACGAGTACGTTCGTAATACCACCGCCAGGGCTTTTGCTGTCGTAGCTTCTGCCCTGGGTATTCCTTCATTGTTACCGTTTTTGAAAGCTGTCTGTCGGAGTAAAAAATCGTGGCAGGCACGACACACCGGTAAGAAGAGTTAATTTTTCTTTAGCATTTCTATTTGATAGTTTTAAACTCATAACAAATTAATTTTTATCTAGGTATCAAGATTGTCCAACAAATTGCCATCTTAATGGGTTGTGCGATCTTACCTCACTTGAAAGCGTTAGTCGAAATTATTGAACACGGTTTAGTGGACGAGCAACAGAAAGTACGAACTATTACTGCGTTGGCCATTGCTGCTTTAGCCGAAGCTGCCACTCCGTATGGTATCGAAAGTTTCGACTCGGTTTTGAAACCCCTCTGGAAGGGTATTCGAACTCATCGAGGAAAAGTGAGTAAAATCAATGATTTCAACTTACGCGAAGCAACTTAATGTTGAATTTTTTATTATTATGCATTGCGAGTAATGAATTATATCCCTGGTCTGAGCCCAAAGCTTACCAGATACCAAACAAATTCAATGCCCGGTATCGAAACATCATTTGAGTGCAACAAAGTGGGTAATTATTTTTTGGGACTCCGCTAGCATTGGACTTGAGTCGGCGATATGTTATTTGAATTAATCAAAAAAACTAATTTTCTGGTTCTATTAGTTTTTTTTACAGATTATATAATTATTTCGATCTGAATTAAATAAAAAATTATCGTTTTTCTCAGTTTTAGAAATTTTTTTTTTCGAATATTTCTCAAGATTTATTCTAATAAGTAGCTTAGTTGCTCGTCATGGTGAACGATTTATGATATTAAATCTTGACGTAATTGTGTATTTTTTTTTTTCAGGGTTTGGCTGCTTTCTTGAAAGCTATAGGTTATTTGATCCCATTGATGGACGCTGAATATGCGAATTACTACACGCGAGAAGTGATGCTTATTTTGATTCGAGAATTTCAGTCACCCGACGAAGAAATGAAGAAAATCGTATTAAAGGTGCGTCAAATAGCTGATTATCTTTAGCTGATGATATTTTATTTGGCATCGCATAATTAATTTTCAAATCCGTTTGGTATCTTTGTTTAGGTAGTGAAGCAATGTTGTGCTACTGATGGTGTTGAACCGCAATACATTAAAGACGAAATTCTCCCTCACTTCTTCAAACATTTTTGGAATCATCGTATGGCTTTAGATCGAAGAAATTACAGACAGGTGAGTCGATGTATTCGTTGTGTTCTGAAATATATAGAAATAAATAAAGAGAACAGTTTAGGATTTTTATAAGTTGAAGTTTCAAAATTCACTTGTCTCTGGAATTATATTTTTTTGTTCATAACTGTCGTAAAAGTTGATTGAATCTGATAAGGTTCATTTGTAAAATTTTAATGAAATATTCCATATTGATTTTATGATTTGTTTTTGTGAATTTTTTTCATTGTAATTCAAATTTGATGATTGAAATGTTAGTTTGAATCAGCTGTTTGTAAACTTAGATTGATTAATTCGTACAAAATGAAAAAGTATTCAAATATTTTTACAAAGAATAGAATTTGAGTAAGTTACATCATATTATGTTTACATGTATCCAAATTAATTTTTATCATTATTTTCAGCTGGTCGATACAACAGTAGAGATCGCTAATAAAGTTGGATCGTCTGAGATAATCAACCGTATAGTGGACGACTTGAAAGATGAAAACGAACAGTATCGTAAAATGGTGATGGAAACGATTGAAAAAACAATGACGAATCTTGGAGCAGCTGCAGTCGATTCAAAATTGGAAGAACAATTGATCGACGGTATCTTATACGCATTCCAGGAACAAACCACTGAGGTATTTTTCGTTTTTATGAAATTGGATTATTTTTATGACTCTCCCATATTTAGCCGAGTAAAATATTTGAGTTTTTCATGTTCGAATTTTGGTTTCAGGATGTCGTTATGTTGAATGGATTCGGAACAATCGTAAATCAACTCGGCCGACGTGTGAAACCGTATTTACCTCAGATTTGTGGTACTATTTTATGGCGTTTGAATAACAAGTCTGCAAAAGTACGTCAACAAGCTGCTGATTTAATATCGAGGATTGCTGTAGTCATGAAAACTTGTCAGGAGGTCAGTATTTCAATAATGTAAATGAATGCATAGTGTAGGGAATCGATACAAAGACTGAAAAGGTTTACCAGAATTGAACAAATCCTAACTTTTTCGTTTTCAGTCATTGACCCCACTCTTTCACTACATTCTTCAACCGAAATTTATTTCTCATTTGTCACGAAATAATATAAAATCTTCTTAATAATATCCATCTACGTAAACAAAAGATTTTTTTCCTTGAAACATTGTGTACTATTATACTGCCCTCAGCGCCATTTCAACAGTATTAGTATTTCTTGGCTTCAAATGATGAATAAATTGCACATGCAGTATAATAAAATTGGGCTGAATTCCGGCTAGATTACTTCAGAACTACCATTCCATTGCAATATAATCAAAATTAAATTTAATCTCATTTAGCTGCATATGCGCCTTCCCGTTTATATGACAGTTTAGTTCTGCGAGTACGTTCACTTGATTTAAAAATTTTCATGTACCTATCTGTTGATGAAACCGACATTGTCGTAATTGCAGCAGTCTCTTTGTTCAATAATCCAACCTGCCCTGTTTAATATAAAATCGAAGCAAACATTTAATTGTATTTTCCATTTTAAACGGAATGAGTGAAATGATCAACTTGGTTATAGCGGCACGCTCAGTTAGCAATAAATTAATCGCGTATGTATATTGTTTTCATTGCAGGAAAAATTAATGGGTCACTTGGGAGTTGTGTTGTATGAATATTTGGGAGAAGAATATCCTGAAGTGTTGGGTAGCATATTAGGTGCTTTGAAGGCAATCGTGAATGTCATCGGTATGACGAAAATGACGCCACCCATCAAAGATTTGCTTCCGAGGTTGACACCTATCCTAAAGAATAGGCACGAAAAAGTAAGTTTTCCCGAGTCAAATCTATTTTTTTTTCACCAGTTCAGTTCTATTCGTTTTTCTAAACAAACGTTTGTGATTTCAGGTACAAGAAAATTGTATCGATCTTGTTGGACGTATTGCCGATAGAGGTCCGGAATACGTTTCGGCGAGAGAATGGATGAGAATTTGTTTCGAATTATTGGAGTTGTTGAAAGCCCATAAGAAAGCCATTCGACGGGCTACTGTAAATACATTCGGTTATATCGCCAAAGCTATTGGGTAAGTGGTTGCCGCTTATTTTTAGGAACATTTCGTACTCGGGCGAATGCTGAAGAAAAAAAAGAACGAAATAATAAAACGTTAAACAAATTAAACCAAAGAATTCGTGTACTGTATTTGAATTCTGAGTTACATTTCTCGTACTATATCCCATATTATGAATTGCGTATGAAATGATCTGTTCGTATTAGTCGAATTCTTCATCCTCGTCGTCTAAGTGTGTGCTGTTCTTCATAATTTGTATATTACCATTCTATGAGCAACGCCTTTTATTTTTTCAGCCCCCACGACGTACTCGCAACACTATTAAATAATTTGAAAGTTCAAGAGCGCCAGAATCGTGTCTGTACGACAGTCGCCATAGCCATTGTGGCCGAAACGTGTTCTCCGTTTACCGTTTTACCGGCGCTTATGAATGAATACAGAGTTCCTGAATTAAACGTTCAAAATGGAGTGTTGAAGTCGTTGTCGTTTTTATTCGAGTACATCGGCGAAATGGGTAAAGATTATATCTACGCGGTGACGCCTTTGTTGCAAGACGCTCTCATGGACAGGTATTTACTATAAACTTTGGTCAATGATTTGTTATTATAATTATTATATTATACGTGAGCTGTCATTTAATGAATATGTTTCCTTCGACAGAGATTTAGTTCATAGACAAACCGCCTGTTCGGCAATCAAGCATATGGCATTAGGCGTGTACGGGTTTGGTTGCGAAGACGCGTTAATCCATCTGTTGAATTATATGTGGCCGAACGTATTTGAAACATCACCTCATTTAGTGCAAGCGTTCTTGGATGGCGTTGAAGGACTTCGTGTCGCACTGGGACCTGTGAAAATTTTACAATATACTTTGCAGGTGAGAATGTATTAGAATTTCTTATTTTTTACTCGTACCTATTATGTTTTCAACCCTTGTCGTATATTATACGGTATTTAATGTATTCGTATTTTTACAGGGCCTGTTTCATCCAGCTAGAAAAGTAAGAGATGTATATTGGAAAATCTACAACGCGTTGTACATCAGTAATCAAGACACGTTGGTTGCTGGTTATCCGAGAATTGAAAACGATTCCAAAAATCAGTATATTCGTTACGAACTCGATTACGTTTTGTGAATATTTTTGTCTTGCCCTCTTCGAATGTAAATATTTTTTTATTTGTCCATTATTCGAGTGGCTTAGTTTTTCGTGTGTTTGAATAATAATTTTACTGTCGGAAAGGAACTTCTATCTTGAATCGAATAAATATATTGGCTTATGATGACGTAATTTTGTTTCCGACTGATACGTTTTCTCCCATCACTTGGGCGATAGTCAGATGGGACGAGTGTCATTTGTTTACTGCTGCAGAATTTTTGCTGTATTCTCTTTTCTGATGAAGTTTGCTTCATCGTACATTGAGTATTGAATTCTATCGAAAATATTCTATAAAAAATACTATGTTTACTGTTTGTTATAAATTTTATTCTATTTCATCATATTAAATTCTCGCCAAGTGAGTATTGACCAAATAAAATTGTACAGTTGATCTCATACTTTTATTTCTTTATTTATTTCACGAATTTATTTTATTTTATTTTATTCACAAAATTTTTGTTTGTTGGGACTCTGCATTCTGAGCTCTTCAATCATTTTTATGAACCAAAGTTTACAAAGTTAATTATAGTTAAGTATTGAAATACAAAAAACCAACAAAGAGAATTATACAAAAAAATTTTATTAATAAAAATATGGTAATCAACATTTTACACACAAAAAAATAACAATAAATTGGAAAAAAAATTACGCGATAGGACGGAGCAAAATGCATAAAAATCTATAATTAAGGGTACGAGAAAACGACTTTAATTACATTATCGATACACAAGTGGATCTCATTTCCATAGTTTTAAATGTATTAATGTTGCAGCAAAACTTGTAAATAATAAAAGTCCCAAAGAGATTGAAAATACAGTAGCATCATTGTAAAATCCTCCATAAACTTGCAAGTTGGCTGTTTCTATGCTATATTTGCAGTAATCACCATCTGTTTGGCACAATCAAAACAAAGCAATTTGTTTAATGTAAAGCTTATTATTTTGTGTAGAAAAAATGTATGTACTTAATTAGTAAATATTCAAAAGCGGTAGCAGCATCGCTGATCTTAATATTTTAAAGAGTGGACTTTTTTCTTTCATTGTAGACAGGAATCAACTCGAGTATCTCATTTTCCCACCCCATTTAAATACGCATACTTCTTACGCCATCAAGTTTGATGTCTTATGACTTCTAAATGGAGAGCCAAAATGCTTAAAAATTCAAGAAAAAGTGCCAAAATATCCAGATATTCGAGAAAAAGAGCAAAAGTACCTGAATTTCCGGGAAAAGACCCAAAATACGTACAAATCCGAGAAAAAAAACCAAAACGCTCAAAATTTTTGTTAAAAATAGCCAAAATATGTACAAATCCGAGAAAAAGAGCAAAAATATTCGAATTTTCCTGACAAAGAGCGAAAATACTTGAAAATTCGAGAAATAGCCAAAATATCGAATTTTTCGATAAAAAGAGCCAAAACCCTTGATTTTTGAGAAAAAGAGCAAATACCTGAAAATTCGAAGAAAAAAAAGCCAAAATATCGAAATTTTCGAGAAAAAGAGCCAAAACACTAGAATTTTCGATAAAAATAGCCAAAATACTCGAATTTTTTAGAAAAAGCAAAAATACCTGAAAATTCGAGAAAAAGAGCTAAAAGTACAACAGTCCGAGAAAAAAAGCCAATGATTGTCAGGTATTTGGGCCCTTTTTCTCCAATATTTCGGTATGTTGGCTCATTTTGTCTCTTTTTCTTGGATACCTATTTAAATACGGACCAAAAATCACTTCTTGTGATATTTTATGATTTTCCTGCTCCACTTATTATTATTATTAATAATATTTTAAGTTGGCTTACCTGTCTCCTTTCTTCAATTTCAAATTAATTTTTTGAGGCAAATAATGAATCGCAATATCGCAGAATAATTCTATTTTATCAGTTATAAATGCTCTACTGCCCAGTAACCCTTTTTTGTTTTTTTTTATTCCAAATTTCCTTTGAATTCATTCTTAATAAATCATATCTCATATTTTATGAGTAAAAAAATATTTCTAATACATTCAAAAAAGTTATACCTACTCTACAAAAAAAATTGAATTTAAATTATGGATTTTATTATAGCTGCAAGTTAATCGAGAAATAATAAATTCTATATTAAACCTATAACTACCCCATAAAAGTTCATTGAATAATTTACGACTATACTTGCAGAAATTTTTTTTAATAAAGAAAAATCAATTAACTGGCACTTACCGTAAACCCATCCAACAAATTCGCCCGTTCTTAAATTCTCATTTTTCAGCCATTCTTCTAATGGTCTGAAATATTCTCGCACTGCCGAAGCATCCAGTCTGTTCTCTCCTATGGCTAATCTTAAAGTTTCTTGCCACGTATATGATGATCCTGGTTCCATCAGACGACTGCACAAGGTGGAAAAAAATGAACACAACGTTAGCTAATCAAATATCCTCTCTATTATCGTTTCTAAGTTCCTGAGAATGCCTAAAACTGCTATAAAATGCTTTACAACGGAAATAGGGATATTTGCTGAAAAATGTGAATCGAGTAGTCACGAAAACGGCACTTATTCAGTTTCGGATATATGAGCTTTTCCTCATCTTAGTTCCTATTTACGAGACAGTTATACTTTTTCAAATACCTACTTACTCATCTATATGAGTAATAGATTTATTGCTATGTTGAGAAGTAAACCATAAGAAGATGGCGTCGTAACAGGTTTAATTACTCTTTTCGAATACCTACAATCTAAATTCACTTTTTTACAATTACCGAACCTAATGCTGTAATTACACTTGTAAGATAGTAGCTTACATGGAATATCTTAATACCGGATAGGTGCGAGTAGTAATGAGAAAAAAAAAAGAGGAAAAACTGAACCTGCCGTTATGATGGGCAGACCAAAGATAAACGAGTAAAGAGCATGTCAAGATTATTACATAAAAAAGATTTAAAAAAAAAAAAAAATTGTAATAATAGCTTAATAGTTCTACCAGTCATAAGTCCACTATACGAGTAGTAATAAAAAAGATTTATTTTCTGATAAATAAATAGTGAATGATTTCAAACTACACTTACATTAATGCTGTCAAATTTGTTTAACATCGCTTCGGATATATTCTGCAGATATTTTTTGACGAGTTTTATAACAGAAAACTTTTTCTTATAGACGAATCCGTTCGCGCATGTGCTGACATTGCACTTGTGTCAAATTATATAAAGGTAAAAATGAGGGGAGAAAAAAAATTTGAAACATGGTTTTAATGGATTTATAGATGTGAGATATCGCGTGCCGACTTCTTTTCTGTAGGTGTATACCTATCCATTGACCTCTCAGAAACTTCTTTTTCCTTATTGAAGAGAGAGGCTGTTACGTTAATTGAGAAGAAAAATTGTAATACTGCGGAATTTCTCTTTAGTAAATTAAATTACTTACTTGAGAATGGCTCCAGCTTCTTTACTTCTATATATATCACATTTATGCAATGGCTTCCGAGGATCATTTTCGACGTACTGACCAGCAGCTTTACATAGGGCTCTGAATATTTGGAATTCTAAAATTGTTCCGAAATAGTATCTGGAAGCAAAAAATTTGAATACGATTTAGAGATGATATAAAATGAATTTTATGGGTTTCCATAATAATATTATGCTTAAAAATGTATCATTTCATAGAGTACACAGCCTTTTTTTTTTGTATCCACAAAAATCAATCAATGAGTGTGTCACACTCGTAAAAGAATCAAAACAAAAAACAATAAGCAGGTTTTCAAGTGAAAACCTGCTAAAAAGCGAAATGAGGGAAAAAATTGTAGAAACAGAAAAAATATTATGAAAAATTAAGATGAAGTATAAAAATAAATAAAAAATTAGATTTAGAAAAGTAGTCTATTCTTACATTTTACTAATTTCTAAAGAAAGCGACCTCGAAGGATTATTCGCACTCACAAAAGCACAAAATTCAGACCTGGTTTTGAAATGAAAATATGTACAAATAATAAAAGATAGCGTATTTCCACTGCCGCCAATTTATTTGCAATAGTGGTGGTAGGTTTTCCTTATGGAATTTTTTATTAGAATTGTCCCTATGTACAGAGTTGAGGTGGCAGTATAATAGCTTTTTATGTTGCTGCACCAGGAGCTTACACTATGCTGTCTGCTAGAGGGTTGTACCTAAAATTCAATTATAAGCTTATCTTTTTTTCATTACTTCAGTGATGAAAATTACCGATTGGTATTGTTTTTTTTTTTTTTGAATGATACCATCAAAAAATATTTAATTTTTTTTCTTACTATGTTGCATATCAAATCAGAATAATACGATTCTACTTTACAAGCGCTCTACATACAACACCCATAACTATCATTTCGTACCTTCGACAATATTACATTTTGTTACACGAGTAATCTATAATGTGAAATTACATAATTTTTGATAAAACGAAGTAACGAATTTTAATTTAACGCGAAATAAGAACGTGTGAGGTAACCGAAACGTCCGATCCAAAATTCACGGTCATACTTATTACTGAGTCAGTTTACCTATTTTCCTACATTTTATATCAATTTTCCTGAATAAAAATACATATTCATCCCTGTAGGAGGTCAATAGCAACGACAAGAAAGGAAAATAATATTACAAGTAGTTCTACACTTGGAAAAACTGTACACCACGATAAAGAATATTATGACATTTGCAAATGAATTTGTCGTCAAATTATGAAGTGAGCTGGAAATTGACCAATTTTCATCCGCGATCAGGAAAATACAGGTTATGTTTAATCAAATTGAATAGGTAGTAAGTGCCTACTACCTACTTATAGTCTTATAATAAATTATTGAATGAATTGAAAAGTCCGATTCCAAAAATTATTCCAAGTGTATGATATTTAAAACTGGCAAAAAACGAACTAAAACCAGTAAAAATACAACTATGGCCCGATTGCAAAATATGCTAAAATGTAACTTTTGGTTGGACGAAACTATGACAAAACCAGCAATACGTATACCATGTTTGTATGACAAATTGCATAACACATTTACAGGCGTCATGTATTCCTCACCCCCAAAATGCACAAGGAACCACCACAACTGTCCCACCTCCGACGCCAATCCCAACCATTTCATAATATAATCAAATCCTCACCATATTTCCTTCATCTAAAATAAGCCTCTGAAAATTTTTCACGTGAGAGTAAAGTTGATGCAATGGCATACATATATGAAAAATCAAATTCTGTCTAAGGGGGGGGGGGGTTCAGTAGAGTAAGTGAAAGACCATCACACAAACGCAGATGAAAAAATCAGCTTGGAAGGAATCATGAAAGATTAAATCCTGCAAATCATTTTCAATAGAACTATTCAAAACACAATATCTTTAAATACAAAAAGAGGATATTTGCTTGAATTTTTGTTAAATCAAAATAATATAATGTAAAAAATAAAAAGAAATTGTAAATTTATTGGAATCGGTTGATATTTATAAATATTTTCAATACTGGAGAGGATTTTTATACCGATAAAACTAATCGATGAAACTTTTTTTTTTTAAATAAGCATATTTAATACGAGTAAAATCGATTTTTCATTCCTTTCCCATAACACAGAAAACAAATTCAACTCTAATGAAAAGAAGCTAAAAAAGAAAATGTAATATTGCAAATTCTTTCTGACTTCGTTACTCCTGTTGATTTAAATCGTGAATCGAGAAACATGAACTTTTTCAATTCGTGAATTATGTAAAAAAAAACAGAAACTGAAAAATCGTGATTTATGGAAATTGGACGGAACAAACTAATATTTATAAAGATATATTCAGCACCTAGATGTCATCGGGAATAATTAATTGAAAATTTATAGGCTGATTTTATTTCCTGTTACCTCTTCAAGTCGTTGCAGACCTACCTCTACCAGTAAATTCGTGTGTAAAATTAGGTAGAATTTTTGAAAAAATATATTACTTAGGCACACACGTTTCTGAATCTCTGAATCTGCTGTACCTAGAATAACGGCTGAGACATTTTGCATTTTTTCAAGCGTTGATTTGTTGTGTGGAGTACGCTATGAATTTTTTATCCCGATCAATAATATTGTAAGCTAAAACTTTGATATTCTTTTCTCACCTTGAAAGTACCTATTTCTCAAACTAGTCTATACCTCTATACCTTCTCTATCACTCTAAACAAAACTTAGAAAATTAGGTAGCTTTATCGAATTAGCAAAGTAACATACTGCAACATTGAGATAGCATCTCACCTACCGCATTCTTTCGTAGATTACTTTTCAATTAACATCTTATTGCAACAATGAAAACAAAACTGTATTATTAAATACAAAGTATAATGGTATCAGAATTATTGGTGTGTAACAAAAGATATGAGACATAGATGTTTTTATTTTGTATTAAGAACTTTTTTCTTCTTCTTCTTTTTTATTTCATTCCCTTTTTAATTAGGAAATGAAAAACACATTCTGATTTAATTTTATAATAACTTTCTTCATGGATACAATACGATGACAAAATTATAACGAAAGACATATTTTATCGCAGGATGTGTTACGTATGATAAAATGTTGGATCAGTATATCGTGTCAATAAACAAGAATTCTAAAAGACAACATTTCATTTCAAATGGCAATTTTTTTTCTACTTCCAGTCAAGGACAATATTAATAAATCGATTTTAGAAACGAGGAAATGCCAAAACTGCGATCATCTGAAATGTTATTTTGGCTCGCCAATATCTAGAATAAATTCGAGTAAAACTGGTTTTTCCATCTCGTGTTGTGATAATCATTCATAATTAAAACTGACGAATATTATTTTTCAACTTCTACAGCGAAAGTAGGTAACTGTGTGATAAATCGAGTGATTATAATTTGTTAGAAAACAAAAGTTGATGTTCCGTTTTCCTCTGCAGTCCCACAAACAGAATAAAAACTCCAAGGTCATAATGTCGATCGACTTGCAAGTACTGGTTTCCGAAACCTCTAGAGGATCTAATGCAGGGGCACAGCCCCTTAGAAACTAATAAAGTCATTTCACCTCCAATAAAACCAACGTAAAGAATATTTTTGTCTACAAAATGTTTTTACGCATAAATTAATTTATCCACTATATGTCTCGTGTTAATCTGATCATACTGTATACAGGGTGTTCCGCCTCGAGTTCGCCACCAACCAACTGTAGATAGAGTAACATGAGTTACATTCATTCATGATAGTTTGCCTACTCTCCGGTTGATAGGAGTTAAAATTATTTCCACCTCCCGCATGGCTGGCGTACGGTGTCTAGCGGAGCACAAAATGCTACACACTAAAAAAGTCGAAAAAGGAAAACGTAGCCAGAAAATTTACTTTTTTGGTTCAAATTAAAAAATAAATAAAATAAAATACCTAAAGAAGATAATAATTGTTATTAGTCATTAATTTTTTCTAAATTTTTTCCGAGTGGTAATTTCAATATTTGGGAGGGGGGGGTGTTGGTGAGTGAGGAAGATTAGAGGAACTTTGGTACACATAGGGAAAACAAAAGTCGCCGGCCATGACCTCCCGAATAACTGGTATTACTCTATCTCCAATTGCTTGATGATAAACTCGAGTTAGAATACCCTGTATTACATATTCAACCTTAAATTATATTGGAACCTCTCTTCAGAAGATTCCGGAGGGCAAGACTGACAAGGATCTTGGACTTCACGAACTAATAAATATCTAAAGCAAACTACTTACCTTTTCTGATTAACTTATTTCGAGACCATAGATTTGGCAGGATTTTTTACACGATCATTAGTTTCAGCTATTTCGATATTATGTGCTTTAACTGGAAATTTTTGTTTATAGGTAGTCGACTTTCATATTTTGCCAAAGGAATTGGGTGTTCTAAATTTAGTATAAAAATCGATTTTATTGTTTTTCTGAAGATTTGTATCTCATCGCAATGCTGTCTAGCAACAAGTCTAACCTCAAAATTAGACCTACTCGATATAAAATATGTTACAGCTATTCGAAGTTAACTGGTCAACATAAATATAATACAATCGATTGGACTAGTTACACAATTATCATACACACGTGCGAACACCAACCTGTAACTTTGTATTTAAATATACTCGCAATTTTAGGCTTTATATAGCCTGGAGTAACATCAATAAACTCGCTCAGAATCAGTTTATTCTGCGTTTTTTTATGGACTTGAGATGTATAGTCAATACTCGATACGCACCCAACGTCATTATCGAAGGTCAGCAGCCAATTCGAAGTAATTGACTGGATACACACGATGTATTTTGCAAGGTACTGGATATTTATAAGAATAATTGGTAGATTTACTGGATGATAAGGTCAAAGAATATGGATCAAGAGCTCCACATATGGGATTCTTAAACACGAACTGGTCATTATAACTTTGAGAAGAGAAAAAAAAGGAAGGAGTTCACTCAAACTGTTCATGGTAGCTCAAAACATGCTTCATATTCAACTACTTTTTCTCTCACTTGAACCTTAATTAGTTATCGAAACAAAGTTGTGGCATTAGTGGTCTGATTGATTATCGATTTTGGCGTCGCTATGTTACTGAAATTTGCAGTAAGTACATTTTATTTTGGCCCAAACATATATTTAACAGATTTAATCTTTCATTTTCTTCCCATTCACCAACTATAATGCAAAATTATTGAAATTTCTTTTGTTTTAATCATTATTTTTGAAATTTTTTTAAAAGTTAAAATTGTTTAAAAGTGGATGAGTAAGTTGAACGAAAAAGTTTTGTGTACCTATTGCAGTAAGGCTCTTGTCACCCTGTTTTTCTAAAATTTTTATTTCCGAAAAATAATTGACGTGTTGAAATTAGAATGTTTGATAATATTAACTAAGTGAGTATAACGAAAAAATTTTTAATTAAGTATATTCTATTTTGTATATTCCAAAAAAAAACAAAAACTTGAAAACTCCAATGTTTGATTCAAAACTTTAAAAAATTTCTTTCGTATGCTTTCTCCGTTCGATATTAAGTAATTTTTGGAAGAATAATTACGCACTTTTCAAATTTAATTTTTATATACGGAATAGGAGAAAAGACGTTTTTTCAAAATGTGATAAGTCCAAAAAAAATAATTTCGAAAAAATCGAGAAAAACTGTCTGAAATGGACCGGTTTGAGTATTGTTTACAAATTTGAATCACAGAAAGATCACCAAACCTTCCTGCATACTTGTGTTGAAACTAATGCCCAAGTCGAACGAGCAAGAATTCGATATGTGAGATTGGAAAATGAAAATGGATTTCATCAGGTTTTGAAAAAACTATTTTGACGGCGGTGCGTCTAAACGATCGTGAAAATTATAATTATTTTCTATTCGATTTCAATAATGCTGTTATTTTGTCGAAGTGATTTTTGGCTACTTAGCATAAATTTTTAAAAGATTGCCACAATAGATTATTTTTTATTTGGGTCATTAAAATGGTAATTATGGATAGAAGATATTGAGATAAATCAAAATAGCTCTTTCAAGTTTTTACCTTCATACAGAGTTGAAGGAGCCAAACAGTGCTCTAAAATTAACATTTCGACTTTGTTACTCGCAAGTGCAGAAGTATGCCCACAATCAACACTAAACTCACACAGGTTCGACTTTCGACTTCATCAGATTTCGAAAAATCAATAATATCCAATACACCTTTGAGCCTAATCAGGTTTTGAGAAACCTAAACGAAGCCTTGTACTTGCATAGACTAAATCAGATTTAAAAAAATGAAAATTTTATGTCTCTATTTTTGAGGCATTTAAAACTGACCGCCAATAACTGGCTGAGTAAGCAAACCAATGTAGTAACACCTGAATATAATTATCTTCTAAAACTAGAAACCGAAAAAAGAAAAAAGGACTTATCACGTTTCAAAAAAATACCCTTCATTAAAGATCTCATTTCTTTGTCTCACATCAACTTACTTGTATAAAAAATACATTTGTTCTTTTTTGTCCATCATAAATGTATAATTTTCATAGCAATGATTCTGTAAATTTTTCTCAGTTCATTTCCCATAACGTCTTAGTCTGATATTGATATGTTGATCGAGTTACTAAATTATTTATCTTCGCCGCAAAATTAAATATTGAAGGTCGGCTGTATTTTATCAAAATTCTAATCTCATCTCGTTAGAAATCAGTAAGTTGATTAGACTACGTTACCAAGGCATCTGGAATTCGTTGGAGGGGCTGTAATATCTTCCTTTATTTTTACTGTAGATAAGCATATAGATTCCCTCAGTTTAAAATTATTTTTGGGTGAATGTTCCAATAAAAGTAATTCATTTCAAGAGGGTAAAACAATATTAGGGTGAATTTATTCAGAGGATATTTAAAAGATGTTGAAACCCAATATCACTCGCTCAAATCCCTTATGGAATGGTGGTGCGTACCAGAGGAAACTTTCATGGCCGAATAGAGGGCCTTAAACGAGCCTCGTGAAACTGAGCCCAAGTGGCTGAATGAAGGCAGGTCACTTTCAAATTTTCTTTTCAACGTTATAGCCTTGGTTTATATCTCAGCTAATTGTTAATCTGTATACTGATATCGTCTTCAAAACCCAGACTCAGCCGATGGTAATAATTTCTTTCTGACCAGGTACTTCTCATAGCATGCGTCTCATTAATTAGTTGCACAGCCAACAAGAAAAATGAAGACGTTAAGAAACAACCAGTGGTCGAAAAGCGGATCGACAAAAATCAAAAACGAGGTCTCTACGGTATTGAACCTGCCGCCATCCTAAATGCACCCCCATTGCCACCATTTTCTTCTGTGACAGGTGCCCCTGCTCTAGTCGAAATATCATCCTTGGGTCCAATAGCTAAAACCATTTCACCCTATCCGGAGCTCTACCTGCGACCGTCATCTACTCCTCTGCCAGTCGTCGTATCTCCACACGATGCTCTGGTCTCAACTCCTCTACCACCAGTCGGCCCTGTGCCTGTTCCACCTCATGACCCTCACGCACATATCAAAGAAGTGACCATCACTAAAGAGGTTCCAGTTCCATACTTAATCCATGTTGAGAAAAAAATCCCATACCCGGTCTACGTGCAAGTACCACAGCCCTACCCAGTGACAGTCGAAAAACATATACCTTACGAAGTGCGAGTACCAGTCGAACATCCAGTTCCTTATCCAGTGCCCAAACCGTATCCCGTAACCGTAGAGAAACATATAGCAGTGCCTGTGGAAAAACGAGTGCCTTATCCGGTCAAAGTTCCAGTCGATAGACCATACCCAGTTCATATTCCAGTAGAGAAACCGGTTCCTTATGCTGTAGAAAAACCAGTACCCTATCCAGTTCATGTGCTCGTCGATCGACCAGTAGCTGTACCCAAACCGTATCCGGTAACAGTGGAAAAGCATATACCTTATGCGGTTGAAAAACCTGTTCCATACCCAGTAAAGGTTGCAGTGCCCGTTGAAAAGCACTATGATTATAATATATACGAACCAGTCAAACCATATTATCACTATCAAAAATACCCCCAAGGCCATTATTATTGAATCATCGAATAAAGTATAATCTCAAGTGATCTGAACATTCCAAATAGTTGTCAAAAGCTAGGGGCCAGAATTACAAACACTGGTTATCATTAGACTAATTTCATGTGAAGTCATATTTAAAATTAGGGACAGCATGTCCACCCCCGTCACGTACTTCAGTTAATAATTGTAAGAGCAGCTACATTTAAAAAGTAACCAATCTTTTTGTATTCAGCGACGTTTTTTTCTCCTGTCACACACTACAGATTTAAAAAAATGAACTTCTACATACTATACTTCATATTAACAAATTTATGAGATAAAAAAAAATTAAGCTTTCTATTGGTTCATACGAAACGTCACTGAGCTGCGTTTCAAAAATTTGTGAAAAATCACAAGTTTCAAAACTTTGCTAAAAATTGAAAAAAAAAAATTTGCACGTAGCTGAGTAAACTTCACGCTGAAGTATGTGGTGGTGCATATCAGCAAGAAGAGGAAGAAATGTAGCTTAGCTGACAAAACGTAGTATAGCTGAAGTGCGTGACGGGGGTCAATGAATTCATTTTCAAAATCACAGATGATCCTACGTATTATTTCATTCAAAAATTGATATGTAAACACTCTACATTGTCAACACTTCCATAGGTAAAGAAAACGTTTTTTTGTAAAAATTTGTGATTCAGCTAAATGTATACTTAATATAAAGAAAATATCACGGCTATTGAGCTTCTTATACTCAACTCAAAATGAGCCAATTTTTTAAGATAAGAGCTACACAAATTCGTGGTTTCATGTAAAATTGTTTAAAATTCTAACATTTCAACGTTGTCTTGGAAGTTGGAAGAATTGAAGCGTACATAAGATCTTAGAAGTTTGAGTTTTTCAATGAATTCAATTTTTTTCTTCAAATGTTTTTTTTTTCCTACATGGCCCATAAATGTTTTTTCACCGATGCTTTCTTTCATTCGAACTTTTTTTTTATTTATTCGTTTATTTATTTTTAATTTATAATTTTCTACTTACAACACTAGACAAAATTGTAAATAAATGTATTTTTCTTGCGAATACATTTTCTGTAGCAGTGTTGCATTTATTCAGAAAATAGAAAAATCGTAGACCGAAAAGCCAAGTTTTCTTGGATGTTTTAATTGTGACAAGCTGAATGCTCTCATTGTATAAAAAGAACGAGATATTTGTATGAGATATGCAATGATTATAAATAATTAAGAGAGAAAATTATAATAAATCTTGATGCTTTGGAAATGGGTTAAGGTCATTAACGCGTTCGATGGCAGAAATAAAATAAAAAAATTAAAAACGCAGTCGACTCTTTCATTCCTTATACACCCATAGGTATGGCTTACAGGTACTCGATCTATAAGTCATTAACTTGTAGCAGGATTGAAGGAGAATGATGATGGGATAGAGGTATAGTCGTTGAATGATGTAGCCTTGCATTAAATCTGGTAAAATGTGTTTGTATGATCTTTCGATCCCATCAAAAACATTATCTGTCAAAACAGCAATATCCACATTACGCATTATGGTAAAAGGTAAATGACAATTCGTGCAACACGACGCGACGTATGCATCTAAAATTTGGATTCAATTATTCAAATCATCTGCGTGACAAACATGAGCAGATGAAATAATTTTTGAACAAATATGGAGTTCTTGAAGCCTCACAGGCCCTCTCAGAACCTACGAAAACCAAAAATAATTGAAGGAAGAATAAAAATGGACTGCTTCAAATAACTTCCTTTCGTAAAAATCGAATCAAAATTTTCATTGGTTTTATCTACTACAGGTTCAGCTGTGAATCAACTTTTTTCAATAGAATTCGTATAATGCATTTGGCATACCTACTTCATGCCGTAAATATAATCGCTGTATAAATTATTTCATTTTCGAATATGAATAACGTTGATTGAAAATCTCCAGCGTCCTTGAATAAAAACAATTTCGCATTCACATGCTAATGAGATCATGAAAATAAGCAATCGTCGACCGAAGTCAACATCCTAATTATAATACCAATGTAAAACCATTTTCACACTCCTGTAATTTCTACAAATATTCATTTGTCAAGAAGCCAATTTCTTCTCATTGTTTCCCCAAGCTCAAGGAAGTCTGCAGCACACCTTCAGCCATCACAAAAGACTAGACATTGAGTATACTTATACGAGTATAGTTATGTCGAATAATCAGAAGAAAGTGGACATTGATTGGAATAAAAATTTTCAAAACACAACGAAGACGTACAGGTATTTAGAATTTGATATCTCTAGAAATATTTTACTCTAATGTTATTTGTGTCCTGCTGTGTTTGTAATGTTTGGGAGGGGGGGTTATAGTAATGAATCGCAAGTTTCTAAAAAATAAGAGATTTTTTTTTTGAACTGTAGATACGAGTATAAAAATTAGTTCAACGTTATGACAAATGCTTCATGTATAAATGGTTCGTATGTAATCTCTTCTTTTGAATAAAACTGGTTCCAGCAATCCAGCATACTATTCTGTACCTATTTATAGTTCTTTGTGATTCTATAAGGCTACCAAATTTACTGTTATGACTGCCCTCGTGTTTTGAAAACTGAAACTGCAAATATCTCAAAATTTAAAATTTGGACTTACATCACTTTACCTCCGAAGTCCAGAATCGATTTCGGCAATGAGACTTTCGTCTGCTTGTTTCGAACTAATAGAAGGCTACAGAATATTATAGTTATATACTAAAAATGGAAAGTATTCGCATAAAAAGTGAAAAATTATATTTTCACTTTATCAGTCTGACACACGATTACACCTACGAAGTCGCAGATTTTGCAAGGATCACTTGGATCATGCCAAAAATTCACTTATTCGTTGTGGTCGAGAGGAGTTAACATGGAGAAAGAATATTTTTTTAGTTATGACTTTTCCAGTTCGAGCCTAACATTGCAATATTTTCGGAATGGCTACAATGCGAAGGTACACGAAAATTATGCGTGCAGCAAATGCAAATGCAAGAATGGAGTTGAAATATAGTTCTAACATTTTCTTACACGTAATCTAATTAAATTTTACTATCGAACGTAACAATTAATTACAAAATGTATTGAGAAAAAATTTGGTATTTCTGGTGTTTCTTTTTGCGTGGTTCCAGTTTATTCAACTTTTTACGAACTTCGATTATACCTAGAGTCTATTTTTTTTTGTCCGTTTTTTTACTATCGCATGCAATCTTTTTGAAAATTTTACAATCTAAAAGGAACATGATCATCGAATAAGGTTATGAACATACTCTCCTCGTCTCGCTTCACTCGGATTACTTCATTGCTACGTCACTTTCTCTGAAGATGGCAACTTAACACTTTTAAAACTTCCTCAATTCAGAATATAAGAATGAAGGTGAAGGAAGTAAATCGTAATTGTTACTTCTGTCCGTCGGCTCTCCGCGAATTTAATTATGGCAATTTTCTCATTTTAACTTGGGTGCCTCTGTAATATGGTCAGCAGAGAGGAAAGAAATGGAAAAATACGACCAAAAAAAAAAAAAAACTTGACTCGAACTATTTTATACAATCATTAATGTCTACTGTATTGTACTGCTTGAATCAAAAAGAATCAAAGATGATAGAACTCGTATAATTAATTACTTATCACGAGAGAATGATTGTGAATGAGTGCCTATTAAGTGTACAGGTATAGGTTAGCATTTTATTTTGGTAGGTATATCAATTGTGTTCGGCTCATGATCACGATAGAGGAGCCATTTAACGAGGAAATAAGTGATTTTTGTGGGCTACGAGAAGGGTATTTGAGCATGGAAAGTAGCGTATTCAACATTTTAAATTATACTTAGCTGAACTGAACTATACAGCATATTAGAATAAATAAAGGTAAAAAAAATTGTTAAGAATATACTCTTACATGAATCGTCCAATGATAAAGTCTTCTTTGAATACTTATCATTTTTTAATCATTAATTTTGGTACTTTTTAGAAAAAAGTTTTTATTAATGTTAGAAAGAAGAAAATTAGGGTATTTTGAGGGTGAAAATTCATAATAAACACTTCAAAGTATTCGTCCTTGACATTAATCACATTTTAAAGCCACGTGAAGATTTTTCATCATGATTTTACAAAAAGCAAACTGTTTATGGCAACCTTCCTCTAATAGTACTTCTTAACCTTTGAATAATTATGTTTGAAGTTGCGATGTACAATAAAGACAGAGAAAAAAAAATCAAAGGCAGGTTCGAACTGCAGGTCACACAGCCACTCAGAAACGTTATTCTACTCGTACCTAAAATAGAGTAGAGTGCGTGAGGAAAACCAAATTTCAAGTAGAACTTAATGACTGAAAATTCAACAAAATTACCAACAAATTACGAATATGTTTCACAGATGAATAGATGAGTAACAAATGATTGTGGGTGATTTACTAAATCAAATTATCTTTCCAGTCACAAAATAAAATACTCGTACTCACATCAACTCAAAACTTAAAAGTATAACGAGTATAAAAACAAGTCCACCGAAGCAAAGAAAATTACCAGGGTGATTAATGCAATATACATAGAATCTTTGTTTTTGTCTATACACTGCTATTACATGATCCACATTCTTGCAAGTCGTTACACTCACTGCATTTTCGTCGCTTATTATTATTAGATTTTAAATAGAAACAGTCCGATTAAATTTGGCTAAATTTTGTAGAAAAAAAAAAATTATGGCATATAAATATTTACGTACTCATATTACATATGAATTTCATATTTGAATGCTATACATGCATTTTAGAATACTAAAAAGCCGAAATTAAATGGGTTCATACTACCATTCAATAAACTCACAATTTTAGTATGGACAGACTGTAAGCAGGGGCATGCAAGACGTACGGTTTTCGGACATTTTTCTTAATCCAATTTTCCTAATGCCATTATTTCTAATGTCATTTCTCTTAATTCTTTTTTTCCTGAAACCCTTTTTTGTAATGCCATTTTTCTGAATGACAACATGCCTAATTCAGAATAAAAAAGGCTTATACAATTTTTATAATTTTTTTTTTGTTATATTAATACTTTTATTTGCTTAATTATTATTATTTAAATTTTATCAACATTTTCTTAATTTTTTTTTTCTAAATAGGTAATTAGTTGATTTATTTCAATTTTATTTTAAAGATAGTTTTTATTTAGACATAATCTCCTACTAACTATTTATTATGTTGTTGATTACATGGATCCAGCAATTATGCTGCGTAAAGAGTTTCAACAGCTCAACTTGCCATTTTTTTTCCATTACCATGGCAATACAGGATATACCCCCCGGGAAAAATGCCCATATCGAAAAATGGCCCTTTGTAGAAATGTTCATTAGGAAAAATGTCCATTCGAAAAAATGTCTATTAGGAAAAGAAATTAGGAAAAAAAGCATTAGGAAGAAGAGCATTAAGAAAAATGTGCGGAAGCCATAAAGTAAGCGCGAGGAAAAAATAAGGACGTCAAAAAATTGCCGGGAGGAAGGAGGGGAGGAGGAATAGGGCACTAACCTATGAAAAAGGAGCACCAAAATACGTCTACGTGAGGGCACCCCAAACCTCTTGCCCGCTTATGGCTGCAAAAAAACTTACAATAATTTAATTTTCCCTGAGGGAGGGGGAAACTTATCTTAACCTTTGAGGGATATACTCCACTGGTACCCCCAAAAGGCCACCTATGAATGCAAAATTTGTCATAGAATCGCACAGATACGGTAGCATCATAATTATTGTCTTTGTTTGTAATAAAACTTACTCGGACATTGTCAAATTATATTTTTACGTTCTAAAATAAAGTACCTAACTTTTTTTCTTCAGGTACATAACTTCAGCCGTGACATAATCGTTAAATTTTGCGAAGAATTAATTTATACGGCACCTAAAAGAATACCAACTTACGTAATTTATGATAAAACATAATTTTCAGTCGGAATACCATGGTATCATCCAAGCTAGAACAGTCATTATTTAATAATCTACTTTACTTGTAAGAAATATCGTTCTGTGTTTTGGGTCAGTAATGCACACTCCTAACCTATAATTATGATAAAATCTTCATTCTTTTTCTCTTCTTCATTTTTCATGGCTCAGAAGAATTTCGCGAAAATATAGAATCGTGTCTAAACACATTCGGATAAAACAATAATGAAAAAAATGTACTTTATAGGAAATTTGTTCAACATTTAGATTAACATCGAGTTCGACAGCATGGTCCTAATTTTTGCTTGAATTTTTGTAAAAGTCAGTGTATCTGAAAATAATTTTGGCTATTTATTTATTTTTTTGTACTCAGTACGTCTAGGTATAGTCGATTATGTCAGACAGCACATCGTGATCTGTACTTTTTGTCAGTTTTCATGACCTGCATTCTATACATCACGAGTGAAGATGTTATGTATTTTATTTGGTTCAGTCATTCGTCATTTGTTTTGCATTAAAATATAGGATGTTACTTCAAAGTTACTCGCAAGTTTACCTTTCACGTTTTTCTTTTGTTTTCAGTTTTAACATAGGCAATATAAAATTTGATTAATTTGCTCGATGCTCTAGATTTGGGCTCATAGATTTCCTGGTTCTCAGTGCGGTACTGACTATTTAAGTGCGATACGAATTCGAGCAATAAATTTAAAGCGCTGTAAAAAACATATGAAACCCGATTTGAGCTAATACCATACTTAAGACACTTGGATAAATTTGTGAGAACGGAGTGATCCAAGTCCAGAATTCAGTGATATGGAAAATTTGAATATTTTTTATGTAGACACTCGTAGTTTACCATGTACTTTCCTCTAATAAACTCAGTGTTCCAAAAAAAAACAACAAAAAAAAAACAAATGGGTGTACTTATTTTAAAAACTTTATTTGCAAATATCGCAAAACTTATAGCTTGGACTTGGATCACTCTGGTTCTCAAGCTCGCATATTAAAAAATGCAAAACATATTATGTTAAAAATATGTTCTTTGGATATTCTTGATTCAAAAATATTCTACTCAATTTATTTTAGGTTTTTCATCTCTATATGAAATTATTTATAAAAATATTTTGCTTGATGTGTTTGGAGACTAAAAGTTTTTGTCACAAAAAAAAAAAACCACTTGAGAAGTTGACTGAAACGGAAAAAAGTGAAAAGTTTATCAAGAGCTTGGTACAAATAAAACAACATTTTAGTTATTTTCTTTGAATGGGGTGAGAGGACTAATTTTAGTCTTAGCCCCCCTCGCCCCTCGAAGTCCGTCTATGGAACAAAATTCAACTTTCTTAGGGTCAAGGGAACTTTGCCACAAGTTACTTGGAAGATTTTTGCAAGGGCTTTTTTTTTTCTACTTGTTTTTGGAATTATCAAGATAAATCTTCTTTAAATGAAAGAAACTTTTCAAAATTCTTTAATACGTGTTTCAGAAATGTAAAAGAAATATTTTCTTATTCTTCCACCGACCAGTACTTTTACTACAACAAATTCGAAACATCTCTATTCTCTATAATTATGAAACTATTATAAAAAATCTATCAAACTTGATTCCAAATCCAAACACTCACAATTCGTTGAATCCGTTAAAATTCTAAAGCAGCCATAAATTACGTTTATTATTCAAATTACGTAAAACTAGAATAGTATACTTGCAAGTGAAGAGGATAACAGCTCCTGGGCAAAATGAGAAATTGTTTTTTTTTTTTATTATCATTTTTGAATTTTTCGAATGAACCTACCGTATATTTTTCAACGACCAAATAAATTCTCTACACTTAGCCTACTTCTCGACTAAATTTTTTTATGTGTGTGAATTTCAGGTCTATCATCACTTAATGTGATACTTGAGACATACTTTTTCATCCTTTCTGGTCTCTATTCATCATTCTTAAACTATTTAATAATAACTTCCGCGTGTGTAGTGGAGTTTTTTTTCAACTAAAATCGTAAACGATGTTATGTTTTCTCTCTGTCACTATATATTTGGCTACCTGCACTATAATAATGATCGGACATTGTTAGTACATGAAATAGAAAGAGAAGAAAAATATAACATCAATAATCGCTTTACGCAGAAGGAATAATGATGAGAAGTTATTGTAAATGTACAATGGGGAAGATGAGAGGGTTAAAAAAATTATTCGAAAAGAAATTAACAAAAATTGTCTACCTGCATCGCGTAAATTTATCAATGTCATGTAAGTTCAGTGCAAAATGCTGTAGACTTTACGTAATAAATCACAAATGTGTAGGTATATGAGAAAGTATACTCTATTTGATTCGTATTAATGAAAGTACAAAATTGAAAATGTTCCAAAAAGTAAACTGTGGCAGAAAAAATTTAAACTGGATGGGAATTTAATGTTTTCAAAAAGATTTCAATAATTTAGGCAAATTTTGTTTCACAAATAAAATTATACGAACAGCCCTTTACAATATCATGAATATAAAGATTGTAGGGTCTGAGTCATATTTTCCACTTTTTGAGAAAATTCCAAGTTCTCAAGTAGGTACCGTATATGAATTTGGCACACTTTTTCAGCATTTTTCAACTTCATCACTCTCTATTTCCCACATGGCAAATCACAATCTATACTTTTAATATATCAAAATCTGCGTTGAAGACTCTACTTTTCAACTATGCTCTCAAAAATTCGATCCATCAATTCTCAGTGCAAAAATACCGCCTCTTTTTCAATTGTGTCAAGTTACCCGCAAATCGGCTGACTTGGCACACAATACATTTTTAATGCAACATATTGGTAAAATTATGAAAATTAATTTAAAAAAATTTAAACAAACTTCGATTGAAGAGAAAATAGGTCTATAAAGAAACAAAATGGTGGCATAATAGGTATGTACAAAGATCAATTTGTTTACCCAAAGTTGGTTGTATGTACCAACAAAAATTCAGTAATTAGTGGCTGCTAAGGAATTGTAAATGCAGATTCTTTATTTACAATTGCTTAGCAGTAGATAATTTACTAAATTTTGAAAGTAAAGACGTGAGACATTGAGCTGTGAATAAAATTTCCCAAAGACGCCCAAGAAACATAATTGCTTTGTTCGCACGCTACCAGGACTGGTAATCCTGGGCCAGTTCTGGGCAAAATATGCCAGAAAACAGTTCGAACGCTTTTTCTGGTAAACAATTTATCTGTTCGAGCGCTAGCAGGAAGATTACAGGAAACAGTTCTTGGTTATAATTTGCCAGGAGCTTAAACGTCCTGGTTATGGACCAGGAAAAATTGTTTCACCTTAAATTCGTAAATCTTGAAAATTTTCATCACTTATCAGTGTAGGTATTTTGACTATTGTCAAAAGTTTTACGAATGAAATCAAAGAGTTGACTTAATTTCGTTAATTAATAATCAAATATGCAAGGAAGTATTTTTTTTTTATGGGAAACATTGAAGACGTTACTTAGTTTGATTTTTAGTACATTTTAGAAAAGAAGAGTAAAATATATTTATTCTTCATAAATATTTGAAAAAAATTTTGCTTGGTTAATTTGGTAGAGGAATATGCCAAAAAATTGTTCGAACGCTTTCATTTTTCTGGCCTATACTTGGGCCAGTTTATAGACTTGGAAAACTGTACTTACAGGTTGCCTGGTAGCGTGCGAACAAAGCTAATATGTGGCTTCTTTTAGTTTATTATTTATAACTTTGGTAAAAATTATCAAAATTTCGACTTCACAAAATACTGGAAGTATCTAAAACCATAGTGACGAATTTATTCTTTGCCAGTCCCCATTTTTTTCATCCTCTTGGCTCAAATGTAATTACGTAAGATTTGATTTTGATTTTGATTTTGATTTTATTCGACGTAAACAGTCGAACAAGGTAACCCCCCTATGCGCTACATAGCGCAAGCGGGGGGGGGGGCTCTCGTCCTTATTACAGTTGTATACAGAAAAAGTTCAAAAAAATATTTAAAAAAATTTCAAGTAACATTTAAAAAATATATAAGATGGCAGTAGGGGTAATCAAAAACAGATTCATGCTCAAAATTGACAGATATCAAATTTTGACTCTAGTCATTCGAGTTTTCAGATGTCAATATACGATCCTCTATGTGCATTTTTGAGGAAATACAAATCGCAGATATCAGTTCTATAATTCTATCAATAGAATTAGTAGATACATTTATCGGAAGATGGACTTTGACCCACATAGTCCTCACTGAACTCAAGACTATTTTGTTGTATCATTTTGAGGGCTTTCAAATGATGTGAAATAAAGTTTTTTAGCCGTGTAGAAATACATTGTGAAGTACTTCCCGTTTCACTTGAAATCTCAAAATCAGATATTTTGACCTTATTGCTCGTAATTAATTTTCCAAAATAACATGATTCAGGTTGCTCAAAATATCCGGGCATATACAATATAATATTATACACTTCTCGTTGAATAGCACTCAAAGCTGAATAATCACTTTCACATTTATGTCATACCCGCAGCTTCAGACTGATAATACAGGCCTACGGAAAATTTAATTATCAGTTAAATAATAACGAGCTCGTAAAAATGGATGCGAAAGTGTAATTTTTATTTAATTCGCGAAACAATGTTGTTGTTTCTTCAAAATATTATTAAAAACGTATCTTTTTAACCATTCAGTAAAGGCGGAAGATGAGGCGATATATTGCACAAAATTTTTAAGTAGGTAATGATACGAGTTTCTTTGGATATTTTGAACCAATTTCATGTTACACTTTTCTTTATTTACTTATATTTTATTTAAATTATAGTCCTCGCCAAACAACTCTGGACAAGTGAGCCAAAAAGGCAAGGACGTAGTTTTCACTCAAGTCGGTGAGGTATACTGATGTCATCACTTAATTAAAAACAGTCCCAAATACTAGTGGTCCAATACTTTTCGGTCTAAAGTGTTCTCAGAGAAAAGTAAAGCACTTTTATACATACATTCTAGGAATAACAATATTGTAACTATGAACCCAAGTCCGAAAATCAAAAACTAAAATGACCATATTTTAAAGTTATACACGAAGAGCTACATTGTATGATGAAAACAGATTTATACAACACATAAAACAGTGTCCTGAATTTATCCAATAACTCTGAAAGGGTTGCCCAGTTAAGCAAAAAACTGAATTTATCAGGCCAGACCTCATAAAAAAATACGAATAAATTGTACAGTTCAAGAGAGTCAAAAATTTATATTCGAGCAATTCTAAAAGAAACATGCGACATGCCGATTCAATTATAGTGCAGCAGCTCTCTACAACTGATCGGGATTTTACAGTTTGATGTTTGGATATTGAAAAGGCTTAAAATTTAGATTATACAATTTTGCACTTGAAAAAGTTTGATCAAAATGAGGAGGGGTCGGTAAAATGTAACGCCATTGTTCTCACCAAGATCCCTAACTTTTTCTTGTTCCATTTAAAAAATGGTCAGGAATTTGATTCAAAGTATTCACAACTCCACTTATTCCGTTCTAGTCTTGTCCAAGTAATAAGGAATAAAAGTAATTTTTTCATTCTGACATAAATAAACTCAGTTTTGAGCACTCGACAGTCGACACCTTTTTACTTCATTTTATTAATTATTTAATTTGAAAAATTCTTGCCTTGATCTGTGTTCAAACCTGCGCTACCTGGCTTATAAGGGCTAATCACCAAACTAGAACTATTACTCAGCTCTTATATATTAGCATGTTTTTTTTTTTTTTTATGGTAAAAAAATATAAATTTTTCATTTCCACCGGAAAAGGATACCTACTTAACCATTCAAAAGCCTTGTTGAGTAAAAAATTCGTTCAACAAAATTTTTAGCAACAGGTAAAGGAAAAAAGTTGCGAGTATTGTATAACTTGGCTGTAATTAGCATGTATACGTTGATATTAATTGAGTTTTTACATTTTTTTCGTGTACTTTGTGTGTATTTTACGTGTCTGTGTTTGTGTGTTTTTCCATTGCTGTCACTATACGGAACTAGACAGAAGGCGGATAAATTCGGTGGTAAAGCAAATGTCTGTACACCATTCGAACTTCTGAAAGGAATACTAGAGCACATTGTCGGCTGGAGGGAGAAATGCAAACTCCAGGGAAAGTAAAGGATGGGGTACCTATATATAGAAATATTGTTTGATAAATTCATCAAGTACCACTCGCGTTGATTTTCATCCAAACCATACACGAATGTTTGTGAGTGTTAGTTTATTTATTTTCGTGAATAAATTACCTAAAATAATATAAGTACATAAGTTTACAAAAGTGGTGAAAATGAAATCAAAGGTAAGTGTATCGTCGTTTGTGTAATTTTTTTTAAATTAAAAATTTGTTTGTTTTTTTTTGGTTTTCATTGAAACGATTTTGACGTGTATTTCGGGTTAATGCATTTCAAGTTAATAAATATTTTGAGTGAATTTTTCTGTATTCTGTTCCATAGTAAGTATGTTCCATGTTTTATACTTTACATGAAAGATATTTGCTTTTGGCTGTACCTCAATTCAAAAATTTAAAGATAGCAACTATCAAGTGAAAATAATTTGCTTCGAGTAGACTTCAAAACTCAATGTTTTGTGAGTACAGCTGTACCTTTAATAAAATTAAAAAAAACTGTTTTTTTTTTATCTATGCTTTTATCCAAAGTATTCAAAATACGTATGCAAGGTTTCCACCAAGCTTATTCTATGTGTACAGCTCATGGACTGTTATTTTGAAAGCATACTTTCAAAAGCTAAAGATAAAACAAACCCAATAATCAATTTCTAGCTTGCCACAACGAATGCTCATAAAATAAGCTACCTTGAAGGTACTTCGGGCAAACTTGTCTGCAAAAAGCTAGTGAAATAATTCTCTCAGCTGTAGACATATATTTAGAGAGTGCCAAAGATACTCATTTGCTGGTTTCTGAAAATTGCATTTTTTGAAATTTTAACTTCAGACTTTCAGAACTCAGTCAATTTTATAGCTAGAGACTTTCGGCAGGTTTCATTAGATTTCTTATAGTCTATAATATCCATGGTTTCAACTCCATACTGGCCAAAAGACCCCCTACCTATGCAACGCCACAAATCTAAAAACTTTCATTTTCTTTAACAAAAACTCGATGCAGTTTTGATGTGAAAAACTTGAAGCGAGGGAGAGGTGACGGGGATATCTTAAATGATAAAATTATTAATCCATACCCGTATAACTTTTATTTGAAACATTTTTTCGAGAAATGATAATTGAGCCAGTTATTATCACAAATATATGACAAATTTTACTGCAGATATTCATGTATAAAAAAGTGCTCATCTTTGTTGCTCTCTATCTCTGCTCTTATGATGGATAGAAAAAAATGCTAAAAACAAAAACTGTAAATAATTTTATGGAAAATATTTTTTGTAGAAAAAATTTTTTCAGAAAATATACCACTGGTGAGTTATACCTAAAAAACCAAAGATGTGGCTGCATTCAACCCCTCGCGGGGGAGATTTGCAACCCGTGAATTTTAGTGGACTTTAAGGGGTGATTTTGGAGATGATTTCTGATATTTCTGCAGAAAAAAAAATTTTGCACGATTTTTGCATTCAATAAAATATGCTAATTTGTCGTCTAATTTTACTGGACTAAAGATTGAAAGTTGAAACCTCTTGACAAAATTTTCTGAACCTGAAAACCAGAGTGATCCACGTGTAATATGTAAATTCTGAGATATTGTGGTTGAAGTTTTCAAATCACATTGATTTTCTTTATGTTGCTGGGTACTCACATGGTTTTCATTCTGAGGGGTTATTTTATAGCTCTGTGAGAAAGAGATGAAAGAAGGTAAGTATATCCCGATGGGCAAAAAATGAGAAAATGATCCGGAAAATGAAAATTTTATCCGTTGTCAGTCTGTTTTTATTTTCGATCATCGGATCTGAAAATTTGCAGTTATTTTTGTCATCTTGATTAATTTTCCAAATCCGTTTGTAAAACGGATTTCCTGATGATAATTAGTGATAATTTTTGGGCAATTTTTCTAAATCCGCTTGTAAAACGGTTTCACGGATTATAACCCGGGCCAACAAATATCATAAAACAGCCTTCACGGAAAATAATCCGGACTCATTTCCAGCAAGACTGATTACAATCCGGACTCATTTCCAGCAAGACTGATTACAATCCGTTCGAAATCCGTTTTAGAAGCCGGAAAACAGGAAAATTCCGGGTTATAATCCAGAGACGGATTATAACCCGCAATAAAACGGATCCGTTTTCAAAATATTTTGCCCATAGGGATGATAAACTACCGACATTAAATATTGTAGATATCTCCTTCTTAATAAATTTGGACTCCAATCACTTTGGTTCTCAGGTAGAGTTTAATGTTTCAAGCATTTGCTTAACATTTTTACCTAATTAAGAGTTTCCTACCAACCTTAAATTGTCGAAACATCTATCACAAAATATTCTTAAAACCTGCTTCACAGTACATCCACCCTTTGAATATAATTGCCCTTGCGAAAATTTATTTGTGATAAGAGCGGTAGAATTTAAAACAGTTTCACTCAAAATTTTTGAATTTACATTTCCTGAACCTTTATTAATAGTTACTTGTAAAAAAATTCTGAGAATATACTCGTATTAGGTGTAAAATGAAAATGGGTCGTCCATTTATTTTAACTCATCCATTATGTCTGGCTCTTGTTAAGTAAAATACTGGGGCATAGCATTAGTATGCTCGTAAAAAGTAACAAAAAAAGAATATAAATGTATATCAAATCCTGAATTCACGAAATCCTATTTGATTTTCCCTCACTTATGTGACTAGTTGTAAACAAAAATTTTAAATAATTGCACCAGTTGAATAACACATATTCATGCGTTACGTACAGATCTAAATCCAGGCAACGGATATTAAAATAAGAATTATGGCCGTTACCTCATACTGTACTCGTACTTGTATAGGTTCTTCTAAAGAAGTACCAAAGCGTAATGCTTTTAATTGTCGCATTATGTTAAATACCGGAAATGAAAAAAAGGGGTAAAAAAACAGGAACAGAACTTGTCTTCATAAACCTATAGCTAATTTTGGTAAAACAATGATACGACAGCAATAACTCGTTTTAAATGATTAGAAGAACTTGTGAATTCTCATGCACTCATTTTAAGATTTGTTTGACTCGTATTTTACATTTTATTTGTTTTCGTAGAGAAAAAAAAAAAAAGCCGAGCTTTGTAAATTTTAATTAAATATAATACTCGTATTTCTCAGATAATTTAAATATCTACAGAATGGGCTACGTTTGAAATGTTGTTAGGATCGAGTAGTTTATTTACACTTTGCAAAAATGACCAACTTTATTTTTCGTGTAAATGACAGCGTCGAATAAACTATGTGGGCCTGAGTGACCCGGGTAACGGGGCTTGAAGCCTCGAGAGGGCCCAATGGGGGAACAAAATAAATGTTATGGGAGAAAAATAAACCAACCATAAAATGTATAATTTTTTCAAGCAAAATCTGGGTATATTGGACCAGTAAATATAAATAACATACTTTTCTAAAATAAATCAAAACTTTGAATCGTGTTTTTCCCCTCAAATTCTGGAGGCAAAAGGAGAGGGGCCTATGAAACCTTAATCCGTTGCTGCTGAAGGCTCTTGTAAAATACTCCCTAACTCAACCAGTCACGTTTTGTTGGTAGAGTGCATACATCTCTTCTCCAATCCAGCAAACCCTGCAGTAAACTTATATGTATTACCACACAAAACTAAACATCAGTCAATCAGCGTTGACCAACAACCAGCAAAAACAAAGCAAAATACTTCGCTTTTGCTGGAATGGTGGAAAACGATGGCGATGCTCTACTGCGAAACCAACACACGTAAATGTGGTCCCCTTTGTGGTCCCATTCTATTTGCATGGTTTGCTTTTGCTTGCTGTATTTCTCGAACAGTTAAAAGGTACTCGTATCTGAGTTAGATGAAAAAAATAAAGTGCTCTAAGGATAATTTTTTAGTGTAGGTGAGGATCGAAAGTCTCAGAAAATATTTTCAGAATTTTCAAAGTTTAAGAAAGCTTTACCTATAAAATCTTATAAACTGATGTGTAAGATCGGCCAAAGTACAAAACAAGCTAAGTCCGCCTTATCACTAATTATTTCGGTTTTTATAGTCGATAAGTATTAAAAATGGGATCACTTACTAATGTAGAAAATTTTAATTTTAAATTCCTTGCATTTTTAAGAATGTATTCTCTTTTTCATTAAATCTTAACTTTTTGTACTAATTTTTTTCCTGTTTTTTATTTATTTATAATGAATATTTTGAAAGTGTCATAAAAGTAAACTTCTTATGATGAATTGAAAATCTTTTAAAATGATGGCTAAATACAAAAAAAAGCAAGTCATCATAGTCTATTATTCCAGCAATTATATAATGCCACTAAGAAAATATATATTCTCTATGAATATCTCCAAATCCTACGTTACAAGTTATTCACCAAAAAATAGTCTTCCAATAAGGCACTAACTAATTGATTGCAATCTTCGCTTCAATTGTACCATTCATAAGAATTCTCATTGAAACGTGAATGGGTCTTTAAAATTTTAAATACATAAAATACACTTTTTCTTTGCATAGTCGACCCATATTCTTTACGGCCATCTACACTACAAGAACTGACTGACTAATTGCTTGTTTATAGGTTTTCACATTTTTGTTAGTCACAACCTTCGCAATATGGGCTGCAGCAGAAGTAGAGACTGTCAAACTAGAAGAGAAGAACGACAAACAAGTAACCACAGAAGACGCGAACACGTCGATCAAGAAAACAGAAAAACGTGGCTTGTACTCCTCATTAGGGTATGGAGGTGCTAGCAGCAGCCACAGTTTTGATGACTTTCCATCATCTGGCCACGAAATCCAGGTAAATGAATCTCCAGATTATCAAGCCGAGTCGTACTCCAACCAGGTCAGTGACACCGGTCATGAAGGCACCAGCAATAGCCACACTTCCTACGGCGGTTCTTCTGGAGGCCACGTATCTTTTGGTGGTAGCTTTGGTAGTCATGGGCTGTTCGGAGGACATGGATCTTCTGGAGGTGGTCATGGAAGTTTATTTGGAGGAGCTCATTCGTACGGGAGTGGTTCTGGAGGTCATTTTTCATTTGGCAGCAGTGGAGGTCACAGCTTAAGCGGAGGTGACGGATTAGGCGGCGGTCACAGTCTAGGAGGAGGTAGTCATAGTGGGGGAGGCAGTGGTCACAGTTTAGGAGGTGGCGGCCACAGTTTAGGAGGTGGTGGCCACAGTTTAGGAGGTGGTGGACATAGTTTAGGAGGCGGTGGTCATAGTTCAGGCAGTGGAGATAGCGGTCTTAGTGGTGGCGGGGATTACGGAATTAGCAGTGGCGGTCACAGTTTTGGCAGCAGCGGAGGACATAATTTCGGTAGCAGCGGTGGTCATAGTTTTGGAAGTAGTGGTGGTCACAATTTTGGCAGTAGTGGAGGACACAGTTTTGGCGGTAGTGGTGGTCATGGAGGAGGCAGTAGCAGCGGGGGAAGTTTTGGGCATGAAGGTGGCAGCGAGGGTGGATTATATGGCGGTGGAAGCGGCTCATACGGTGGCGGATACGATCATGTGAAGACGATTTATGTAACCAAGGAGATTCCGGTACCATACCCAGTGCACGTGGAAAAGAAAGTCCCATACTATGTGAAGGTGCCGGTTGATAAACCAGTTCCATATGCTGTCCATAAACCATACCCAGTGCACATTGAAAAACCAGTTCCAATACCAGTCAAGGTTCCAGTGCCTAAACCATATCCAGTGACTGTGGAGAAACATGTACCCTACCCAGTCAAGGTTAATGTTGACAAACCCATTCCAGTTCATGTACCAAAACCATACCCAGTATATGTTGAAAAGAAAGTTCCATATCCAGTCGACAAGCCAGTTCCATACCCTGTGAAAGTGCCCATTGACCGTCCCTACCCCGTACATATCCCTGTTGAGAAACCATTTCCAGTGCATATAGAAAAGAAAGTTCCTTACCCAGTTAAAATACCAGTCGATAAACCATACCCAGTCCACGTTCCAAAACCATATCCAGTCACTGTAGAGAAACCAGTACCTTACCCAGTAGAGAAACCAGTTCCATATCCAGTCAAGGTTCCAGTGAAAGTACCAGTTAGAGTTCCTTATCCAGTAGAGATTAAAGTGCCAGTCCACATTCCGGTGCACATTCCAAAAGAAGAGCACTACGGAGGTGGTAGCTTCGGCAGTAGTTTTGGCGGTTCCAGTTTTGGAGGTGGACATTCGAACAGTGGGTATGGTGGAAGCTATGGTGGAAGCTATGGTGGAAACTCTGGTGGAAGCTCTGGTGGTGGATATGCTGGAAGCAGCAGTCACGGAGGAAGCAGTGGATTTGTAGGAATTAGTGGATATCCAAAAAGTGCGAGTTATTCAAGCAGCGCAAGCAGCGATTATGGTGGTGGAAATGAGCACAGTTTTGGAGGATCGTTCGATTTTGGAGGTGAGTCGGGTCATGAAGGAGGCCAAGGCGGATATGGACAAAGTAGTTTTGGCGGAGGCGAAGATGCTCATCACGGTTGAATGAACTCATTCGAAAAAACGGAATAATGCCTCACTGAAATGGCCTTTTTTTTTCTACAAAACTGCATTTACTTCAGACGAGGATTTAATTTCGTTAAAATGTATATGACCAAAGATTTCTATTACCAATTTAAGTCGTCTCATTTATTGCATCATTAATGCATAATAATAGGTATGTTACCGAAAATAATTTCTTATAGTTACCTTTATGATCAAGTACCGAAATTTATTACCTACTTTATTTTGTGATTTAATGTAAGGAAATTATTTTTGATATTTTCATTTTTTATCAAAACTTAATATTAGTGGGAGGTTTAAATGATGAATTATTGATGGAATGAAGATTACATTTCGAAATCGTCTTACCTACTGCCCTTTGCAATTTTCAAAACTATTTTCAAGAAGATATAATTAAAATTGTTTGTTTACATAACTGAGTAATCAAACAAACTAAAGCACCGGAATAAAAGAAAAAAATAGTCCAACAAAATCTAATTTTGAAATGTAACGAATCGAATGAATTTAAATCTGGCGTAAATAATAATTTAATATATTCATGTGCATCGTAAAGATGGAAAACAATTATTAGGTAAGGTACTGTAGGTACACATTTCCTACCAAAAAATTTCCTCATCTCTCGAGTACAACGAATGTAGTTTTATTTACATTTGAAATTAGAGGCGTTTAATAAGTTAATTAAATTCTGCGGGTCTAGTCACAAAACGATGCACTCTTATTTTTCCTGAATTACAACAATCATAAAATTAGATGAAGAAATAGGTCATCCTTTTTTTTCTCTATGTTCATTGTTAGTAAAATTTGTTACGCGCAAATATAATTGGTCTTAAGAGCTCCCTTTAGTATTTTAAAAATACTAAAAGTTAATTTAGTACCTATGATTTTTTTTTCTTTAGTTGTAGCTTGAAAAGCTCAAACATTTTCTTATGCCATTTTGTATATTACCTATTCTTCTTGTCTTGTAGGATAATTTTTATTTTGTGTTTGTATAATTTTTACGTCAGTAGACCGATAACTATTTTTACTGTTTTGATCGATAATATTACTCGTAATTTTCATGAATTTTTTTTGTAGAATTCTATCCTCATTAAATAATTTATTCAAAATACTTAATTTTTTTTTTCATTTCAGTAAAAAATAAAATCTTTTCAAGGCGAAGATTTCACATTTAACGTTTGATACTTAAATTTATTCATGGAGAGGTTCAAGTAAAAGTGTGAGGTTCACTAGATTATGTGGTTTTTTTTTTTACAAATTTTTGGAAGGTAGTTTTGCAGAAATATCAGTTAAATATAATAACTTTTTTTCGTTTCATTTTCTTTTGTTTTTTTGTTTATTAATTTCTATTTTACTTACCTATTTTTTATGTTTTTTTTTTTCTTTTTTACTATTTTGAATAGAATACTTATTACGAATTTTGAACATGTCATTTCCGCATGACAAAACAAAAATTCTTTATTAATCACCGAAAATCAGAACCTTTTTTTCAATTTTTTACTTTAACCTAGGCTCTGACAATCGAAATGAGTTATAATTATTACCACTTATTACCATAACGGTCATCTAATACGTGTCTTTTTAGTGAAAAGTGCAACTTTCTCATTTTATAATTCAACCAAATTTCAATTTCGAATGCAGATCTTGTTAGCGATGTTTTTATACTACTTATTACATATATTCAGATCAATGTACTCTGCACAAATGTGTTGATATTACAATAGAGCCAGGGAAAAAAAAAGAGAAACATCTTCTATATGGTCTTGAATATTAATACATAATAGAGAATAACGATCTGCCAACATAATTTAAATACGATTGCCAGGTAGACGTTTTTATTTGGGCAAGATTGAATAATTTTTTTTTTTTTCGAACAAGAATTCCAAATATTTGAGACGAATTGATCAACAAGGAGAAAGTGAAAAATTATAGTATTTGAAAATCTTATAACAAAAAATACTTCTCTACTTGGGTTTCGTTCAAAAAAGGCCATGTAGATTTACCCAGAGCTGAAAATTTTTATCCGCAAAAATGACTAAAAAAATAAGAAAAAATTTCAATTTATTCGCGATAAACTTTTGTATTCAAAAAAAATTCATCAACTACTATATTAAGGGAATCAGATCTCTGCTTAACCCACACCCCCTGGAAATATTTCAAACTTTTCGTCACGTAATGATAAACTTTTTTTTGGAAATGGGCGAGAAACTAAAAAATATTTAACTGAATTCAAAAGTGATGAACGAATAAACCGGAAAACAATAAATTGACATTGATTCAAAAAATTTTAAAGTAAATCAGGCTCATCAATATTTTAAAATTATGAACCTACTTTATAATGGTTGAAATTTACATTATCTACTATGAGCCATTTCAGCGGTGGCCATAAATGAATAAACCTCCTCTATAAAAAAAAAATCAAAAGCAAAAACTCTACTTTGATCCTACTTCAACAAAAACCTATAATTTTTCAAAATCATCCCTTCCTCCTTCTAATCATTTGGAAAAACAAGTATTTATGCAAGAAGTAAAAATAGTAGATTGAACTTGAACCATTTCGCCATTAAACACATTTGTCACGTTTGACTGAGAAATAAATGGAATTTCTAGATTTTATGTACATATAACAAGAAAATATATAGCTAGACCCATACAAGCCAATACAATCGACGATTCGATTAATAAGTTAATTGGAATAGGCCTATGGCAATTTTTAAATTGCACCTGACAGGTTATTATTATTTTGTCAGCTCTCGTAGACATCATTAATAATACATGGAACGTGCCACCAATCGAGAAAAGTGGGCAAAAAAAAAAAATCCGCCGATGAATCTCGCAAATATCAAATGTAAAGAAACACAAAAAAATGGAGGGAAAAAGTAGAAAAAACCATATAAAATTTAACTCGGCCCGGAAAACTATTATTAGAGGTTACTTAATAAAAATACTAAAAAAAAATATTCAGCATCGATATACAAAATGATGTCTGATGATTGAACTAAATATACCATAGTTTTGTTCTCTTTCTTTCCAATTCTTGTGTATGCTACTGGGTATTGCTTTTTCCAACAGTTTGACAACTGTTACTCTACCCATAAAATAATTATGCAATCGGCATGCTTTACCAAGGTATGAAAGTTGTGACTGATTTATTTCGATACGACATTTAATGTGTACAACTGGAAACGATATTATAATTTTTGCCAACACGCTGCCAAAGAAGAATACTGTTTGACGATGGGCATCGGCATAGAAAAAAGAAAAAAGTTTTTTCTTCAGAATTGAGTATTTTTTAGATGTTGACAAGGTAATCGCAAAATTTCATATTCTCGTCGTTGGAGAAGTATTGATAATTTTTCATGTCAGAAGTGGATATTTTGATTGTTGACTTTTACAGAGTAGAAGGTATAATTTATATTGATATGGTTTTTGCATTTCTAACTGTCCGCATACTTTTTTATTAGGTATTTTTTTTAGTAAATTCTTAACAACATTATGTTGAAAAAAAAATTTTATGGAAGTTGAAAAATTTATAAATTTTAGAAGTGAGAAAACAAGAATATAGAAATGTATCTTCTTCTAATATGGATTGTAAACAGATCGTAAATAAATTATAATTCTTGATAGAAATCATTTTTTTTTAAATGTAATAGAGTCTATGAAGAGGTAAAAATTCCTTGAACTTTTGGGTAATCTCGTTTACCATCAACAAAATACATTAGTAAAAAAAATTCTGAATTTTTTTTTCAACTTTCAACTTTGAAGAAGCTTTTAAACACGGATTCAAAACAATTTTGTATGATTTTATAAAAACTGATTTTAGGGCCAGCTTTAAATAGCTCATAATTTCTGAAAAAGTTTGGTAATTAAAAATCACACTCATACTAATAAAAGCTACAGACTGTCGACACAAAGGGAAGAATAGCAGTAGAGCTGAATTATTTCAGAACTATGGAGGATGGTAGAGAATTACTAGTAATAGGAAAGTTTCGAAAATTTATCACAGAACAATGGGTCCAGTAGATTAGCTACCTCCCATGAGTGTCATAAATCTGTGAAGTTTTTGAATGAATGAACAAACCATTCTACTCGTAAGAACAGACGTATTATATAATGCCTATATAAGTATTTTTTTATCGAATAAAATGACAAAATGCAGACTTTTCATTATCCTTGATTTTCTCAATTTTTCTGTCCTGATTGGACTATGGGGAGTCAGGAAAAGTAGTTAAAATGCTCAGCAGACTTGCATACGTCTGCTGGTAGTTTCGAGTCTGCAGATATCTGGTGTGCATCCACAGCAAAGTTTGCTTTTAGTATAATTTAAAAACATACTCTCATAAGTCACATGTGCACAAACACATATATAGTACATAAATGGAATCACTCGAGTATTTAAAATTTTTAGAGGTATTAATTTAACCGATAATAATTAATATAATGGTGAAGAAGGGAAACTGTTTCCATCATCATTACTTAATCGCATATATTTGAGGACATGAAAGAGACTTCATTAATTCAAAAATATAAATCACTTCACTTACCCAATATAAGGAATGTTAGCTGGAACATGATATTTAGAGCCTGGATCGAAGTCGGTTTCTGATCTCAGTACTGGTGGTTTTACTCCACTAAGTCGTTCTCTGGAATAGTAAAAACATTTAAAAATAAATTTCAAGTCGAAAAATAATTCTAGCGATAACCTTATTATTAATACATATTAAATCAGATTTATACCTTAAGTCCCACCAATGACAGTTGTAACGTTCTTTTCGAGTGTAGCCATTGAAAATATCCCACCTCCACATATCTAAAGCCAAACTGAACGGTAGGAATGTTAATTTATCCATTGCTAAGTGGAATAGGAAATTAATATTATGAGGAATATCGTCAACTGATGTTAAAACCAAGCCTAAGGTTTGCATGTGTTTTGGATTTGAAACTGATAAGGAGATGGCTTCGCTGATGGCTTCATGAAATCCTGTAAAAAATAAATAAAATTCAAGGTAAAATTGGTGATATGCTGAAAGTGTATTAGGTACGGGCTGTTATGCGTATGAACGAAGATTACAAATTACTGGGCTTGGGCGAATTATTCTAATTATTTTCGAAATAAAAGCAATTTAAATAAACTTATCAGAAAGATTTTCGTGTTTCCCAGGACTCAATATCCTAATTTTTGAAAATTCTAACATTGAGCTATAAACGATTCTGAAAATATTAGTGGAAGCAATTGCAGATTTCATTACTTACTAGAAAAAAAAATGTTTCCTGTTTTTTTCTTTTAGATGATGAAGCAATCCTTTGAGTTGATTAAATACCTACTAGAAATTTTCTACCCAAATGTGGAGCCAATTTTTAGGAGAAAAATTATCTTCACGAAAAAGTGGTTAGTGAACCATACAGAGTTGTAAAAATAATTTCTATTTTGTATTTTATATTCCCCCATCGCCTTCTCACAGAATTAACGTAAAAAATAAATTTCAGGCATTACAAATATGTAATAGCCTATTGGGAAAATATGAAATTTGGGGAAAAAAAGTTTATAAAAATGATTCTGATGTTCTCATTGCAGGTGTCTGGTTGGCACAGTGACCAGATACTCAGCTTTGAAATGCATTTGTCATATGTTCGAGTCTAGCTAGCTCCAACAATTTTCAGAATCAATCTCCTGGAAAGAGCAGTCTGTATTTCGTTTTATGGTATTCTAATTGCATGTGGAATGCCCATAGAGTGCTAGTTTATCTGACTAATTATTGGTAATTGTAGATTTCAGCTATATGCTATAAAATAGTCACAAAGCTCAAGCCCATTAAAAATGATAATAATTATAACTATTCTGATAACGAGAACCTAGTAATTCAATGCAACAACCAGCCAACTGACATTTATTTGAAAATTGACTTTTTGACTGATTCTTATATTTTATATGTATGTACATCCTAATGCATTACCTCTTGTTGAAAAAAAATATCAAAATCGTTTCCGAGCCTGTATTTTATTCATTGAAAACCTCTCTCAAGGCAACAAGTGTAAAATTGAGTATTCCCAGAAGTGATCACAAAAGTATTTGATCGGTCTCTAACTCCGTGTTAAAATTTAATATCTCAAAAATTTCAAATGATATTTTATAGAAAAATCTTCTTCACAAATGGAAAAGTAAAAATTACTCTTATTCCAAGATACGATTAACAGGGGGAGAAAAAGAAATCAAATCAAGGATGAGCAACTCCTGGTTCTTTGAATCAGAACTGCAGATACTTTGCCATAGGTATTACCTAAGTCACATCGCTCAAGAAAAATTACAATTACGTTGCTGCCTAAAATCTATACGATGCAACTTATCATGCATTTTCGTTTCAAAAGTAACTTTCGTAAAAACCCAGGCGTTGATGAACATCGCAACAGTACTATTTTAGACGGCAGAATAACAAAATGATTCAATCATGAAATAAAAGGTAATCGTAATTCCATAAAAGAGAAATGATGAATATTCCACTGAAATAAAAATCTGTAACAGATTTTTTATTTTTAAGTTTAAACGTTTTAATTATAAATTATTTTTTTTTGTAGATATCATAAGCAGGGAAAAAGATACGTCCGAGGCATTTGTTAAAAGAAATTCACTGTTTTATCAACAGGTGAAATTGTTTCAGATTCATTTCAATGGAAATTGCCAGCTACTACTTTAAAATAATGTAGTCTTTCCTTCAAAGTAGCCATGTAATTCAATTTACCTGGATTAGCTCCATCTCTGAACACCTTTGGTAACTTTTTGTAGTTTAAAAAATATTGTATATGTGCCATCTCATGGTGAACGGTAATAAAATCTTTCATAGTCACATGTGTACACATTTTTATCCTGTTAAAAAAACAATAAAAATTCAATGCATTAAATAATAGTAGAAGCATTAAGTAGACGCAGCAAAAAATGTACCTATACACACGTATGTCTAATATATGGGAAATAATAATATTTATACGAGCAATCTGATTTAAACGCCAGATAATTGGAGCTTTTTTTGTCTATAGGACGATAGTAAGTCTTTTTCGTGATTAAAAAATTTAATTTAACGATAAATTGTACAACTTTTTGCGTTGTAGGCTGTATACAATGTATTAAACTACAGTGTTAAATTTTTTTTTTCTCCATATTTATTAAGGACATTATAGAAAATTCATCGCAAATGAACGTTGTCATAAAAACAAGTAAACTTGAAAACAGAAACGGTAAACATTAATGAGTCCTATTTGTTTAAAAATCAAATTGCCTAACTCATACCGGAAAATACCAAAAAAAAATGTTCTTCATCGAGACAAGGTTTAATGCAAATTCCATAAGCCTCGAGCGTCGTTTCTCGTGAATGGATAAATTACAAAAATGATGGTGGCTATACACGTAAGAGACTTGGAATTTTTATTTTTTTAATTTATATTTGATTTATAATATTTTGATTGAACTGATTTCGCGAGTAAATTGTTTTTCTTTGTTATTCATTAATGGTTACTGAACAAAAAATTTTCCTAGAATTATGCGAAAAGTATCAACCAGTGTTTTTGAATAACGAATTAAAAGTCGTACATCAGGTTTAGTCGATTTGATACGCTATAAATACCAGATATTATTTTTTTATTGGTCAAGGTTAATCTTTTCTCCCCTGATTGCAGTACAACTTGAAGGCAGGGATTAGACTTGAATATCATAGAAAATTAATATTCAGCTGACATTAAATCCTTTAAGATTATAAATCAAGTTTTAAAATTTGTTGAGTACTATGATGATTTTGTCTTTTTTTACGATCTTTCTTTTTGATGGGTACTATTTTGTGGGACATAGAACCTCCCGTAGGATGACAGGATTTATTCTGAAACATACAGTTATACCTATGTTCCATCACTGTTTAGGCATGGGTAAATATGAAACAAACCAACGTTGAGTTTTATAGATAAAAGCAGGAAATACAAAAGGCATCAAGTGCTTGGAACATGAATTTGAGATAATCATGAAACATCAGTTTATGAATCAAATGAATTTATTAAAAACACCGACGAACCTGTAGTCAATTCCATTACAGAAATCCCATGCAGATGGTTGGCAAATGACTGGTCTTCCTGGAACTTCTTCAAAAACTGATTTTGACCAAAATTCTGGAGGCATTGCGCTCATGTTCATGGAAACAAAAAATTCCTCAGCTACTCGGTACATTGCTTCAGGAGTATAACCCTGGAATTTCAACACCATTTACAGTAAAATATATTGTGAAATTAAGTTTTAATTTGAAATTATAATATAGGTTTCCAAAACTTTTAGTGAAACTGTTCGTCATAAAAGTTGAAAATAAAAAAAAGAAGAAAACGTCTATAATTACTAAATGTACAATTAGATACTCGCATGTACGAGTAAAAGAGTTTGACATTTTCTACAGACATTAATCAATTCTTCAACGTCTAATATATCTCAGGATAAATTCGTTTATTTAGTCAACAAATTTTTTTTCAACGAAAAATTATTTTTTTGAATAGGGTACCTATATTCAAGTAAATGACCAAGTATGTAATGAATAACTATTCAATTCACTTGTTGTAATCATGAGCTTTGATTCATATGACAGAAATCAAATAATGTTTTTAGCAGAGCTCTATTAAACCTATAAATACGGGCATTTATAGTTTTGGATAGAAGTAAAGCACCGAACAAGTAGGTAAGGTAACCATAAAACATCAAACTCAGACAACTTTCAAGCACAAATTCTCCTTTTTCAGAGGAAATTCAACGTACTAAATTTATTGTTCATTTTTTTTTCCGTCAACATACCTGTTTCAACATTTCTGGCGTTACATCTAAGAAATTCTTTCCGGGGTATGGAATGGTTATGTCCAATATATTCTCCCATGACTGACCCCACATGTTTCCTATAAAAAAATTCGATATTATCGTTTAATTATATTACAATTATATTATCTCATTTATCCATACAAATTATAATGCATTTCTTTTATGTATTTGCTCAAGCTCGGTTCACAAAATTAGTAATCATATCACAATTACCCATTGAAAATTTAGAAATATCCCCTATAGGTACTTAGAGAACCAAGAGTAATTTTTTGTTTTCATTTTTTTGAATGCTTATTTTATGCAAAGCTTCAATTTTTCAAATCAGAGTTTATTTATGGCCATTTGAAAGTTGGTCATCTCATAAAGTTTATTCGTAAAACCTTTCCATTATTTGACGCTATCAACCATAGACACAAATTGGTTCAGCGATTTCAAGAAATATAAACATTATATAATCATTAAGAAGTCAAAAACACATAAGTCTTATTTTTGAAAATTTTGAACATAGTACCATCTTTCTGCTTCAAGATGATCGACTTATGTACACTAAGACTGCATAAGTGCTGCTAAAATATGCTCTTACTGGACTTCTACACCCCTTCTAGAGGAATACTTTACATTCTTTATAATACCCCCTGTTTGATAACCTTGAAATAGATTTAGTCTACGAATAGACGTTCGAAGTACATTTTCAACGAAAATCGTCTCCTACGTAGAAATCATCTTTAATATCATGTTGAAGTTGGTCGATGAAGTATTTACTACAAACGCAGGGCCGAATTTAGAGAATTGCTGGTGATACACATTATATCAGATCTCCACCAATTTATCCCCCCTCCGCCTCAAATTGAATGACCACGAGAAAAAACAGAAAACAAAAGCAAAAAAATGAACAAACACATTTTTGGATCTCAAAGAAAAAACGAATTTGAAAGCAACCCTTGTCTATGCCTCTACAAAGACCCCATCTTTCACTTAGGCAACACCTTTTTGAAATTCTAAATTCAGCTCCAGTAAAACGTATAGTTATACAATTTTTTTCACCGGAAACTATTTTCTGTCCTCTGCCCACAACTTTCACCTTGAACCCTTTTCATTTGCGGTTAGCCAATGTTATGGATTTTAATTTCTTGTACAGCATTACCTAGAATGTGAGCTGGCAATGGAGCTTCTCGACTAATTTTCTCAGGTCCGTACAAATCTCTGAGTTTACGACGAACGTAAGCGTGTAGTTGTTCGTAAAGTGGTTTTATTTGATTCCACGCTTTTTCCATTTCATTTCGAAAATCATACGTTTCAAATGGGAACATCCAATATTCGGAAGTGTCCGTGAAATCTAAAAAAAGTTTAAAATAATTGCATATACTCGAATGTTGCATTAACCACACGCTAATTGCGAACAAATTATGTGTTTTGGTTTACTATACAATGCTCGGATGTCTACGTATAGTACCTATATGTACCCAGGTATAGAGCTATTAACGTAGAAAATGAAAATTAAAAAACAAAAAACAAAAAAACTTACTATTCAATTGTGCAGCGTAATTACTTAAATCGACCAATTGGACGTACAGTTCTTTGATTTTCTGACCCGTTTTGCGGTGCCATTCAATCCACACGTGCTGTAACTCGTCCCAGTCTCTGCTCCTGGCCATTATCAAATTTAAATCTGAATTCAACATTTAAAATAGAATATTCGAATGAGCAGATGATTGAAAATATTTTGGTGAAAAAAATTAGAAGATTTTAGGCTTTGATTAAGTAAATCTACTTTTAAAATTTTCAGGGGAAAAAAATTGATTAGACCATGAAATTAAGAAAATTTGACGAATCTAATAAATGAGTAGATTTTTTTTCTAACTATAACGAATTATTCTGCGAAATAGTCTTTCTGATCTTGGCTGATTGAATGAGAAGAAATCAAATGGAATATTGAATTTCGTTTAATCAAGCAAAAAAAATCGAGGATCCGTGTGAAGATTTTGATTTTCGGTGATCGGAACAGTAAATTTCTGTTTATGTCTACGATAGTGATTCTAATCTGAATATTTTGTATAAGAAAGCCTCACATTAGAATCGTACAAAAAGGGGAAACTGAGGCACATAATATGTATTTTAAAAGAATTTAGAAGTCAAGCTTCTGGTTGGTTTTGAGATTTTGAGCCTTGAAAATAGAAGAAAATTGGCAAAACTAATATTTCTTAATGACATTCTCAACAATAGAATATCATGTCCCACAATTTTGGCAAGTATCCTTTTATGGAAGAAATTCAGAGTTATTTGATACGGGGGGGGGGAGGTATTCCGTCATCAGTGATAAAAAAAACTCTGGCCCTGTGTAATAGTGTTAGTCATAGTGACCCTACGATTGACCTATTTCACATGACTAGAAATCAGTTTATTGGCTCTGTCAGTAGAGTGCTGCAACGGGCATGATATACGGATCCGTTTCCCTTATGGTGCTCCTGTACGTATGTGAGTCATCTGGTTCAAACCTACACTATTGAACCCTTCAATTTCTGAGCCCCAAGGTGTTGGCCTTGAGCCCTCTTCACAGCCCATCCCACTAGTCTGTTCCAGTGCCAACTTCGTCGCCTTGTTGTTTTTTTATCAACCAATTTAATTTGAGTTAAGTACATTGTTTATTTTCAAGTATCATCCCCCACCATCATTTGGACCCGCGGGCACCTGTCGCGGGGGACACAAATATTGTAAAATAAAAAAATAAAATAAAATATACGTATATTGAAATTCTGAAAACAATTTCATTAAATATATTGCAACAACTGCCAACTTCTCTGAAAATAAAGTGTTTTTATATTGTTTTCAGTGGGATAAAATTAATATTTTCTCAATAAGCAACACATTTATCCAGCGTATTCCGTGTACGAAACCAATGTGCATTATTTAGGAGGGTATACTAAGTATCAGACACCGATTCAAATGAAACTAGGTCTGCAAAGAGGGTGGATATGAAAATACTTTTGTTTTTCGCTAATAGATAACTTAACTACCAACTTTAAAACTCAAATTTGCTTTTGAAAAAGTTCGGAACACTTTTTCCCCTTGATAGACTGAAATTTTATAGTTAAAATATACAAATAATCTTAGGTTATATTGCTTTACCTTCTAATCGTAAACCACATTTCAGTGGATCTTCCTGATCACATACTGTAGCTGTGTTATAAATGGCCAACATATCGTTGATCAGCCTGTTATACTGTAAACAAGAAGATTTGTTTTAAATTCCCACAACCTTTAAGGAAAATCTAGAATGATTAAGAAAATCGATAATTCATGAAGTAACAAATATAGTTAATGAAGTTTATGAACTTCTTAACTGATGGTAAATGGTCATAAAAATTGACTTCCATGAGTAACCTTCAAATTTTCATTAACTTTTTTTTTTTCTATCATATTCTTTCCACGGCGATCACACCTTTGTTCATGAATGTAACAAAAATTTTCAAGGGAATATCTGAAGTAATAAACTCGATGTGCTTCATTTTTGTTTGTTTTTTTTTTGTTTTTTTTTGGAATTACGAATTTGATTTGTTTCAGTTATACATATTTTTTCACATTTTTTCTTCATCGAGAAATAATTATGAGTCATAATGAGTCAATGGCAGCTTTTCTATTACGTAAACGAAAATATATCAACGTCTGAAACAGGTTTTGGCAATTTTTATATTTTTCGTGAGAAAAATTTCGCTTGACAATAATATATACTTGTATGCGAGTTCGTACAAATTTTCTTTTTATTTTCGTTTCCATTCTTTATATACCTAGGTATTAATCCCAAATGTACTCGAAGCTCATTTTAGTTTAATACGCGTAGATTTTTTCCACTCATCTTCATTAATTTTGATTAAATATTTCGACCTGTAATATACGATTTATAACGCACGGGTATGAATATGAGAAAATACTGCACCAAAAAATTTAATTTTTTTGCATGACGTGTTCTCGAATTAGTAATTTTTTTTTACCTTCCGAATCCGAAAACGAGCTTTTAAAAATTTTTAATTAAAGCTGTTTATTTGAGAATGAGTCAACCATCAATAGTGACTCAGTGACAGGAAATGTTACATTAATATATTTATACTTTCATACACGATCAAATTAATTAAAAAATAATTAGTCAATAAGTTGCTCGACTGGAGGGTAACATGAAAGAAATTTTTAATTATTTTTAGATCCCTTGCTGCACATGAAATCCAGCGAATCTTGCAAATTAAGTAATTAATCGTTTATTCATCCAAACAATTTTATGAGCAGAAGCTATACAGAGATAATTTCAGCTTTATTTTTGAGAACAATTCAAAAACCACAAGACTGGCAGAAATTTTAAACTGTACAAATTACTCTCTGTCATTCTTTTGTTGCTCTCGAGTCAATGATCGTGAAATTTGACAACTACCTGTACTCGGGTATACGTCATTAAATAATTCTACATACTCGATTTAGCTGATCTGGAGGCAGAACCGATGGTCCTACTGTGGCTAAATAACGAAGCTGTCGCAGTAAATCACGATCTCTGATATCCCATTTGTCTATTTTATCAACAATGTTATGGACTCGACGCTGGAATTCCGAATAGGCTAACTGCTGTTCCAGCTGTGGACGAAAACAAGTTATAAATAGTCAGTAGGTATGTATCAGCTTACACTATTAAATTTACGAAATAAAAAGAATAGCTGAAGGCGGAGATCAAGGGATGATTGACCATCAAATTGCAACCAAAGAGTTCAAGGTTGTGACAAAAAAGCAAATTCAAAGCTATAAAATTTCATTTTGATAAATCACAACAGTATTCAGTATGTAAATCATTACCTTGTGCATTTTCTTTTTCCTTTTTTTTTTGGGGGGGGGGGAATTTATTTCATTTCAAATTCGGCTTTTTATACCGAAATTGAAATTGGCTTTTAAAAATGCGTTTTTAATTAAAATCATTTCAGTTTAGCTCTATTCTAGGAACAAAAATTACTTTACTACTTGGCTTTTTTTTTTTCGTTGCACAGTCGTATTAAAGTTTAGGTTTTTTTAAACAAATAACCTCTAAGTTGATTCCTAGCAGGTATTCAATAGAAAACCTGGAACCTATTTCTTTATAAATAGCCTATTAACATCGACAGAATCATTTCACTAGGTTTTTGTGGAATGATTATAGCTACTGAATACACCAAAATAGTGAAAAATCTTAAAAACTGCAGTTTATAGGTCAGTTAACACAGAGAACCAACAAGTGAACAAAGCTTAACGTTTTTTTGAGGATGCAATGTATGAAACACTAGTAATGAGTGTTATACAAAACTGCCGAGCACATTTCTGAGCACATTTCGTGAATCGAATCGCAATGTCAAGCGCATGACGAATATTGAAAAGGTACAGCGAATAAACGCATTATTTCAAAAATTTATTATATTATGTGGTTGCCCGACACATTTTTATTTTTCTGGAAAAATGGAAATGATAGTCTTGTAAAACAACTTGGTGATTGCAGTGTGCGCGGAGGTAAAATCTTGCAAAACGAGCAATAAAAACTTTATGAGAGATTATTATTTTTATGTCATAAATGGAGGATACGTGACGGAAAATATAGTGAATCATGAAGCAAGGACTGAATACTGAATTAATGTAACAGATAAATTCACATTGTTCTTAGTTTGAAAAAAGTCCTCTACAGTCCTACTGGCAAATAAACTTGAGGGTCTCATTTATTTCCTCATACCTGAACCCTCTGACAAATTATCACGTACTTGAATAGATAATCATTTTCAACCATTTACTATAATGTCATGTAATTTTAAAAATTTCCACTTATTTTAGTTTTCAATACTTCTAAAAGACCTCTACCATATATGGATTTTTCTGAAATTTTTCTGGATTATACTTATGTAAAAGGGATACAAATTAGTATTTGTATGAAGGTGGGACCTCTGAAGAAACTTAAAAAATAGCTAGTTTAAATTTTCAACAAGCCACTGCAAAAAAGGTATTGCACCGGGGACCTTGAGATAATTGATTGAAATATGTTTCTCAACTTTGAAATTTTCAACAAGTCACTGTAAAAACAGGATTGTAGCGAGGACCAACTTTCACCAACTATCCTGTAATTTGTAACTTTTAAATATTTCCATCAAATAGATCCCTAATAAGAAATTCTGAAAATTTAAAGTGTATTAAAGGCTCTGTAGGATAGGAAGGAGGTAATGATCTGACACTTAGCAGGAATTTTTTCCTCAGAGGAGAAACAAATCCGAGTGGGGGCTACTTTCACCGCATCTATTCTATATTATTTTTTCAAACTTTTCGATATAAAATTCGTGTTTGCTTTTCAACAAGACCGGATTTAGGACATCGCGTGAGACCATGACACCCATTGCGCCAGACTCATCACTCCATAAAATAGAGCCCCTACAAAAACCAAGAGAGAAACCCCATTTTCAAGACCGGATTTAGGACATTGCGTGTGACCCCGACACCCATTGCGTCAGACCCCATCCCATAAAATAGATCCCCTACAAAAACCAAGAAAGAAAGCCCATTTTGGGGTCTCAAGAAAAGAAGCGGCTTTGCCAACCCTCTTGCCAATACCATTAAAAAAGGGCCCCAACACATGTTTAACGTTTCTTTCAAATCCAAAATCTGAGCCTGCAGTTCAATAAGAATGGACCATTTCTTGAAAATCCAAAATCTGATCCTGCAGTTTAATAAGAATGGACCTACTGCATAATGATTTTTATATCAGTATTTCTAAAAAACGATAACTTCACAATACTTCATCTATCTGAACTTTCTTGTAAATGAATATATCTGCAACTCGTATAAGCGAAATGTATACTAATTTTAATTGACGTACAAAAGTCATCGTTCATAAAAACAAAAGAAAGGTTTGCAAAATATCCTCGCAATATATGTGTGCTTCGTAATACATCAAAACTACGAGAATTTCAGAAATAATTAAAAATATGGAGAAGTGCAGTAAAAAAAAAAATCATAAAAGTAGAAAAGAAAAATGGTTGGTAGTTATGGATTGACCAATGTGACGGGTAGACTTTGAATACAGCAGTAGACTTGCAAAATAAGCGAAATAATGTCGAATATACATGGTGAAGGTTAAATTCGTGGGAATAAAAATGACAGCACACAATTATGTGTAAAAGCATTCTGTTTACATTCATACGCGTATAAAAGGACGAATATGAAACCGTGTGCTGTGGCTGGTCAGTTGTAGGTATACGAATAAAATACGTTATGACCAACAATATACCTGCAGTAGGTATACTTGTTACAAATAAAAATGAAAAAAAAAAAAAATGACGTTATAATGGGTCGCATTGTGGCCAAATAATATCATCTTTTTGCTTTGTTACGTCAAAATTAAGTTGAAAGAAGAAATTCCAGCCGAATGTACGCAATGCCCGGTGACTTTCTGGATTTTTATGTCTCATAAGCTGGCACCCAGTCGGAAATTCATTCAATAAATTGAACGATAAATGAGAGCAGTAGGTCTTCTGACTGTATCAAAGGATGCAACAGCTACAAAACGAATTGAGTAAGATTCAGTTATAACTGTAGATTGTTGAGAGACAGGGTCGGTCAATTGACTACTGTATGAAGCAAATGAGACATAAAATACTTTGCTTTATGGTATTTGCCTTTACAAAAGATAGACGCTGAAAAAATCTGTTTATATTAAGGATAATCATTTCAATATTATGTCACAATAGAATTTCAAACGCCAGATTTTTTTTCCAATTGACCACTTTTAAAAGATCTTTAAAAACCTCATAACTGAAATTCTTATAATAAACTTATAGTTTAAAATAAGAATATTTCTTTGGTCCCTTTCTCAATTCTTTCTTAATCAGCCAATTAGCGTGGCAAAAAAGAAAAGAAAACTGGATTTGCTTTATGCTGAGAGGATGCAGTCTTGTGATTCACTGAATATAAATGAAGCAGTAAAGGGCCTACATTTTGAATAACATTCAAGATAACAGTGTCAGTATTAACATTGAATGCTGTTTTTAAAAAAATGAGACTTGAGTACAACTTGAATTTATATTGTCAACGACATGTTATCCTCACTTATATTTTTAAGTAGAAAATATGGCCCCCGGTTACCTGGTTTTTCAAGTTTTTACTGACTATGACCTCTAAACAATTATTGTCCAAATATTCGTTACCTGTGACACCTGATACCCACTATGCTTAATGATGAATACCACAACAAATTTCGGGCTTACACTAAAAATTAAAAATGGGGTCATGGTTTGAAAATTCTGACTGGTCAATTTCAATTTCTTCGGTTAGTTTGAGACATGATGCTTAAATGAATTCGAAAGCAACATATGCCGGAATCGACAAAATAATTGGTCAAAAGACTTGGCCGGTTGGCCCATAAAATAAAAATAGCCACTTCATTACCTAACTGAGGCAAAAATTGGAAAAACCAATTAAAAATGGGAAAAGAATTGTCGAATTATGTTTTTCTACTTTTACTGTTGAGGCGCTTAGAAGTGAACGAGTGATAGTGATATTTTCAACATAATACTTAATACTTGCGTTATATTGTATAGCTACAGTAGTTCTTCAATTTATGACAGTCCTACATCAACTGTGACAATTTTTTTTATAATTGGTCATGGTCACCAGCAAGCAATATGCTTGAATCGGCTGATTACTATTGTTCCCTCGCCCTCCACTACAAACCCCCCCCCCATCACCACCACCACCCCCGCCATCATCTCGGCCAAATAATTTTCAATCAATTATCACCTTTAAAAATATATTTAAGTAAACAGGATATTTGAAACACTTTGCCTGTGTTTCGTTCTTTCCTGGCAACATTTTCACGAGCACATATCAGATTACGATATTCTTGGAAAATTTTTTCTAAGCTCTAAATCATAAAGCGTTACTCAACATTTTTTATATCATGTACCATAAAATTTTATTATTTGATCTGATCTTTGTTTTCGGTTCCAGAGGCCTTGATTTTGAAGCAAATCGTGGAATTTTGCGGAGAATCTTCCGAAAATGTACATTCGAGTAAGTGTGAAAAAATCTGGCAGATTTTCAGCTCAATATTTTTTGGACGTTTGAAACGGATGATCGACTTCCTGGGTGACCTTAAACTCTACAACAATTGATGATACCACAATGTCAGTCGCATTGTTTTATTCAAATCCACGCGATGCTACCATTTATCATTTTACCGCATTTCACGCACATCAACAAATTTTCATCACTTTTACTCTTGATCGCCAAATCATTTTTTTTTCTCAACATATTTCTCACTTGTGTACGAGTTATGTGATTTGACGAAGGACACGTTCAATCACGTAATATTTTTTATAATTCTTTTATGAGAATTTTTGTTCTTCTGTATTTTTTTTTCATTCGCTCACCAAGTTCTGCATTAACCTTATTATTATTAAGATTTAAAAAAAAAGTACCTAACCTGCACAATGGCAAAGATAGCTAGGTATATTTTTTTAATCATTTTTTTTTTTTTGAAATATATTTTGTGATCTTCACAAATACGACGCGGCTACTTATCAAAAAAATCTTTGTAAAAAAAACACTTCCGAATCGAATTTTTATCGTTTGACAGGCTTGTTATGGTTTACTTAATAACTTGTCAAATAATTTTTCATATTTTGCTCACAAAATTAGTGAAGAAGGCAAAAAAATAAATACAAAAATATTAGAGGAAAAAATTAACGAGGAACTGTTGATACTCGAGTCTAATTTTCTGTGTGACCTTCATCATTGAAAGATATATGACTGCAAAGATGAAGAAAAAGTGCTTCAAAAAATTCGAATAATTTACTAACAATTCTTGAATTTTTTTTCTTTGATTTCATAATTCTTCGAGAATATCTTTAATTTGCTAATATTTCAGTTATAATTTCACGCTGAGCTTTTGAACGCTAGGCGGTATATTACGCTTATATTGACATTTTTGTTTTCCATTATATATGTATTTTTTTTTTCAATATACTCGTAGTTTTCTACCAGTAGGAACTAAATTTGTACATTTCCATCTCAAAATTGAGTCAAGTTATTTTCTTTTTTGCAAATTTTTTCATATGATCTATGTAGGAGCTTTCAGTACCTTTAGCCAATATGACCAAAATCTAAAGGAGGTCTGGACTGCTCTGGCTATTAATTACGTGTACATCATTCGAAACCATGCAGTGAAAAGTAATTAAAATCCAGTTTCTCAAATCAGAAAATAAAAGGAAAAAATAATTCTCACAAAATATTCAATGTGATGGTCTTATGAATTGAAAAACTTCATCACGTTTTAAACTACCTACCTGTGTATGAAAGGAAAACATTCTGAGTTCCCCACTAAATGTGAAACAAAGTAACTAATTCTGGAAGATGTGCATTTTTACAGCCCTCATGAAAAAGGAACAAGTTGTTTTAGTTTTTTTTTTTTTATCTTATGGCAATTATAGCAAAATAAATAGTGGCGGAAACAGCTTTTTTTTATGTGTGGCCAGGAGAGGTCAAGAAAAATCGGGGACAAAATGTAAAAATCCAGAAAATTGATACGGAAGTTAATTTTTTCTTCTTTTTTAATAATGTTTCTATTTTTACTGGTTTTTAGTCTATTTTGGAAAAATTTGAAATTTTTCAGTAATTAGGAGGGCTTTGAAGGCTTTTATTTTTAAACACCCACTAACCAATATTATAGATCTAATTTACTTAATAACTTCAAATAATGGTTAATGTTAGCAGATTGCCTCCAAGTTGCACCAAAAATAAACTCAACTTTCCACGTCTATAATTACTGTCTTCCAGTAACCAAGACTTACTTTCGGAGGTGAAGACCTGATTGCAAAAATACTGAACTCAACATTTTCGTCGAAGAAAAACATCAAATTTCGAGATAATAAGTACATGAAAAATTCTCTTTCTGAAAATAATGAACAAGTATAAGCTAATCTAAAGGGGTATGAAATATGACAATGAAAATCATTGTCTAACATTTTTTTAAGTTCAATTCTCCCTTCCATGAAACTGAATGAATTACATTCGTTTTAATGTCTACTTAAATGCTCGTGACTGGTTTTCATATTTTTATACTTGTACGTTCCTGGAGGAATAAATCGTTTCTGTTTCTGTTTCTGATTCCCTAGAAGATAAATGTTCTATTCATTGGACGGGACTATTATTAATAAAAAAAACAGGAGGAAAAAATTACTAAATAATTTTGACATTCTTTAAAATTAAATACGAACACATTGTGAACAGTTGATGTAAGAAAAACGATAAAAATCTTAAAAGGTATGCTTTGGTAATTCAAGTAATTTTGCGGCGAGTAAAATCTGTTCCAAGATCCAACTATCAATCTCGATGCAAAATTTCATTGTCGAGTTGAATTTTTTTTAGCACTGGACGAAGATCAAGGTCAAGAAAAAGAAATTCAACTACAATACATGTATGCTTGAAAACTGAGTGTTTGCAACCGAAGTTTGAAAAACATTACAGAAAAAAAGTGTTTTTAATAGGTTTCCAGAACATTAAACCTGCTTATTGAAAATATCATGTCGATGAAAGTTGGAGTTACGCTGGAAGCTGGAATAGATTTACCAGCCCACAAAGACCGAATAAATTTTTAAAATAACAACTAAGCTTACAAACAGAGCTTACAAATTGAGCTTACAAATTGATCTTACAAAGTGAGCCTACAAATTGAGCCTACAAATTGAGCTTACAAACTGAATTCAGTATTTTATGTAAATCATGAAAAGTCGTATGCTGTAAGTTTGATTTGAAAATTTTTTCTCAATAAAAGTTAATGAACCCTTATAATATACAATTGATGTAAAAAAGAATTCATCCTCTCCTTCACGACTCTTCGTGAAGGCTACAGCTGTTTTTCTCCATTTCTGTAATTCCTAAATCTCTTTTCTCATTTTTGTCGATTAAAAATGTTTATCCTTGAGAAGATGCCCATACATGTAGTAACTTATTGAAATTTCGGCATAATTCTCACTCATTGAGATTGCGGATAAGTTGCTGCTCCTCGATATAGAGGAGATACAAAGCTACCAACAATTTTGTTACGAATTTTGGTACGCCTAAATCTGTTGGTAGGTCACCCATGAAAACCTGCTTTTCCATTTCGCTCTCTGTCTTCGGGTTTTTTCTCCCTTATTTTCGATATGAATGTGTTTCGTTTTAGCAACTGTACAAAATTTTCATTTTATTAGACCATCATCCAAATTGGTTGTAATCAAAGAAAATAACATTCTCTCGTAGTAATAAAACGTTTGTATTGAATTTAGTGAATCGCATTTTTGTACTCGAATGACGCGTAAAGATATCTTGAAGGCAACCAAAAACCAGTTTTTTTTTTTGCTTTTATTTATCCAGCAACATAAATATACTTACCAACACCATCCACTCTGACCAGTGTTTTCGCACTGTTTTATCATTTGAACTTGACTGATAAATAAGCAATCGCATTTACAGATTAAGGTCACAATTAATCTTAGTCGTGAGATGGTCTCTAAATAGGAAATGTTGGAAAAAGATTTCCTTTAAGAATGATTCCGTAGGAAATGTACTGTACGTACGTATATTGTGTGCAGCAAAAAAGTGTCTAAATTAAAAATTTTGGGTGCAGACTCTGCCCGCAGGCGCTGTCATTATTTCATTTTAGCTGACGATGAAAAAAATTAAAATTAACACTAGCAATGAAAATCACTTGATGATTAATTGGGTATGTACGTATTTTAAGCTTGTTTGGTTTCTTTGGAGGATACAATGAGATTTACTTTTATTCGAACTAATTAATAAATAAAATTAAATAAAAACTAATATCTCATTTAGGAGAAGTAAGTTTTAAACCGAGCTCCCAGGTGTGCTATTTTGAACGAGGCATTTGAAGGGCTAGTTTTCTCGAAGACCTTGGTCTAATTTGACAATTTTTACATGTGTATGTCTTATAGCTGAGTGTCATCCAGTGTTACACATCATATCATCTTTACTGATGCTTTACATATAAGGCTATCAATAAGAATCACGAGAAGGGAAAAAAGGAGGAAAAGATGGGGTAGGAGGGATATTAGTAAAGGGAGATTGAGGAAGATACTGTAGCAACAGGTCTTTGAAAAAATTTGATTATTATATTATTTCGCTTTAAATTCATATCATAGAGAAGAAAAAAATATGAATGTCTAATAAAATATCAAGTATGCCTGTACCTATTCTATCATGCATCAAAATTTGATTTTACACATTGAAAATTGAACGAAATTTTCAGCGTTGTTTATATCGGCACGATAGGTAGACTATTGCGTTTTTATTTTTCTGATATATTTTAATTTTTTTTTTTTTTTTTTCGAGAAATTCCACAACTACCTGCTCCAAATTTTTCATCATAGAAATTCCAAGATGAATATTTATCTACGGAGATGGTGACGTTAATTTTCTCGAAATTTCTTGAACATTTTTCGAAAAATGGCAGGTATTTAACGAAGCCAACTGAGGATGCACGGTAACTCCAAACCTACTCGACAAGAAATATATTGAGCATCATTCAATGAAATAAGAAAAGTATTTTCCTTTGAGATTTTCATTGGAAACTACAGCTGATTTAATTTCTTTTATTATTTTTTGAGATCATTGACATTCTTTGGGGAAGTAATCTTGGAAAAACATAACATAAGGATAATGATATTGAACCATTCTTACTGAGACAGAATTCGTTGTGGTCATCTAACTATTAAAGCTCACCACAGGAAAAATGAGAGTCATTGGCATGATCCAGCATTTTGTAACATTCGCGGAAAAACAATCGTTGCTGTTGAAGAAATTCAACATTTTTTGGAAAGTACTTGAGCATTAGCGTTAGTAAAAGGGTCAAAATACGGGATTAATATAATTTTCAAATTTCAAGATCAATTTTCACAGTTTTATGATTTTTTTCAGACAAATTTATTTATCTTAGTCTCCTCGATCTATTTAAGCATAGACATACTTACTTATTTTATAAATTATTCCAAAGGTCGAAAACTTTCCAAATAATAAAAATTGACAAAAAATGTTTATCCACGTACCGAGTCGGATTTTTTATACCCAAAAATTTTCTCATTAGTTTGGTTTTGGCTCTTACTCAACAATTCAACAACTCTATAATATGCTCATTTTCCTTATAATAGTCATTATAAGAAGATTGGCTGCCTAAATTTTTTTACATAAAAAACAAAAAAATCTGCTACCAAATGATAAAAGAAAGAGCATGGAAACAAATTTTATAGAAAATCAAAGGAGAAATTTTTATCCCGAATATCTACGAGTAAAACAATCAGAGCGGAATTTTCCATGGCCGTCAAGGAAATAGTTTTGATTTTCTTCAACTTCATTTGTGAAGACGAATTCTTCAGAAAATGCACTGGTTTTTTGATAAGTTATATTAATTATTTGCCTAATGAAAACTGGCGAACATAATGAAGAAGTTCTTATTCTTCAGTCCAGTTATTGAGAAAAATAGTTCAAAAATATATATTTCAACTGCGAGGTACAGATAAACCAAGGTCTATTAGACAGCTTGCAAACCGAATTTCCTTATAGTAAACATGGCAAATATATCTCATTGGCAGATAGGGGTGCATGTTCATGTAAATTCTACAAAAATATAGTTCAATTTTGAACGTATTTCAGCGACTCTGGTAGATTCCTTTAAGAATTAACCATTCTAATGACGTCATATCAGCTGATTTAATTTTAAAGACCAATTATGTGGTTCTACGCATGCGCAACCACAATTATTAGTATAGCTTCGCAGAAAGTAAAACAGTATGCCCATCTATCAATTGGGAGCACCCAGCTCAATCCCATTTTTGGTGACAAATAGAGTTACAGAGGTTGCTTTTAGCAGGTTTTCAATTTAAAACCCCGCTGGTTTTGGAGGCGGGCAGTTTTCAGGATGAAGGATGAGGCCAAAATTAATTTTAACGCACGAAAATCAGCAGATCCAAGTATTCCAAAGGATTTATTTACTGTTGTCAGATTTTCACGGGAAGTTGAATCAACTAATAACATTCACTTTGCATAAAATAACAAATTTTTTCAAGAACTTGAATGTGTGTTTTTAAACGAACATAGAAACAAAAAACTACACCTACTCTAGGTGTAAGCAGTTGAGGCAAGATTAAATAGACTTGCATTTTATGAATCATTTCATCCTCAAAATAAGCTATTTCGTGATACATTTTAGTGCAGATTTTTTTTTTTTTACTTTGGTCATCATTATTGTTTCAATTTTGTTTTCCTCATCAGATAGGTCTCAATACGATACAGTACACATAATTAACGCAAATTATTACATTTTTCGGGGTTTTACCTCAATGTCAACTTTGAAACACAATTCAAATAATGGTTAATGACTTCCTGTGTATCCTAAAGAACGCAGGATTATCGTCAAGCAACCAATATAGGTGCATATTGTTCGTCAGTAGGTATAATTTCTTTTCAATTTTCAAGTATTTCCATTCTGAGGATACCTACAGTACGTATAATTGTCTATAAGACAATTTCTTTAGCATTTTAGGCAGGCCAATTTTGTTGACAGATATTTAGTTTTGATAATTTTGGAATGTGATCATTATCGTAAACATTTTTTCCAACATTCAATTTACATCAATTTGCATAATTCTAAGGGAACGAAATTTGTTACTAATTAAAGTGGGAAAAAACGACTCAAATCAGAACGTAGTTGGTGCGTACATTTAGCAAGCCAGGGGTAAGGAATAATTTTTTGTTTTGATCACAAACTAAAATCGTAGATTGGGTAAAAAAAAAAAATCCATATTAAAATAAAGACCTGCTAACTCAAAGTAATCGGTTTGATCGCAAGGGAACTCTCAAAGAGAGTTAGCCGGCACAGTAGCACATGAAGCACATCCAATCGAATAAATTGAATAAAATGATCAAAGAAAAAAAGTTTCTGCAATAATTTTGGTCTTAGCACGGTTTTCAACGCATTGAAGATTAGACTAGGTACTGATCTTTAGATTAGCAAAAAATATTTTTGAAAGTGAAAATGTCGAAAGAGTTGAATGCTTCAACACTAAAAATTAATTAACTTTTGGTACGTATAGTTGGAATCATTCAGCAAAGTGTCTCACTATTGTAAGTTCAACATCTAAGAAAAATTCTAAGTGTCAAAAAATGAGAATTTGTTTTTTTCACAGATTTGACAAGAATAGACTGATACATCAGTTTTATATTAAAATAATACAAATTAAATTTTTTTTAAAATAAAATGATTTTAATCTTCATTTGCACTCCAGTTTACTGTTTTAAAAGTTTAAGAATCCAACTTTTTTCTCCCGCAGTTTGTTATATGTAAAGTCTATTTTTATCGTAGTTAAATAAAAGCATTTAAAAATCTCCATAAATAATTTTCAGAAATCTTGAAAAAAATTTTTTTTTGTAAATGAAGAAAATTCTTGATTCTTCAAATACGAGTAAATACACGAGTTAGATACAATTTAATGCAATAACTTACGTATTTTTAAATTTGTTTATTCTCGTTTGCAGACACAAACTACTTTTTTAGTATGAGCTATCTTTCAGCTTCAAGGCGACGATATATTTTTTAACTATATTTTAGCCATGAGAAAGGAAGTGACTAAAATTTCATTACGAATTTGGATTGAACAGGCCAAAATTTGTATAAGATTATGGAACATATACTTACATTAGAATTGATTAGCTCAAGTTTTTAATTATTTTTAACCTTACATTTCATCCTCAGAGAAGCTTACTAGCTAAATTCTAATCAGAATATTTGGATTCAGGAGCTTCAAATCTGTATACAAAGACCTCGTCACTAAAAAAAAAAAAATGCATAATGATCACGTTAAATAGGCACTTACCGCTCTAATTTGATTCACATCATTGACATTCGTCTCAAAATCCCACTGGGCCCGAACATTTATATTGCACTGCTGCGAGGCGCTTATATCGATTTGGGCCAAAATCTTGATAATTTCATCCTCCCTCAGCGAATACTGGGGGTCATTTTCAAAGTACTGACGAGGGGGGTCTCCACGACCCGGCTCCGGGTACACATCGTAGCGCTGTCGATTGCGGTCATTATTGGTGCCAAATTGCGAATTTCCATATCGGTCGACATTTGCAATATCTACCCGTCCACTCGGCGGATATGGTCGGTTGGGTCGATAACTGGAGCCAGCATAGTTACCAGTGCCAACCCCATATCGTGGATCTGGAGTACTGGATAACTTATCCAATATATCCTGGGGTAAGGGGTTATTACTGTTGTATCGGGGGTCTTGACTGTACTTCCTCAGTACCTCTTGGACGTGTTGGTTTTGACTATATCGATTTGGATCTACATAATAGCTGTCTGAATCGGGTGAGGTTACTCGATCACAGGAAACAATAGTCGCGAACACGAGAAATAAAAAAATCCGCACGTTAACATCCATATTCGGACATTTATAAAAGTTTTTAAATCAAACTAAAAACTGGAGGGTATAAATTAGTTGAAAAGCAGAAAAATGAAAGCGAAAACAACCGAAGTTTGTTCACTGACACAATGCGTTTACTTTCAGAACCAAGTCTCACGAACGTATCTACATGAGCGAGTAATACACGTGAGTATTATTTTTTCTCTCTCTTCACACAAATACGACCGTAGTTTTTCGTACGCGTCCAGAGACTCACCTAAAACAATACGAGAACTTCTGCGAGTACTTTATTTTTCGGGAGACTTAAATGAGCGATAAAAGGACAAGACAAGTGAAATTCACCTTACTCGATAAGTTCTCAATGCGCGCGCAGCTAATGGACTGCCTAGCGCAAGGCGAATTATTTAATGGACTTGGGCTTCCGCGACTTTGTTTTTGTGAAGCACGATCAACACTGCTGCGCACCTTTACTACATAGAATTTCAATATCAACGTCTAAGAAACTGCTCTATAATATTAAATATAGCCAAAATATTGGAAGTTTCTTAGACACTTGTGTTGCAGATTAGCATTCTGGCAACCAGAATAACAATTTTCACGAGTGTTTAGGTCCAAAAGCGCTCCCACAATTTACTTTTCGTTTTTTGGTCAGTTTTGCACCAACTTTGCTGAAATTTAGATACATTACCCTTGAACATATTTCTTTAAGTTTGGAGGAAGCCCGTTTTTTTCAATTTCATTTTTTTTTCCCACTTAAAAAGGGTTCTTGAGACCCTCAAAAAGAGCCCTAAAATTTTGAAAATACAAAAAACAGTTTCTTTCGGGTATAGATAATATGTTCTGGGATAATATATCCAAATTTCAGCAAAGTCGGTGCAAATCTTGGCCAAAAAAATGCTAAATCGTGAACCAAGGTGTATCCTACGCGCACATACAACCGCTCATTTAGCTACTCACACTTGCGGTCCTGCCCCCTCCAACCCCCTATTCACCCAAAATTAATTCAGCTCTTTTTTTCGAGAGTTTTTATTGTGATTGAATGTGGTACAAATGTTGAGACGGATAGAAGGAGAGAAGATAGCACTTTATCCCAAGGGTTTCTACCATTTGTTATCCTCCTATCTTACAAGTAGTTCGTATTCATGTTTGTCTCAGTTCGCTCGGCATATGAGAACAAATCGTAGCATTCGGAGAGAACGATAAAAAAATTTAAAGTTCACTCTGAAAAGAAAGATCAAAATTTTAATGATTGTTCTTTGAATCGATCATTACGTTCAATATTTTCGATTAAAAATGACGAATTACGATCGTGGATCATATAAATTCCTTCTTGATTCTTCCCAAACAAAATTTGGCATAGGTACAAAAAATTATAGACCTAGGTACATCTAATAATATCTTGTCGCATTTTTCTTAAAACGTAAGCTAATTGTTCTGTAATATTCTATAATTTATAGGATCAAAATAACAAATACATACTTAGCCATTCAAGACGTAAAACCCGCAACTATTATGTATTTGTTTTCAATTTATAATCTGCCTCATTAAAATCCCTCATCTGTGCAATAACAATTTTGCAAAAGTGAACGTGACTGGCTGGCATTTAAAAATTTTTCCATATTCTCCATTCACTGCCACTGCCAAGCAGGAAGTGACCATTATCAGTGTCGTATTTTCCACAATGCAAACATTTTAGTATGTTTTCTCCATTATATTTTATCAACTCAATGTTAATTTTTGTTTTTCTTTACAAACTGTGCCTATTTTTCAACACTTTACATAACTATACAAGAAGCCGACAGAAAATATTTAGTTTACTTTGGTCATTCAAAATATCGTCCACTCTTACGAAGGAGCTGTAGCTATTTGTAAACAAGGATAAATGCTAATTACTTGGTGTTGAACTTCATTACTGAACAAAAAAAAAAATTTGAACATGGCTGCTGTTCTTCATTCAGAAACCTATTTTGCATACGTCTGCGACAATATTGATGACATAAACGTTGAGGACAATCCCATTGTGTTCTATGTCACTCGGTAATAAAATATCGATTACGCAAGAATCATTTTCTTTCTGTTTTTATGTACAGCAGATTTTGTAAAAGCAATATCCCGTTTCCTATTCTAATACCGGATATTTGATATTTAAGTGTATTTTAAATGCTAACAGAAATTAACAAAACTTAGTTCTGCATTTGGCCTCATATCGAATAGCCACTTTCAACTGTTGATTATTGGTGTTATCAGCAAAGGAAATGTTTTTTTTTTTCCTTGTCAGAGGGTACCCATAGTTTGATGTAATGCAGTGCAGTTGTTAAAATAATAGGTCATATGCAGCCATCGGTTGGAATAATATTCTTGTAATACTCAATTTGTTTCAGTGCTTAGCAAAACGTATGTAATTTAATGATCAAATATTTATTTTGTAGTACTCTATAGGATGCTGTTACAAGGTCGAGCTTGGAAAATTTGTAAACAAGATTTATGCTTTTGCTTTTACCTATGAACTGTCGGCAGTCGTTATTTTCGAATAAGTTATAAGGATTCATCAGCTCAAAATAAACCACCAATTTGAATATGCAAAGATTTACTATTTTTCATTTCTTAAAATTATAGGGACCAATGACTATGTACTTTAGGAAGATGATTAAAACCGAAAAGTCTTAAAAGTAAATTAGAAAAGAGATTACTGTGGACTTATTTAAAGACATTTGAAGAGCTATACATTGTAGTTATAGTTGGCTAAATACTAATTTAACAAAAATATCATCTACTGTGAAATAAGAGTATCATGATCTTACTGATTAATCTCTTAAAGGATTTGCCTCAATTCGATCATCAGGAATTACATACATTTATAAAGTCTCATAAAAAAATGGACCGAAGAGTTTTTTTTGAAAAGGGGTAACATTTTTTCACTAAATTTTAAAATAAGTATCTAAAACCAATAAAGATGTCACAAATGAAATATAAAAATTAGACTTCATTTTTTTTTATTGTGCAAAAGACTATAATTAACAAGCACTTTTAGGTTATTCCATTATAAAATAACAAAAATTCCCCAAGAATCACCAGAAATTGAAAAATTATGCCGGTAACTAAAACTCGGAAATTCGACAACAAAATTCAAGAAATTCGCTGTTCGAACTTGAAAAAAAATTTCCGTTTGCGATGGATTGAGACGAGCAAATAATTAATTCTTATTTGAAAACGATATTTAGCAAAAATTCAAGCCATCTTTCGCTTATAATCTTCATAGGTACCTGCATAAACAATCCAGCAGTAAGAAAAAATTAACGAGAATTCTTGAATTTTATAATTGAAAATTTGTTTTACTTTCAGTAGGTAGACGTTTTCACCTATAATAATTGTCACAATGTTTGTGGTCAGAAAAAGTATCTCAAATGAGTAGACCTGTATATCAATAAGAACAAAAAAAACACTTTTTACGAAATTAATAAAATTTCTTTCGGAAGTTACAAGGGAAAAAAAAAGTCATGAATTTTAATTTTCTCACATTTACCGTAAATTCCCCACATTTAATTGCCAGATTAGTTTTTTCCTTGGCCAGTTATTATTCTCATTCTGCGACTAAATGAGGAAACAAAATTTATCCAACTTGCCCGAAAAAAACCACAATTTTCCAGACATATTCTACGTTTTCATAACCCGCCCTCCGACATGTGTTTCGAAGATATATGCGTCTCATTTTCTGGCATTAGGAAAAGTGTTAATTTCTTTGAAATTTCCCAACCGCGAAATGTTTCTATAATCACGACTCAATCGTAAAACTAGAAAAACTACATTCGTCCATATCCGTGCGGTCCTTTAACACTTGTCGCAGGAGTGAAGATTTTTACAATTTTCCTTTTGTCAAGTATTTCGTACTTAACCTTCAATATTTTAGGGCTCGCTTCTTCTTCGTCTCAGTAATTTTGTCCATATTTACTCTCGCTGTATCCATTCAATGAGTAACAAGTGAGAATATACACACCGTGTAACATTTCACACCAGTTACATAATTTTTTTTTTAATTTGCTGCCTATCTGTATCTGTAGGTATATGAGGTGGTAATTGCGCGCTTTTGTTATCGAATAAAAACATCTAACGATTGCACTCGATGACGACATCATTGGCAACCAAATTGAAAATATATTGAAGAAAACAAAATGGAAGTTCTATTGGCATTCTTGGGTTATGAGGGCGGATAAATTTTCTATCCCCGAATAATCTTGCAGCTATAGATGAAAAGCAAAGTTGAACAAACAAAAATTGTTGTATTTACAGTCAGTGACTAAATAACATAATGAACATTGAATAATTCAAAAACGCTTCCTGTTTTGAGGTTCATTTGAGAAATGGGCTGCTAGGAATTTATCATTACATGGAAGCGCCGAAAATTGAGTTATTAAGACTTTAATTCTTACCGTCCATAAAACGGAAAAAAAAAATTTAAGCTTGAAGATGCATACCTCATTTAAAGCTAGCAACAAAATTTTCATTGTGAAGATAAGAAGAGTGATAAAAATCCATACTCGTATACTTGGGTACATGACGTAGGTACACCTTTAAAAATTAAATACAGAAGAAAATTTTAAATCCTGGAAAGTGGTTGATTTTACAAGTTTTCGGTACAATTCATTTTGCATAAAATTCATTTACCTTACAGTAAAAAAAATATAAGTCAGTACATACGTATGCATGAGCAAACTTAGCTTAATATGATTGGGGGGGGGGATAGAAATAATTTTTCGTGTGATAAGATAACTAAAATTATCAAGATTTTGAATGAAAATTTTAATTATTTTTCGAAGTGGTGGGGGATGGCTAATTTCAGCGGGGGACTTAGCCCCCTCTGTCACTCCCCATCGACCATCAATGTACTTTCGCAAAAAATAATTTTAAACAATATACGAAGATTTATTTTCAAAAACGCCTCTCAGTAGAGAACGACAAAAAAAAAAAAAAAACGGAACATAAGAATATGGTAATAAGATGCGTCTGAACTTTCCGCTGCCATTGAAAGTGAATGAAACGAAAAAACCGCTAAGTTATATTTGATTTGTAAAAATGTCACGTAATTAGATACATTATTTAATGGACACCGCGAATTCAATGAACAAAATAATTTTTTTTATTTCTTGCTTGCCTACAATTATGCGAACCTTCTTATTTTACTCAAGTATAGAGAGAGAGAGATGTAAAAAAAAAAAATCCAACATAGATATAATATTCCAAAGCTTGCCCATTTTATGTTATTAGAAACGATTTTCCGAGTACTCCGTGGATTCTCATGGAGGTCATTTTTTTAACGTGAGAATCGTATTAATTATTTTAGTTTGTTGGTTTAGGCTACTAAACCGAGCAGCTTGCTTTTGTTTATTTTTCAATGGATACTTTTTGTGGTTATCTATGCAGATAGCAAGAAACGAAAAAAATTATAGTGGTGTTTAAAAATTGCACATTATTTTAGGGATACATCCCTGACCTAGTTGAATGACCTTATCGATAGTCTTATTTAATTGAAATTATGACGCGAAATTTTTTCCTTCTCGAAATTTTTCTGGATAGGTGAGATAATTTTTTCCATGGGCCATAAACTCCCCTTGGCTTACCCTCGTTTACGCTCCTGAAATGAAGTAATCGACGAGGTTCATATAGCTACTGCAGAATTAAGGCTGACAATAAGTTACACTATATAGGTATTCTTTTTCTGGTTCTAAGAACACATCTGCGCTCTTATATCACTGAAATCTTGGCCCTTATCCAGATTTTATAGGTTTTCCCATAGATAAAACCTTATCGTTTTTGTCTATTGGCAGAAAACACCAGAACATTTAACTCTAGTTTGTGTACCAACCTTCTCTACTCAATATTTAACTTCGTTCGATCATCAAATTGACAACATAGATCATATAAGATCCAACCATTTATTTGGAATCAATTTTACCATTTGAAATCTATTAGAAATAAATGGTTGACTTATACCAAATACACTGTACCTTTAACTATACACTACATACTCGTACTTCATGTATGGACTGATCGAAGGATAAAAAAAATAAGAGCAGTAGTTTCAAAAGCATCACAAAATCTTTTCATCGCTTCACCTATTACTCAAATCATACGTTAAACATTGATGTGAACTCGGATCCCACAAAGTAACAAACAAAAAGGTCTCGATGAAGGTACCTGGTATTTTTTTTTTTGATAAGCATTTTAAGCTTGATTAGAAAATTAGCTTGTTTGTTTCATTTTTCATCTACCACTCAGTTTTTAACGTACCTACTCGGTAAATTGAAAAGATAATTGTGCACCTCTATATTATAGCAGTTCCAGGTCTTCCTGTAAAATTTGTTTCAACACAGGCTAGAAAGAAACATAAAAATTATGACATAAAAAATACCTCCGAGGATTCTGCAACTGGCATAGCTTCAGTTAATTCTTTTTATTTGTCAGAATTCAAACCACTTAACATTTTTTTATAATCAAATTCCACCCACAATATTATTCCTCTACTCACGATACTTGTTATAACAAACCTAATTCTCGAATGAGAACACAAATACATGGGTACGTATAAACATGATCCATCCTTGACATCGAAGGCAATGAAAATTTCATCTCATTTTATAAAATAAATCATAATAGTATCTGTTGATGAAAAACTCATATCGTTGAGAATCAACCTAGTTATTTTCTCATAGGTTTTAACTTCAGAAAAACAATCATTAATTAGAAAGCTATACTGCCATTATTTTGAAGTTCATTGATGACTCACATGCTTAATGTGAAAAACAAGTCTTGCTGACATTCTAAATTGCCACCATGGATCTTGCTTGAGGCAATGGATTCTTTAAGTAACTCATTTATGATTTTCTTTTACTCCTTCCTGATTATTTGTTGGTAAAATCATTTTTGTAGTTAGGTCTAAAAAGAGGTAGAATTTTCAAACTTAGTGCGATAAATTCCAAAGTTCAAATATTTGTTTTATGGTGAGAAGAAATTGATAACCTTCAGAACTGAATTTTTTACGATCTCGTTTAATTAAAAACAACCCATAAATTCAACATAAAAACATTAAACAAATGAATCTATAATATTTTGTTTTAGTAAATAATAATCGTAATATTGCAGTCTCTGTATGATCGTAAGCTTGCTTTGCACAAGGCATATAGTTTATTACACAAATTATTTCATGGGTGTTAATACTTTCAAATATTCAATAGTTTAGTCCTTTTTTGTACCCAAGGGAAGGTCCGTTATACAAAAAGAAACAAAAAATGTAGAAGTTTATAAAAGGAAATAGGAAACACCTGCAGAAAAATTTTCATGAAAGGTCACATGATGCTTTGCGGCAAAAATGTTCATCAGAAGGCCATAATTTTTTGGAAAAACTTATGGTTTTCCAATGATTTCGTACAACTTTCAAAATAATTTTACATAATAAAATTGTAATTAAATTTTTTGGCTAAAACAAGTAAATGGATCTTTATAGTCGAAAAGTCAGAACGTTTCCAAAGTTGACAAAAATTACCACCAAAATAGAATACTTAGATATCTTCATCAAAGTATAAAATTGAGTTTTTTTAATTTTCAAAATCTACATGAACTACAAATAGTAGATAATTCATTGTAAGTACGTATATTTTTTGCACTCATAACAACAAGCGACACAGTTTAAATGATCACCATCTTTTCCACACAATCGAGTATAAGATCTTTTTGAACAAGTGATTCCCATAAATTTCACAATTTACTTATATACATTTTCACATTTCCCTAATTCTCATACCTACGTACCAAGGACATACGGTCCTATGTCCAAGGTGTATCACATAAGAATCAAACAAAAGTACAACTGAGACGTAAAATACAGGTTAACCACATCACGTTTCATCAATCGTCCTATATAATGGAATATTTAATTGCGGTCACCATTTGTTTTTTATTCACTGCCTCCTACATTAATCGCACCGCTACTAATTCTTCCTTTTTAAAACTGTTTCGCGTAATTAGTTGCCAACTTTTTTTTTCGATTTTAAAGGTCGCTGGGAAGGGTAAAATAGCTGAATACAATAAGTTTTCCTCAATAATCAAAAGATTAGACATTACTAAATTACCTACATTCAATTCTCATAAAATATCAAACGCAAGCTATATTTTTCGTAATGTCCAAATCACCTAATCTCCAGTCTGTATTAATACGTTTTATATAGAAGACTAACATTGTACTCTTTTTCCAAACATACGTTCTTTCATTTCTTTTGAATTGAAACTTAACCTTGAATCACTTTTCCAAAAAAAGAAATTAACAATTAGTTATTATATAGGTATGATTCCGTCGGTGTAGATAGGTACAGATGCCTGTATAATTGACAATTTTATCAGGTTATCAAAATTGAGTAAAAAAAAAATCTTAAATAATAGTAACAATAGAAAAACTAAATAGGTTGAATTTGTTTTCGATGAAATAACACATACGATCAGATATGTGGATTAAATTTTGTAATTTAGAGAACAAAAACATCTCTAGTAAATAGCTCGCTGCGTGAATCTTGTTTACATTCATAATGATTAATTTCAACGCCAACGATGACAATTCGTATACATTGTTCGAGCATGAGAACTCGTCTAGCAATGAGTATAAGATTCTTTTTTATAAAATTCTTGTATAAAATTTAAAAGGAGACAAATTCATAAGACGTCATCCTGAGTCACCATTTAAAATATTACGAGTACAAACGATTTTGGATAGAAATGTTGCCTCAGTTTCAGGTGAAATACATATGAGACAAAAAAAAAAATGAAAATTTTTGGAAAGGTTTGCTAACGGGTGGTTCATTTCTATATTCCAATGAATGTCAGAATGTGGTGAGTGTTAAATCACTGATGAATGTCAACATTTAACAGTAATAAGTTATCCCTCTCTTTGGAAAATTTCCAAAATTACTCCAATTCCAAAATCAACATATCGTGTAATGATATTACCAACTTTTTACCTATTTCAGTATTATCAGCCCCTGGTAAGATTATTGAATCCAAAATCTATGAAAAAATGTATTATCTGGAAAAGCACAATATCCTTTTGTCAACATGGTTTTCATGTCAGGAAAAAAGAAGATTCCCAGATAATGCAGACTTTTTTTCATTAATTTTTTTCTGCTTTGGCTGAATCCATCCTCCCACCCCGGATGAATTTGCCTCTTCAAAATGTGAAAAAACACGTACTTCACGAATAGTATTTTTACTTTTAAAATTTAAAATTCTAAAAAACGGATGTCTCAACGTCACTACAGATTTTACACCAATATTTAAGAATCAATTGTGGTTGTCATTATGTAACGCTTCACAAATCTATGTACAAAAATATTTTTGCAATTGAAACAATAGATAAATTTTTAATTTAATTCATTCATCCAAACAATCAACTATTTGATTAGCTGACAAAGGGTAGATTTTTCTCTATGGCAGGAACCAGGAAACCCTACCCGCGTATGCTTCATTTAAATTTAATCCGAACTATATAATAATACTCGTGCTTAAAATCATAAATGTGATGAAATTGACAGTTTCCGACATAAACTGAAAAGGATCGTTAATCGACCGAGAACCTACATTATTTTAGTCCGATTCCTACAATATAATCTTGAAAAAATAGGAACCAATTATTTTCGTTCTTATTCTTTAGTATTTCGACTTTTTGAATGAGTAACTCGAACATTGTATGTTTCTTTTTTTTTAATGAAAACGTAGAAAATTGGTTTTGAATAAAAACGGTGATCGTAGCAGTAATTCATATTTACTTTTGTGTTTCTATTGTTATGTAGAAATTTCGAACTGACACGAGTTACAAGGTCCTATGATATACACCTTGAGTGTTATGTCGTGTTATGTTAAGATGGTAACTCCTATAAGTAGTCAGTATTCAACAAAAATAAATCGTAAAATATTCGTACCACAAGTATAGATAAGTACGTGAATTGTTATTTAATTCTGTATTTCTCAATTTCCTTAAAAAATCGAAACCTGAGTCGATTTAGAACTTGACAAAAAGCATTCTTTAAAAGCGAAGTGTTTATACAAGGCGCATAGTACGCTTTTCGACATACATCAAAATCAATTCTGGAGAACTGAATGCTCGTGTACAACGCAGTTCAAATTTCATTCTTTAATAATGCGAAGTGTTTATACAAGGCGCAAGGGTATACTTTTCGACATGCATCAAAATCAATACTGGAGAACTAAACGCTCGTGTACACCAGTTCGAAATTTTACGAAGTCAACATTCAGAAAATATTTTGTAGTTTTGAAGATAATATTTCAGAATGTAGAGAATTACTTTTATTCTTCAACTCTTATGAGCTTCAAGGTGTAATTAAGTATCTACTACGGTTACGTAGATGGCAACCTTCAAACTTTTTAAAGATAAATTATAACAACGGTGTACCTCACTTCCTATGATGATCTAATTACACACGTATTTTGGATTTTAAGAAAATTGAGAAAAACATAATGATATTTGCAAGTGATTTATTATAAATGAATTGGTAAAAAAAAAAACAATCTAAATCAATGTTAGCTTCACGTGGTTTATTTTACACGAGTAGGGGTTCCGTGAAGGCACAATCTTGAGGAGCAACTCCTCGTTGACGATTTCGGGGGGAGGGAGGCGATTTTTTTTTCAAATTCAGAAAAGAATTACATAGATGATCGAATACCAAAATTTTTTTTCACCCCGCCGGGGGAGTTTTCATCATTCATACTTGACCTGAAGGGGGGCACTCCTCGTAAGCCTTGGGGGATCACAGCACCTCTCAAATTACACATGTGTTGGGTCAATTTGATGGCTGGTACCTGATGCTGGTTTTTATCCGGAGATTATTTTGAAATATGCAATGTCCGAATGATCACTGCTTTTTTAGCCGAATTGTTTTCATCATTCAGTAGCTTCCCGATGAGCAAAAAATGAGAAAATGATCCAGAAAATGAGAATTTTATCCGTTGTCAGTCCGTTTTTATTTTCAACCATCGGATCTGAAAATTTGCAGTTATTTTTGTCATCTTGATTATTTTTCCAAATCCGTTTGTAAAACGGATTTCCTGATTATAATCAGTGATAATTTTTGGGCAATTTTTCTAAATCCGTTTGTAGAACGGTTTCATAGATTATAACCCGGGCCAACAAATATGATAAAACAGCCTTCACGGAAAATAATCCGGACTCATTTCCGGCAAAACTGATTACAATCCGTTCGAAATCCGTTTTAGAAGCCGGAAAACAGGAAAATTCCGGGTTATAATCCAGAAACGGATTATAACCCGGAATAAAACGGATCCGTTTTCAAAATATTTTGCCCATAGGGGTACTCGTATGTATCACCTCATTTCCACTTCTACTTTTTTTTCTGCAAAACCCCAATTCATGAACTAAGGTCAAGTTATTAAATACAAAATCGATTATAAAATACACTGCATATCTTTCTGCTCAGGGAATAAATTTGTAAGTTGGGCACTGGTATGGGGGTTTTCGAGGTTGCTGAACACGAATCCGGGAGCCGTTTTTGGTGGTGACTTTCGCCCGGCGAGATATGGGCATTCTAGTGCCAACAATGTTTCTTTTTTTAAAATTCATTGGGTTATCCGTTAAAGGAAATCGGAGGTCCTTAAACTTTATTTCGTCCAAAATGAGATATTATTCATATTTTGGCAACTTAGGCTATTAATGACTAAGGTATTTTTCGACAGAAGTGCTCTCATCTCTTTCACTCACTGAAAGTCCCCCGAATATTTAAAAATCGCCCTTCCACTCAAGAAAATCAAGTTTTCGTCCCCTCAGAAATCGCCATTTATGAATCTCTCGTAAAAAATATAGTCAGAACATTCGTGTTTTTCTAACGAATCATAATAATATATGAAAACCAATACCTAGTCAAAATTTTTTTGCACTTCAGAGCCTGTTCGGAGCTGAGGATAGAAGCAGCATTGTACGTAGAAATTCAATTGCTATTTTACGTGTTTGAAAAATGCAGGTCAGCCCATTTAGCCAAGGGGAACTCAGGTCCTCATCCAAATCAGACATGTAGTAAAGCTTGATCGAATTTAAGAATCTTAAGTCGCTTTGATTATCTTCGAAACTTTTGTGCAGGATAAATTTAAACACGAAAATGCTTAGAGGCAAACCTGTTTTCGTGCAAAGAGGTCTACACTTTTCTCAAACTTTTTTCAAAACCATCACTCAGATGTACAAACTGGAATGCTATTTTGCTCGTCATAATCAACAAGTGAAGTCACAATGATTTTTAGTTCGTAAAAATACTACTGCAGATGAAAAGTACAAGGACAAGAACGCGTTTTGTTAAATAAAGTTCACATTGAGAATAATAGCAATATCCAGCTCGTCGGCAGACTAAAAAAACATAGTAGGTGCGACCATTTAAAATGAATTTCTATTCACATTACTTACGGTCGCGGTCGTGCAAAATACATGACCATTCTTTCGAGAAATATTGAAACTAAAAAATGAAAGACGTAATAGAACAGAAACTAAGCCAAAATGATTTCCGCAGTACAGCCCAAAGCACAGAATCGCAGAAGTCTAAACAGTTTCTTTTCAAAATCAATATTATTATTTTGTGATAAATATCGAGAAAAAAAGGGTTGGTGCTGATACAGTAATGAGAAATTGACAGTGAACACAAAAACAAGGGTAAGTTATTTTGAAAGTAGGTACATACATTCAATTATTATAATGAAGAAATAGCAATGAGGAGCTGAAATATTTTCAAGAATTTCCACAAAAGAAATTTACCTTGAATTTTTAAGGAGCTAAAAAAAAAAGTTGATTATAAACAGGCGGAATGAGTCTTGCTTCGTTGTCAGTAATTTATTCATGATAGATTTTAAAATGAAGAAAAAAATAATATCAGTGAATTATTACAATTAAAATTGATACGTACATCAAAAACGACAGAACTAAAAAAAAGCCTACATATTTTAAAATAATTATTTCAGCCCACCTAATGACATAATTTGAGAAGCGTTTTTTTTTTTTTTTTTCAAAGTGTAATGAGTAGACCTAAATTTTTATTTATTTTCAGATTTTTGTGGATAATTATATTTTGGAGTCCGCTATATAAGTTTGTGCGCCCACCAGTCTGGTATCTGCAACTAGTCTGGTTAAATGGGTTTTTCAAGTGGAGACATGAAATTTCTTTTTTTCAGAACCAGAATAGATGCAAAGGTGTAGTCGATATTTTTGTCTCTTTTCATAACATGCATTTAAGCTCCATCTTCAGAGATTTAATATTATATGTTGAGCCGGAGAAGAGCTTCTCACATAATTTTTTGGATTTTATATCTGGAGTGCGGAGCACAAGTTCAAATGCTCCGGATTTTAATTGGATAGAAATTTGTTTTCGTAATTCCAATGAAGAAGAATCTAAGTAAATAATTATGTTTGAAGTATTACCCTGGCTATTCAAATGTATCTCGTTTTACAATTTATGTTAGAAGGGATTTTCATCGTGGGGGGGGGGATGACCGAGCAAGGAACAAGACTTTTTCACTTTTCTCACTATTTCTTTCATCAACTTATGTTTAGGCCAACACTTTTTATTCTTTTTCTGGCCAATATTTACCATCGATGACATCTTTATTGTTTTCAGTCCGACAGTCAATTTCAAAATTAACCCCCAACTGGAGACAAAGATGTTAACAAGAATATAATACCAACAAATATTCGTTCTAAAAAAAAAAACTGAAGCCATGTTTACACTATAATTCACGATCGGTAAAATATAGATTAACCTTCGATGCGTCCATCAAAACTAAACTACAGCATCTACACTTATCTATACCTTACTTACTACGAAGTCAAATGAAAAAAATCGTGAATCAGTTCGAAATGCGGATACATTTTTCAACTTATAATTATAAATTAGGCACGCGTTAAGAACGAAAACTGCTGTCATTCATTAATTACAACCTCCTCGCATGAAATTTCAAACTCTATTGAATGAACGTCAACTTTTTTTTCATAAAAAAAACTCTTGTTATTTGATCACACAAATGCACGATTTTCAATATACTGCAACTAAACAGGAAGAATATTCTTTCGACATTAGCAAGGTAAAGGATAGAATCATTAAAATTAGTTGCAGTTCGAATACGAAGAAAAACAGCTAAAAATCAACTTGGAAAATAAGCCCCTTGAAATACGCCGTATAATCCAGAAGATAAGAGTATGTATGGACTATGGAGTAATAAACCAATAATTTAATCTATTATTTTCATACAAGAAAAAAAGTTTTGTATCTTTGATTAAAATAATGAAATATTCAAATGTTAAATTATCGTTCAAGAGCACTGCTAAAATTACAATAAAACAATTTTTTTATATTTCGCCTTTCACGAAGAAAGTATTGAATCTAATTTTCAGATAGGCTGATCTTGAAGAGCACGATTTCTAGACGTCTTGGAAAACATGATGTTGCAGAATATCAAAAATACGAGTCCTCACGCGCTGGTAAGGAAAATGATGAAAAAATAATAATAATAGCAAAGCATACGAACAATTGAGAATAATAATATACAAAAAATTAATTGAAAAGGACCATAAAATTATTAAATCCAAAAACATTAATGTTATAAACTTGCCTTTTTCTTACGTAAGAAAACATTGAGCTCACGGGATTAAAATCACGTTATATCGTCACTTCGGATGGAAATTATCGTAGGAAGTTAAATTATTAGTCTACAACTGCTGAAACGTCTTCTCAATTTGATAAATATATTACATATAAATACTCGTACAATGGGTACTTGAATAGTAAGTTCGGAATCGAAACAATAATTCCATTCTTCTCAAATTCTAATCACAGGTATATTAGAACGAATAAATAATTAAAAATTCCTTTCCATTCTCTTGTTTTAATAGACATTTAACACGAATTCAGATTCAGTTTTGTATTCTTTTTTATAAAAGATTTCCAAAAATTGGAATTTAATTTTCGACAGGTGAAACATTTTCAACCCGTTTCAGATCATAATCTTCAAGACGAAGAATGAAAAAATTTGAAAGTATCTTTTCTAACTATGGCTATGAGTTGATGAAGTGCTCTGAAAAAATTAATACAATGCAATACATGTGGCTTCGAAGAATTCGAATAAGATCAGTGATAATAAACCAAAGCTCTCAATTTCACCTTTCAATGTTTTCGCCAAATCTTTTGACTTCGGTCCTTTCGGTCGTGAGTTCATCACGATTATTCATCAAATATCTAAACTATATTTGATAATCTGTGATGAAATTACAGCATACATATAGTGGTACTGAAGTTACATTTCCTGTCAGCTTGATAAATATTTAGAGAACAAAGAATTTCAAATAGCGATAACAAATACTAAAAAATTATTGTTAAAGAATCAAGAAGAATCAAAAAATTTTGTTTTTTCCACAAAAAATCAGATCAGTAGTTCGAAGGAAACGAAAGCAAACCAATTTCTAAGGGGTGAAGAAATAGAAATGATGAAACGTTCACATATTTAAAATTATATATTGGAAAAATGACAAATTTTCATTCGAAGAGTATGATCTATAAAAACCAAAAACAATTTACACAGAATTTGCCTTTAGATGAATTTTGAATATTTCGCCTTAAAAATAAAGAAAGGTCTTTCAACACCTGCCATAAGAAAAATACGTAGGAATATGATCACAGTTGACAGGAAACATTTAATTACTAATGACCATACTTTTGGAATTCCCATTCTCTATTATCCAATGGACATACTTGTCGAGTTTTCAGCCATCGGGAAATACAGTGAAAGTGAAAAGCGTGGTTGCAAACTCCCCAAGCAACGGTGCATTCCTCACTGGTAGCAGATGCTTGATTAGCCTGGCATTCGATACATAGATCCATAATATGATTTCTGCAGATAGCACAATTGTCTACCACGATATCCCAAGCCCACAAAGCGACAGCATTCCATTTCTTCACTTCGAACCGTTTTCTTTCTCCTTTGGATGTACTAGACGAAGGCTGTTCGTCATCTTTCGAGTCAACTTCCATTTCAGAAACCGACGCCATGATTAGTAGTTGAAAGTTGGATTACTTAACCGAATGTTCGATGATTGACGAACGAAAATAGAATACTTTGAATTCACTTTGTTTTGCAAGTACTGACAAAGGCAAAAGTTCAATTGAAAATCACAAAATTTCAGTATTCGTTTCGTTTTTCCACCAAGTTTTTTTCCAATCTCCATTCGTCAATCGTCATGGTAAAGTTGATAGCAAAAATCATTGATAACAAGTAAAGTAATTAGTTAATAGGAGCGCTAATATCAGATACGTTTTCTTTGTGCCGTGCTGCCGTCGCCGTGGTTGCCGGTTGATTGTTGCACTTACTTCTTGGAGTATTGTTGGCTTGTTGCACTTGCACTATGCGCCGAATGAGAATAATTAGAAATTGAAACTCTTTATTCGACTTCATTCGACTTTCAAGCTTTTAAGCAATAGGCAATACAGCTTTTCAATTCATTTCTCTCCTATTGTTTAGTATGCCAGATGTAAACAAGAACTAATTAATTACTAACTGAAAATGGTCGGAAAAGAGCAGCGAAAGTTTTGGCAGAAACAGACAGGTACGTCCATAAAAGTTCTCCAGTGAAACTTGTGTTAGCTTCAAACTGTATGAATGAAAAATTACAGGTGACTCCGACGAAGGCGTTCAGCCTAAAAACGAAGTCGAAGAGGAGAATACTATGACTTCTTCATATTTAATAAAATCCTTTATCCAACATTTAGCTGAAGAACGAGTCGATCTGGTAAAATAATTTTACTACTACCGTAGTTATGGGAAGGAGTTTGGGTTGAAAACCAATTTATTTCTATACTACCGCAAAAAATTCAATTTGATAAAAATCATCCTGCACTATTCATTTAGTCATCGTCTTACGATTTTCATATTTGTGTTTTTCTCGTATTATATCGTCGGAATATATTTAAACGTATGTATTTTATTTTCATCGGGCTTTTAGTATTAGGAAAATGAACATTTTTTTTTGTTTCTCCTAGCCTATCACTGAAAATCGAAGATTCCTGGAAGGAGAGTTTGTTATTATTTTGAAAGTTTTGAAATCGAATTTTTCGAGAAATGGTTTAGAAAATAACGTACCTGAATTTGATGATTCAAAAATGGAAGCAAAGTGAGTATTTTTTTCAATATTAGTTGGGACTGAGCTTATTAACTTGTATTTTATAATGAATTAAAATATCTTGAATTATGATTCCACAGGAGATATCGTCTGAAATCTCCCAAAAACACCAAAAATCAAGCTCTGATGATGCAAGTGATGAGATGTAGGTTTTTGGAGACAAGATTTTTAGTTATATTTTATTCCGAAAGATTATTCTGTAAATTTTTTCTGATATTTCAGGTGTTACTCTATTAAAAAAGAAAGCAAAAAGAATCAAAGAAAGGAATAAATCCGAAGATGCAAAAGATAATCTTGATTCAACAATCAAAATGTTACATAATTGATACCCACCTTTCCGAAGAAAACAATATTGATATTCAAATCAGTTAATCCAAAGGTCTGTTAGCAGTCCGAATGTCTGTTTCGCAGTTTTCTCGTTTTCTCCTTCTCAGGTATTTATTTGAATTATTCAATTATTATTTTAATGTTGCTTCACTATTGTTAATTGTCTTCCCTCTTTTTGAGTTCAAGTGATCATAATGAAATGGTCTGGTGCCAGTAAAATGCTTTTATTTGCATAAAAATGGTCGAGTATTATTCGATAATTGAGAAGCCGATGTCCTGTCCTTAGTCTAAAAAGTAAAAATTTGGGAAATCGAGTCATATTTTTCAGATTACATCATAGTGAAATGATATAAATTGACAGTTTTACGAAGATTTTAAGCTAAATAAGTGCCATTGATACATAGTACGAGTCTTCACCACCCATGATACTGCTTAAAAATATAACTTATGCCTTACACTGAGCCCCTAAGTTGTGCAACGAACTTTTTGTTCCTTGTATCTGTTCATTTTTTTTTAAATTTGTATTTGCTCCCTTACTTGATATTTTATGAAGCAAAGTGGTTACACTGCATATACAATGAGAACTTTATACACCCTTAAAATATTCAATTAAAGGAAGATAAATGGTAGATTTTACCCTTTATTTATCAAAATTCATGCATTTACGATTTTCATAGTCATTATCCTGTCCTATCAGTTCTTTTCACTGTTACAACTTATCAATATTCCACTTTTGTAAAAACATTACTCTCACACATGCTAACATGATCTATTCATCAGTTTTCCAAAAATTATCATATTTATAAGACTTATTCAGATAGGACAGAACAAACGAAGAATTATATTTTTTCATTCTGTCCTGTCAATGCACAGTCCCAGCTATGGAAATTTTTGTGTGGAGTAAACTTGAAACTTTTTTGCGGAGGTTAGATACTTTCTAGCGGGTGGGGGGGAGAGGGGAACTTCACCTACCCAAAACCGCCCTTGCTATGCCTATGATGGAATAATATTAAGACAGAATGAAGTCATCCTGTCCAGTTTATTAATAAAACGATTTTACGCAGTCGTTCAGTGAAAATGAGATGAGCCAAGTATTTGGGATACATTTGTCCCCCAAAAAATTCTTTCAATTACACTTCTATAAAATAATAAAATTCTTATGCAAAAAATCAGTTTTAATGAGAACCACCCGTTTCCATTCTGTGTACTTATTCCATCTCACATGTGACAATGTATTTCTCATATTTGATTTTTGAAATTCAATTGAATACCAATCTTTACTCTATCGTAATTTCAGAATTTTAATAATGTAAAAAAAAAATATCATTCGTATCAAACGGTTGCAAAATGGCTCGAGTTCAAAATTTTTGGAAAGTTAACTAACCTGACTTCGTTTTGAAATGTGAGGTACCTAATAGTTGCATTGTCTGAGCAAGAAAGCGAGCTGTGCCCTGTTGCAATATTCTGTCGATTATGAAAGAAAACATTAAATAATTATATTTTTAATTTTTTTTATCCCTTACCTTTTTTGTGTTGGTTTTCTCGTGATTGTTTTCAAATATTACGTTTTAACAAAATACGTATAGCATATTATTAACTTTGCTTCAAGTCTGCTTCGTATGGCATCATTGGAGCCGTTCTATGAATTTGATTGCCAATAAAAACATTTTCAAAGTTTAGCGTTTCAATACTGCTTTTTCTAGACAATATTTTCAATTAGCTATCTTCTTGCCGGTTATGTGATTCACACAAAAGAAACTAAAAATTCATCAGTTGAATAGAAAATGAAAAACAAAAATTAACTAAATGGAAAAAATATTATATTTTCTTCTATTGTTTGAACTTTCAACTTGAACATTTTAATAGTAAAAATTAGTTTTTGTTAATCTTTTTTTCTCACTCAATTCAAAGTATAATCTTAGTTCATGCTTCAATCTGATTTACAAATTAGGTAGATGAAAAAATACTTTCTTAATGGCGCAAAATCCACCAGAAAGCCGAACTCTACGACCTAAACTATGTAACTACTCGTATATTATGAATTTCATAACTATGGTAAAGTCTGTCAGATATGTATTGGCGCAGAAATTTTGTTGTTCTTGTTTGTGTGTCACGTAATTACACACTATTACTACAGTAAAATAGTGCATAATATCCTTTTTCTTACGTTGCAATGAGCTTGGCGGAGTATACCCTGAAGGCTGAAGTGGATAAAATAAATAGCGCTGAAACAAAATCCAGTAGTTTTTTTTTAGCGAAGTGAGAAAACTGGTTACCCCTGGAATACGAGGGGCGGTCAAAAAGTAAGTTTCCCTATTCCTTCAAACGCCCCGAGCGCAAATAAATGGACTCATACCGCCAAAATTGTGAAGAGGGGGTTTGAAGGAAAGCGCATACCAAGTTTCAAGTCGATCGGGTTTGTTTCGGCTGCATAGCAATTTAAAAAATATGATTTTATTGTATGGTAAGGCCGCCAGATGGGAAATGCGCGCGGGGATCTGTTATTCGCATGTAACATGGAAAGGGGAGAGGTGGAGGGATGTCCACCGTCAGCAGTGACAGCTGCGACATGGCCCAATGTAATGAGCGTGTTGAAGTGTGTGTGTAAATGTTTCGAGGGAGGTGAGGAGATGTCCAAAAAATACTGTTCCAATAGACTGGAAGGCATAAACACACACAATTTCAGCTATTGGAAAAACAATTTTTTTTAATTTTAAATATCATTCATGATAAGAGGGGCAGTAAAAAAGTTAAGTTGATTATGCCTGCGACCGCAACAGATGCATTTAAACTACCCTGCACCACTAACATATTGAAGAGATTTTCTTATTTGGCGGCCTTACTGAGCCGTATTTCATTGTTTTTTCAATGCCACGCAATGAAAACAAAACCGATAGGCTTGAAACTTGGTATGTTCTTTCCTTCACACCCTCTCTTCACTATGTTGGCGGTGCAAGTCACTTTCATTGTGTTGGGGGGACTTGAAGGCATAGGGAAACTTACTTTTTGACCGCCCCTCGTATTATCTGTTATTTTTAAATTTTTACTTTCCATAAATTTCTAATCGATTGCCCTTTAACTTCATTATTATTAGCTACTATTTTTCCTAAGAGTAGACCAATTTTTGTGAGAGATGGGGATTTTCTTTGTTTACGTCTCACTGGTGGGAATTTATTATTAGCCAATCAACTATGTTACCAAATTTATCATAAATAATATCGTGTTATCCACCAATCATTTTGGAGATGAATTCCCACCAGTTAAAAGTAAACAATTATTTGATTTGATGTCATTTGTAAACGCTCTATTTTTCATTTTTATTTAAACACGCTTTTCGGGAGCATATTCGAAATTCACGAATAAAACACGTGTTCTACAATTCGAATAAAATTCGTGCTCATTCTCGTCCGTTGCGTTGGAGCTAATACTTGTTCTGAGGCACGATTCATGTAATAGAAAAAAATAAAATCATGTTAATATGGAAAAAATATTTTTAAAGTTCAACACGTTCAACTTTGTAAAGAATGCAGTTTGATTGTGTTTAATTCATTTTATCAGTAAACTTCCCGTTTTTGTTACTAATGTGAATATTTATCGTGATTCATTCTTGACATAGATATTTTGTTTTGTAGCAATCTTTCATGGACAACAGTACATAGGTGCTTCGATTTTTGGCGGAAGCTCTTTCAAAAATTATCTGTGGGTGCTTAAAAATTTCACTTAGAACTTTTGTCCTACCTCTTTCCGATCAAAAATTTTATTATTAAAAAACGTAATAATATTATACGAAATAACCACGAATTATAACCAGACTTATGCTGCTTTTAATACAACCATGAGATAGGTATAGAATATAATAAATGTTTATATAAGAAATAGAACTTCGGTTCGTGGTCTAAATTTTGAATATTTTCATGATTTGTTTGTATTTTTATTTGGTATCTTTCTACTCTTGCTTTTTGTTCTTGTTGACCTAATATCTGAGACAGTATCAACATTATAAAAAGAGGTGTGCCTTGATATAGATTATAGTTCGTTTTAAGAAAGACAGTTTTTATTGCTTTTTTATCATCATTATTGACAAAATAAGTTTGTAAATTCATCGTGAATGAAGTTGACCTCACTTTTTAAAAACTTTTCCAGGAAGTAAGTTAATTTTCAAAAAAAGAAAGATCGCAGTGATAGATATTTCTCAAGTCTAAATAATGGGTATGTTAATGAAAACGATCAGTTTTTTGAAATATCATCTGCTGCAAAAGGATTCTAAAAGTAACTACACTGAATACAAATTTTCAAAAATAGAAAACATAAATTCATTAAAAAGAATAAGAAATTTTCCATGTGGTTTTCAAGTACTTGAGTGCATTTGTTGGGCCTCTACTGATTTTTTCATCTCAACAGTTACGTATTTTTAATCTGTTCAATTCTAGTGATTTGATCCAAAAATCCAACCATTGCTGGGAAGATGGGCTTCAAAGGTGATTCATAAAAAGGACATAAGACATGAATGTGTTTTTTGCTTTCTTGTAAAATTTGCAAAAGTAGACTTATCCTCTTCTTGCATATTACTGTTCAGTATCGTTTAACTCGTCATACTAAAAAATTCTGCATTTTAGGGGGGATGCAAATTTTAGACCTCTATACTTTCGTAGCTCTCCACTTTCTCCGTCAAATAGCGTACAAGTTGAAAATTTTTGATTTTAATGGTGGGAGCGGGGGTAAAATAATAGTCCAGAATAAAACTTTAAAAATATCTTATCTAAATTATGCTTTAAAAATCAAGTTTGTTCATACTACTGAATATTTTTTCAGTCATTAGTTTCGATATTTGGACACAAATAAATTCTGCTCATTATTTATACCGCCAGATTTCGATATAAAGTAGACCGAGTAGACCCTCGTGATTGAATCTTTTCGTGCAAGTGTTGTTCTGTTTCGACGTATTAACACCTTTTTTCTGAAGCAGTGGTACCACATACCAGTTGCTGTCTCCGATAAGGAAAATTCTTCTGAAATATTTTACTCTAGTCGTGCCCGTGAATCGGTTTATTTTGTGTTCATTTCGTCAATCTTATATGCGAGTTCTTAGCTTTTCTTTTAAAATCTCATTCATGATTAGGTCGTTGATTTTATAAGATTATTTATTCATTTATTTATTTATTTTTTATTTTTTGTGTTCTTCGAAAAATTATGTAAGACCAAATACGAAGATACAAGATTATATTTCAATTGAAAAACCAAAGTTCAGGTATTATTACAGATTTTCACTTTGTTTTTTTTTTTTTTTTTTCATTAAGTATGTATTATAATAAAAACAGGAAACTTAAAATATTCTACAGAAAAATAGTGACGTGAAATAAAAATGTAAACCATATTTTACGGATCTTGGTTTGACTTGATGTTTAGACTAATCAATCAGTTTTTTCGTATTAATGAGTTATAAATTAGATGACATTTTTGTGGTTAATATGATAGGTAATTTAGTGTGATGATTATACAAATTATGTTTTCAGCAGTTTTTTTCATTTTTTTTTTTTTTTTCATTCAGATAAAATCACGTCCTTTGAAAAAAATTAATGTATTACTCTGTTTTTGAATAATTTATTTTTGTATTTTAATTAGCTGTCAATATCTATTATTCGGTATGTCATTTGTTCATTCTGTTTTTTTCTTCTTTTTGTGGCCGCAAGAAATTGCCAAAATCTTCACCGTCATGAAATGAGTTTTCAAAAACTATAATGTTCGGGGGATAAATTTGCTCCGCAAAACTTAGTATCTATAAATAGATGTTTGTACAACGTATTAGTCAGAGAAAATGTAGACGTTGGAACTTCTTCCCTTGACCCTGTGTTTCTTGTGCATTACAATTTCATAGCGATGCCAATTTTTTTTCGAAGAAAGTTCTTTTATGAAAGATCAACTATGTCATTCCATTGAGTATACCTTTTTCAACCCTGCATTGATAGCTTGAATGAGAAGTACACCATTGGTACTGGTAGCATGATGAGGAAATCTCTGTCTACACTCTTTGAATTTTGTGGGTATGCCACGTGTTTGTGCATTTTTTCTTTCCATTTTGAATTTTATAAATCTAAAATGAGGACAGTGATTCTCTCAGCATGCTACCAATGCCAGGAGAGAATAAAAATTACTTGAAACGATTTCCCCGACCTTTTTTTCCTTCAAATTAGATCTTCGGATGCCCAGTAAAAATGGAAGGCTATCTCTCCACCCGTTGAATGTCTTACAAATTTATGTTAGGTGGAAAATAAAAGTCTGTATATAAATGCAATTTATGTCATCTAGCATCTAGTCGAGGAAGAATGAAGATAAGGTTGAAAATAAAAATTTGTATGAATGCAATTTATGTCATTTAACATCTAGTCGAGGAAGATTGAAGATATGTTAGAAAAGTATGTCTTTATGTTAGCAGTGCTATTCGTGTTAAATATTAAACAGAGCCCAGCAATGTTTGGAATGTTTTTATTCATATTTGCTCGTAAATTAAAAGTCTTGTTTATTTGAAGCACGTCCAAAAAATATTGCGAATCTCGGAACTGAAAATTATTTGTCGTACCAAAAAAAAAAGAAGCAGAAAATTGGAAAGTGTCTTTTAAAACTGAAAACCACGTGTAATTTTTCGTGGAAATAAATGAGATGCTTGATAGGTAGTTATGCGTTGCAGAAAATGCAAATTAGTTTTACATATTTACGGATTATGTCTGGACGACAATAAATAAGAATTTGAAAATTTTATCGTTACTATAATCTTCTATTTTAATTATACACATCGATAAAGTCGAGAGCTCAAATAACGTATTGGTACCTGTTTTTTTACTATCACAAATAGTAATTCGACTTCGTCTCAATATTTTTTCTATAACCCCTTTATTTTTCTTTTGTTTCGATTTTAAAATCGAGATCTGCAGACAAATGACGAAAGAAGTGACCCGAAGGAAAAGATTTGAAATGAAACACATGTGTTTTGTAAAATGTTCAACTGTGTGAATTAAAAGGTCGGTCGTGCGTGCAAGTAAATAATTGTTGGTTATGGTTGCTATCAAGTGATTATAAAAATGTGTATCATGTTGACGTCAGTGCCTGGGAAAGGTCTTCTGTCGGTTGTTTGAAAATTGATATGCTGTTTACATATGCGTCTATGTGCTTATGAGGTTTTGATTAATTGCCCTTTGAATGCAGAGGAGTGAAGCAATATTTCAGTAAAGATAAACATTTTAGATTACAAAGAATCTAGTAGACAATTTTTCTTTAGGAGAAATGTAATGTACGTCTGTAGTATCACTTTTGAAAAGTCGTCTAAAATCTCTTGTGTGAGAAAATGTTTCAATCAAAAAGTATATTTTTTAGATTTAAAATCTCAAATAAAAATGGTCACTTGTAAATTTTGTTCGAGTGTTATTGTAACAGAATTTTAGGATTACTTATAGAAAGATACAATAAATTATCGAAAATCAATCTGGCCCTCAAAAAACTAATAAATGTTCAGTCATCCGATCAGTTCTTAATAAACTTGAATTATTTTTAGTACCTTATTTTTGTTGTCTATGTAGTTGAAATTTTAGCTCAATCGGACTAAAATTTACTTCCCCGAAGAGCAAGTTTTATAAACCTTGATTTTCTCAACTTTTCTCGACTAATTTGACTATGGGAAACAGAAAAAAATAATTAAAACGTTCGAAAAACTTGGGATGTGTCTGTTGATGGTTTCAAGCCTGCTAATCTAGTGTGCATCCATAGTGAAGTATGATGTTGGTATATTTTGTAAACAAAAACATACACACACCCAAAAAGAAATATTTATATTTATTATGTTTCATTTTCCATTTCTGAATTATATCAACTTGATTATCCTTGAGTAAATACGTGCTCTATCGCACACGTTTTATTTTCTATCGATTGACAGTTTTCTTACCGACACCGATTTATATGAACACTGCTATGCAAGATGGGGATAAGTCCACTTTTTTTCAAAAGTTGAGTTCTGCTACGGTTTAATTGTTAATATGGGAGTTCTATTTACAGTAAAAATATTACAACCCAAAACTCAACCATCGCTGAGAAAATAGACTTCAAAGTTGGGTTGATATGCAAAAAGGGGACAAGTCCATTCGCGTAGTAATAACTTCAGTGATAAACAAACGTGAAATTTTTGTAAACACGTTCTACACGTATCAGTAGTACACGACCTTAGTATTTTAGGCTCGCAAAAATAAACTGTGAAATTCACTGATATTTGTCGTTTTTTCGATAAAATCTGATGCCGAAGAGGGGCTTCTACCACTCGAACCCCCCCTGGAATGTACCACTGGGTTTGTCTACCCTGCCATGTCTTCTAAAATTTTGATACTTCATGCTATACCTACTTTAGTTCTGCACAAAACGATGGACTTATCCGCTTTTTAATTTTTCGCTTGAAATTTTAATTCAAGAAGGGTATAAGTCCTTCCAGTCGAAGCATTTTTTTAAATTTTCAAGCTCCAGAAGTGAGATACAAACACAAAATTGATAGAATGTGTTTCCAAGGGTTGACCTTCCAACTTAATATTATACCAAAACATGTGCTAGCTCAGCCCAGTGTAATAGGATTCGAAGTGAAAGTGTTTTTTTTTTTACTTTCTTGTAAAATTTTAAAAAGAGGACTTATCCCCTTCTTGCATAGCAGTATTCATAAAGCCGGGAATACACTTTGCGTTATTTCGCATTTCGCATTTCACATTTCGCCATTTCATCCTTTTTCGCGAAAAGTGTGTTGGCATTTTTTCGCGAAAAATTTTTTCACGAAAAAGGGTGAAAAAGATTTTTTCACATTTCGTCATGTTTTTCGCCTTGAGCGGTTTTTGGACGAAATCAAAAGAAAATTTCGGCGAAAAAAGTATTTAAACAAGGAGAATACATGAAGCAGGGTGAAAATGTGAAAAGTGTGTACAGCTTTTTCATGAAAAACAGTGAAAACGTGAAATAGCTGCGAAAAAGGATGAAATGGCGAAATGTGAAATGCGAAATACGAAATAGTGCAAAGTGTATTCCCGGCTTAATATATTATTATAAATAATATATCGAAATTAAAATTTCCCATGAACGAAATTTCGTCGTATGTTTTTCTGATATACTGTTTCAAGATAAATCCTTCGGTTAGGGAGAAAAGAAAATAATATTATAACAAAAAACAATGAATACTATGAGGACTAATGAACCAAAACCGGGCACGAATTAAATTATTATGTTACGGCCACAAAATTTCATGCAAATTGATTTATATTGGCCGTTAAAAAGATCTTCTTCAAGGCGTCTTAAATCGATAATAATTTTAAGAATAAAAAACTTTTGTGCACTTGATGTGTAATGCTCGAATAGTTTAATACAGTCATAACGGTCATGCAGGCTGCTTAAGGTCGTATTTAAAACTTTTTCATTTAATTTCACTCCCACTTTACTTCTGCAGCTATAACAATATGTTTATCGTTTAAATTTGTTTCTTTTGTGACAGGTGTGAAATATGGCTGTGACGATGATCAAAGTTCTAGTCCTTACACTAGTGGTGCAATATACGTACTCACATATTGTCCACAATGGGTTAGAAGAAAAATCACTGAAGATAAATGAAGGTATTTAATTAATTTATTCGAGCCACTTACGTGTTTTTGAAAATTTTCAATTTTAACAAATCCAGTTCATTGGCTTTTGAAAGGAAAAATATTTTCCAGTGAAAAAAAAACTAATTAGGTAGATTTAAAATGAAAAAATAATCCGTGAATCATAAATGAGAAATATATTGGTGAATAAATTAATAAAATTGTAGGTACATATACGTACTATACTCTGTTGCAAAAGAGATGCGCAAAATGGAAAACAATACAAGAGCGAATTAGGAACAGTATTAGCAAAATTGGTCAGTCATAACTGCCAACTAATTATTTACGTGGTTTACTCATCTTTTTTTGAAACACAGTTTTCAGTTTTTTTAATTTTTCAAAATTATTTTTCGAATTTCGTAGTCTACGTAGATGCGGCAGATGCTATTTTTTTTTTTTTTTCAATTTTTAATATCAACTTACATTTGTTACTCATTTAAAAGATGTAATGAAAATTTTTTGTCGCAAAAGTTTGAGAGCTCATAAATTTCTTTTTGAGTTCGAATTTTTGCCTGCCGCAATCATTTGAGATATAATTCGTTAATTTTGAAATAACAACAAAAATATGTTATATATTGATCGTTTATAAAACTAACCCTTTAACTAGAAATTTTTTTAAATTTAAATTCAATACTATATACGTTTTTCCCCTAGCTGCTGTCAGTCATGTAAAACCAAAGAAATTTTTTTCGAACATCACGAAGCAGGATCTAGAAACTGCTGTTCGTGTGGCTGCGGACCAAGTTGCAAAACTAGCTACGTTTGAAAATAATATCCAAGATTCGGGTATCAGAATCGAGGAGTCGTCGCCCATGTATGGTCAAATGATTGATTTCTTGCCCAGTGACGAAGCGATAAATAATACGAAAAATGCGTTTATCGCCATGAAAGCGTCTCAGCAATTGGCATCCAAGTATTGTTTACGGTAATTGTTTTATGAAAATTGAGTGTAATGTTTCTGTTTTCGTATTTATCGGATTGAGTATGTAGTATTTCATTTTTTTTTGCAGCTTTTCGGAACCCGAAGACTGTATCAACTACATAAGTAGTCTTCCACTGGAAGATACTCCGCTTGGGAAGGTATGTTCTGATATATACGCGAATATCAATTGCAATAAAGAAGTTAAATTTCGTACCATAGATGGTAGCTGTAATAATGCGCGTGCACCGGCCATAGGAAAAAGTAATACTGCGTATGGAAGACTCCTGAAAGCAAGCTACGAAGATGGTTAGTTATTAATTCTATTTTTATTATTTGTCTGTAGAATAGATACTTGGATGCGTAGTCAATGCTTGTTTATTCGCCTATTTTCTTATTTAAAGACAAAATCTGATATTTCCAAAGAATATAATGGAAAAATTTGGAAAGTATTTAGACGATACAACCAACTGTTGGTCTTTTTGCTTTTCTGAGATGAAAGCTAGATAATCAAAGGGGCAATCCTCATTTGGTTGTTATGACATTATTATCCTTCAATAGTGCCCTTGAAGTTGTTTGCATTTCAGGAATTTTGGATCGTCCGATATAACAGAGCACTGTAAACCTGTCTAAACATACCCAACCTCACAGCATTTTAATCATAGAATATAAACTCAAGTTTTCCCTTGTTACATTTTAGTGCATTTATAAGATCTTCATAATATCCGAATAACTCTAAAAATACTCTTTACCTTCCATTTTATTACATCATAATCGCATTCCTTAGTTATGTTGGAATTCGTAGTCTTTGTAACCCGGCTTAAATAGCGTCAAAAATCTGAATAATATTTTTCAAACTTCCTGCAGTTCTTCCCCTTTTGAACTCATTTATTTTGCATTTCTTACCTGTTTTTTAATTTTTTTCACAGGTTTGTACACGATTCGCAGTTCATCGGCTGATGGAAAAGAGCTTTTGAGTCCCAGACTCATCAGCACGTCCATTGATTCACAACTCGTTTTTGATTTTACCAAAACTCAAGCTATGGCAATTTGGGGTTTGTTTGTTGCGTACGACATGTCGTACACTCCTGCTTCCAATATGGGTATTTTGTTAGATTTATATTTTGTATAAAATTATTTTATAGTATATTTGATGCGGTTTTTTTTTCTTAAAATTAGTTACGTTTTTTTTTTCTTTCCATAATTCTGACCGATTTCAGTTAACATCAAAACGCCAATCATTTGCTGCACCAATGATGGTCGGCCTCTTCCACCGAGGCTTAATCACATTTCATGCGCACCCATCTCAGTTCCTCGTTCAGATCCGTTCTATAAGAAGTCGTTTCAATCTTGTATGAATTACGTTCGCTCACTGCCAGCGATGAGACCTGATTGCACGTTTGGACCCACTGAACAGGTATGAGCTTCTGTTCATTCGCTTTTGAACTACAATTATATGATTAAAAGAGTAACTTGAAATTTAGGGAGTAGAAAAATGGTGAACGCAGGGCCTTTATACGTTTGTCGGCCTTATTCCAAAACATGCCAAGTTCCAAAAAATTATCTCCCTAATCTGGCATCATCAGATACCAAAATATTTGAGCGTTAAAAAATGGATGATAGCAAGTTTATGACTTATGCCTTCGATTTATGCTTGAGAATTTTTATTTTTTATTATAATATTCGTGGTGAGAGTTTAGGAGAACAATTGACCCAGATTATCTTTTAGTTGATTGATGGTTCATAATCTCCATTCATAGAACATATTATTACTGTACTTCCGGATAGAGTTCTGCTCAGTGGAGTGTATTTCACATTTAGCTAAAAATTATCGACTTTAAAAAGAAAAAAGTTTACCTACACGTGAGCAAGATTGTATCATTGATTTTTGCATTATGAAGCGTAGGAGTTTTCAGTGCTCGGTGCTATTCATAAAATAAATGAAGAAAAACAGTTTCATTCAAATCCTTTCAATTTTACTTTATTCTGCTAGAAAAAAAATTCAGTCCATACACTTACTGAATTTTGTTATCAATAAAAAATAATGGAGATGAAAATTTCTCAGAATTAGCTTAATTTTTCAATAGAATCTGGTAAAACTGTTCTTAACAAAGCTGATAGCTTGTTTATTTAAATGAATGAAGTTTGTTAATTATTTATTTAATAATCAAAATATTTATATTCAGATGAATCAAGCGTCTCATTTCCTCGATGGATCCGTTCTCTATGGCTCCACTGTAAAAAAAATGAAATCGCTGCGTACCAAATGGGGAGGAAGATTGATAACGACATTGCAAAAAAATGGCGCCGAATATCCTTCTATTGCCAACCCTCATAAGTTACCCTGTCATCTAATGAATTCATCAGAGTGCTTCAATGCTGGTAAATTTAATTCTGTAGTATTGAAAGTTTATATGGATGATTATAAGTCTTTTTTCAAAGTAACGTCAGTCAATATAAGCCTACTGTGAACAGATGGCCTCGAACCGTACTCTGCAGAGGGACCTGATGACCAAAGAAAAAGAAGTTTTCATCAGTCGTATAAAAATTTTTCATTCATCCTTCATTTTTTATGGGATACCAAATTTTGACCCAGGCTAGGTGGGGCTCTTAACTTATTGGTGAACTGCATTATTTTTCATCTTTACCGAACTTGACTCTTTTTTTTTTTCATTTGGGAGAAATATGTTTGATTTAAGATGGAGGGTTTTCTGTGGCCACGTCTGATTACTTAATCTGTTTGTCAATTTAAAAAAAAAAAAAAATTAAGAGGTGATTTGAGAACACTTTCTACGAACGCTTCATCAGGCATTAACTCAGCTGACTCCTTACATGTAGTTAAAGAAGAAGTATTTCAAAAATCAACGATAGACCATTAATTACATAGAAAACATTTTCAGGAAATAAATGTTTAACCATTTCTTTCAGGTGATATTCGTATAAATTCGCAGCCTCAGTTGAGCATCTTGCACACACTATTTCTCCGCGAACATAATCGAATAGCCGACAGGCTTTCGACAATGAATAATCACTGGGATGATGAACGCGTATTCCAGGAGAGTCGAAAAATTGTTATTGCTGAAATCCAGCACATCACCTATCGTCATTGGTTGCCGCGGTTACTAGGTTTGAATACTGTATGAATAGATACCACGTAAGATTTTGGTTTCGTACTTGGACAGGCTTTAATTGATAGACTTTTGATTTTAGGTAGGAAATTCATGTCGAGCATTGGTCTGGATTCTTCTCCTACGGCTTACGATGAAAATGTCGATCCTACTATAAACAACGAATTCGCTACAGCTGCATTTCCATTCATTGGCTCGATGATCGATAGCTACGTCGGGTGGGTTTTGTAGTTAATTTTCCTCTTCAGAGACTGCAAAAAAGCTCAGTAATTCTTTTATTCTGCACAAATAGCCAACATTGTTAGAATACTGGAATGATACAAAAAGTAACAAAAATTATAAAAAGCTTATTTAAAATGCAAGCCTTTCATCGGAATTATGACATGAATTTTTATAAGCCCTCCTTGATGAAATTATGCGGAACCGCATACATAAGCTGATTTTTTAATAAAATTACAGATTGTTCAAAGAAGATCGCAATCTGAGTGACGTTAATTACATGAAAGATCATTTCGTAAAAACATCTCAGACCAGCTCAGTGAATTATTTCGACAATGTTGTGAGAGGTATGGCTACTCAACCTAGCCTAAAAATTGATACCACCTACACGGATGCTGTAAGTGATTGAAGCATTTCGTATCCATATAAGGTTTCAGACTTGTCGATCATTCATTTAAATATCTATATGTTACTTTATAGTTGACGCATTACTGGTACACGAGATCCGGTGAATTTGGTACCGATTTGCTTAGTTTAGATATCCAACGTGGTCGAGATCATGGAATTCCAGCTTATGTACACTTCAGAAAATATTGTAATCTTAGCGAAGTATTATCGTTTAAAGATTTAGGAAATGTTGTCGTTCAACCGGTAAGATTTTTTTTTTTGCATATTTTAGTTGAAAATCGTAATTTTTATGAAACACAATTTACATGTTATTTTTTTGTGTACCTATTTATTGGTTTTGTAGATAATCAAACGTCTCGAAAGCGTGTATAAAAAAGTCCAAGATATTGATTTATTAGTTGGAGGAATATCAGAATTACCAGCAGAAGACGCAATGCTCGGACCAACATTGCAATGTATAATGGGACAACAATTTTTAAATTCAAAAATAGGTGATCGTTTCTTTTACGACAATAGGGAGCAGGTCAACAGATTTACAGAAGGTAAGTAGTCATAAGGCAATAAACTAATAAGTTGAGCTCTTTGTGTTTCTTTGTTTGAAGCGTTAACGTATTTTTTTCACCATAAGAATTAATATTGAAACCTGAAATCAATGTTCGTATGTATAAACAGTGTAGGTTACGATGGCAAACTTTGGATTAAAAAAATGATGATTTTCAACTGAAATGATAGAGCGTAGTATAAGGTGTAGCACTTTTTCGGCGTTATTTCCGAGAGTATTTTAATATTATAAAAATGTTAGCTCATTAAAATGTAACAGTAAAGAACTGAAACTTGAGTTTTTTTCCTGATACACAGTCTGCATATCGCCGGCCCAAGTACAAAACCTTCTGAATTTGAAAACAAAAAAATTATCTGACAATTTTTTGAGCTCAGATGATATTTTGGTACTTGCAAACGCTAAATCAGTCAAAAAAGGGTTGGTAAATATCTGCGACTTATGTCAGGTTTTGAACTGGAGCCACCGATATGGCATTGAGCTCTCAGATGACAGTCAATTTTTTGAAGAATGAAGGTAGCGGATTTCTCAAAAAGAAACTTTCTTGGTTGTTGGGATTACGACTGTTTTCTATAGAAATGAATTTATTCAATCATTGATTTAATCCTGGAGAATTGACAGTAGGTTTAATTTATTATTTTCTAACTGTTTCAGATCAGTTAGAACAAATCCGACGGACGAGTCTAGCTAGAATATTTTGCGATAATAGTAATAATATAACTCAAATGCAGAGAGATATTTTCACGCCACCAAGTCCTTCGTAATTAAAATTTTATCTATTTTTTACGCTGTACTCTGTTCCAATTATGATGGCCGGTGACTCTGTTAGAACATTGTCGAAGAACTCATTCTTATCAATTTTCATCGTTATTGCGAAACATTGAATTATGGTTTTCAAGTTTTGACAACATTGCACGGTATTCGACGAATCTGATTGGTTAATGCAAAAATTTTCCTAGTTTCGTCACCGGCCATCATATTTGGGACAGAGTATAACATAGGTGAATCCAGAAGGCGGCTGATATTTTCAAAATATTGTCTATACGTATTTACATATTTGACGAAACATTTTCACTGAAGCAGTCCTAAGGTGCGGGAGACCTATTTAGTAGATCCAGAGAGTTGCTTCATAACCCTATTTTAGCTATATTTTCTTAGCCAAAGAGACTGGACTGAAACCTTTATATCAAATTAGTTGATAAAGGAGGCTTATGTGTCAACGGGTTAACTAAAACAACTGTCTCGAGGCTCTAAATAAATAAAATTATGACCTTAACTGAATGTAAAAAAACTTTTTTTGCTGAGAATATTATTTCTGGTTCTCCACCTGCATCGTTCATGGATTCGCCCATGGAATATTAAACAAAATCGAGAATACTTTTTCATTTTTGCTTTTATTTTCCAGGAACGAATTAATCCTTTGTCGCGAAACTAGTATTCCATTCGTAAATCTTAATTTCTGGAAGGAGGAAAAGAAAACGTGAATAATTTATCCTGCATTACACTATTCAATAAGAAAAATGTTTGATTTACTTTTTTATTTACTCGTATTCACTTTTTTAGTCATTTTTAGCAGTCAGTGTTTTTTTTTTTCCTAGTTAACTTTCTTAATTTATTTTCTTAAAATTTGTACTTTGGAGATGCATTTTCATTATGCTAATTTTTGTAATTAATTTATTTTCATGCTCGCCGAACTACTGATCCTTTATAAATCGTTGAAAATTTTTTATAAGCTTCGTTTTTTGCTTCTATTGTAATTTATTCCTTACCGAAGCTAAAAATGAGATGATTTAAAATGAATGATTTTTCTGGAAAATCCAGATAAACAATTTATATTTCAACACTAGAAGTATCAGGTGGAGTCACATATGACGCCATTCAAAATTTTGAGATGGGCTACTCGAAGGAACAATATTTTAAGAAACCTCGACTTGTGTCATACGACGCCACTTGGTCTTTGGAGCTTATTCTTGTGGCGTCGTATATGACGCCACTTGGTCCTCTGAGTAATCGAGTAAAACCTGGTTTTTCTAGTGTTAAATCGCAAATTTATTTCGTATTACTTAATCACCATCTTACTCGTATTATTCGTGAATACGGGCGTAGTTACTGAAATTCATTTTAGTTTTGTCATTCCATTAACCCCTGAATAGTCAAATCAAATCAAGTTTGTATTTTGAATTTTTTTTAATTCACCGAGTTGAAATAAGAATAATGAAAATTCACGGTATCATGATAATATATATTTTCGAAATGAGGGTTGAAAGTATAAAACGCTCTATCCAGAAAACATAATACAAATAAAAGGGAACGATAACAAAAAGTTTAATAGATAAAAATATCAACTTATTTTGTGTTAGTTTGAATACGAATGTTAACATAAACCCTATAAAAATATTTAAGTCTGTATTCTACGAGCGTGTGACCCTCAGAGTAGGCAAGTATGTTTACAAAAACCACATTATTTAGCAGAATTCAGACCTCATGCACCAAAACATTCATTTTTCCCACTACAATACGTTACATTACACTATGGTAAAGTTTTCTATCTAGAATAAAATGACAAGTTTACATCAGAAAACTAACTCTTCCGAGGAGTCAGAAGAATTTAAAAAAAAATATATATATAATAAATAATCAACTCTCAAGATGGCAAGCAACTTATATCCGAGACAAAACACATTTTCCATAAATTAAAAAATTTTCAGATCGTGCCTCTAGCCTTTATAGCTACATACGGCACGTAAAACCAGGGGAGTAAGTAAGAATTTTCAGTCGAGACAGAAAAAAATTAAAGAGGAGAAATGTTATAACTGTGTCCTGTCCTGAAAAGTAAACCGATTTTTCCGATTGAGAGGAATACCATGAAGAAAGCTCATGGAAATAGAATTTTTGAAAATTCTGAAATAAAAATCGAAAGTTCATCTTCATAAGTGTTACACGACAATGTTGAAAATAGTAACAAGGCAAAGAGTAAAATAAAAAAAAGTAAAAAGTTATTAAGGTATCTCAATGTAGAAGGGTCAACAGAGAAGCGCCCTTTGAATTCAAGCAACTCATGGCGCGAAATTTCGACAAAATCGTTCACGATAAGGACCAGCCCAAGTTTACAATCCCACAAATGAAGTAGGAAAAACAATTTTTGAAGAAAAAAAAAGAGAAATGACCACTTTCTCGATTGAGAACCTCCGAAAAGTAAAAATTTAGCCTTTCATTAAGTACTTTAAGATACACCTTAAATGCTAATCATCTCGATAGATTAGTACAACGTCAAAGATAAGTATTGCTTAACTTAAGTTCACGTTTCTATGGCAAACATTTTTTTTCTGCTTAGAGAAACATACGAGTGAAAACTAACTAAAAACTTACTTCAAATTAATGAAATAAAATAAGTTAAAAAATTGAATAAACAACATAAAATTCGAATTCTTTGCTATAAAATTAATGTTTTCAAAGAAAAATAAAAAGATTATCAAACACGCTGGCTTTCATTGTAGAGTTTTTCATCGAGAGGAACTTAATACTGTAATAAATTTCTCAATTCTTGTCAAACCTGCACAATCTGTATATTTTTGTTTTGATTAGAATAAATTTACAAGTATTACAATGTTTCCCAAAGTATAATCTATTTTTTCTTTTATAGGAAGAGATTAGGCAACTATATCTACCTGCTTTTCACAAAATTAAAATTTCAAATTGGCATCAGTAAAAACGAAAGTATTTTGACAATTATGGCTGCGCGTGTCATATCCAATCAATTAAAATTGAACTTCTACTCTAAAGGTACGTTCATATGTACACATAATATTTTCGACTAATGATCTCTAATGCTAATCGAAGAAAAAGAGATGTGTTTTACAGGTAGTTTACTTGGAAAAAAAGATTTGGTTAAGTACCGTAAATATAAATAATAAAAATGAAAACTAGATTAAAACAAAGGAAAAGCGAATAAAACATGCAAATACGACTATGCAACTATGAAAAGAACACAAATATCATACGATAAAATGATGACGAATAAAATACTTTCAAATAAAATAAACTAACTAACAATAAATTCAACGAGGAATAGGGCACGTATAAAATGTAAATACGCGCAGTTCGAGTAAAACTTTTAAAAAATTAAATCAAATCGTGAACTAGGTAAAAATGTAAAATGGTAAAATCGCTGTATCCGATGGAAGGGGACGAGTTGAAAATGCAAGGTAAAGAAAAATATTCAAAGTTCAGACAGACTGACTGTATAATTGTTTAAATGTATCCAACCGAATATAATATCGTTCAAAAATTTGAATAGACGGGTACAGCATTTCTGAGAATATGAAATTCATTTTCAACAGATGCTGGGAAAATCAACATTCAAGATCGTGTACAAGTCCAATCTTCGCACAAAAATGCAAAAAAGAATTTCATTAGTAAGGGACCCTTTTTAGAATTTGTATCAAATGTACTTATCAAAAATTCGGAATTACGGAATACAGTCAGCCAAGCCATTCTTAAGATTTCGTAAATCAATACGGACAAACCATCCGATCAGGGTTCTTCCATTTGAGGAAGAACATTGATGAATGTAATAAAATAGCGAAAAATCTAGAAAAATAAAGTTTCAATAAATGGGGGGAAAAAATGAAAATTAATGAATAAGAAAAGGCGGGGAGAACGGATAGTAAACGGCATAAGAAATTACCCAACTAAATAAGGTTCAATTATTTGAAAAATTCTTTCAAACTTTTTTCTAACTAGATACGGTGAATGAGCATAGCATCAAGTTGAAATCCGTCTAGTAGCACCAAAAGGTGTAGGTAACTGGTTTAACATTTTTATGAAATATACGTCTATTTTCGGTATCGAACACTGTCTTGACCGTGATCCGGACTACTTTTTCTGGAAATGAGGGGAAAAAATTAGCTAATAATTCAAACATGAAAATTAAAGTTTTTCGATTATGGAAAATTGAAAATTAGAATTCGTATGTAGGCGACATGAAAGGTAGAGCAGAAAATAAATTTGTAGACATTTGAGAGCGATAAGTTACAAACCATGCATGGTGACTAGATTATCGAAGCGCTAAACGTAAAAGTAGTAAAAGTAAAACTCGGGAAAACTGGTAACCAGTGTTTGTGAATTGTGACCAACGTTTGTAACAATGGCCATTAGAATGTGAAACTGACTCGAACTGCATATCAACCATAGTGTCATTTATTTAGCAGGTTTTTTTTAAATATGTTTAATACAGAAATGCTGTCTTAAAATAAAGACGATTTATCAGTTTTTAAAAGCTATTCTAAATTGAACTTCTAGTCTACACTCAGTTAACATTCATTTTTGGCTTTTTCACTTCACGGACAATGAGTGGTGATTTTTCAGAACGACCATAATTTATAAAGCAAACCGTATGAAAATATAGGTAGCTCTTGGAATTTAATTGAACAAAGTACAGCTGTAACTAAAATATTCTGAAATGAAACTATTCTGCAGAGACTTCATCAATACGATAGCCTGGATTTTTGAAATTATATACTTTGTTATAAAAAAAAAAACATACTCACGTTTCAGGTCCCTGATCTGTATCACTTTCTTCTAATTCTGTCTTGTCTCTTTTCTTTTCATAGATCAATATGATTGTACACAATATAATAACTTCAGCACACATTCCAAGGAATGGCCATAAAGCAGCGTATTTACCTACAAAGAGAGGAAAAAAAAAAACATCAAATTAATTCAATAAGTGTACGTCAATAATCAAATACCAGTAAAAAATTTTATGAATAAATTTGAAAAACTTTTTCAATTCACACAAGTTTGCTTCGTGAATGGGGTAAAACGTTTCAAAAATTTAAAAAAGAGAAGAAACTAAAAATGAAATGAACACTCTGAGTTTTCCATAAATATTTTCAGGATCTCTTTACCCCTTCCAAATCAATACTCATACAAACAATATTCGAAATGCAACTGCGCATCTTTGCTCCTGTCAAGGTATAATTTAATGCGTAGCTATGACAGAACGATGTTGAAATCAACGATAGGTGAAACGGCTGATATTACTAAAAAAAATATCAACAAAAATCTGTCGACTTACGACAGTTTTATAAATCTGGTAAAAAAAGTTTCTTCATTCGTGTATTCATGGTTTCGTATAAGTACGTCTTGATAATATGATAGCGAAATAATAAACCCGTTTCAAGCCTCGAAGTTCACATTTAAAAAAAAATAGTCATTGGGACACTTGACCTATGATACAATTTTGTGCTTCATACTGTAAAATTGTACAAAACAAACTTACCTTTAACTCTAACAGCAAAAGTAGTATTGGTGAGACTTTTGCCCCAGGCATTTGATGCTGAACAGACATACGTTCCACGGTCCTTGGTAATGTTAGCTGATTTCAGACTGAACACGGCATTTGTTGTTTCGTTTACATTCTCCAGCACAACTCTACCACCATCACTTTTCGTAAATAACTTACTCATATTGACTGAATTGCAGAATAAAAAATAAAATGTAATGACACATTAATAAATTAATTAAAAAAAAAAAATTTTGGGGATCGAAATAAATATATTATTATGAAAATAAAGGTTTGCTTCGTAATAAAATATAATTTAAAAATCATCGTAGCCTCTTCCCAGAATCCCTTCAGAAGACAAACCCTCGATTCACCCCAGATATAGCAAGCCGTAAATGAAACTTCGGACAGAAGGGTGGGGTAGGGTGATATGGCAAGCAATACAACTTATCAAGATAAATGATCAACCATCCAACTATTAATGTAAAAGGAAGCCACCAACAAGCTCCTCTCCCGCCTGTAGCCACTTTCAATCATCTCGAGTAGAAGACCCGAATGAATTAAACTTCATTGCGGTCGTTTCCATTAATGGCAACTGAAAAAGAAGAATGGGATTATACTCTTACATTGTGGTGTTGAAACATTCCATTCAACAGTAGTCGGTTGCGAACTTAAAACTATGCACGTTAGAGAAAGAGTATTTTCTTCGATGACGGTTACATCTTTGTGTGGACCCTTGATGTACGGTAAAACTGTACAAATACCATTAAAAAATTAAGTAACACAGTCGTCAGTGACAAAATACAATATTGAACTTCAAACAAATTGATATATAAGTACCTCGAACTGCCAGGAATGGAGATTTATCCACAGAGGTACCGCCCGAGTTATTTTTACTCTGGCAAAAGTAATGGCCATCATCTTCTGATGATACAGAAGTAAAATTCAAAACTAATTTATCGGAACCGAAAATTTTAATTCGTAGATCACTCTTTACAGCAGAGAGTTTTTCAATTGGACTATGCTCGTTAGACTTTGCTGTCGAGGATTCGTCGACACTAATTCGTTCTTTCTCTGGCGCACTCTTTTTTCTCCACCTAATACAAATAATCAAACGTCAATTAAAAACTCGCAACAAACAGACGTTGCGTCGTTGATTTGTGAGGTTTTCAATGACGAGCAAAGAAGTACCATCTCCATTTTCAATTTTCAATTTTTTTTCTCTGCAAAATATAAGATTTTGTGAAGAACCAAATAGGTAACAGAAAAAGTGTAAAAACATTTTCATTTTCCATTCCTATTGTAATTTTTACCATACAATGTGCATGAGAAATGCAGTTGAAAATTTATTTTCGTTAAAAAATTTTTTATGTAGGAGCTGCGTAGATATTTGTTGTCCTTTCCTATAACATACTCATATTTCAAAGCAAATTTCGTACGTACTTGAAAACAAAAAGCTTGAAAATTCAGCTTTATTTGGAAAAATACAAAGTATAATAAAACACTAACCATTCCAGTGTACTGCCAGGTGAATCTGAGGTACATGTTAATGTTAGGTGTCCATCGTAGGGTGCTACCACAGCACAATTAGACATGTCAGAGCAAGGGATGCCATCATGGTTGACTGATAACTGGAGACCTGAAAAGAGAATAAAATGAAAAAGGTGTAGAAACAAAACAATGGAGTTGGGATAGGGTTTTCTCTCAGTGTGAAATTGAAAGAATCATAATTTATTTTGACAGAAGTGTAGCGTCTCACCAATTTCTGAGGTTACATCGTCGTGATTTCGGTGATGGCACCGATTTGGATGCATCAGACATAAGTATGCAGAAAATGCATACGTCGCCTGTATTCTCAACCGTCGACACTTTCCCACATACAAATCTAAATTCAGCACTTCCACTCGATGCACTTTATGTTCTCAATATTTTCTGTCAGTCACCGTGCCATTATGAAAAGGAAAGTTAAGGTGGACGATAGTTATGTTCATTTGCAGATATTTTATACATTTTATTTTTCATAATGGCACAGTGACTAACAGAAAATATTGAGAACATGAAGTGCATCGAGTGGAAGTGCTGAATTTAGGCTTATATGTGGGAAAGTGTCAACGGTTGAGAATACAGGCGACGTATGCACTTTCTGCATACTTCAGCCTGATGCATCCAAGTCAGTGCCATCACCGAAATTTCCAAGGAAATTATGACGATGTAATCTCACGAATTGGGGGGAGTGGTGTGTAGTGCCCCACGTGTAGTATGGGACGCTACAAAAAGCTAGGCCGAAAATACGGCAAGTAGCCTAGAATTATTTGAAAAGCAATACTAATGCTTCATTTTAAATGCAAAGTAATGAATACTCAATAATTTGAGAATTTCACGATTTTCCCCTTCGTTTTACAATATTTAAAAAAATACAGGTCAACGCTTCAAATGACCCCAAAATAAACATAGTAAAAAATAAGCAGAATACTTCTGCACGTCAAACACCGAATCTCTGCAAAGGATTATGAACTCAAGAGGAAATAGATTGTCACTAAATCATAAGCGATTATTGTACGACCCAACCTTCAAAAATAATTTCATCTTTCTTCACTCCCAAACAAGATGTATAAAAATAATAACTGTGAATGAAATTGAATGAAACACACAACACAACGCAAATTAGGAAATTTATAAGCCTACCCACGAGTAACACTTCTACCTATGTATAATTATGAAAATTAAATCGAAATAAAATCATGTTCCTCCAAAAATAACATCGAGATTCGAGGAAATATAACCTAGATATGGTTTCAAAATCACGAGGTTAATAGAGGCTCGTAGTTGAAGCTCAAATTGTCAAGCTATTAATAAAGTTGAAGACGCCCTGACAACAAAATCAAAGTTGATTCAAGAAGCTTACCATCAGCCTGGGCAGTGAATGTGTTCAATACGAAGAATAATGAGAAAATTGAAACATTAAAATATAAATAAAACCTCATTCTCATAACTAGAAAGCTGGAAAGATAAAAGTAGGAATGAACAGTCAATAAGATATTTTAAAACATTAAAATCGTATAAAACCAACGAGAAGGCAAGCTGGCGTAACAAAAATGCATGAAGTTTCCATTTATGAAGAACTCAACTTGAGAACTGCTAATCTAATCTGTGTTATCGGCCGTGCCCGTGTTATCAAAAATTTTATTCCTGAAATACTCTGAAATATCGGTAGTCGATCTCGATACTCTGCATATCGATATACTTTATCTTGATCGATACAGATCAATCGATTGGTATGGCCGCAGCCCGCAATAGTGCAATACAACAAAAACAAAAAATCTGCAAAAAATAATCAAAAAATCTCACGTAAAAAGGTCATCAATCATCAAAAATTATTATTTTGAATTTTGAATTCCTGTAATCTTTTATGAATTGATTGTTGTTGTTGTGTTGTTCTCGACTCTTCGTAGAATCAAAGAGCAGTACCCCATAATTATTAGTATCAACAGTTTGAGCTCTACGAGGTAACTGCAGATGAGACAAGTAAAGTAATAATATCCTGTAAAATCCTTTGCAAAATCCCATTTCATATTTATCATATAAATTATAAACTCTGTTCGCTTTCCCTCGGTGTAAAACTCGGTTTAAAAGAAGTGTACCCTTTTTTACTCCGATGGAACATTTCTATGTCAAACACCGGTATTTGGTCAGAACAAAAGAGTGGTTTATCTTATTTTTACACCCCTACGCTAATTCAAACTTCGTTCACACCGGGGTAAAAGGAACAAGAGTCATGTCTTGGATTCTGTTCATTAGTTGATATAATAATTTGTCCTTGTTCCCTTTTCAGTACATTCTGGAATCCTTCCGCTTCTTCATTAGAACAAATTTCAATCAAAATGGAGCCCAGCGGTGTCTACTTTTCTTTTTCCTTTATTACCTTGTTAAAGCTTAGAAGACATTCTAAATTTCTAACTCGTTTCTCTGATTGAGAACGACATTGTTCAGTTGTTGAAACTGTTGTGTCATTAGCTGAAATTCTTCCTTAGTTCTGAAACTTGAATTAAATAATATTAACAAAGCGAATAACAAGCCTATGTATGATTGATATTTTTAAGAAAACTTTTAACATCACAGTTTTTAATGTTTCGCCACATTTTCCCCTATTAATATTGTTTTTTTCTGCAGATTATGAAATTTATTTTCTTCGAGACCTGTTGTTGGTAATTATTCAACTAAACTTTGAATTCAAATTCAAAGCAATGGCTATAGTCCTAGAAACTACGATTGGCGATATGACAATAGATCTTTTCACAGACATCAGAGCTGCAAGTTTGTACTATTAATGTAATTTTATTCTTTATATTTATTTTAGAACACTAATTTATTATCCATAATATGATTTTTAGCATGCAAAAATTTTCTCAAGCTGTGCAAAATGAAGTACTATAATTTTAATTTATTTTATTCAATTCAAAATAATTTCATCGCTCAAACTGGAGATCCATCTGGTACTGGTAAAGGAGGAGATTCAGTTTATAGGTAAATATATTTTGAGACAGTTTCAAAGTTCTATTTAATTTTCACCATCCTACTACGTCGATAAAATGATTTACTAGTTTATACATTTTATTCAATTTAAAATGTTCTCATTTATTTCAATTATGTCTCAGTCTCAGTAAGTAAAACAACAGTTGCAGAAAGTATTATTTGCATAATTTTTTTTTTTTCTGGAAACCAAGGTTTATTGTACATTTTTGCCAAAATCGAAATCTTTTGAATGCGGCCATAATTGAGTAGTAAAAAACAAAAAAGCGATTTTCAACAGAATTTGCTTTTAAGAAAAACGCATTTGAAATTTGAATGTGAACAAAACAGATGTTAAAATCGGAATATATTTTAGATACCAGTGCCAAAAGGATAGTTCGTTAAACTGGAATCTGCAAAAATTTAAAAAAAAGAGGATTTTGGTTTGTAAAAATACCCTTTTTGCTTTTCATTACTCAATATAGATCACGTCAACGAAAGATTGACAATATTCTCCTAATAAATAAAAAATATAGACTATTTTCTATTGAGATAGTGATAATTTTGTATTTTTTACCGCTTATTAGTTGAAAATAATTCATCATAATATTTTCTAGCTATTTCTACATTTTTCATTGAAACTTATTTTATGTTTATTTATTTATTTATTATTTTTTTGTTCATTTTTTGAAGAGAGAAAATTCTCAATTGTTTTGTGTGGAATCAACACTAAAGTAATTTTCTTTACTCTTGTTTCAAGTTTCGTAAAAGGACCAGAAATGCGATATATTCAAGGAGAAAAGCAGCCTCGATTAAAACACTCCAAACCAGGCCTAGTATCGATGGTGAATTGTGGTGAACACTTGTTAGTCATTTCAAATATTCTACATTATTTATAGCATCGTATGAAGTTTCTATTTATCTATTTACTTCAATTTGGTTTTCAGAATTGGGTCTCAGTTTTTTATTACGCTTGGTACTGATCTCGACTCACTTGATGAACACATTATTTTTGGTGAAGTAACTGAAGGACATGAAGTTCTCTTAAAATTGAACGATTCTATTTGCGATTTTGAGAATCGTCCTTACCAAGACATAAGGTTTGAATTTGGCTCAAATATAAATTAGTGCTAAGGGTAATATTTTATAATCCATTCGAAATAAGAAACTCGTAGCGTAACCTACTGCGCAATTTTTTAGTAGATTTAAAAAAAATAGTTTTTGTAATAAGTTATTCTTCATTAATTTATGGCCTTGAAACATTTTTTCGGTCCATCCGGTAAAAGACATGGTATTCCTTGATCAATGATTTTGATACTAGGGTTTTTATTCTAATTCGCTCTGGTATCAAACTTTTACTGGAGAACGATTATGAAAGAGTTTCCCTTTTCTATGAGGTACCTACATACCATCTGCGCGGCACGCCAGACTAGTCAGAGTAGTCTTTTGACGTGGCTAATCTAATCTTTTAATTAGTCTTTCTGATTACCGGTAGAATTTTTATTTTCTCCCCTCTGCTACGATTAGCAAAACTTGGTGAGGTGTTGACTTTTTTATTCATTTTTTTTCCAAATTATGCTGCTCTGAAAAATTCTCTACCTGAACTGGGATTCGACCCTACTTTCTTTGAGTTAGAATGCAACGTTCTCTGGATTAAAATGCAGCATTGGAATCCGCTCAGCCACTAAGTTACAGCAATAAATAAGTTATAAGATGCATCCCAACATTATGATTGTGTCCATTTTTTGTTTAAATAAAGAAGCAATTTGACTGGCTGTTCAGACAAATATAGAGTTGCACCGGTGCGAAACGTTTGACTGCTCCTATATGTTTCTTATTTTGAACGGGCATTAAAACTTTTCATTATCTTTTCAATTTCAGAATAACACACACTGTCGTCTTGGACGATCCCTTCGATGAAATTGATGGTTTATATTTGCCTCCATCATCACCAGAACCATCTGACGACATATTGAACGTAGGTGCCGAAAATTTAATTAATATACTTTTGTTCAATAGTGTCTTTTTTATTAATTACGTTTTACAGAGTAGTCGTATTGCCGCAGACGAAGTTATCGATGATACATCCGGATTAACACAAGCTGAACTTAACGAAATTAAAGCTCAACAAGAGGCAAAAGCTCAAGCAACAATTTTAGAAATTGTCGGTGACATTCCAGATGCTGAAATAGCTCCGCCAGAAAACGTTTTGTTCGTATGCAAATTGAATCCTGTTACGACCGATGAAGATTTGGAAATTATTTTTGGCAGATTCGGAAAAATTATTGGGTAAGCATTTGTTGGAGTCCTGGTTTTATTACGCTAGCTAACACATATATGGTAATTGGCTACTACGAAATCAATTTTACAGCTGCGAAGTTATTCGTGATAAAATCAGTGGAGATTCCCTACAGTATGCTTTCATTGAGTTTGCTGAAAAAAAATCTTGCGAAGAGGCATACTTTAAAATGGATAATGTTCTCATCGACGACCGAAGAATACACGTTGATTTTAGTCAAAGTGTTTCAAAAATGCGCTGGAGAGGGAAAGGACGAGGCATTGATTATTACAATGAGGTACCTACGTAATACGTAATATTTCTCTGCGTTGCATTCTTACTTTCATTAATTAATTAATTAATTATTTAGGTTGGCACTTTTTTTTCTTTTTTTTCAATTTTTCGCGAAGAATCTGATACAAGAATAGACAGAAAATGAATGAAAACTATTATAGTTATAACTTTTTTTGCATCAAATTTTTAAAAAATTCTTCAGATAAAAATTGAACTTTGTTCAATTTTGGATAAATTTATTCAAAGAAACCGTTTGTTAGTAACAAATTTTGCTTATGACTAGTGTCTCAACCAACTTTTAGTTTTTATAGTCAGATTATTTATCAATTCGACTTTGAAGTGTGATTCATGTTCAATTAATCAATTTTAGGATGGCAAATCAAACAAAAAAAGTTCAAGATATCCTGAACGAAATAATAGAAATGATGAAAATGCTGAAACTAATCGACGAAATCATTACAAAGCCTCCAGAAGATCAACTAGCAGTGAAAAATCTTCCCAAAATTTCAGTAAGCATCGCTCTCCAGGCAGATTGCAGCATCGCTCTGAACAACAAAATCACAGTTCTAGAGAAAGATTTAGCAGCAACAAGTCTCGTAGAAAAAGTAAGAGTAGAAGCCGCTCAAAAACTCGGAGGAGTCGAAGTCATTCGCCACACCGTCGAAATGATAGCGAATTGAGACACCGTTCGAAAAACCATCAAAGGAGAAGCTCTAAAGATAGATTACGTCAAAGATCGAGAAGTAGAAATCGTGATCACAAAAAGCAAAAACATTTTGATAAATCTTATCGTAGGCGTTCGCGTTCCTAATTGTTACTTTTAATATTATACACTTTAATCGAATTCTCTTGACTGTAATTGAAGTTTTAGTCTTTTTCAAAATTGAGATGAGTCCCTTTTTTTTGACGATTTATAAAAAGTGTCTTAAACTTCAGAAAACCATTAAAAATGTCCCAAACGAAAATTTTTTCACTCGTTCGTAAAATTCATAAAATATTGGACCTATCCCTCTTTTGCTCAAGACTGTTTATATCAATATTGTAATAAATAATTTTGTCATGTTCCGGGTAATTTCTTTACTATCCCACCATTCCTCACAAAATTGCTTTAAAGTATGGTGGAGCACACCGAAGCAAACCTTCAAACTCCAAAAATTCAGCGTAAAGATTTCCTCTGGTACGCGAGCCATCTAGAGTCAATACTCGTAATTGTGTTATATCACACTCTTATTTGAAACAGTTATGATAGTTATACTCATTGTATTAGAATATTCCGGAACACATGCTTTATTAATGTTGAAATAAAATGCACTCAATAATATATTTTTGACCAGGACTATTCTTTCCAATCTTGAAATATTATAAGCCCTGGCTCTCACAGGTGCTTAGCTACCAGCCCCGAAATATTTTCATAGTCAATTAAAAATATTTTCTCATAAACTAAAATGAAAAATCCTTCACAAAAATATTCTCAAAATACGTTCGCAATATTCGAAAATATTTATCTAAAAATATCGTGCGAGAATTTCAAAAATTAATAGAGTCAATATATTCGAAATATTTTAATTATCTCATTAAGATATTTCGAATGTTCGGAAAAATTGTCTTGTTGAATGCCGGCGCTAAGAAAAAAATACACATTTCTATTTTTTCGAAAAATGCCAGTTAGAGTGGAGCCTGTACCCAGCTAGCCCTGGCGTTAGCTACAGGCGTGTTTCGTGGAAAACTATTAATATGATTTTAAAAAATACGGTTTTTGGATTATACTGACATTTCCGCGGTATATCCTCACGTTTCATGTTTTCAGAGCGCTGAAATATTGCTAAAATTTCAATATAACTACGCAATATTTCGTAGTATTCTCGTAGCATCCCCAGGCTGGTGAGGTTATTATATGAACGAAATTCATAAAAGCGAAATGAATTAAAAATCATCAGTAAATTAGAAAAGTATATTACAAACTGTTAGACAATTTATGAGATATATTATGCAACTGTCCGTATACTTTCGACGGCGGACTTCCTAAAATTAAATTACAAACGGCTCTCATAGCCAACTGTATATTTTGAAACGCTCCAAGAATATGAATTTTTGAATCAGCTAATACAATTCGAGTTCTTGTAACATTCTCAATAGTAAATTTAGTGCGACCACCCTTGCCAGCTAAACGACCAATAGCTCGTGACAAATGTTCTCCTTTCAGTGTCTTCACATCCTTTATCTCGAAAGATTCGACAAAGAGGCTTTCAAGTCGAAGGAGTGCCAGGGCATCTTCAACATCAAATCCAAGAATAAATGCCCGTACGAAATCTGCAGCCTTTTGAAGATTACTGTTTTCTTCGGTTTCGTTTTGTGCTCGGATTTCAACGTTCCGCGTTTTCAAATTGAAGCGAATTTGCAAACTGAGATGATCAACGATCGGAGACACTATTTTCAACCAGTTTTCACGCAAAGGAGTATACCTGTGAGCCGGTACACAAATTTTTCTAACTTCTCGTTTGTCATTGGCGTACGACTTTGGTTTGTGATACTTGACTTTTTTTAGAATTTTAACTTTCTTAAATTTTTTCTTTTGAGGAGCGATCGACACTGTTTTCAACGGTTCCATTTTTTTATCCAGTTTTTCACTAATATTTAACTAAACAGAAAATACCTCACCAATCGAATTCATAAATGATTAGAAAATGAAATTGAAATCTTATGAACTGAAAAGAAAAAATTAAAAAAGAGAATACGCGATTGCGACTTCAACTGCATGTGTTGATAAAATATCTCTATTGATAACAAAGTAGGGCCCGTCCGGGCCCGTCCCCGTCTATCCCCGTACCCCGTAGGGCGAAGGTAGTCGGAGGGGAGTGGACGTAGGGAAATATATTATCAATCTTAGCACTTCTACAAGAATTTCACCTTTCAAGTGAACTACTCACTTAAATTATTTCGATCAATCCATACTAATATAAAGTGTAAGGAACTAAGGAAAAGCCATACAATGCTACGAAGTCCTTCAAAGCAAAGCAAACTGCGAAGTTCAAAGCGCATGTTTCATTTCATGAGCTTTGATGTTTCGTATTCGTAGATCTGATCTGATCAAGCTGGCTATAAAAGCTAGATCACCTATTACTAAAATACTAAATAAATTCTGAAATAAATTTTGTAACAAAACAGAACGAATCTCGTCAATTTTCGTTTTTTCGTGGTCGACTATTGGACATCGAGTTTTATTCAAATTTTAAGTACGTGTTTTTTGCTTTTTCCATATCATGAATAATGTTTTCCTTTTTATGAATATCCACGACCTTTGCGCATGTGAGTGAAATTATTGATCAAGTAAGTGAGTAAATACTAGTAAATACCCATATTTGTTTCTGTATTCTGGTGTGTTTATTTTAAAGATGATTATCGTTTAGAAACGGTGTTGACTTAAAATGGATTCTGGACCTCAAGCTTATGGACTCGGCAGATCTACAGGACATGTCGACATTCACCAGTTCTTGAAGACTACACCAGTTCTTATTCGTTTATTGTGTCTGGTTTGTAAAATTCATTTTTCAATTCTCTCCGTGTTTGAGCCTTATCTTGTACAATTTTTTTTTTTGTATAGTATTCTGGTTTATTTTCTCTGTTTGGTTTCATATATTATAACTACGTAATAATACGCTTGCTATGAAAATTGTCACAAATTTTTTAAAATTTAATTAAATTTTTTTTTGTCAGTTTTCTGACCTTGACCCAATTTATCGATCGATAAAATTTTGCAACAGGCTGCATAATATGTCTTCTTATTAATGTTCATTACTAATTTTGAAACCTTGTCTGCAGAAATTTAGTGTAATTGCATATTTTTGTATATCGGCCGGATCCAGAGTAATCGATGAAGAAACCAGGCAGGAAATATGCATTTACAGCCGAGAGAAAGAAAGCACTTGTTATGTCGGCGTACAAGTCACATTACTTGGAATGGTAGAGGCCATTGTATTTTTATGTACAGAATATTTTATGTGGCGTTCAGCATCAGTTAAACATCGCAGAAGAATTATCCGTACTGGTCTTGCTGTAGGAGGTGAGCTGACTGTAAAATAACTTTTTTCAGGATGTTTTACGAACGAGATAAATTAATTAGGTTGAATTATTTTCAGGTTTGGAATGCTTTTTCTGTTCTATTTCTTTTCTGTACATTTTCTTTAGTTGGGTGGGTACTCCAGTACCAGAGTACGTCAGCACCATCAATGCTAATTTTGCTGTTCTGTTTCTCTTTTTGGACGTATTTGCTTGGGTAAGTAAATAATTTAAATGTTTTTTTTCTGATTGGTTGTATCAAAATTTGAAAAACTTCATGATTGGACCAATATTCTTTATTTTGGAAGGAAGCTATAATTTCACGTAGGTATACTAATTTACTTTTGTGGGCTCTAATTCTTGTCGCGTGTTCTAAAAATAAGGTTAAAATACAGACAATTTTTCAAAATCATGTTATTTTAAAATCAACTTCTGAGTTTGAGTTTCCGGACTCTGTAATCATCAAATGTATTTTATTTTTAGGTTTTTGTTTTTAATTTTTTTTTTTCTCGTTAACTGTAATGAGATTACTTTTTTTTAGGGATATTTTACTCTATTAGAATATCAACGTTTGGAAAAAGGAGTCGATCCCGAATTCATGGGAGCTTTTACCAATGAAGATACTGCACAGTTTAGTGCATACGCCGCCGATGAAAATGAATATCAAGATCCTTCTCAGAAATAATTTTTATCGCCGCACTGCTTCATTTATCCAATCGTTTTATTATGCTGCACAATTTATTTACTTAGAGGCTGATTCTAGCAGTAAGAACACGTTCTTTTGAGGTGATGTTATTTATTACTTTTTCATTTCCAAATTAGGTATCGATTTAAAACAAACAGAAATTGTTGTAGAACGCTTACTAATTGCGTATTACTTTGGTTTCTATGTTTGTTTTTTTTTACCTCGATTTGGTACATAATTATGCTCGATTTTGAACAAACCCTTTCATTTTTTTATTCTACCCTTGAAACGATTCTAGTCAATCATCCTAGTAACCTCAACTCTTTGACTTTGAGTTTATGCTTACATTGTGTAAAAATAAAATTTTTTAGAGCTCCCGTTTACTACATTTTAGAACTTGAAAAAAAGAGTAAGAAATTATGTTGTGTACTTGGAAACGTCAATTTCTATCACTTTGACTTCGGCACACAAATTGTTTGAAAATTTAACTCTTTTTTTCTTTGGAGGATTTCTGATGAAAAAATCCTTGAAAAAATTATTCTTAATCTTCATTAAGCGACTTCGAAGAATAAAGGGTTTCAAATTTTACATCCAGATAATATTTTGAACCTCTGGTTTAGTCAGGAATTATCAAAAATCTCAGGTTATTCATTATATATCATGGTTACTGGGGTATTTTATCATTTTTTTTGTGAAAATTGTGTTTTATGTGGTACATTTATGATTAATTTAAATGCTGGGTTCCTATAGTTTCGCATTTAAGAGGACGTAGTTACTTATTTTAATTGTTAATTCTATGACTATTCGATTGACCCATATCATTTTGATAGAGGATGAGCTAAATTGCTATGTATTCGTATCTTGCTTCAATTTTAATCAGTTTACCATCAATTAAAATGTTATATTCTTGTTGCTTTGCAAATTAAGTACACTGAAAGAAAAAGTTTTCCCTCTTTAAAAGTTCTGTGTTGAATCTAAATCATATCTTTAGGTATTTCTCTTCGATTATTATTTGACCTATTCTTTCAAGTTTGAACCCTCTTCCCCTCTGAATTACAGAAATTAAACTGCTGAAATAATATTCTTTCCACTCTAGTCAGCTTGTTGTAAATATATGTCGTCTATTTGAGTTTCATTGTTACGTTATGATAAGAATATTCGTTAAAATGCGGTTGATTATTTATTATCTATCCCTAATTGTAAGGAAAAATGTGTTTTATCGAGAAATATTAGACTATAACGTTCCTGAAAGTTTTCTTTCTCTCATTTAACGCAAAATTGTAATCGATTATAAGAACTTTCAGACTCCTATGCGCTTAGCTGTAGCCTCGTATTTTTATATAACGATCTTGAATGCATTGTTGTTTGATTGCGAGATGTTATTATTGAGTCATTATTTATTTTTACTGACATCTGGGTTGAACAAGCGAGAATTTCAAACCCTTATAGAAACCCTCAGAATTAGCTCTACAGTACGTTTTCAACGAATAACGTAGTTGATCGGTAATAAAGAAAATATTTATATGCAGTATTTCAAAGTAAAATTTTGCTTAATAAAATGTATAATATAGGTAATAAAATAATATGAAAAGAAGAAAGAAAGAAATTACAAATGTGGCACTCGGTGAGATAGTTTGGGTTTAATTTATTTGCTATGTACTAAAAAATTAGGAGACGAAACTCGTGGAACGAATATTTTTTTCTCACACATTGACAGTATTTTTACAAAAATGTAATAAGAAGAGAAGAAAAATGTTTTATAAAAAAAATTTTATAAGAGCATTTTATTCAGCTATTTCACTTTCATTATGTAAGTCGTGAAGTTACGGTATCTACTCGCTCGCGTTACATCCCTCCTCCTCTACTCCCCATTCTTACCATTATCATTGACGTTTCTGTTCTTTTCTCATTTTAAACGAGTAGCTATTTATTCCCAGTCGGAATTTTGCAATAAGGATATTATTATCTCGGTATTGACACTTTTCTTTATATAATATCAAAATTTACCAAGCACTTTCATCGTATGAACTCAAGTTTACAAGAGAGCCACATATTGTCTTTAAAATTAAAATTACGGGTACAAGGCTTAAATGAGGTGGATAATTTCTAATTTCTTGTAATTTAAAGGTTCAACTGTGATTATTTCAGAACTGCAAATTCTGGTTCTGGCTCCTCTGGTCCAAGTTTATTTTCCTTGTATAACTGTAGTTCAACATTTTCCCAGTGATACCTGTTATTTGGCTTAAAAAACCTTTAAAAAATGAGAATTATAGTTAAAATGTCAGATACGTAAAAATACACATATTTCATTTAATTTTGTGTTGGGCTGAAAATGATACTTCCTACCTTTCTTGAATTTCTTGTAAAACTTCTCTTTCTGTATCACTCAATCCGGTATTCAAAATGTTCAAGTTAGTATGCAGTGTATCGATATCGTTCATCCCAACCAAGCAGGTAGAAATTCCAGGTTGATTAAGTGAATGATACAGAGCTAAACGTCCCAGTTCCACTTGATTTTTCTGAGAGTATAATAATTTTTGTTCACAAAAATTGTATTATTACTTCTATGGAAATCTTTAATTTATATATTGGTACTAAGAAAATACTGTATCATCTTTTTTTTTTTTTTTTTTTTTGATAGAGAGAGAGATAGTTACTATTATTTTACCATACAGAAATCTGCTGCAGATTTACATAATTCTTTTACTTCTTCAGAAGCAGGATGCCATGTTTCAGGACCTTGATTACTCAGTAATCTCATTGCTAAACAACTTGCATTTATAATACCAACTCCTTTTTCCTATAAAAAAATGTTCATTTTGAATTCATGAAAATCAATGCATTAGGCTTAGGGGTAGTCCAAAAATATGTATTTGAACGTATGTCTGTTAATATTTATACCATTTCCTTCAAAGTGCTGTGAAATTGTTTCTCTCATACCATTCATTACCTTGAATTTCGGAATGTAGTCATGCAACGTGTTATCTATGAGCGTATCTCGAGCATAAGTCAGTACACAATCAATTTTCACTTTACTCTTGGTTACTACTTCCAGAAGTGTTGAAAGTGGGTACCCAGATATGCCAATAAATCTAGCTTTATGTGATTTCACCAGTTTTTCTACAGCTGGTAAAGCTTCATTTAATATTATGTCTAATGAAGCTGCAAATTCCACGTCATGTACCTGTAATATAAAATCAATTAAAATTTTTGACCCAATTTGTGCATGTCAGTAGTAAAAATGATGAGATCAATGCAAGAAAATGTATGTAACATTTTAAAAATATCCTCCAAAATATATATGTTACTGCCTTGTATGGATATGGTAATAACTAATAAGTTTTACATGCTATCTATATATGTTCTATAATTTAGTTTCAATGCCATCTTATACGTTAGTTAGATTATTCCGTTTTATTTTCAGGAGTTATAATTTTTTTTCAATAAAAAAATGAAGAGAAAACAATTTACTAAAACTAATAAGAAAATTCTATCAAATAATCTTCAGCTATCCCGACAGATCCCATTAGTGACCATACGTACCCTTTATTTTTTTAAATTTAAATGTGACGAAGATATTTAATAATGAACTTTTTCCTGATTGATAAAAATTAATTGATATACATTTGAAAGTTATTTACGAATACTTACGATAACTATATCAACATATGTCAAATCTAATCGCTCTAAACTTTGTTCATAACTTCTGGTAATACCATCAGCGGTGAAATTGAATTTACTTCCCAAACGCCCCACTTTGGTTGAGATATAGTACGAGTCTCGAGGAACTTGCTTTAAAACCTAAAAATACAAATATAAACATTCGTAGTCATCGTAGCTATATTTAATTTCATCGAACATCATGTATTGAAAAATTATTCGAAATCGTTAACTTTGCCAAGAAATTTTTCAGCTATTCCTAATCCATAATGAGGAGCCACATCTATATAATTTATGCCTAGATGAATTGCTTCGACAACTGTTGCTTCAGCTATGCTGGCGTCGTAATCCCTGAGCATCATAAATTTAGTTAACGGTAATCATTTGTGGAAGAAAAAGCTTCAACTATACACGTGCTTTACGAACCCATAAACCATCGGTCCACCATAGGCAGCTCCTCCTAAACTCAGTTTAGACAACTGCATTCCAGTGGTTCCAAGTTCATTGTAAATCATTTTGTCAAATTCTCTGAATAGTAATAAAAATTAAAAAACCTGTTGAAAAGAAAAGAAAAAAATCAAAAATATTTTTCAGTACAGATGTATAGAATGTAATACAGTCGAACTTCGATAATTCGAAAACCTCTATAGTGTGAGTTTATAGTGGAGCGAACCCGTTATTCCTTACACAAATTACCTACCCTTATCAGAAAAGTCGGCCAAGTAGCTGTGACGTCACATGCGAAAAATTGACAAGCAAAATCAAATCAAAACTCGAAAACGTACGTGGTCGTGATGTGATACATGTATTTTAAATTTTAATTTAGTAAAACAAGAAAATGAATTTATTAGTGTTTTATGCTAAATAATTATTTTTGTCATCCATCGCGATAAATCGTTCAAATCATTACTTATCACTTTCGAGTCAGTCACTGCAGATAAAGGCCATGGTCGTCTCCAGCTCAACATCCGATTTCTTTTCATCATTCGTATGGTCTGCTTTGTTCTTATTCCTGATTTTTTTACTGGCGTTTGTATGCATCCTGTTTTTAGTGAGAATTCATTTTCATCGTGCTAAAGAAAAAAATGACAGAAACTACCTGAACGTAGCCTTTTTCCATCCTTATTGCAACGCCGGTGGCGGAGGCGAACGAGTCTTATGGTGTGCTATCCAAGCTCTCCAAAGTAAATATTCATTAATCAGAATCTGCGTATATACAGGAGACACGGATTCTTCTCCTGAGGAGATTCTGCAGAAAGCAAAAGAGCGTTTCAACTTGACATTGTCGAATGTGGAATTCATTTATCTGCATAAAAGAACTTGGGTCGAAGCTAGTCGTTATCCGCGTTTTACTTTGTTAGGGCAAAGTTTAGGTTCTTTGGTGCTTGGATTTGAAGCCCTCAGATCATTCGTGCCTGACGTTTATATTGATACGATGGGATACGCTTTTACGTATCCAATATTTTCTTTCCTAGCCGGATGTAAAGTTGCATCATACACGCATTATCCTACCATAACGACTGATATGATTAATGCAGTGCAAAGTCGTCGGAAAACTTGCACTAATCGCGGGTATATTGCCCGTAATCCATTTCTTACATTTGGTAAACTAATGTATTACAGAATGTTCGCAGCAATGTACAAATTTGTTGGTCGTTTTTCCCATATAAATATCGTTAATTCGAGTTGGACAGAAGATCATGTAAATTCATTGTGGCAACGTCCGATGATTACCTTCAAGGTGTATCCGCCTTGCGATACCACTGACTTACAGACGATTCCCCTGCATCGAAAAATTGATGGTAAAATAAAAATCGTATCTGTGGCCCAGTTTAGAGAAGAAAAAGATCATCCGTTGCAACTGATGTCGATGTACGAGCTACGACAGATGGTCCCCGAAGAAATTTGGGATAAAGTAGAACTGGTTCTTATTGGTTCTACCCGTAATGAAAAAGACGAGGCTTATGTAAAGGATCTGAAAGATCTAGCCAAACATTACTCGCTGGAAGAAAACGTCACTTTTAAAATCAATATACCATATAATCAGTTGAAGACGGAATTAGAGGAAGGTGACGTATTATTAATTCTTAGTCTTGCTCACGAACAATCACGGTGACAAATCTGAGAAATGATACCTCAGGGTGAAGGGCAGGGAGTCGAAATTCATTTTTCTCCCATTTCCATTTCTATTAAGGGTGTGCTTTATTAGAAGCCCGAACTCCAAGATTTTAATGTTACCAAGAAAAAAGCTTAATTTTGAGGGGAAAAAAACTTCAAAATAGAATTTTTAATTTTGCATTTCTGAATGTTACAAAAAAGTTGAAATCTAATCTCCCAGACAATTATTCTAAGAGTCGCTATTCCCTCTAAAACCTTATTTACAATGTTGTTTTGTTTTTGTCTTTTGTTATTTTTTCTTATTGTTAATTCATACTTCACGGAGGAAAAATCAAACGAAGCAGCAAAAGTTTGTAACTATTGTTCGTTTCGCCAGAAGAATAATAGCTAGTCTAGTTTTAATTTCTTGTATAACTCGGGTAGAATCATAGTGTAATTATGTCAATGTTTTCAGGTCTCATTGGCATTCATACTATGTGGAATGAGCATTTTGGCATAGGAGTCGTTGAATGTATGGCAGCTGGATTAATTATGATCGCTCATAAATCTGGTGGGCCCCTGATGGATATCGTCGAAGAGTCTAATACATCTAGAAACGGATTTTTAGCAGCCGATAAAAACGAGTATGCACAAACTATTGCCAAAATATTGGTCCTGTCCGAGGATGCACGTAATAGAATCCGAGAATCAGCTAGATCTTCGATGAATCGTTTCTCTTCACAAGAATTCAAAATTAATTTTTTGAGAGCCGTCGAACCGTTATTTGGTCAAATGAAAAATTCTTGAATTATGATGTTTTGAATTCGAGAGCGGAGTATTCTATGAGCTATTGTACTAGTCATTAACATTTACTTGAAGTAAAAATGAATCCGCTTTGAGGAGCATTGGAGGAGTGAAACCTCGTAAACAAATTCTGTGATTTATTTTCAAAGCATTTATATTATTTTTCAATAAACGAAAAAAAAAAATGCTAGTTGATTTTTTCAATTTTTAATCAGATTTTTAAATTAGATGTCTCATCTATCTTACGAAGCTCATAAAAAAATTCAGTTTTTACTTCTCTGCTACAAGTTGAAAAAATAAGATTTTGAATGATAATTTCTTATTTTTTTAGCACTATTACCTTGACGTCATTATTTTTGAGTAGCTACAAATTTCTTTGGCGGGCTTCTCATAATAACCATACTTTGTGAGGTCTTCAGGTTAATACACATCATGTAAGTGATGTGATCCACGGAAAATGACCTCGAGTCGGTCGAACAACTTCTGAAAAATAGACGAAAAATGATTTTTTCAGGTCAAGAATTGAAAAAATCACGTTTTCTTATTTTCTTTTATGTAATCCGTTGGCAACTTTTTGGTTAAGTTTCACGCAATCAAATGATATTTTATTGTCCTTATTTTAGGCAATTTTCCTAATTTGAATAACTTTTCAACTGATGTAATACAAAAACTACCAGATTAATTTTAGCAAAATTTTGCAGCATATTCTACGCTCTAAGACCTTTCATTAAACTTTCAGTCCTGTTGCTTAATTAGTTCCAGAGTAGTGAGCAATTGAAGCTATTCTCTTGTCATCGCTATAGAGGTCTTATTAATGGACCAATGAAGTTGAAATTCGGATGTAGGGTAGGTCTGATCTTCAATTTCAAAAAGTAGATACGTACATTTTAGACCATACAATACTGATTTATGATAAATTGAAGTCGGCACAAGTTATTTCGAATTATTAATTTTGAAAATTGAAAATTATAATTTTGTGTAGCTGTAAACTATATTGAAAAAATAGGTAAGACGCACTATTATCAACAAAATGACGGTTTATTAAAAATTGTAATATTCAAAATACAATTTAATAATAACGTGAAATAGAATTCCAAAAACAAAACGGTCCTTAAGCTAATTAAAATTCAAAAATATATAAAAATTGTAAAACAAATTGATTCGACAATAAAAATTTCAAAAAGTAGGTAAAGAATCGGATACTTGATAGTTCAAGGTCGAATGATCAATGAGAAAACAAGATTACATTGTTTGAGAAAATTTTCTTCCATAAAACCGTGCGGACAGTTAAGAATTTAAGAAAAGCTTGCTTATCTTTTAAACAGAATAATACTATAGCCGTCTAATGTTGGAAATAGTGAGACAAAAATGTATTAAGAATTATTATTGTTGTCAAATAAAATACATCGTCCAGTCTTAGTACATCTGTTACAAAATCACAATACTAAATATCAAACTCGAATAAGTCCAAAAAAATTCCACCGAAGGAGAGCTTTCCAATTTTTTGAAACTATAAATTTTGGTTATAATGTTGTGATGTAAGGTTTAAAATTATAAATTCATCATAGCATGAACTAGGATTGGGAATTATTTCACAATGTCCCATTTTTCAAACTAAATGCATGAATGTTGATATATTGAGCCAGTGACACGCAGCTGACTCCAAGGATTGACCCAAATCAAATCGAACACCAGGACCAAAATTAACACTCAAACTCACTTTTTGTGACACCTGGGCCGAAAATCGTAAGTTTTTTGGAAATTTCAGGTAAAATTGGTCATTGAGGTTGCCTAGCAAATCAAACTGATTGTGAAATTAGTTGTTTGGAAGCTCTAAATATCTTGAAAAAATAAGTTTTTGATTTGCACGCGGAGCAGATTCGATTTTCCGTTCAACATAGTACTGAATATTAGATTCATTTGAAAAATTTTTATTTTTTCCCCAAAAGAATATCTTGAAAATGTTTATTCACCACATAATCGCTTATCTTCATTCGGCAGCTTAGAATTAATGATTTTTAAAGAAATTCAAAAACAAAAATATAAAACTAGAAGTACAATAACGACAATACACAGCCCACAATAACACATCTTTAGAAATTTCGAAAAATTCTAAGCTAAACCGAACAGTGCTTCCGAAGGAAGGAAACAAAGCCAGAATATACTTGCCTTTTAACTGGCCTTTTAGAACCTATTAAACGATTTTCAACAACGAATGTAAATTTTAGCCTACATTGTAAAATTTTCCGCCTCTAAATGGCATACTGAGTGAAATCTACATTGAATTAAAGTAATTTTTTTCCACAGGGTGTGCTCTCCAAAATGTTGACATCGCCAAACTCACCACAAAAATTTTCATAAAAGAAAGCAAAATTTTCAATTTTCTAGTGAAAAAATGCAGTAACGCAAATGCATTTTCGTCACTCAACTATGCGCCGATTGATCTGAAATTTTCACCAATCCGTTCTCGAAGGATTTCTCCACGAGGCTCGTTTGACAGAATTTTGATTTTGTATTCAAATAATATCATGCCAAAAAATAAGATCAATAATAACAATGACAATCCTTCAAGAATACATTGTCGAAAATTTCAGATCAATCAGTGCATAATTGAGTGACAAAAGTGCATTCCTGTGAATGCATTTTTCCAACAAACATAAATTACACCTTATAGCTGACCCGATTCAAGACAATCCTAGTGGGCATATTAAGATAAATTTTCAAGGAGAGTGAAAAATAACTATAGATGTAAAGGGTACGAAAAACCGAACCTTTTTTTTCTTCGATTCTTATATCTTACATTTAATTCGTTATTATGAAGTGAAAAATTGATTATAAAATAAATCATCATAATCCAAAGTTACAAATATTTCAGAAACTGCTAAAAAGTTTATTTGTCAATGATAAATTTAGGTTAAACTGGTTGAAAATATTCTCGAACAACGCCAGAATACGCTTCATTTTTTTTTAAATTCAACTTAATCACATTCGTCATGATTTGTTAATTTGTGTTCAAGAAGAATTTTGTAAATCTTGAACTATAACTTCAAAATGTTCATCAAGTCTTTTTCTTGATACCTATTGCAATTTCTTGAATTTCATAAGGTAAACTTCGGACGCCTATTTTTCTATCTGGAAGGGTTTTTGATTTAGCATTTTAAAATTCTGCGGACTCCTAAGGATACAAAGAGTGAAATGTATAAATATCCTCAACTTTGATAATCACTGATCGGCACATAAGCAGTATACGCTCGCGAGTATGTTTTTAAAAATTCGCAATAATGAATAATCTAGTAAAAATTCCGGTGAATCAAACTAGTGACTTCGAGTAAACCATCATTAATCAATTACCGCTTCCCGATATTAAACAAAAAAATTTACAACTTCTAGGCAAAACAGTCATTCGTTAAATAATTATTACAAAATAACCGGATTCATTATGAATAAGACGAGAATAATAGAACGAAATAAAATTGACACGTAGTGTACCACTAGTACAATTTGAATGGGGAGAAAATAGACATTAAAAGAATACCCAAAATGAGAGTAAATAAAAATTTAAAGAAAAAAGTTTGGCACATGCCTACTTCAAGTCATTAGTATGTTGTGAATAATGATATAACATATCATCCATCAAGAGAATTTGAAAACAAATTTGACAAGAATGAACCCGTGAAAATAATGTTTCAACAGACGATGACGCAGCATGTATGGCTAACAACTCCTGAAACAAAATAAAACAATACATTTATTAAAATAAGTTTCATAAATAAAGAAATAGTCCAAATAAAAGGGCGTGAAAATCGATTTTGAACGGGTCTGCATAATTGCGTTCAATAAAATTCTAATAGTCGATAGCAATCAAGTAAAAAAGTTCGGAAGAGATTCTGTAATAAATTTTTCAAACTACAAAGATGGCTATGGAAGTGAGCAGTCATCATTTATTCCAAACCTAACTTTGTTCTTCAGGGATTTTTCATTTTTCAATTTCTATGATCAAACTAAAGATAGTAAGTTTCTTTCCCTAAACAAGAAATTTACGAAATCTAAAAGCAACGATCTGAAAATAATTATTTCTCATACGATCATGCGACGTTCATAAGTTTCTTAGGTGAATAAAGTCAGTGACATTGAAAAAATTATTTTCTAAAAATCCGACAAGATATTCTGGCCAATTAAATTTTGCCCATCTTTACTCTGGTTATGCTACCGATAAAATATCGTTGATATAAACGGTTTTGAAGGAGCATTTCTATTGTTTTGAAGTTATAAGAAAAAATACAATTAAATAAGAAACAATAATCACGGGCAACGTAATGATTCGAATTAATAGGCGATGGTACGTTTTTGACATTCGAATTTTATTAATCCAAGATTAATAGTACTTTTGTAATTTCAAACGTAGGTAGGTAAATATTTTGGCAAAACTTAAGCAACAAAGCTAATTTCGATCTCATTCTGTCACAAATTTTGTAAATAAATGGATCTGATCTCAGTTCCTTTATAATAATAAGAATCTTTTCGACGTACGCACCAACAGAATAAACATCAAAACAAAAACAATCTCAACCTACAGTTTTAAGCCGAAAACTACATTTTGTATGAGATTTCTGCGAATTTTTTGAGAAATTTTCATCCAACTTTCACATTTCTAATGCAATTTTTTTTTGGATTGCCCAATTTTTTCAATAGGTTAAGAATTTTTGTACTTTCTACAAAGTAAAAATCAACAGTGAATAATAAAACTGTCAAAGTATAATCACCTGTTGTTTTGGAATATTCGGTAACAAAACTATTAATTGAGTGAATATGTCATCGAAATCTTCTTTTTTAAATTTCTCTTTGCAGTAATGGTAAAATGTAGCAGCCGGTAACAAACCCTCCCGAAATAACAACGACGTATTTTTCAGCTCATTCAGCGCCTCGTCGCTGTTCTTGAGTAATGATTCGGTGATTTTCTTAATTAAATTGGAATTTCGCGAAGTGAAATTCTCCGGCTGTTGGTACACTAATAATGGATCCGCGATCAAAGGAGGGAAGGAGGCCGTATTACAATCTCCAATGGGTGTGATACCCGGAGGAGGAACTGGAAGTTTCGGCTTACTAAGACCAGGAGGTGGTTTCTTAACGGTTTGTTCGTGGCTCACGTTCGTATGAACACTACTATGAGACACAGATAACTGCCCTATATTTAATTCCGATTTCTTTCGCACACCATCGACTTTATTTTCTTCAGTCTTTGATCTCGACTTAATATCTTGATTGTAACTACGTTCTTTTTTCGAAACGTTGTTATTACCGCTTCTATTATTCGATTGAAAATGTTTTCTTGGTTCAGCTTTCACGTTAGTTGTCACATTTTCTTTACCCTTATCACTACTCTTTTTCTCTACATCTTTAGGCACCTGGTTATCGCATTTATCGTTATTCTTCGGTTTTTTAGTTTTCTTATCTAAAATATTAGTATCACAGTTACGATTATTACAATTTGCGGACTGTTTTGCTAAGTTTACCGCATTCTCACATCTAACTATTGACTGCCGAGAAGCAGAGGGAAGCTGACTGTCTATATCGCTTTTAGGTAACGCATTCGTATTCGCCTGCTGGCTGTTCTCATCTGCTTTCATTTTCACTTTTTTACGACTGGCATTTAGCAGGAAACATGCAGTTTTATCATCGTTTTCAGAATGCACCACTTCATTTGCTGACTTCCCATTACTCGATTCTGCTTTTCTTTGCTTTCCGGCCGGCGGCATATCACCATTTCTCACCGACATTTGATCGTTCTCATCGATATGAATGGCCACAGAAGATTTTTTATTCTTCTTCGGAGACTCTTTGATTTCACCATTAACAATTCCAGAATTTATTAATTTGGGAAAATTCTTTTTTGAAAGCGTGGGTGGCTTGGGTACTGATTCGCTAGGTTTAGGCATCGCTTGAGTGGGCTTTTCGGGCAGTGGTTTCTTCTCTTTGGCTTTATTCAACCAGGTGAGCGACAGTGTGGATGTAGAAGGGCCAGCGATGGAGAGTAACGGTTCTTCGTGACGCTTTAGGTTCGCCTTTTTCGGTTTCATTTGAACAGAAATATTTGTAGATGTAACGGACGTCGATGCGTGTGATGAAGATGCTGGACGACTTTCCACAATATTCAGTCGAATATTGGCTTCCGAGCCCAGGGCTGGAAAATTTTGATCGTCGAATGCCAGGCGATTGTTGCGCTGACGAATAATTTTAGGCCTCAAAGTCGAAGATGGTGCTTCGTTCGTAAGGCTTGGAAAATCTTGTTCCAACGAGGCCATGATATTTACCTCACTTGAATCACTTATTGGTACTACGTTTTGACCGATCGGCAGATTTTCATTACTGCAAATAATGAAATATGAGATTAGCATGTTCGAGGGATTAAACAGAATAAGAGATCAAATATGACTCACACTTCGTGATTCACAGGTCTCCTACTACGCGGAGCAAGATGAAATTCAAGTTCTAACGTTCGAGCCTGTTTAACAGCCTGTTTGTTACGCAAATTTCTACAATGAACAAGGGCTTTATGAGCTGAAAATAACAAAATGATACAATTAGAAGATCGGTCTTTACAAAATCTACCGAAAGAAATTTCAGGCAGGAATACTGGTAATTTTTCGTAAAGAAATCAAGAAAAGGATTAAGTAGAGTAACAACAAGAATAAAAAAAGGCAAAAAAATATTTTTTTTTAAATGAGCATACCAAGCTACAAGTTACATGGAGTAAAAAATTTTAAAAGTCAGTTTAAACAAAACATTCAACAAGAAAAATCATGACTATTGCACATAAAAAGCTGCTGTAGGTACAAAAGTAAGAACAAAACATTATAACAGTTATCATAAAATGATGCGTTCATTTCCAAGACCTGCCATGACGAAAACGAAATTTTACAGAAAATATATAAAGAAACTGGGATGAGCGTTCTATAGGTTGGGACGGAATGATTCTTTTCAATACCCTACAGATTCTAAGATTTAGCAATCAACGACTCAAATCAATTTCGAAAGGAGATGAAATACTAACTCAGTTCGGTTTACCTCAGAGTAAAATTTACTTTTTTTTACACCCAGACAAATTTTACCCCGAGGCAGAACGAACAGAACTATTACTTCATAAAAAATAAATTCCTTTTGACGATCGCTGATTTCGCTACTTTTTAGTCCCTCGGGAATAAAATAAAATTATTCTGGTACATGAAGCAGAATTGTATTTTTCTTTTGGACTGATATTAGTAAAATAGAATTTTTACACATAGAAATTTAATAAAAATCAACTCCGTAAAGATTAAATACATACCTTTCAAATCAATTTCTGTAGGAAATACCGATGTTAATGTCTCTTGAATACATTCACCTTCCTCACAAAGATAATGATCCTTCCGGTAATGATCTCTGAGCATATCGTACTGACTAAAAAATACTTAAAAATGTATCGAAATCTATACGAAACAAATTTTGTTAATTTAAAAAATTCTAAGAAATTTACCCATAAAACTGTTGGATTCCTTCTGAATCGCAAATATGGCAGAATAAATGCATTTTACGCAAATGACGATAAAGTTCATCTCTGTCCATATAACGGACGTTACAGAATTCGCATAAAGGATGTCCTCGATGAGATCGATCATCGACATCTCCAATTCGTTTATGTCTATTCAAATCCATTTTGGAATAGAAACGCATCTCACTCGGAAATATCTGAAGAATCAAAAGAAGTAGCATTAAATTTTGACAAGGTAATAACTAGTGAGGGTGGAAAAACTGTCAAGATATAAGCCTAATAGAATATACCACACAACAGAAATAAAAGGTAAAATTAGTTCGCACCTTCAGGTTTTCTACGCAAAGATTACAACAATAGATGTCATGAACTTTCTTCATATGTTCACTAAGCACTTCGAATGAATCGAAGACAGGACGCTTGTGACATCTATAGCATGAATTTTGCAATAAAACTTGATACATTTCTTCAATGTCAGGATTATCGAAGGCTATATGATACTTGGATTCATACAATGTATAACGTTTTTTCAGCCGCCGGAAAGGACGTATTTTCTCAGTGAAAATAACCTAGACAATACACATTTATTGTATTAGAATACCACCATAATACCTTCCAAAAATGGACTCGTTTTTTGGTGATGAGAACAATATACTTACGACAGACAGTTCATGTCTACAAATAGGACATTCATTTTGACGACATAATACTCGCATCCTAGTGGAACATTCGTAGCATACTGGATGATCACATTCTCCGACTGAATAAATTCGAACATTCTTGAAACAAACCACACAATTATTCTCAGCCATTTGAAGAGCAATCCTGACACAAAATACGAAATGAAATATGAACACGAACTCGAGAGAGCAACAAAAGTTAGTCTACTCCACAATCGAATATTAGAACACTTGACAATTTCAAGAACTTGAATAATTTTAAACTAATCGTTTCGTTCCCTTCGTGTCAAGAATTCACCACAATTCGCACTTCGTACTAATCTACATCCCCAACATTTAGGTGATCGTAGTAGAGTGAAGAGATTAGAATTAGATATATCCACAACTCCCAACTCCAAAGCAGGACCACAAATCCAACGTGTGCGTGTGTTGGCTTCGGTTGGCCTCTGTTTTTTTTTTCTCGAAAATCAAATATGCACAAAAGAAATTTCCAGAAATCCCAACTCCTAACCCAAGCTACATGTAGATAAAATTACCCAAGTGAACGTGGAGAATGGAGATTGCCGATTGGAGAAGTGAAGTCAAATAATTTGATTCAAATTTTTTATCTGTGACTTTTTCACCAAGACTGTTTTCTTTTTTTTTGTTTTATATTTTTTTGCTGATAAAAAAAAGATAAATTATTTTGCATCCTACACAAAAAAAGTACAAACTTTTCCGAACTTACAGCTTTCACTTTCATTTTAACATTTTTGTTTTTGTTTAATGTTGTTCAATGAAGTTCACACTTCATACTTGTGCTGTATAATCTTCATAATGTGCAAATTTGTTTCAACAGTTCTGAACTACAGATTACCTATTCTTAAACAAATTTTGTGAACCAAAAATCAAAATACTTGTAAAAATTTTTAATTTTTGAATTGAAACTATCTTGGGGGACGTTATGCGTTGTTCCTAGATTAATCTAAAAATATCATTCATTGTTAAGAAAGATGAAAAATGTGCGTCGCTAGTTTTTGGCCTTTTAGTTGTGTGCTTTTTGTGCATTAGTTTCTCGAAATTTATTCTCAAGTGACGCCTGTTTGTGTTTTTTAAAGAACGGAATCGTGCTCTTTCTTTCGTTTTTTTAGCGAATATGAAGGAGGCTGCTCCTAACAAAATTGAGTATGTTCCTGAGCAGGTATACTTCGCAGCTCGAGATGGAATGGCCATCAGTCTGTGTTCTTTATTGGAAACCATGAATCAGGAACAATTGAAGGATCTATTGGAAACGGTTAGTTTTATCTAGTTTATTAACTTGTAATTTTGTAATTTTATTATTTTGTCATTTTGTCTTTGTTTTTCAATCGATTTGTAGGAAATATGTGAGGACAATGGACAACGATGTACACCATTGATTATAGCCGCCAGAAATGGTCACGAAAAAGTGGTGAAAGTATTTTTACACAAATTTCCTGTCGATTTGGAACGAGAAGGATCCGTTAAAAAAGATAATTTTTTAATCGAAGGAGCTACAGCATTGTGGTGTGCTGCAGGTTGGTTTGATTTAAGAACTTGAAACAATGATGTTTCTTCGTTTAACCAAATTTTCTGTAATGTAGGAAATGGCCATCTCAATGTTGTGAAGACTCTTGTACGAGCTGGAGCTGATATTAATCATGCTACATTGTCATTGTCCACTCCTTTGCGAGCTGCTTGTTTTGATGGTCGTTTAGATATTGCTAAATATTTGATTGATCATGGAGCAGATGTATCCAAATCAAATAAATTCAACAATTCTTGCCTGATGATAGCAGCGCACAGAGGTATAAAGAATAATTTCTTTTAGATTCTCTGTGACGGTATTATTTTGGAAGATAGTTGTCACATCGATGTATTTTTTATATTTTGAAATCATTGTGTTTCAAAGTCCCTGAAAACAAAAATTTAAAAGAAGCGTGATTCATATGTTTCTGATGCTAATTTGGCAAAAGTTCATCAACTAAACTCACGGGTCATGACTCATGACTCAACATTCTACTCCACGGCCTTTAAATTTTTTCTAAATGAAGGGCTGCATTGTATCATGGGCTAAATGCCCAAAAAACTTTTATATGAGGAAAAAACTTTGTTTCTCAGTCCTTAGATTTCACTAGGCACTAGAATAGAAAAAGAGAAGTTGGCAGTGGTTTAATCTAATTCATAACCGTTTGTAATATGATTCAATTAAAAGGGTCTAAGGGTGAGAAACGACATTTCTGGCAAACGAAAAATTCAAAGAAAAAGATAGAAATAGATGAATTTGAATATTAGCATCAGATTACACTTCTTCATACTTCGAATAATATTTTATAACCGACTAATCCTTTTTATCAAACTTTCTTGGGCATAAAATCATATATTTAATGTTCAAGTTTTCAAATTCCAAACTTCAATCTACAGAAAATACCTCAACCAGTTCAGGTTAAACATAAAACTTTTTAATATATTTATTCGAAAACAAATTTTTGATTCTCCGAAACTGTAAATTTCATTTTTCTAGATGTTCCTTTCAAAAAATGTGCTCTGCAAGTTTAATGCCCTCTGAAATGTTTTATTTTTCGTGGACTAAATGTTATGATTTTTCAATTTTAATTGCCTCCGTCTGAATCTAAAATGAATTTTAACATTTTCCATTCTTGTAGGCCACAAAGATGTCGTTCGCTACTTATTAGAAAGTAATGCTGATCCGAATCAAAAAGCATTATGTGGTGCTACACCGCTGCATTTTGCTGCGGAATGTGGTAATGTTGATATCGTGAAAGACTTGCTCAAATTTGGTGCCCAAATTACTCGAAACGAGCATGGTAAAATACAGACACAGTTTATTACCAACGTCGAAAATTTATATCGCGTATTTTTATTTTATTGTTATCAATATTTCAGGTTTAACACCTCTTCTTGCCGGCGCTGAAAGAACACGTTTAAATGTCGTTGAATTTCTTATTAAACAAGACAATATATTGATGGGTGATAAAATTGATGCTTTGGAATTATTGGGTGCTTCGTTTGCCAACGACAAAGATAATTATAGTTTAGACTTAGCTTATGTGTTCATGAAAAGAGGTATGGAATTAAGGTAAGAAGTTCTGAATAAAATCAATCTAGCATTCTCAATTCACTGAAATCTAATCGTTGTATAATGAGGACTAGTGCCATCTTCATTCAATGTTATTGGTGTCTTGATCGAATTTTTAATAGACCACCAATTACTCCTGAAAGTTCCCCGCTTAATTCTTAATAAATCATTAATAATTAGTCCTCGAGTTTTTGTTGTATTTACAATTCTTTTTATTTTTCTACAGGTACCTCGATCCGAACAATATTATTTACAAACCTAAGTATGAACCTATACCAGCGTATAATTACCGTACAGAATGTCAAACCCTTGATGACCTAGAAATTATAAAACACAATCCAGATGAATTACATATGGAATCGTTAACCATAAGGTTCGTGGCTTTATGTGGAACATTTCTTAATTGCTGTAATTTGAATATTATTACTTATTAGTATTTAAACGTAAAGTCTGATATTAAATTGGTTGGATAATTACTCGTATATTGAAATGTGTGTTATATATTGATAAAGTTTGATGACGTGAGATAAATTTTGTAACTTACTAGTTCCTAGTCTGTTGATACTCGCCAACACCGCTGTGCTCTGGCCTACTTTCAGACGCCAATGATATTTTAATTTTGTTATACTTAAGCCAGTTTGATCTTTTCTTTAAATTTTATAGAAAGAAAGGAACGGTTGTAACAATTGTTAAAATTTTTTTAGTCGATTAATTATCTTGTATTTCGGTTTCAGAGAACGAATTCTTGGTCAGCATAACCCAGATGTACTACATTCTGTTGTGTTTCGAGGAGCTGTTTATGCTGATAATTCGAAATTCGATCGGTGTATTATGCTGTGGTTGCACGCATTAAACCTGTCACAGCTGAATAAAATTTCTGTCACGAAAGATCTTCTGCGCTTTTCTCAGGTAATTTCGCAGTGAAGCGTTTTCCTTCATTTTATGTAGAGTTGAACAGTGAACTAGTAAATAGGATGTATATCTTTCAAATTTACAGGTTTTCTCCCAGATGGTCTTTCAAGATGAACCGTTCAAATTCTTATACCTAGAGACTGTGTTAGCTGCTGCTGTCATAGAATTGCGGCGCAACAAAGAAAGACTGCTGTCAGCTCTAACAAAAGAAGATATCCATGTGATTCAAGTACGAAATTTAATACGCGCTGATCATCGTTTACTATGAATCTATAATTTACGATAAAAACGGCGATTGGGAATGCGAGGCAAAAGTTTGCGCTTTACAGAAAGAGTGTATAAATGGTAAATGCACGAAAATAAGATCTTCATGTCTGTAAGATTCAAGATCACGTAGAGTTTCTCAATTTTTCCTTAAATACACGCATCAAGATCATATTTTCATTTTATCAGTTTTCGGTTGCTGTTTAGTGCTCTTATCAGTGCCTCGCATTGCCAATATTTCAAAAACTAAAAACACCCAAGTGGGACTTTTTTCCTTGCACTACCATACTTTATGACCGGTCTGTATCAATTATGAGTATAGAACTCGATGAAATCTTTTTATCTATTTCTGCTTTTATTTTGTCTTGAAATGAAAAAGCAAAAATATTTTATGCTCGTGTTTTAATTTGTTTCTAATTTTCACATTCAATTTTCAGGAAGAAATGGAAAATAATTTGAATTCGGTTTTATATATGGTAGTTATAGCGACGAAATTGAAGAATAAATTCACTACTGACGAGCAATATAGAATACATCAGCTTGTTCACGAATTAGTCAGTATAAAAGCCACCTCTCACCATGGACAAACCTTATTACATTTATGCGTGGATGTTGAAACGCCAGTGGATTCGTTTCATATTGTGGAAGTATGCAGGTAAATCTCTTTCACTATACACGTGTTGGTAAATGGGGAACGAGTTTGAATGAAATTGTTTGGATTGTTCCGTAATTCCTACCCTTTGTGAACGTAAATCCGGGTAATAGCAATAAGTAAAGTATTGAGAAAAATCTTAAAAAAGCTCCCATCAGAAATTTTGGACCTAATTTGTATTACTTTTCCGCTGTGTTAGTTGGATTCGTCAAATTAGCATTATTTTAATTGATTGTTTGGTTCCAGATTTCCTTGCGCAGAAACTGCTAAGCTACTTATAAAATGTGGTGCGAATGTAAATGCAATGGACGATTCTCGTAATACCCCATTGCACATTATTGTTGGTTACCAAAGACCTATAAAGTGAGTTTCGTTCAACCGGTTTACATTTCAACTTTAATTATTTATAACCTATTGCATGAATCTGTGTTGATAATTTTGTTTGCATGCAGTGATTTCACAACTTTACATTCAATTATTATGGATTTACTGGACGCCGGGGCTCATATAGATACTGTGAACGCGAAAGGATTAACACCTTCTGCTATGGCAGCCACTGGTATTATTATGAATTTATCTTGAAATAGAAATCCTGCTTTGGCATTTTCTCTTCTTTTTTACGTCAACTTTTCATATTACTTTAATGCAGGTGTAGCGCAAATAATTTTGAAAGCGCAGATGAGACCTTCGCTGAAGTGTATTGCCGCGAATGTTGTTACGAAACATAAGATACCGTATTGTGGATTGGTGCCGAAGAATTTGGAAACCTTCATTGGATTGCATGGTATTTGTAAGTATTGCGAAGTGATTTTGAGTATTTCGAATTGACTAGCTGATGAACCAGGAATTTTTGGTAACAATATTTCAAAAATTTGTGTCATGTTTCATAATTTGTGGCCTCAGTTAGAGGGAATTGATAATTTCACAAGACTACACATATGTGCATTCGCCATTTTCATCGACTCGTTTTGTCCGTCTACATGAGAATCTGTTTTCCATAAAATAGAGTGGTTAACAGTCAAATTTTTAATTTGTTGTGAATAACCCAAATTCAAGATGATTTTTCATTATTAGCAAGTGAAAAAGCCATATTTTATTAATACTTCGATGATGTTGAGCGCAGAAGTAGGTATATTTATTCTTGTAGTTTTTTAGAAGTTTTCTTAGATGGTTTTAATAGTGAAGGTCGTTTATGAAACAATATTTTGCTAATTAAGAAATCTTAGAATGACGTAGAGACTGATAAGCACTTTTTTGTCATCTTGAAGCTACTTCAAAATTGTTTGACTTCATTACTATTATCGTAAATTATAATGTCGCTTTACTTACAGGACTTGATTTCTTAAAATTGAACATCGTCAACGGGGACGATGCGCATGGAAAAACGTACCTAATACCTACACCAATGTATCGTTATAAATTATTTGCCTTCCGAAAGTGTGACGATGAAAAAAACCGACATAAGGTTGTTTCCATTTCCTTCTTGAACTTAATAATACGTATAAGTAATTAATTGCTAATTTTGCGTTTGGATAACGAAATACATTTTTATCTGCTTGTTTGAATTTAAACGAGCTTTAAGCCATCATTTTGCTCGTGTAATGTAAAAATTCATACCTTCGACCGTATCTTTTTCTAGTATTATCTTTCAGTCGATGGCTAGACGGTTTGCCAGATTTCTTTTTGTTACCTATTGTATTGTCTTATTATTATTATTATTATTATTTTTTTGTTATTTATCTATCGTAATTCTTCTGTGTGTAGTGGCGTTTCCAAAGAAGGCATCGTCACTATATAGGTATAATGAAAGTGATCGTATTAGATTTTTGTCTTCAAAAGTATTGGTAATTTTTAACATGAAAGGCTAAAAGAGAACTTTGAAAATTGTTGCATCCTAGCTGTCCCTTTTGACCTTACTTTGGTTTCGGTGTCATCTGTGTGACGAATTTCAAATTTCTTATTGTTATTTTCAATTTCGTATTTTTATTACTCGTTTTTGTGTCGTTCTCGTCGTAATGAAGTGACTAGTATTCAGAAATCAGAAGGAAAAAATGACTACCTGATCGCCGATCGAGCTATTATTGAATTAATTATACTTTGGAAATGATCACTGTGAGAATATACATGTATTTTGTTACGTTTATTCGTTGATTTGTTGTATTCTTATGGTAGAATCTGCATTAAAACTTTAAAAGTTAAAACTTATTTCGAAATGATGTCATTTCATTAGTAACTAGCCGACAGAATGAACTACGCACTCTCTCGTCGCAGTTGCGGCTCAATTGAGCTGAAATTTGGGTTTCATTGAATAGTTATACGTATACTAGTTTTTTGAAGCATCAATCTCTCACATAACATCTCAAATTCAAATACAAGAGGTAGAGAAATTTTGCGGTAAATTTAAAATTTAAAATTGCGATATCGATATTTCGATATTTTTTTATAATCGCTGCAGTAAATCGGCATATTTTTATTTCAAATGGTACGGTAGACGGTAGCGCACCTCTACGGTACCTACCGTCTGCCTCAGTTGGTGAGTGGTGAATGGTGATAGGAATTGTGATAGGACGCAGTAATTTTAATTTTTCAATTTTCATTTCAATTTCAGTATTTTCCAAGTCGCAAATTCGCGTTTTGCTTTACGTTGTATGTGGTTTTATTACTCCTAATTGAATTGTTTCAACTTACACCCAAACAATTTTTCATTTATTGTTCGTAAAATCCTCCTTCCTGAATAATTCAATCTCATTGAAAGATTGATCGACGTCGGCATTCATGATAATCGGTTTGTGAATCTGCATTTTACGTATGCCAGGTATGTTGTAATTGATTTTCATTTCTTACCAGTCTAATTCATTTTTTCAAGTTTTAAATTTTGAAACGAGTGAATCGTAGAGATTTGGTGTTTGTCTGAAACAAATAGGCCTGACTTCCGAATTTTGTATTCACTTATCTGCATAGCCAAAGGTATAGCTCGTGAGCTGCGTGTCTCTTCACGTATCAGACGAGAAGTTCTTGGTACTACGATGCAGATCACCAACCATCGTTGACATTATTGTATTTTTATCTGTATTTATTTCTAGGTTATGATGACGGGACAATTCGAGGAACAGGAACGGTTACTAGAGGATGCGAAAAGCGTAGTCCAAGCGCAAGCTCTTTATATGAAACGATGTCTCGATAAAAACAAGCTTATGGAATCCTTGAAGCATGCGTCCAATATGTTGAATGAATTACGAACATCGTTGCTGTCTCCTAAGAATTACTATGAATTGTGTAAATATTTTGTGTTTACTAGACGCTAGTGAAACAGCTGTGTACAGTCTGATTATTTTCATTGTTCCAGATATTACAATCACAGATGAACTACGTTACTTGGAATTGTATCTACATGAAGAATTTCAAAAAGGTCGTCAAGTAAATGACCTTTATGAACTGGTGCAATATGCTGGCAACATTGTTCCACGTTTGTAAGTGCCAATCTTGATTTTTCTGTCGCTAACTTGACCAACGATTGCAACGATATTATATTTTCATTTCCTGTCATCAATATTAGGTACCTTCTCATCACAGTCGGTGTCGTTTACATTAAATCGAATCCGACATTAAAACGTGATCTCCTCAAGGATCTGGTTGAAATGTGTCGTGGTGTTCAGCATCCATTACGTGGATTATTTTTGAGAAATTACTTGCTGCAATTGACTAGGAACGAGTTGCCGGATTTACCAGAAGAAAATGGTGATAATCCTGAAGGAACGGTGAGCTATTGTAATTGAAATGTTTGTGAAACCAATTGGTAACTAGAAGAACCAAATTTTACTCGATTACTCGAAGGACGAGGTGCCCATATTTGACTTGACATTCAAGTAACATCAAATCTCGAAAGACCGGGCGATGTCGTAGATGACACCACCTGGTCCTTTGAGTGGTCTATCTCGAAATTTCAAACGGCGTCGTATTTGACGCCACCTGGTCCTTCTAGTGTTGACGGTTTTGGAATTAGTATGTCATGCATAATGTATAACGTTAGTTAGAACAAATGAAACATCGATGTTTTTCATTGTTGGTAGGTAAAGTTGCCCTGCTGTAAATTGTTAATTGTTAATTGGAACTATCTTTGAGTCGTTTCAGTCGTTTAATTTTTTTGAAGCAATTATTTGACATCTATCCTGTCAATTTTTGCCTGCTTTTTATGGGCCTCTAACCCTGTATTATTGATACTATGCTATGTTCCAAATATGATGGCCAGTGAAGAAACGAGGAAAATCTTCACTTTAACCAATTAGATTTGTTGAATTCTGTGTTATGTTATCAAAACCATAATTCAATATTACATGATAACGATGAAAATTAATTAGAATGAGCCATTTGGCAGCGTTATGGCAGAATCACCTGTCATCATAATATTTTGAATAGAATATGTTCACCTGAGGGTTCTAAATATTTAAGAATACGTGAAAATATACTGTCTCTTATGGGCTAAAGCTAATTGATACGAGAATTGGTAGTCCACGTATATATTAGAGACCGTATCTGTGAGTTTGACAGTTTATTTCAAATTATTCAAGTTACCGAATAAATAATATGTGCACTTTTTTTAGTTCCATAAATGCAGTACACCTCATTAAAGAAATGGTAATTTGAATAGCAACAGTTTTCCTTATTATTATGTGGATTTTATTTCAAGGTTCGCGATTCAATTGATTTTGTTTTGATGAACTTCGCCGAAATGAACAAATTGTGGGTGCGCATGCAACATCAAGGTCATTCCAGGGATAAAGAACGTCGGGAGAAGGAACGAGAAGAATTACGTATTCTTGTGGGTACAAATTTGGTTCGCTTATCCCAGCTGGAGAGTATCACTTTGGAGAAATATAGAAAAGTAAACTTTTCGTAGTCCTTTTTTATGGTCTGTTTGTATGATCTTTCTATTTGTAATTTATGCAATCAGGTCGTGTTACCGGGTATTCTGGAACAGGTGGTTAGTTGTAAAGATGCTATAGCACAAGAATATCTTATGGAGTGCATCATTCAGGTATTCAAAGCTTTTCACCTGCAAAAAAAGTATACTGCATTTGATTATAATCGTATTTATGTTTTAAATACATCATAGGTATTTCCAGACGAGTTTCATCTGTCGACGTTGAGCATGTTTTTGAAATCTTGCGAAGAACTTCATCCAGGAGTGAATGTTAAAAATATTATCATTTTGATGATCGAGAGACTGGCCACTCACACTCAGAAAAACCAGGAAGCTGAAAGCTTGCAACTTTTCGACATATTTTCCGATCAAGTTGCTTCCATTTTACAGGTGAGAAAGTTGAAAATCATTACCCTATTTTTCCCATTCTTCATTCCAGTTACAAAAGCTTTTTTTTCTCCCTTTTTTTTTCTTAAAATTATTATTATGCAAATTTTTTTATACAAGCTTGGTCTGAGCATATTATAGTGAAATATGATGGTCACAAAATAGTAGCCTGTGTGTAAAGTATTGAAACTTGAAAATGTATGAAATACAACGTATGAAACTTGGGTAACAAGGAATGAAAGTAGGGAGTTAGGGACACATAGATGATGTTGCTATTAGTCCATATGACATTATTTCTTTACTTCAAGGATATGCGTTAGGTCAAATACAATTCAAAAAACGGAAGTTTCTGCTGGCAGCTTTTGGCAAAGTGTCATTTTTGGATATGTTGAACTTGGATTTCCATAATAATAGTACACGTCCAATTTTCTCTGTCCTAAAGTCAAAATAAAAATCCATTTGATTGTTTGATTTACATTTACTTGGTACATCTTGAAAGCAATGCTAAGTAAAGAATAAAAAATATAATTCTGAGGAGATCCTAAGTACATCACCTAAATACAACAAATGTAAAAATCACCACTGTCTTCTCGTATCTAAAACTATAGCCACAAATACCCGACGAAAATTTTCCATTTTATAAAAGCATAATTATATCACTGAACATTATTTCAGTAGACAAGTAGATGATAACTATCAATATTTTAGATGGTTTTGTTTATTACTTATTAATCGGATACTTATTTTCCCGGATTTTATCAACAGTTATGAAATTTATAAAGGTAGCTGCGTAATTTTCAGAATTACCCTTTGTGAATGAACTGTATTTATGAATTCAATTCGATGACTCAGAAGATTGAATAATTTTATATTCAACTGCTTTTTTCTAGAAAATATAATTGTTTTTCTACAGTCTCTAATTTTATGTCAAGTATTGATGTCATTCATGATTACAGTGTCGAGTCGACATGCCAACAGAAGATAAAGTATCGTTGCAAGTGGCACTCATGAATCTAGCTTTAAAGTGTTATTCTGATCAAATCGACTTCGTCGATAAAGTGTTACAAACGACAATGGACATATTTGCTAAACTGAAGACGAAAAAGTGAGACTGTACGGATTCTTTTTTATATTAATGCGAATGCTTAAACTCAATTTCCTACTCTCTTTTTGTAGAGTCGTTTACAATAGCGCCGTCTCTCGAGAGCTATGTCGTCTGATGAAGCTTCCTGTTGACTATTTCAATAATATCTTGACGATATTACAATTAAATCACTACGCAGATTTGATGCAGTGTTTCGATTACACGGGGCGTAAAACTTTGGCTTTGTATTTGGTGAATAATATTCTGAATATGCACACTTACATTCCCACTCAAGAACTGGTGAGAAACTCTCAGGCGCTCGTTTTCAACAGGTTTACCCTTATTCGTTTACAATATTCTTACAGCGATGATTTATTACAGGTCGAGCAGCTGTTGGGTATGATTTCATCTCTTTTAGAAGATCAGACCGATCAGCCCGTCATCGATGAAGATCCTGAAGATTTCGCTGAAGAACAATCTCTCGTTGCTAAGTATGTGATACACGTTCCTGCGACTTACGCTAATTCTTTGCATTTTTTCTTTTACGAATTGCTTATTTTTATTTTGTTCAAAGATTCATTCATATGCTTCGCTCAGAAACGCCAGACCAACAGTACCTGATCTTGAGCACGGCTCGGAAGCATTTTGGAGGCGGTGGTAATAAACGTATTTACTACACATTACCACCGCTTGTATTTCAAGCTTATCAGCTTGCCCTTAAATACAGCAGTATAGCGGAGGAGGTACTGAATTTTCTTCAGTAATGTAACTTTAACCCTATTCGATTTTTACTTTTCATTTTATGTTAGATTCTTCAGTTGTTTTTTTAGACGCGACTTCTGACCAAAAATGATTTATTTTGATGATTTTTCATTTTTTTCCCTTAGTAACATTTCTTTTGGTTTTGTAGGATGATCTGTGGCAAAAGAAGTGTCAGAAAATATTTCAATTTTGTCACCAGACCATAATGGCACTGGTAAAAGCTGAGCAAGCCGAACTCCCGTTGCGATTATTTCTTCAAGGCGTTCTTACCATAGGACAGACACCTTTTGAAAATAATGAAACCGTAGCCTACGAGTTTTTATCGCAGGTATCTTATCTGAGAGATTGTCATAAGTTTTTAATCGAATTATTTTCTTTTATAATTTTTATTTCACTCACTTTTACTCGTAATTTCTTAATTTCGAAAAAATCCTGCTAAATCAAGAGAGATGAAACTTATAATATTATTGCCCCCTGTATTCGTCTGATTTTAAATTCCTTCCCATTCGCCCTAGGTTTTCAGCTGAATTTAGAAACCAGTAGCGAACTTGAGGGAGGCCAGAGGAGGCAACAGCCTCCCAAAAAAATTCTGTCCCCCGTCCTCCCCAAAAAAAGTCCCGAATGATCTGAAAACCGGTGAAAAAAGGAATTATCGAGAAAGAACAAAAAATACATGTAAGCTTCAATATCAATTTTTTGAATAAATGTTGAAATTTTCGAATAATTTTTCCTGACTCCACTGGCTTCCCCTAAAGAAAAAGCTGGTTCTGTCGTTGTTGGAAACGGTCGTGTTTCATTTCGGCAAGCCACTGACATTAATTTGTCTAAATAACAACTGAAAAATATTGATTTTGAAAGTTTTACAATAACATTTCGATCCCAGTATGTCAAGTTTTCGCGAAAATTGAACGTAAATACTGAGGAGTAAAAAGCTTTTGTTACTTCTGTAAAATTGTGAATAATGTTACGTAGATTCTTTTAATATTAAAGCGTGGATAAGATCAAGTTGGGGGTCTGTGTGGCGTAGCCGTAAGTGCTCAACCTTGCGATAGAAAGGTGCCTTTTTCGAGATTCATGTTCGTCAAAATCTGACTCTGACCACACCTACCCTCCATCTATTCCGTTCCATCTCATCCCGTACCGTTGGTAGACAATAGCTCACTGTCGTGAAAGACCTAAGTTGTCATACCACGACAGGTAATGGTGTATTATTTCAAGCTCGTTTATTAGTACAATATTATGCAGTATCATTTTTTTCATCTCAGGCATTTTCATTATACGAAGATGAAATTTCGGAAAGTAAATGCCAGCTGGCGGCTATTACACTCATTATTGGCGTGTTTGAAAAACTTAGCTGCTTTGGTGAAGAAAATGCTGAACCTGTTCGAACGCAGTGTGCTTTGGCCGCGTCTAAATTACTGAAAAAACCTGATCAATGTAGGGCAGTTGCCACTTGTTCGCATCTGTTTTGGTCGGGTAAGACCAGCTCGAATGAGCAGGTTCGTACTTGTACTTGAAATTTGAATCAGTTTTACATATTGTTATGAATTTGATTTCTGAGAGATTAACCACTTTCTTGTTTTAGTTACACGACGGAAAACGTGTGTTGGATTGTTTAAAGAAAGGAGTTCGAATAGCCAATCAATGCATGGATACCAGTGTTCAAGTGCAATTGTTCATCGAATTGCTAAACCATTATATATTCTTCTTTGAACGTGAAAATGAATACGTAAGTTATGAACTCATTATTGACTGACCTCGATGGTACGTAAGTGAATGAAATATCTTTTTGGATATTGAAGTTTTTATGTTGTGACATGACGATACACTATTTTTTTCTCTTCAAGTTTAGTAAAAAAATTCAGTACATTTGAAATACATTTGCACCCGTTTCTGTTTGCCCTTCACGTAGGTTACTGTTGACATGCTAAACCAGTTGATATCGAAAATTCGCGATGAGCTGACTAATCTAGAAAACAACGAGGAAACGCAGCAGATCAGCAAACATTTCAGTAATACTTTGGTACATTTACGAAACAGAAAAGAAACAGGCGATGAAACATTAAATTTCGGTGGTTTAGTATTATGAGACTGAGTTGTATGTCTATCGTCTCACTCTTGAAGTTTGAAGTCTATTTTTCTGGAGGAAACCTCCATTCTTATGTGATTGAGCATATTTATATGTGTAATATGTGTATCAACTTTTAGAAAAACTTTATTACTGAGTTATCTCTTCCAAAATTCGAATACATGAAGTATAATGTATTCGTTTACTAATGTTAAACTATTTCATTAATTTTTCCATTGAACTGTATAAACTGTAATCCCTCTTACGTCCTTTTATCTATTCATTAAATTATTATTTGTTTTTCAATATTTTTCATTTTTTAATAATCAGTCAAAAGATGCTGTAATATTTGTCAGCCTTCTTGGATTAATATCCAGATATTGTTGCGTTTTTGGTTATAAGAACCTATTCTTTTAAAAAAAATTCTTTCAATGATGCCCTGGGCGCTGGCACGTTTTTTATTGGATGTAGGTCTGTTGTAGGTAACTATGATTTTGTTACGCTTTCATTTGAGGGAGGAAAATTATCATTGAATTAATTAAATAATTTATGACATGTCATGAGATAATACTCCGGATTGTAAAAATTCAAAATTTTTATAGATATTTCCAAAGTGCTTTAAGCCTGGTTTACAATGGAAATAGTATTTTTTATCTCTTCTACTAGATTCTTCGGAACTTCACAGTTTGGTTTGACGAAATATATCGAATGCGCCCGCACTCCCACAGACAATAAAATATTAATTTTAAAATTTTGAAATTGTTTTTTTCAAGTTAATGGGAAAGTCATTACTCGTTGAGGCTCGAATGCTTTGAATATGCTTCGAATATCTAGCTCGAATGTTCATTGAGGAGTGAAGCTAAGAATTAAAAAAAAATATTGCGATTTGCTTCACGAATAAAAATAAGCGTTTTAATTTTTAGTTGTTTTTATTGTCTTCTGCATCGATGTATTTAAGCGCTACAAGTGTTTCTTAGACGAACTACAAATCTCTGGTTTTCTCTGATTTTCTCTTCTTTGCAATCACGATCTCAAAGCTTCTGCTTCTTTCCAATCAAATTTATCTGTGAACGGTGAAAAAAGAACATTCTATTTTCTTTTTTTTTAATTAGCTAATCTGCTTACCTCTCTGTCTGATGAATGTGTAGTGTTCAAGTTTTCTATCTATCTGCGTCCTACGAGTTCGGAATCGGAAATGTGAATCTTGGTTCGTTTTATTTTCGGATTTTCCAATTTTCTTCTATCTTGTAATTTCAGTTGAATTTGTCGCGTAATATTATTTAATATGTGAAATTTTTTCTGTTCTTGTTTCTGTTATTTATTTTTACACATTAGTTTTCGATCGAATGAATAAAATTCCTTTCTTTTTATCATTATTGTTGTGATGTGCTTAAATGGTTAAAATTTTTTTAATTAATAGAATAATGCCATCGATTAATAAAGTGATAGTTTTGTGATGAAATGGGTGCAAAATGTGTTGAATTCTTAGCGTTATACTTATGCAGCTTATGTATTTGTATTGATTCGTATCCTGTCGAAAAAAGAGGTAATTGAAAACTGTACACATTACACGTTAGTGAATTGGCTTATAACCATACGGTTTATTATTTGCTATTTGACTATTCCATATTGTTTCTCATCTAGCAAATATTCATGTTTCGGAATATTACATGCTATAGTTTCAATGTTGAATTGTTGATGAATAATCCCTCTGTGGGGACATGACAGCTGGATTAAAAAAATATTATTCCAGATTCTTATCAGTTGAATTTTTAATTAAGGTTGCAATCGTGTAGGTGAAATGTAGGTTCAAGTAGGTAACATTCTGAGTTATTTGACGCAATTTCTTCTTTTCAAAATTTTCGAACGAATTTCTATCTGTGTAGCTAGAACAGGTACTGTAATTGTCTTTTTGACATCATCTTATAGGTATACCTACTCTCTTGTCATGGAATTTTCATTATGAAGCATTTCGTAATGACAATGATCGAAAATTATTGGACTATTTCTAGTGAAGAGTCCAGCTGAAAAGTTTGTTTCAAAAACAACTTTAGTTAGTCGGCCATGGAGTGGTTTACAAAAGCATGAAACATTTAATTCATTTTGAACGAATTTATAAAATTTGAAGGTAACCTATGCTCGAATTGAAAACCAAACACTGCAATTTCAACCAGACATATTTCAGAAGGGTGGTATGTACTTCCGTTAATGAACTGAAGGGGACTATCCAACATATTCATTATCTATGAACTTTCCTCGTTATAAGGAGCCGTCACTCAGTGCATTCTTGTGGAAATTCGTGAAGTTACAGCGTTTTTTATTTATTAATAAAAGCCTTCTTTCATTCCCATTTACACTGTTTTGAATGAAAATCAACATCTTATGCTATCAAACTTCATTGTAAACTGCTCTGTGTCGATGAATTCACATGGATATGCTAAAAGGGCATGTAGGGTTTTACCAAATGGCTAATAATCTATTTTGGGTAGTATTATATGAATTTGCATAATGGGAAACCCAAAACTGCTCTTAAAATACGTGTAAAACTGTTTCAAAATTATTTTTTTGGATGGATATGCAAAAAGGGCCTATGTAGAATTCTAAACTCCATTTCTGACTGCATTTCATGATTTTTCATCATGGGAAACTGAAAACTACTCTTAAAATTTGCTTGAAACCGTTCAAAATTGATTTTCTTAAAAGGATATGCAAAAAGGGCCTATGTAGGGTTTTAGCTAAATAGCCATAAATCCGTTTCTATGGATTGTAGAATGGCGAAACATGGCTCATTGTCTAGCCCATAGATTAGACAAACACGCTCATACCCTCTTTGGATTCCATCTCACACGTTCATCATTTTACAACTAAATGAAAACTTCAAACGTTAATATCTCAAAACACTGTATTGCCACTTAGGCCCTTTTTGGATAGCCCCCTTCAACTCAAGTCAAAATATTATGAATTCAATCTTGGTCATTAGCTGGACATTTTTCATTATTTATGTCTACTGCAATAATATGAACCAAAGTATGTTTATAAAATTGAAAAGTAGGAAATTTTGTCCAGCTGTTGTGGCTCGAGTTTTAAATAGAAAAATTTGTTATTTCTGGATACGTCAAATGCAGGCCTTGAATCTTTTCAATTTTGACTCAAATTAGTCTTGCTATTACATGTATATTAATAACAGTAGATGTAAATCTGATCCTCCAAATAACTTGAATTTTGGGCTTGGAAAAGTGAAACTCAAGTATGTAATACTGTAGATATACTGTAGATACTCAAGTTCAATATTTAAGTGCACCTTGTCTGAAAATCACATCTTTTTTTCCAATTAGTTATATAAGTTGCCGTCAAAATATTTAAAATATTGTTGTTTTTTACATCATGACAAACCCGGTAGAGTAAACCTTTAATTGCTTCGGATTTATCATAGGTCATTATTAAATTTTATTATTTACTTATACAACTTATTATTAGCATCTTATCCCATTGCTGACTGAAGCCCGGTTTCCAACGAGATTATGTCTTTTATTTTTTCCCTAAACTCGAATAAAACATTGAAAATTTCACCCTTTTTTGATTGTAAAACCTCTTTAACTTACCCTATCCAACATTTTCTCCCGTGTAATTGACAATATAAAAAAAATTGCTCTTATCTGGAGTGGAGTACATCGTCTTGTTTCTATCCTTTGATTTTGCAAAAGGGCGAGAGTAAAAACTGATGAATAAAATAAAAATTATGCAAAAACTTTTTTTTTTTAATCTTCTTAGTTATGGAGAATAGAGTGAAATGTAATTTCAAAAAAACATTCATCTTTTTTAGCCAGGTTTAATGAATGCCTCTTTTGAATTAAAAAAACAAAAAAAACAAGTGCATTGCCTCACTGGCCGTTTATAAATTCTCACTGACGATAATTTCTCAACAAATTTCTTTTTAACATTAAACAATTTGAATTGTTATTTTGTAATGTTCGACGATATGAAATGTATAATAAAATGAAACAAAAAGTTATTTTAAAAGAAAACCAAACAATTTTATTGCGTACTCGGGCACATATGTAAGCAGTCTCTTTTGTATTTTAAATCAGCTCCGTACAGGCGCACAGGTTTATAAATTTCTGATAATTTGATTGTCTGCGTAAGAGGTATAGTTACAGGTATGAAGTGAAGGAAAACTTTTCATTCCTTCAAATTACCCCTTAATTTTTTCTTTTCTTCACGATAAAATTCACAAATTGCGGTGAATTGTTGACTTCAATGAATGTGTGTTGGATAGAAGGTGGGGTAAATTGAAGAATATGCACGCTTCTTTATCATTGTGCTGAAAGGAAACAGGAAACAGTCATTATTGTCAGAGTTTATGGAATTACATGTTTCTTCTATTTGTAGCTGTGCGACTGTCGTAAACGCAGAAGCAAGAAACGTTTTTTTATACTTATACGTATTGCAATCACTAAAATCCTTCATATCTCCAGTTTTTCTACCTGTTTAACTGTTTAAGGACGAATTATTCAGAAGGTAGATATACTCTGGATAATGTAAGGTTCGGAGAGATTGCTCGAGTGTACAGACGCGTGCTGTTGTATAATGTCTGTGTTATTACAATATGAGAACGTCGTGTGCGAATTTCGAAAAATTGTATGTAGCTATATCAGGTTAGTTTACTATGTTGGTACTTGGTAATGAAAAATACGTTATAAATGACACTTTATGGGAGAAAATTGATGGAATATACATAGTTTTCTACACCACATGCACGAAAAGCGAGGAAAAACATGCCAGTTTTTAGTGCAGAAACTCAACACTTCTCCCATTATTTTTACTCGTAATTTTTTTTTGCCTAGCACTTAAATCTGGCATGCTTATAACCCTAGTGGAACAGCTGTTCTACAGTGTAGCCAACCTATTGGAACCTCGTAAAATTCAATGAAAAAGGAAAAAATGTACTCTGCCAAGTTACCCCCAGACGGGCCAGAGTGCCAAGTTATCCCGATTTAGGGTACGCGAAAATTAGATGCAATAAAAACCGAGAAAAAAGTACGTAAAAGTATTTTTCAAATACTTTGAATTTTGTCTTTTTCTACCTCAAAAATTTGTTCTCGCTCCTCACTGCAATTTTGGAGATTTGAGTGCAATACTCGAGGAAAATCCAAGCTGCCATCGCTGCTTGTTTGCTTTCCAGTACTGTATGGTTTAAGATTGTGACAGAGCAGTTGTAAGGGACTTTTTAGAGTGATGCAAGAGAAATTATTATTGACGTTTCTGCGTAGAATTGTTTTACAAGATTTTTTTTCAATCGAAAGTGTGTAATTTTACTGGACTCTGAAAAAGAAATGAACTTACATGAAAATAGGAAAATGTTGTAAGAGAATTTTGGACTAATTATTATGTTGTATATCTACGCGTAAGATCATGGTCTCATAGATCAACGTAGGTGTCGAATATACCAGAAACCTAAAATAATGATGTTTTCTTTCAGTGTGATGACTGCAGAATTCTCCGATGCATGCATAAAACATATTTATAGGTTGGTGATAGTATTTTTGCTCGGCAAATCGTTATCCGGACCATTAATCGCAGGTGCCGACATCTCTGTGTTTGAAGTTTTTGTTTTCATTTGACACTTCATTGCTCATTTGATCGTATCGTTTTGTTTTCTTTGCATAATATTTAATAAAAAAGGAAAATAAAGTCTAAAATCTTGCTTGAAAAAGTACCATAAGCTGTGGTAAAGTTGTTGTCCTTACTTTCGCCAAAGTTTGTGAATTGAAAATTACTTAGTTTGGATTATGTATTGCAGACATATTAGAACGAATTTCTATAGCCAAAGTTTTACCTATCTCTGTATTCCCAAATCGAAGTTCAACAATAACTAACTGTAAAGTGAAAAGAGTTTTTAATTTTCACGTCCCAGTTTTTATTCAATCGTCCCAGTAATATGCTTCTCAAATTACCTTCTTTGTGTCCATAATTTTTTCAGTTATGGCTTGTAAGATTCGTGTTCTTTGAAAACGGTTGAGTCGTTTCATCTATACAACATCGAGTTGCATAAGATCAGGCCTGTGTTTTGCCTGCGTTTTTGTTCAACACGTTTAAAAATGAAGTTAGTAGACTATAGCTGAATAGTAATGAAGGTGCTAAAGTGAGTAGTTGAGGCATCACAAATAAGAGATTTGTAGGCAATATTATTGTACTATTTTATTCGTGTGCAACAGTATGAAGATCTGTTGATAGATTAAATGAAATTGGAGCGGACTATGCTCATTTTATAGTACTTCACATGAAAATTCAGCGATTCTTTCGGTATTGATCTTGACCGAAAACGAAGAAAGAGTTCGCCCTTGATCTTTTTTATTTTATACTCGTAACTAATAATAATACATTACGTATTATACTTTTTTATTATTCTGAGAATTCGTAAATTTATGATTGCCAATTTATTTTTCGTTCAAATTTTTCTTCTGATCTTATGAGTTTTAGTAGTTTTTCTTTTTTGTCTCATATCTTGTAGTCTGTTCCAGTTAAGAGTTCCATGACGTCACGTTGCTTCTACAATTAAGTAGAAACTATTTTTAATTTCTACCAAAATTTTTTCTTCACATCTTTATGACGTCGTGGAACTCTTAACTGGAACAGATTATAGCTGCTGCTGCTGTTTTCACAATAATAATATTATTATGAGAAATTGATTCTTTAAAATCGTGTTACCGTCGAACGGGGTGACTTTACATTCAAGGGGCGACTTTACCCACTTCGTTTTAGCCCGATAAATAAATTGCCAGGCAAAAATTAAAACCAAAATACGATTTGGATCGAAGCAGCTAGAAGGAGGAAAAGAAAAAAAAGATCGCCGCCCTTACCTCACTTCACCCAGTAACAGAACAAGAAAATAAAGCGGCGATATGGTTTTTTCCTTTTTTCTTATTCGTCTATTTGTTTTAATCACAGACACTCAAAATATTCAGTTCGGTTTCACACGGTTGAAGTTGGTACTTGACTAGTTTCTTTTCAATCGTATGTCTGAGTACAAACATCCTTAAATTTTGCCTCCCCACCCATCAATAACCCGTCAATTACAAATTGATGGGTAAAGTCGCCCCATTGAGGGGTGACTTTACACAAATTTTTTGAAAAATCATAAAAAATAGAAGGAAGGCTGCAAACTCAAACTTTTTTTTACAATTGTGTTGAGAAATGTTAGACCTAAGTTTTAAAACCAAATTCACTTCAATAGCTTCGAAATTGGAAGAGTTATTAAAGGACAAAGTTGAAAAACAAAAAAAGTGTGTAAAGTCGCCCCATTCGACGGTATTCAATTATTGAAAAATGTTTTCTGAGAGTTGATTGGTACTTGAAAAGTTGGAAAACATTATTTTATCTTGTCTAGATAGTGTCTGTAGGAATTCAGTTATCATGAAAAGTTTACTGTTGACGTCAAAAAATAATTTAAACAATATTAATTACTTATTTCGAAAATACTCTTCTCATTATTTATTTATTTTTTATTTTCTTTCTTTTGTTTCAACCTCATACGAATTTTAGTCCAACTTTCAAAATACCTATAATATGATACGAAGATAGTTTTTCAAACAAACAATAAAGTTGAAATTCATATGCATGTAAGATAAGATGATGGGTTGTATAAAAATTTGGTGGGAATCTCTTCCTGTAAATTGACCTGCGAAGAGCCAAAATGAGGCCTGAAAACGGTGGTTTTGGATATTGGTTTGTTGGGTCAATTTTTCCATGATGAGACTGAAATTTTTTGGTTTCATATGGACGTTTCCATGGAGTTTCAAAATTGGTTATCTTTAAGATGGTTACTTTTACAGAAATTACTTTAGCTCGTTAGCCACAGACTTTACGAATACCTTTGTCGTCTATGGTCATTAGTAAAAAATCACTAAAGAAAAGAAAATTGTTATCTCATAAATTTATCATCATTGGCCAATAGAAGCAGATGCGTCAGAGGTTTTATAGCTTTAGATATAAATTTCTGATCGTAAAAATTCATTGTTTCTTGGCTTTTAATTACGTAATTGATTACTTTTTGTGGTATTTCGAGATTTGCCATTTAGTCGATGACGAATGTTCAACTTACTTTATTTGACTAAAAGTCAAACTTGCAATGAATTTATTAGAAAAGCTGATATGCAGTGTATTTTATAATCGATTTTGCATTTAACAACTTGACCTTAGTTTATGAATTGAGGTTTTGCAGAAAAAAAAGTAAAAGTGGAAATGAGGTGATACATCCGAGTACAAGTTAGTACTTTTGTTAGATTCGAGGAGAGAACATAGCTCATCGGGCCTGCCAAATATTTTTAAGTGGTACAGTGCCTGGTATTGATTGCTTCTCTTATATCCCTTTCATCCTATTTACTCGGGACCAGTATTATTTAGTGATCGTTAAACTAAACTACTATACTCTATGTTTAACGCTCCATTAAACCTGTAACTAGGGTTTGTAATACTGACTCCCACTCCCTAGTGATGTAAAACAATTACTCGTCCTTGAAATGAAAATCATTAGTATACAATGTAAGAGAAATAAGTGAATTTTCTAAACTTCGACTGGGAGTACCTCAAAACTGAAACTGTGAACCCGAATCCCTCTGGTCCTCAGGTCCGTGGTATTAAGGGTTCAGGATTTTCATTAACAGTGGCTATAAATTCAATTTAGGTATTAATTACGCCAAAATTAATAGTTGTCTAAAAAAAATATATGCTGCCCTAGTCCCATTCTCTACATCCAACTCTCGATAATCCCAGTTCGAGTATTCTATTGAGAATATCTATCACCATCTTCGTTTTTTGAATTTCCAGTATCAAATTTCAAGGCAGGTCAACAACTATTATTTTTAGGAAAATTTCAACCAAAAAAAAAAAAACGACTTTTTTCATCAGCGTTGCCACTGCAATATAAAATGATTATGATAATGTATAATTTCGTTTCACATTTAATTTCTAAACCCATAAATTAATGTTTATTTATCGATGAAAATAGTTTGCTTTCAATTTGTTGCATACACGTACCAAAGATTATTACTAACAATATAATTAATGCGGAAATGTTTTTTTGTTCTGAACTTAGTTATTTTCATTTTGCTACCGTCTGGTTGTACCGAAATCATATTTTCTCGTTGTTATATAATCAATTTTTTTCTTGATGCTGAATTTCATAGTTTTGCATTGCATTGTTTATTTTTTGCACGTTAAATTGTGACTGGTATTTTCTTTTGAAAAAATTCTCGTCTGACATTTACCTTTCACTAGTCTAGCGAAAATTGAAATTATTCGTGAACCTATTTTTTTTTAATAATTGTCAGAATGCAACGGATCTTTTCTCTCCTCAGTTGTAGTCGTCGAGTCGATATTTCATTGTACATGGTATTATCCGTAGATCCTAAAAAGAAGATACTCATCATATCGCATTCAAGTGTTTCAGTGAAAGTTTCGAAATTAATTTTTCATTTTTTCAGAAAAGTCAAACATTGAAACTCATTGTATTGAGGCTGCTGAATTAGGTACTGAAAAAAAAACTTGTTTATAGACTCTGGATGATTTGTTTAAAGTAACGCAGTGACTGATATTTTTCTATATCTTGAGGTTGCCTCGAGTGTCTGGATGAATTTGTAATTTATCTAAATTTTATAAATTTTATTGGTTATTTTCTCATTTTTGGGATCGTTAAATTTAGTACATATACAAATATATTAGAGATTAGACTCTGAATGCCAAATCTGTTGAATTTTAAATTTAAATAATGTGAGTGAACTATGTTTGTTTTAGAATTATTGTTCCATATTTTTATATTTATTTAAAGAATGTTTGCTGCTGAAAATTAGCCTCTAGTAGCGTTTCTAAATTTCTTATGGATTTAATTGAATTATGAGGAACTTAAAACTATTATTGTATGAAAAATTTGTCATTTTTATTCGAAGAGGGAATCTATATTGGTCTAAATGCCATTTTTGCTAGGTATGACTTTTTTTTTTTAGCAAATCATGATCTTATTACGAGTACATCATGCATTAACACGTAATAAGATTTGCTCAATATGATCGAAAAAAATTCTTAATATTGTTTCTAAAACTAGTTCAAAAAAATACTACGAAAAACTGGATTTTCATTTACTTAAGTAAAATTTTATCTTTGACACTTACAAGATAGACTATTTCCCATTTCATTTGTCGACCTACTTACTTTTGAAAGCTCGTTTTGTTGGTTCTCAGAATAACGGTTTTTCATTTCGCCATTCAAAATTTCAGTACCTATTTCCACAAAAGCTGAAGGTTTAAATAATCCTACTTGTTCGTTATTGTGATCTCCTTCAGCTTCGTTCTTAATTTGACATAATGTTTATAGAACTGTATCCTGCATGAGAGTTGACGTGAGTGATTTTTTTTTTCAATGTTATATTCTATCATTAGAGTTTTCTTCAAAATTTATGCTCCAAGGGACCGAATTGAAGAAAGAAAGAAAGAAAGAAGAAAAAAAACAGTGAAAAGTTAATCATCCGTATTTTATTGTTTTTTTTTTTCTTTTGCTGTTCTTAGAAAGTTTCTAATCTATCCACACCACTCCACAGTTACCACAAACTTTCTTCGTTAGCTCTCGGTTTTGTCTTAGATGTAACATTTGGTCAAATGCTTATTTTTAGAGTCACTATATAAATGTAGGTCATAATTTTTACAGTATGTTTTACAATTTGGACTAATAATTTTCTGACGAAAATAGATCGTCGGTTGCTATTTTTCTTCTTTTGAACGCAATTCGCGGCGAAAATTGCGCAGATACCACCATAGGCGCGGGTAATTTGAAAAAAAATTTCTGATTTCCTACCGCTGTTGTACTTGTACTTGGTGAAAAGTTGACGACCTTCCAACATTGTGCAAAAATTTGCGTCATTGTAGCGAAAAGAAACAATGTTTTAAATTAATGATTGGAGCTTGCTTTGAGAATTACGGAAGTTGGGGTGAATGTTTGACAAAACAACCGTCTATCTGAGTGCGTTTTTATTTAGAACATGAGACATTTCCGAGGGGCTTTTCAAAAGAAACTAATTTTAAAATTTTGATATTCAAGGTCTACAAAAAATATTTTATTTCAGACCATCAACATGAACTGCTGGAATGAAACCCTCCTCCTTTCCCTTCATAAATTATATTCTTATGTAACTATCTCAAAGCTGTATTTTATTTCGCCGGAAAAGTCTGAATTCAAATTCTATTCTTATGGGAAAATCAACCGAATTTTCATAATAACTCTTACAAATTTATTTTTATTTGAGTGGAATTTTTATAGTGGAATCTGTGAAAGATCATTATAGATAGTACATACCTGAAAATTTCGCCTAAACTTGAACATTAGAAGTCGTTTCAGAAATAATTTTGTTTTTGGCTGTGCTACTCGTATAAAATTCAACGTCACTAACTCGAGCTGCTTGTCATATAAATCTCTCAAGTCGAAGTCCTGGATAATATTTTCCTTATGGCATTGAAAACTGAAGTAGACAGTCAAACAGATAGTATATAAATACCTAGAGATAAAGTAGTGAGAGGTTGAAATGCACCTCGCATGCATTTTTTACCTAATGCTTATGCATGTGCAACGTGTATAGAATAATTATTGACTCATGTCCGTTTTTATTCCGTATTCAAGATAAGAAAAATGTAGATAGGTAAAGCAGTTTTGAAAAAAGTAAGAGAATCTGGATTATTTAATTTAGATTAAATTTCGATTTGCTCTGCCACAAATTTTGAAATTTAAGCTATTATCTAATACTTTTTTTTTCTGTATTGTCAAACAGCTGATCCAAGTGAACTCAATACGATATCAGATGAAACGAGATGGCCTCAACTATTAGCAGTAGCATTCACCGTTACTTGTGTGTTGGTGTTATTGGGATGTCTGAGCTGCTGCAAACAGCGTGCTGGATTCAAGGTATTTATATGTACTTTTCCTCCTATTTGAAAAAAAAAAAAAATCTCGTCTATGTATTTATAATAAAACATAATATTTATAACGCTGAGAGCAGGAGATGGAATTATAATCAGTAGGTGTGTTGGATGGTCAAGTTGTAAATACCAAAAACGGGTGTTATTTACGTGGGGACACTTGACAACGTGTGGTATGGTGCAGTTTTTTGTACAGCAGAGTGCAGAGTGCAGACTGCACCGGGTTGTGATTTTAACTGGTTGTTGGAACTGAACTTGCGTTTTGAATTATTTCTTATTGCGATGGTAATCGGATTGCCCTCTAGCTCGATAAGCTAATATGCTTCAGTTTAAATAAAAAAAAATTCTTGGTCATGCGGTACTAATAAAATATCCCATTACACATAGTGTTTGTCCTACCAGAAGGACAGAAAGTGCTTAAATTAGCTTGTGTTAAGGGTGGGACTGGTAGGACGCGTGGTCCTGCTGGCAGTACGATGACGTATCTATGGTTAAATTACTGCAATGTTCAATCAATTTACTGATTTTGAAACAAGAAGAGAATTTCCAATCGCTCTTTCTTGATACGTTGTATCTTCGCCTTTTCGGTTGTATTGTTGGAAATGGCAATTGATATTTTTTAATCGAAATTGTTCTAAAAATTGAATTAATTTTTACCCGTCCTAGCTGAACAAATATCTCATCATGCTTGAATTACTAAAAATATTCTGTGGACGTTGGATTTCAAAATGTTAAAATCTGATATCCTGGTGTCATTACAATTCAAATTCCGTACGAGTATTTCATATAAATTATTGGTACTTTCCTAGTACGAGTGCGTGCCTTTCATGACGTCTTCTTCAGAAACCCTTCTTGCTTTGCTACAATATAAAATTTTAAATGTTTAATTTTATTTTAAATTCATTTTCAATCGTGGCTTTCTCATCAGAAAGCATATTCGTCGATTTGAGATTGTTGTTTTTCTTTAACCGTTCCTCGCTAAACTCATTGTCACTGCCAGATGAATGTACAACCTAATATCAAAATGAATAACCTTTGTTGAAAAAATTCTAATTAGAAAACGAATGCTGTATATACTCGAATTTAGATGCGTTCAGGATCACCGTCGCGTGAATGCATACTTTCTCGCGTGTCCTTACTCTTGAATGTACGAGTACGATAATATTGCGAAATCAAGTTTTATTTTTAATTAATTACTAATGTAACCAGGCAAAACCATGTATTGATTATTATCTAATACTGTATGAGCTCGTTTTGTTGAATATTTAGGTAGACTTCTAACGCGCAGGTTGCTTTTTGGAAATATGTACTTACTGAATTTGCAATCACTCGCAAACGAATTTTCATTTTTGGAATTCTTCCGAATTTCTTCAAAATTTATTGTACGAGTAGATATACTTTGTTGGGTACCTTATAAGTACAAAGAGAGTTGCTGGTCTGCCAATCATGTTAACTTCCTAGCGAGTATGCGGGATTCTAGAATTCAGCACCCGCAATGAAAAAATGTAAAATTCAATAATTTTTGAATTTATGAAACTCTTGCTAGAAATATAAACATGCAGTGAAATAATGAGGATAGTTGATGAAACAAAATTGAAATTCTTGCATTCAAAATTTCCACCTGGAAGTTGGATGAAGAAGTGAATGGATATTATGAAGAAAAATATCATCTTCTAGATAAATGTGCCGATTTTGAAGTCAAATACCTAATTCACCACCATATTATTGTCAGAATCGGGTTTTTGAGTGGAGAATACTGGAAAGACGATGAAAAATCTTGAAATGTATTATGTTTCATTTATGTCATGGGGTCAGTTCACAGGGATAAGTTTTGCTGCAGGACGTGTGTTACGAGAGATATATTATAGTGTCTATATGTATATCCCAAAATGCACAGCAGTCAGCAGAAGAAGCTTCGTAAATTAATTCAACAATATTATCGCAAATTATTTCATTAGATTTTTCTTCTAATACTTGTCACATAAATAGCAAAATTTTATTTTGAGAGAACAATACTACTCGCATGTGATTGTACTCGTACATTCGTGGAATAATTGTAAGTCTGCGAAAATCATGCAAATTTGGTGGTACATTACTCAATTTGAGCTACAAGTATTATTATAGGTAGGTATCCAACGAACTACCCAGTTTTAATTTTGTCCCAGTTTCAAGATTTGCGCGGTAATGCGGTATTGAGTTTCAATATTATTGAAATTTATAATATAAAATTAATTTGCACTTTGTAAACGTATCGCATTTAATTGGTTTTTTTTTTTCGAAATTGAAGAAGTATAAACGTTTTGCCTTCTTTTCTTTTTCTCAGTGTTTACGTTATTTCATTCAGATACGAATAAATTCATTAAAAGACTGCGTGACGTGTTTTCTGAAACTTCGCTAGCTTGGTATCACAACTGTCACGGGTTAAAAATGTGGCGTTAAAATTTAATTTGCTCAAAATTTTTGCACTGTATCAGTTGAAAATCAAATTTTTTCTGTTTCAGTAAACATTGCACTTGCAATTACATAATACAGAAACGTGTTTGTTTAGGTGTTTCATATATTCAATCTATTCATACATTAATTTATTTTTCGCTGAATAGTATTTTTATTGTTTTGATACAGTTATCTGTCAATTTTTGTGCATCATGACTTCTCGTAGATGCAAAATTTTTGTTGGTATTGGGGAAAAAAAAGGAAATAAACGGCGCGGCGGAAAAAAATGATTTATCATGCAGTGTCCGTGAAAATGGTTTTGAGATCCAAATGATGCGGAAACCAAAGTCACCTCACAATAAGGAAAAATTACGTTTCTGATGAAATTGATTTTTTTTTCTTGGTTTTCCAATAGGTGGCGAAGAATTATCGTGCACAAGGTGAGGAAGAGTGAGAATCGATTAGTTTTGTTTTCTTGAAAGCTTCATAAAAATGTATCCATTATACATTGCCTTCATTTGTGCCAAAAGTAAGAAATTGGTTTTACATAGAAAATTTGGAATAAAAAAGACAAATTATTGGAAAACAGGTTAATTGAAATAGTTCTTTTGTATTTTTCGATACCCAATTTTAGATTTGATGAGAAGAGCTCTTCATTGTCTGAGTATTATGCTTAATAGCTATTTCTATTTTATAGGATTTACCAATCTTTTTTTTTTTTTATTAGAAAAACAAATAAAAATCAATTTTATTTATGAAACCCTGGTTGCCGCCAAATTTTTATTGTATTTTCGAATTCTAGATTTTCGTTTTCATAACTTTTATCGCTGAAAGTAGTCCTTCGTGTTGATTATAGAGTTTCCTGAGTCTTATTGCTGTCGTAAAAATATAATATTTTTCCTAAATCATCTTTAGTCATGTAGATAACTGGCTTTATATATAGCTTCTCAAATATGTGTTCTATAGAATTTTTTTTCTTTCACGTCGCGTCGATCGAAAAATTGCTAATAACATTTTCGGGGATCATGAGAGCTTTTTTGGAATAAAAGAAAGAGATACTTTCTTTTTCAAAATCAAAAAATACATTTTCAACAAAATTTATGGTATTTAAAATTTTTTTATTCTTTGTACTTTTTTATTTTAATGATCACTGCAGCGCCCTTGGAAAAATATTAGGCATTAACCCATTCGTGTCTTCACTCACAATCTCTTCACTTTTTAATTAAACTGCTATTTACGAGTAATAATAAGTGATCGAAGGAAAGATGGTTACAGCGAGTTTGAATGTTGTCGTTTTTCGGGTGGTATTGCTCTTTAATTTTGCCAGCCGCCTCTTCGTACCTCATTCCATTGTAAGTGGCATTATTTAAAAAGTTGATCGACTTATTTATTGAAGTGTAAAGTATATTATGACGTCGTCAATATAACGTTGAGTAAGAAGCAAACGTATTTCTTTAATTTATTTTTACGTGATCCTTAATTTTTTTCTACCTTCTGCTGTCTTTTTTTCCATTCTTTTTATGTTCTTCGACGTTTTAATCAAAATGTTTGCACTTTTTACTCACTGTCAGTGAAGAGGAAAAAAAATGGAAACAATAACATTTTCATGACAGGGCGTATATTCGAAAGGTGTGTTCCGGAAGGATTTTTTGTAACGTTATTTTTGAGGACGACGATAAAGACGACGCCTTCTGCGCTCGCAAATGTATTGTCTATCATAGTCTGAGGAGGACTCAGACGCGTTGAATATACTGAGGCCATTTTTGCGGTGGTTCGATTGACTCGTTATGAGGCGAATAAAATTGAAAGGTTTCCAGTGAAACCCACAGTATTATGGAATCCGTCTGATTTAAAGAGTGATCTTCGGCGGGGGAGTTATGAGGCATAAATGCACCGGTTTAATCCATCCATTTACCATATAAAAAAAATTTCATCGCCTTTACGAGAAATTCTTTATAATTAGTATACCCGTATATACTGGGGAGCTGTTTGGCTTTCATTATGGCGTCCGGGGAAAATTCGACCAAACATCCCCTTGCACCGCCACTAAGGAAAAAATACACTTTAAACATGGTGTATAGGTTTATGGCGTCCGAAATTGGACGTCATAATGGTAGAAACAGACAAAATGTAAGGACGCGATATTGGTAGTCAAATAAACATAAGGGTTTTTATACTACTTATACAGACTTCTAAACGCTCGTCTATCTTCGAACTTTTTGGACTGACTGGTTTTTTGCTCATCGGATTCTTGTCGGTGTGTTGAAGAATTGAGAAGTCGTCGAATTGGTTTACTTTTTTTTCACGAAACAAAAAACTGTTTAATCTCCATGAATATTTTTCACAATATTGAGAATAAAATTGCTAGTAATTGTTCGTTTTAAAAAAAATCAAAACTCTATCGAAGGAAACCCCCCCCTCCTCCGAAAAAAAAGGTAAAAAAATAATGAATTAGGCTTATAATTTAACCCGAATGAAACAGCTTATATTGTACTGAAGGCACCTTTCTTTGCTGGGCGACGACCATTGTAGGTTAATTGCGAGGGATAGTTTTGGCCTTGGTTGAGTGATGTTGACTAATTATTATTGTTGTGTTTTGTTTCGGTCGTTATGTGAAAGGAGTCTATCGAAAATTCAGTGTAAAAATGTAACGGTGAATCGATTCGGTTTTGGCACTAAGTATTTTATTTTTGTGCAGTCAGGCCAGTCATTTAATTTTGTTTTTCTCCTATAACTTTTTTTTTCTGTTCATTCTGCAGTGTTGTTTCAATTATCCGACTAGTTGGCTCGGGTGGATCGCTATTTTAACGATTCTTTTGTGGCTCGAACTTGCAGAAAATGTGTTAAGATAAATTATCGGCGACCGATGCAAAGCTGCGTTCAAAACGAGGCAGATTTATAACAATATCTTTGAAAAATTGATGGGAGGTTCTACTCGTAATCATTTTTGTGTGTGAAGTACGCACTTTGATCACTGATATTCAAAAGTGGGCTATTTAGAGTTCACAGTTCATTCGTTTCACTAGCTTTTACTGACGAACTGCACGTGTTGAGCCGTCATTATAGCTATTTAATTTGTACACCTTTTTTTTAATAAGCTTCTTTTTTTTTTGTGCCTAGGTATCGTTTGAACGAACAAGTTGAGAGGGTTTAATTGCTCGGTTATGTTTGTAAGTGATAGCTGTCTGTAGCTGCAAACACGTCCTCGAGGGCTTATATTATTTTTCATCATTATTTATGGTTGCCAAGTTTGAAATTCTGAAAATTTGAAACGGTCGAGAGAACTACTTTCGGGGTGAGGCAATATTAATTTCGACTCTGATCTTGCTTTTGTTTCTGCGAATTGTTCTCAACTCAAGCTTGTTTCAATTTTCGTAATACTTTCTTCTGAAGTATTTATTTGTCCTCGCTTTTTCTATTTTGTGACTTTATTATCATTATTTATCATTTCTATTTAATTTTCACTCTGAACATTTTTTTTTATTGGAAAGTATAGAATAACTTTTATTTCTAGCATTTTTTCTAGACATCAAAACTTAGTTAGTTATCAACAGAAATACAGTAAATTATTCTGGTATGGTTACAATCAATAATACCTCTTCTCAGTGTATTTCATCTATGCTCAATGTTTGAAGAAAAAAAAATTCAGTTCAAAATTTTTTATATTTGTTTCAATTAAAGAATATTTTCGCACTTATTCTACCAACTGATGTTCGTATTCTGAGCATACCGTTTTTTGAAACTGGTCCAATAATATTGAAGGTGATTTTTGCTCTTTTCTGACCCCTATAATATGGGAGAAATCTGTGTATTACCATAATTTTACTCATTAAAAAAAAAAAACGTACATTAACTCAAAACGGATGAGCCGTCGGAATTATATTTCTTTGCGGAGTGATTGATGATTTGCCCTGGTATATCCTAGAATTTCCGCAATCATGCTTGTTCTCCTAACCGCAGCTTTGCTTTTGATAAATCTACTGCCGCTGTGCGAGATATGACGTGAAATTTTGTGAATTATATGCGATGGTTATTCGTTCACATCGAGTGAGTTTGGTGCGTAATCATTTAATTGAGAATGGAACCACCGAAGCAGAATGGCGTAACTCCCTCTATAATGTACTGTACTTACTAATTTACGTGCCTACTTCGTGGGGCACTGGTTCATATAACACGTGCCATCCACTCATTGTTGATGTATTATTATATTGTATTAATGTAGTCGATTTTTGGGGACATTGACACCTACTTCCTGTGAACATTATTCTGAAGTTGGTAGTAGGTACTTTAGTACCTAAATATAGGTGATTTTGTTTAGTAAAAATTTGCTGAATATCAAAATCAGACACTTGGTACCATCCCATTTTTCTGAATGAAAGAGTCTCATTTTCAAAGTAACATAGATCAAAATGAAAAAATCTTGAGAGAGAGAAAAAGAAAAAGAAATTCAGCATCATGACTAGTAGGTAGGTAGCTACATAGCTACAGAAGTGGACTCAATCATCCTCAATCTACTAAGGTCTAATGAAGTCCATTTGTGCACCATTCGATCCATCATACTCGTATAGATAATCAGCTGGTCTCATTTGCACTAGAAAAAAATCGTACTCGATGTCATGACTAAAGTGCACTTACGTATAATAAACTTGCTATCGTATTTTTGCTTCTCGTATCTTTTTACTCATACCGCGTATGTGATTTGTTTCGAGAGTTGAATTTCCGCTCACCACTTTGCCTGCAGCTTCGCCCACTTAATTCTCTCGCCGTAATAAATTTAATGGACGCGGATAGTTCGACGACGCGTAGTCCTTGACGATCTCAAGTGACGAAGGACGTGCTCGCAAAGAAAATTCCTTACGACTCGTGACATTCGCATTTCTATTCGTATATTTTATAGTTCGTAAGGTACCTTATACACTACAATTTTCAAGGTGCGCATTTTAGGGAAAAAAAATTACACCACTCGAACCGTTAATTTGTATCCGCAAAAATGAAAGCCATATGTCTTTCACAAAAGTAAAGTTGTAAACAGGAACAGGTGAGAGAGTTAACAAATAACTTGAATTTCTGCAGCACTTTAAGTATTCATTGCTAATAATCGGCAGCTGTTAATACAAGTGATGGGAGTTCAAGCACCTGTTTAAAAAATGATATCAATTAAAGGCATGTTTATGGGTGATTCTACAAGAATGTTGATTTTCTTGTCCCAGCTGAATATCTTACCAACCAGAAGAGTTACAGGATTTTACTCTTTTTTTTTTCATAGTGAAGAGTATCTCTAGTACTACTTGATCCATACATCAGAAGTATTGTAAACCTCTTCATGCGGGGGTAAAATCTGTTCTAAATGGTCAAAATGTCTTCTATAACCTGTCCATCCCTGGCTGTTTTCAATGCTACGAGTATATAATTAGCTCTACAAGCTTTCTCTATGTACTTAGGGCTGAACTGGTGCAGGAATATTATTCTAATCCCAGGATTTGATGTATGAAGAAATTCTGCTCTGTCTAAAATATTGACTCTTTGTGACATAATTTTCTTTGTTGGAATTGAGGTTGTCTTTTTTCAATTTTATCCTGGAATTTTTTTTCCAAAAACGAACCATTACTTAGACACTAGATATATGTTAAATGTGGATATGACTATTAAATTTCATACAGCCAGTATTCTTAGTTGAATATTATTAAGACGAATATAATTATTTTAATAAGAGTTTGATATTTCGCTTAACGGAAGTATGGAAAAGAAAGCAAGACTAAAAATTAGAAGTAAAAGTGATAGTTGTTCCTTGGCAATGGAAATGTGGAGCAAAGTGCTTGGAATTGCAGAAGATTTGCAAAAAAGTAAATAAATTGCAATTTTTATCGTCACCTGTTGGTGGCTCTTGCTAACTGCTTTTTATTATACCTTCTCTTTGGAGATACTTGCATTTCGTGCTTATCGACCATTACGAGGAAAAATAAAGCAGAAGCAAAAAAAAAAAAAAAAAAAAACACAAAATACCAACATCGAGGAACAAGATTTGTATGTAGGTCGTCTGTCATCTGTGTTTAATACACATACACTTCGTAATGTTCTGTACCCACCTGATTATAAATGCTCTATGTTTGATTGCAGTCGCTCGTGGCTTCTTTGGTTTTTATGGTAGTTCTGTTTGTGCCTTTTTGTCTTCTTCCACCTTTGGCATTTTCAATTCTTTTAATTTTTTTATCGGATAACGAACTTCATTTTTCCTCCCACTTTCTTGTTTCATTCGATGAATAGAAGAGTCATGATTGGACTCAGTCGTCCCAGTAGGCCGGAAGTCGAACGTAGTTTGTTGGTCGAATACAATACCAGTGGGACTGAAGAAGAGGAATAAAGTTTCCACGTGAAAAACCCTGACGCCGTTTTGGATTTTGATGGCAGTGCCGTCGCTCGGTCAATGTAACTGCTGGCCAATTCAATTTTCTAACGATAATCGTACACAAATGAAGCTGATGAACTTCTTCCGACATCGGCAATGGCTGTCTTACGGTGAAGAATTAATTTTGCTCGATGCGGAAAAGTGATGAGCTTTAAATTACCGTAGCAATTTTTTGTTTGTACGCGTATATCGTATGCTGAAAGAAGTCAACATACGTAGTTGAAACTAGATGTTCCAGCAAACGAGACAAAATTGATTTTAGATGTTTTCCTCTTTCCCAAAACATCGGAATGGATTTAAAGATGCATATTTTTTCAATCGTCGAGGGGATCTTTTTCGATGTCGTTGGCAGCGGGTCAGAAGTCAAAACTCTGAACTTCGACACGAATGAAGTAAATCATTTTGTTGGTTCAGGTTCTCTAGTGTACGTTTGAGTTAGCAGCTTATATTCAAAAGGGTCGAATGTACTCCTTATTGAGAGTTGTCAAGGCTGCAAAGCTGCTAAAATTCAAATACAGCTGCATTGAATCATCAACATGGTGCTGCTATAAGCCACATATTATTTACTTATGAATTAGTGAGAGGTATTATGGAAGTGGTCTGTCATGTTTTGAATTTTTTTAATAAAACTTAATCGTTCTCTAAAAATATTATCAATTTTCGGTTACCAATAGAGAAGATGTTGTTGACAACCCAAATCTACTCTTCACTCAGTTTTTTAATTTTGGACTTGAAACTTTTTTCTATTAAGCTTTATATTTTTGCTCAAATCAACAGAAAAATAAAATAGGGCAGAGGTGCGATTGAATATTAGAAATGAAATTATCTGAGATGAGTAAATCAACATAGTTGGAAACTCATGTAGGCCACAAAAATATCAAGAAGTCACGATCAAAGAAGTTATTGGTTGGAAGTTCTTATTTTGAATAGTTGGTATGCTATACCAATGTTATCAGATTTTTGTGGCACTTCATTTTTCTTTTTTTGCTTTGTTAATTTTCCATATTGTATGGCCTACGAGTATAAAGAATTGGCTTCAATTCGAGCTCTATAACTTATGAAGCGGAGCTGAGAGGAACCAAGTTTTACAATTAAAACTAGAAATTCCATAAATTATAATAAAATGTCACTTTCTTTGGACCTCCTACAGAAAATTAACTTTTTTTTTGTCGATCATTTTTTCATATTCGCTGAAGGACAAAATATTTCTACATTGTGTAGTGAAAATATGAAGAATGATTTTGTCAAATTTGTGGTAAAACTTGTTCGAACGGTTGAGTTTATTCTTAATATTATTGCTTTATTGCAAATTTTGTATTCTTTTACTCGTTATTATTTTACATAAAAAAAAGCTTGATACTTGCGAAATTATTGGCTCATCTTTTTACTGATAGCTTTTATACCTGTATACTTGAAAACTAGTATTCTTCATTTACTTGCAGAAATTTGTCAGAATAAAATTCTGGAAAAAAATTTTTAATGCTTCTCATAGGCTATACTGGTATATTAAGTTACTTCTGAATTTTTATAGTTGAGAACTCATAAACTTACCCCTCACCCCTCTTTCATCAAGTTACTTGAACTGGTTCAGTTTCTTTTTTTGCGCGCACTCCGGTGTAATATCAGTTTTGTACGTGAGATGAGAACAAAATAACGTAATTAGAAAATTTCTATCAAATTCACGTTCAGGCAGAGTTGTTCCTCTGTTGTGTTCACGACAATTCGGACGTGACACGATTTTCTTGTCTGGTATAATATTCATTTATTTCACTTTATAATAATTATTTTTGGGAACGTATTTCAATGATTTGTGACTCGATATTTGCTGCACTTTACTTTGTTCCTAAATCATTTTATGAGTTAGATTTGTACACTCATAATTGGAAGAAAGTTGAATTTAATTTTGTCGTCGTGTTTTCTGATCCCATTAACACATATTTGAGCTTCGTAAAAACGAAAGCCAGTATTTTTGGTGAAAAATTACGGCATTTACACGTTTTTTGTGAACGTGTATATTAGATTTCCAGGCTAGTTTTGTATTTACATTTCAGCAATGCCCTCTTTTGATATCGTTTCGTTTGTCGAATTAAAAATTTAACAGATATATCTATTTAAAGTGTGTCAGTATATGTGATAACGGAATTTAAAATTCTGATGCTAAATGAGGTTTCACAAAAAATTAGGTATGGTCAGAGTGAATATGAATGCGCGTTTGATTTTGTTGCACAGTATTTTGATCTTATTATTATACTTACCTATACTCGTCATAGGTTGGGATCTTGCTGGCCCTAGTCCATACATGGAATTATTAACTAAATGATTTAGAATACTGTACATGCGCCTTTGTGTAATAAGCTCGTCAGATTTCGTTTATATCTCCCTTTGCTCTCCAGTTTTACCTTTCTGACTATTCCTTAAGGACATTTATATACTCTTTCAAATGGCCCTTTTTACTTTCAGGTTTCTTATACCCATCCCTATGGGCAAAATATTTTGAAAACGAATCCGTTTTATTCCGGGTTATAATCCGTTTCTGGATTATAACCCGGAATTTTCTTGTTTTCCGGCTTCTAAAACGAATTTCGAACGGATTGTAATCAGTCTTGCCGGTTTTGTTCTGAAATGAGTCCGGATTATTTTTCGTGAAGGCTGTTTTGGCCTGGCGTGAAACCGTTTTACAAACGGATTTAGAAAAATCGCCCAAAAATTATTACTGATTATAATCAGGAAATCCGTTTTACAAACGGATTTGGAAAAACTCTCCGTTTCCAATCAAGATAAAAAAAATATCTGCAAATTTCTAGATCCGATGGTCAAAAATAGAAACGGACTGAAAACGGATAAAATTCTCATTTTCTGGATCATTTTCTCATTTTTTGCCCAACGGGATTAGCTGTCGCTAGGAAACGAATTGTCTTTTATGAATACTTTCTGCTCACGACATACTGATACATGAAACACCTCTCTTGAAACATTTAATTATTTTTAGAATTGTGACCTGTACGCACGAAATTATATCGAATTTAAACGTACTGTAATAAAATCAGTCAAATGCGAGTAATTAAAGTCATTTTCAAAATTAAATATCCGTAAAATTTTAAATATCAATAATACTTGCAGAATTATTTTTGAACTGCATTCAACCTTAAAAGTATAGAATACGAGCAAAGCGATCGGCGATCATTTTATAATTATTTCATTATAGTGACAGCGAGTGAAGTGGGGTTCCTAGATTACTAGGTCAAGTGAAGCAAGTATAAGAAGAAAGCTCCTGAAGCAATTATTATACTCGTAAATGGACAAAATTTTACTCGACTATTTATTTTATCCTCAGCTCTAACTTATTTTGTCATATCCCTCACTGATGAATACCGATTTTGGGCTTTAAAATTTTCTTTTGATTCGATTGTACCGTAATAGCTGGTTCTCCGGATATAACTGCGGTACTCGGAGATATATATTCACAACACCGTGCAATATGCATACTTGGGAATGGCTTCGTTTTGCACAAACCTCACAGACCCTTGCAAGTAAAAACATATCCAAGTATATTCTGAGAATTTCGAATTTGTGCTCTAAACCTTGTTTGAACAATTTCTTTCTCGATGGTCGATTTCAAATTTTGCCACTTTTTGAAGAATCCAAAAGCATAAACGGAATGTCAAAATGGATGTCAAACGTACCTGAAGCTCTGCTCTTTCATTATTTCAACATAGGAAGGGTATTTTATCAACCAGAACTGTCTGTATCAGCGAATGCTCCATCGCGTGATAGTTGAAATAGGACATAGGGTGCGTTGTTAGATACAATGAAAAGTGAAAAAAAGAGTCTGGAGATTACCGTCGTAATCAATTATTTATGTGCGGCTGTATAATTTGCGGTAGACGGATGCCGGAATGTATTGACATTTACGGTTTAGGTGTACCTTTTTCGTGCGGTATCTAAAATAATGGTTTTGCAATTTCGCTTTTCGCGGATCGTGATTTATTAAGTGTTTCGCGCCGTTTTTTAATTCGACCTTGGCGGAAGGCGTGGACTTTGTGCGGATATTTTGACGCAAAAAATAAATATTTAATTTTTCCGACGGGTATCGTGAGTGCCTATACAGTCAGAAGAATCCTAAATCATTGTCTGTATACAGGGTAATTCAAATTTTGAAGCACAGTATGGAAATATAGCATTTGATGCGTCAAAATTTAAATCACCCTTTGAAATATACGCTCGATTCATATTATATTTCCACCCACCAGCTGAGAAGAACCCAGTATAGCGTAACCAGTTTAGTTAGGTGGGTCTGCAAGGGGATTTAATGGGCCATGCCCACCCAACCCCCGTCCAAAAATTGTTTTCCTGGTTTAGCTCTTGTTCTTGCAGGAATGCCAACTGTAGGGATTATAATCCCAGAAACCAGCGATTTTTGGCATTTCAGGTACCTATTTAAGGGATTTTTCGGAGTTTTAGGAATTTTATAAAGTTTTTGGAACTGTATAGGGTTTTTTTTTTAAGGACTTCAATGATTAGGTCTCAATTTTCCAATTATTATTCATTAAGTAAAGAGATGATATTATTTTCTTATTTTGGTATTTTAGTTTTTTTATTGAAATTCTGCAGATATCGGTTTGAAAAAATGTTTTTTGTCGCTAAAATCCACATTTTTAACGAAAAAACCGATTTTAGGGACTTTTTCATTTCTATGGACTTTGGTTGGCTCAAAGCAGGGCTTCTTAACAATTTGCGTTGGCCACGCTGTGTTTTTAGTTGGTGCGCAGAAAGTTGAAACGAACGTGTATTTCAAAGGGTGATTGAAATTTTGACGCACCAAATGCTATTTTTTATAGTGTGTCGAAATTTGAATCACCCTGTATATTCGACGAAGGCTAATTCAAGAAGAGGTTTAGTTAATATTTTGATGAGTCAAAATTTATAGAGAACTAACTGTTTTATGAAAATTTTATATATCTTCACATAATATTGTATCAATCCTGAACTATACCGTCAGACTCGACTTCATACTTATATTTTTGTTGAATTCAGACTTCCTGTAGTGGTTTCTGAGGTATGTCGTCGTACTTGTGCGTGACTTTCATGTGGTAACTATTACAATGAGAGAGAGCCTTAGAGAAAGGTCGAAGTAAAGTAAACAGTAGCTGCGTTAATCGCTGGAAGTGATGCGAAGATACCAATCTTTGGCAAACATAATTCTGGGTGCACGTGAGAATATTATTTTTGCCCAGTCCAGGTTTTTCGTAACTTTCAGCACCAGCAAATTAGGTGCTTTTTCGCTTTTTGTTCGATGGAAACTTCGTCGTTTACTGTAATATATGTATTATCGATAATTTATAATTCGTGAGTCACGACTCGCTGATAATTCATTATCTGTTGGGCGTCCCGTGACTGGTTCACATTTATTCGATTTGAAAAAGTAGGAATAAAAAATGGTCAATGCTATTGTGAGAGCGATTGGATCGTCATGAAAGTTTTATAATTTCATGAATGACCAGCTTGTTTTTGCAGGCGGTAGCTATTAATTTCGTTAATTGTAAATGTTTATTTATTTATTTGTTTGTTTGTTTGATTTTGCATTTCGAAAAGAAATTCTTTTTCTTGTTCTTGCTTGCAAATTAACGAATAGTTTTGAATTACGGATTAATAATCTTTTTACGAGATCTATCGGATTTTTCTCCAATGAAACTGTTTTGATAGATCTCCGCTGAACTTGGATGCTATTTTTTCCTATCTTCATTTATATGCGTTGATATTTGTTTTCTACCTGAGCCCCCATAATACACTGATGTATTACGAATTGATCAGAACAGATCTGGTTGCTGGTAGACTAGTATGGTATGATTTTAGATGATATTCAACGCCTTTGTGCAGCGTTTGATTAAACTAATCTGTACTCTAAATATTGATGTTGGAAATGTCTTCGATCTCAATAGGGGACATCACTTTTTAATATCACGCAGGTTAAAGGATTGCCTAGCAGGAGCGAACCAGATATTTTTGGTGTTTGATCAAATGAATACAAGTTAATATACCTACCTACAATCTTCAAGGGAGGAAAATCCGTACAAAATACTAGCATATAATAAATGTATTCATTTCTCTGCTAAGAGGAAATAAGATTTATAAATTGAAGCTTTTCAAGGTGGACGTTTGTTTAACCAAAAGTAAAGGTAGCTAGGTTGACTTCTTAGGATCTGCTATTAAAAAAGATCTATGAAAATTCGTAATAGCCAATTAGTGTCATACATGTAAGACAGAATATTTTTAGCTAAGCCTTAATATTTTCGAATTTTGATTTATTTTTCATCGGAGATTATTGGAAACAAATAAAATAAGAATTATAATATTCGGGCATTTTGAAATAATTATAGATTTTATTTTCAACGTTGTAATGGTGTATAGACTTCTGGCAAAACTTGTGAATTTTTTTTTTTTCAAATAAAATAGTCAGCATGATGAATTAATTTATCAGTTATGAGGGAACTAAAGAAGATAACACCCTGCACTTGTATTCTCGATCGTTTTTATTAGAGATATAAAAACACCTATATTTTATCAAGATATTTTCTGTATGAAATTGAGAAACATTATAATAGCATTCTGATGGAATTCAGATTAAGTTGAACACACGTCTGAGAAAACATGAACGAATATTTTTGGAAAATGGTACCTACTGCGATTTAATTATGGATCTCTCTGAAGTGGTATCTTTGTCCGCAAATAATCGCGCGAGAAATTTAATGAACCGACTAATGAGAGTGCAAACGTAAAATATGAAACATGCAATTTTATGGTTTACTTACACTTGGTAAACCAAAAGTAAAAGTGTTATCGCTTGCCTTATCAATGAGAAAATGCATATTTTGCTCTCGTTCGCGTAAATCAAGAACTCTTCGGCATGTCATATTTCGGATAGCTGCAGCATCCAATAAGGTTAACCCATATCAACACCACGATAACTAAGATTTTCTTTTAGAAATTGTATCCGCGTGTCTCCTTTTTTAGTTACAGTCAAGTTTTTGTACGTGTGCAGATACTGTATATAGTGCCTGGATGAACGATCACTTTGCTAAAAGTGACAGCTAAAAAGCATAATTTTAGCTGTTTAAATTGTTCCTCCGTTGGTTTTTGCTCATCGAAAAATTTGTACACGGAAACCGATTGTTGCAGTGTATGTATAGTGTATGCATATATGTTGTACGTGAGAAGATATAATACGTATAGTGTTAGAGAGAAAAAAAAAGTAAATTTGACCTAATTTTTGCCTGTTTTATCTACTCGTACGTTTATATCCGACGCTGTATTCACGAGCAAGTCTCATTCACTTTTTTCCAAATCGGAGCGTGAAACGATTTTATTCCAACCAATTGACGTTAAATTACTCCTGGAATTCCAATACTTCCTATATTGTTTGTCAACTTCGCTATCTCCTCCCCCCTCCCCGCCGGTCACATCTCTCGTTTGTTCAACTCTTGTAATTCATCACGATTATAAAATGCATTCTATATATTGATCAACTTCTATTTTCATTTGTATTTCTTTTTTTTTTTATATGTACAATAATAATTAATTGCATGTTCAATGTACTCGTATTCTGTGTGCAGTGCTAGTCATCATGTGAAGTAATTTTTTTTTATTTTATTGATTCCACGATGAGCGAATTTGTTATCATTGTCGATTCAGTAAAAAGTGTTGGCACGCCTGTTGCATATTATGTTTCATCGGTAATTTTGTAAATTATTTTGCTGAAAAATTGAAAGTTTTACGCGGGGTAGGTCGTCATGTAGAGAGGATATAACGTATATACCTACTTTATTGATCAAACTGTTCCTATAGTGAGGCGCCAAAAAATACCCATTTACTGCTAATAATATTTTTATTGTTCTACTAAGCTATTCTCAAAATTATACGTAAAAGTAGCGATACGATTCCAAAAAATGAATAACCAGACCAACCAGACTCAATACATACGTACTCTTTGACCAATGACCATAGATCCTATGGACGATCAATCATCCACATAAGAGCAATGTAAAATTTTTGGGACAAAATCTTATAACCGTACAAAGCTTTGCGCATAAAATATTATTTGTAAACATGGTTCAAGTAGCAGTAAGTATACATTACGGAAATAGTGAACAGAAGTTTATTTTGTTATCTCATATAATGTGAGCACGAAAAAGAAAATTATAATTTTACTAGTGATAAACTGTGATTGGCAGGAAAGTGTGAATCTTTTTTGAAATGGCTGGTTATCCGTTATAAACAGCTTGTATTGTGTATAGCACTCAAAGTATGATAAATCGAATTATCTATTCGAGGATTCTACATGATGTAATTTATTATTATTGAATAAATTACTCGAATTTTCAGATCTCCAATTTAATCAAATTTGATTTTCCTAATTGAAAATATTTATATAATTATGCCTGGATAGTAATCTGAAGTGACATTATTTAAAGGTAATGTCGGGTGATTTCAGAACTTGGTGGATTCATTTTTCTTGGACTTTTTTTGTCATTTTTTATATTTTTAAAACGTCATTCTCGCTTGACTGCTAACTTAGTAATGTTTCTAATTCCTATCTTCTATTTTCAAATTCTTTTATTACCAATGATTTTTTTTTTCTCTTCAAACGTGTAAAAATATTCTATACTTGAATATGTACCCTATATAGTATGGAAATATTTTCATTGTCTTGTATTCATACAACACATAATATACTCGTAAATTCACCAGTTCAGTACTTCTCATGTTACAATATTATGCTTCAAAGTTGAAATTTATTATTCACTTATTAGTATAATTATACTTGTACAATTTCATTTTTCCCTCCCAGTTGACAAATAAAAATATATGACATTGCCGCGGAAGAATATTTTTGGAATCTGCAGATCCTAAAACGAAAAAATTATCTGTATACTCCATGCCCACGATGTACGAGTGTTTTTCTGTATCAGACTAAAATTAATACCTAAACGTAGTCAGTAGACTACAGTTGTACCAAAAACAACCCTTCAGTTTTTCTATTCTACACGACGTTTAGAAAATGTAAGTATCCGTTTTCATACTGCGTCTGCCGACCGACTTCGGAATTTACCCTTCAAGCCGTCTTCCTTTATGTGCTGGGGTGGGTTGGGGAGAGAGAGCGAGAGAGAGTGAGAGAGAGAGAGAGTAAAAAGTATCAGTATATACATGTATAATATTCTCTCGTGCGTGCGTAATGGAAGAAAGAAAAATGAAAATGAATAATTACGGTTAATTATTGGCAATTAATGTCTGGCAATAAAAATGCATACGCTGCTTATGGATCACGCTTTCCATATTATGAGTCGTAATTCGCGTTTATTAATATTTTTATAGTATTCAGATGTATGCGACTGTATTTAGTATTTATTTATTTATTTATTTTTTTATTACGTAAAAATTTCGAATCTTTATAATATTAGCATTACAAGTCATGTTTAATAATCCACTGTTCCTACACTTTAACTTTATGATGGATATGAAGTTTACGCATGTCTAATAATTCGTAATCTTATCTGCTGTAGGAAACGAATGTGTGCAGCCTATGAATTATTTCAATTGTTTTCTTCCGCATTGTTTCCGTGAATATATTAATTAAGTCGAGAGTATCGGAATAAGTCTCCTTTACATTCTGTGGCTGTGTGATGCGTGTGTATGTGTGTGCACGCAACTGGTCACAGGCACGATCTGTGGGCGAGGGAGACGTATAATTATCTCAAGTCCAACGTGATTACTATGCACTGGATATACACTGACTTTTTTTCACGAATGCGTTGCCTTTATTTTCAGTTTTTTAATCTGATTAAAAATTCGACAGTAAGGTACGATATGAAAATTATGTTATTTGATTTTTTTTTTTCCTTTTATTCGTTCAATTGTTTTTAATTAGTCCTCGTTGACGAAAGGTAAGCTTTATCTAGATGAACACGCGTGTGACTGCGTTGATATATTTGATGGTGCTGCTCACGTTGTTGCTCGCATATGATAAACAGGTTCAGCCTGTGACTTGTCATTTTGAACTCGTTGGTAAAAATTGCGGCAATTGTGTTGGATGAATTGATGGTCTACTCAGTGATAAACATGTTGAGCCCTAATGCCACTGTTTTAACATACTGTAATTCTGCTTGTACTTCTTTAGCCAAATGAATGAAATAATGTTTTCTTCAATTAGAATATTATTGAATTTCGTTGCCTTCGGTCCTTAGTGACCTATAGATTCATTTTCTTATTATTCTCGTGAATTCGACCAACTAAACTGAAAAATATTATCTTTTACAGTCATTGATGAGAATAATAATGTTAAATTTATTCAAGTTCAAATTTTTTCCAATCGAATACTGTTTTTCGTTGCCTCTTATTTGTTTCGTTAATTTTGTTCGTGTATATTTTTTTTTTACCTGTATTCGTCAAATAGGAGCAACAAGACGCATATCGAGTATCACTTTTAGAGGAAACCATTGAAATGTACATTATTGTTTGAACATTTTAATCCGTTTTATTAAATTGAAGAAATATAGCTCAGCGAAAACAATCGTCCATCTGTCTTGTACATAAACCTTAAATGCACCTAAATTCTATATAGCAGTCTATTTAAAAAATGGCTTTTGTTCTCAGCCAATTTCAACTTTCTGTGAATTTAATTTTTTTAATAAAAAAATTGCATAGTGCCATTGAACTGCAGTTTCATTAAAGCTTTGCTAATTTATGTTAACGGTGCTTAATTCGCATTGCGCATTTTATAAATTAACTTTTTTTCCCCCTATAATATTCTTTTTAATTCGAATAATCGCGAGAAACTGCGTGTAGTGGAGAGTAGTGCGAAAGAATTGAAAAGGAAACACTATGTTCATAGTATTGGATTTGTTCTCGAAGCGAGTGACCGGTTAAATTCCTAGCTAATTAGTCAGGCTTGTTTCTGTTTAAATGTTCAATATTGGAACTCGTCAAATTTTATCACTGCTTCGGTCGTTACTTACGTCAAATTTTACGTCGCATACTTATTTTTCTCACAGATCAACAGATTCAAGTATACCCACGTTGTGTTCGATGCTGTTATTGAAAAATGATTAATACTTGTACAATACATCGAAATTCTCTCAAAAAAGAGTTTCAGATGATATGTGCATAAGGTCAGAAATTGTAACATTGCAGCGTAACAGATCTGATTTTTTCGTATACCCTGCTGAAAAATATGTAGTAGAATTTTAGAGATGATTCCTCTCATCAAGGCATTACCGCATAGATTCACGTCTCCATGAAAACCAGTTGACCAACTTCCTACTTACTCCGTATAGAATTTTTGGGACGCGGCCGTGTACGGCTGCTATTGGCATCCTGGCGACATAATTCTCCAAAGTAGACCACCTTTTTCTTTTGAAGAAGGCAAGGTATATATCAAAATTGCATGATTAAAGATTTTTTCTTCTTACATTTTTCGGATTATTTTGAGATGAATATCCTAAACATACTCGTATAATTCATAAAAAATCTAGGTACGTGCATTATTGAACCAAAAATTTAAGTTTTGTGTGTAGGCCTCGTATCCAAATTCTAGAAAGAAAAACGAATAAAAATCTATCGATCTGATGAAATTATAATTTTCAATTTCGAATGCCTTTTTCGGATTATTTCAAAATCAATTAGTTCTCAATTTCGCACCAGACGCATCTTTTTCTATCTGAGCTGGATAAAGTGATTTGTCAGTAAAAGCTGTTTGAAAAATGAAGTATCGCATCCCAAATGGACTGAAAAATGGGAAAGTCGTGAGAAGAATATCGGTTGATAAAAATTTTCTACCATTGAGCTATTCTATTTCCGTCTTCCGTTCGCAATAAATAATACCGTGTTCTTTTTACTTGTTGTTCGAAACAAGTCTATAAATGTATTATTTTCATTTTGTTCATTACAAATTTATTCGTTTGAGATAGTTGTTTTGCCGACCAACTTTAATTAATCATCTTTTTTGAATCAATCTATTTGCGAAAGTATGCGTGAAGATGCTCTATTATATTTAACTGATTCTATTTTGCTAATTCAGAATAGAAAGTCCCCAAATTAGCATGTTGAAACCCATAATGTAATCGTTAATAAAGGATGCTTGCCTTTTAACGTGCAAACGAATTTAATTAAAATTTTACTGTAACTGTCATCTCCATTAGAGGTTATTATATTATTATTTTTCTGTCGTTAAAATTATACATCCTGTTCGACACAATCCTCATAGTTCCAAGATTGCGGAACGTACATATTCTACAAGAAAAAAATTATAGTATATATCTTTATCTCCCTTACATTTTATTGGTCTGTGTACTTTTTATACTTTCTCAGCTGAATAAAATTTTGAGATTTATTAATTTATTCGTCTTAACAATTTAATAATTCAGTTTTATTCTTTTTCGCCCTCGTTCTTCAGTTATCAGAAAATTACCTACCCTTAGTTACCAAAAATGTACTGTTTTCCCCGCATTTTATGAACTCTATATGAACAAAAAATTAAAAATGCCATTGACATCTAATCAGACAGAAAGTCGTTACCAGCCTCTTCAGTGTTTTACTCGTACCGGTATTGTGGGTTTCATTTTTTGTACTCTTTTTCATTGTTTGAAATTCAGTTCTTTGCAAGTGCCGCCTGATGAGGGAATTCGTTCTTTCTCTGTACCTTCTGTATTCTCTTCATAATTAGTACTATATATTTCTCTCTGCTTGGAATTTACAGAAAAAGCAGTAACATAGATTTCCAAATTTTGAAACTTTTTTCACAAAATTTTAATACATAAAAAAAAACATAGTCAACACGAAAAATACGACATGACTGGGCAAATCACACTTGCTTTTAAATAAATCTAATAACTGTGGTTAAGTAAATTACAATACAAATTATAAAACAATATTGAACTTCAAAACTATGACAGTCTTGCATGAAATCTAACAAAAGTCGAATATGTATGTAAAAAAAGGAGACTGTCAACATTGTCACTTGTGAGTAAACATCGACGATCAAACATTTGGCCAGCAATACTGAAGTTCCTCTCACTTGACGCTGTACTTGCCGGAATATTGAAAACTGCTTTGGCTAGTCTTGACAGTTAAGTGGTAGGTCCTTTTCATATGTATTCCAAAAACGTAAAATTGGAGAACTGGAAAAATGTTTTCGCCATTTCCATAAGCCCTTCACCCTCTATGGTCTGAAATGGGCGAAGGTCTTTAACACAAAACTGGGTGCACGCTTCCAAAATAGTTTTCTTTATATTTTCTGATTTGAGTGCCTTTTTAGCTGGAGGCAATTTTGCCTACTCTTCAGCGCGTCATCTGCATTCCTTTTTGTGACTGCATCTGCATTTCTTTTCGTGGTTGCATCTGCATCTCTGTTTGTGGCTGTTGCTGGTGCAGGAAAAAGTGACGGGGTGCTGTTTTTTGTGGCTGCATCTGCATTTTTCTTTTTGAGGGTGCATCTGCATCTCTGTTTGTGGCTGCAGCTGGTGCAGGGGAAGGTGACAGGGTGCTGCTTGCATGTAATGATCTTAAATAGCATGAATATGTTTTTTAATTCGATGTACTGCTGTGCAACCTTACAAGATCCAGTGCGCAAGAAGGCAGAGCGAATAACAAGATTGTGACATGAGAATTTGAAAAAGGCGGATGGAGTGACCAAAAAAAAAAACTATAAGACAAGAGCTCCAGCCAGACACCGACACAAATATCCGATTCATGCTAATAATACGCCAACCGGTTTCTGGAATCCTGTGTTTTCAGATTCTGATGACAAATTCAAAAAATGAAAAATAACTTGATAAAAATTCAAACCTGCTTTATGTTTTAAAATTACAAGTTACTCTAATAAAATTTTTAATTAATTCTACCAAAACCAATAATAAAATGAATAACATTAATTATTAAGGGTATTGGAATCATGGAATCATCCCGATGGAATCATGTTTGGCTCCATTTGGTGCCAAACTAATTTTTGGTGGTACCAATTACGCCATTTGGTGTCAAACCAATTTTTGGTGGTATCATTGGCTCTATTTGGCGCTAATGTAACTTTTAGTGGCACCAATGGCTCTATTTGGCGCAAAACCAATTTTTAGTAGCACCAATGGCTCTATTCGACGCCAAATTAATTTTTGGTGGCACCAATGGCTCCGTTTGGCGCCAAACTAATTATTGGTGGCACCAATGGCTCCATTCGGGACCAATTGAATTTTTGGTGGCACCAATGGCTGTAATTGGTACCAATTAAATTTTGGATCGCATCTAATTGGTACAGTTGCTAACCTTGTACTGATTTAATTTTTGGTGGTACCAAATTTTTTTCTATGTTGGTGCCAATTCAAGTTTTTGTGACACACAATTCTTTCAATTTTTCACGCTGAATCCGAACCTTAGTTATTGGAATAATACGTAATTGAGATTTCTAAATCAAAAATAATAAAAATTATTATTACTGAAGTAAATTTGATTTTTGTTGATTTTTTTGTTTGTTTTTTATGATGGAATCATTCCAATGGAATCATTACCGATTCTATCATTACTGATGTACTGATTTCAGCCATGATTACTTACTACTCTGACATGATTTACTCTTGTTATGATTACTTATGCTATGCTGTCATATTTTCAAATGTTCAAAAAAGGCTGCAGAAGTATTCTTTATTCGATGAGGGGACATTAAAACAACAACAACAATAATAATAATAATAATAATTTCTAACATACCTAATTGTTTGCATTGGTAAATATTTTCAAGTTTGTTGAGAAGTACTCCTCGTATACCCAATTTAATTTCGTAAAACACGTTGATGGTGGTATTAGTTGAGGAAAGTGTTCAGTGGGTAAACTTGTTTACATAGCCACGACCAATTTTGTCGACTCTTGACCCGATTCTTCTCCACATGAAGACGAAGACCTCTATGAGCGTGTTTTTTCTCGTAAATGTTCCTAAATAATTTTCTTCAGTATAGTTTTCGAGCTAATTTTATATTTTTAATCATTTTTTGTTTCACGTCGGTGTCATAGCGCGTTGACTTCCTTCTGGTGCAAATTTACTAGCATAATAATTTTCATCTCCATTTATAATAATTGAGGTCATCAACCACGTGATGGCGATCCTTTACGTATATTTGCGGAATTAGGTCTGAATTTTCTCCTTCATGTGGATGCGTAAACGTTGCCATAACTGAATGTAGCAGCCTTGGCATTTGTTCAAGAAGTCAAGAAATCGAAAACTGGATTTTCTTACTTGAAAAATATTTAGAAAAGAAATTATAAAACAAGATATTTCAATATTGTAAAGTAATTTTTTCTTGCTTCAAAGTTTACGTTGATATTGAGATCTGAATTTTAAAGCACATTAACTCAATTTACGATCGCGATTGTTTGTAATTTATCTCAATTCGTTTTATTATTGGAGAATTAATTGTAATTTCTCCAATTTGCATAAATATTTTTTAGGATTTAAAATTTAAATGAATGGAAAATCCCTGTGTGAATTTCTAATGAAATGTTTTCCGGGAAAAAGGGAAGTGAACTTAAAGGTCTTTTTCAAAGAAACGTATAGGTCAAAAAATATACCTTGAAATTGTTGGTATTTTTTTTTTTTTCAAAAATTTTACTGGGCTTTGTACATATTGTTGGCATTAACCTTATAGTTATGTACAGAGTATTATTTCATTATCATTTGTCAAATTGATTCTAAAATGACAGGGTCTAGTGGTTCCCACATTTTAGCTAAAGAAACAGCTAGATTCCTCCTCAGTTTCAATTACTATTAGAAAAATATTTACTTTTGTTAATGAAGATGTCGAGTAAAAAGGAGCATATCTTATAGTAATAAGCTGTATACCTTCATAAAATTAACATCTAAATTACTTTCTTGTTAGCTAAATTATGTATTTCTCTTCATTGTCAGTCTTTTAAAAAAGAGGAAAGCTTTTTATTCGTTTTTGTCCTTGCAGATGTCAGTGTGTTAATAAAATCCACTAAAGGGAGACGATGACATTGACGTTTTCAGAAAAGAAAGATAAAAGAAAAGAATATTACTTATTTTTAGCTGCGGTTTGTCACTTGAAAAACCTGCTTTTTTAAATTAAGTTCATTTTGGTCATTATAGTCGTTAATACGATGGCTTTATTGAGTGCATTCTTCTTGATTAATGACGTAATTATTAGCTTACCGTCGATTTTTTATATTCGAAGATTTATATATTTTCATTATATTTTATTGTAGAAATGACAGCCGAGATGCGACTCGTATATTAACGAGACAAGAATTAAAAAATAACGGTGCCTGTTTTCGAGTACATTAAAGAAGAAATTTTTTGTCAGCTTGGCAAATTAACTTTCATAGCGCAGTTGGGCGCACATTTTTCAGTCTTATATTTCACGTGGCACCAAAAACATTGTTCTATACAAGAGACGCTAAAAGATCGTACCTCGTGTATCCTTTATTCGTCGAATTTTGCATATCTCTGCAAGGTTTCTTGCTTTTATTCGCTTTGAATGTCGTTTCAATATTTTTGAGATTATAATCTTCTTCATTTGCTGTGGTTTGTGATCGACGAAAATTGTATTTGTCTGATTTTAGGGTTATGATTTACAAATAATTTTGGTCAGTTAGTATGGGGTGTTTACTGAACAACTTATTCGATTCAAGGTTGTTTATTTCAAGTGAACACAATTTTCTTCGCATTTGAATTGTTCTTGAATAATACAATATTGACTTATTTATTTATTTAATTTAGGATCCCTCCGAGAGCTTTTGGCCTGTTTGTATGTGGGTAGCGGAAACTTTTATTATTATTAATTATCTACGACACGATAACAGTAATATGAAAAAGTATACTTCCTTGACCGAGGTTTGTGCTTCGATTTTATACGGAGGACTGATTTTTAGACATGGTTTACTACTCCATTAGTTCTATTCACCAATTTTTCATTTACTTCATCTCCACACGTCGTAACTTACTTTGTCGAGTATAACGAATATTTTTCAACATAATTTTATGAACGAAATAAAATGCTACTCTCAATTAGGTATGTCGGAACCTTTTATTATACCGAAGTGAAAGGATGTTTTAGTGTTTATAGGTAAAATTGATTTTATCTACGCATAAAATATTCCACTAACCTAAGTGAAACGTTGCTCATAAATGATTTTAATTTTCTAATCTCTCGAATGTTCCAGTTTATTAGGTATTTGATTGTTTGTTTATTGAAAATTTATATTTTCAAAGTCCTTTACTACTTGTTTGTATTCTTTTTCAAATAATTATTTTATTGAAATAAAATCAACACAAACCGGCCCTTTAACAGACTCTTCGAAAAAGTTCCTCAAAATTAGTCCTCGTATCATCGTAACTCGAAATTTTCTTTCATCTTATCCACAGATTTGTTATGAAATTCATGTTTATGATTGTGGTTGTGTTCCACTTTTCTGATTGAAATTTCGACTTGGCAGTTCTTTTTTATTCTATTGTTTACTTTTTTCAATGCTTTTTTGTCGTTACAAAACTTTTGAATGTATACTAAATAAAATGCAACACCCTCAAAGTAAATCAGTTGATCACCTTGACAGTGCTATACATTTCAAATGGATCTCATTATAAAATGAATACATTGCATTGTACTTTTTCGTTTATTCTTTATGCGCGTTGTGTACCTACTCGTATATTACGACTACGAGAATGATATTAGTTTTTTTCCATTTTTGATTCTAATAATTTTTTTCTCTCTTTTGTTACAGGTGAGTCATTTTGCTTATATTATTCGTGGACGAAGAATGATATTTGTCTCGTTACTTGGTAAGTGCTTTATCGTTGTAAATATACTCTTCGCCGTTGAAATGGTAATTTTTGGGTAGCACAAAAAAAAAGAAACCAAAAACAAAAAAACAATCGACTTATTTAAAATTTCTTACATTGCATGGTGGTATACGTATTCAGTAATTGTACCTGTTGAATGTAACGACACTGTTGTCGTGTTTGTCTGTTTGAGATTCAAAACTGGAACGTGGAATAAATAAAATGAAGATCAAGGCAAGTTGAATATATTGAAATTTTATATAGGAGCATCTTATTCTATTATGTACTACAAAATATAACGCTTATTAGCATGCTATATCTTGAATGTAGGTCTGGGTTGAAGAACTGGTTAAGGTTTAAATCTTTCGCGTGTATTTCTATATAATGTATTTGTCAATTTCTTTCTTAGTGCCTTGGAAGATATTTGCCTTTTATATATGCATACGAAAGGCATAATGATAGCCAAGTTTATAATAATATTTTCAATATTCGAGCTCATATAGGTGTCTATCGAATAATTGTGCAATGGAAGTATAATCTGCTCGCAATTGAGCTTTAATTTTTCTCCAACACTCATTTTGATGAATTTATTCCTGGAACGGATGTATAGTCATTTCGTTTTTATTACACCACCTGTTAAACCTACCTATAATAAGATAGTGCGATGAGACTTGCCAAAGTAATAGGTGACTCACGATAACCAATCCTTCTCCTCCAAACGTTTATATTTGACTTGGTGTACAAAGAGACACAGTCTCTGGTATCGTTATGGTTTCAGTTTTTATGCCATTCATAAATGTTTTAAATGAAGTGAAAAAACTCGAAGACAACGATCATCGAGTATAAACCTATATACATGGGTAAATGGCCAAAAAATTATTTCCAAAATTTTAGGTGAAAAACTGTTTCTTTTTCCTTCTTCTTTGTGAGCGTGTCGAATTTTTTTTTAACGATCGTATGAACAGAAAAGAAATCAGGTGCAAAAATCAGCGTATACGAATAATCAATACTCATGTTTATATGACTAATCTACGTACGAGTGCATTCCACTCGTTATAGTTGGCTGACTATTACGAGTTAAAACCGAAACATAAAAATCGTTCCACAGAAGTTGGCAGAGTTTTCAAAAAAATATAGTGTATTTTACTTGTCCATTGACTGCGTGCACGGGGTTTTTATGGCGGAAGAAAAAGCTGTTTGCCTGTCATCAGCAGTGTTGTCAAAATTGAGGCCAAAGAAGCTTATTCAGCCTATTTTGGTAATAATTTTCCGCCCTCTCACCTAGCAAAGGGTTACGATTTTTCAAAGAAATCCGATGCCTCTTGTATCAGATTTAATTTAATTCGATACAATATTCAATTTTTCGCTATTTTTATCGATGATAGAATAACTGACTGATTTAAAAGAGAGAAAAATAAAATTAATAACTTTGATTATAAACTTACGACATTATTGCGTGAAAAAATAAAATAAAATCACTACTATAGGCTACCTTTCTACCATTTTCCGAACACCTTGATACGCACCTTTTAGTACGGTTTCCTAGTATAAATACGATCGTTAACATTCAAGGACTATACTTCCTATTCATTATATTAGTAATAGCTATTAGCTACTTTTCCATTATTGTACTTTAATCATAAAATAAATTTTTTGGCATTTAATGCCTAACATTATTTGGAGAAGAAAGAGAAAAAAACGTTAATTTAAATTTTTAGTGTCAAGAATACGGATAGGTGAAAATGAAAATATGAGTAAATAATGAGCGGGGGGTCGGTTTTTTTTTTTTTTTTTTAATGCGCAAATCTTTGCTTACGAAAAGTAATACGATCAGTCATAGGAGATAAATGAGAAAGTAATTTCAATTCGACAAGCCGTTTAAACGAGAAAAATTGCCAAAATTCACGACTAATTCGACCTTGGGTGGTTCGAAAAGAATTTTTCTATACGTCGTTGAAAATAATGAAGGTAACGCGTACGTTCAGATGAAGCATGAAAAGCGGAAAATTTTTTCGAAGGAAGAAAGATATTTTACTTATAAAAAAATTTCCTTGCGCAGCAAGCCCCGTCAAAAAAGCAGGTTTTCAAATGGAACTATATACAGTGGGTTATTGTACATTTTTTCTAATCCAATTTTTCTAATGCAATTTTTCCTAATTTTTTTTCTCCAAATTATATTTTTGTTCCATGTTTATTTGCGAAAATCAGACCAAAATTAATAGAAAGTTTTCTATCGGTAATCTGCAAAAAAGTTGAAACCAAAAAAAGCTAGATATGGGCAATCATGTTGTGGTATTTTAGTAAAAAGAAGAAAAAATTTAATAAAGTCAATGTGACTAGCACCCTAAAATCAACTTATAAAGTAGGTAATTCATGAATTTCTCAGTAAAAAAAAAGACACAAAAATCATTTTCGCAATCAAAAAAAATTAATTGAAATTACACATTTCAGTTGTGTGAATTCGAAGCTGTAGCCACAAAAAGTTGATAACATAGTCAACCATTAAGAACCTAAAAAACAAAAATCACTTTCGGTTTAATGAGAATTTTTTTTTTATACTTATTCAAATTACGAAAATTTGAAAACTGGTTTACGATTTATTGTCATTCGAAACGAATACTAAAATTTAACGTCTTATCATTATGTTTCAAGCAGCTCAAACGAAATTATTTAAAAAATGTAAAAAAAAGCCAGTGCATATATTGTTGAAACAAACCAGTCTTATTCGAAGTTGCCAAATTCCGATAAAACCCGCCCAGTTTGAGTTATACTAAAAGAAGAGAAAATAAAATTTTACAGAAATAAACATGATTTTCAATTATACTCGTATATCGTCGCTCTTATTTTCTATTTGAAACTTGCCAAAATGAATCCGTCAACAGTCGTCCCGAAACTTCTGCTGTGTCACCTGTTCAGAAAAAATAAGAAGTTCATTTTTTTGGGGGGGATGGTGAAAACTGTTTTTCAAAAAACCGTTCACTGACCCTGAATATTTGTAAAATAAATATTCATTTGATAAATTACTAATAAACGATTTTTCAAATAATGATACAGAAAAATGTACATAAACACGAATCAAGCTAAAAGTATTAAGAGAACTGAAAATGAACCAGAATAAATAAGGTTTTATTGTTTTTCAATGTAGTATTTGGATCGATTTGAAGAAAAAAAAATTAAGGAAGTAACCGATCACTTATATGACGTTGAAGTATAATTTTATTGGAATGGCAAATGCAAATATCTTGATTTGTTAATCTATGATTTAAAAAAATTAGAATGCCACAGATAGCTTATGTTATCACTTTCCATCATTCATGAATACTCCCCAATAATGCTTTGCGAGGAAATAGTTGAAATTATGTGGCCAAAACCGTATCTAGGATTTGAAAACGAAACAATTTCTGGTCAAAAAATTTACTACTATTTGAACACAAAAAGTTTTTTTACGGAGTTAATGGGATTCAACTTGTTTTTTGGATGTGTAACTTATAGGTCATGTACGCAAATATACCTAGAGATAAATCAAACATAATATATCAACAATATCGAAAATTATTCGAAAAATGCAAAACTATTGCCTATTTATAATAGTTAACCTAAAAGGGCAAAAAAAACCTAAAAGCAATAAGTTACATAAGAAGGATTGCTGTGGTAAAATAACAAACAGCCACCAGAACTTTCTTAGCAGAAACACAGTCAGTCAGGATATTCCTATTCAACTAATAACTTATGTACCGTACATGAAAACTGTCAGCAAAACAGCTCAAGAAGACGAGTTACCACTCACCATAAAAACTGACTTACATTTCGTAGAAATGACTGAAACACAATATTCTGAATTTTCTTATAAGGAATTTCTGCAACAATTCTTCGTCACAATTTTAATGCGGGTAATGAAATAAGGCAACACGAAAGAGAATCCAGTTATATAAGGCAGATAAAAAATCCTTTCATTTCTTTCGTGTTCGCAGTTTACAATAATCTGCGGTACCCCGTTTTTACACGAACAAGAAAGGATGCAAAAAATGCAAATACAAAATGCAAAAAAAAAAAATTAATTTGTCATAAAAATATTATTCTTACGAAGGTACAGATTAACGCACAATAAACGATTAACGATGTGGAAAGTATCAAGTGAAAGCGATAAGCAAAAATACTATTTTATATGATTTATAAGTCTGATCAGCATTTGCTAAAGCAAGTATGGATCATTCAAAAGCGACTTACAAAGATATGAGAAGAACCTAATGTCATTAACATCTAAGTAATGAAAATAAGGTAATCTTGTGATGTTCGACAAGCATCGTCACCAAGACGTATAGGTGTTATAATTTTATGATTTATTTATACTTGAAGATATTTTCATATTATTATTTTCGAATTGTAACGCGCTATTATACCCATTCGTTTGCGAAGCGTAAACATATAATACATATATTATGTATGTATTGTTATTTTATGACACCTGATATCCAAGAAACATCTCGCTATGCCTATGCACATGCACAAGTTGACGTGAATGTGCAGCCAGCTGAGTGTTATATCGGTTTTATAACGTTCAATTGCTGCTATATTATATTTGGCGTAGGTATGATAAAAAATAATAGTTTACCGTCGAATGGGGCGACTTTACACACTTTTTTTATGTTTTTCAACTTTGTCCTTTAATAACTCTTCCAATTTTGAAGCTATTGAAGTGAATTTGGTTTTAAAACTTAGGTCTAACATTTTTCAACACAATTGTAAAAAAAAGTTTGAGTTTGCAGCCTTCCTTCTATTTTTTATGATTTTTCAAAAAATTTGTGTAAAGTCACCCCTCAATGGGGCGACTTTACCCATCAATTTGTAATTGACGGGTTATTGATGGGTGGGGAGGCAAAATTTGAGGTTGTTTGTACTCAGACATACGATTGAAAAGAAACTAGTCAAGTACCAACTTCAACCATGTGAAACCGAACTGAATATTTTGAGTGTCTGTGGTTAAAAAAAAAAGACGAATAAGAAAAAAGGAAAAAACCATATCGCCGCTTTATTTTCTTGTTCTGTTACTGTGTGAAGTGAGATAGGGGCGGCGATTTTTTTTTTCTTTTCCTTCTTCTACCTGCTTCGATCCAAATCGTATTTTGGTTTTAATTTTTGCCTGGCAATTTATTTATTGGGCTAAAACGAAGTGGGTAAAGTCGCCCCTTGAATGTAAAGTCACCCCGTTCGACGGTATTTTATGGGTTGGGGGGGGGGGGTATTGATTTAGAAATTCTTAATATCGGTCGGCGTTTGGGTATGAAAGCGCAGTTTTGTTCGACTAATAATTTATATAAGTTAAGCAGCCATTTCTTTGGCTCTGTCTAGATGGGTGATCGTTTCTCTTTTTATTCTCAACAGGGCCGTGTGAGGCGAACGCAAGAATTTGTTTTCTTTTTGATTGTCTCTGTGAGCTTCTTTCCAAGTCCTTCTCTTTCTGTTTTTTCTTGAATTCACTGGATTTGTAAAGATCTTATTTGAATCCACTGGCAGATTTGCGAAACCTGCTGAGCTAAAAATTAATTCCCTCCCCCCGCTTGCCACTGTCACTCTCGGTGAAATTTCCTGAAACTTTTGATTTGTTTGTACGAAGCTCTAGATAATTTTTTCATTTTTCCTTTTCTAGTTTTATTATGAACTGTTTTTTTTTTTTCTCCCCAGTGACAGACACAATCTTCTAGCTACCCAGCTCACCGCCGGCAACCGGTGTGTAGTGGAGCACACACTGCTACACACTGAAAAAAGTCAAAAAGGGAAAATTTTGTATACGTATCATAGCTACACACAGAAAAAAGTTGAAAAATGAAAACGTATCCAAAAAATGTGCTTCCCAATCACAAAATATTATAAAATTTTTTTCTTGGGTGGGAGGGAGGCTGGGTGGGGGTGTAGTTGGTGAGTGAAGGATGTCAGCCATCAGAAAAACTCTGCTACACACTGGGAAAACAAAAGTTGCCGGCCATGACCCAGCTTTCTTCAATATATCGAGCAAAGCCCGCCTGCATATGATTAAATAAGGTGCCTTCGTATAAAACCGATAAGACGAGACATAATTTTGAATTTTATGCTCACCTGCGTGATAAAATTTGTTTCTTTTAACATTCTCCCACTTGCTTGTGACGCCGAATAGTCTTCATATTTATTGGCGTAATTCATCTTTCTTGTTTGACTCCGTCTATGGCTCTTTGGAGATCGCAGGGAAGTGTGCCCTGAAAAATTCGTTTTCTTTCCTTTTTATTGTAATTATTAAGATTTTCGTTGACAGGAATTTTTGTTCCAATTTTTTCGATAGTTAATTTTGGGCGATTTTTCGCCGCATTCGTTGGGTGATGTTATCGATTGTAGAAACTGGAGAAATTCGCTCTTTCATTTTTTTTTTTTACGATAAAACGAACTCGAAAGAATTGGTGAGGTGCTTGAAGACTACCCTGCGCCGTAAATGTTACTTGAACTACGTGCATCCGCTGGTGATTATTCTTGATTTTCTTTTGTCTTTCTTTTCTATTTTTGGCAGGTTTTCAATGGAAAACCTCGTTTTAAATTTGGTTCGACTTTTAAAAATAAGCATGAGACCGTTATATGTTATTCGTTTCATGATTGATCTTTCATTCTCCAGATTCCAAAAAAATACCTATCTCGTATTTTGGCTTTTATTTATTTATTTGTTTCGGTCTCACTTTCGATTCGTTACATTTTTCACGCTAGAAAGAGACTTTGTCTTGGACAGTCCTATAGGGTTAACTGTCAAAGAATTATAAATTATTATGTATTTAGTTCCGATAATTTGTGTGTTAATAGTTGAATATCTATCAAAAAAGGAAGTTGTTATCAGTGATGAAAACTGAAAGAAGTCATCACAGGAGAATATGACAGTGACATTGAAAGTTGTATTTTTCCGCATGGAAAATTTTCTAAAATCTTCTCAGGGATGTGAAAGTTCTACAAACATTAAAAAAAAAAAAAAAAACCGATCTAGTTAGAAGTTATGTCTGTTTCCTCAGTCCTGACTATTATATTCTGCTATATAGATATTTCACCAAAAATTCATAAACTAGAAAAAACAAATATGGAACCTATTTAAAGGTACCTACGTGAAATGATGATATCTGTTAGGTTTTTTACCTCGTTTGTCTGGTTTTTTTTTTTTTTTTGTGATTTGACATTGAATTTAGTGATGCCCAGATAATTACATTTCCTGTTTTGCCCTTAACTTCCTACACATTTTTTCTTTGTGGATTATTAATATTGCATTTCAATGTTTGTTTAGTCTACCTTGAAAAAAATTTTTTACGCGTAAAGTTGAACAGACGTGATATGCAAGAAAGGGATTAGTCCACGTTTTTCAAAAATTGAGTTCTTCTATAAGGTTCGATTGAATAGCTCAACGCAATTGCTGCTGATTTTACCTTGCTTGAACATGGCTGGTTTTTGCTATAATTTGCTAATAAAAAAGATTCAACAGCTTGGAAATTACTTTTTTTTTGCGCAAGAATACATAATTATTAGGTGTTCTCTTATTTAGAACAATAATCCACGAAAAATTCAGTTTTAGAAAATATGTCAGTTGGCTGGCTGTTGCGCTGGGCTATTCAATTGTATACACCTAACCCTACTTTCATTGAAAATATTATTATATCTCAAAATGCAACCATCACTGAGAAAATAAGACATCAAAAGTTGAGGTGCCACATAAGAAGGCCACGTGATATAGAAGTTTTTTTTTTTTGTTCTTCTGTAAAATTTGAAAAAAAGTGGATTTATTCTCATTTTGCATATCACTGTTCAGTTATAATTAGTTGAGATGTTGCTATCATTGCTTGTGTAGATCTCCTGAAGGGTCAAAATGAAATGAAAATAGTTTGAAAATGTTTTTCTTTGAATACGTTTAGAAATTTTTCTATCAATTCTCAGATCTGGTTTTCTTTTATCTCCGATGAAAATGATGGAATCGTCGCTGCTGTGTTTTTCAAAACCTGTTTCTTCTTTTCACGATGAGTTTCCTTTCTTTTTTTCTTTTTTTTTTTTTGTGATGCCATTGCCGTAAGTAATTCCCATGATGAATCATACATATATACGATGAAGTTATTACACCAAGGTCGTATGAAATTACTACTCCAATTGTATTATTCGGAAATTCTCATGCCTCGTCTGTTTGTTTTGTGTTTTTCTTTTATTTTGTTTTAGTCGACTTACATACGAGTATGTTCTTGGTGTAGACTGTATGTAGACTGTGTGGTTGGGCGAGTTTTTTCAATCAATCGCCAAACTAAATGCATTTCTGTTGTACAGTCATTTTTTTCAAAATTTCTGTATGACGTATGTATATGATTCGTGACGATGAATATGGTGATTTTCTTGTGGGCTTGTAAGTTGTAATTTCAGAGATTCGTATAATATATTATTCGATCCACAAAACTCGTGTTGAAGAGTATATCTTGAGTAATTGAAGCGTTGGTGAAATGATATGTGTGGGTCGTTGACGGCAAAATTTTATTTACATAATGATTTCTTTTTTAAATGCAACAATACGATGCCCTTTCAGTTTGGGTTCGGTTTAGGGAGGAGAAAAAATTTATACGGCACCAATATTAGAGGGAAGAAGTGATAATTTGATTGTGCGAGTAACTGATGTAATACTAGAGGTATGTAGGCGTCGAAAAAACATATGGTAACTATAGCATTGCGAAAATGTAGATCATTGTACTGTCAGATTGGAAAGCTCAAGGGTTTTTTCGCTTTTGGATCCTCGATATTGTCGAGAGTAATCAAACTTTTACTCGTAATAAGTACCTGGCATACCGTCATTTGCCAATGGCGGACACCTTCCCAATGGCGGTCACCTTCTTTTTCATTTTTATATATTCAGGGTTTAAACTGACTTATAATGAAAATGATGATGTCACATGGTAGCTGTTACCCATGGTAATGCGTTGAATGGCTCAGTTAAATTTTTGCTCCATCCAATAGAAATATTTGGCCATTAATTATGTTCTTGTCAATTAAAATATTCAATTTCGTAATTATTGCAAAGAAAAAGATTAGATAGTAAACATTTTTAAAACTGATGATTATCTATTTTTGTGATTATTAAATAATGTTCCTTCAAACCATCAATGATCCTAAACCATTACAAACATTGAATTTTACAGTTTTAGAATTATTTCATCTGTTTCAAACGTTTTTTTAAGGGTGTCCGCCATTGGTATAAAAGAGATATCAATTTTCCAGTGGCGGACACTTGCTTTTATGAACAGCTTGAGGCTGGAATAGATCTTATACCTTCAATAAACCCAAGGGATGTAGCCAAAGGATGACTGCCATGCCTTGTGACATCATTGAGTTTAATTGGACTTGTTTTTTTTTTGTTTATTTAATTATTTGAATAATGAATATACCTATCTACACAAATGTGCATGGTAAAATGTTTTCAATTTGTTTTTTATGCAGTAGTCTCTATAAGTGGATGTGAGGAGGGGAGTTGAGCCATGGAATGGACAGAGGGTGAAGCCCCTTACTAGTCAACATCATAATTGAAAAATATAACAACAATTATTCATGTTTTTTCTATATTACAAATATTTTTTCTAGGTGTCCACCATTGGTGTGTCTACTACTAGAAAAATGAAAATTTTGATGTCCGCCATAGGCAAAATTTAGATAGTTGGGAAAAATGATAGGGTGTAATATGTGTATGGGTTGCGGGGGCCAAAAGGGGAGAAGTTTTTAGAAGAAGGTGGGGGCAAATATTCAAGGCATCAAGCAAAATAATTGAAGCATTTTTCAGCAAGCTATGAAAAAATGAAGGGAAAAAATGCTTTAAGGTGTCCGTCATTGGCAAATGATGGTATGCGTGTAAAAAATTACACATGAGCAAATGCTTATTATGGTGCGTAATTTTCAATACATATTATGCTTTTAATGAAATTTAGAAATTAAAAAATAATTTTTTTTGGGACCCCTGACAATTCTACCGGTGGGTAATTTATTACACGTGTCATCTTCGATGAAAATATGATTTAATCTTTTGTCACTTCAAAACTTATGAAACATATAAGTTTCCATTTAGGACCGTAGCTTAGGAAAAACAGCAGAGGGAGCAAATCAAATTTCTAAGCGGGCAAAAAACTTTGCGTGGGCGTCAGTGTCGCCAACCTCCAACTTGGCTGAGACCCTGTACCTTTCAAGGCTTAATGTGTACTTAGCAAAAACGCTTTAGTGTTTTACCAGAATTTATTTGGTACTCATTGCATTATACATTAATATCTCAGTCGTTAGGGAAAATTATTTTTTATTCCTATTTTCAGAGAACAATTGAATGGTCGTGACTGACTGTAGAGATTTTCCCAGTCTCCTCCCGCCAAATACTCAATCATTGGTTGAGTTATTCGCCTACCTACGTCCAAATTGTGTTCCCGTTTTTATGTTTAGTCTTTTCTACAATCTGTAAGAAAAATTTTTTTGTAATGCACTGTACTTTGTCCCCTCCTAAACTGGTCAGTTTTGGCCGTAGGAGGTGACACTAAAACTATAAAATTCAAAAAAATAATTTCATTTTCATGATAATTCGATTCTGTTTTAAGGACAACATCCTTTATTCGCTCAGGATAAATTATATTTCAGTATGAAAGATTTTTACCCAATTTATCCTCCATGGGGATCAAAAGATCAAATCGTGACTTGAATCATGCAAGATTGATGTTATATGAAGGTTTTTAGTGTTTTTAGTTCTTTTTTTTTCATCTCTCCGGATTAATATTTGTAATATTATCAAGAAATTTTCAAGCATTGAATAGCACTCGAACGTTTTAACGTACCTATTCTCAGCTAGTTTTGTCTCTCTAAACCATGAACCAGGAACCTTCGCAGAATTAATCATTCTATACTTATCGGGTTGTCTGTCAGAATTTTTTTCTCCTATTTTATATTATATTATGTATATGCATGTATGGTGTATGCAGTTGCTGATTATTAAAGCAGAGATCGAATTGTTTAAGATGGCTCTGCTTTTGCTGATCGTACTCGCTGCTTATTGCCGCGATACTGTTTAGGTTTACATAAAAATATGTTATCATTAATATTGAACACATCTTTACTAGAAAAACTGATGCTATATATACCTGTGCTTTTTTTTTTTTTTTTTTTTTTGATTTTCATACTACGATGTTGGTATTTTTTGCTCGATGAGCGAAACACGTCATTGATTCTAATATCAATTTAAAATGATATCAAGTCGGAGGTGAGAAAATCGAATCAAGAAAAAATTGTGTGCGCTTAGCTCTGCGAAGAAATTGCTTTTTTGCAATTCTCTTCGTTGATAATCACCAATTTTACACATTTTTCATTAAGGTGGCGTCAGTATAAATATTAACTCATGATCTTCTGGCATGGTTGAACAGACGTGGAATTAATGTGGCCTTCGTCTTCCGTGTGCAAAATGAGACGACGATAATGGCGAAATGTGAGTGCGTAAAAACAGGTTTTAGAATTCATTAGAGTTTCATATGTGATGTGATGGTCACCAAAGTGACTGATACCAGATTTTCAGCTAATTATCTTTAATTTTGAATATTATACCGTCGCTCGGTTGAATAAGGAACCAGTTTTTCAGCTGTTGTACTCGTAGATGCGTACGTTTTATTGTGACCAATCGCTACGTTCAGATTCCAAATTTCTTGCCCTGCTTATGAAATTTTACTATCTCGTTCATCTTGTTTGTGATTCAATAATCGTCAATTAGAAGAAGTTTGTGTCTGTCTGTCTATATGTTCGGTGGTATCGATAATATTACTGTTGTAGTATTATTAAAGCACTTAATTTATTATTAATCGAAGAGTCCGATTCCAAAAAAGTGCTAAGTGTAAAATTGAAAACAGACAAAAACCAAGCTAAAACCTATAAAAATGAACCTATAACCCGATTCCAAAAGGTGCTAAATTCAACTTTTGACTATGACAAAACCAGCGAAACGTATACCATGTTTGTACGACAAATTGCATTACACATTTTTACCGCAGTGTCATCTCTCATCACTAAAATTTAGCACTTTTTGGAATCGGACTCTTCAATTCATATCGTACCTAATGTAAAATTGAATAAAAAGATATGCCATGTGCGATGAGGTTTTGAAGTACCTAATTCATTCTTACAAACTCTACGAATGGTTTCAATGTGTTGATATGTTTGCCTATATACACCTGATATAGGTGACTCAAACTTAAGATACATTAGAGGCAGGGACACCATGTCTCTGATCCCGCGGTGCTTGTATTGGTTTTCCTCGACACTATTGCTGCCAATTTCAGGAAGACTGAAATGCTTTCTGATATTGTCGTATCGATATAATAGTGATCTCTCCAATGTCCTCGATCTAATTGACTTTTAACCGCTTAATCGATGGGAGCAGTAGCAAATTCGACAATTTAACACCGGTTTCGCTTACGTAATGTTAATTTTATGGACACTGAGGAAGACATTTAGGGTAGGTGGGAGGGGGCGGGGGGCAACCTGAAAATAGTATTCGATTCTCATCGCTATTGATTTTCTTTTCCAATCCTTTTTTCCATCGTCCCTCTGCCTTCATCCATCGTCTGTGTTACTGTTTCCGTAATGGAAAAACGTTTTTTTTTTTTTTTCATCTCGTCTACTTTTTTTTTCTTTTTTTCAACTGTCTCGAAAGGTATTACAAGTTGAATCTCCTTTGAAACGATGTGCCTAGATTTTGTGGTATAGGTATAGTGCTGGAAAAAAAGAACAAAACCAACGATATAGTTAAAACAGCAGCTACAATGAAAGAGTTTGGAAGATAGATAAGAGAGAAAAATTCACCGTGTATAAATATATAACCGCATAATAGTTTCATCGAATGGCTTGAAGAAGCGAAACTAACCAGTTTGGACACGGTGTCTATTCTGCGTATATTCAATGCAGGGCAGTTCATTCGTTAATTGAACCGATCTTCGTGGATTGAACTTTTTTTCCACCTTTTTTCTTCCAATCTGTTTTCATCTTCTGTTTCTCTCTGTCTTTCTCAGTGGCTGCACGGACAGTAACAGCATATCATAACCGATGTCATGTCCCACAACCGTGTGCATTTGATGTGACGATGTGAATAACCGTTTGATGCGAATTCGTATCCGTGTACCACATATTTACTCGAGTCCGCCGAGAGCTAAATGCTCGAGAAGGTGAACGTACAAAATGAAATGATGTATGTATAGTAGGGTGGTCCTTATTTTACGAAGTATTTCGTTTCAAATGAGAGACCCCCTAATTTTGTTCTATGTTATGTGAATAAGTTCTGGTATAAATTTCATCCCCCTAGGGCAACCCCTTCACGTGCCGAATTGGGGGCAAAGTTCCACACTTTTTGATATTTTTTCGCATTTCTGCAGTTATCTCCTGTAATATGGGTTCTATTGAAAAAATTTACTGAACTTATTTTATTATACATTAAATTTCCTACAAAAAATGTTCTATGCAATTTTTTCCTTGAGTGAAGTGTTGATGAGAAAAAGGGTGATTTAACTTACCCACTAATAATAGAACATAATTATTGTGATTTATTTTTTCCTCTTTTTTTAGTAATATAATGTTGGGATGGGTAAATATTTAAAAAAACATAGAATGTCAGATAGATTGGATACATTTGTAGCATTGCAAGTTAATTTTTTCACTTGAAATGGTAATTTATTTTTTTGGCATAATGTTTTATGAATGTTCTTAGAATTGTTGTCAGTAAACCTTTAACAGCTTGAAAATAATGTTGAATGCAAATGATAAAATCAGGAAAAGAGCTAAAATAATTTAATGTTTGATTAAAAATTCTAATATTCTGCTTGAAGTGAAAATTACTTCCTTTGTACCATGTTCAATATTTAGTATTTGAGCAATTCTTGTAGAAGTAACTCAATTTTGATACTGACATGATTAAATTGAGATTTATGCTACCTTATTACTTTATATATGTTCTCTTCTTTCAAGACAATTTTTTTTCTACAATCTCTCAAGTAATTTGAGGGAATTTTTGAAAATGGGAAAAAATTGATTCTAAAAATAGTTATATGCACCCTGAGAGATGCATAGTATTAATTATAAACATAATAGTAACTTTTCTCATCACAGTCATGAAAATTACAATTAATTATAAGTATTCTAATATTTGTAGCACTTTTTCCTATCTTAGATATCATATTTTACTATTTTTGTAGTAATTTCTGCTACAAATCTTGAACTGTCCCAGTTTTCCTATCCAAATTCTAAAGATTATCATTAAAGTTTTCCTCAGTGCACTTGAAACAATAATTTGGTACAGATGACTCTACTGGCTTGAATTGGGGCAGTAGAGAGCCTCTGCTATTTATTTGACAAAGCTATGGGATCTAGGACAGTAAATGCTATATTCTTCAGAATGGAAAATCCAGTTTTTTTTGTTTTGTTTTGAGATAGTACTGTCTATTTAAGAAATTCTTTATAATCATGCTGAATGTTTCTAAAATCAAGTACCTTGTATTAGAAATTTATCATTATCTTTGCATTTCAATTTCCCAATTATTGTTTCAAGAGCACTGAGGAAAACTTTAATGATAATCTTTAGAATTTGAATAGAAAAACTGGGACAATTCAAGATTTGTAGCAGAAATTACTACAAAAATAGTAAAATATGATATCTAAGATAGGAAAAAGTGCTACAAATATTAGAATACTTATAATTAATTGTAATTTTCATGACTGTGATGAGAAAAGTTACTATTATGTTTATAATTAATACTATGCATCTCTCAGGGTGCATATAACTATTTTTAGAATCAATTTTTTCCCATTTTCAAAAATTCCCTCAAATTACTTGAGAGATTGTAGAAAAAAAATTGTCTTGAAAGAAGAGAACATATAATAAAGTAATAAGGTAGCATAAATCTCAATTTAATCATGTCAGTATCAAAATTGAGTTACTTCTACAAGAATTGCTCAAATACTAAATATTGAACATGGTACAAAGGAAGTAATTTTCACTTCAAGCAGAATATTAGAATTTTTAATCAAACATTAAATTATTTTAGCTCTTTTCCTGATTTTATCATTTGCATTCAACATTATTTTCAAGCTGTTAAAGGTTTACTGACAACAATTCTAAGAACATTCATAAAACATTATGCCAAAAAAATAAATTACCATTTCAAGTGAAAAAATTAACTTGCAATGCTACAAATGTATCCAATCTATCTGACATTCTATGTTTTTTTAAATATTTACCCATCCCAACATTATATTACTAAAAAAAGAGGAAAAAATAAATCACAATAATTATGTTCTATTATTAGTGGGTAAGTTAAATCACCCTTTTTCTCATCAACACTTCACTCAAGGAAAAAATTGCATAGAACATTTTTTGTAGGAAATTTAATGTATAATAAAATAAGTTCAGTAAATTTTTTCAATAGAACCCATATTACAGGAGATAACTGCAGAAATGCGAAAAAATATCAAAAAGTGTGGAACTTTGCCCCCAATTCGGCACGTGAAGGGGTTGCCCTAGGGGGATGAAATTTATACCAGAACTTATTCACATAACATAGAACAAAATTAGGGGGTCTCTCATTTAAAACGAAATACTTCGTAAAATAAGGACCACCCTAATGTATAGGTACCTTTATATCAGAGGGTCTATCAACATTTTGGTGTGTGAACTGAGGAGTGTGAAGAGCAGTGTGAAAAGTGTGGTCAATGACTATTTCAGACAAACCTCGTAACATGTCTGCATGCCTTTTTTCTAGCAATTGTCTACGTCGAAAATTTGAATTTGTACAATTTTTTTCAGAGTAATTTGAAAAAATTAATTTTTCAAAACGCTTTGAAATTATGTAGATTATTTACTTCACTTTACACGTTTTTACTTTATATTCAACCATCGGAGATCCGTATAAATTAAGATCTAGAATAGCTAGCCAGCGATAGTCCATGTTAATTATCATTACAGTAAGTAAGAAAGCAATTTCAGGGCATATGAAAATTCTCTCTCGGACTGAAATAGGAGTCAAAAATGACAGCATTTTTAAAACGTACACAATTTCTCACATGATTAGAAGAGGTAGATGGCCAAAAGTTGGATGAAATTAAGTGTCCATTATTAATTTAAAATATCTGATGCAAACAAATTTACTTGCAGTATATAATCTTTATGAAATTGAGATTTATTGAAATTCGTTCCCTGTATGTATTAGAAATACGCAGGAATTTTATCAATAGTGGATTCTTAAAATGTGTATTATTGTTCTGTATAATATTTTAAACCACAAATGTGATAAAATCAATCGCTAGTTTAAAAAAAAAAGTCTATACTTTCTCAAGCTGCGATTATTTCACTTCAACTTATTTATAATACCGATGTTATTTTTAAAGAAAATTTGTCGAAGATAGATTTCGAATTTTAAAGATAGCTGGTTTTAAAGTTCAGTAATAATACATTCATTAAATGAGACGTCAATCATGAAAACCGAATTCAGTGACGTCAAAGTTCTTTTTACGCCTCGAAAATCGAGATGTTAATGAAATGGACAGACATGTATACTTATATTTTATATTGTTCTCAACTTTATCTCTCAGATATCAAAAGAGCGAAAAAAATCCATCGGCTAACTGTGTATTACACTACCTTATTTTTATGTGAGGAGTGGGGTTGGATATTACTTCGACAAATTATTTATTTTGTTTCAATTTATATATACCCATTCTACTTTATTTGTAACTTATTTTATACATTCTTCTGGCCAAAATTTATTCCAGCGTTCCTATTCAAGTAGTTTATTAGCAATCATAATTCCGAGAAAATTGGGGTACAGAAATTTTTGTTTATTAAAGATAGGTGCACGCTTAGAATATGTGAATGCGGTTACTCGAATGAGGAACAAACTCATTTTTAGATGCATACGGAAGTGAATCTTACATAATTTTCTGCCAGTTAACCGTCAGCAGGAGACAATGGAACAATAAGCGCTGCTCGTCTTCTCTTTTTCTTCTATTTGTTAAATTTATTCATTTCTCTCAGGCTCTAGAAAAACGATCGAATATGCTCCCAAGTTATGAGAATACAATCATCGCCAAAATATTATAGATACAATGTCTGATTTAGCTGACAAAGATGAAAAGAATTAATGGCGTAGATAGGTCGCAATTTTCTTCACTTAAGAATTTTACATTGTTGATTTCATTGTGTGCTCGATGGTGAGCAAAAATGATCAACGGTGAGGTGTGGGTGGGTGACAAACCGCTTTGACCGCAGCCATCAAAGAAATCCTCTTCTAACTGGCCGCTTCCCAGTATCAAGAAAGTGCTGTTGAGAAATTTGAATGTTAATGATACGTTCGAATTCGAGAAAGGTGTAATAATGATGTGCCAATGTGCTATAATATATGGATATGTATATGCATAATATACGTACTACTCTTCCAGCGTGTGTACGTGAAGTGTGGAATGCCATAGAGAAGGTGGAAGGTAGCAATTAGGATTATTGTTTCATGCAATGCGGTTGACACAAAATTGTGTTAAAGGTCGTAGATGGATCTCCATGTTGAAATTTGTACACGATTTTTGCTCTTATGAACGGTGGAGTTTGGTGTATTTGTTATTGGGGTGTGATTGAGGCTGTAAGTTCGTCGCAGCTACGTGTGAAAGTTGGATCAGAATTTGTAGGATTCCAATACGTTCGCAGCTTGAAGTGAAAATTATTAGATTTCTTATTCGTAAAGTTGATTGCTGTGTATCTGAGAAAAACCCTCGAAATGCTGTATGTTTTGCCGAATTGAATAGTTTTCATCTAAGAGTCGAGTGAATTTTGAAAATGCAACTGCTAATGAAATATCAAGTGTGTCGTTTAGCCATTGAATTCATATGAATCTAATTTGAAGCTGATTTACACAGTTTCAATTCGGATTCGTTTCTGTTTTGTATCAAATTCCCTTTAAGAATTACAAAAAAAAGTCTTATCTTCATATTTTCTGCATCAATTCGTTGGGCTCCAGAGAAATGAATTATCTCAGAGGGGGGGGGGGTCTAGGTTTCCACAATTCCTGAAAATTATACGAATACGATTTTGAGATCCTGGTCTGTAAATTCTTCTCTTCAGGAACAAATTTGATCCACTGCTAAATGTCCACGGTATATTTAATGTGTCTGGTGGAAAATCCAGTTTTATTCGATGACCAGGAGTTTCTTAAGATACTCGTATTTTGAATTTTATTGTTTCAGTTTTTTTTTGTTTTTTTGTCATTTGTTTATTAAAACGTTGGCGTGAAAAATAATTAATTTTATGACCACTTACGCTTCTTTATTCTTATGACTTAATTTATTATAAATAAATAAATGTTTCTTTTTGTTTTTTTGCGCACGCTTTCGTTTCCAGAAGGATAATGTGGAGCAGTCGGTAAGTATACTAAAATATAATTTGATATTAAAAAAATAAAATAAAAATGAAAAACGCAAGGGAAACGAGTCAAGTGAAATATAATGCATTATTGATTCATCGTAGTAATAGGTATAATTTCCTAATGATGTCAAATTTTACCGTTTTATAAAGAAAATGTAAAAATTTAATTGCAAACGTTCGAGGAAAATCTGCTGGTTACTTTTGCATATTGCTTGCGCAATGGTCATGGAAGTCAGATTAGAAAGAGCAGAGACTTGTAACTGGAGAGCGCCGATGAGTGCAACGACTCGAAAAAAAGACACATTATTGTGGCTTGTCTGTGCGTTGGCTACGTTTTCACTTTCGCATTAATTTTGTGGTCGGAGTTTGGAAAATCTGATCGGTTTATTTTCATTTGCGGTGTATCGATCAGCCAGTTTTCAAGAATTTCGAAATAGATGTCTGTGTTCATTGATTTGACGTAAAATTGCCAATAGGGTGCCAGATATCAGTAGTCGAAGTGAGGTTTTACTTTTTGGCAGATTTTAGTGGGCCATAGTCTTAATTCGTATCTTGGGAGATTTGGAGGCTCTAAGTGAGAATCAACAGCCTCTCAAAAGTGCTAAGACTGAAAAATAGTGTTGAGTGTCTTCAAGTCGTGAAAAGAGATGATCCCTAGGAAAGATATACGTAGGAATATTCGTTTTTATCATCATAAAGTTCATAATTTTCTGAATGAAATATTTTCTGAAAATTATAAAGATTTTTCAAATATTTTGTTTGTACGAGTACATGTTTCGTGTGGAGTAAAATCTTACTTTATCCTTTATTCAAGATTGAAGTTCCATTTTTGAACTTGTAAGCATATTTGTTTGCTCAATTTGTTGCTCAATTTGTAACCTCAATTTGTAGCACAATTTCTATGCTCAAGTTGTATGTTCAATTCGTTTGCGCAATTTATAAGCTCAATTTGTAGCTAAATTTGCTCAATTTGTAGGCTCAATTACACTTTGAAAGTTTTTATTTCAGAAATGTTTTGAAACTTGGTTGTTGGAGAGTTTCTCGACGAAGAATTTTCTCTGTGGCGACTTTTGACGAAAATACTATTGAGAAGAGAAAGAAGCGAAAGACAGATAAATAAAAACTGTTCCATTGGTCCGCGAAACCTACATTTATCGATTTTTCCTCCTTTCTCTCAGAATGATTAATCGTATTTTTCATGTAGACTAGCTGCTGCTGATTTTATTTAAACTCATTCCAATTCAGTGATGTTCTTTTTCTATAACACCCACCGTGGTCTTGTCGTCGTCTTCGTCGTGTACTCGTATTCTCTGAATGAAAAAATGTCCATATTAAAGCTGTACACCCACTGGCATTTCCATGTAAATTTTTGCACGATAATTGAAATATTGTTTCGACTTTTACTGAAATATTTGTTACATCGTCGATGCCTCCCCGATAACGCCCTTTTTCCATGTTTGGCGGCAGATCCCTGCCCCGCAATCACAAGGTGGTGTGCCCATTTTGGTTTTGTAAATTTTTCGATATGTTGTTCTAATCGAACGACTGTTCCTTTAAGGCTCTCACGTTCCACGTGTAGAATTTTAAGATTCTGATAAGGTACCCTAAAAGATGCAGAATGCAGTTGCAGTAATCTGTTCAATTACGTGCATATGTGTGAGTCTGTGTTCACAGTACTGTGTACTGGGTTTGTCACGTCCACGTGGCTGCAGAATTGCACGCCATTGCTGTCCAATGTTGGCTTATTGCAGATCGAATACATGCGAACCAGTGTCGTGGCTGCAAATGCTTATCGTGCACTTTTATATGCTTCGAAAGATTGAAGATTAATCTGTTGCTGGTCGTCGCTTTCTTTTCGCATGGGGTTCTCTATCTTGCAAAATGCACTCCTATTATCTGCTGTGGTTAAGCTTGGCACACATCTTCGTGTTTGTGTTACAGTACACAGAAATTACATTTGCTTTGTTTAGAAAGTACTGTGTTACGTTTTTGGTGGCAACTTATTAAAAGCTGGGATCAGTTTACGACTGCATATGAGACACCAGAAAAGAGAGCAGTTGGTCTTAAATGGCTGGAAATTAATTACGAACTCGTGCGTGTTAGTCGTTACTTTAGGTGAATTTGTCATTTTAAACGCATTGTAAATGGAATTATGATGTCGACGAGAATGGGAGAGGGTGTTTCCATAAAAAATATATATGTCAAGTGTCAACTCGGTGACATATCACATATTTGCATCAAGATGGTGGCAAGGGGAAACACTATGACCTTCTTAGGGATATTTTTCAAGTACACATTATCAAAAGTTTAATTAAATTCTGTCCTTCTAGTGATAATATACAAGCACGTTTGATACACTACAATTAAATAATATGACCACTGCTAAATCTTAGTGTTAAAAGTATTACAGAAACTGAAAAAATGAATATTTCTATCAAACTTTTGTTATCTTAGTGGGCCACCTCCTGAACTGAAAAACTTTCCAATTTTCTTTAGTTGAAGCACTGCTGCTGAAACTCTTTCAGATGTATTCACGCGATTTTATAATAGTGTCGGAAAGTGAAAATAAAATAATAGTCGAGTGTTACAGAAAATAATAGTTTCGTAATGTATTTCTGATTAAGATTAAAAATGAAAGCCGTAGATTTTTTTTTTTATTTGGTTTCTCTCCGCTGCAATATAAAGGTAATTAAAATTGAAAATCTTGTGCCAATGTTAACCTGTGAATCCTAATAAAACTTGGCCTAATGTCGCTTTTTTCAAAAATGAATTGTTTTTAACATCATTTTACGAGGCACAAATTGCCGGTTCCTATTCTTTAAAAAAAAAAAAACCATGCAGGAGATACAGAAAAGAAAAGTGGAGAGTAAAAATGGTTGACAGTAACCATTAAACAATTTACAACCATCTATAATTGCCTTTCGCGATTGTGACATAAGCCTTAATTTGGGTTAATTGAGACAAAACGCGACTATCTGTTGAGTCATAAATTACAATTTCTTCCATGTATTTTGTTTTTGATGTTTAATTTTAAGAAATAGTTTTTTCTTTCTTTTTCTCTTGCACCTACATGTAAATTACTTGTTCGTCATAGCCTAAGATCATCTGGTGCTCTTGAGAATTTTCTTTGAATACTGTGCTACCTATACGGATGAGTGACAGTGAGCTGATGGTCGAATACAGTACATCCGACTCAATTAGGTGTCTTGACATGTGGTGCAAAAATTTTAGTTAGCTAAGGCTGAGGATTTAATGACTGCAAAAGTCATACATGGATAATGTTTTCGTCATTGGTCATGGCCAAAGAGTCTTTTTTTATGAACATTATATAGCATTGAAAATTCTAGTTTTCTTAAAGGTTCTACTGTGTGTTTGATATTTCTAACATTATTTATTCATTTATTTATTCGACAATATTATTTCATCTTCTCCTGGCCACAGGCTAACCCGATTCCTGACAGGGGAGCAGTTATTGCATAATTATGGGTTCAAAATTCGAGAGATAACAATATAATACAATATATACAAAAAAATAGAGAAAAAATGAGAGATGCTGAGGAGCTATAACCATCAGTCCATCACCATCATCTGTTCAATATCCAGTGGCGGATCCAGAGCTCCATTGTGGGGGGGAGGGCGGAAATCCAAATTTTTTCAAAGCATGGTAAATGCCGTAATGGTGAGATTGTGTTTTTTTCAGCATAAAGGGGGGAGGGGTTCAAGAAAATTGATTTTTTTTGTTGATTATCGGTCTGGAAATATCCCCCCCCATTTCCCCCTCTTGAATCCGCTACTGTCAATATCCCATAATATACACTGATCCCCCGCCCCCCGACGGATTTGACATATTCGAACGTGTAATGTGATTTAAGATTTTATTGCATGCTCCCCGTTGTTATATCTGATTTTGTGATTTATAAAATTCTGATACTTTGAGGGTTATTTCTAAAAATAAAACTAAACAGAGGATGGGCTGTATGTGGGCTTTAATTCCGCTTCGACTTAGTCGAATCCCTGCTTCTTGTATGGAAAATAAAAGGGAAGCGGAGGAGAAGGAAATGAGTAGCTTCCGGTGTGTCCTAAGTAAGCCAACCCCACAAAAGTCCTAGCTCCGGGCTTGAATATTACACTATAATAAGAATATTTTAGTATAAAATTATTCATTCCCGAACGTAATGAAGATTAGCATTATATTACATTGAGCAATGTGTGCGAATGCATAATGTAAAAAAATATGAGATATGTATGCCATCATAAAAATGAAGACACAAACTACCTTTCCCATAGTATTTTCACTTACACTTATCACTTAAGGTGAAACTTTTTTTTTTCGCCCATGGTTATATTCAATGGAATAGAGGCAACAAGCCGCATGTGTGGTTTCACCTTTGCCCAAGAAATTTCTGCTCAAAAACCATATTTTAATTGTTTTCTGTTTTTTTTTCTTTCCTATGTTGCCTTGCAGGAATTTAGAAATAGCGTATCCGAGTCAAATGTGAACAGTGTGGGTTTGGATTTTGTAAATCCGCTGCAAAATGTGCAACCGTCGCGTTATTCGATATTTTCGTCCATCGTCGAGGCGACCATCGAGAAGCAGCCAGATTCGATTGTCACCTTCGAACCGTTACCGAAAGTGTTGCCGACCAAATTCACCAGCAGTGTAAGGTTACCGCAGTTTAATGGAAATACGAACGATATTGGATTCATCGAAGAGTGGCTTGGTTTGTAGTTTCTATCTTATACCTCGTCCACAATTAGCCCCTACTCTCACGTGGCCATTTTTTAATTTGCCTGCTCACCGTATAAAATACGAATACAAAATATGTACTTGTATTTTCTCACTAAAATCTGCTCCGTGCAGCTTTGTACACACACCTCTGTGCGCAATTCTCGAATGTCGACTGTCGTCCGATAGTCACGGTCTGATTTTAGAAAAGATGGGCTATGGCTTGAAGTATATAGTCGGTTAATACAATGCAACGATAGTTTTTTTTTTTTTAATAACAGCCAGCGGTTTCTGCTCGCCGATTTATTTAATTATTAATTCGCTCCTTATAACTGTATTGGAAAATTTAAAAAAAAAAAAAAAGAGCAAAATTTGTGGAACTATGGGACGATGGATGCGCCGGAAAGGTGGTGGCTGGTAGGTTGGCTGGCTAATAACTGAACGGAATCCGAATGGCTTACCGTTTCTTTTTGGTCTGTTGTTATGGTCAGCGGTACCCAATTACTCGGATCCTTTTTTTAATCGGAATTTTGTATCTTTCCGCAACATCCATTACGAGATTATTCGCTGTTCGATTAACGTTTTTTAATGCAATGCAGTAACTAAAAAAACATTTTAAAAAACTGTCCTTTGGCAAAATGTTAAGTGTTAGGTGCGTATATGAAATTGAAGAAAAGCCTTACATCTGGCAATTTTTCAACGTAGGTAACGGAAATGAAAGTGGCTCTCTCAGAGTGTCACATGAAGCTTATGCGTTCATTGAAAAGAGAAGCGTAGATAGAGTGGTTGAGAAAAACTGATGAGCTTAAAACGTCAACACATTTTTGATAACCCCTACCTTTTTGAAAGAATGGCTTCTGAAGTTTACTTTTGCCGCAGTCGCACAAAGTAGAAAAGTTTTTCTACAGTCGTGTGTATTTTTTCATTTATTTAACATAATTATGTATAATAATTTCTAAACCTGAATACCAGAAAGATCTAAGTCTAAATGTAATGATTTATTCATGATCATTGCAAGTTTTTGGATGCGTATAATATTATTTTTAAAGCAAGAGGGAAAATTTAGTAGAGCTAAAATATAATAATTTTTCTTTTCAGTGAAAAATATGAAAGTACATACGAGTATTAATTAGTACCAGGTGAAATTTAATGGTAATTTATAAAGGGTCTGATATTCTTATGAAATTTTCTTTGTTATCTAGTTCGATATCATCCTGGACTCGAAATTAATTGTACTAATGTGTAATTTATAAAAATTCTTTTTATAATATCTTGTCAAAAATTTGAAATTTTTTTTTACTTGGATTTTTTGTATATTCTCAGGAGAAAGAGACTTCCCTCGACAACAGCTTCATTATTTACGAGAATGTGGGCAGGGTTGGTTCGGTAAGGTAAGTATCATATTTTTTAAATAAAGTTTTCGTTTTTTTTTTCTTTTACTCGCACAATTTTGGATGATTCTTTTTTAAATATCGTAGGTTGTAGAAGGTGAAGCTCGTGGTATCGTACCGTCTAGTAATAAAGTCTATCGTGTCATCGTTCGAATTTTAAAAGAAGATGCCACAGCCGCTGAGCGAGCTCATTTTCTTCAAGAGGCAAGACCATATAAAGAACTGTCGCATCCAAATGTGCTGAAACTGTTGGGTCGATGCTTGGAAAATGCGCCATTCTTATTGGTTTTTGAAACATGTGCCAATGTGAGTACCTTTATAAAAATATTTTTATTATAAAAAGATCAAATTAATTGCACTGAATTTGGGAAATGCAAGAACGTTGTCGCTGTTGGAAGAAAAAGTACAGAAAATACGCCAGATTTTTATAAAATGTGTAAGAACTAGGCTGGTTAACCAAGATTACTATAATTACTTTGTAGTATTTTACAGTCTTAAAAGCGTAACGTATTTTTGATTCTAGGATTTCAATCTTTCCCTCTGAGTGACTAGCCCTTATTCTGAAAAATGGTTACGAAAGAGTTTTCCTTATTCTCTGTAATGAGTGTGCAATTAACTATCGTTGTTTTTTCGATTGTCGGTAGAATTTTTAAAATTATCCTCCACTTTATCTTCATTCAAATGCTGATGCTCTATGAATTTTATGAAATAAGTAAATCAATCATTTTTGGCACCTTTTACCTATTAGTTCTTACTACACGATCTGAACATTGTGATTCTGCTGTTGTTTTTTCTCAACTCTCTAAGGCTCAAAGTTCAGCTACAAAAACCAATTAATATGCCAAAACCCTCAAGTGAAAATTCTGCATTTTTTCTTATCTAATCTTTCTTTTGTACACATATATTGTGTTTTCAGTTCATTAGTAGATAAGTAGTCATTTATAAAATGTTCAACCCCACCCTATACCTATGATTAGATTAAAAATTTCATTTATTGAGTTGAAAAATTCAAGAATTTTTCCCCTGTCGTAAATTGTATGAATTTTATTTGACTACAGTTTTCCTCTCTTTAATTAAATTAGTTCATAGAGGACGTCATTCATTTAATCTTTTCTCTGGTTTATCTAAAGCTGTTTTCGTTTTGAATGTAAAATGCGTTCCGTAATAAAGTATCGATATTTACATGTATTTCCGAACATTTTTTCCTGTTGATAACTTTCTCGTTAAAAACACTACTGGATTTTGAAAGAAACAATAATAACACCGAAGAGAAAAATAGCATAGATAAGAATAATTGTATTTGAATGAGCATAGTAAAAGTGTTTTTCAGAAAAAAACAGTTTAAAGCGGAGATGAAAAACACATCGATTTTTTACTACTAGTCGAAAGTTACGGATTTGTAGTTTCCTTATTTTCGAAGGCCTTATAACATTCTTGCTATCAAAGGTACCGTCGAATGGGGCGACTTTACACACTTTTTTAATGTTTTTTAACTTTGTCCTTTAACAACTCTTCCAATTTTGAAGCTATTGAAGTGAATTTGGTTTTAAAATTTAGGTCTAACATTTCTCAACACAATTGTAAAAAAAAGTTTGAGTTTGCAGCCTTCCTTCTATTTTTTATGATTTTTCAAAAAATTTGTGTAAAGTCACCCCTCAATGGGGCGACTTTACCCATCAATTTGTTATTGACGGGTTATTGATGGGTGGGGAGACGAAATTTGAGGATGTTTGTACTCAGACATACGATTGAAAAGAAACTAGTCAAGTACCAACTTCAACCGTGTGAAACCGAATTGAATATTTTGAGTGTCCGTGGTTAAAAAAAAAAGACGAATAAGAAAAAGCAAAAAAACCATATCGCCGCTTCATTTTCTTGTTCTGTTACTGGGTGAAGTGAGGTAGGGGTGGCGATCTTTTCTTTTCTTTTCCTCCTTCTACCTGCCTCGATCCAAATCGTATTTCGGTTTTAATTTTTGCCTGGCAATTTATTTATTGGGCTAAAACGAAGTGGGTAAAGTCGCCCCTTGAATGTAAAGTCACCCCGTTCGACGGTAGACAAATTTCATATTAAACATTATTTGCAGAGAATTTTTATTTGAAAAATTTTGTACATCTACTGCTTTTTTTTTCGTCATTAGTCAATACTTGTGCAGACGAATAAAAAAAACTATTTTTGAGTTATATTGACCTCTTATTCAATATCTGTAGGAGAATCGGAGTTGCGGGTGTAGTACATCAGTCAGGAGGACCTCTCCATTAATCCTTAGGACTTTAGAGCTGTGTGCTAATTTTTTTCAACATTTTTAGCAGGTTTTCACTTGTTCATGAGTTAATTTGTTGAAGTTACAACTCTTTGTTAAAACTGGTCGAAAAAATAAAATTGTGCTGAAGGCTCCATTTTTCACTTCATCCCTCTCTTTTCGTTTCAAATTGACTTAGTCAAAGCATTATTTCAAAATACTTTTTTTTTTTTCCTCCAACAAGAGTTAATATGAAACTTTGATTTTTTACCTTATTCTTCCTACTTATTTAATTTTGAATAAAAATTTGTTTCCGATTAGGAATTTTCTTTTAAATAGCAAAATGAATCTTTCCTCGTGGAACGAGGAATATATTTTCTTGCCTTGTTACTTTTACTTTAACTTATTTATTATCATTTATTCGTACCTCAAATACGAATTATTTCTTAATGCCGGCTTTTTTGTATTTTTAGGGAGATCTGAAAAGTTATCTTCGACAAAATGTTGGCAATCGAGACGCGTTAATATTCCAGGGTATAATTTTAAGGATGGCAGTCGATGTGGCCTCAGGCTTGAGCTACATGCTGCAACATAGTTTCGTCCACACGTAAGTTTTCCATTTGAATTATTTAAAAGAAAATAAAAAAAAATTACTAAGCCTTACACTTTTAGACCACCCATGTAACTAACAATTTTTTTTTCTTCTCCAATATTATCAATTTGTAGTGATATAGCTGCGAGAAACTGTCTTGTAACTGGCGATCTTCGTGTCAAGGTGGGAGATTATGGCACCAGTTTGCAACAGTATAAGGTGAGCTACGAATACATTATGGGTGCCGAATAAAAAAAATCGAATAACATATTTATTTTGAATCGTAAACGTGTGTCACAAAACTATTTTTCATTTGTGACTTTTATTATTATGCCTACATGTACGAGTAATATTGTTCGAAGATGTATATATTGTATTCTAACGACCTCCTATTGTGTTCATCTGCAGAATGAGTACTACATTAACGGCGATATCGCATTACCAATTCGCTGGTGCGCTCCAGAGACGCTCAACTGTTCGGATACATGCATCGAACCCAAACCGGTACGAAACTCGGATGTTAATTTACTTTTTAATTTTTTTTTCTTCTTTTTCAATCGTCACACGTCCTTGCCACCGCAGTCGCGAAGCAATAATAACATTTTTTTTTTTTTGTGAATGCGTTTTTAGGTTTCCGGCACATCGTGTATATGGAGCTACGGAGTACTGCTGTGGGAGCTAGAAGAATGGGGCGAACTTCCGTATGGAGAGCTGACTAACGACCAAGTGATAACGAAGGTGTTCGGCGAAGGATATCGGTTACCATTTCCATCGAATAGAACGCCTTATTCTCAAGAAATGTGAGTACTTGAGCGATCTTTATAATTCGGTACTCGTTGACGATTGTTTTGTAGAAAATTGAAGTGTGGAGGAAAAGTTGGGTCGAGTTGAAAAATGACATTGTGCAGTTAACATTTTTTTTTCTTCTTGTAAGTACGTTTAATATCTTCGTCGATTGAATAGCCCTACGCCGAAACTATAGCCAACTAGGGGCCTTTTTCAACATTTTAGGAAATTAGGAGATAAAGTGTATGCTTTACTAGACGCCCGAACTCCACGATTGGGAAGAACTTCCGAGCATGAAATATGGAAAAATATGAATCTAACTTCTGAATTAGCTCAACTAATACGAAATTTATGATTTTTGTTATCAAAAATGTCCGATAAAACGATATTAAAAAAATATTTTCATAAAATGAGGGAATTTTCCCGATTGATTTCTGGCTGAGTTTTTAACTAAGAGATAAGATTTTTGAGTATGTTATTGTTATATATGTATGATAAACTTACGGATGTATAGAGTTAGATTTTTATTTAAAATTAAACGACGGCTTCTACAGATGCGCAAAGTTGATGTAACTTTGATGGCTAATTTTGGTTACCAGAAAATATAAATTGAAAATTTAACTCTATACATCCGTAAGTTCATCATATAACTATAACATATTCAAAAGTCGTGTCTCTAAATTGAAAACTCAGATAGAAATCAGTCGGAAAAATTTCTCTGTTTTTTACATTTTTTTCGCGTGAAAAAGCATACCCTTAAATAAAGAATATAAAACCCTAAAATGACGTAAGTCAATTTGGAAGAAAAATTGATGGAGAAAAAAATCTGCCACTCTCAAGAAATATAGACCCACGTTTCAACTAGTTTTCGTTCAAGACGAAATTATTTCCAATATACTGTGAGTAAGTACATTGAAATTTTTCTAGTGTTTTCTAGCTTTCAAGTATGACAGTTTATTCTTTTTCAGTGTTTTCCTTTCAAATTGACTTATGTCGCACTCTTCCTAAACAATGTTGAAACTCAGAGAAAAGGATAACCATTAAAAATATCTAACTTTTTGAATTGTTGTTGATATTTTTATTTTCAATTCGTCCAGTTTTTGGTTAGCTCGCCAATTTTTTTTTGAAACCAAATTTGAGAATGCGTTTATTAACCACTAAGAAATGAACATTCAAAGGTCTTTATTCTTCTTAAATGCCTTGGAATTTAATTTTTCGAACACGATATAACCTGTGAATTCTCAATAGCCATACAATTTTATTGTGTAAAATAAGGGCATATTTTATAAAAACAGTTTCAATTATATCGATCATTTAATCTGCGCTTTTTTTGGATTCTAGCTTCAATATTATGCAAGAGTGCTGGAAAGACTACGCAGATCGGCCATCCTTTATTCACGTAATGAATGCGCTTTCGGCGCTCATGCATCGATTCAAAAACAATGACCACTTCGAGTCGAGGTGGCACACGTCCAAACCGAACACGATTCCGGTCACCGACAACGCTGACAAACTGACCAGTCGGCTGGCATCTCTCTCCAGTAAGGCGGACAACGATTCGGGCATCGATCTGGATAACCCGGGCCGTTTACGTGGCCTCTCCATGTCGCAGCTGCAGCAATCCGTTTCTCGCCAGCGCATCATAAACGACGAGCTGAGCAGCGAGTCGCCGGCCTCATCTCGACGCTTCTCCAACAGCTCGACGGGCGATCTCTTCTCGTCGCCGGTCTCGTTGAAGCATCGATCGCCCAGCCTGGAAAATTTGCACGGCTCGCTAGATACTATCGGCATTTTGGGTCGACGCATTTCGGGTGACGAGGTATTCGGCAGCTCGTCATCCGACTATTGGCTCAAAGAGAGGCGCTGCGACGATGACGAGTCAAGCGCCAAAGTCGACTTCCAGCTTGGCTTGTGTAGCCGCAACAGCGACGCCAGCATACTGTGGAACGATAAACCGCTGTTCCAGACTGACAGCTACCTGGAGGATACGTCTTTCACGAAACGCGCAGACTCGTTGGGCACGGACGCCGAAGAGGAGATCTGGCGTAAGCGAATCGAGCGTGGTGAGTTTACCGAGAAAGTGAAGGAGAAGTCGAAGAGCGTGGCCGACCTCATGATATTGACGCATATCGAGTGCAGTGAGAGCAGCGAGTCCGACTCGCTGCCCTCGTTCCACAGTCGCCAGAGCAGTTTCAACCGTCATTGTCGGCGAGTGCCGAAGCTCAGCAACGCGCCGCTGTCGCTTTTCAACAGCCTCAGCTTTGGTAGCGAAAGTAACCTGCCAGCTGTGGAAAAGGACGACAATTTTCAGGAGGCATTGAAAAAGATCCAAATTGCAAAAATGAACGGCGATGAAGACTCGCTGAATTTGGTCTCGTTTCAGGCAAACAGTTTGGCCGGTCGCGAGGAAGCTGGCAGTAGCGGCGGCGGCGGCAGTGGTGGTGGTGGTAAAATGGGCCATCATCATTTTTTAGCCAATGAAGCCTCGGAAAAACGTTCACCCCACTATCATCTGGTTCACTCTAGTCATATTAATAACGCCTGCAGTAGCGCCATTCCCGCCAGCAAGGCCAAGTTACCATTATTCGATAATAGTCTGTTCGAAGATGCGGCGACAATGTTGGAGAAACGAGCTCCTGGCGATGGCGCCGAGTCGGCTTCTTGCACAGAACCATCGGCAGTGGCAAGCGACGCAACAGAGGCGTCAGAGCCGCATGTACTAGTCACAGACAATTCTAGCTGCATGATAGCGTCAGTGCCAGTAGCGGAAGTACCGGCTACCACACCTACCGTGGAGCTCGCAGATTTGGTGGTCATAGGTCCATCGGAATGTGACACTCTGGAGTATTTCAAAGGGCTGAAAACTACTCTTGTGGACGAAAAGCTAGAATCTCCATCGGATGAGGCACCAGAATCATCCTTCCGACCGTCCAGTCCGCAGACGTTGAACGAATTTCTGCAAGATTCTAGCGACGATTACTTCTACAAGTGCGGCAACGACGAGGCTGAAGACGACCAGCAGCAGCTAGATGAAGTAGCCCGAACCAGAAGCTCGTACTGTGAGTACTGCTACGCCAAGTGCCACTTCAGCAACGAGTGCCTGCGTTGCAAGGACAAGTCTTTGGAGGAGAACTGCTCGTGCGAGAGTTTTGAGAATCTCGAGAAGTACAGAGACTGCACGGCGCTGAATTCGTGCCCGTTCCAGTCAGACGACTCGGGCCGCGGCACCGACCAGATTAACAGCGGCGATGGTAGCAGCGATAAGTCGTTAGATGGTTCAATATCGGTGCAAATGAACGAAGTAAAGAATCGACTGGAGGATGTGATCGCTAAATTCGCAGTCACCGATGAGATGAGCGACGATAACTGCTCCAGCTTAGAGGACGATAAAGACACGAAATACGTCGAAGACAATTCGCCAGATAGCACCGAAGAATTTATTGAGAAAGTGAAGGCAGTGGCCGGCGAAGTAGAGGTACTGGAATTGGAGACGAACGACGACATTGCTAGTTGCGTTAACGATGATTTCAAAGTGCAGGTCTTCGAGGCGGACGAAGAAGACGGAAGCCAGCGAGCTCGCGAAGCAGCCTCCGTTGCTGACGTCGAGAACGTTATAATTGTGGACAATGAGGGGGTTTTAAATTGCGGGTCGAGCAGGCGTGATTCGCTGCTGGCCATTTCGGAGGAAAACGATAACTCGGCTTCGTTCGAAGAAGATACCTGCATTGGCGCTGGAGTTAGTAGCTCGAATTCGGGTAAATGGTCGAACGATGACGAATCCGGATCCGATGCGGAGCTCAAGGACGAAGAAGGCGACGAAGAGGAGGACGAGAAAAGTAGCAGTTCTCGAACGTTTGTTAAAGTAGAGCAGCTGTTTTTCACCGTCGATCCAAAATTCGAACGAGAATACGAGGCAGAGTTGAGCAAATCGGAGTCGTTTTCCAAATTTGACAATTCGTTGAGTGAATGCAGCGATATGAATGTTAGCGGAGTCGACGTCAACGAAATGAAGCTCCAAGTACGACTATATATTTTTATTGCTTCTTCATTTTAGCGTTACTGATTTTAGATTAACTTCATTCGATAGGAAAATTTTTTTGTTGGAACGTAAACCAGGCGAAGGAAAGGATTTTTTTTAGAGAACGTTATCTCAAAATCCCATCTTCTGACCTAGGGCCTTCTTTAATATCTACTACCTTCAATTGAAAAAAATATATAGGACGTGTTGGGTAATACAATTAAAACGCACGTGAAAAAATAATTCAATGAAATTTTTACACATTTTAACATTTTTATTTGTATTTTAATTGAATTACCCTGCCTGTAAATTGAGGACTAGTAAAAATTGTTTGGAGTTGAAATTTCCCCTTTTTAAAAATTGATCAATCGTTTTGTAAACGAATTTACGCACCTTCTGAAATTATTATCGTGTGTGATGTGTTCATAAACACCATAAGTACCTACTTGAAATCTTACGGCCATGAGATTAACGTCAGCCCTGACACTTGAAAAATTTTCCTGAAATATAGAAAAAAGCTAATTTCTAATAATCATTATCAAAAATATTCGACGAGGGTAGATTGTTACATCCTTATCATGCTTGCACAATCAGAAATGAACGGTTCACATCTTGGACTAAGATTTTTTTTTCTGACAAGTATCATTTTTATACCTACAAATCAATTATTATTCATCGACTTGTAAAATGATTCATATGTAAGAGCAATGAGTAAGTAAAAATTGTATTTTAAAGTTGGAGGGCGGAAAAGGGTAATACTTGTATGATAAAAATAGATAGTCCAATGTTTGAATTTTTTTAGTAGTGACACAATAAACAGTATTACTCGCATAAAGTCGCTTTTGATGTTTGGAAGTTATTTCATTTTGAGATAAATTAAGGGACTTGATGAATAGTATGAAGGGAATATTTTACTTATTTCCTTTACAATGTGCTTTTACGCGAGATAATCAGTACCTACTCATATTCTTATTATAATCATTTTGCATTTTTAATCGTTACCAGATAGAATCCGAATAAGTTGATGGAACTCGTAATAAAAATAATACTAACGAACAAATCACTAAATCGATTGATAAAACTGACCAGAATACAATAGAATTCTTATTTTTAAAATATCATAATAATTATAATAAGAAAAACGAAATCAACCAAATTATATTCCGAAACACCTTCAAATATTTATATCTATGATGAAACGTAGGATCATCAGTAGTAATAAATCAATAATAATAATAATATCGATCCAAATTATTTCAGGATATGATACTTCCTAGTAGTCGTAATTCTAGAAGGAATCGTGTTGATATTTTAATATTTTGGAGGACCTCGCTTGGTTAAATTTTGTTCTCTTTCCTTCGAATAAATTGTATTGAAGCAAATCTGAGTAAAGTGCGTAGAGATTTGTCATCGAAAAACAATTGATTCTCGACTTTTTGCAGGAAAAAGAAGCGGAAGTCGTCTCACCTGCCGAAGAATCTTCAATGGCGGACGTAAACGGAGTCGCTTCGCCGAGCCAAGGGAAGGCCGACACGTGCGAGAATCGTGTGGAGTACGAGTTAAGCGACATTTTAGAAGGTCTGCACGAGCCGATCTCATTACCATATTCGGTTAATCGACCTGCTGACGAAAGCAAAGCGACGGCCGAATGCGAGGACGCTGACGGCGCCAAACATGCGGACGTGAACAAAGCGGACGCTGCCTCCCCTCCACCTTCGCCGGAGAATACTACCGTCTCCAACAGCTGGCTGCCATCGCCCATCGACGACGAGGAGGACGATGAGAGCTTCGGGAATAAGCGAGTGCTGCTCGAGATGGACCTGTCGTTCGTCGAGGCCATTCGCAATGAGCTGCGCGAAAAGTTACCAAACACCTCGACGCTGGCGATCGTCGAGCCCGAAGAATCATGTGAGCCGGAGAACGCCAACATCACCATCGAGTACAATTCCTACCCGCCGCAGTTGTCGCCCATACTCGAGGAAGAGGAGGAGGACTGCTCCGTAGCCTCCTCAATATCGGTGTTCTCTACGGATACCAACGAATCGAGCAGCGAAACGCTGAATGGCGGATACGAAGGCGGCGACGACCTGCTGGTGGTGAATACGGATACTAACGAGGCTTCCATCGTGGATACTGTGTCCGCGGCAAACACTCTCTCCAGTCCTCTATTTCAGCAGCCACTCCACAATCTGAATGAAACATACGACATTGTCGACGAAAATGACGACACAATTGGCTTTACCGATCCGTTGGACTCGGATAGTTTCCCCAGCCCAGATAGCCTATCTCCTGGCACCAGTAGTAAGACTGGGGCCCAACTCTCGTATTCGTCATCCGACTGTGGCAATTTGTCTGATGTCTTCCTGTCGCCGTCTTCGTCCTCCAAGAATTTCGATGACTTTGACATCGATCGATCAACTGAAGACGGGCGCCATCTCAATACTCCCGAGAATGTGCTACAATCAGATAGTCGCGACGAGTATCAGAAAGCAATTTTCAACATCGATGAAATGCTGAAGAAATCGGAATGTGGACTGGATATGCTGACGCCAACAACCAGCAGTGGTAGCTGCAACATTACGGACGAGTGCTCAGCAGCGAAGCATGACGAGCGCAGCGAGACGTGGCTGAAGTCATTCTTTACACCTGTAGAAGAGACCACCTCAATGGTCGAGTTTGAAGCATGCCCGTCACTCGTCGAAAGTGAATTTCGATCATTGCCGGCTGACTTCAAGTCTGAAAATTGGCCTGCTGCTGAGGAATTGGTCGGGCACAACCAGGACGGAGTGGCTAATTGTGAGAAAGTTGCAGATGTGGTGAATGTTGTCAGTCCTGGTGCTGCAGAAAGTTCATTCGATCCATGTTCGATGACATTAAATGATTCATCAGTCCCAGCTACACCTTCCTCAACACCAACAGGCAACAGCACCAGTGACCTTCGAGCAGACAATTCACTCGCCAGTTTCAAAATGGTGTCATCAACTCCAGCCAAGGAATTGCAGCTACTGCCTGTGCAGAGTGTGAAGCAGAAGAATTCGCTCGCGTTGTTTGGCAACACCTGCAAGCAGATTCGCAATTTCCAAGTTTCACTCGTTGAGGAGGACTGCTATGCGAAGACGCGCACCTCGCCCGTGTCACCCAAAAATATGGACGTATGTTTTGGAGAACGATTACTGGGAACGTCGCCCGAACATTCAGAGAAGACGTGGAAGTCGTCGTCGCCGTCGCTGAATTCGTTCTTGGGCAGCCAAAATTTAGAGACGTTGGGACTGAAGGAGCTGAGTGTCAGTGACATGATGTCCACTTCTTTTATTGAGAGTGGCAGTCAAGACGGCTCTGTCGACGGCAAGGATGAGAATCAGCAGCACTCGGATGAATCAGATGGTGATGACGACCAAGGGATCGAGTCGACATGTGATGAATTCGTGTGGAAGGTTGGTACCTTCATGATACTGCTTTATAAAATTTAGTTTCTTCTCTCAGCTGAAGGGTACAAATAACGAACAACTGTACTCAAGATTCGTCGTTTTCCAATTTTTATTATGTTTTGAAAACAACCATTTTTGTATTATTATCAAGGCCAAATTTTAAATTTCTAACAGGTAAATTTTGCGTCGAAAAAAACTATAAGAGTGGGTTAGAAAAATTGGTTTTCAAAGTGAAAATTTATTTAACCAGTCTTCAATTGATCAAATGAAGAATTTTATTGAAATGTGACTTAAGTGAAGGCGAAAAAGATGGGATCATTTTTTTCCCCCGAACTTATCGACGATATGATTCAAGAAAAATTTATTTCGTCATGGTCCTTCGTCATTACCAATCTGCAGGCTAACGTTTAACATGAGTGTGGTCCGGCGGTTCAATATTTCTATTTAGCCAAGCTGAGAAATAGTGAAACTTGGCTGCTTCTCGGCTGAAAGCTGCCATTTTTTCATAATACTTGTTCAAGGTTGACCAATGACAACAAATATAGCGGTTTTATTCTAATTTATTCTAATTTATTTGTTTTGTTGTTCATTTGTTTCAACAGAAAAATGACGAAACCTTCGCAGTCATGGAGAGTGACGATAAGAAGACTGACTTCCGGGCAGAAAAAGTTGCCGACGATGACGATGAGGATGATGACGACGATGACGAAGAGCTGACTGATTTTGTACCTTTTTCGTGGAACAGCGATGCCATTCCTCAGCGATCGGCGTTGAAAAGTAAAGAAAGACCAAAGGTGAGTAATCGTGTGAAATTTGTGATTATTATAAAAGTATGTACTATTTAAAAAAAAAAAAAAGTTTGCTAGTAAAAATTCCATATTTGGCCACCTAAATATTCAATTTATAAAGAATAAAACATGTTTTAAATCTTTACTATCGAAAAATATAGACTTGATATTTGATTACATTCCATACCAGCGACAAAATCTTGTGCGCCTTTTTTCATTTGACGAACTATAAATATACTCGTTTACATTTTTTTTTTATGACTCGAAAATAAGTTTTTCAGATAGGTACCTAATTCAAGTGTGTTAGCGAGTGACAGTTTTGAGTTGAAATTTGTCTTTTTCAAGAGGTCTTAGAAGGTTGAAAAATTTGGGTATTGATGTTGCTCTTGGCATCGGTGAAGTATAATTATTCAGAAATTGAAATTTTAAAAATATTCTTCAAGTACTAAAAATTTATACAAATCTTATCATATTTTATTCAACATTGAAAAACCTTTTTTGAAATATGAATGTCGCTAGAATAATTATATTTTTAGGGTTTGAAAAATAAATTTTTTTCTCCAGTATTTGTTTTTTAAAATTTCGAGTACTTGAATATTTTTTCAAGTGAAATTTTTTCAACGACTATCAGCTAATGTTTTTCTTCTACAGAATGACAAAAAGAACGTATCGTTCAAGAAGCAAAAATATCATTGTGTATACGAATATCCGAAAGAAGAGCCGAATTATTCTCGTCGCTACGACGCCATGCTGCAGGAGCGCATGCTGAATTTCTTGAATCTCAACCAAGATTACCTTTACAATGATTATTCTTCATTTTCTGGTACTTAGGAATTTTGTAGTATTTTATTGGTAGTGGTATGGATATTGTATTTCGTTTAGAGCATTTCTTCCTAATCCACGGCTATTTTACAGACTGGGAACTTGACGATTGCGAGGAACCACCTCCGTGTAGTGATGATTTATTGCCGTACCCAATATCGCCAGCACTATCGTCGAAAACGAATTTATCTAACAAATTGGGTTTCTACACGATAGGAGCTTACGATCTGGATTCAAGTACAAGTAAGCGGAATTATTAACATAATATACTATTTTTTATAATCGTTGTGCGTTTCTGGTTAAAAACGTTTCAAACTGATCCCAACATTTTGTTCGCAGAAACCGATGACGTTTCCCCTAATTTTGTGAACTCTAATTCCGTATCTAGTCCTACTATATATTCTGCGGCAAGTCCTGCTGTCACATCTGGTACGCAAGTTTCTTCCGATAGTGGAGAGAAGAATGGCGGTATTCTTCAAGGTGATTATTTATAGTTATTTAGAACTTCATTGAAGAATTTGTAAAGGTTCCGGGTTCGGTGTAAAAGTGAACTTGATAGTTGATTGCACACAAGCGGCCAAAGATTTCGTTATTTTGCTGCAACTGTTGAAAATGTCTTGCTAAATCGCTTTTAACGTTGGAATTCGCCGCCCCGTTTTCCATTTTTTGGTGCAGCTAATCGCAGTATTCCATCTTGTATTTTAGCTAACGACCGTGCAGCAGCCGGCAAATTTCGTGAATTCAATTTCGAAAACGTGAAACCGATGAACGGTGATAAGTCACCATCGCCAAGCGATGGCGTCGAATGTAGCGGCGACCTTCTCTCGCCGGGGCTGGGTGAGCTGCGGCATGCCAAGAGTCGCCTGAAGTTGGACCTCGGCAGCAAAACGCTGCCCGCGAAGCCGGAGTCGGTTGAAAAAGTGTCGCCGGAAAAGTGTCGCGAAACGGAGCCGCCGAGTCACCGTCAGCCGGACGACGGCGAGCTTCTGGAAGAATGCAGCTCCGATGACTTCGTCGACGATTTTGGCGGCCTCAATTACAAGGCATGTGACATCTCACCGGTTGTTGAACTGAAATCGCTCACCTCGACGAGTGTGGCTTGATGATACGTATGCCCATTTTGTTTTTGCGGTTTTGTTTTGTTTTTTGTCTTCGATTTTGGGTCAAATTTCAGTATTATTATGGTTATTTTTGGCATGGGAGCAGGAACCGAAAGCGAAAAATCCACATCTTCGTGTATAATCAGTAGACTAATTTTTATATTTGACATCAAATGGATCGTGCCCAAGATATATATGCTCAATAATAATTGTATAATTTTTTTCACATTCTTTCGAAATAAGTTAGTAGAAGTTGATGATTTTGTTTGTCTTAAATTAGTTGGAATGAAGACGAAAACCTTTAGTTGATCGTTCGATACGTTGTTATTGCAATTTCGCGCTGTGATTTTAGAATAAAAATTTTGTAATTTACTTTTTTTCCCCTTTATTTTTCCATTTTATTGATTTTAAGAAGGCATTATAATTTGTTTATTCATCAATTTATTTGGTATTTAGTTTTTTGTTTTTTCTCGACTCTAAGCACCTGTATCATTAACTCGGACGAATATTGCTTCAAATCTTGCCAATGATGAATTATAAGTTGACTGTAAACATATAATGTCATGTGTGACTTTTTAAGATGAGGACAGTCGAATTTTTTTCTTACTGTTCTTAAGAATTTTTTAATATTTTTATTTCGTGTGGTAATTGTGAAAATATTTTAAAATAAATCGTTTCTTATATCTTAATTACCAACGTAGATGTAATTTTTTTTTTTCAAGATCTTATTTTTACGAAAATAAGATTCGTGTTTTTTATTGCGATTTGATCGTATGATTTTTCTCAGTGCAATATGTTCCTCGAATATTTTCTTTTTAAATTTTACTGATTCATTAAGGTCAAGATGTTGTTGTTGTTGATTTATAATTTTTTTTTCTTCCTAATTTATAAATAACCGTCCCGTGAATATTTGGTGCTTGTAACATGTATATTATGTGTAAATAATGTGAATTGTTTTATTTTTTGTCGCGTAAATTCGAATCAGCTTCCAGCGTACGTTATTCGTATTGTTTTAATCCGATATTTAATATTCGAATAAAAATTTATTTTATTGCGAATTCGGTATTTTCAATCGACAAAGATTCAACGATCCTACTGCCAAATTGTATTAAGACCATTGGACTCGCTATTGAATAAAATTCGACGCTACAAAACTCTTACAATTTTTGGAGTGGATATACTATTTCATTCTTTTGAAACTTTAGCCATCACTGAGCTGACTAAAATGTTCATTAAACGATCCCCTTCAAATACATATCAAACAATTTGAAATTTAGAAGCAGCTCTAAAATACCTACAAAATGATATCTAATCAAAACAAATATTTTTATACTTTCAATATGTGGCCTACAAATGCACACACGTACCATTTGCGGAACCAGCTTCTTTTATGGGCGGGGGGGGAGGCAAAAAAAATCATCCGAAAATTTCAACACCCAATACAGTGACACTGAAGTTGAATTTTATTTTTCAATAATTTCTCATTTTTACTGAGTTTCAGTCTGTTTCGGAAAATTTTTGGGTTGGCCAAAAGATTTTCGGGGGGATGCCATGGCCCACACTGGTCCCTTTTAGTGACCTGCGTGTCCTTCTCAGATGAAAAAGTTCCAACATAATGCATTTTATTCCTCAAAAGTCAAGAACTGCCAATCTCTCCTCGATCATTATAGGCCTACATGAAAATTATTTTAGTCAAAAGAAAATTACACAAAATACATTATTTTTATTTCAACGATAGAAAAAGCCCATAGTCGAACAGACATGTAAAAAAAACAAAAATATATTTCTTGATACAATGGCACTTAAATACAACATGAGTAGGTCAGTGAACTGAACTGAATAACAAACTAGAGAGAGCACCTGTAATTATTTTACACATCTCTTTTAAAATTTAGGATAAATGAAAAATGACGCGAACATATCTTAATGAAAATAGTTTATTTTTTTATTTGATTTATTTATATATTTTTTCCAACTACGCCCATGACGGTTTACTTTTAGGAGCAATCAGATCCAAACAACTTTGCTAAAAGTGTGGGAACTGCAAGAAAAGAAACCATGAAAATTTCACCATAAAGTGTTGAAATAGCTAATGAATGCATTCACTATCGAACATGATACACGAAAACTGTTTTAATCGTTCATTCTTAATCCCATTCCAATTTTTTTTCTCTACATTGAAAGCAATAAGTATATTAATTTATTTTCAATCAAAACGAAATAAATTTATCTTCCTAGCCTTCCAGTAAAATTTTTTAATGCATCACCGGCGTTAAATTTCATTTTAGAGTAGAAAACTCGAGATTCTTCACTATTTTCTTGCGAGAGAGGAATTATTGATTAAAAACTTCTAATATTTTCACTGCCATACAAAACATGAAATAAAAATGGCTTTTCAGCAGTGACCGTTGACAAATAATATGTCAACCATGGCTATCCCTTTAAAACATCAATTACTTCTCACAACACAAAACAACACGAGTATCAGCAATAATAAAAATGTAAATAAAAAAAAACTTAGTAACAGCCAATGGTAGAAATAAGTATAGAATATATAAATTTCATCTTAACATTAATTACGATTAAATGTAAAAATCAGATAAAATATTAACATCACAATTTAAAACGGTAAAGTGTAAAACGAAATATTTGTTCATCGTCATTACAAATTTTCAAAATCTTGAGCATTCTTCGAATTCAAGTCTCTGTAGTTTTTAAGTTTTTAAGTAGGTAGAGATCTACATTAATGAGGCGGGAAAAAAACGAGTTTTGAAAAATTAATATTTTGAAACAACAAATCCCCATTCAAAAATAACTCGCGAAAAACTCTCACAGCTTTGCATGGAACATGACTAGAAATAAGTAGAGAACATGTGGTACGTGATAGAGCATTCCACGATGGATCCGTCGAGAATTTTCTGAAGCCATTTAAAGGTCGGTAATAATAATATTTTCATTGAACAAAACATAGAAACACGGGAGAAAAACTTACGACTAAACTTAAATAGGGGAACAAAATGTATCATCCCAGTTTATGAACTGTAGTGCCAAACAACTGAAGATCTAAGTAAATGCATAAATTCGAAAAACGTGCAAAGAATAATAGGTACGAGTATGTAAAATTCTCAAATACAAAAATTATTTGATTCTTTGTTTTCGAGTGACTTTACGAGTAGTACCTATTCAATAATAATCAGATCAGATAAACATTTTTGAGAAGACTTTCTCAAAAAATTGTCGAGTTCGTTGTAAAAACGACCATGGATCTAGAATTTTTATTTTTAGTCTCAAAGTCTAAATAATTTCGATTCCAAAATGGCGTATTTAGTGGAAACAGCCAGTGACTAGAACTTTCTCTATTTAAGTTGATTCTACTTGATGAAATTAAATTTTGCCATGAAAAAATGAGAAATTCATTTTCTTTCTCCAGTTTAATTTCAGATACACTGCAACATTCGTAGTCCAATTTTTTTTTGAGAAAATTGCCAAAATATTTAATTATTTTTGGAGGGTCAAAAAACTATAGTTCAGTAGTCTTTTATAAAAATACAAAAACGATTTTTATCAATTCTATTCAAAATAGTGATTATGACATCGATTTGATAAAATAAAATTATGCAGTCAGAAAAATCTATCCTATTCCAGATCTTTTTCAAGAAGGTTCTTATACAATATGTAGTTAAAGCCATAAACTCAAGTCTTATAAAGTTTGTGTTTTAGTAAAAAAAAAAAAGTCTTGATGTACTCCACGAAAAGATTCAACGAGACAAAAAAACAAACCCTATAGCAGTACAGCTGTTTCAGGTTTCGAGATATGGTCGTTTTACAACTACTCTCAATTATTCAATAAGTGCATCCTCGAACTACGATTCAAGGACGTTTTCACTTTTTGAGATTTCTGGGACTGATATTTTCTCTTTCCAGCATTTTTAAAGACGCCACCACCCACACAAGATCTCAAACCCAGCAACATACAGTGCCACCTTCGGAAGCCTTTTTTCACTTGAGCTTCTTTTTCGACGATTTCCTTTCCGATTTCGACTGACCATCTTTCGTATCCTGCGATGAAGTACTTTTTGCACAGAAGCCGCTGTACTGGTGTCCGGCCACTGACAGGAATACCGGCATCAAATACGAAGGTAGACGAAAAATGTTCACTTGGCAAAATAACAACAAACAGCAAGCAGTCGCATAAAAAGAACGGGCGAAGAGTTCGTAATTCGGTCTGAAAATATTTATTATTCTTAAATTCAAGTCTTGAATAATACAGAAAAAATTCAGTGGGTCGCACCATTGAAAACTAAAAAAAAATGAAAGAGGTAAACAGTGGCGCACACGTATTTTGAAATAGGTTATGCAAGATCACTTTGTGGGGCCTTTTTTAGCAAAGAGACCCCCTCCCAATTTTGTTTACTTTAATTTTTTTCAATTTATTTAGTAGTAAAGGGAAATCGAAATTCCCATCTGATGGGGCCTCTAAATTGTGAGGCTCGGTGCTACCGCACCACTTAACCCCCTAGGTGGGCGCCACTGAGTAGAAATAGGAAATAGGAACATGAACGTTGCCATTTTTACCAAAATTTACGAGTCGTCAAATTGAGCCGGAGACATACGAAATTTATTCAATTTTTCACACTGAATCCGAATCTACGACCCATTTTGGTCTAAGTTGCGATTTAGACTCATTTTGGAGCATTTTTCACTTCTTTTAATGGCCATATCTCGCCGGGCGAGAGTCGCCGCCAAAAACGGCTACCAGATTCGTGTTCAGCGACCTCAAAAACCCCCATACCAGTGCTCAAATTTCCTGAGCAGAAAATCGGGAAATGCAAAAATTTTGAACATATTATACTAGGAGAAATTTTGCTTCAATTGAAAAATATTAGCAAATTATCGAATTATCTGTCTCTAGGTTACTGAATGATGAAAAAAATTTGGCTAAAAAAAGCAAAGTTCATTAGGACATTGCATTTTCCAAAATAATCTTCGGATAGAAATTAGCATTATGTACCTGTCATCAAATTGACCCAACACACATTTAATTTATTCAATTTTTCATGCTGAACTCGAATCTGCAGCCTTTTTTTCTATACGTCGCCATTTAGACCCATTTTGGAGCATTCTTCACTTTTTTTCGGTCATATCTCGCTGGGCGAGAGTCGCCGTCAAAAACGGCTTCCGGATTCGTGTTAAGCGATATCGAAAACCCCCATACCAGGGCTAATATCGAGAAAAAAATTTTGAAAAAAATTTGAAAAAATGCAAAAGAAATATCTCATGTTCTTTCCTCGACGTAGTAATAGAAATAGGAAATAGGAACATGTGGTATACTACATATTCACTTCTCGACATAGTAATGTTGTAAACGATCGGCAACAAATAGTATTTTGTAGTCCACACAACCACTACTTACAAAGACAAATGAGGAACATCACAAAACCACAAACAACCTGCAGAAACGCTGTATGCGACCAGCAGCCAGAAACTTGTATCTTGCGCTGCGAGTGGAGTTAATCTACAAAACAATAAGTACTCGTTATGCTCACCAAGTAACCACTACCAATATTTACGAACAAAGAAATTCTATAAAAAGTCTTACTTCGACGCGAATAATTCGCGTAAATTGAAATCATATTCAAAATTTTTATGCCACATAATCGAATGAGGCAGATAGGTTAGCGTGCACAGGTACCACAGCAAAAATAACGTCGTGTGTAAATGAAACGCATCCATGTTAGTCGTTTTCGATGCTTCAGAGACTGGAGATACTGCATCTGTAACAGTATCTGCGGAATTGTCTCGACTAGCTAGTTCGGCAGTGGTTGTACTTTTTTTCAAAAACTGAAATAACTATGGAAAAAATATTGAAATTAGTTTTTAAATATACCATCGTCCATCATAAAAATTACTAAGGCCAAAAAAAAAAAACGTCCGCCGACCCTCAACTGACCGATTTCATTAGTTTCCTTTAATTTTTTCTCAAATTTCACAATTATGCAGGAAAACTCGAGATTTTGTTTAATTTTTGGTCGAAATTTCCGAATTTAGTCCCGGCTAAGTGAAAATACATGTAAAGTTGTTAACACGTCAAAAAAAAATCGAAACCGTAACCCTGGAATAGCACGAAAGACACTCACTCGAATGTAATAAACGACCAATCCAGCGATAAAACCGTGTCCTTCGCAAGTCATCCACGAAACCGTCAAAATGGTGGTACACAGCGAGGCGGGAAATACTCTTAAAATTACATCGGCTACTTCTGCGTCTACGAATGTCTCTAGTCTCGGTATTAGATCCCTAAAACACGCGATAAATCTGTCGATCACATTCTTCTTTACGACGAATACGAGCTGCACAAGCAGAAATAACTTACCCCAACGAGTACAGATTAAAAATCCACACGTTCAGCAACAACGACAATTGCAGCAACAGTCCTACAATGTAAACTAGTGCAAAGGCAACGAAATACAGAATTAAAGGCACCATCCATCCATCGGCCGTATCCTGCATCAATAAATGCGTATCTAAATCACCCAGATAAGTCTTCAGCGACAAGTATCTGATTGTAAAAAAACAATAAAGAGTAATCGATTAGTACATAAATATCTGTAGACAATTGATGGCTGATGACAACAACACGCAGTGCCATGCCACATTAATTTCTTCCATACCCTTCACAGCGTGAGAAAATTTTTTTCGCAATTTTTTACAAAATTGATGTTTTTTTTATGACTGCCGAAGCACTAGAAAATATTACTAAAAAATCACATTAGATCTAAAAATCCTCTAAAGGGCTAAACTACGAGTATAATCACGGATTGGTATACGGATTGGTGTTTCCTTGAAAATTAATTTTTTGAAGATATGACCTTTGCACACTGAATATAATACTGCCTTTGGGTACGCAATGGACTGCTCGTATTTTTGCCGAGATTTTGGCCTCGGGTCGCTGGCATTTTTCAAGCTAAAATGATGCAATGCTTTGTCAAAACTTACTCCCACACAAATGTCACTATCTTCACGAAAGGAAATATCAGCCATGGAACCGCACCTCTGGTCAAAGCGTGTAGAAATGAAGGACACGTTCGGGTCTTCTCAATGGTCGAATACTGTCGGGTCAGCGTTAACATCAAAATGGCGGCGATATTGCCCAACAAGCATAAACTATAGCGAGCCGTGATTACAGCGATTGAATCCAAGTACGACGCTTCAATTCTAAAGATCACAAAGTGATGAATATGATGAATATTTAAACTATAAATTTCTACATGCAAGTTACTAACTGAACGGTGTAGCTGCACGATGGATCTAAAATCAAATCAACTTGAGGTACATCATCCGACTCGCCGGGTGGTATTGTGAGTAAGATCATTTTCAGCACCTCTTGTTCCTCCCAGCTATAGAAAAAAATCAAATTAAACGTCAACTTTATTTTGGTTCGAATTTCTTTCAAGCAATGGAACATTTTTATATAACTGGAAAACCAAAGACCGAATGAAATCAGTTTCTCCTAAACTCGCTGAGCTGTAGATGAAAATATATTTCTTAAAAAATGATAGTAGAACTGAGGTGCTTAGAAGCCAAAAGTTGTAAATAACAATTTACATTAAAATGTAAGCATATATGAGAACTGGTTTTTACCAATGCCAGCATCCCACTTTTAACTATATTTATATTTCACTGTAAATGTATTTTATCTTAGGAATTTTTGAACATAAAACTTTCAGGTTGGAAAGGGTACTGAACTATTAATAATGTACGGTGGTCCAACATATTTATTCTAGCTGAAACTCTCAATAAACTCAAACTCACTTGACAATCACATGAGAGCTGTCATGGTTCCATGGCGTTTTAAAAACTGCGTAAGCTGCGTGCTTCTCATTGGTACACTGCACAGGTACTAAATGTAAACGATACACCTTCCACATGGTAACCATATTGTTCAGTCGAAGCATGTACAGCAATGCTCCTTGATCGGTTTCCTGGATCACAGTCTTCGGTTTGTAGAGCAGAAAGAAATTCAAATCGACTTCAACGATGCGAGATTGCGAATTGTAAATATCCACATTCAACCCAGTCTGCGAACATTGAAAATATTATTCATTTTACAAAATACTAAATCTGTAAAGAAATGCGAATACGAGTAATGTGTGAACATTTTTTCTCGGTTGAATTAATTTTTCCGTCCTGTCTAATTTCATCTTTATGAACACAAAACAAATTTATAGAGTGGCTTTTCCCTCTCATTTTAATTTCATTTTTTCGTTTAACACAAATCTCTTTTTTTCATTGTACCATCAAAAATAATATTAAATTTTAAACAAGGGTCATACACGTACCTCGGCATTCGTAGCTGGTAGTCTGACGACCAAATGTGACAGAGATGTTCTAAACATTTCTGTATCCGCGAAGCTCATGCGAAAATATTTGCGATTCAATGTTTTATTGAATCCCACAGTTCCATATTGAGATAAATTATTACCATCGTCACTAAAACAAAATAGAACCATAAATGATACTCATCAAATAACTCAATGACAGGAAAGTAACAAATTTTACAGAACCAAGTATTATGATTAAAAGAAAAATTAGAGCAGATAATCCGTTAAATGAAAAAGGGTACGCGACACTTCGTCCTATCATTTTTGTCGTACCTCCTAATTAACAGACTTTTCTAAGGTAGTTGCCTATCTAAAGTAACATCAGGGTTTTCACAGGAAACCAATACAACTGAAAAATCTATGGCTTCGTTGAAGTTGAATAGGAAATGTTAGTAGCTGGGATACTGAAACTCGACGTCCTACTTTTTTAGTTAGCTTCTACAGGTTAAGGGATGAAACATTTTACTCTTTTATCTATAATTCTGAGAATTTACAATACTCAGTATTTTTCGATCATCTGAAGACCAGAGCAAGATTCGTCTACAACTACATATTATAGAATAGCAGCTGGGGAGGGGGGGCTGGGGCAATGCCCCCTCCCCCCAACATTTTCCTCCGGCAAACGTGGGGGAAAGGGTTCAATTCACCTTTAGACATTTGATTAGCTACATCAGGAGTTTGATTTGCCCTCTCAAGTATTTTGCTTCAGCTGCAGCCCTCACCTATCGCCTACCCGATTTTTAGCTGCCGCGCATTCGAATATTTGTAAACGAACTTAAGGAAAGGAAAGTATAGAATATTTCGCTACTTAAGAACGTTGAGTAATTCCTGAAAGTATAACTAATTTTGGAGAACATTTCTCCACACCCAATGCCTATAAATGAGTCGACAATTATTATTCATTTACCAATAAACGGAACGCGTGGTTGACAAAAGGGGATTACATTCGGCTATCCAATCACGTTTATCGATATTCACAGCTTCGATCATGATTCCGTCGTATTCCCACGAATTTTTCGGTTTCTTTATAATGATATGCGTATCTTCATCCAGTCCATATTGAAAGATTAGCGATATGTTGTTTTGTTTGATTTCCTTCCAAGTAGAATTACGCGTAAATTTAATACGCTCCTGGTGGATTTCGGGTGTGTAATATTTTCCATTACTGCACTGAGGAGGAAATTTAAAAAATTAATAGGATTAATTTTCTATTATCAAATCGAGCTACAAATTAAGCGACAAATTGAGCTTACAAATTAAATCCAGTATTTTATACGAAACATGAAAAGTTGTATACTTTAAGTTTGATTTGAAAATGTTTTTTCATAAGAAAAGTTAATGAAGAATTTTTATATACTCGTAAAATTGATGTAATAGAGAATTCATCTTTGTCTTCAAGACTCTTCGTGAAGGCTACAGATATTTATTCTATCAGATAAGTAAATAGTAATGACAAGCTTAGTTACTTTTCTGGTCAATTAGTAATTTGTATTCGGCTAAGTAGAACTTATTCAAATTTCAATATTTTTGCACCAGACTTTTGTACGATACTTACATGCACCAGATGATAATAAAAAATGTTGCGCAGATGATTTTTATCTTGGGTTATGCCTTTAATGTCGAAATCTACCGCATCATATAACACTCTAGACAGAGTTTTTACGAAATTATTACACCACAGGATACATAAATGGTCAGTCGACGTGATAACATCCGGAATGGCGTTCGTCTAATTGCCAAAAAAAACGAACAAAAAATAAATATAAGAAGAATTGAAGAATACGAAAAATATAAAATCGGATTTGAAAAAATGTCATTAACCCTCTAGTGGCACAAGTGGGTCAAAATGGCCCACTTGCCATTACGTCACTCGTAGATGTTGATGCGGTTCCATATTCTCACCAAATAAGGAGAGGGAAATTATGTATCATCATCGAGGACTATCAGGGTAACGTAATTAAGGTTGGGTCAAAATTACCCATTTGTGCCACTTGCGTATAGGACGCTGCCAACATATTGAAGATTGGGTCAAAATGGCTCACTTGTGCCACTTATGTATAGGGCGATGCCAAAATGACCCACTTGTGCCACTTGAGGGTTAAACGGTTCAAAAAAGGAGGTTTTCTAATGAAAATTACGATATCGAATAAGAAAAAATTTCTTTCATCGGTTCAACGAAGTAATTTTCTAATGAAATTTTTGAAATCCAACATAAAATTTTTTTATTAATCGGTCTAAAAAAAATATAGAATTTTTGTCCCTTCAATATGACCAAAACTAAATGACAAAATATATACACAATTATTTAGGATGATAATTACAACCTCTCGGTTATTTTACGTCGTAAAATGCATACAGGACTAGGTTTGACAGTATTTTGTTGCTTCTACTATTTACTATATGTAAATTACATTTAAAAATTCTTACCAGTACATTTAAGTCGGCCAGTTTATTGTAAGTTAACCCTGGGCGTACTAATTTATCTCTGTAACCGCCACCAATCGATATCAAAGTCAAATTTTTCAATTTACTATTGCTGTTCGCCTTCTCTGTTTGCCAGAATATGTCCACAGAGTTGTAAAAGTCTCTCAGATATTTATCAATCAGAATGACTGGCTGATGAGGTGTAGCTAAAGTGATTATCAGCTTCACCGTTTCGGGATCAAAATACGGATTCAAAAACAGACTTCTGGCGATCATTCCACCCTGTGAAAAAATTTTTCCAATAAATCTCATTTAATCTACTTTGGTAGATATACAAATTCTATATAATAAAACAAAAACTATTTTACACTTCTTCAACAGGTTGCCGCTTCATCCTGTATTTGACTTTTTTTTTTCCCCTAAAACCCGCGCACGGATAAATACACTCTCAATGATATGAAATGAATTATTTGGTTTCTATACCGAATACTCACCATCGAATGACCAATAATAATGACGGATTTAGGTCGATTCGGAACCGGATACAGGCTCAGCACTCTCTGTATGCAGTGAACAATGAATTCATGCTGGTCTTGGAGAGTGCCACCAAATAGCGCCGATAATTCGCCGTTGAAATTTATAGTGAAAAAGTCAAAATGGAAAATTGATTGCAGGTCCATGGTACGGTGAGTGGTAACCGAGGCAAGTGAACGTACTATCAAATGCAACACAGAATATGATAATTATATTTAAATTCCTTAGTGAAAAAATGAACCAAATATGCGAGATCCAATTAAATAAAAATATTATCACATTAAAAATTCCAACTATCTATGGCGGGGGGGGGGGGGAAGTTCACCTTGCTTATAGGAGCCTCCTTGTCCAGGAACGAAAAGCACGGGAATTCCAGTAAACTTCATGGATTTCGCACGTTCGATATATTTACCTTCACTGTAGGCATATAAACCATACCTCCGAGAAAGTCTTGCTAATTTGTCAGCCATATCAATTTTCTGTAAAATAAAACGAAAATAATAATTAATAAGTGTACGTAGAAGTATGATACAGGTTTTGTCATATTGGCTTAGGCCATTCACTACATAGTAGCGATCTCTCATTCGAAACTGAGAATGGTCGACATTTCTCATCATGCGATTTCAATGATAGTTATATTTGAAAAATTATGCTTTTATAACACATTAACACTTCTTTTTATAATCTCTTCAGGACATCGGTCCATAAAATATATAATTACGTTGTTTTTTTTATTTTTTTCAATTTGATTCGGAATGGTATTACGAGCATAGATACTTATTATAGGTACCTCGTATTACGTACTCACAACAGTGCAAAATTTTAGGTCAGTTTTGAGGTATCGGTAGCTCAGCTGAAAATACGGAGGCTTCATTTTATTGTGGTCATCAACCATCTACACTCTGTTCAACTTGAGAATGACAGAACAAATAGGTACTAATTTTCGTGATAGCAACCTATAAATTCAAAGTTAAGAGCAAAGAAAGGTAGATACTGGTAAGAGTTGTGTTCATTATGTACTACTGCTCAATTTTGTTATAAAATGAGGTTATGGTCCGAAATGAACAAAGTGGAGTCTGGATAGTAGAAGATTTTTCATTGGAACAAGTACCTACTACGTACCTTGAGCTGCGTAGAAACGAGAGGGTGGCGAAATTCGGGGAGAATGGTTCAAGACCGCATTCATTAAATTTGAATCAGGGTTTGCAAATCGCAGTTCATCGAGTATGGCACAAAAGCGTGAAGTATAAATTTTCATAAGTCATTCCATAATTCTATTTACGGATGGTATAAGGCAAGACCCTCTGCAGATAAAATATCACGTCGTATTGGTTAAAAACCATAATTTACAAAAAAAATTCAGATACCCAAATTACCCGGGAATTCAAATGAAGAAAACCAGTTTTAATTCTTATTCTTGATCTTGAAGAGGAAATGAGGGCGAAGAGTGTTATTGCATTTTTTTTATTTTGGAAACATGAAAAGTGTGGGCATGGTTGGTGTAGAGGACAAAACAGTAACTTTGATTGGTTGAATACGTTTGAGAAAGTACCAGAAATTACTGCTGTTTTGCCTCCACATTACTCACTGAATACGTAGTTCTAAATTTAAACGTAAACCATTTAATGTTTGTAACGTGCAAAACTAGTTGCAATAGTTAAATACGATGAAAACGTCAGCAATAAGTGCTACAGACCAATTGAGATTAGCTACCATATTTTTTTCACTCTAGCTATCATAAAGCCTCGTTCACGATGTACTTTTGTCTTCTATAGCTCTAACCAGTCAAATGAAGGAATTTTATAAGTGATTACATTTTTTTTCACCTTGACTGGTGTGAATACATAGAAAGCAAAAGCAAAAGAGAAAATTACATTGTGAATGGGGCTAAAGAATTAAGAAAAATGATATTAGCAATGAAGAAAAACTAAAATTTCAGCTGATAATGCGTAAATTTACTTGATAAATTTTTTGGTAATGTTGAGTTCAGTTTTCCATGAAACCAGTAGCATAGAATATTTTGTTCAGATGCGTTAAAACATACGAGTACGTATCCAAACCACAAGAGGTTAAGATAGGAAAATAATATTTCAAAATGAATTGAGCACCTACTATACGGAGCCTAGTAGTAAAGTTATCTACGTCACAAGCCAGAATATTGAATGTTCTCATTTTGCTTCAATGTTGTAATTTTTGACACAAAATTTGAGGCAAATTAACGAAAACCGTTTTCGTGTGTAAGAAAACAAGATAAGTGTTGTAACGGATTAACGTCAGAATAATAATATTCGAAAAACCCGTCATCGAGTTAAGTGTATGGTATGACGAACTCGATCTATGATTGCGTTTATAAAATGAACTGTGATTTGTGACTCATCTTTCATGGTAGAGTAGGCTCAAGGACGCTTAATCGGCACAGGATCGTATAGCTATGGCGGCAAAATAAGCTGGTATACCTCACCATTCCTGGAAGGGGGGTTAAGTTTTTCTTGAAGGAGGGCAGATAACTTGACTTGAGGGTAAATGCTCCCCATCCCCCACCCAGGCTAGGACCCTGATTCAGCCTGTAGTTGGCCGCAAAAAATATCTACTTCAACTTCAAGTCGGCTTAACAAACGTTTTTTCCAGTTCAGTGCGAGAGTACCTCTACAGCAACAAGGTCATTCCATTTTGCACGTCATGAAAAATAAAAACGCACACCAGAACGACTACTTCTCTCATAAGGACACCTTGGAGGCTTCGACCACGAATACACGTACACCAATATACAGTATTATTATAACAAACTAAACATTCCGTCTTCATTAATGGCCATAACTCATTTCATTTTTTCACCATTTTATATGGTTACAGCAAAGAGCTGATCGTAGACAGGCGGATGAGTTCAGTCAAAAATATCATTGCTTGAGAAAACACGTACTGCTTCGCGTACACTAATGTCTCTCTAGAAATTCACCAGAAGATCCGTTATCTTATCAAAATACTTAATCCACGTAATTGCTCATAAAACGATTAAGTTATAATTTTTTATAATATCTTTTTGCTGGCAGTGCTGACACGTTATTTGTTGCTTCGAGTGAATACGCGTTTATTTTGTGCTACGGGCGATTTTATTGGTGATTAGTGGTGGTGCTGACAGGCTGTTTCGTTTCACTTTATACTCAACAGAGGTAAGTCACCAAAAAATTTTGGCCCAGGGTTTCCAGGTCAGTGCCAAGACTCACGAAGGCACACGGTTGCCCCACCTTAAAAATTAGAATGGTTCATTATTTTTATTTAGCTGACGTCACACAAACTCATTATTAAATGTGACTCACTTACCGAAATGCCATTGAGCCAGTCAGTCAGACAGTCAGACCCCAATAGAGAAACGAAAGGGACATCGATTTTTTCAAAGCCACTTTTGTTTTTTGTTTTTCAATATTGAAGTAAATTCAGTTTTACGTGAAAAATAGAGGAAATACAGTCTTGCCTGAAAAATTAATTATAAAATATCCGCAGAAAATTAGTGTACTCGTACATTAAGTTATTTTTTAGCAGGTTTTCGATAGAAAACTGCGTTGGGGTTAGTTAGTGTACACTGTACAGCACATCAATTACTGGAAATTTTAACTTTGACCTGTGACTGGTTTAGGTGAGGATTTGCATAATATATGGACATAATTCGTTAAAATGTTTTTTTACAAGTTTTACAATTTTTTGTCTAACTCAGAACTGCTGGTATTCTTTGTCTGTCTTGACTAGTTGACAACGCTGTTTTCAATTCTTTTTAGACCTGTAGTCTGTTCCAGTTAAGAATTCCATGACGTCACAAGGATCTGAAGAAAGCGAATGGTTGAAATCAAAAATACTTTCTACTCATTCGTTGAAACATTGTGACGTCATGGAACTCTTAACTGGAACAGACTATGCTATAGTTGAGTGAAAATGAAACAATGAAATGTAACAGTGAATTGAGGATCATCATATACAGATGACAAAGAGCAATTTCTTGAAAATACTTAATTGTTAAAATGTTTATATGTTACCAACAATTCAAATAGACAACTTAGAAAAGAATACTGAGAAATTCATCATAAAATATGAGAGTTATTATATCCCAATTAGTTCAGAAGTTGCAAGACTTCCAAAGTTCAAAAAATTAAAGTATGCTTATCAGCGATTTGTTTTTTTTTCATGCATATTTCCGGTATATTTTTAGAATAATTTCCCCAGAAATTCATTAAAATGTGACATGAAGGCCAACGGATGCATGAATAATATTGATAAAGTAAATTAATATCGTCACTTTATTTCAACCAGTAAATATATAAATATTTGATTACAAAGTAAATTTTTTCATCATTTCTTATCAGAATTTTATCAATTAACGGAATATTTATTAATTTATAAGTCCAAAATTTCATGGTATGATCTAACATTAAGGGTAGTTAGTCGGAAAGTTAGATTCATATTTTTCTATATTTCATCCTCAAAAGTTCCTCCTATGAGGTTATTCGTAAAGCCGAATTATCAATTTAGTCATGCCCAACACTGACTAGTGTGGTGTGCAAAATTTGCTAATTCGTTTTAAAGTTCGCCAATCCAAAAAGACCAGCAGACAGACGAGATCTGAAGCTATTTTTACAATTTTTATTTTATAATTTGTAGCTCGTGTAGAAATTAGCGTCATCGACGTCTGGCCGCTCAGACAGTTGTTGTGGAGAGCGGGGGGTTTAGGACCAATCATTGCACTTTTTTTCTCACAGCATTCTAATTTTTAATGCATTTAATAAACGGGCCACGCTGCACATATAGCACTGCAGTCTACATTAGGGTGGTCCTTATTTACGAAGTGTATTACGAAGTTTGGAATTTTTCACCTCCCACCTCCCAGAGTTGCTCCATTTCATGAAGAAAAAAATTTCACCCCCCCAGGTTGAAATTAAGTGGTGCCTCAAGGGGGTTGAAAATTCACGTATGCAAATACTTGCATTACTTCACATTATCATCTGTATCACATAGAAATAGACGAAAACATGTATTTTCTCCTTCAACTTATTTGTAAAATGAAGTGTAACGCATAGAGAATAGATCTGTGGGATTTGAGGGGGTTTGGACCTACTCTTAAGATAACCAAAAAATCACTATAATATGTCTTTTTGTCAAAAAAATGTTTTTCTTATTATGAATGGCAGAAATGAAAATATTTTGAATAATCTTGAAAAGAAAGACAGCTTTGCCTCAACTAACTCTCCCCCCTTCCATTCATCCGTTGACATTCTAGTAATAAAGTTTTCAAAATCACCCCTCATGAATACAATCTCACAAATTGTTTTTCTTTCTTAACAAAATACTTCCGGGCGTTGAAAGAAATAACTGACATCATTTCAGTACATTTTTTTTCGAGGTTAAACTCACTGGTGCATAGAATAAATTTTTGACGTCATATCGCCGAAATAAATTCGTAACACCTTATTCGGTTGTTTGTACTCATACGAGTACATAAAGTTTAACGAGGTCGACTAATAATTATTCGAAAATAGTAAAAGTTACGTGGAGTGATCAATTTACAGGAAACTGTTCAATTGAAATCGATAAGGTAGAAATAATCACAACTCACAAAACTGAAAATTTTCCGCTATGGGTCACGTCAGTTTTATTAACCTCAAGTACATATGGTACGAGTAGATACATACGTGGGTAAATTTTACCCAGGTTAAGAAATTTGCCTTCCAACTTGCACTATGCAACTTGTTCATTTCCTTCGTTCCGCCTCAATCGAAATGATAATGCGAATGAAAATCGACATTTTCTGTAATGCTGACGGCTTATAATTAGTAATTTTTTCAACCTAATCTTTTCAGTTGCATTTCATCTGAAGAACCTGACTTTTTTTCTTCATTTTACAAGAATTAGTTGGGGCGTATGCGTGATTATGTGTGGGGAGGAGAGGGTCACAGAAGATTAGTGTCTTGTCGTTTTAACGATGGAAAAAAGTGAACCCCTCCCCCCATAAAAACAACAACAAAATTAAAACAAGGGAACGAGCCTGATCTTGTGAGGAGAGATTTCAAAGAAACAAACAATTTGCAGGAAGTGAAACAAAGCATGATTTACGCCATTTAGCAGCCGAAGGATGAGACTGTATAAGAAAGGAGGAGTAAAAAACAGAAGCAACCCAGATTTTCAGTATGAAATAATTTTACGCCCACTGTAATGTCACATTGAATGAATTTCACCCATGTGCTTACTTGAAGAATTAATTAGGGTTGACGTTTTACTCTTTCAGAGACCAAGCTGAAAGACTAAAAATATATTTCATGTTAGTTTTCAATGAATAATTACCTATGCGAAAAATTGAGCAATAAAAAAGAAAATTGTATTCATACTTTACTTTCTGATAGAGAAAAAAAAAAGCGTAAGTGGCTAAATGAAAAATTTCATGAAAACTAGTAGGTCATTGTCTATAAGGGCATTTCCAATTTCAATGAATCAACTGCCTCGTGATTTTTCAATTAAATACCTACTTTGACAGGTTTATTTGATAATGAATTATATTCACCCATTTAGAGAGTGACTGATTTTCAAGTGTTGTTCATTAATTTTACACAAGATATAAGAACTACCAGAGAACCCCGATCGTTTCATTATATAAAAATCCATCAGATATCAGCCACTCTGTTGGAGTTTCCTAATAAGGACAAATTTCTTAAAGCGCCAGCAACATACACCATCAAATATCTTGATGAAAATTCACATTTATGGTAAAATATTTCATTTTTCAATCATTTTCGTTTTTTTTGTTTTTTCCGTTTACAGGGAAAATGTCTGAGTACCCAAAAGTACCACCCTATTCTCCGCAGGCACCACCCTACCAAGTAGGACCACCGCCACCTCCAGGCTTCCAACCAGGACCACCACCACCAAGCTTTCAACCACAACCACAACCAACAATTATACACACGACTACCATACATCAAACTGCACAGTTTGGTGAAACGCCTAAACGAATGATGTGTCCCAATTGCCGAGCTGAAATACTGACTGCAGTTGACAGCGAATTTTCTGTAGGTCAACATATAGCTTTTTTTGTTATGTGCCTAACTGGAATCTGTTGGATTTGTTCCTGCGCACCGTACTGCATGGACTCACTAGCGAATGTCAAACACTCGTGCCCCCAATGCCACACACATCTGGGCACTTTTAATCGATGTTAACAAATGAGAACAGTAAGTGTCGAATCTTGTGGCATAATTTTAACGCTTTAAAGGGTGTAGTATACGTTCAATAGGAGCTCGACAGTCTAATTAGGGCATATTCTAAGGAAAATTTGGAGCGGCAAAAATTAATTTTTCGCTATTTTTCATTACTAAGTCAGGGCTTACACCCCCTCCCCCAACAAAGAAACTCGCATTGAAAAAATAAAAACTGGGATCTATTGTTAAAATTTCGAAGTATTTAAATTGAAAAAAAAAAAAATCAAAACTCATTACAAGTTTACTTTTTTTTTTGTTGATTTCACGATTTAACTAGAAGTACCAGGTGGCGTCATAAACGACGCCACTTAAAATTTTGAGATGGATTTTTCAAAGGACCAATATTTTGAGAACCTCTGACTTGTGTCACACGACGCCACCTGGTCCTTTAGGGTTATTCTTGTGGCGTCGTATATGACGTCACCTGGTCCTTTGAGTAATCGAGTAAAACTTGGTTTTTTTAGTGTTAAGCTAATAAAATAATTATGTTTGGATATTTTGTCTCTCTAATAATGAATTTTTGGAACTGCACTTTTTTTTTGGAACTGCATTTGACAATTTTTGGAATTCCCCTAACAAGTTCCCTACAGCGACGTTGAAAAAACAGCTGGATAATTTAGATAACAGGCAATTTTTCAGTGTATAAGGGTCACTTTGCTGTCAGCTGAAGCCTCTATAGCAAAAACAAACAAAAAAAATATTCATTTATTTAGAATTTTCAACTCGTAAGGAACAAGGACTTATGATTTTTCATTTTAAGAGTTTAATCTGAACGAAATTTAGTCAAATTTGGATACGGTTGAATGAACCCGGCCCATACACCTACAGAATTTTATGAATTTTCATTTTTCAAACCATTTCTCTGACATTCGTTGAGAATAGAGTTTTTGCTTTTTTGGCGCCCTTGAAAAAAGCTTAAGTTCGAAATTCAAAAAAGCAAAATGTGTACGAGCATGAAGGGTATCATACTCGTATGTTCAAGGTAACATGTACGAGGACCAAAATCCGTTTAGAATTGAGCTCATAAGGTGAAAAATTGCGAACCGCATAAAAAGTACCTATAAGTAGACTGCAATGTATCGTAGATTCTCTTTTCAGAAGGAAAGGGCTGAGTGAAAAATCACGGTGGTTGCCCTAACGGTGACGAGGCTAATTGATCAAAAATTTTACTAATTGGATTTTAATTTAATTTCAGACGCTATGTATGAACAAAACTGATAAGTGCCAGAATTATATTGCTGAGAAATTGACGATTTGTCTCGTGCTCAACATTTTCAATGCATTTTTATTACCTATAATTTTATTATAATTGTTTACATCTTATTAATTTTTACTCTCGAATATAATCGCGATAATTTTATAAACTTTGCTTTGAAAAATTTATATTTTGTGATGATTTATTGATGTGTTATCATTTTTGTTTTTTGTGCTTTCAATTCCCTTCCATTTTTTCACTTCGATTTATTCCAGTTTGGAGTTGTTGACAAATTTATTCCGAATCACTTATAACTACTCGTACATCGAATGGAGGATGAAAACAAAAATATTTCCAAGTTACATGATTTTTCTAAAACTTTTCTTATTTTCTTTACTATTTCTATTCTCAATATTTTGTAATTATTCAATGTTCATTATCCATTAAATGTACATTTTTGTTTACGTTTGCGAGATAAATAAATCATAAATATTCGATGCAACTTTGAATTATTATTAATAAAATACCTAAGTAATATATACTTAGTCTACAAAAAGTAGTAGCCCACATAAGACAAAAATATATAAAACTCACGTGTGGATATTTTCACTCTGGGTACCTTCTGACAAACATACCAATAAACTCTATGAAGTCCGAAACAATGCTTAAAGCAGCTATTTTAAAATTATGAAATTTGTCATTTTATTTTGTTAAGGACATGCTTTACTAGACGCCCGAACTCTACGATTCGGCCTTACAAATATCTCATGGGAGAAACTTCTGAGGATAAAATTTGGAAAAATATGAATCAACTTCTCAATTAGCTCAACCAATACGAACTTTAGGATTTTTGTTTTCAAACTGTCCGATAAAACGATATTTAAAAAAAATATTGTCATAAAATGAGGGAATTTGCCCCACTGTTTTCTGGCTGAGTTTATATCAAAGAGATACGATTTTTGGATATGTTATATATTGTTATACTCGTACGATGAACTTACGGATGGATAGAGTTAGATTTTTATTTAAAATTAAACAGCGGCTTCGACGGATACGCAAAGTTGATGTAATTTTGATAGTTAATTTTAGCTGCCAGAAAATGTAAATTGAAATTTAACTCAGAAACCAGTTGGGAAAATTTCTCTGTTTTTTACTCTTTTTTTTTTTTTTTGCGAGGCAAAGCATACCCTTAAACTTCGACAAAATTAATTTCACAGTCTTTTCCGATAATGTTACATGAACGAATAAGGGGATATTTTTTGGGTGTTTTGAAAATCTATGAATTTTTGATTAGCAGGTTGTGGACAATATTTTCATTCACGCTGCGTTCTACTCCTTTCTCAACCAACAGAAACTTTAAAATTTGAAATTCTATATTTTTTTGAAAATTGAATAAAGCTACTAATGAAGATTAAAACAAAATTGCTCCATTAAGTAAAGTGTACAGTTTGTATTGCAGTTAAACAGACAAGGCAAAAAGTTACGTCTGAGGATGAATACTGAATTCAGCTCTTCTACAGGGTGCGGCAAAATGACCGGCCACATTTGTTTTTCCAATTATATACGTAAGACAAAACATAAAGACATGCGGTTGGTTTTAAATTAAAATTCATTCTTTAAGGTTACATATGAAATGAAATTTCACTCTCATGTTGATCATTTTGCCTAGCACAATTGCGAAGGCGTAAAACTCAATTTTTCAAGACTTTGCTAACCAATAATCATATTGTTTCCACTAATTTCTAACGTATTCAGACGGTAAGGAATTTACCTCCTCGCGCTGATCATGAAGAATGCCACAAGTGCAGAATTCCCCTCCCTAGTCAATTTTATCCATCACTGGTAGCATTCAGCGGAAGAAATTGCAAAATAATGTAACCATCGCTTAGCAAAGTTGAAAAATTGGATTTTACGCCTTCAGAAATGTGTTAGGGTCAACATGAGAGAAAGAAATTGTATTCAGTAGCACACCAAAGTAGGGACATGAAGCTAAATCCTTCTCTTTAGGCCTCGAATTTCATCAAAAAAAGGCTGAATATAAGATTTTCAGTTTTTTGGGATTTTTTGGGGAATACATTTATGCCTTAGCTCCTCCCTTGAAAAATTTCTGGGTGCTTGTATTTCATACGTAACCTTAAGGAATGAAGTTTTATTTGGAAGTAGCCGCATGTCCTTATCTTTTTTCTTATGCGCATAATTTAAAAAACAAATGTAGCCGGTCATTTTGCCGCACCCTGTATAGTCGAAGATTTAGCTTTACGTCATGAAAAATTTAGCATACCCACCATCATCACTCACCAACACGAAGACCAAAAGTATTACTTCTCCACACATACATATAATTTCATGGTGAAGTTTCACATCATAAACTATATTCGACTTCGTTCGCAAAAATTGCATTTTTCTGTGCATATACTTGTACTCTTATCAGATAGAAATTCATCGACACGTTTTGCTATAATTCGCGTCTCAAAGAAGAAACACAGAACTCAACGTGATTAAACGAATGGCATTTTCAAAACAAACCAATCATAATCGAGTACGTCGCAGGTTCAAAGTTTTCCTTTTGGGGTAAAGAATTAAAGAATATACGAAGAATACGTCCACGCGTTTAAAATACGCTTTTGTTGTGTACGTGTATGTGTGTTTTTATCAATTTCGTTAAGAATTGAGCGAATCGAATAAAATCGCATAATGAAATAGTGCTGATCTGCAACTTTTTTCACCCGGCTACCACTGCCGGCTACTAACACTTCTTTCACAAACACATAGTTCAGTTTAGCGCGTCAACTTCTTCAGTCTTATTGTACACGAAGCGATCTGAAAGTGCGGGTGCTCTACCTAAAATATTGGTGATATCGGTGCCAAAATTCAGCTTTTTTTTTTCCACATTCCATTCAAAACAAGCTACAGGTAAGTCACGAGAGTAAGGCAAGGATCTTATATGCCAGTGCTAGAATTAAGAATCAGATAAATCAGGGATGTAGCCAGAACGTTCCGACTTCCGATAGGGGGGGCAGTTAATTTTTAAGCCCCCTATTCAACATTTTTTTTCTCGAAGTTTAGGAGGAAGAGGGTGGGGGGGCTAATTTTGCTGGGGGGGCGAACGAGGATGCCAGGGGGGCTGAGCTCCCCTGGCCACACCCCTGAGACAAATCAATCCCCATTCAATTAAAGTTTTTTTGCAAAAGACTTTGGAAATCGGGAAAAAAATTTCAACTCGATCCGACAAGTATTTTCTCTCTAATTAGCTTCTAAAGTCAAACCTTGAGTGTACAATAAACGTGCAAAGAAAGAAGTAAATAATTAAAGAAATATGAAAGTGCGAGACTGGTATTTTTTGAATCCCGAGATCATAAAACGAATAACTATGAGGGTCCCATGCCTATTTATGAAAGTCGGACCAAAATTAATCGAAAGTTTTCCGTTGAAAACCTGCGAAAATTATGAAATTATATTGGTACATTCATTTGGAAAAGTCAAATTCAAGAAATGATCGGGAGTAACTGTAGACAATTTTAGCTCGAAAATTTAAAATATGCTCGCTAAATTGTTGTTCATCTACTTTTTGCTGCTAGATATTGAAAATTCAACACTAGAAGTACATTATGACTCCACTCAAAATTTTGAGATGGATTTTTCAAAAGACCAATATTTTAAGAACTCCTGATTTGTCATACGACGCCACCCGGTCCTTTGAGTAATCGAGTAAAACCTAGTTTTTCTAGTGTTAAATAAGTGCACTCGGGTAGGCATCTTTTTCATGCAACAGCACACGCCTTCTCCAAAATTCAGTTTCGAATGAATACGTAGTTCTATAGGCATTTTTATTATATTTCATGGCAAATATATACCGGAAAAATATTATAAAAATGTTGCCAGTCACTTTATCATTATTTTTACTTTGCTTTCAGAGGAAAAAAGTCTGAATACGCAAAATCATGTCATCTCATTCTACCACCACTGTAGAACAACCGCAAGGACTTCAGCCAACGGACTTTCAAACCAAAGCTAATCATCCACAAATCATAGCATCTACTAACATTTTTCAAACTACAGGTTTCGGAGAAAGCTCCGTACAAACGATGTGTCCGAATTGCCAAATTACAATAAAAACCCGAGTGAGCAATGAATGTTCGAACTGTCAGCACTTTGTGTGTTGCTGCATGTTCCTGACAGGAATATGCACGATTTTTTCCTGCTTACCATATTGCTGTAGTGGCTACTCCAACGTTAGACATGAGTGCCCTCGTTGTGGAACACATTTGGGATCTTATCGTCGATGATTTAAAAAAAGTGAATAGTGAGTACACAGCTAGAATCATTTTATACCTAATTACAAAGTAAATTATAAGACCAGAACGAAACTGAATAATCTTTGTCCTAATGAAATCTAAGAAGAATGAGGATGTGCCAAACCAATGAGCTGAGATGAAGTTTTGAACATGTAATAGTTTACCCTGGTACGGGATAAATATTTAGTCACGAAAAATGCACTGAGAGAAATTTGCATACTAATTTTCAATATCCAGTATACTAAACCAATGACAATTCAGGTATACACGTATATTAAAATTTAGCATAAAATATTATATTTTAGTATGCAGCATACTAATTTTTAATATTTTTGTATTTTATTTTAGTATTATAATATACCAACTTTTGATATTTTCTTTATTAATTTTCAATCTTTTTTCGTATCAACTTTTAATATGTTTCTTCTCAATGCATAATTTTTTCCCTAAGATGGCGTGTTTCGACGTACCACTTTTGTAAAAAGTATTTCAATATGCTAATTGCTTTAATTTAAAGCCTTGTAAGTCACAAAAACTTTTTTTTAGGGAAACAGGGACAAATATTTTTTTGAAAACTAAGAGTAAGAATATAGGTACGAGAACAGGATGTTGTAATTATCTTAATGAATAAATGATTTTATTCCATTAACTGAGTTAATAATTATGATTTTAATTTTATTTCAGACCTATTCAACGAGAACGACAGACGTGTCCAAAAATATTACAGAAATAATGTTCTGATGCATTCTTATAAGGTACCTACTCGAAATTCATTTATTCTCAATTATTACAAATATTATATTTTTCATTTTTATGTACTTGAGTAAGTTTACTTTATATGACAGTTAGTGTAAGCGCTACGGAGAATAAACAAAGATATTCTTCAGTGGCATTATTTTTAGTTGAATTATTACTCGTATTACTTATATTATTATTTTTGTAAGTTTTATACTTAATCATCTTTTTTTCATGGGTTTGCCAAGAATGAATAAATTATTCAGAACAGATGCAATATTGAATTAATCAGTCATTTAACAAAACTCCATCATCCTCATCAAAAATATATTACCGATGACGAAAGGCACTTATTTTCAAAATAGACGTAGGGGTTTTGCTGTTTGTGTAATAATAATATTTTAAAACAAAAAATCATATTGTAATATAATCCCGACGAAGGAAATTAATTTTATGCGTGCAAGTAGCCCGTCGTCAATGGGAAGGTAATAATTATGATAAAATAACTCAAAATTCGCTAACTGGGAAACCATATGGAACTTGAGTGATTTGAAGTAGCTTGCAATGAGTCAAAAATTTGGTTACATTGAGTCATCGCTTCTTGGCTCTTTTTTTTATTGACGAGTCATATCCCTATTGACAAGCTATCTCGATTCAATCTCGATCTAATGTCGGATTTTTCGATATTTCTATATCTATTCGATATCGAATTTTTTGGCCTATACCGAAAATTACGATATAGAAATTTCTATATAGAATTTCGATATCGTATCGACGTCGATACGATATCGAAAATACATATATAGAAATTTCTTATATCTATACGATGTCGGATTTTTCTATATCGCAAAATTCGACATCTATACGACACAGAAAATTGCTATATCGGCTATCCCGAAAAATTCGATATCTATACGATATCGAAATTCTATATAGAAATTTCTATATCGTATCGACGTCGATTTGACATACTCTTGTCAATAGGGATACTTATTGAGTATGTACTATGTACTCGAATAATTCAATTGTAAATAACGCTCATTCCAAACAATGAAAGTAGTTTTCAAAAGAACTAATTCACTCATTTTTGGTTTTTTCTACGTGCCAGTGGTAATCTATCTTACATTGCTTGTGAATTTGTAATTTTTGAAAAAATCAAATTTGCTCTTTCCGAGATGAAACTGTTTCATTTTATACTGTAAGGTTCAAGTAAAAGTGAAAAAATGAACTAAATACTTCACTGCTCCGAAGGTAACAGAGGTGCTGATACTTATTCATTCCATTCTCCACTAGAAGTATAAGCCACAAAAATCAAGTAAGTATACGTAAGTGCAGCAGAGACTAGAAGTGCATTCGATAACATATTATTCCAACTCTGAGAGTTCTCCATTTTGTATTATTTGGGGTCATCAGCGTATTTCCTTATTATACTGAAACCCAAAGGCATTTGTTGAGTGTACAATACACTCTGGAATGAGTAGAATGAAATTTGTCAACCATATTTCTATGTTACGAAAATGTTGAAAAAAAAGTTGATTTCCATTACCGAAAACTATGACTTCTTATTAACTTTGTCACGTAGGTGCTCATATATTTTATTCTATGCTCTCATGCAAATAAGGGCCTTTTCACACACACGTTTTTTTGCCGTTGATATTCATTAAGTTAAATGGACGCGTTCACACATGTAGTCCCCGGTATTTGTTCGGACGGCAACCGTGGTACAACCGTACAGTTCATGATTTTCACGGTGCCGTGCCGTTTGGACCAGTCTGAAACGTTTGAATCTGTACAAATCAATTAATGTAGCCTTTCACACTTACGTTACGGTTTTTATTCGGATGAAAACTTGATAAAAATTAGATTCTCTTTCACGGCACGGAATTTTGCCGCTAGTGTGAAAGCAAAGCTTATACGGCAAAATTCCGGACGGTTTTGTGCCGTGCGGCTAAAAAACGTGTGTGTATAGCAGCCCTAAATGTCTCAATTTCCTTTTTTCATTCTGCAAACAGGAAAAATGTATGATCACGGAAAAGCACCCTCCTATTCCATGGACTACCGAGAACCTCAACCTATAGCCTTTCAAGGAAGTCAACCAACAGCCACACAAAACACGATCATAATTGAGACTTCACAGTTCGGTGAAACGCCTAAACGAATGGTGTGTCCCAACTGCCGAGCAGAAATAGTAACTCGAGTGTCGCGGGTACCCTCGGCAACTCAACACATAGGTTTTTTTGCCTTGTTATTGTTTTGTTTCTGTTTTTCATGCGTACCCTACTGTATCGACTCCTTAGCAAATGTCAAACACGAGTGCCCTACATGCAGTGCACATTTGGGAACCTTCAAGCCATGATTACCAAGATTAACTCCAGAGCAGAATCATATACCTACTGTAGGTACAGAATTCAATTCATGTACGTTAAAATATAAATATTGAGAATAAAAAAGAAAAATTATAAATTCCATTGTCATGCTGATAGAAAACTTACCTAATTATAATATGGAACGAAGAAAAAAAATCAAGTACCCTTAAATCAATTAGTTTAAATGAATTATTCATTGTTATCTACTACTTATTTTAATAATGTTTACTGTCCTATCGTTATTATCAAATACAAACTAATATATTTTTGCATGAAAATATTTTCACGTATTTTGTTCCTTCGGACGTTAGTATTGAAAATAATTAAAAACAACGTTGAATTAAGAAGTCACAGCACCATCTTGTTGGGTAAATGACACCAGACATATTTCTCACACAAGTAGGTAAAAATAATTCAATGAAGTGAGCGTTAAATTATGGATAAAGAATTACGACACGAAGACCGAAATTCATCTGTTATTCTATCAGCCCATCGATTCGGAAACATTATTTTAATCAGACCATAATTATTTCATAATTAGGTACTGTTTGAATTCTGAACAGCTTCACAGCTGTACCCACTTAAAATTGAAAATCGCTAATATAAGTACATCAAAGAAATATAATTTCCAGCATGAAATAATAGTTGAACTTGAGGTTTACCAGTGGAAAAATCAAATGAAATGTGGAATGTGGTTTTCACGGAGATGAAATAGGTAGCTATCAGCCCGGTCAATGACCGATGTCAGATCAAAAAATGACCAGATTTCAGAAACAAGAAATTGTCAACATTCAAAATATAGGAAGTGAGTGAAATCATAATGCCATATTCAAAACGCACACATTTCGATGGATTAAACGAAATAATTATCGTGAAACACAAAAATTCTAGTTTAGTGAACCGGCTGGCGGCTATTGAACTCACCACGAATTGAGGATATTCGTACATGTAAGTCATGAGACATTTGTTCTTTCCAACATCAGTTACGTAGTAGAGCACTGAAATTAAGTAGCACAGTAAAGCTGAAAATGAGACGAAAACTAAAATTTCATATTTTGTAATTTTGGGTTTCATTGTGATGGACTATGCCGCAAAAGAAACGACGAAACATTCGATTCACGAATTTTGAGGAACTTTTGAAAATGACGAGCGTGTAAATGCGAACTTCGAACAAGTCATATTATTTATTAATTATCAATGAATATATAATATCAACGTATAACTTAAACACTTCTTATATTTTTAATTAAGTAGATTAGTACTAGCAAATACTTGCTGACGAGTGGGTAATTTATTTTCTAAAATGTATGCAATTTTCTTTTCTTATCTAGAGAATCCTGATAAGGAATGAATGAAACAGATGAACACTGCTCCCTACTGGACATCCGAGAAACGTAAAGTAAAGTGATGTTGAGTGTTGACGATGTTGATCATTCCGTTACAAATAATAAAAAGGATAAACATGTGACTAATTACTCAAATGCTATTGGTCAGTTGTTCAAATAACGTACGTTCATTCGAGTATTAAGTCACATGTTTATCTTTTCTTATTTGAAACGCACTATATATAAATTGTAAACAAAAATTTTTCTGTCCTCTGGCTCTGGCTCTGTCCAAACTGTTTATCTAGATCACAGATTTCGTTCGAAGTCGAACTTCCAGGAATTGCAATATTTTTCATGAATTCGGAATTTCTGATTTCCTGCTATAATCGTTGGAGAAATAAATTTTCATTTTGTCTCATAAATTGCCTTTGAAATTGAGTTTACTTGAAACTGTTCAGATGGATACAAACTTATCTGTAGCTCTTTGAAAATTTCTACGCAGCAAGTATGATTGAAAACAGCTCAGAATCTCGTATAACACCGGTAAGTTTTTCAAATACCTACGTGGACATAACAATTTTGATCAGATAATGGTTTTACTATTCATTGTTTTGCCTTGATATTCAGTAATCATCAATAATTCCGTGGTTTTTTCGAGTTTGTCTGATGATTTTTTATATTTTAATTGTTTCGAGTTGTTCTAATCTTGATTTTTGTTTCTCATTTCAATAATACGTCATTCTGCTCTTTCCTCCAGGATAACCGGCTCAATGGTCCCATCCGAGAAATTGAATTTCAGGTATCCTCAGTACTAAATCGTTTGGAAGCAGCGGTAGAAAAATTTGAAACTAACAATACATATTCTGCATTGAATTCAAAGCAGCTATCTACTTTGGTTCCCAGTTCATCTCGTGAGATTATCGATGTCATTGAAGTAATTTTCTTCACTTTTATGTGTTATTGAATTTGCTTCATTTTTAATCAAGATCCATAATGTTTCAGGATGCGATTGTCAATTTGAACTTATCAAAAGAGGACGAAGAACCTAATCTTGCTATACTTCCTGCTTTGAGAGAAGTAGAAAAATTATCCCTGCTATCTCATAGTATCAAAAACTATATTCTTTGTTTAGATGTTGCACATTCAGATTATTTGATTGATTGGATCGTTCAAGAAACGTCTAATTGGGTTAAGCAGTTATTTAGGTTCTACATGACTTCTTTTTATTGTTACGACCATAATTTATCAAGTTCTGTTATATATATATATATATTTATGTGTGTACTTCATTTTTTAGATGTGAACATGGAGGTGTGTTTTATAGTGAGAATTATTTGGACGGTTGCACAAAGCTTCTACGTTTACTGCTAATTCGAAGGTATCGTACATTCAATGAAGATGGCTTCGAAGCTTTCAAAGAATGTGAACCTGTGATATATTATAATACATCGGCTATGTTCGTTGTTGCTCAGTATTTGTGCAAAACTGTAAGTTTAGATGTTACGCTATAGATAACTTTCTTGTATTGTCTTTTGGAACGAAAAATTTATTTTTTCAGTTGGGCTTACCCTTACGTTTCATTCGTGAAGTTCCTTCGTTTTCATCGCAGAGAAAAGAAGAAATGGAAATTTTTCAAAGAACTTTAGAGGAAGATTTAAGCAAACAGCGTGTACCTTTATTATTTCTTGCTGGTGCCGGTTAGTAAATAATCTTTAGCAGTATTATGTGGTGTTTTAATGTATTGACCAATTATTTTGTAATTGTGTGTTACACAGAAACGCAAATTTCTCCATCGCAGTGCAACTTAAACGACTTGCGTAGTATTTGTAAAGAGCAGAAAATTTGGTTACATTTAACTGGTAGTTTTGTAGCTGCTTTTCCATTGCTGAAGAAACGACCAGTGAGTTATTCTATTATTTTATTTGATTGCTGGACTGCTCGGTGTTTTTGAATTAGAATGAAACCTGTCGTATCTATCACAATTTTTTAAAGTTTTCATTCATTTACGCCCTGTCATCTTGAAAATTCATTACATACATTATGATTGTATTATTTACCAGAATTAGGAAAGTGAGTTTATAAGATTCCGATGAAAAAAGCAAAGTAAGTCAGAGGATGGCAAATTTGAGTTTAAGCGATAATTTTTTTATGAAATCAGTACATACATAATTCGGTCAAATATTAATCATCTATTTGATATAATCACGTTTTCATAAGAAATTCTTGAAAATTATTTGTTTTATGTGAATACGTCAATGGCAACTTCAAACTTTCTTTTTTAAAAATTATGACTTGAAATTCAACACTCAAATATCAAATTTTGTAACTCGGTCAAATTGTTGCGAACCAAAATATTTTTTTTAGGTTTCGAAAGTTGAGAATACGTTCCTCCATCTCTAACAGTCATAAACTAGAAAATAGTTTTTCCTAAGACAACGCACAATTGACAATTTCACGGATAACATCACCTATACGTACATATATGTATTTGAAGGAAAAGAAAACTTCTGACACGGATATGAAAAAGTTCGTGAAAAATTGAGTAAGAAATTGCAGTGAGCCATGCTAAATTTTTCAGCCCGTGATGTAATTTCATTACCTTGGTAATGAATTTGCTCGCACCGAATGCCCTTTACAAACTGTAAGCTTGTGTAAACACTTCTTTTAGTACTTTTCTCTTTTGGTTTACACGTACCGCAGTAAACAGTATAACTTCCACGCTCCAAATCATGTTAGTATGGTATCAGTGGCGGAACTGCCCCCCGAAGTGCTGCTCGAAATATTCGAGTACCTACCCCTCAGGGACTTGGTCTGCATGCCCGAAGTATGCCCGCATTGGAAGTCGCTTTTGGCATATCGATCACTGTACAAAAGTATTTCGTTGACCGGCGAGTTGAAGCTGGATCAGATATTGCGGGTGCTAACGGCGTACGCGGATGTTGTCGAAAGCGTGTCGATGGCCGACCGCAAGGACACAAACGCCATTCTGAAGGCGTTAGCCGAGTGTCCGAAGTTGAAGCGGCTTAAGATGAAGAACTGCAGCGGTACAAAAAGTAAGTGCGTCTCCACCGCCATGCTGATTCGCATTTTCAAGCAGACGCAGCTAAGCGACTTCGCCGTCAAACGCTGCACCTGTTTCGTGCACGTGCTGTCGATTCTACCGCCAGAGCCGGCCAGCCGCAAGATGATTGGCTTCTCGTCGAACGGCACCGGCAGCGCTACCCAGCGAATCCACTTTTTGGGGCCGCATTTTTTGAGCATGCTGCAAACGAGCGCCGACTCGCTGACGCATCTACACATCGTCGACGCCAACATCAACTTCTTGATGACCGACTTCTCGACACTCTTCCGTCTGATCGGCGGTTGCGCCAAACTGCGTGAGCTCAGCTACCATGTGTCATATCTGCCGCTGACAGACGAGAATTTCCGCGATATGTACAGTCTGCACTGCTTGACGTCGTTGAGTCTAAAAAGTTTGCTCGGCGTGTCAGAGAGTGTGTTCCAGTCGTTTTTCGAGCGCGCGCGAACCGCTCATATACGGCGGCTAGAACTGTATGACCTATATTCGATGAACGCGGCCACGGTTCGTCGTATTGGAGAGGGCTGCCCGAATTTGGAGGCTCTTACGCTGTGCCATCACGACAGCGGTCGCGAGCTGCTCACGAACGAAGCTTTGGCCGAGTTGCCGACAGCCTGTCCGCGACTACAAGTGATGCGACTGTCTTGCATGCAGGAGAGCGCCATGGACGCGCTGCTTACACTGTCGGCTAGACTGAGTGAGCTTAGGTTGTTGGAATTCCAGGTGCTACCGAAGGGCGAGTATCCGTCGCGCCTCAAATTGATGGCCAGTGAACTTATGCCCACGTTCGAAGTAAAGATTTCGCGCTTTGGACGCGTCACCTGCCACAGAAAACGCCAGCACCTAATGAAGTCGACGGTATTGGGTGAAAAATGCTGAAAAATAAGCAGGATTTATAATGTGACGAGGTAGCCAGTATTGATGTATTGGCATCGAAGGGCGATGGTTTTTATTTTCGCTTTCGTTTCTACGTGAAGTTCGCTGTGGCCAAATGCGCTAACTTGTTCATAGGTGACGGGTTTAACACTGGCGCACAGTGGAAGTTATTTTTCTTCAAGTTTAATTTCTGTTTGGCTTGATGCAGCAGATATTGAACTTCTGGAACTGCGGTACCATAGAAACATACACCGTTGTATCCGTCTGGAGACGAGCTTATGTTGCGGTAAAGTGAGAAATGTGTTAGTAGATTGGAGGTTGTTCAGTTCATTTGTTACTTAATAAAATTTACGAAACTGAAACACCTGGGAATAGCCTAGTCTGTGCTGACCTACCCCTTTATTCATTTTGTCGTTATAAAATTAAAGAAAATTCAATAAGGTTAATTGTTTTTGAAAACATCTGAGTCACAAGGCTGTAGGTTCTTTTTTTTTCGGAGACGTAATAGAATTTAACACGAAGAAACTACAATGAATACTTTTAAATTTATTCAATTCTAGTAATTTTGTAAAATCATTAATGAAGTCGAATAGAATGAACTTCGAACTACGAGTATATAATTTACGTAAATAATGTCGAATTATTAATTAAATGACAATTCCTATTTTTTCTTATTCCAGGAAGAACAAAGCATCCCATTTGCTGATAGTTTTACTATTACATTAGGATCATGGCTGAACATACCAGTGCTTCCTACTGTTGTATCCTTTTCTACAGATTAAACCCAGCATATAAATTATTACAATTATTACTTTTTTCTTAAATAACTGTATTTCGACCTAATTTTCTTAACGCAATTTGTCAAGACCTTATATAAGAGTCATCCGGACGATGTTAATTTTCCAACTTACACAGAATCGGAAAGTCATCGTGCGTTGTCATTACCCCTATGGTCTACCATCCAGGTGAAATATTATTTGTTCTTCATTATTCATTCAAATAAATTGAAGATAATTCATAATAATCTTGGTAACGAATTATTCTCAGTGTTTGGGTTATCAGAAGATCCTAGAAGATTCTGCACAGAAATTCGATTCTTGTCAGAAACTTTACTGCAAACTAGAGAAACATACGTGTTTGAAATTGCTGGTATGTATATTCATCATTAACAAATAAATATTCGTGTGCGAAGTCATTAGCGAAATGAAAATCATGATTCGCTGCTCTTTTATGGTTAATGTGTAAATGTTGTTTTACATCAGTGATCCAATGAACATTATTAATAAAAATTTTGTTTTTAATTATGATGATTATGCTCTTACTTTGTTTATTTATTACTTTTCATTTTGTTATATTTCAGAGCCAGCCACCTTTGGAGAGAAATCTTAATGTATCTGTGGTAAATCTTATTTCACAACAGAATTTGCAAAATGTAAGTCTGTTTTCTGTTTGTTCAAAAGTGGGAGAGTATTTTTGACAGCATACACAAGTCAATAGAAGTGCTCTGAAACAGATGAAAAACTTAAGTACAAATGTGACTGACTAAATTTGTTCTTGAAATCATCTGTCGTTCAATCTAATGATGTTAGGTAAAAAAGGTACTTCAATGAAATTGAAGTATTGGTTTCATGAACGATTTTATACAATTGCTTCTTCAAAAATAGCTACGAAATAATTTGTTGTAAAATTGAATTTTTGTATTGTTTTTGTTGATTTTATGAAATGACATATTTTGAGGAATATTAGAAAATCAGACATAGCCCCCTCTGGCTACGGGCTCGGATATTTTCGAAATATCCTGAAATAATGTCTGAAGCTTAATTTTATTCCATCTGAATCATGTTTGCATTACGTCAATTTGTGTTCAAAAATTTTGGAAAGAAATATTCGGCTTTGGTCGAACTTGAAACTGACTTCAATCATTTATGAAAATTATAGGTACTGCTTTCGAAGTGAAAAATGCGAGTTAGTGTTCTAGAATAACCATTTCGAGCCCATTTTTCATCACCACTACGTGGCTAATACACTTCGTGAGTTTTAATGAGAGGAAAAGTTGGCCGTAAAAAAGTCCACTAGAAATAAGCTTTAGCTCATTGAAAGATACCAGATCTACACTTGAGTTATCTGTAAAGAATGTATTTTCTAGAATTCGAGTCAGAAAACGAATAAAATTTCATGTAGCTTACTTATAATTCGAATTTAAAAAAAAAAATGTTGATTGCTGTTTGATCTTTATTTGAGCTCTTGCTTGGCTTTAAAACCCTTAAATTTACGTTACGCATTTCGAAAATTGCATCTTCCAATGATAATCTAATTGAAAATGTTTTTTATTTTGAAGGATTTATTCGAATTGGTAGTAAGCTCAGTAATATTCAAATTCTACCCTGAAAACAATCATCTGTGGGCTCCGTCATACTGTGATAAATTGAATTCGTGGGTAAGTTGATGTCTCGAATGCTCGGTAACAAATATTTTGAAACTGGACTCAACGTTTTTCATTTTTCTTTCTTTGTCATGACAGCTGAGTCAAGTATTACATCGCGAACTACCAGTTGTTCCTATCAGCACCGCCGAGCTCAAAGATTATGGAACGGTTTTGTGTTACTCACCTTTCGTAAATACGCCCACCATTTCCGAATCTGATTGGTTATCGTTTTTCGCTTGTATGGAGCAGCAGCTGGTACAACATTGTCTTGGCAAATCTTTAAATTTGAGTGACTGTAAATTCTATTCGATCTGACCAATTATTGCTTGGCAGGATATACTAAAATCGACGGTCGCACAAAAAGAAACTTTATACAAACTGATTGAAAAATCAACATGCTTGAAGTTGGTCGAATTACCGGACTGGGCAGGTTTAGGAGGTGTTCGTTACATTCCAGAAGCATGGTATCGTGATCGAGCGGACGACGTTAGTAAAGAGGAACTGAATCGTTTGAATTTGCAGATCGTACAGCAATTACGAAATACTGATTCGGCCTTCTCTATCGGTTTGTTTTAGTTATTGTTTACCTATTTCTCTATAGAATATGCAGGTTTGTTGCCGGCATTGGTTGTCCAGTTCCAGTAGGTAATATTGTAAATTGTACCGATATGTTATCGGAATGGTCATCAAAGATTCAACGTCATTAGAGACGTCAAGGAGTTGTCTTCAATGGTGTGAATCTTTTTAGAGGAATAGTCGACCCCGACAAACTTGTTATAAATGGTGTAAAAATTGAAAAGTGTACTTTGAAAGTAAATATTACGCCACGTGCACTTTTTCCGAAAGACATCTAACGATCGTTATACCTGCCATTTTCGCGTCTTTTCACGTTGCTTAATATTTACGGAATACCCATAGTTCTGTGATGAATAAGGGGTTATAATCATGTTTCAGTTATATTTACTTTCCTTTCCTTGGAAATAATAGTTCTGACCGCTACTCCAGCTAGAACGTGGGTGGTTCAAAAAATGCGTGTAAAAATTTAATAATCAGTTTCGTAGAATTCGTTGTAACATTATTCTAATTTTGCCAATTCAGCAGAAATTTAAATTTTTTCCTTATTACATTTTTTTTTTCTGTATAATTAAATCTGATAAAAAGTAATTATCACTACGATTACTTTGATAAACAGGCGAATCTACTGATGGGTATTCGTGTATTCGATTCGGTATGGTTGGATGGGATTCTGATGTGGCAGATTTGATAAATTTGGTTGAAACCGTTGGCAAACAAGAAGAAGATTCTTGGAACTTCATCGATACGATGGCCGAAGTGGTAAAAAAAGGTAAATATTTGGATCGAGTTTATTTCCGAGTTTGCAATGTTCTCTTTACGAATTCGATCAAATGAAAAATGATTTCATGTACTAGGTATTGAAACTGCTATGCAAGATTTGCAGAAGGAAAATGAGGAAAAATTATGGCAGGAGGGTATTTTGCGGCATGTGCCGGTTTTCGGAAACATCGTAAACTGGTGGTCGCCGCTGGACAAAGAGAACGGAGGCATTAAAGGTCGCAGTTTAGATTTGTCAGCCGGTGTTATCGAGTCGACCGAAAATATTTATCGTTACCATAAACAACAAAAGTCTGCGAAAAGGCCAAGTACGGAGACTTCGCCGGAGCCCAGTGTCGTCGCCGCATCAGAAACGAATGAAACGAATGAAACGAATGATACAAATGATATGGAAAACCATGGAGGACAAACTGCCGAATCAAACGACGAAAAACCACCGACGGAAGTCTGAATCGGCCCGTCGTCGCGTTTGTTTTTTTTTTCTTTTTTGTGCAATAACGATTACCTACCAAATTTTAGCTTTAATGTAGATTTAAGCTATTATCGTTTTTCTCTCGCTTTTCATGAACTTCTATTGGTTAGTTTCTGTTTATATTGAGGAAGTTGTTATGGGTTTTCTGTTAGTTTTTGCATGAAAAACATTTGTTACGTTATGTTCACCTATGGGCTTATATTTTAGGAAGGTATATATATATTATATATAGTACCTATTCACTTATTTGTTCGTATTCTGTATTAAATTATTTTTCGACCAATAATAGTCATGAACATTTTAAAAATAATGAAATCTCCGTCAAGTGAGAGGAAATTTTTGATTTCTCAACCACCTTTGCATTTACACTAATTCATTTTGGTGCTTGTCTAAACCGCGTAAATAAGTCATAATTCGCATAAATATCTTCATTTCATTTCATATTAAAACCTAAAATAATAATGTCGGTATTATGTATTTTATTTTGATATTGTAAATCCATTACTGATACACATTTTCACGAGCTATTTTTATTTTTATTTTTTTATAGATTGGAGTATTTGTCTACAGCAGGGTTTTCTTGTAGGAATTACTTTTTTAAACAATTCGAATGAAGAGCTTAATCAGTATTTTTGTAATTTTGGTTCAGTAAAATCTCGGTAGTTTTAGGTTATTAAGAACAAAATTTATAATTACAACAATTTTACGTGGCCTGAGAGCCTGTGAAAAGATAAAAGTTGAATACATTTTTCAAGCCCGAAAAACGAATACTGTAGTCTCCATCAGATGGTAGTGTGTTCAAGTACATTTATTCTTTAGCATTATATTTTGTTTTTATTCTTATGTTCAATTGGCCAACCATCTGAGTTCTTAATTTTTCAAGTAGGTAAACTTATTTTCTGTTCTTTTTTCTCCTGTTTTTCAAAAGTATTGTTCAAAATCACGTCGCCAACTCTGTATAGTACTAGCAACCTTGACTGCGTCATTTACATAATAAATCCAAATGGTCCGTTACAAACGTATCGCTTAACATAATTTTTTACAATATTTTATTTCATTTTTAAGCCAATTCGTTTACTTTGTTTCATTATGACGACAAAAATAAATCTTTATAGAGAATTCTGTTTGTTTTTTATGCTTAATAATATATGTTGGCGTGTCTGTGTAACTATCTCTCCACTTTTTCAAAGTGTCTGTCTTAAATCTTTTCATTAAAACAGTCTTCTGCCAAAAAGGAAAAGTCTAATCTGTACGTGGTACAAAAAAACTTGATATGTAACATTTTTATTAGTTACAGACACGTTTTGTATGGCGTTTAAAACTTTTAATAGCCCAGAATGAAAGATGGAGAGTTGGAAATCTATCAGCTCTAGAGTAAAATCTGTAAACTGTAGACTGTAGAAGCTAATACTAAAAACCAAATAGTGATTGTAGACATTGAAGACAAAATCTTTATCGATTACTAAAAATATATCTACCAAAGTAGCCCTACTCCATTATCATCGTAAAATACTTCACAAAGTTGCGAAAAGTATGTACATTCGTATAGTTATCAAAAATAAAAGGTTTTTTTATTTGGTTATCCGACTGACTCAAATTTTTTTTTGAGTGAAAAAATATCCAGGTCAGAAAAAAACTGTAAAAGATGAAATTAACGTTTTGTACGTAAAATGTTTTACTCAAGTCGGACGTCGGTATTTAGGTCTATTCTCATTTTGACGAGAAAATCGAATTAGGTAATTCTACTTCAAGTATATTTAGGACGTACATTTTTTCTTTGTTGGAAATGAAAAAAAAAAAATATATAAATTTTGTTGACAAAAGTACACATTTTCCAAAAATGGTCAGATATGTTTTAAGTGAAGGTTTCTCCATCAGACCATTTAAAATGTGAAATAATTGAGGTACCGCGAGTTTCGTTTTGTTTTGCTTTTTTTTTTTCTTCATCAGGCCTACTTTCCGTAGGTCAAAGCAAATCCGAGTTAATTTTACTGGCTATTTTTCCTCTTTTGCTGTTGTGTAATTTGAATTAACATTATTTCGATATTCACCAATTATCAGAGCTCTAACCTTCCTGCCTCAAACATGTGCATAAATGTTAAACCTTGGCAGTATTGCGGCGTCTCTTCGGTTTCCCTTTGTTAAATAAATTTTAAAATGCTTTTTTAAAACGTTTTGCTGCAGGAAATTGTAGGGAACTGTGAATTACACTACTTGACTCGTTAAATTGATTAAAATATGGTTTGAATTTTGCAATAGGCAACTATAAAAAAAAAAGATTGTTACTGATCGTTAATCATTATCCTGTCAACGATTACAGTTTAATTTTGGATTTTGTTTTGCTGCTGATCGCGTTCTGTTAATTAAGACCTGCCACTAGTAAATAACAGTGAAAATCATTTCCGCAAGACCTCGTTAAATTGAAAAGATTTTTTCACGCTTTTCATCAATTTATCGGTGAGACGTGCTATCCATCCGTCAATCATTGCGATTGTTCGTTTATATCCTACAGAAAAAATATTTTTGGTTACCAAGCAATTCCTCGTCAATGATTCATTCATCTTGAGTATATTGTTATAGTCAAAGATTGTTATTCAGTGCGCTAACTGTTTAGTATAATGAAAACATAACTTGTTTACCTTGACAATATACCTTTGGTGCGTTCGAATTGGTATAATATAACGCAATTATAATATTTTCCACAAAAAGTGAAAAAAAAAGACATTCGGATGGTAGAAGTGCGTTATGTTGATTTATTTAAAGCAGTCATATTATATTTGTATGTGAGATATTGACCATTTTTTTTTTTCTTCAATTCTTATAGTATGAGGAAATGTTTTGGCGATTAAAAATAGAGGACGCGTTTTCGAAAGATTGTCCATAAAAAATTATAAACATGGTTTATTCATTAAAAATGCTTACAAAAATTCAGACGATTATGAACGGTAGAATAATACAATGTACAGTACAATAATTCACAATCGACAATAAAAAATAAGATAAAAGACAATATTTGAAATTATGATGATCGTATATCTGTCACAAATAGACCTACCTTTAATGACCGAAAACACGAGTATCTTCACTATTTAAGAACTTTACTTTATTGGTACGAAAATACTTTCAATAAAAAATGGAACATATTTTGGCTGGATATCCGAGTTGTGTCCGAAAACCAAGATGTAGTGTCGGAACTTATTGGGAGGGGGGGTTGGTGAGCCGTGACCACCCAAAAAAATTCTGGCTGACCCAAAAATTTTTCGAAATAAACTAAAAACCAGTGGAAACAAGAAATTATTGAAAAATAATAAAAAATCAGCTTCTGTATCAATTTTTTGGATGTTGAAATTTTCGAATGATTTTTCTTGGGCCCTCCCTCCTCCTCGGCCTACCCTAAAAAAAAAGCTGGTTCCGCCACTGGAGAGATGTCCGAATCGCGGCTTCTATACAAATTTGCCCCTTAACCATACATATATTATATATATCCTAAAGGGGGTGTGCAATGCTGGCTTAAATAAGGTTAAGACTTGAATCATGGTTTAATATCAAATGATTTGCAGATATTTTTGTCTTGAACCACGCTCGAGTTAAACGCCATTCAAACTGGCATTGTACAACCGGCCACTTTTATTTTGGTTATTAATGAGAAGTTTTAAAAAATTGAATTCTACAGAATGTCGATGTAGATAAAAACAAATGTTGATAGTTTTATGTTAACCAATGATTCAAGTTTGAACCTTACTTTAACCAGTATTATACATTCCCTTAAGATAAACATCCTTATAGTTTGGGTATAAATTTTTAATGGCCACAACTCGAATGGGCTTTTTTTTTTTTTGGGGGGGGGGGGGGGCGCAATTAGGTCAAAAATTCGAAAGTGGTCCGCAATTTGCGCCTCCCCATATTTTTTATCAATTATGTCGCCGAAATGAGTTGAAAACATGAATCCTAATGAACCTTGATGTTCTTAGCATAAATTATTTTTTCTATAGAAGCAATTATAATTGAAAGAGGACTTTTCTACTGTCATCTTGTCATTTTCTAAATTTTAAACATCATCAGGCTCGTGACTTAGGGATTACGAGGGACTGAGCCCTTTCTTAGACAAATTTGAGCTCAACTTTGGGGTAAAGAAAATTAGTGTTGGGGGAGGAGAGTGGTAGGGAGCAGCCGATGGTGAGTCGCAAGTGAGCCACCCTTTGAAAAATATCCTGGCTATACGGGCATAACACCAATGCTGGTTTCTGAGAGTTGCGCAGTTCCACAATCTGTCGCTCTAAAAAAGTGATTCATGGGAAATATTACTTAAAAATGTCATCTGGAAGTGAATTGTTTTTTTAGAATAATTCAAGTTATAACCTCATAAAAATGCCATATTTAATGAAATTATAGTGATTTGATGGCACTGTGGTCGATTTTTTCAGTCCTATGTTTCTTTTTTTAAATTACCTACTTATTATTTTTAAACAAGAAAATTGAGGTTTTAAAGGGGAGAACTGAACACGTAAACTTACTCGCAGATCTGCTGGTGCGCTTTACACAGCCGATTGGACGGGTCTCAACACAATTTCTTGTTTCACTTTTCGAAAGGGCTGCGGAGCCAGAGGTGTGGTATTCGGCCACTTGGAGGCCGTATGCAGTACGTAACCCGGATCTTGGGGCGAAGATGGCACAGACGAGTTGGACGCTAAATCCTTATTCAGAGACTGCGCATTTTGCGCCAGCCTTTCGATCCGCGAAGGGGTAATCACCGGCTGGAACTTCTTGCCGTTGGATACCAAATACGAAGAGCTGGCTGGCGGATGCAGCTCGTAGCCCTCCTCGGAGGTGACCGGACTGTCCGACTTGTGCGGATCGGTGGTAGAGATGGTCGGTGACTGGATTTTATAGTGAACGGTGGTGGTGGTTTTCACCATAGTCGGAGTATCCGTTGACGTCTCCGCATCTCGCAGGATCACTTTTTCGACTGTCTTTTGAAAATGCTTACGGCTGGTCTGCGACCCCCGACTGCGCCTGTCGTAGTGGTAAGGCTCTGAGTCATCGCTGTCATCGGTGTCATAGTTCTTGATGGACTGCTGATCGTAGTCGTAAGCGTTGTCGTGCTCCTCATGGTGTCTGGACTTTGGAGCACTGCGACTGCCAGAGTAACGTCTCTGTTGGATGTGGTTCTCAGAGGTCTGAACCTTCTCATTTTCCTTTTGATGATGGGGTTCGTCGGCGGGAGCCAATTTGTCTCGTTTTTTCTTCATCGATGACCGCAGTTCTGAAATGATTTCCTCTTGTTTTACGTCCGTTTTGGTCACACCATTTTGTTTGGGCTCCGACTTCTCGACGATGGTGACCTGCTGTTGAATTGGCGCATCGGTCGTATCTCGGCTGCCGCTCATTCGAAATTCTTTGTCTCGGCTAATGGATTTATCACGATGTCGTCGTTTGAAGCAGCCGATGTCTATGAGGAACACGAACCCGGTGATTATGGACAAGACCCCCAAAATGATGGCGTTGTCTACCAAACCGTCGGGCACATTGTCAAATGAGGTGATCACCATGCAGCCGACGCCGAAAAACAGCAAAGCTCCAATACCCAGCAGAAACGATTCCTGTAATCATAATTTATTGATAGATTATTCAAGTGAAATTATAAGCGAGGGAATATTTTGCACTTTCAAAATTGGAATCTGCTCTTAAGCTAGTGGTCCCAAGTCTCACCTCCTCAGTCTAAAGCTTCATCAACCAGATAGTAAAATAGGTGACAAAAATAGGTTTTCATTTATAACTTTACTTAGCTGAAATGTTATTTTCTCAAAAACTGGGTTGTGATAAAAACATGTATAGAACTTTAAATATGCTAATCTATTGAAAAAGTTTCAACTTTTTTTTGTTTTGTTTAATCAGCTGTTTTCGAGAAAATCGTTGTTGAATGTTTCTCATTTTTAAATAAGCCATAAAAACCCTGAAGGAAATAAGTGTAAGCCCACTAAAATTCCTGCAAATTTTACCCGAAAATTAGTCACTAAGTCATTTCATTATTAGAGTCCGTTTTAAATTTTTGAATTGAAAAAATTTTTTTTTCTTGGTCTATTTCTTCTCTTTATAATTTTTACTTTATTATGAAAAATACCTTAAATTACTCTGCATTTCATTCTAGCAGATATAAAAATTGATTTTCTTGTAAACGTAAAAAGTAATAAATGAAACAAAAGCTTCGAAAATAATCATGTTCTCATTTTCCCATTTCGAAAGATAGGTAAGCAAAATATTATACTAAATGAATTGCGTCGATAGCGATACCTATATGAATATTTAAAAATTTTTTCATATTAGAAAAAAAAGTATGCTGCGTCCACACGATATGTAGAGCATTAGTCCTCTGAGGTGGGTGTTTTTATTCCAGAATAAGTTTTAGATTAAAAACGTAGATGAGAATTAGTTAACCCATAACTTTTATGGTTTATTCGTGTCAAGAATAGATATTATTTTTTTGATAAATTGAATTAGGCTACATTACTTCAAGGACCTATACATTGTTCTTCCAGGCATTCTAAAATAGGAAGAAAAATTTTAACTGTTTGTTATCATTGTCAGAAATCTATCCGTTTCGTATAGATATGCCTAATAGTCTTAAAACTCTAATAGGTGTTAACAAAAAAACTTCACCAGTTGTATCTTAAACTTTCAAGGATGAAAACAAAGAGAACTGAATTTGAATTTACCATGCAGGCAAATATTTAAGGTTTCGAAGAGAACTGAAATTTCGCTCGTGCATTCATGTTCAAATAAATGGATTTATACAAGGTTAAGAAGTGATTCATACTTGTGCGCAAGAAAAACTTGAAGTAATTTCACTTTTTCAAAATTAAACCATTAATATGAAATGAAAAACAAGTTGGTGCAGTCTGTAAAAATGGCCACTCTTTTCATTTTCACGATTATTTTTCCGAACGGAAGAATAAATGTTGGGAATTATCAATTAGGTACTAAAGTTTTGTAGCGGTTCAACAAACTTCTACATTATGAAAAAAGTATCAAGTATGGGAATATTATATTATTAGCTCTATTATAATTTTAATTTTATTGAATACGAACTGAGAATTTTCCTAGTTTTATCGATTTGTTTCATAATTTTTGTAACAAAAATGTGTGAATTTTTTGATAGGCTATCGCAGTAGTCATTATTTGATTTGGTAGCCAGCAGTGTAAAATAATTCTTGTTATGAACAATTTTTTTTTTTTGCTACTTATAATGACTTCTTATTATTTCAAAAATATTTTTCATTTTCAATGTACCCAAATCTCGTTTTATACTTGCTTATGCGTATTTATTACTTTTTCCTCTTTCCCCCGCCTCTTTCTTTAATTTAATTTATTTTCATTTCATACGTGGTAGGTAGGTACAATAATTTCGAGAATTTTTTTCAGGTTTATAAGGACCTTACTGGCCTAGCGCACCTTTGTGAAGTACATGAAAATAAATTCAGAATATCATGTATACTTGTATGTTAAAATTGAATTCAACAGTAGAGGCTATATATTTGAAAAGAAAGAAAAAAAGAAGTTTAGTTAGCTAAAATAGGCAAATAGAAACGATAATATTAATGAATTTAGCATTTTAAACAGAATGAAAGAAAATTACGTCTATTTGAATGGTATAATTATTAATGTCGACAATGATTTTACAAATAATAGGCCAACTTGTTTTTCTGTTTGGTTTTTCTTATTTCGTTTCTAAAATAGTGTAATGTTTCTAGCATTCATTTGCTGGTGAATGAGTCAGTTTTTCCCCAGTAGTTGAAGAATACCTATGATTATACGTCTCACATAAGTACATTGATGGGTACCACCATAATTTTTTGTTTTTGTCTACATTTTTGAAATCAGGTGTACTGAAAAAACTAACCTAGATATTAGTGCAGGAATAAAACCCTGTAAAATTGGCTAACAACAACAGCAAATGCTGACAGTATCGAATATTTTTTTGCGGAGATTTAAATTGCGTATAAAATTTTAGTTTATAATTATGGCTCTTTTTGGTGGATTTTTAAAATTTTGCTTCACTGTAATTTTAGAAGGCTGCGAATATTAATATTTTTCAGCATATGATATTACTTATGAACAAAATTGAAGATTGAAATTCTGCCAATGGAGCTCTTAGGAGACATCCTTTGAAAACTGGTGAAAATTTTAGATCAATGGGTACAATATTGGGCGAGAAGAACGCATTTCTATAAGTTACTTTTTTACACAAAAATTTAAAATTTTGCTATTTCTGTTAATTTTTGTTACAATAGTTCAGTGATGATAGAGTTATAGTGCTAAAATATAGTTATCGTTTGAGAGAAGAAAGAAATATTAAGTATTGTTTTTGGACTGCACTTATGTTGAGTTCGAGATTTTTGGAATAAAATGCTCTTATTCAGAATGATTGTTATCATTCATCATTTTCCATTTGTAACCACAGTGCACATCTATTTGCGATAAGATGAGACTTGAACTCGTCCCATTTAATTAATTTGAAGCTAAATATAATCCTGATTGATCCATTTTATATCTCTGACCACCCCTTCCTGTCTGTACATCTAGATACAGATCAACATTCTTATTTTCTTTTTTATAATCCATACTCACTCTTGCTATTCATAACCAAAAAGAATACAATTATTTAAAATTGAATCGTTTTCACTTTCATTCGAGTTTTCATTCATCCTTGTTTCCATGAACAAATTATAGCTATTATTTCTATCCAACAAATAAGCTAAGTCTTGCGGTTACATAGGAGCAACATAGGTACTCGGTGGTAATGCCATAAACTTGAATATCGTTCCATAATTTTTGTTTTGACTTTGATATAATTTATCGAATGAGTTGTTTGAATTTTTTTCCAACACTTTTTTCACATATATATCTAACCAGTAGGCTACAAAGCGACGTATTTTCGATGTAACAAGAGACCAGAAAGAGACAGACAAATATATATGCGGTCTACGTATATGAGATAATTTTTCCATTCGCAGAATGATATACGTTTACATTGATTATTATAGTCGGTCAAATCGCTGAGAAATTTCACGAGGTCACTCACTCATTAAAGTAAGCGATTGTTTTAACACCTTCTCCATATTTTGCTATCTTTTCTACTGAAATACTTATAGAATAGCTATAGTTGATGATAATTGCGAAAAATAGGTCGATTGAAAAATATAATTTAATGCCATTGCTGATCTTCGACTAATGCCATGGTTGTAAAAAGGTTACCAGAAGATGACTGAAGAAGGACGCGATAAGAAAATCCCACATATCGAAAAATGAGAAGCCATTTTTAGACATGATCATAAGATGACCTAGTTTATTGTTTTTAGGAGTTTGACAGTACCGTCGAACGGGGTGACTTTACATTCAAGGGGCGACTTTACCCACTTCGTTTTAGCCCAATAAATAAATTGCCCGGCAAAAATTAAAACCAAAATACGATTTGGATCGAAGCGGATAGAAGAAGGAAAAGAAAAAAAAGATCGCCGCCCCTACCTCACTTCACCCAGTAACAGAACAAGAAAATAAAGCGGCGATATGGTTTTTTCCTTTTTCTTATTCGTCTTTTTTTTTTTAACCACAGACACTCAAAATATTCAGTTCGGTTTCACACGGTTGAAGTTGTAACTTGACTAGTTTCTTTTCAATCGTATGTCTGAGTATAAACATCCTCAAATTTTGCCTCCCAACCCATCAATAACCCGTCAATAACAAATTGATGGGTAAAGTCGCCCCATTGAGGGGTGACTTTACACAAATTTTTTGAAAAATCATAAAAAATAGAAGGAAGGCTGCAAACTCAAACTTTTTTTTTACAATTGTGTCGAGAAATGTTAGACCTAAATTTTAAAACCAAATTCACTTCAATTGCTTCAAAATTGGAGGAGTTATAAAGGACAAAGTTGAAAAACATAAAAAAAGTGTGTAAAGTCACCCCATTCGACGGTAGGAAAAAGTGACAATATCTATTGTTTACTATCTCTGCTGTTGTAAAATGCCCAACATCTGTGGAGACCACGGGTGAAGAAATTACCAATTTCAAATCTCTTTAAAGCACTGAAAATCTCATACAGTGTCTTGGTATAAGACCAGACCATACAAGGTGAGTGTGAAACATAACATACTGTCAAGTATATCTCATCTGAAAATAAAAAACTTCCTCATGCAGTTTCCGATAAGGAATTATGGTGAGAGAAAAGTCTGTGTTTTGCATGGCTTAATTTATGGCTTAGTGTGACGTGTAATGATGAAGCATACGCCCCTCTAGGGAGCGTAGGAAGCAGGTCACTGACCCCGCAGCTTGTTCAATTTTTTGTTTATAATCGATGTAATCGATGAGAATTTTTTTTTTATAATCATTTTTTTCTCAAAACATTTAGTATAGAGTAATGCCGGATTAAAGTTTCGTGTGCCCAGGAACCCATTACCTGATAGCCCCTCCGGTCAAACAATTTATTAATAAAATTAATCATATTATATTTTGAGTAAGTGTTCCTACTTTTACGTCTACTTAACAAGGTTTTACATTGGCAAAAATTTTTCGCTCCATTTTTGGGCCCCCAGAAACAATGAGCCCCAGTGGTCCATAGAGTTAATTCTGCACTTGGTAAAAGAGCGCTCTAACTCACTGATTGAAGGAACTTACAAGGTTACACCTTTTCAAGTAATTTTTCAACCTTTAGAAGAAAATAATATGAAGCGCGCTCAAGAAAGCCAAATATTAAGTCGGCAAATGAAAAGTTGAGAAAAAGTCAAAAAACTAGTTTTAATTTTTTTTTTTTCATTGATTCTGAATGTATTTTTCCCGCCCTTTCCAATGAGCTGAATTTTGCGATTTTCAAAGTTGCTCATTTTTTCAATGTTCAAATCATTCTACAACAGCAAATTTTGATCGTAGCGGCTCAACTTTTTTGGGAGTGAAAGCTCTTGATGTGCTTTACAACCCTCACTAGAAAAACCAAACATTTTTTTGTCAACTCAGTATATGGTTTCCCTGTACGCGCCTCATATATCCATCCTTTCATGATTTTTTTAGCAGCATAAAAATAATTTAAATTGATTATTTTTACTTTTGATAGTTTTAAATTTGGGCAGCCTTGGATAGATTGAATTTAATTTAGTTAGTATACAGTGTTTTTCTAATTAAATAATAATTAAATGCCTTTTTGATTCTAATTGTCGCCTAAGTCCTACAATTTGACTTTTTAGGAAGACAATATTTAAATAATTTTGCGACTGACCTCTAAAAGTAAGGTTTTTTCTGGTTGTATCAAGATAATTACCATTTCATCGTTCAATGCAATAATTCCAACGTATTTACTATCAACACGTTGCTTTGCTGAAAACTTAACTATAGGTATGTATTTTTATGCTAGAGAGAGAGAGGTGCTATTGTATTTATGACTACATTTATTTTTTTGAAGAAATCATTTTAGATGTCTTTCTTATCCGAAATATTCTTTCATCTGTTGTACAATTACTTTTAATCGAGGAACTTTTAGTTGATTCATTATTTTTAATCCAGTCAATGTCAATGTAAACCTTCCGTTGAATTATTCTCAATTCATACACATAGAATAAGAGACAAATACCTATTTATCGCCATTCATTATCGATTTTCATTCCATCCTGCAATGTTAATATCATGAGGGAAGGGGAGCGATTTAATGAAAGAGGCTCTGTTAGTCAACAATGGTCTAAAACCATCCTCCTGAAATATTTGAATGTAAAAGAAGTATCAATTTGTATGTTAGCTTACCGTTTTACGTGTGTACTGCAATTCACCCAGCACATGGGCCAGCAATAATCCAATGGTTATAATAACATAACCGCCATAAGTTATGTCTGCAAACCAAGAACCAACCTGATTCCAGGTTATATTATTCTGTAGTGGCCATTCTCGCGAATTTTTCTCCAGAAAAAAAAACAGTCGAGAAGCCTCTTCATCTGTCCACCATTTGTACAATAAACAAGTGATGCATAAAATCTAAGAAAGAATGAAAATTACATCAGTACGTATTCATTGCTTCCTTTTCGCAGTTTATGAAATGAAAAATAAAAAAAACATTGTATACTTTCTTTTTGTTAATTCTACATATTTTCATTTTTAAAATACGAATAGTGACAATTAGATTCATTTAGAGAGTCGTTGCCAGCATTTTTTCCCCTTAAAATTAAAATTATAATACATTACTGCAAAAAGAGTTCATTTTATAACGTTGAAAGACTTATATTCAGTTCAAGTGTCGAGTTGTAAAATCTTTATTTTTTTAAACAAATTTCTTCTTATTTTAGTTTATATTCTAGGTGGCTTGTTGCCTTTAAGAAATCATGGCTAGCATCTTCCTTATTATCCCCCGTTTTTGTGTAAAACCTCTTCTGCAAAGGGGTAAACATTTTTTAGCCTTGCTTTGAGCATTCAGAATGGTTCTGAAAGGGGCAGGGGTGTCTTTAAAATAAAAGGATATTCGCTAAGTATATATACCTATGTGTATGTATGCCAAAAGTCGTCCCGATATTTTTAAAATTAAAATTAAAATTGCAAAAAAGAAAGCGATCGTAACAATAAACAATAATACTAATGATGATGACATTTTAATCATATTTCGATTTTTATCTTGCGGTAGATTAATTTGTATTTTTAAAAAATTTCTTCCGTATGGTGCTGTGCACCACACAAATTGCTCTGTGTGGTGCAGTTTGTGCACTGTACTACAATTTAACGTCAGCCTTACATGAAATGCAGAAGTATCCAATTGCTGGGTTAAGAAAAACTACCTGGATTCACTTTTAAAAATCTCAATGAAAAATATTTCGTATCACTTACCACTTCGAATACCTTGAGTATTGCCCATTGGTCACATCCTGCCATTATGTCACTTGATAAAATTCATTATTTTAATAACTCGAAATATTTTTTCCACTCGCGCACATTTCACAACACTGAAAATTTTCATAAAAACTGCATATTTTGAAGAAAATGTTAATTGACACTCGACTTTTCTAATATATAACTTGAAAAAATCACTCACATTCACATAAACTGTTCGATCAAAATTTATCTTTAAAAATAAAAAAAATGAAGGTGCTCGAAGACGATCGCGACAAAATGGTTCAAAAATATTTGAAATTGTACGATGAAACCAGTTTAATGTGTCATGTCCGTAAAGTACTGTATTGTATACGATAATGTTATGAAAATCGTACCAAAGAGTGGCACAAGGTCTCAAGCTTGAAATTAAGTATTTGCGCATGTTTTACCATCGTGAGAAATTTCTAACGACAGACCACAGCTGATAAAAAATTAGGTACCTATTTGTATGGAAAAGAAACAAACGTTAGTAGACAAGAAATTGAAAAAATTATTTATTACAGGTAGCAAATGTGTAACATGGTCTTTGAATCCTTTAAACGTGAGCCGATTACCGAATTTTTTCTGCAACTATATGTTATCAATGAACCTGTTGAGTGACGGGGCATTTGAATGTAAATAAAACTCGAGTAGAAGAAGCATTAAGAACAGACAGTTTGTATGAATGCAGACTTTTAAAAAAATTTTAAATACCAACCGAAAGTAAGTCTGAATAAAATAAATGTCATATGTGAACATAAATTTTTACAAATTTTGAGTGGTTTAAAAAATAATTTTGGAGTACTCGAATTTGACCACAACCAGTTTTGCTCATTTCTTTGACCTATAAATTTTTGGAAATATTTTCCTATATTTTGAAGAGGAATGTAAGAAATTCCAATCTGTAAATAATTCAGTCCTTCTTACTGTCACAGAGCATGGCTACGTATAAAATAATATAACTGACATGCTTTTATTTTACTCATTTGACATAGCTGAATTTTCATAAATTAGGAGAGAAAATCAGAGTAGACTACATATTATTTTTTAGCAAATTTTCACAGTGAAAACCTGCTTATTCATTCACAAATTCTGTTATACTACAAAGTTTGAGTCATAGCAAACTTGGCTTACCATAGTCTGTAAAGATGAAGTTGAAGATTCGTATTTTAATGTTATTCCATTGATTTTGTTGTTTTCTTTCTCAGCTTATTTTTCTACTTAAAAATTACACTTACACTTAGCCATATTTTCAAGACTTACCACAGCCGTAACCTGGATGATTATACCTTACGGCACACCTCTAGCCTTATTACGTACGAGTAAATAAGAAATAGCCTGCTTTAAGAATAATTGCTCATTTTATAAAGATCAGATTAATTTTGATGAAAATGAAGGAATATTTTCAGAATGACTGCATTAATTTATATTTAAGTTACTAAAGCCTAAACCAAATAAAATTTTAGTTTATGGCAATTCTCAGAGTTTATCACCTTGCAAAATTTTATCTCAGTCTATGAACTCCAGATAATAACCTTCGTCGGCTATAGTCTTTTGCGGATACTGAACTTCATTGTTCGAGTCAAGTCTTCCCTGAAAAATTTGAGGAATTGTCGTTTTTTTCATTCCCGACTGAAAATTTCAATTGTTCTTATATTTGTTTTTTTGAAAATCTAGAGAGCAAACGAAAAAATTTCGTTTACGAATGTTGTATGTAATTTTTCGCTTTTTTTTTTGTGCACGACCTAGAACATATTTAAAACAATGCAAGGTCGTCTTCAAATCTTCTCCTTAATTATTTTTATGAGTAACAAAAGAGACGTCAATTTGCCTGGATAATACTGTCCGCTTTTTCTCACAGTATTTTGGAATGAAGTGTGTAATTTCTCAATCTCTGTATTCATTTTACGATGCGATAGCCTATATGTGCGTGGGCGATGATGAAATAGCCGCTGCAGTTTTTAATTCTATGTCCAACTACATGTCCAGTTGAAAATTAATTCGTCGAATTTGAAATATTTTGGATGTATGTATATTACTTTAGTTGGATGGCTCGGCTGTTCTTACTTCTTGACAGTAGAATTTATACCTAAAACTGAAATATTTTTGTCACGGTGATTCCAATGATTTTACGATTTAGCAAAATCTATACCTGCTAGCTATTGGCTAAAATCGTTAAAATATACCGGATGTGTCAGTTTGGGCAAAGACAATCCATTGTCTTTGGTTTGGGTCAGTAAGCCAGCGTCCGCCAGGTGATAAATTTCACGGTAACAATAATTTTAAATTTTCCATGTGTGTTGCTTGAAGCATGACCAATTGAAGCACGGTAGCTTTCCAAGTCTATTTAAAATTATACAAAATTGCAACGTTTGAATCCAATCATTGAAATTTTGCCTGCAATACTTGAGTTATGTAACTTTTCTGACACTACTACTAAACAGTACACTTATATTAACATTTACAAGGAACTTACAACTTTTTTCGAGACGAAAAAAATTAGAAAAAGGGAAACGATTTATGGGTTACAGGGGTATCCTAGGAGCAGGCATGCGTAGTTTACAAAAATTGAGCGTAATATCTGGTACGTTACCAACCTAATTTCAATTCCCAAATTTGGATGTGATGTTTTTTTAATATTTTTCAATTCACGTCACACCATTTTTAGTCCAAACTTTCACATTTTAAGGCGGCGAGTACAATAATGGCTTAAAAGAAGTTCAGACTCGTACCAGATTGCAACCTTAAACACTCACCAACATTTTTTTGTCCTGAACCGCGTTCAAGTTTGTGTAAAAAATCACAACAAAGGATAAGTCAATTTTTTTTCAAAAATTGAATTCCTCTACGGCTTAATTGTATTGAGCCCTTAGATTGCACCCCACCTGTAGTAAAAATAATAAGGCCCCAGAATGCAACCATCGCATTGCTGAGAAAATAGGAGTCAAAGTCATGTTACTTTTAATGAAATTAAAATTTAACGAGAAACTCTTTTTTGAAACGTAAAAAATTTACTTAAAGATCAACATATTTTTATAGGTATATTAGAAATTTGTGCAGACTAATCGATAGTAGTATGCTGGTAAATAAAAGTTGGATGAATTTTTAATTTTTTCAGAAATTCTGAAATTAAGTGCTGCACTGCTCTACTGCGACTCTGCCAGTGCCAAATTCAAAAAGTCTTAAATTTCTTTTATAGCCATTTTTAAAGATCCGATCGAGCTGATTTTTTTTAACTCACTGAAAAAATTCTCTACCATCAGAAAACATTTTTTTGCATAATATTATACGGTGTGGCAACTTCACCCACCCCACCCTACCATTGCAAACACGGCGAGTTTATAATTATTTATATTTATATCGTTGGTAAATTAGTTGTATTTAAGGTGAAATGTAATAGGAAAATGAAAATAAACACGAACGTCAAGTCACGTGTTTTGTTATCATAGTTTTCTCAGGTTTTCGTAATTTCGTTATTCAACAATCAACTTGATTCATTTTACCTTCTGCAAATTGCTCCTCAGTCCTCCGATCGTGTGTTATTCGTCTTCTTTAAATTGCTTTTATCAATCAGAATCTTTTAATTAATTCTTTGAGAAAGTTCAGTTACGTTTGATCAGTTATTTTCAATAAAATGGCTTCTCAAGTAGGTTCATTCCGTTCCCCGTTTGAAAGCCGATATGCCTCATCAGAGATGAAATTCAACTTCAGCGATGAAAACCGATTCACAACTTGGAGGAAAATATGGTATTACTTGGCTGTTAGTCAACAGGTATTTATATTTTTGTTTTTTAATGTATTATCCTACTTTTTCTGTACCGTTGCGGCTTTGCTGACTCAGGCATTAAACCATCAAGTACTGTAGAGTTTGTAGCTTCGTTTCATAGGTTGATTCCCTTGGTAATGGAAGAGGAAACATTCTGGTTGCTGGGAACTAAGAAGCTTAAATGACTGTTTTCCACACATCCTTAAAGTATTTTTTGTGGTGATGATCGTACATTCAGGATGGTTCCAAATAAAAGTCCTACTGGTTTTTGTGTAACATTGGCAGTGTTTTTAGTGTTTTTTGTCTTCAAAATATTGACTATCCAATTATAAAATGATGACGTTCAAAAAAGTGCTCTTAAAAGTGAAACTCTGCATCAACAAGCAATCACATGAGTGTAAGGTATAACATAAATTATTTTCAAAAATTTTGCATCGAATCCCATGAGATGGATCACAACTACTATTCCGTTAAATAGACAATATTATGCTCTACACTAAAGAATAATAATAATTTCTTATTTTATATTTTTGCGACCGAAATAGTTTTTTTTTAGTTATTGATCTAGCAGATTTTAGTTCGCCTTGCCAGAATGATTTTAAAAAGGCTCTTGCCTTTTATCTACCTTAATAAGCTCTTATATTATTTGAGTACCGTCGAACGGGGTGACTTTACATTCAAGGGGCGACTTTACCCACTTCGTTTTAGCCCAATAAATAAATTGCCAGGCAAAAATTAAAACCAAAATACGATTTGGATCGAAGCAGGTAGAAGAAAGAAAAGAAAAAAAGATCGCCGCCCCTACCTCACTTCACCCAGTAACAGAACAAGAAAATGAAGCGGTGATAAGGTTTTTTCCTTTTTCTTACTAGTCTTTTTTTTTTAACCACAGACACTCAAAATATTCAGTTCGGTTTCACACGGTTGAAGTTGGTACTTGACTAGTTTCTTTTCAATCGTATGTCTGAGTACAAACATCCTCAAATTTTGCCTCCCCACCTATCAATAACCCGTCAATAACAAATTGATGGGTAAAGTCGCCCCATTGAGGGGTGACTTTACACAAATGTTTTGAAAAATCATAAAAAATAGAAGGAAGACTGCAAACTCAAACTTTTTTTTACAATTGTGTTGAGAAATGTTGGACCTAAATTTTAAAATCAAATTCACTTCAATAACTTCAAAATTGGAGGAGTTATTAAAGGACAAAGTTGAAAAACATGAAAAAAGTGTGTAAAGTCGCCCCATTCGACGGTACTTTATCGCTTTTTTATGCTTCTGATTAGTTATGTCCTTAATTCATATGCAATCAGCCCAGATTATGCAATTATTTTTCTTAAAGAAAAAAAAAGATATTACATAAAAACTTAATAACGATAAGCAAGGTAAATGTACGGTTGGGAAACGTAAACGATTATCTCAATCCGAGATTAAAATTATCAAATAATACTATGACCTACACTTTTATTTAAGAATAAATCAAGCCTGATACACATTTCATTTTTACTTATCAATAGAAAAATTTCACAATCGAAAATACATAATAGCAACATGAATTTTCTGAATAAGTATGAAAATTTACTTTTTTTTTTTAAATTGAAATGACCAGAAAGGTCAAAATATTTTGTTATTATTCAACAGCCAAGTAAATAACATAACTGCTAATTTTAGATTCTACGATATTTTTTATTGGTGAGTTTTTAAGATTTTGTCTCGTATGATTCTTGAGCTGGTATGATGCCACAAATTGTAAATTTTTTCACTCTACCTATATTATTCAAGACATCATTTCAGTTCTTTTCTTCTTTCATATTTTTTCAATCAGTTCAGCTGGCTACCAATTATTTCTTCGATATGTTGATTTGTTTCATCGGAGAGTTGTCATGATAATGTTTTCTAATATACTCGTAGTTTATATTACCTATATTGAATGAAATTTTAGGACAACAGAGATTTTCAAATTCTATTTTCTACTGACAAAGCGGACAATCTCAATCTGCCATTCATGGATTGATCGAAATTTGTTCAAGTACTCCTAAATTAGACTCTAAAATTTACTACTTGAATGTTTATTATCAGAATGATTATTATGTACTTTTAATAATTCTGTTTTGAAAAAAATGTTGGATCTTAAAAGTGTTCGTAGAAACCTTCTAGTTATCTGAAGAAATAAAATTCAATTGTTTCCCTGGTATGTTAGGGTGTAAGCCTACATAAAATCTTAAACCTGAGGTAACAGTTTGATCGCCATTATTATTAAAAATAATTAGGACAAGAAAATGTGCGACCAGTCCCTTAACTTATCCATATTTTAAAGTGAAACCGATGTCTGCGAAAAATGAAACACTTGTCAACAATGCGAATATCCCTGATGCGATTAAAAGATCCATGTGATATTTAGTTGGTCTTAGGTAGATTAAAGATTGCACATTTCTCCAATCTTGTATCACCATTCCTCCTGCCAGTAATAAAAATAATCCGTAGAAGCCAGCAATAATCAGTCTCTGAAAATTAATTAGTGAGTTTTTTGTAAATTAACTGATATTTGAAGTATTTGAAAGTAATTTTATTTAATATGTACTTACTGGTTTTTTGGGTATTCGTTCTCCAATAAAGTGGCAAACTATGATTAAAATATTGATGAGAATAGCTCCAGAGTACACCGAATAAACGAAACCAGCTCTGCTAGTATTCGGTTGTAATTTATTGCTGTAAGGCGATATGATCAGACCCAAACTAAATAAGGCGAGAATCTACCAACCGAAAAAAAAAAAAAAAAAAGCAAATTAAAAATTATATCTAATTGCGTTTCGGCTATTAAATTGTTAGTAGTTTTTAATTAACGTTAATGATCAATAATTTGCTAGTGTTTCTGGCTTGGGCAAGCAATAAAGTGTTCGAAACCTTCGTTTTCTTTGAAAAAATACATTATTGGAAAATATTGAGAGTATTGGAAAATTTGTGAACAACTGAATATAGTCGCCAAAGATTTTTGTTGAATCGCTTCAAGTTATCCTCTGTGCAATGAAATCTGCTTTCAATTTTTTCAGTCATGTCTGCCATATTATTAGCTATTGCATTTATGAAAGAAGCTTATTATACAACACTTTCACACCACTCTGCTTCTCAGATCAACATTCAAAAACATTCAAACTATCCCACTGTAAATTTTTTTCCTCTTTATAGAACAATACGAAGCACTCGAGGTTTTTGATCACTATTGTCATTGAGGCATGCATTTTTGGTCAATTTTTTTTGGCTTCTTAGCCATCATAAATTTTTCAGATGCATATGCAAGTGGAGTTAGAGGGGCAGTTGAATTTCACTAGAAAAAAAGACTCGAGTCAAAAATTTTTTTATGATCATGAAAATTTGTCAGCATTTGATTGAATGATGCCTCTAGTTTGGTCGTGGTAAAATTTTGTTGGTTCAATTTTTCCTATAAGCTTTTGAAAAAAAGCATTTTTCAGCATTCTATAACTGAAAAACTATCGTAATTAAAATTTCAAAATTCTACCTAACGACCTAGAGGCATTCATCGACAACATTTTGCCAAAGTTTCAAATGAATTAAATCACTTCTGAACTGAGTAGCTGATGATTATGCGCGCGAAAGCATTTTCCCCTGAAAAAACGTATCTGTTGCAAAAGCTCTTCTCCCTTATTTTGAAAAAACAAAAAAATATATGAAGCATTAAGGTGACTTCATATTGTCTGTATGTATTTAAATATTAATTCATTTTTAATTGCGTAATTTGCACTTTCATTTAGCAGGACGTGGGGCTGTCATTTCTTTTTGAAGTGGTGTCTTTTTCAAATCTATATTTGTCCCAAAAATAATTCCCAAAATTGGTTTTAAAAGCATTTTAAAAATTTCTTTCGAGTAAAATAAGTGAATATGTAGGGTGTACTTACAAGCTCCAGAATCTTGATCAAGAAAGGCGACGCTGCTAAAATTGATTCCTTTAAATTCTTGTCGTTGGCCATTTTTGTGGGTGCACGAATTCCAGTAATAATGTATATCTACACAACTAGCACTTCGAACTTGTATTGTTATTATTGCTTGAATTAGACAATAAGAAAATATAAATGGAAAATCCAATTACTCTTCCTCGTTTGTTGTCAATTAACACTGTCTATTTTCACAGAACTGACGAAAATATCCTCGTAATTTTTTTCATTTCCAAATTCCTCCGAGAAATATCGTTTTTTCCTACTGAGTGGTGGAGGAAAATGATATGGTGGATCGCTGGAGAAACGCTGGTGGGGACGAAATTAATGTACCCGTCGGCTGTCATTTTCATTCACAGGTCGACATAATATACTTCTGAAATGCACAATTGGGTATTTGTAACACCTTTGCATGATTGATTACATTTTTGCCACATTATAAAAATTATTTCCTGGAGACTGGAAGCGTGTCAAATGGGGGCATCCAATTGACTTATATTTAGATATCGAACAAACTTCATGCGCTATAAGTTGTAGTTGATGAAAGTTTTCAGTTGAAAATTTTGGGGGTGGGAGGCTAAAGTACATATAAAATTTAACATGAATAATGGTTTGTCTGTCGAAGGTGAAAACAAATATACTTATATCTATAGTGATTCAAATAAAAACATTCATTACATTAAAATCCATATGATTATCAACAATAGCGATGCCTTATTCTGGCTATTTTTGCATGAACCTATGAGTATTAAGAAATTGTAGGTTTTTTTTTTAATGTGGTACACATTACTACTATTTTTTTGCAGAATGCTACAAGCTACAATAGTAACCGTCTATTTTTCAGTGCAAAATAAATATACAAACTATTATAAGCTTTCTCTTTCATTCATTTAATCGTTGAGAGAGTTGCCTTCTAACTTGTCTGGTGAATTTATTTTGTAAAATTAGTAAATTTCTGGCTTCTGACTTGGAATTTCAATTTCCACTTACTTCTGTAACTTTTAACCTTTTGATACCAACACCAAATAAAACACTGATTATTGATTAATAATTATTAGTTGGTCAATTCTGGGGAAGACGAGACACTGTATGTATCCTCATTCGCATAACTAAATGGCTAATTTTTCTGTCAACAATTAGTTCTGTTTTCTTGGTCGAGACTTCTTGATCACCTGATTGAATTTTCTATCTGGGGTTGACTTGTGGGATAATTTTATTTTCTCTTTTATATTGATCTCCGAATGGATCGATTTTCAAAATTTCTCTACTAAATCTACTATACTGTACTAACATTTTTACCATAATGTTTATCATGTCAATTATTCTGGTCATTTATTTGCTGCCAGAGAGTTGGTGCGTGCAGAAGTATTACTTAGCAGTATAGCAGTAAGCAGAAAAATAAGCAAAATAAGTGCTGATTCGATTTTGGAGCATGGCGAATCGATTGGATTCCGAAAACGTTGTTTCCTTTTTTTAAAGCAGTTTTTCTTATGTTTTACTCCTCGATGTCTCTTATTTTTGTTGTGCATTAACGGCATGAAATTCTAAATTGATTGAATGCAGTTCTACGGCCGACTTGGTCCGTTATTTCATGCAACGTCGTATAACTCGATTTTTTCAGGGTATTTTCGTCGTATTTTATTTTCACGAAACGGTGCAATGACGTTTATACTGCGATATGCCTTCATGTCATCGAGGAAAGTTACTTTGGCTGGAGAATTTCGGCATTGCCACGGATCAGGACTGATCTGATAAATTTTTTACATTTACCTCGCAAATCTTGGGAAAAGTGCACGTGGGATTGTCTGTTTTTACAGAATTGAGTTATTACGTGTCCGAAGGAAGATTAGATCTTCGTTTTTTTAGGTTAATGACGATTCTGTTATCGGGCTTTGGAAACTCACGATGGAGTAAAAACTGGGCTGGTATAGAGTTTGTAATGAGATCCAATGTAGAAAACGAGAAGATGATAATTTATCCTGAAAAAATTTGTTTTTTCAATGCCATTCCAGTTGTATGGAAACATTGAACATTCCTAGGATGACCTGCAAAACGTTCACCGTATAGTTCATAGATTAGGTTTGATCTCTTAGTACAGCTATAGACTACATGCTAGGGCCATAGCTATAAAGCAAAATATTGGAGCAGGGTAAAATAATATTCCAAGGGAACAAAATAGATCCCCTTTACTGTGGTTCCTGGACAGTAAATTTTCTGCGAGGAGGATCCTCTGAGAAGTTAATCCCTCTCAGTCTCGTTATAACTTCGCAGCTGCTGCTGGCTGCCTCAAGTATGATCCTGCACGTCGCCCTTAAATGATTTCTTGCGTTTTTCTTTGAGCTTCTGTGTAACATTTTGAGCCTTGTTGATTTTTATAGGCATTTGGGAATAGAAAAAAGGATTCTCATGATCTTTGAAAATTAAAGTTCCCTTATTCAAAAAACTTACATTAGTTTTTTATTAAAAATAAAAATTATTATGAGTCAAGTGAAAAATACTCCACTGAATCCCCGCAAAGGATGTTGACATACTCGTTGATGAGAAATTCAGTGACATTTTCAGTATACCTTTGTTAGTCTATATGCCGTAGTCACTCGCAAGTGTCATAATTGTTTATTGGTTTTGGGTCTTAGCATAAGTGCATAAAACATCTCTATCCTTTCTTATTAGGCACACTACAAGTATATGCACTCTTACAATTCAATCGAAACTCATTTCAATAACTTGTCTAATCTTCGAGATTCTGTTTACTCGTTTATTTCACTATCATTCAGGTTATATGGTTTGTAATTTCAAATCCGAATATCCGTTATTAGGTACCTACTTTACATTAAACAGCATTTTTTCATTATGTAATAGTGATTTTTACGATTATCTGCTACGCGGGTTTCAGTAAACTTCACTCGCTCGTTTACGTCATCTAAACTAATTTCAAGAAAATTCATCCAATTATCGTTATTTATTTCAAAATAATATTTAACAGCTAAAAATGTCGTAATATTGGGTTCAGTCGAGGAAAAATAATAACTTCTTATTTCCATTCTCTATGGATCGTGGGTTGTCAGAAGAAAATTCAGAAGAAAGTATATCAACTTCTTGTATTTATTTTAAAAATGCCCAGCTTTTGAACACAATGAAAAGTATACTCAACATTTGTTAAAAAGAAGAAAAAAAATCTGTATAAAACATTTTTTTAATATTAATTACAAAATTACAAAAAGTAAATGCTAATACTGCCTGGCCTTATTTCCAAAGAACACAAGTTATTAATTGGGCTCTTCTATAAAAATGTGTTTTATTTATACCTTAACAGTGGTCTCATAATGTTGGGATTGCAAAAAAAACCTCTTGAAATATTTTTGGGCGAAAATAACAAAAAGGTTTCCTAATGGGAAAGTAACTAAACTAATTGCGCTTAAGTCTCAACATAACGAAATTTTTACCTGAGGAGAGCTGAAAACTATTCAATATCATCATTAATTTATTCATCGATCTTACAAAATACAATAAATTACAGAACTGAATTGGATTTTTTTTAAATAAAATTCTTACTCTTTAGATCACACTTCTATAAATGTTTCGAAAAAAGAAAAATGCAAATCGAATGAAAATAGATAATTTATAACTCTTAATTACACTATTTCCTCTCTTATTTTGTAATGCATACATACTATTAAAACCTCATAATCATGATAAAATAATTTCCCTCAATCACCTCGGTAGAAGTAAAAAAAAAAATCTAAGATAGTATTCTGACTCGAAATATTTTTTTTAACTGGTTTTTTTAGAATTTCTATTTCATGAATAATGAAATTTTTTGTATCTCACTGTTTTTTTTTTTGCAACCGTTAAATTACATCTGCGAGGATAAAAATTGTTTGGTTTCCTGAAGAATAAATTTTTTTAAATGTATAGGTGCATATACCGTTGAAGATCTACAACCTAAAAGAAATTCCATTGTCAATGATCTTGCGAGTATAACCTTCATTTTTATGACACTAGTATAATATTTTTTAATTTGATCTTTTATTATAAGTAATTAATATTAGGATAAGCCCGAAGTGTTGGTAACCTCCTTTCACTGGACAATCGTAATTTTTTCGGTTAAAAAACCGAGTTCTTTACTTCCAGAAGTCAAGTCTACTTGTAACTATGAACAGAAGCAGAAACATTATGAAACTGTTAACAGATTTTTTCGTCGTGTCATATTTTTTCTCTTTTACCTAGTTTATAATTTTTCTGTCACAAATACCAATAAAACAGTGTCCCTCAGCCCTAAAAAAATTGTTTACCCTATAGTATAAAAAATCTTCATTAAGAATAGTTACCGATGTGAGATTTATGAAAAAACGAAACGAAATTAAGCAAAACTGAATACAAAATATAAATAAATGCCCTGCAGTGATAGAAATGGAACACATTTGTGTAGAATTACCCAAATTTTTGTTTGCTGACTGATTAACTAATTTAGATGATTGTAAATTGTAATTTCAATCATTTTCACTTAAATCTCTAACAAAATGTATGAAGGATAAAACAGTGTCGATCAAATAAATAGCTCCGGAAATGACGCACAAAATCCCGACAGTAATACCAATTCCTTTTTCTGAGGTTACCGCCTTGAATTTGTGCTCCGGTTGGTATCCGATCCAGTAGTGTAGAGCGATGCCACCGACAGCCACGTACAAAACAGTTCCGAAAAAGTTCATTATGACATCCTGGAAATTCGATAATTTTACTATCGGGCGGTAGATGAGAATAAATTCAAAGCAAAATATTATACCTTCTTCCACCACTTTTACCCAGACCTGAAATTCTGGAAATTATGTACGATCTTTGTAAGAGTTCTTATTGTTTCGAACCAATAAATCTGTCATTTCGAAGGATAACATTCACAGAATTTTGCCACAACCTCAAATCTTGTTACTCGTTTCGTCATCATAGACTAAAATTTCTTAAATATCTACTCGTATATATCATTCATAGATTTCTTTATATTGTCTTTAACCACATCCTCATGAATCATCCGCTGGGTATTTAAGGCTTTTTATTGGAAATGATTCTTTAAGCTTTCTCAGGGTGGGAGGAAACTTACTCGAGAGGATGATTTACAACCTATTTAAATAAAGTTTGTCGATCTATGTTGCAGCATCTCATGGAGTATATCAGAATATGATTTTTTTATTTTCGGCTTAATGACTAGATTGATCCAAGTCCAAACTTTAAGTTTTGAGATATTTGCTGTTGATGATTTCAAAGTACACCCACTTCCCTTATTTTAGATACTAATGATTTTCATTTGAGATAATGAGTCGCTATTTTAGAGCTGTGAATTTACAAAATGAAAGTGTGTAGTATAAATAAAGTACCCAGTATCAAATTATAAAGTTCCAAAACCAGTCTATAGAAATGATGGTTTAAAGTCATTTAATAGTTCAAAACCACAAAACCCTTTACGGGGTAAAAATACTCGTAGGAAAGGTTTTGATGTTTTGAAAATAATATTTTGTAATTTATTCCCAAAATTAAAGCAAAAAAGCCCCAAAAAATTTTTATTCTACTGTGGAAAAATCATATCTGTGGGAAAAATAAGTTGAATTCCTTCGATGAGAAAGCTTGACTCATTATTTTGTATTCATTTATAGTCATCTTTAAATATTCATTTTGCTCTTCAGTATACTTTCCCTCGCTTTAGTCAGTCTTAGTCTTGATTGAGGTGAACATCTGGAAATTGGAACTTACCACCAGTGTTTTCTTCTGCTGTGTTGTGCCAAAAGCATATGATATGAGTATGACGCCGGTGTATATGAAAAATCCGACAAATACACCGGAGGCTACAATTTCAGCGTCCGGATTTTTTTCTTCATTCAAATTCCATGTCCCACCAACTCCAAGGAACTCGCCTCCATATCCGGTTCGATATAGAATCAGAATGATCAAGTTTAGGACCTGCAAATTTAATTCAAAATTCGTTTCAGCGTTTTTAAAAAAAGAGACGAGGAAGAAGGCACGATGGCCGGATGTGACTAAAGTTTTTATTTAGGTACAACCTGACGTCAATCAGCCCAATCTTATTTTGAAGAATGACAATAAAAACGTTTAAATTTTTTCAGACTTCACAATTCTGGTGCTAAAATGGAAATAGAAACTTACACATTCCAATTAAAACTGCAGTGATTAACTAGAAATCGGGGCGAGAGGAAGGTTTCGTACCTTGTAGGTGATCGGCAAGATTTGATAACAATGTGGATTCATTTCCGTACAAATTTTATATACTGGCATAGAATTTTTTTCAGTCCATAATTTTACCTTGGAACGGGGAGGTGTTGATGGAGGGTCATGGCCGGCAACTTTTGTTTTCCCAGTGTGTAGCAGAGTTTTTCTGATGGCTAATATCCTTCACTCACCAACTACAACCCCCCCCCCCCCTCAAGAAAAAAAATTATAATATTTTGTGATTGGGAAGCACATTTTTTTGCTACGTTTTCCTTTTTCAACTTTTTTCTGTGTGTAGTTATGATACATACAAAATTTTCCCTGTTTGACTTTTTTCAATGTGTAGCAGTTTGTGCTCCGCTACACACCGGTTGCCGGCGGTGTGAAGTATAGTTTTTGAGAAAAACGAATTTAAAAGTTTGCCATCCCAATCTCATAAGGTTGGTGTGAAAAAACTTTCTTTCTGTCGACTGCTATATCAGTCACGAAAACATATTTTTAGGTTAGCGATAATAAAAATTAAATTTTGTACAGCTACTCCTTGAAAGTTGAAATAGGTCAAAAACACGAAAATATTTATGTTTGAAAATCTTGGACGTACCGCTTTTACGCTTTATAAGGTGACGATATACATAATGAAGGAAAATAGGAAAAAATTATTTGTCACTTGCTAACCATCCAGAATAGTATTGTTTGAAGTATACGTACAAAGAAATTCTAAAGAAGCTGCCCTATGGGCAAAATATTTTGAAAACGGATCCGTTTCTGGATTATAACCCGGAATTTTCCTGTTTTCCGGCTTTTAAAACGGATTTCGAACGGATTGTAATCAGTCTTGTCGGAAATGAGTCCGGATTATTTTCCGTGAAGGCTGTTTTATCATATTTGTTAGCCCAAGTTATACTCCGTGAAACCGTTTTACAAACGGATTTAGAAAATTTGCACAAAAATTATCACTGATTATAATCAGGAAATCCGTTTTACAAACGGATTTGGAAAAATAATCAAGATGGCAAAAATATCTGCAAATTTTCAGATCCGATGGTCGAAAATAAAAACAGACTGACAACGGATAAAATTCTCATTTTCCGGATCATTTTCTCATTTTTTGCCCATCGGGTGGTTGTGCTAAAAACTTTCACTTGAGTGATGTGGTGGCAAGGGGTCCGTTCAACCCAATATATGCTTGAGACGGAAAAAATTGAAATCCGTCAGAGGAGACTGCTGTCTTAATTTTTAGGAAGGCTTACTGGCACCTCTCTTTAAACAAGTCAAAAAATACGACAAAATTTCTACTTACAATTTTCACCACCTTTATGACGATGGTCGCAATCGTGGTTACCTCGACCATTTTTCTGTCCGAAAATTGCTGATTAACCTTTCAACACCGATAATTGTTTTTAATTGCATGAAAAAATTCACGTTATTCACAAAAATCAGTTCGACTATGATTAACCAAGTTCCAAATTTACGATATTGCTGACATATTTTTCATATTTCTCACCTATACCGCCCATTCCGTATTTACAGGTTCGTGCTGATAACTTTCATTCGCTATGCAAACAATAATTCACAAAAAAAAAATTTCATTTCGTAATGAACTGCGAGAAGTACTCGTTATTAATAAAGCTCTCGTATGGAGTCTAAATAAATGAAAGATAAGATACAGGTAAACTTCCGTTCCCCCGTTTTTGTTGGGCTCATCGTATAATGTGTCATCAATATCAAAAATTTCCCTTCCCTTTCACCAAAATCATCCTTATTTGCAGGTTTTCTAAACTCGTTTCAAATTCGTAATACAGGCATGTGACTACCTTTATGGAGTCTACACATTTACTAATCGCTGCCATCATAACTTCCGCCAGGCTTATGGACTCCGATTTCGGATAGGCTACGATAAACTGGATAAACTTATTTTGTTTTTGTATGTATTTTCCAGTTTTTTTTCTTCTTTTTTTACAAGTTAGGTATAAAAAGGTGCTTGGTAGATTAACCCTTGGAAATCATATTATGCTTTATTATAATAGCCCAACGACGCCTGCATGAACAGTGCTATGCAAAAAGTGGATAAGTTCGGTTTTTTCAAAAATTGAGTTATAGAGTTTGATTGTTCATCTGGAGCCCCACCTGCAGTAAAAATACATAATAGTATGTCCCAAAAAAGCCAATAATTGAGAACATTTTATTTTGTACACGCAAATGGAAATTAATAAAATTTCATTGAGTTTTAGATATTATCTGTGGGATTATTTTTGAATCACGTATAATGATCTTATAAAATCTATTGAATGATTTTACTTCATCAATGTGCACTTGTATGTCACAGGCGATTCACTTGTATGTCACAGGCGATTACTTAAGATTCGGAAAATGGTGATCTTATTGTCTCGGTTTCATAAAAATCAAGCTAAACTTCAAAACAAAAATATTGTATGAAAATGAACTCATCAAAGTTTAGTAAAGCTCTTGCTGTCGTTCGCCTGTATGATGGTTAATTGAGAAACAGTCATGGCCGGCGACTTTTGTTTTCCCTGTGTGTAGCAGAGTTCCTCTGATCTCCTTCCCTCACCAACAAACCCCCCCCCCCCAAAAAAAAAAAATAAAAAATATATATTTTTTTTGGAATTACCTCTCGGAAAAAATTTAGAAAAAATTCATGACTAATAATAATTATTTTCTTCCTTTTATTACTATTTTCTTTTTAAATTTAAACTAAAAAGGTAAATTTTCTGGCTACGTTTTCCCTTTTCGACTTTTTTCACTCTCAATTTTATGTATAAGATAAATATTAATTAATAATGAAATAAAATTAAGATCTGTATCAATAAGAATTACAGGAAATCAATGATTTTGAAATTTCTTGTATGTAGCATTTTGTGCTCCGCTACACACGGTACGCCGGCCATAGAAACAGTGATAAAAATCCTGCAATCTATGTAACCATAAAAAAGACTCCACTGGAAACCTGCTTTTTTAGCGGAGTATGTTGCGCTAGAATTTTTTTTTTCTCGAATTCAGTTTTAATTGTGGAGTATTGTGAAAAGCACCTGATACTGTGCTTGAAGTTCCAAGGTGAAATGAATACGTCATTTTGTGGTCGCGAAGGGGGGGAGGGAGGGTTTAAAATTTCTTCAAGTACGTAAACCATGTTAGATATTCGTCGTCTTCTTCAGTAGGTACTTGAACTGATTCGTAAACCATCTTTGTTTATGTCGCAAATCGGAGACTTGCGGGGTGATTGGGTAGTAATCAGGTAGTAATAAAAAAAATGTTTTCCTTCTCACAACTCATGCATTCTGTAAGGAAACATGTTTATTCATGAGTTAAAAATTTGTTCTACAGAAACTCGGTGTCAATATAACTGATGAGCAGTTGAAGCAACTGAAAGAGAACATTTCAAATGTGGACTTCGAAAAGGCAGCCGAAGAAGAGAAGAAGACTCGGCACGATGTCATGGCTCACGTGCACGTTTTTGCTGAGCAGTGCCCTTTAGCAGCGCCAATCATTCATCTTGGAGCCACTTCCTGCGATATTGTGGACAATGCAGTATGACTTTTTAATTTTGCTGTGTATTTTCTTGCCCAGATATACAGAGACTAAAATTAGGTTTTTGTTCACTGAAATTGTGGTGTACCTGTTTTTAGAAAGACTAGCTGCAGTAGATAACCTGAAGGGAGGATTTTATACTAAAATATGTTCTTCTAGAACGGTCCGATCGGAAGATATGGCCTTCCTCTGTAACTTGTATGCTTTTCAATATCGAATAAATATTGATGAAACTGTTTTTAACCTTCTCCAGCTTCCAAACCTTTGCTAAGAATTTTTACAATTTCCTAAGTGCATTGTATTGTTACTAACTTATGGAAATTGCTTCTCAGTCTCAAAGAATACAAATGTCGACTATTTTATTGAAGTATTTTTTTTTGCTGAAAAAAGTATATTGATAGTAAAAAAGTTGATGTATTTTTAAAGTTGTCTAAACGTATTAGAATAATGAAGATCGGAACTTATTAAAATAAAGAAACTGAAACTCGAGTGATTTTATCGTATTAGTTAATTCATTCCCTCTAATATTTTTTAATTCAGTTTTGACTACTAGTTAATGTTTTCAAATTATTACATTCGATATAAAATACTGAGAAAATCAACAACTATTCAAATAGAGGATTATGGGTAAAAAAATTAATTTTTTTCGTGAATAATGTTTTGTATGTCTCGAGTTACGTACTGTTATAAAAAGTGAAATTTACAAAATATAAGTATCATGATGGAGAAATTCGCGGATTTTATGTTAATGATTCAGCCCATAAGTCTTGCATTAGGCATTTTCAAAAAAATTTGAAAAATGAAAAAATAAGGTCTCATTTATCGGTGTCTAGTTTTCCCTTTAATCGGCAATTATAATCTTTGTTTATTTTGGATAAGGTATTCAAATGCTCTGTTAGTTTTGTCCGAAACATCTTCATTTTTGAATTACAAACTGCCCAGTGCCCTATCATGCCCTTTGTGCTACTTTCTGATATCATTTTTCAATGATTGATAAATTTTTATTTTGTAGGATTTGATTATTATTAGAGATGCTCTCGATATCCTTCTGCCTAAAATAGCCCAGTGCATTAATTTACTCAGTCACTTTGCTGTTCAGCATAAAGACATACCAACACTTGGCTACACGCATCTTCAGTACGTGTATTAATATTTCTCAAAGTACACAATTCAATTTGATATGTTTCTCTTTTTAAAGACTGATTTAATTGCAGACCAGCGCAGCTTACCACTGTTGGCAAAAGAGCTTGTTTGTGGTTACAAGATTTTCTGCTCAGCGAAGAAGCCATTGCCGATGTCAGAGAAAAACTGAAATTTCGAGGAATTAAGGGCACTACTGGAACCCAAGCTTCGTTCTTGCAGCTGTTGAATGGTAAATTTTTCGATTTTTAATTCGCAAGTGATTGGGTATTCGTTCATTTTTATTGTTTGTGCGGTATGTCAGTTCCTAATTTGGCGTATTTTCTACAGGTAATTTTGACAAAGTAAAGGAGCTCGACAGATTAGTATCTCTCGAAGCTGGCTTCCAAAAATCGTATCCTGTTACTGGACAGACATATTCGCGTCTGGTAGATTGTTCTATCATCTCAGCACTCACTATTTTTGGTGCTGCCGTTCATAAAGTAATGGAATTTATTTACCGAATTATTTTTGCTTAAATAATATTTTTATTGGTTTCAATTTCGTTTAAATACAATTCTCAGAGGGGTCATTAATCTTTCTAAATTTGAACTATGAAGAAAGGAGCAATGGGATCAACAACTTTTTTCAGTTTTTCCCGTAAGATACTTAATTAAATTTATTAATAGTTATTATTTTCGAGTAAGAGGCTTTAATTTAAACTTTTAGAACTTGAATTTATCAAGTATAACGTGGCAAATTACTTATTGAATTGAGGTTTTAAGAGGTAGAGAAAGTATGAGAGGTTTTCGAGGTGCACTTTGGGATAGTGATTTATGTATCTTTCGGGAAAAAATTATCAGTGACTGAAAAATTGTTTATTTTAACTCTCTTCTTTGAATTTATGTTCCTTATTTTATTTTGAAACTGCATGTAGAAATCAGTCTTTAATTTCGAGTTTTAAATCTGTAGATAAGCACTGATCTGCGGATATTAGCCAACTTCAATGAAGTTTCTGAGCCTATTGAAAGTACCCAAATTGGATCTAGTGCAATGCCTTATAAACAAAACCCAATGCGTTGTGAAAGGGCTTGTTCCATATCTCGGTACCTCATGAATTTGATTACTAATCCCTTGAATACCGCATCTGTACAATGGTTCGAAAGAACTTTGGACGACAGTGCTAACCGGTAAGTTTGAAATTTTATTAACATTATTTATGAATTTTATGGACCTGATGCAAGTTTTCTCAAAACTTTTACAAAACAAAATTTCTTTTTTCACTTTTTTGAGTTTTTATGATGTAAAAATTTCAAAACCATTCACTATTTTGGTTAAGTTGACGTTTCTTCAAATTGATTCACCAATTTAGATATTATTCACTATATTTCTGAAAACTAGAGAACTCTCACTGAATAATCGGAAAAATTAATTCGAGGCATGGCACTTTTTATTTGTAACTTACTGAAAATCACCATTATAATGTATTTCAGTTTTATTTCATGAATATTTTCAAATTCAGTGTCAGTAGTGCATACTGCATTTCACTCTACTATATTGTTATTGAAAAAAATATCCATGCGTCTAGCTGGTAAAATTGAACCATTTTATAATTGACTGGTTCTTCTATTTCAGTCAATTTCCCCTGGAGAATTAATTTCTTTTTCAGTTCTTCCCCCTCGGTCAAAATAATTCAATACGAATGTGTATTCTTGATTTTGTTCATTGCATGTTTAAGCGCTGTTTCATTTGTTAGTACCTATGAGATTAGTTTCTTTGAACCTTTTTTTTTTTTATTACCCTGAAAATTTTGTCTTATATTTGAGGGGCTTTGATACCACAAAGGGTGATATTTCATTTTTTTAAATGCACAATTGTTGATCATAGCTCGATAGACAGTTTCTAATCAAAGTTCAATAAAGATCTTAAAGCCCTGCAAATTGATACATGTTTTCATTGATATTTGAGAACATGATTATACTCGTAATTGTCGTTTTTTTTTTTCCAAATACATAATTATACCAAAATACTACGTACCTTAACTTTTTAAAAGGCAATGTACGTATATTTTCCAGTTTCAAGCAGACAGCTGGCTTTAGTTCAAAACTTGATTCTGCTTATTATTATACTCGCTTTATAATAGTCGTTACGATGAAAATTTTTATAAAACAGATTGAGTTTGATGAAAGTGTTGGTGGTTACTCTTTCTCTTACATGCAAATTGGTTTTACATGTATCTTCTTCGCTGCTCCAGAATTATAATTTGGGCTTACCACTTATGTATGTGTAGTCGTATTTTTATAAGTTATTTTACATACTTCGTAATTTTATTTCGTGATTTTCCAGACGAATAACAATACCCGAGGCATTTTTAGCTGCTGATAGTGTTGTCAGACTAATGCTAAATGTTTTTCAAGGTTTACGTATCCATCCCCAAGTAATCAATCAACATGTGAATAATGAATTACCATTTATGGCTAGTGAAAATATTGTTATCGCCGTGGTCAATCATGGTGGGAATCGACAAGTACGATTTTTTATCAGCCAGAGTCACGGACCATCGAGTGTTATCTTAATTTCAAATTGGATTTTGTTTCAGGAATGCCATGAAAAAATTCGAGTTTTATCGTTCGAAGTGAAAAAAGAAATAGTAGAAACTGGATGCCGAAATAATTTAATCGAAAAACTGGAGAAAGATCCTTATTTTGCTAATATTGTACCCGAATTATCAACTATATTAGATCCGAAAACATTTACGGGTTGTGCGTCGGCGCAGGTACTCACTGGGAAATAACCCTGGATTTTCATCTAATTCTGTTTTTAGTTTTAGTTATGATTATCTGTTTGTGTTATAGGTTACCGAGTTCATCGAAAACCACGTTCATCCCGTTTTGAAAAAGTATGAAAGCAAGCTTAGTTCAATTCTACCAGTCGCATTAGAGATTTAGAAATTCTTTTTGAAGAAATTGTGATATAAAGTTTACCTACTTATAAAATATAATCGGGTACATTCATTTATTTTTGCCGTAAATCTAGTCGATTTGATGTTTTAATTCGCTTTGGCATTTCCTAATCTCTGAATTTGTGGATGATTTAGGCATTTTAAAATTATATTACAATTTTAACGTAATTTTTTCGTTTTTAAAATAAATAAATTTTGTTTTATTCAACTTTCTTTCTTCACAGAGTCGGCAATCAGCTGGTGAGGTGTGAGACGTTATGTGCGAATAACTGAAATTTGACAGCTACTCGAATACTTCTTTAGCTGAAATAAAATAGGTACTGAAATTTAAGCGCAACAAGCCCTTCTATGATTAAAAGTAATATCCCTAAATGTTTATAATGATGACTGGATAATAAAAGCGAATAATTATGAGAATATTTACTACACCTGAAAGTCAATCGAGTTTTTCACTGCTTCATTCTTAATTTCTTATTGTTGGTTTCATTCTAACAGGAAATATATGAGTCCATTTTTAGCCTTAGGTATATCGCGACACAGACTATAAGCTTAGTAGTTTCGCATAAGTGTCAGGTCAGTTAGATTGCTTACCTTTTTGCTTTATTTAGCTAAGGTCTCAAATTGTGATAAAAAAATATTTGCTTTGTTTGGATGCGCTACTGATATTTTAATAAGAAGTACATATATTTGTAAAACAATAATTTCATTTTTATAATTGTTAACAATAATCACATTTTCCTCTCCTTTTGAATAGCTGTGCAAGAAGTTTTTTTTTTTTGGGGGGGGGGGAGAAGGTCATGAGGTTGTCAACTCGGCCTGAAAAAGGTATACATCATAACATTTTTTATTCAATCTGCTTACAAAACTGATCCTAAAAATTTACGCCTCACCATGTTAATACTCGACGGATAAGATTTTATTCATCAAAATTTGTTTGGGTAGGTTAGTATCTCTTCTTTCAAACAAAATTTCATTATTTAGAATTTGATACGTTTTTGACTTAGAATTGTGACATTCTCGAAAAAAAATAAAGGCGTATAGTCAGTCACAAATAAGAATAAGATGAAATTTGAAATGTGCAATAAGCTATACGCACCAATTGGCTATTGGGAATGCAAGGCAAAAATTCGCATTTTGCAGGAAGTGTGTGTAACTGCACGAAAGGTCTTTCTACCCTCTTCACCACTTCTCCCTCAGATCAGCCCTTAAAAAGAAGGGTTTGAATACATTTTCTAGTGGCAAATGTGAATTTTGTCTTCAAAACTCTTTTTTTTGCGTAAAATTAACACGATACAATCAAAATATGGTTGGCTACGCCAATAATATGAAAATAATCAATAATAAAATACCATGAAATATTAGCTAGCTGATTTTTTAGAAGTTTGAGATTTGGAAAAAGTAAATTTCAACTGTAAAAAATTATATGATTGAACTACATCTCCTTTGGTCAAAATATCTTCAAAATTTATACCCTAAATATAGGTTCCTAAAAACAATTTTTTAAAGTCAGAACACAATCAATAAAGTACTCTTTTGCATCATCTTAGACATTTTTTCTGAATTTTATATGGGAAAAATTGGTTTTGGATTCTCTTTTTAACAATACTGGATGGTCACAAAATGGGATTCTCAACTAGAATCTTGTTAGAAGGTTTTCCTATAATGCTACGTCCACACATGAACGTTCTTTCACCGACTTGACAAATTCGCCATGTTCGACGAAAAATCTTCATGTGCAGTCAGGGCCGGATTCCCCATAAAGACAAAGTGAATACGCACATTGCGTAGTATTTGAAATTTGGGGGCCCCCGGTATTGGTCATGAGGTCTAATTAAACGATAAAATAAGGCTTCATGGAGCCGAAATGGGGGCCCTGGGGCCCCCAAAATCATGAATTTGCGTGGGCCCCGCAGAACGCTGAATCCGGCCCTGTGTGCAGTGGACGGCAGGCCAAACCAAATGCAACGCGCCAAACTTCTTCGAAACCTGACGGGCCCAGAGCGAATGTTCGAAAATTTCAACGATTCCATAAAAACTAATAAAAAAGATTTTACGATTTATTCTTTCTTCTTTTTTTTGGATGAATTCAGTGAATTCTCTGCATTCGGTCAAAAATGTTCTTTCGCCGTGTTCGGCGAAAAAATGTTCAGACATGGACGCAGCATTAGACACGTGAGAACGTGTTGAAAAACCCCACGTAAAGGATCGGTAGGTTGCGTTTATAGCGTCTCCTTTTGAACAAATTGAAACCTGTTTTTCTCACGAAAAAATAGAAGTCTCAAACCTGAAATAGGTAAAACTAATATTTATAAATATTCTATAATCAATATATTGACAGCACACCCCCTCCCCCCCTACATCACTGGGCATTGTTACAAAACCTACGGATTACGATAAGTCGAAAACAAGAAATGGACATTCCTTCTAATTTCTAATCCCTAATAATTGATTAAGATTTGACTTTGGCTGGTATTACAAGCACTGATTACTAATTTACGTGGGACGTTGAATAATAATGCAGCATTCTGATGTTAAACACTCTGCTAAACCTAGATTATTGGTCTACAGGAGAGAACCTTCATGCAGACAATGATACCCAGGTTTAGGTTCCATGGAGATCCAACCTGTTACGCTCCAAGATATGGGACATGAAGGTTTTTTTTTCTAGCATGCCTCATGCACAACCATATAACTATGTGAAGGTTTCCTTTGGCTCGCGCCATCATCCTGTAAATTATTTGAGCGATAGATGGCGGGTTAATCAGCAACTGGTGCTTGTAACGTCGATCTTTTGATTTCCAGTCTTAAATTCTTTCAGTATCTCAAGCTTCTTGAATTGTTGTCCCTTTTACTGTTTTTAGCAACGGAGCTTTGCTTATTATAAAAGAAAGGTCAACACTCAAGAGTTAAGAGTATCAAAAATTACATTATAACCTGAGAAAGGACCGCAAGTCTTCCAAGTTAAATTTTACCCGACCCGTTGATTTTATAACGAAAACCTGCTATAACATGATTTACTCTCGCTCCACAGTATTAATTTTTGTTAATTGAAGATTAACGGGTAAATGGCTATCAAGTGCATACTCCTACTATATAACAGGAATTTTTACGTTTTACAATATTATCGTTTGATCATTTTTTCGAATTTTCAATCATCAAATGCTAATTTTCCGGGATCAATTTCCTTTTCAAAAATATGAACGATAAATTAAATAGAAGCAGTTGAAAGAAACGAAGAAACGTCGAACGAAAATTTAAAATGTTCCGTTCCTCAGAGTACCGGTTCTTTTCTATAATATCTCTTATGTTGGCGCCCTGCGAAAAACACAAAGAAAAAACGTTTCGTCCGGATGTCAATCCAGATAAAATATTTAACCGGATTTTAGCCACTCCTCTTGAGGAGTAGGGGTATTTGATTATTAGGGTTAACGAGGTCGAAGTAGAGGTTAAAACGGTATTTGTAGGGGAAAATGGTTGCGTCATCAAAGTAGGGGAACTACCACCACCACACCGTCTGGTTATTTCCAATCTTAGTACAGTCTTGTTCATAAGTGAAACGTCAATGGTAATTGCGTATTAACATTTTCTGTTCATAAGTTTCGCATTTTTCAAAGTTTTGTTTACGAAAACTACGAATTAAAGTTAGTTTTTCTCATAGTCTGAACGTGTGAAAGTAATTTCAACTTTTTAGAACATACAAAAAAGGTTTCAAGTGACGAAAAAATGAAAAAATTGCTCATGAATGAGACTGTACCAAAGACCTTGGAAAGTTGAAATAGCTCTTTATATCTGTTTCTCTCTCTCGTTACTGATATCAAGATGACGTCACCTAAAAACATAAATTGGACGTTATGATTGGTCGAAATTTTAGTTTATCGAATTTAAAATGGGCATGTGTGAAAGTGAGGGGTGAGAGGGGCAAGCTGTTGAATCCCCACCAAAAACTTCGAAAAGAATTTTATTTTCTCCCCAACTGACGATACTACCAACTACCCTGCCACGTACCACAAAACCACAAAAGAGCATTTGTAAGTTTTTTCTGCAAGTGAGGATCGATGTTGTTATTTTTCCCTAATTAAGGGCGATTTTCGTAGTGCAAGATTCATTATTTTGCTTCGCAAACTTTTGTATGCGTCGACTACTGTTCCATTGTTCCAAAAGTTTTGCTAATTATATGTTATACGTTTGTTCGATTCGCTCTGATACTGAAGTCATGTAATCAATGTGTGCCAAAATGTTGATACTACCTGATGGAAAGTAACTAGAATTTTTTTTCTATTAAATTTTTTTTACTCTGTGTCGAAGATTTTACTCTAGCCAAAATAATTCTTATCGAAATATGAGTCAAAGTAACGTAAGTGGATATTTAAATTCTTATCAGTCAACTCGATCTGAGAAACTAAAAGGAATAGTTTTTCTATTTCCACAACTTATCAACGTTATTTTCGAATATTCAGTTTTCATTTATTCTAATTTTTAATATAGAATCATTAATTTAGTCAAATTATCTAGTTGTTGAATTTTTTAGTTTAAATACTTTTTAGAAATTTTTTGTTAACGTAACTCATTGGGTGCTTTAAATTCGAAAGTAGAGTCGTTCAAGGCGCTACTCATAAAAATTTATAATTAATGTGGTGGTAATAATTTAGTTTTCGTCCGGAGAGCCGTCATCGACGAAGATACCCGTGAATTTGGAAGCTTTCGCTCAGCGAACGATGATCCAGTTCTCTCTGTTTTTCTGACAATTGAATTCGTAGCATATCAATAAATTTTGAACCCAGTTCGTACTTCCTGACCAAAATGCATACTACTGAGGTCAAAAACGATTCCAAAGAAGCAGCAAACGATGGTCCCAGTGTACTTGGTTAGTATTTTTTTCAAGTTAAATGGTGTCAAACTTTTTCTTTGCTACAAAATTTTGTGTGGTGCCCCCATTTACCCTGCTCAAATCTTGATTTACTATTGCAATATCCGTCTTGCGTCTTTTACTTTTTCCTCAGACTTGAATATATCATTGAAAAATGATGGAAGATGAAATATTCACTGTGAAAGAGCATATTTATTGGCTCAATTGTAATTTTTAAAGCCTAATTAATAGACATAATCCTTTTGTATACTAAAGGTGCGTTCACAATATACTTAACTTTTTCTTTTTTTCTTTTGCTATCGCTTTTGTATTTTGCTTTTACTTTTCCTAGATGACGGTATACAGTAAAAGTTATAAAACAGAAGCAACCGTTGCGAACTGGCCCATCTAATTATCATATTTCAAATTTTTTATCAAAAGCAAAAGTATATTGTGAACGCACCTTATGAGCTCAACTTACCAATAAATGCACTAAAAAAAAAGTCGAGAGAATTATCCAGGGCTTTGAAAATTCTATTGTAGATAAGGTAGTTTAGAGAAGCCATGACCAAAATTTCAAATAATATATTTCTGGTGTTGAAAATCGTAGAAGAAAATTCTTAAAAACTGTCCTTAGTCACTAGGAGGTTATGAGAGAGGAAGCTTTTAATTTTTGAGTAGAACACCAATCCACACCAAGTGTTGAAAATGTTAAATTAATTTAGCCATTGTTTTTTCCACACTGGAAATTATAATTTTATACACGTAAATTGTTGTTCTGCCAGGCGCAGGCCACATGATGTATGACTTCATGAGTTGAACGATCAATTCCATTTCTGGAAAAAATTGTTGAGGCATCGTCGTTTGCATATAGCTTGTATGGGGGCAAAAATATCTGGAAAGTGGAAACTAATCAGATTTACATTTTTTAGGTTTATTTTAGTCGATTTTCGTACTTCACTTGTGCCCCCTCTTTTTCCTTCAATCACAAGACAGGTCGTAGTTGTAGAATCGGAATCTGCATTTTGAAATTATGAATCGTACGTGGGACAGGGCTGATCTTGTCTGAATCATGACTAAATTGATGATTAAATCCGAATCTTAATCAATCATGTCTATCAATGACTTAATTGTGATTATATTAATTGTGATTGATAACTAACTGATTGAATTGTAAATCATGATTAATTTGGTCATGACTGATGTAGTCTTCTAATTCTATGAGTTAGTCATTTAACGTTGAATAGATGACTTGTTTTGGTCATAGAAGATATTAGTCATTTTTATGACTCATGATTGATAAATTAATCATGAATAATTTAATAATAATAATTGATCAATTTTATTATTTTTTTTTTAGTTCGTTTTTTAAAGACCAAAGCTGAGATTTCGCATGCAAAATTTTTTCTTCAGTTTTTTGATGAAATGCAAAATTTCGCACCTTCAAAATTTTGCCCTCTAGTCCTGGTCCTAGTAGCAAATAGAAATTGATATTTCTGGTTGCGCCCGAATACAACTAATTTTTAACAGAATTATTTTTATTATGAAAGACACAAATGTAAACTCCGTAATTTTCCGAGTTGAATGTCCGTTATTTTAATGAGGTAATGCGTCCACTAAAAAAGTTGACTAATCCTTTGGTTTCAGTTCATGATATTCATCAAATCAAACAATATTAGAGCTTTTGAATCACTAATAGCGAGTGTGGTTGTACGAATCTCTAAATATTTCATTATTTTTGCATTACTCTTGAACTCCTTTAGATTGTGATCATTCATTTTTCCAAATTTAGTCAATGTCCCTGTTATACTGAAAACGACATTTTACTCGAGTGATATGTGTGACCCTCGGATTTTCTTTGATGATTTTTGAGCATTTCGTTGTATTTATTGCTCGTCCAATTACATTTTTCCTCAAAGTAATCGAGTAAAACATGGTTTTTCTAATGTTAATTCGTTTTCATTTTGCAGGTCGGTTTACATGGGCAGTTGTGGGCAGAACCTGTGTCCCTTGTCTACTCAAGAACGACAACAGCAGATACGTGTCTGTTCGAATAGCCGAATCCGAAGTTCTGGGTCACTTTCTTCACAAACTAAATACCGAAGTGTTCAACTGCATAAGCGTGAAGAGTTTCGGCATCACCGAAGCCGAAAACAAACTGCTCAATGAAATCAATAGCAAGCACTGCGAGTTCGCATACGGCAAAGAGGCGTTCTCTATGAACAGCGACTTTATTGTCAAACTCGACGACCTAATCGAGTTCTATAATTTTATGGACATTTGCTACAATAAGCTGCTGTTACAGAATGCTTCGAGCAACGACCGCAATAATAAATGCGGCTTCGTGCGCATCAACGAAGATTCGGTGGTACCTTACGCGGTCAAAAATGATCAGAAATACGTTCCATTATTTTATTTCGAGGGCGAAACCGAAAGTCTGAAATCGAAGGCGATTAATTTGGAAAACTGGGATTTGGCGTACCTGAAGTTCTGTTGTAAGGTGCAAGGTATCAAAAACGAACTGTTCGCTAGTGAAAAATGTATGGTGACGTCTCTCGAAGACGTCAAATCATATTTCCCGGAAGGTACCAAATTCGACGACTACTGGCCGTCAAAAATTGTCGAAATGCAGCAACCATCCAACCGGGCCGAAATGAATGGCAACCATTCATGGGTACAGACGCCGCATATCGACACCTCAACAGTAGTTCCTCCTCAGTCTTCAGTTCCTACTAATAAAGCCATACCGTCGGCCCTGTCTAGACAGTTACACACCAACCAAAGAGTTAATTCCTCCGCTGTGATAACGAATCTAACCTCAAACGTGCCCATTTATCCAAACAATTCGTGGTCCAACACGTTAATGGGTAATTCGCCGGCAACTGTCTCATCTAGTACGTACCAGTTATCGCAGCAGTCAAATCAGACTCGTGGAAATCCGAAGATGAATTCTGCTTCGATGCATACAGTGGTAAAAATTACCTATTTTCTCATTTTTTATCGAACAAATTTTATATGTCGGTTGGAAGCAGAAGCTTTCGAATGTAGTTATAAATTTAGCTTCGGACTGAACACATGAGTGATATTGAGCTCCAGAGTTTTTAATGGAGTTTTATCCGGATTATGGCTTCATTAACCCATTACTGGGAAAAAAAAGTTCTTTTTGAATTAATTGAATGGATGATCCCATAGAGAGGTCTACATCTGGTAGAATTTTCACGATAATATTTTAATTAATTTTTGGATATAAATTAGGGTCTCTTCTAATAATTCAAGGGAGGAAATGAATAAATTTTGAATGTAGAAAAATATTAAATTGAAAATTTCGTGTTTTTTATTTTCATGTTTCTGTAAGTATCATAATAAAGGAAGAATGGGACTAATCGACGTTTTCAAATTTTTCGAGGGAACAAAAAAAAACACTTACGTCATATAGCCGTCATAATTATGTTGACCTCATCTTTGAAGGCTATTTTCTCAGAGATGGTTGCATTTTGCGACATAATATTTTTACTGCAAGTAGGGCTTGATATATACAATCGAACCTGGGAAGAATTAAATTTTTGAAAAAAGTGGATTCATCATTTATATCTTTCTTGCTTATCGTCGTTTCAATAGACTCACCCAGAATATTTTTTTTTAATGTTGAAAGAGAATAAGAATTTCCCTGTCATGACATCACAATTGAATGACAGTTGAAATTACTGGAAATCATAAACATATGATCCAAATTATGATGTGGATGGGGAAAATCCCGATAATAACATTCAGTTTTCTCGAATCAAATTATTGATAGATTCAATTGGTGCCAATACCTGTCGAGTTCCTTTTTTTGGTGAAATGATTATTATAACATGAGATTTTGTGATTGAACGAGATGAAAAAATGAATAGGTCTCATCTTATGTCACTAACTTGGCACGATAAAACATTTGGTGTTTTGGTCCATATATTTAGGTGATTAATTATTTTGAAACTGTAGCATTGACGTATTGTAAAAAATTTATCTACGCGAAAATAGAAATCATTAACTTTGCAGGAAAGAAAGAATAAAAAATTTTAGCTGGGCCATAATTATGAATGATAGAATGATGATGAAGCATTTTAAATAAATAAAATCATAGGAGCATGTTGAAAAAGTTGTATCAATAATTTTATTCATATTTGTTTGCAGATGAACCAGAACACTGTTACGACGCCCAGAACTTATGTTAACCAAAGTATCCGATCACAACCGTCTCAGTACTATTTGGTTAGTATTCAGAGTCTGAATTACCTTTTTTTTAATTTTAGTATGTCATTTCCTGAGGGTTTCGATTACAACGGCTTTAGTTGAATGAAATTCAATAATATTAATCACTCGTTCATTTATTTTTCTACGAAAATTGCATTTTTGACTGACTGTTTTTTTTAAAGTGGCGATTCATTTATTCGTTCATTATTATTCTAATTATCTTGATATTTTCTTCACTCGTGTATTTTTGTTTTTTGTAGTCGCATGTTAATGTTCCTAATGCAAGTGGCACTTCTCAACAACCTCCACCTCTAGTCAGAGTGTCAACTGCTAATTCAGTGTCGTAAGTATTGAAAGATTTGTGCATTGATCAGGGCATTCAGTCATTTCCTATTTGTTCCGAAAGTAATGTTAGCGTCTCCATTTTTCACGATTTTATGCAAAATATCATTCAGATTGAATCTTTTTAACGGGGTTTAGCTATTAACATTGTTCGGATTATTTCAGGATGGTTAAATACCCTACTTTCTTTCTTTTGATTTTTGATTTTCATAAATATCTATTGTAACGTGTAAAACACTGATATTTCATCACGTCAAAAGTTATCAGCTTTATTTTAGTCTTATTATTCGACTGAATCTTGGAAAAATTTGAGTCTTTTATAATTTCTTTTGTTCGTTTGTACGTATGTGATGATTGTACAGTTATTAATTCTGTCTAGAGTAATTACGGAAAGTTGGTACTTTCCTAATCTGGCAAGGAAAGTTATCTGTATTGTAAGTATTATATTAGCCATAATCAAATTCTTTGGCGAAAAAATTAATTCGTTCTCTTGTTGAATATTTTGTGTGAGTTCAATCTCTTCTTTTTCAATTACCGTGAAAACTGAATGCCCTTTTCAATTTTCAGTCGTTGTTGATTTAATGATCCAGTCAATTAACCATTTTCCCCTTTTCAGAAACGCGTATGGAAATACAATTTCCAGTGATACTTATTCGTCGCATATCTATTCGAATAACAATCAATCATTACCCAACCTTTTGGCAGTGCCCTCGCGACACACGACTAACGCAAATTCTCAGCAGCAGCAACAAATTAAGTCGAGGGGTACAGTTTCTAATCAAGTCGCCAATTCGACCGTTACCAGATTTCCTCCTGCGTTAACGCCAATAAATGGAACGAATAATGTGATTCAAGTAGCTGCCAATTCGACATCTTTAAACAATGTGTCCAATAATATCAATAGCATAATGGCGGTCAATAACCGACAGCAGCAGCAACAGTACCGAACAAATTTAATTCAAAGTGGCGGTGAGATTATCGATTTATCTTCGCCACCTCATTCACCACAACATATGAACAACGCTGTGAATAGAATTCCTTCTGTATCGAATAGCAATTATAGCCTTAAGACGAATAGTCATCCAAATCTACCTCCTCTTAAACGTATTACTGATGCTCCTCTAATGAAAAACGGCGTACCTCAGTACAAGGTGAGTTTGTCTTTCATTTTCGTGTTTTTTTTTACTTACCAGATCTACTCAGTGTAGTATGTTGATATTAGTATTTTTTTGTATTGAACTGATTTTTTTTTTTTTTTTGATAATTGAGAACGATAATATATGAAGGTTCTATGAATTGAAAAATCGGTGCAGGTCTGCAGGCGTCTTTGTCGTGGATGTGTTTCATTTACTGATTATCTTTGAAAATTAAATAAGTCAAACGATTTTTTCGAGTATCAGGGTAATCATCTTTTCACTCTTTCGTTTCCTGGAATCAGTATACTGATACTGGTTTTAAGCTCAGCTTTCTTAAAAATTGTTTCATAGTTTCACAATGTATTCTTGTTTACATATGGCTGGAATTATGCGTACCAGTTACAATTTTTTCTTGGTTTCTCGTTCGAAACTTACAAGTTCCATTATTTTAGGGATGATTTTAGAATTTTTGGTCGTGCGACTTCACAGAAAGAAAGAAAAGTGGACTACCAAATTTATACCACCTTTGTTATTAATATCTTCAAGATTTTTTTAGTTTCAACTTTTAAAAAAATGAGTTTCTACTTTCTATTACTGGTTTAAAATTTATAACGAGCTGAAAATTAATTAATTTTAACGAATCCAAACGTATTACTATAAGCCCTATTGACAAGAGTATGTCGAATTGACGTCGATACGATATAGAAATTTCTATATAGAATTTCGATATCGTATAGATATCGAATTTTTCGGGATAGCCGATATAGCAATTTTCTATGTCGTATAGATGTCGAATTTTGCGATATAGAAAAATCCGACATCGTATAGATATAAGAAATTTCTATATATGTATTTTCGATATCGTATCGACGTCGATACGATATCGAAATTCTATATAGAAATTTCTATGTCGTAATTTTCGGTATAGGCCAAAAAATTCGATATCGAATAGATATAGAAATATCGAAAAATCCGACATTAGATCGAGATTGAATCGAGATAGCTTGTCAATAGGGAGGGGATACACAGTTGGTACTTCGAAAAAAATTCGGCGCCCCAAAAAAAATTTTTGTCTCTAATTCACAGAAAACCAGTAAAAAAAATTATCGAAAAATAAGAAAAAACTAACTTCTATATCAATTTTTCGGATGTTTATATTTTTTCGGATTTTTCTTGGCTTTCCCTAAGAAAAAATCCATTTCCGCCTCTGCACACGATCAGTGGAGTGAACTATTTGCTTCTTATTATCAACTTTTTTACTACTTGAATATTTTATTAAAAAATCTTCCTGATTATCCACTCGAATGTAATATATACTTAATATTGAGAACTATTTAATGAGGAATCTCGGATTTTTTTGAGTATACGGTAAATATATTTTATTTACAATTGAACTTACAAACATTTTGATTACTTGTTCGTCTATTGTAAAATAGTAAATTATTAGCGATTAAAATAATAATTAAATTAGCCTTACTTTCGTTGAAACCTTTTCGTCCGTTTTGACTATATTGGTGGAAATATATTTCTGATTTCAGGTCGAAACTATAAAGTTATTCAACAAATCAATCCCAGTGATTAATCTCAAACCTTACTCGGACGCAGATTACGCCATTTCACTTCAGGATATCATCACAAATTATTTTCCTCGCGTAGAAATGAACAAAATGAGAAATTGGCTTCAAAATGTTCTCAATATTAATCTTTACGAAGCAAACTCGTAAGAATATTGAATTACCATCTTATTGCTCGATCTTGTTTTATTCTATAAAAAATTAACCTCGGTGTTGATAGTCATTAGCTTTACTCTATATTACTTGTTATAATTTTTTGTGGAAAAACTTTGCATTATTGATATGCGACAAATTTTGTGCATTTAGCTCATCTAGCTTGCATCTTTTTGTTCAAATCGACAATTACAAAGTAACTTGTAAAAAATCATTATTAACTTTCGTATTAATGACTTTCTATTTCTCTATTCAGAGCGCAAGTTCAACTTCTTCGCGATCACTGCAAAGGTAAAGCTGTAAGCGACGACCTGCCTCTGCTGCGCGTCCTAGACTTCGAATCGAATCATGCACGAATCGCATACCTCGACGAACGCGACAATGGCGAACGCGACGCTAAACGGCAGAAAGTTAGCTAGGGCAGGGCCCTGGCCAGTTGTCAACGAGACTGGCCATTCAATATTGGAGTTTCTCCAGTCGGCCAGCTGAGCAGTTGCGCGTCAGTCGTGAAATTACCTTTGCAATCGGATCCGCATTCGCCTACAAACTATTCGCGTAATACGGAATACCCAGCTGGGTCCACGAATTCGGCTATGACGGCTGCAGCGGTGTATACCTACGATCTAAATTACAATAATAACTCGAACGATTGGCTAAATGCTGGCTGCAGTAAATACGTTGGTCCTAGCGCCAATTCGCACAATGCTTCTGCGGCTATGCATAATTGGTCTCAAAGTTCTGTTTATTTGCAGCAAGCCACTGTTGTCGATGCTCCTTGGTCTTTCTCTAATCATAATTTCTAAGCTCATTTCGATCTTGCTTAAGAACTTATGGACAGAGATAGATACATTTTTTTTGTATTCATGAATGGGTTTCGCCTTGATTTTTCTTTCTCTTGAAATCTCGTAAAGTACTTCTTTCTTCGTGCTTCTGTATTCTTCGTGGTTACCAGTTTTTTTTTTTCACGTTTAGCACGTTGTTTTTATTCGTATTGATTCTAAACGAAAAACTTGTACATAAATTTAAATTTTGATTGCGTTCAGCAGTTCTTTTCGAATTGATGTTCGTATCCTTATGACAGATTCTTTTCCCATCAGTATTGGTACTTACCATGTACTTACCGACGCAGTATCGTTTTTATCGATTTATTTTCACCAGCCGCATTGTTTTTATTACATTCGTCTGCTTTGAAATTTTGTATAAAAATTACAATACTCATCATTAAGACTTCCAAGGCTGCAAGCTAGTGTGGCTTCTGCAATGCCGCATTAAGTTGCACAGGCATGTGAAAAGAGCGTCTTCTTTGGTTGAATGTCATCGTGGACGATGAGATGTCCTTGTCTTCGTAAATTCGAGACATGAAATTTTTTCGGTCTTGATGACTTAAATTATTTAACTTCAGTTTGATCATTTCAACTGTGTTGATGTATTTTTGTTTTTATTTTTCATTCTGACAGGAATCAAAATGGTGCCTAGATAATGTAATGAAAAACGGAAATAATATTCTCATTCCACGAATATTGAAACGATAAAATTAATAAGGTAATAATTTATTTTATTTGTAATCGTACCGTTTGTATTTTTTCCTGTTAATATTTTTTACTTTGGATTGTCTTTTTCGTTCTTTTCAATGTTTATATTTATTACTAATTTATTGTTTTTTGTAACTCGCGTATTGTATTAAGTCGGAAAGTGTAATTTTATCTAGTTTCGAACTCGAATTTTATTTATTTTTTATTTAGATTTTTCTCTTTGTACATTCTTGAAGTTTTTAATTTTTTTGTTTTGTTAAAATATTCGATACTTTTCTAACTAATTTTCCGTAATTTGTGTATTTTACGGTATTGTCATGAAATAAATGAAAAAAATATATCATGAAAATGATAATTATATTACAAAAATTGCGTCTTTTTTCACCTAATTGAATACAACTTGTGGCTATGCTGTGAGCAAGATTCGTGGAGATTATCTTTAAAGTCCCTTCACCTTTGGACAGTTCTTAGCGAGTTGCGGTACTAGAATCTTACAGAACCTTACAAAGTAACTCATTTTCATCATCATCGTGAAACATTGAATTATGGTTTTTGGCAACATAGTTTGGCCTTCAATGAATCTAATTATTGGAACAAGTTACAGATCTTAGATAATATAGCAGATCCTGATATAGTTGCTGACTTGTTACTGTGAAAATCTTTTGCGTTCTACTTCCATCGAAAAACAAAACAGCGAGCTAGATAATTTCAAAAACAGACATACCTACGCAACAATATGAGTATCGACATCAGTTGAATTCGTTATATTTTCATGTTTTCAATAAAAATTCAATACTTGAAAATGTAACAGAACAGAATTCGCTAAATAGAATAAATTATAGCTGAAAAGGAAGGGTACTAAAATATTGTTTGCTGTTGTAAATTTATGTTAGTTTTAGAAATGTATCTCTTTATCCAGTTTTTAGTTTTAGATTTGATATTTTCCTTTTGTCCATTAATTGCCGATTGCTTTATGCTTCCTTCATCACCGCGTAAAAAATGATATAAAAAATTGTTGGCTGTAATTTCCTCAAATTTTTCCCTGATAGCCTTAGATGATGAGGAAAAAAATAAATAAAAATATAAGTATAAGGAAGAACGAAAATACGTGAAATGAACGTGAAAAAAGAAATAAAATTCCAATGTATATTGTACCAAAAATTACAGATTATCAAGTTGGAAAAAAAAAGTGGGGAACAAATATTGGTGAATGGTATAAGCCTTTTATACGATTCAACAATTATATAGGCTTTATTTTAAAATGTAATCCGATCAGTGAAAATACTAAACATTTTAAATCTTGCACAAGATAATAAAAACACCTTAAACCTTCTGGATCTTTCGAATGGTTTACATCAACTAGAGAACCCGTCTTCGAAGTTGTGAATGAAATGTGTTCTTCTCCAATTACTATTTCCAATTCCTGTCGGCCAATTCTGTCCGGTGGAGGCCACAGAGAGTCGTCTTCTTGCATGATTTCTGATTCTTGAATTACACGTTTCAGCTCATCCGTTACGATCGTGTGCACGTACGCTTCCTTTCGGATAATGGTGTCATTTTTGTAGTTGGAATTATTGGCGTATCTCAGTTTACCATCAGGACGAAATTCAAATTCCAAAAATTCGTGGCCAAATTTACCCTTGTGACCGACATAATAGCGTAAATAGAAATCCGTCATGATTACTGATTATATGGCTCTACGGATTTATTAGAAACGAAGAACAAGAATACAAAAATTCAGCAGACACATTAATTAATTAAACTTTTTATAAATAAATTAATTGTAAACTAAAATGTAAGAAATTTTAGCAGAAATCAAACAAAATCAAACTGTTTATACTAATTACTATAGGACCGCCGACCGTCAACCGAGCATTCCGGAAAAATTCAGAATTGAGATAAAAATCGAGGTTCATGTTTTCCCCCTGTAGAGCGCGTGAATCCGAGAAAACATTTGAAATAAAAAAAAAACTTTAAAAATCAGTGCTACCAGTTAAGAAAAGACCACCCCTCCCAAACGAAACGATATCATATTTTTGTGTTTTGATTTTGTCTTGTTTGAAAGCAGTTTGAAAGTTTGCTTTTGCTACTTGGTCATTACAGTATCAAATTCATAACATCATTTCAGTTGTCTCAACTTTTTCAACAAAGCAATTAATTTGAATTGAAATGAATTCATTCATCGTAATATCAGAATCCACTCAATAATCTCATGTTCGATTCAATTGCTGACGTTTAGTTGAATAGCTGATTGAAGTAGAAGTGAACTTTGCCGACATTTGTGTCTTTCTAGCTTCAGGTAAAATTCTGCTGGATTTTCCTTGAATGCCTTTGCGAATAATAAATTCAAATCTCAATTGAATAACTTCGATGTTTTCAGTAATTTTTTCAAGCTATCCTTTATGTTTACATGGTTAACTGATTACAATAATGACCTATTACATTTTTCAAATTTGTCTTCATAGGAATAAATTATCCGTGGAATTGTCATTAGACCATTTATCCATGGCTGCATCCCGAGATCGTCGTCATAATGCTGGTAATCGGCTCTCCAAATTGCTGAACGAGGAAGAAGAAGATGAGTTTTACAAAACCACGTATGGTGGTTTTCAAGAGCTGGAAAATGACGTTGATTACCAGTAAGTTTTATTTTCTCGATGAAAGTTGACTAAGAAATTGAAAAATTATTATATTCGTTGAATAATTTTTTTTTTGGTCTACTCTTAAAGTTGATTGCATTTTAGAGAGTTGTGAGTTTAGGTATCTTACTTCATTGTCTGTATGAACAGCTAATTAATTCAATTTTCTTGTTTTGCAGATCTGAAGATGAAGGAGAAGATGTTGTTGATTCCGATTTCAGTATAGACGAAAACGATGAAGTTATATCCGAGAATGAAGAGGAAGACAAAGCAAAACGCAGTAAATTAGTCTATAAGGTATATTTGGTCCAGTAAATAAGTCATCCATTTCTTTCTGATAGTATTTTGAATTACATACTTTTGTTTTTAGGACCCAAAAGCGGCAAAACCAAGTTCTGCACCTAAGTCCACCCAAGTCAAAAGTGTCAGACGAAAACTAAGTCATCACGAACGTCACATATTATCCGACAAATCATCCATAGGTATCAATTTTTTGTTCATGTATGTATCGGCGGTAAAATATACAATCGGGCAATATCAATAATTTTGGCACGTTTTTATTTTTTGCTGGTTTTTTTAACGTTGACCCAATTTTATTTTTCCATACGTTGGGGTAGAGTTGGGGCAAGCTGCTTTAACGCAATTTGTAAGCAGGCAAAATTGATAATAGCGTGACATTATAGATTTTGCAACATATGTGTATGAATTTAATATATGTGTATTATGTAGTTTCATAACATGTTGATTTTTTCTAGATGGCAAAGGAATTACTATTTTTCTTTTTGGCATGGAAAATTTTCTGTTGAAAAATTTCCCAAAGTATAATTATACAATATTTTGTTTTATTTCTCGAAAGAAATTCAAAAACTTTTTATGAGATTTCTGGGCAATTAATGAAAGAATAAATTTTCGTTTTATCATATCGAATTTTGTGTTCTATAGTAAGCATTAGTGTCTGAACTTTAATAACAATTTTATTTGTTTTTAGAGCGCAAATCTATTCGTAAATCTACAGCTGTAAAATCAGCGGAAACGTTACGTCGGATGACAGAGAGATCTACTAGTAAAAGACGATTATTGAAAAAAAGGAAACACTTTCATATGACGCAAGAAGAACGCTTGCGAGAGGCAAAATTCACAGAAATTGAAAATCTGAAGTCATTACGTAAGTGTGTTTCATTTATGCGAAGAAACTTGTTGAAAAAAAGGTTCGTAGAAAATTGTTTGAAAAAAAGGGCTCGAAGAAGAAGCTGGAAAAGTTTGAGCACGGTTCCTATGGTTTTTGTCGTAAGCCTTTTGATGAATTCCTGGCATTGAATTTCAATTTCATTGTTTATGACCTGAGGTAGAGTGATGAGATGATTCATTGTGGGGACATAAGACGTGAAATTTGTTTTTACTCTTCGCTGTAAAATTTGAGAGCGGATTTATCCCTTCTTGCAAATCGCTGTTCAAATGCGAAGATATATTGATAACAGGTAAGCACGTGGGAGGAATTTGTATCCCTCAAATTTCTGATTGACTGATACTATTTGATACTGCTTCGTTTTGGTTCACTTTATGCTATTACAGCAGCTAGCAGCTTTATGCAGGACAATTTAAAATTGACTCTAGTCTGTTGATACTCTATTTTAGGACCTTGAGAGAGCATATTATGATGGAAAATATTGTATCATTGATTCGACCATAATAGTTTTGCTTTGTGTACACCTTTGATCAGAATTCTAACCCAAATTCATTTATTTTCTCAGGACACGAAATTAAATGTAAGAATCAATGCCCTTTTCACGTTTCACCCGTGGGTTGTCCTCAAGCTAGTATTAAATGATAATAAATTAATGGTTTTTTTTTGTTTGATGTTTGTGGTCTTAAGGTCAATTTCAAGAACTGGAATTGGAAAAGAAGAAGGTTCGTAGCGTTAAGAAAACTTTTGTCGGTCCTACCATTAAATATATCTCTACAACGACGCCTGAAGTTGCCGCTGTCAAACCAGATGCGACTAAAGATGTATTTAATGGGGAAAATGTTAATACCGATAAGTGAGATACTTGAAATTTTAAAATATTTTGCTTGCTACTAAAATTGGTTTTCAGTTAATGATGTATGATTTTTTTCAGACCAAAACCCGATGTGATTGTGACTGGACGACAGTCAAGAACTTTCATTACATTTAGTGATCACTCTACGTTTAGAAACGCGTTTCCCATTCGTAAGCGAAGATTGCCCAAGCCTAAACCACGTTGTGTCATTACCAAGTATACGCGCTTGTTTTTCATTTAATTTACTCTGGGCCTGAGAACCGGAGTAGTCCAAGTTCAAATTTATTGATTAGAGGATTTTGATTACTTTCGATTTAGTTTACTTCGTGTTTTCATTCAGTGAACTTGGTGTTCCACTATAGCCACTCATCTTTATTTTTTGAAATGAAAGCGATAATCATTTAAAATAAGAAAACTGTTTGTACTCGTAACTTGTGAACTTTCAGGGCGAATATTTCAAAACTGAAATTTGGACTTGGATCTTTCTGATTTCTAAGGCCCAGAATTCGTATAATAACTTTAGATAAGACTTTAAAGTAAATCTGGGACTTATTACAGAATGGTGGCCAAGTATCGTGATCCAGCCACAGAGCAACCGTTTTATAACAAGAATGCATTTCGTACTATTCGGGAAGCGTATTATCATTATCTGGAAGAAAAAGGAAACAGGAATGATCCCCAAGTAAGGACTAATTAATTAATTTTTGAAAATTGTAAAATTAATGTCTTTAAAATTCAATTTCAACATTGTTCAATAGGTTGTTGCTTGGCTCGAATGGAATAAACTTAATAATAAGCGTTTTAGAAAAGATGACAATAAAACAGCCCGATATTTAGATTCATCTGTGATTTCAGCTCTTCGACAGTTGCCTAATGTATCTCAAATTCAGTTGAGTACTTCGCAATAGAATACATTCATGTTTTATTCCCTTTTTTATAATCTCCTTCCCTTTCTTTTTAAGTGAATAGTGTTGACGTACATTTTCACTGGATTTGTAAGTTTACATTTTGTTAAATTAAGTTTGTAAATTATAACAAATGTTTTATTTTTTTTCATAAATAAATTTTATGTCCTGAGATTTCAAATTTTTTGATATGAATGAAATAATAACATTGAAAAAAATTCAATGAATCAAAAAGTCATTAAACAGGCAAATGTGATATAAATTTTACTTAGTCTGAGACCATGTAGCTCTCACTCGTTATACCTAACTTCGATGAGAGAAAATTCTTAAAGTGATTTTTTATTTTTCAATAAGGAATTACATGTTGTGACTGTGCTGCTTCTATCAAAACAGATGAGAAAAGAAGTATGTGCCAAGTACAGCGAAGGATGGAGGTAAAAAATAGTATGCCTACATACACAGCTGTTGGGCTACCGTTGTGACATCCGGGGGAAATCGCACAAACAATCCATTTTCACCCCTCGGCTATCGGTATCGAGAAAATGTGTTTTAACCCGTAGAAGTGAAATGTGTAGAAAATGATTCACTCACTTTTCGTCATTGAAGATAACATGTAACCGACTCATAATCAAAAACATGCTTACTCTAAATTCATCAGTATTTTACAAAACAACCAAAGACATTATAGTTGCATAGGTATTAGGTTCCATTGGCTGTGGCAGTTTCCATTAAAAATTATTTTGAAGGTGCTATTTCAACTTTTTGGTCACTTTTCCGTACAAAAATAATGTATTAGAGTCGATTCTTGCAAAATAAATGAAAACACAAATTTTTATTTTTGAGATTCAGCAGGTTTTCGACTTTAGCTGGCTCGTTAGTGTTTCTTAAAACTGACTGGTTTAGCTTTACGGCGTCCAAAATCGAAATAAGTTTCTTTTTTCTCATCAGTTATCATCCTCTTTCAGGGATGTAACCAAGGATTGGCTGGGGTGGGTCATTGTCCGTGGAAACAAATTTTGGCCAACCCAAACAAATTTCAAGAAGCTAAAAACTTAGTTACTAATCCTGAGCCCTGAGTATGAACTTAACGAGCAAAACATTTTCAAGGTCAATTTTATGGGCAACGCGAGCAAAAAATTTTGTGGTACACATTTGTCCAGGCTGGAGTTGACTCTTGACGACTCTAAATTGTGGCCCATCCATACAACATTCAAAATCTCAAAAAAAAACTGTTCAAGTCCCTGTGACCTGTCCTGTACCTGTACTACTTTTCCAGGTTTTTCAAACAAAAACGACGATGGACGATTAACAGCTGATGAAGATAACGATTGACGAACAAATCATTCATGTAATACGTCATCACGTGGCGTGTAGAAATTGTAAATTTCCTGCAAATGATTGAAATGCTGCGTTGCACTGCATTTTTCTCGCAATAGAATTCGTTGCAATGATTCAGTCGATACGTCGTAAGGGTTATAACTTGCTTCTCAATCAGTTATCAGTATCTAGTATCTATAGTTTGTATTAGTCGATTGTTAATCGTTGAATTCTTAATGTCCAAAATATTGAATACAAGCCGTCTTTGCCTTAGATTTGTTAATGATATATTCTCGAAGGTTTTTGATGTGTAAGTAAGCAGTTGACTTATTGAACAGAAAAAGTGAAATACTGAGATTCTGCTACCCAGTCGTGTTCGTAAGTACCAAGAATTCTTCTAAATGATTTTCGTTTGTTAATCGTCAACAGAGGCATTTGCTTTAATAAATAATTTTATAGAATACAACGTAAGTATAATCTTTCTCTGCACTTTTCAAATTCTTTTTTTTTCAATTCTTGGAAACGTGATAGTTTTGTTTCTCAATTGTGTTTTTGATGTGTTGTTCATTTTTGTTGCTTATTAATTGATTAATTCTATTACGTTCGTGAAATAAACGTTTTTGCCTGTACGGCTGTATCAGCTGTATGGCATACCAGATTCAGTCCTAATGTGTTGACATTTTTGCTTCATGTCCATTATTGCTGATGTGTGAATGGTCTGCCGCGTTATGTAATTTCACTTATATTCCTTGAAAACGAAAGCTTCAAAATTTACTTTATTGCGTTTGAACTTTCAATTGTCGTTTGTCCATTTGCTTTATAAATACGTATGCCTTTTAGTCTTGGTAATTTCACGATCTTACTTTCTAGAAGACTACAAAACTGTTCAAATTTGACTGAGATTGAGCCAGTGGTGTATTATCCATAAGGCACACTAGGCACGTGCCTAGGGCGGCAAATTTTGACTTAAACAAGGGAAAAATAATTTAGAATTCAATATTATTTGTACTTGTAATAAAAATAAAAACACAAAAAAAAGATTGTAAAAACAGAAGTTGAAAAATGTGACGGTCTCTGAGGATTGTTGAAAAAAATTTTTCACCCCTCCCCATCCATCCCTTAATGACACTTGCATAAGGGGGGTCAAAAATTTTGGTGCCTAAGGGCGCCACACACCTTAATCCGCCACTGGATTGAGCTGTAAGCTGTACTTCTATCACGTACCTATGTTATAAGAATAACCCGAAGCCAAGTTTCTACATTTCAAAAATTTTAATCACTTCTTATGAAAATGAAGTAGCGAAGTGGCTTTACATTGCTCCGCTATTCAAATGTTATTTTTATTTTGAATTCCCTAATAATTCGCAGTTCATTTTACACAAGTATGGAGTTTGTTGAGAGTAGAATAGAAACACCTACAAAAAGAAGAAAAAATTGTTACTTAATTTAAGGGTACCTATGTGTACCTACCTACCTCAACATTCTGTTCATTAAAAAGAATGGAAGGGATGAGGAGTACTTCGTGAAACCGAAACATTGATGGAAATGCAGAATCGTCTTTATGGTTGTACTACAAGTATAAAGCTATTATACTCGTTATAGCCTATTCGTGAAATTCTTTCAATTTGAACTGTATTTATATTTTTTTATTGGTATCTGTTTTCAATGAAGATGATTATCATTAGTTTTATACTGAATGACATTTTTTATTTTTCGTACTTTTTTGCTTTTTGAAAATCATGAGTTATGTTTTGTATTATTTTTGTTGATGCGATATCCTATATTTTATTTTTTCCAATTTTTTCAACAAATAAACGTTTATCCTTTGAATAATAAAACTTGTTTCAAAACATGGAAAAGTGATAAAATGAGAGGAAATATACTTCTTTTCGAGGCCATTGGCGGGAACAGAGAGTGCATAATGGGATGAAATGAATTTTCAAGTGACCCTAAATCAAATTTTCTCCCTTCATATTTATGGGGGCTGAGTTCGAATTTAGTGCTGAATTCGTGTCTAGAGTCAAAATTTGTTGGTTACGTCCTACTCCTCGAGAGTGGAAAATTTACTTGAAATGTATGAATTTTTTGGTTTTGAGGGGCTACTATTGTAGAACTTGAGTCCTTTTCAAGTTCAGAACTGGCAGAAAGAACGCCTTTTATCCAAAAATTAGTTCTGCACTTTTTCAAATACGTTGAACAGTCATTTCGAAAAATTTTTTGAAAAAATGTTAGTAAGGCGGAATTATTTTACGAATACTAGGAGCCTGTTTATAACTTTGTGTTTTATGTGTATTTTTGGTTTCTAAATCTAAATCTTTCGTGATATTAATCCACCCTTTTTTCTGTGACTTAGAGAAAACCACGTACCCTAAAAAAAATGAATAGTCATTTTCTCTATTTTTTATAGTTGAACAGGGACTACCCACGAGTTATTGTAAATATTAGTAGTGTTAGTTGTACTTTTTACCATCTCAGATGGTACATTTTACTATTTGTGGTAATTTCTACACTAATTCTTGAATTATCCCAGTTTTCTCTTACAAATAGGTAGTAATAATACTACCGAAATTGTTTTCATTGAAGGGATCAAAATATAAATTAATCAATTTGAGAATTATGCTGCTCTATTGTAGCATGACAGTATATTGTTAACTAATGGTCTGTAGAAAATAATTTTAATATGTATATTATATTATGTAATTTGTGATACCTATACAGCTTAATACTTTTTTCAAGTTTACTAAGAAGAGTATTAGAATAATATATAAAGAAAACCACATAATATCGATCAAATTTAACTGCTTCGACGAGGCTGAAACTTGAGTTTTTTTTAGACCAATAGTAGTTTTTTTCAACTTGAACTGACGGAATCTGTTGATTTGTGAAGTCTAACTTTATTTAGTGCGATTTCAATTTATAGAGGTTCAAGGTATTCTAAATATTACAACCAATCATCAAAGTTTTGTCTTTTGAAATGTAAAAAAAATTACGTGATCATTAACAAGGGAACCAAAATGCATTATTTTCATTTAAATTATAGCAATTTGCAGTAGATATTGGGCTTAACTTTTATTGCGAATCATCGAGATTTACGAATTTTTTAAATAATATTGTAGACCTATACTCGTAGGCCGATGTCATGTTTTGTTTTCTCTATTTTTGAAATATTACAGAATTATGATTGGACGCCTAGAACTTACTTCTCTACCCATGATCTACAGTTATATGATCTAGGTGGAAATATATTCTCTAAAGTTGTTTTTTGTATGTGGTTATTTTGATAAATTCTTGAATTTTGTCATAGTCCGTATATCTACGACCGTATCGATATCATATAAGTGTATTTTAATAACTCTTTTTGGATTTTCAAGATTGTATTATTTCATTTCAGATGATGGCGGAAAATTTAAACGTTGATCATGGGGACGATGTCTTTGAAAGTGATTATGATCCAGACTATCTAGAACATGTCATTAAAATGGATCGAGGGCTGAAGAATGAGTTTTTTAAAATTATAGGTGGTCAACCTAAAACAATTCCTTCTCTTGAAATGCATGAAAAAGCAGCAGTCGAGCCGAATGGCGATTTGGGCATTTTTTATCGATATTTTTCAACCAAGTACGTTTCTATTCGACTGATGGAAGATGCTAGAAGTGGTATGCTGAATAATCATGCATCCATATTTCCATTTCAAACGAATCGCAGTTTGCCCGTTTGCGATATGCCAGAGTTGGATATCAAATTTTCCTCCGCAATTAAGGAATTTGTGGAAAAACATTTTTCGCAGAACGTCGATATCAAAAATTTGAAGAATTTATTCTGGACTAATGTCAGTAATTTCAAAAACAATCATTTTCCAAATGCACCATCGTTGGATCAGCTGGCTCGTATTATTGAAATAGGTTCATCGTGGAGAAATCGACAACCTCCTCCAGAATGCGACTACCTCAAAAATTTCATTCGCCTTAATGATGATGGTATCAAGTGGTATAGAAATTTCCAAAGCAAATTTAATGAAGCTTGTAAAGTTTACGAAAAGGACCTGATACTACCAGAAAAAGGCGACTCTTACTTCAAATATTTGCCAGAAATTAATTGCTGCGAATTATTGTTACTGCTAGAAACAAGGTTTTACGAGAGTAATAGCGAGAAATATGTCCGCCTGTTCAAGAAATATTTGTTTTTCTTTAAAAATGCAATTGAACGTGAAGAAAATCCAGTATGTTTCATCGACGATACTCTGTTTGCGTGTTTGCAGTTTAAGAAGGATTACGAAACATTTCGAGAAGACAAGTCCATTTACGATTGCCAGTGGGAATTGTGGATGATGACTTTGGTTCACCGTCGGAAACATGCTACTTTCTCAAACCAAAAGATCAATCTACAGCCTGACCGGAATAATCTCGAAATACTTGTTACCTACATGGACACATTGCCTCTTGAATCTCCCAAGCCAGCCATCGTTTACCACGGGGAACCCAAGTACCCCCGATTCAAGGTTTTTTTGCTACTCCACGATTCCGTATTTCTTATAAATTACCGTCGTAAAGAAAAAGAACACTTCGAAGGCTTGATTGGTCAAATTCTCAAGTCCGCTTTGCTGAGTCGAGAAATCAAGGAACTCAAATACTATAATGCTTACTCGAGTAAAGAAACGACCTTCGAAATGCCTCAAACTAAGGATGAAATTCGTCGTTTCATTCACCAGCTGACCGTGAGGGAACGCAATGAAAATAGACTCGAACCCTTGTATCCATTAAAGTTTTTACTCACGCCGGAAGTGAGAAAATATTTTGCAAAACTTCCTGCTATTCCTCGGTACCGAAATTGATCTAGCTTCTGCTGAATTCCGTCTTATTCAATATCGACTTCATAATCACATATAATAGACTAGGTATTATTCTAAAATTTTAATCAACTTTCGAAATACTTCATATATTTTTTCATCGCTCGGTGCTTTTTTCAATTATATTTTCACTCTTCTTGTAATTTCGTTTATAATTAAATTTTTTTCTATTATAAAATAAAAATTCGATCGCCCGATGAGATTGGTATTTTTACTTCGAAATCAATCTTCGAAAAAACTGAAGAGTATAGGTAAATTTTTGTTGTGGGCTATGAAAATGGATTTTAACGTAGCCATATAGATTTTCCTACTATGAATACAATGAATTCTCACTCAAAAAGTGAATTATTATTTTGCGTTGTACTAATCAAAATGAATATTAGACTGACTTGTACATTTTATCTGCTCAGTGAACACTACGAGACATTCATAGGTTACGTAATTCATTTTTTTCCTTTTTTTAAATATTTTTTCAATCGTTTTTTGAATTTGTGGTTTTATATGTATTTTTATTTAAATATAAGTCTTCTATTATAGCTTCCCATCATTAACAAGAGACGTAAAATTTTTTCCAAATATGTAGCTTAGATACCTATCATTTCGAGAATTAAAACTTCAGATGTTTAGATATAGGTACACATATAATATAATTTTAGCTACTATAGCTCGATCAGTTTTATAATTAACCAATGATAACAATATTTTAATGCAATTATCTATGTTATATTATGTACTTTTAAATCATGTTTTCGCTTTTATGTTTCATGTCGATGAAGTCAAAATTACTGCTGTCTAGTAAGGTAGACTATAGGTATATTTTCTATTAATTATCTTGTTTACAGAAGAGTATAGTCGAGAAAAAGGGAAATAGATACAAGCCAGTCTAGAAAATTAGCACTGCAAGCTCCATTGTCAAAGCAGATTTTCTCTCAATTAATTTTCACATTACCTTTATTTAATGACAGTATAATTATAAGATTCAGTATATCAAAAGTCTAACATTGTTAGCAAAAAAGCGTCATTTATGTTTTTATGCAAAAATTAATTTTCATTTTTCAACTAGGTATCTTCTTAACGCTCACTGCTTGGAGATTATACAAATATGAAATAAAAATTGAGTTATTGAAATATTTTGTATACTTTCTAATAATAATGGTGTTTCATAAAAGGCAAAACCTTACGTTTCAGATAGAATAAATGAAAATGTTGAAAAACTGCTGAAATGTAGATGACGCTTTTCTGCTCTGCACTATTGATATCAAATTAAGATAATGAAAAAGTAATGATTTTTTACTTTATAAAATTGCCTATAAATAGTGCGAAATGATTTCAAGGATCAAGGGCTGTATTTTATTTTTCACTTTTACGTCAAATTTTGGAATTCTTGTAGCGCTTTTTTGTCCTTGAGGGTGTCGCTAGCTGCCTTGATTAAAGGATATTTTCCTGTTGGGCAGTCTGCTTGGAAACATTCTAAGTCTAAATTCCAAAACGTTACTCCACGGAAACAATTTATCTTCACATAAAAAGACTGAAATGAGAAAAAGATTATTGATAACTTTCGTATTACCGAATTTCTCAGCTTCATCTCAAATCTGACATTTTTATCAGTTTTTATGGAATAGTTGATCACTTATTAAATGAATAGAAAATTTTTTGTATCCTGTAAAAGTTTTTATATGTTTCATAGACGATTTGACTAAGGGCTTTCGAAATAGGATACTTTCCTGACACGAAGAAAACCTAATGAGGCTAATTAATATTACTCGTGTTCTTAATTTTCAATGCCTGATTTCATCCTTCAAAATACTTTGTCATTTAAGCATGTTTAAAAAAGTTATATTTATGGCATAATTTTGTTTTACCTTTGTAGCAATATCAAATACATCGTCGTATCCTATCCACTGATTATCCTTGTACGCATAAGATCCAAGATAATTCATATGAACAGATGTCCAGCCTCTCTTAAGTACACGATCAAGTATCTGAAATTGAAAACAAAAAGTTACTCGTACTTCAAAAGGCTATTTGAAAGTATCGATACAGCAATGCCAAAAGGTTCTAAGTTCGCATTTCTAACAATTTACGAGATGTGAGAAAAAATAGTGTTATTTGCATTTCCTTGCACTTGTATTAATAGTCTGCTGCTTTAATCAAGTTGGATTTCAAGATTAAATTTTTTTTTTAAATATTTGAAAATGTATTTTCATCTAAGTTAACAAAAACAGTATTTTCACCAAAGTAATAGCGCAAATAATAACGTTTCGTTTCTCACCTCCCAATCGCCTAAATTTTTTAAAATGGACCTATCATCTTTTGACATTAAGGTATCGATACCCATATGACTGGTCTAAATCCAAAACCTGCTATGTTTCAAATTTATTTAACTTTTTGCGCTCGAATGATATTTTTAGAAACCACGGGAATTGGGGTATGAGAGAGAGAGATGCTAAATCAGCGTGAAAAATGTGCGATAATTTTTTTCTGATTGGGTAGTTTTCGGACTTGAATTAAAAGAGTGTATGGTGACACCGCCTTTTGCGTGTGTAGCAAAATTACTTCGTAAAATGCCAACGCTCCAGAAGTTACATCTTGAGTAAATTCCCCAGGTTCAGGAATACCATTTGCTGGCGAGTTTATGGTATGCTTCTGTTCATTTACGAGCACATAGGAATGTCCAAAGCTAGTAAGTCCGCCTGTCAATTTTTCCGCCGGAGCACCCTTCATTAACCACAAATTCATGGCGCTTTCCTAAAAATAGAATAAAATTATAAATGGTCCTCCAGTTAAAGGCTTCTTAAATAAGAAAATGGAATTCAATTTCGTCTCTTAAAAACTATAATTTTCAACTTCAACAGTGCGATACAACAAGAGGATAAAACTGAGTTTATCTGAGGTTTGATTTTAATGATTGAGCCATATCTGTAGTTAAAATATCACACTCCTAAAATTCAACTATCGTTGAGAAAATAGACCTGAATGTCAAGGTGCTACGTAAGAAAGTCAGAAGACATGAAAATGTTATTTTGCTTTCCTGTAAAACTAGAGATGGTGGACTTATCTCCTTCTTGTCTAGCACTGTTCACTTTTACCGTGACTTCTTGGTACGCTATATAGATATTACATAAAATTTATATTGGAAATAAAAGTTGGAGATAAAAAAACAAATTTTTAAGTAGTATTCAAACCTTAATGATTCATTTTTTTTGTCATTTGTTAAATTAATTTTTGACAACATTTCTGAGCCTGACTATTTTTTCATACAATTAAGGTTTTATTGTTTATCTCACATAAAAATTGGATCTATTTTATTAAGTATATTGAAACTACAGTAAGCACTCTCATTTCTAAAAAATTATAGAAGTCACTCACAAAATTGTATTCGAGCAATGGCCCTTCATCACCAGGCTGCACAGAGAAAGGAGCCATAAGTCCTGTCCTATTATTCCACGATCCACGATAGTTATAGGGCATGACATTAATCCAATCACAAATTTCAGCAATGCTCGGAACGTCGTAATCTTCGGGGGAAAAAAATTTTAAGTATTGAGTGAATAAATCAAAAGCAATGTTTTAGAGCAAAAATTGCAAGCATCTTAATCATATCTTTCGTATAGTTTTACGAAATTTAATGGAAAAATATAATAGCATTATGAACTAGAGCTGGCGGTAGATTATACGTAGATACGCCCTCTTACATGCATCTATGAATTTTGAATCAGCAGAAACAGCTATAGACAGTAAAAGTTTATCCTCTTCACCCATCTTCGACTTTTTCGCGTCAAAGGAATTACGTAATTCTTTGAGGAAGCGAACGAAATTGATTTTATCCTCCGAGGAACCGGAATTAAGTTGCCCCTAGGGTGGGAAAATTCGAAAATAGCAATTAGTAAATCTCCTTAAAATCGAACTATTAATTCGCAATATTTTCAGATAGGTAACGAGAATGAAAAATAATAAATTCTAGGCTGGTTTAGAAGATTAGGTCTTCAAATAAATTGACGAATGATTCGAATGTACAAAAAATTGAGAAAGTAATTCTTGAAAAACGGGAGGAGGGGCTGTAGTTTCTGAGCATTAAAAATGAAGTTCACAAGATTTCTATTTTTCTCACTCAACTTTGCGTCGGTTGATCTGATGTTTTCACCAATCCGCTGTCAAAGGATGTCTCCAGGGGGCTTCGTTTGCGGGGCTTTGAAATTTTGCTTAAAATTAATTTTTGGGGGCTGTAAACATTGGCATTTATCCTTTGTCAACAGGTTGATGAAAATTTCATATCAATTGTTGCAAAAGTGAGTGAAAAAAAAGTTCTTTGAAGGGCATAATTTTTTATTAAAAAATTCAGAATTTTTCTTATATTCATGTTTATTTTTGTTACAACAGTTCGGTGATGATAGTGTTAGTATCAGTGCAAAAATAGCAATCATTTGAGCTAGAGGAAAGAAATATTAATTATTGTTCTTGTAACCGCACGACACTCATGTGGAGTCTGAGATTTTGAAAAATACGCCCTTAACCCAGTAACTGTAGTGTTTGTAGTCTTGGCTTTACATCATTATAGGTACTTATATTCTTATTTTTAAAATGTGTATTGACTTCTAGACTTTGTACCCTGCACAGTTATATTCAGATAAAATTTTAATAAGTTAGTTGAAATTAGCATTTTAAATATTTGAAAAATTAATCCTCTTTCAAAGTTGAAATAACTCTCCTGAAAAAATTGATTTAAAATTTGTAGAATATATCATAATTATGCATACCTACCAGATATGCTTTAGGAAAATCGATAGCTACATCTAAGCCATCGAAATTCCATTCTGTTAGAAATTCGGTAGTTTGTTTCACTACTTTGGCCCGTAGTTCCGGGTCTCCCAACATTTTTGAATACTGTCGCTTCGAATCACCCCATCCACCTACGCTAAACATTACTTTCAGCCCATTCTTTTTTTGACTCGTAACTTGATTAATGAACCCTAAAAAGAACAATGAAAAAGATTAACTCAATTAATTCAACTTTATGATGAAAACATTTCCAGCAAACACGCTAGGTTTAAGCTACCTTCTTCAATAGCTTTTTTTTGGTCAACAGGGACAAATGCATCAAGTGTATCTTCTTTTAGGTCACCAAATGAGTATATAACATGCGTACAGGGTGCTCCATTAATGTCCTTTGGCTCAAACTGACCTTCGCCCTGTCGATAACTTGACCAGTCGGTAAAATAACAAATAATGTAGAAATCATTTGGTCCAATACCGTTCCTAAAATGAGAAGTAAAAATTTGAGTTCGTGAAAAGAAGAAAATAGTATATTTCCCTGCAATGTGAGGATACAGTTCGCTAAACGAGCAAGTTGTGAACTACATATTTATCTTGACACAAATTTTATGAGAGTTAAAATAATAAGATGCGCCCATAGACGGACTTTGCTTGATGTGTTCAGTTTTGGTAGGGGAGTTAAAAAAATTTTTATCCTTGGCTTTAAAAAAAAGTAGTTTTGACATAAAAAGATTAAAAACGAAAAAAATTATCACCGCTTCATGTACAAATGAATCAAAATTTTGCTAATTTTCATTAAACTGGAGGCGAGGGGGCTATAATTTCAGCTTTGGGGGCATATCCCACATCACCTCCCAAAGTCCACCTACGATTGCGCTCAAAAAGTAACTTTCATCATTCAGGAAAAAGTGATTAAATTTTTTACACTTGTGCCGAAAAGTAATTTCCAAAAATAACATTTCAACTCTCGGCAGTGCTGTTGTATTTGAAAACAGCCGCCTCACTTTTGAATTAGATAATTTGACGTATTTTCAACTTGATTACTTTTCATTAGAATAGCTTATCTTAGGGCATAAAGGTCCAAACGTTTCGAATTAATTAATGCACCCAGAAGCCAAGGGTGTATAGGTAGTGAATTTCTAACCACATTTTCAGCCAAAAGTCTGTAAGGTCAGTCAGGCGTTTAAATTCAGATTCTTAGAAGCCAAGAGCCGAGGGTGTATTTTAACCAATAAAATGATATTTAAGAAATAAAAAACTGACATTCGTAAAAAAAAACTTTTTTGTACTTTGTACACGTATTTCTATTTGGTTCAAAATTTCATATACACCAAGCGCCTCAATTAAGATTACACCTATAAAGGGATGAGATATGAGAAGCAATGAATAATGATGAATCTGAAAGTAAGATAAAGGGTGTAGGGTATATGGACTATAAATGGATCACTCAACATTTACAAATTATTTATTGGAATATTACCAGCAGTGATGAGTATCGGGTGAATCACGATTCGACAATCTGTAAGAAAGAGACACTTCAAGTCCGGCAATAAATAGAAAATATATCACGAAAAGCATTTTTGGAATTGGTTTTAGAAATTTGACAAAAGTGGCGTAGCTAACTGCTCACGCTTAGTCGAATGAAGAAATTTTAGCAGAAGAAAAAAGCTTCGTCATTTGACAAATTGGTGTTTTCTGGGCCTTCTCTTCGTACTTTCAAGGATAAAAAATATTAGGTGCAAAATTTTCAAAGAATTGTCGCTAATTGCTAACAGTGTAGGTGTGTCATTGAAATATTACTCATTCGTTAAATTACCAAAAATAAATTAAAGCTCCATTGTATTTAATTTACACGTGTTTTGTAAATCCTATCATCGTAAACGTACATTTACTCTTTCAACTGAGCCTGCGATTGACAATTGTTTATATTTACTGCTATCGTGGCTATCAGTGGTGCATAGGGGGTCATACGGGAGCTGAAGCCTCCAGGCATCAAATTTAATTTTTTTAAAAGACTAAATCTAAAGAATTTTTTATGGAATTTCTATCTTTTGGTGACTAGTTCAAATTTGTGGGTGCGCTACTGGAAGGTACTGAAGTACATTTTCAACGTAACAGATAAGAACCAAAGGTTTAATTATTAAACACAGCAAGCAGAAAGTCAGATTTTCATGTATAGCAGCCAAAACTTCTCTAAGGTAGTTTGAATTTTCAAAAGAATTTCCACCAACTGTGAAATTTTCGTATACCTGCTATTGAGTTCGTCTTTTCGAGAAAGACTACTTCTAGATAGACCCTTTTCAAAGTTATTTATCTACTATACTCTATGTTCCAAAGGAAAAAATAGGTTGAAGGGTACATTACCAGGTCCAGTGGGGTTCAAATTTGCACCAATTTTAATCCTAAATATTCGACATTTATTTTTAAATACTGAAGCGAATAAATTTAGTGTTTGTAAAACTATCCAATAATAATTACTGAATTGTTGGTCAATAATTGGTATATAAAAAAGAAGATCAAGAGTTATAGTCGCAAAAAAAAACTTATAACTATAGTATTTGGGGTCCTACTTCTATTTGTCTTTGGTAATTAGAAGATATGTTTCCAAACGTTTATAGGATGTAAGTTGAATTTTTCCATTTTTCACATTTCTGCATGCACGGTGCGATTCGGGCTTTAAATATCAATAATAATGAGTTTTTTCTAAAGTAAAGGAATGTGAACTACCTAACACTCGTAACGTAAAGATTTTCAAACAATATTTAATAAAGGTACTTAGGTACATGCTATAATACTTTTGTGAACTTTTAGACTATATTTATTTACAAATGTTGGAAATAAGCCAACAAATTTTTCCAAAAAAGACTATATTTATTATTTTAATTACAGTTTCCAATTTCTCTTGAGATTTAAGCATGTAGCCTTGCTTTTTCGGAAGAATTAAATGGGTATGTTGATTATTAGAAATTTTGTTAACTTAGAAACAAATACTGCGGATAAAAAATTAATTTATAACAGGGTAGCTGATTATGAATTACTTAAAAAATTAAACTCTGTTTAGCAACGCTGACTTAATCCCAGCAGAAGAAATGAAAAATATGCTTAGTTTATAAATTTTCTATAGCTGATGCAAATCGCGCAAATTCTTATTTCTCTTTACTTATGTAATCTGTTCTGCGTTTAAACCAACAACAAGTTTCTTTTTCAATTCTATTTCTATTACAAAAGTACTTGAACAAATTTCAGTGAATGTTGTAACAGTCTGTTGCGAAGAACCTTTATTGTTTGTGCATTTTGAATTATTTCATCTTCCATTTGAGTCATCAATTCAACATATCTACGAGTGTTCCTGCATTACCTATGGTAAGTTATTTTACTGTTAGTTTACACAGCGAACTATAGCCTGATAAGCTTTATAAGCCGAATTACCTATTTATTAATTATTTTATTTGTTGTTATTGAACGAATTATTAATCTTATCGAATGTATAAAATTTTTGGCATTATTTAGTATACACTTTAATCTCCATTGGTTAAATAATTACACAAAGTAAATAGATCTAATTCTATTAGATTTACGAATTACCGAAATGAATGCAAAGAAAGAAAATCTGAATTTATGATGGCTGATGATACTTTGAAATAGGGTAAAATATAGAGCGAGTATAATCCTTTTGTAGTCGTGAGTCATTGGCCCCCAAAGGATCTTCCAAAAAAATTCTGGCCGCAATAAAATAAATTATTAAGGGCTTTTGTTTTTTCATTCTTTCTTATCCAAATTGAGATTATTTCGTTTTCGAAAGTAAAATTAAGTAGGTATAAAGCTTGCCATAAAATTTTTTTGTAATAACTGTTGAAATATATAAAAATGTTTAGATAAGACGAAAAATTAAAATCAGCTAAAATAAATATACTACGAGTAATTGTGCCAGCCAGAGGTGTGTTGGGTTCTACGTAAATTATTGACAAATTTCGATCCCAAGTTGCTAGCAAGTTGATGAATGTTTACAACACGTGGTTCATAGGTGAACTTTGGGGGTAACAGGAGGGGCTAAACCCCCAGAGCTAAAATTAGCCTCTTTCTTTTAGTTCAAAGAAAACAATTAAAATTCTGATTTACCTATATTTGTACCAAACTTGATAGTTTTTTTTTCATTTTTTCCCCCTTTTTAGTCATCTTCTCGAGTTTTTTTGTTTCTTTGTTTTTTTTTTTTTTGTGACTGACAATAAAATTTTTAGCCCTCTTAAACACATAAAAGTTCATCTAGGACGCGGTTTTTCCATGCTTGTGTTACGATTTTAGTTAGGAACTTAGTTTTGAAATTATTCAATTTATTTTCAAGAAAATACTTTTAATTGATTTTCTTTTTTTTTTTCAGAAAATGGCAGAAAATGTAACTGTCGGTCGAGGAAATGAGAAACCCTTGAAAAACGATTATGATCCGTACAAGCTGGAAGTTATCATAAGAGAAGACCCGACAGTGGAAGAGGAGTTACAAAACTTGATTAGTGATTGCAAAATAACTGTCAAAAAAGTGCATGAAAAGTCTACTACCCCCTCAAATGGAGACATTCACATTTTTTATCGTTATTTTTTCTCGAAGTACGTATCTCTTCTCCAAGGAAAATCTGGATATACAAAAAACACTCTACTGGAGAAGCATGCCTCCATTTTTCCATTCAAGACGAACGCTCATTTGCCTACCACTCGCCTACCAGTTTCTGAACTATTTGATAATACATTTTTGAAAACTTTGTGAAATCGCATTTGGATAACGACCTTGATTTTGATTATTTGATAAACTTATTTTTGGCTAATATCGATGATTTTAAAAATGAGCATTTTAGAAATTCGCTTTGTGTGAGACAGCTGATTCGCATTATTGGTATAGGTTCGAAAGCCGGGACAGAAGATCCGGCTCCAGAATATCTGTCTGACTATTTGAATGCTTTTATTCACCTTAATGAAGCAGGTATTGAGTGGTACCAATATTTTCAAACCAAATTCAATGAAGTTTACAATCTTTTCAACAAAAAGTACTTGCCAAAAAAATCCAAATCGTACTTTAAATATTTACCAGAAATTAATTGTTGCGAATTGTTGCTTCTGTTAGAAACTGACTTTTACCTAAACCATCGTACCAAGTATTCTTATATCTTTGAGAAATACTTGTTTTTCTTCGGAAACTGTATAAAACGTGCTGAGCCTCATGCGGTTTGCTTTATTGATGAAGCATTGTTTTTATGTTTGCTATTTAAAAAAAAGTATGAAACATTTGAAGGAAATATTCTTAGTCTTCAGTGGGAATTGTGGATGATGACTTTGGTGAACCGTCGAAAATACCAACTTCCCAAGAAGCCAACCATTAACCTCAGGCTAGACCAAGCAAATCTCATGAATGTAATTCATTATATCAATCACATTCCGAGCATCGAATCAGCCATTCTTTACTACCAAGAACCTCAGCATCCTCGAGTAAACATTTTCATGCTTCTTGATGACGTCGTATTCATCTTGGGATTTTCTAGTAACAAAATAACTATTAATTCTTGCATGGGTCAAATACTAAAATCGGCATTATTAAGCAGAGAAATCAAGAAAATTGTTCACTACAATCCATGCTTGGGTGAAGAAACCAGCTTTAATATGCCTTCAAAAAAAGATGAAATTATTAATTTTATTCGTAAGCATAATAAATTAGATCCTGTGTATCCAGAAAACTTTTTAATCAAAGGTTTAACAAAATATTTTGTTAATATTCCAGATATCGCTTGTCAGCATCATTCTGATTAAGTTTACCTAATATTTATTTCGTTTAAATTGTTTATTTTGTGTAGGGCACTTAGTGCCGTAACGTTAGAATCGTCTTGTTGTTATCCTTATAAGAAAATACTTACAGAAGAGATATAACCAGCATTTAAAATAATGAATTTTTGAAATCTACTTGAATTCAAATTTTGCAAATGTAATTGAACAGTCTTCCACAAAAAGGAGACAGTCATGTTTTTCTATCAATTTTAAAAAGTGTGCGAAACTAGTAGGGATATCACAAATTAATTTTTTTATTGCATTGGTTTTTAAAAATTGGATTTATTAATATATTCTTATAATTACAACATTGTTCAATTACAACAAATTATAGTTTAAAAACACAAATTTTCAATTGAGACAGTAATATATTTGCAGCTTTAATGTCACAAATATTATTTATTATTAAGTATGTTACTCTACCAGACAAAACAATAAAGTATTTAAATAGGCAGAAACATTTATCAATATTTTCTTCTCAACCGAATTCTTCATTTTCAGAATTATCGTAAGTGAGAAAATTGTGTCTTCAAAGTGGTATAATTATTATAATTTTTTAAATATTTTTTATACGAAATCTATTATTGTTTTTTTATTCTCCTTAGTTTTAAGCCCAGTTTATAAAGTTGATGATATTTGAATTAAGTACATGTGCTATTTCTCAGAAATTTTATTTGTTTTTTTCCTCATTAATATTTTTAAAGTGTATGCAATGTACATATTCCTCGAAAGCAAGTAGGATTCTATTGATTATTTTGATAAACCTTCCTGTCTTTTTCATTTGATTTTTGGTCGGTTTCTATTCAACTTTCATGCAATTACCTACTTTTTATAAATCGATAAATGCTATTAATTTATGCTCAACTATACCAATTATTATACATTTGAATTTATTGATTTTGATTTTTTTTTTTTTTTTTTTTTTTTTTTTAAATTCTGCTGCTGATTCTGAGTGGGTTATGAGTTGGATTCACTTCTAGACATCTAAAAAGTAAAAGCAGTTAGGTACTTGTTGTATTCAAATTTTGCAAGAATTCAATTGAAAACGAGAAAATTCAGTTTTCCATTAGACCTTTCTGTTCATTAGGTTTTATGAGCAATCGCGGTTTTTATTTTGATGGCTATCACAGACCCGTATAGCTCAAAGACTATGCGGGACTGAGACCTCCCGGATCCAATTAACTCGGGTACGGAAAATAGGAGGAGGTACGATGAAAGGCGAAAGAGAGGGAAGAAGATTCCCCTGGTAGCTCAAACTGAGCCTTTCCTTTAGAAATATCTTGGCTTGTCAACATCGGAGACGAAAATAAACATTTTTGAAATAGAAAATTTTAAATAAAAAAGTGACCCATCTTGAACCATAATAATGTAACAGAAAATTTCCTGAACTTTCTGTTTTAATGGTCGGGTTGAATTTGTGACCGTTTCCGTTTGTAATCTTAGCCCATTTCATCTTCACCCTGTAGTGAATTATAGTGGGGTACTACGATTATAAATTTAATCATTTCACATTTCTACTTAAAAGTATTGAAATATTTTAATTTTCTTATTTGAAATTTTTATCCCTCTTCGTTCCCCTCGCTCGTCACAATGTTGTTTTACGGGATGTTGAACTACACTTTTTACTTTTACAAAACTCGATTCCATAAAAATAAATAATTTAATATAATAATATCTCAACATCACATTATAAGAAAAAGAAAATTTTTAAAAAGTCAATGAACTTTGTTACTTTTCTCAACTTGTTGTTGGCAACCCTGAATACACTAACCGAAAACGAAATCACCAAAAATTTGTAAAGAATCAAAATTTTCGTGATTTGCTGGAAAGGTCCAACATCGGTAATTTTCGTACTGGTTACGGTTTATTGTGTTGTATTTATTTTCTTATCTTCTCGTCAAGATCATGATAAAAATGAAGTTGTGGGCAAACTTATAGCTATAGATATCCATACTTTTTTTCTCTTTTTTGATTCTGAAGTATTATCACTTTCTATTGTAATAGACTATCTACCTACGCTACGTTACTTTTCAGTTTCTGGAACGAATTTTCATGTTATCGTTTGATAACTTTCATAAGTGCTGACTGCTGAGTGCCGAGGGTGACATTAAAATGCTGCTGTGGAATGTACCTACGAGTGTAAACTGTATAAAAGTATAATATTCAGGTTTTCGGAGTGAATCGTATTTCCTCTTCACTTTTCAGTCTTTGTTTCAACTTTTGCCCGAGTCCGATTTGAATTTCGTTTTTTTTTAACGTCTTTTCTCCTGCGCAGTGATAACTTCTCGATTGTCGCTGACTGATGGATCTACCTATCGTAAGTTTAATTATTGCATATTTCCATTTTTAGCCACTATCTTGAAGATCGTTTTTAAATTGTAATTATAAATAATCTAGCAGTGAATGTAAGTGTAGAAACAATGCCCCTTCAAGTCGAGACAATTCGCTTGCTGTATGTTCTCGCAATACCATCCGTTCGTTTTCTTTCAGTTTGAGTTAGTAATCTCAAGCCAATAATTTCCATTTATTTTTTCACATACATCGAAGGTGTGTGAATTTTTTGAATATTTTACGTTTTCTGCTGCATAATGTAATAGATAAGTAGCTGCTTTCGGGTGCGGGATAATCCTGCGTCGAAAACTAGAGAAATAGACCAGACCGATTCCGTATCACCGCACGTGTTAATTCAGTACTATTAAGTAGATATTACGGTTTCTCTCATATGTCTTAATATATTCTAATTTGAGGAATGCTTTTCTGCTTGTGCCTCAGAACTTTCACGTTGAAATTCAGAATCAGTCAAGCGAACAAGAGCGCATCGCCGATATCTGAAATTGGTGAAATTTTTCTCGAGTTTTCTTATTTCAAAATTTTCAATTGCCTAAATGAAACTAATGTAAGACTTAATATAGGTATTCTGCTCTCACCAGGAAGAGAAACCAAGTGCGCGAAACCAGTGGGTGTTCCATTTTGTGGGCTAGCAATGATAAGATATACTTATTTTTTCTCGTTAATACTTCGAATTTTACCTGATCTCTAGTTATTATGAATATTCTCAAATCATCATTAATTGAGAAAACGAGACAACCCTCAGTTAGTTATTACTCATCTTCTATGTTTGTGTGGAAGTGGCAGAAGTCAGTTTTAGGAAGAAATTGTATTTTTTTCTCAAGAGCGAGATGTATAGTTAGTTGCTAAAATTACAAAGTTGAAATTTGTGGAAATTGATGATGCAAATTAGAAAATTTCGAATATTGCAAATTAGAAAATTTTGAATGAAATAATATTAAAGTGATACTGGTGTGTAATTTTTAGCAAATGTTTTTTGAATTTTCATTTATTTACCAATTTTTTTGCGAGAATAGTAAATACTTTCATAAAACACTACTGAAGCGACTCAGTTCTGCACAGATTCCACTGAAACTTGGACAAAGTACAAGTATTTTCGAAGGATGTACCTTCATTTTAAATTAATTTGTGAGTTGTGTAATGTTGAAGAATTCCATTATGAAAAAAATCTAATGAAAATATTGAAGCAGAATTAAAGAATTCTATCACATGGGAGCTCTAAAGGAAGGAGGCATCCTTTAACAATACTTGTTTGTATGAATTAGTGCATAGCTGTCTTTTATAAGTTTTCCCTCGAAATTATTTTACATAACAGATATGGAATAACACCCTTGAAACATCTTGTATCAGAAAAAATCTCAAGTTGAATAAGTCAACTTGAAAAACCTACTGTCACCTACTATAGTGTGAAAAAAATTCGATTTTATTTTTGTTTTCATCGTTTTTTTGTTTTTTTAAACTGAAAAGTTTCAATGAATACATTTTTTTAAAGGTATGAAAGTTATTGTCTCGAGTTTACAAAATTTAAAGTGTTCTGTGCGGTTGGATAATTATTCTGTGACGAACTCCTATCAGTTTCTAGTGAAGTTTATTCTCAATTTTGTGCCTACCAGTGGCGCAGCCAGAAATTTACTTAAAGTGATGCTCATTGTGAATCTTAAATTTATCCCGTAAAGACAGAAATTTCATAAAAAATTGGCCTAAGCCGCGGAAAAATTTTATTTATTTAGTATTTTTCGGAGGAAAGAGGAAATTTGATGGTTAAAGGGAGGGGGCTTAGCCCTCACCCCTTGGTTGCGCCACTGGTACCTACTCAATAATCTAAGAACTTCCATTTTCTTATAATAAAGTTTTCGCGTAAATTAATTTTTTGAATAAGTAGTCGTAGCTTATTTATGGCTGCACAATGTACTCAATCAAACATATCGGTTTCCTTACAGACAATGATGGGTGATCAGAGATTTACCTGCGGACGATATAAGAATCGTACTTTTGAGGAAATCGCTAAAAACGACGCCGATTTCTGCGAATCTGTTCTCAAGACTGCCGTCTGCAATAAGTACTATCCGGAAGATTTCAAATCGTATCTACAATCCCTCAGGCGCCCTTCAATACACGAGACCAACGTTACGGGTTTCATCCACAAATGGGATGAGAATATGGAAGCCGAGTTCAGGAAGATTATTGGCTCCCCGAAAATTGAAATAAAGAAGGTACACCCCGCGGCAGATGGCTATCCAAATGGTAACCTGGGAGTTTTTATTCGATATTTCTTTAAGAAATGCATTTTTAACCTGCAAAATGCGGATGCGAGTAGTTACAATATCGAATTGTTTGCCACCATTTTTCCATTCAAAGTTAGCAAAATGGTGCCTCCAGCTAGATTGCCGGTGCGTGAGCTTTTTGATGAAAAATTTCACGCTACCATTGCAACGTTTATGGTGCACCATTTTGAAAACAAGTGCGACTCGGCTGCTAGCATCGTCGACCTGTTCTTGCGAAATATTTATGATTTTAAGAAAAAGCATTTCGACGAGTGCACCATGCGCAAACTGAAGAATGTGGTAAACGATGCGGTTGATTCGGACAAGAGTTTCTTTACCGTGACCTACGCCAACGACTATCTTAGACAGTTTCCAAGGCTGAGCACAGACGGAGTGTACCGATATACGCAGCTGCGACAGATGTATAACAGCCTTTGCGCAGCTTTTGGACACGAAGATTTGGGCGACCAGCGTCGCAGGCACATTCGTATGCTGCCAGAAATAAACTGCTACGAGTTGCTCCTGTTGCTGGAGCCAGACTTCTATATGGATCGGCAGACGCAGTATATCGAATGGTTCCAAAAATATTTGTTCTTTTTTGCTTACGCTGTAGAAAGCGCTGATAATGCGGTGTTCTTCATCGACGATCCCCTGTACGAGTGCATGAAAGGCTACGTCCAGTACCGCACTTCACGAGAAGTTCCAGAGAACCTGAAGTTGTGCGTATGGCTGGTAACGTTGATTCATCGTCGTACCCAGCCATTGGATAAGAGCAACAGGGACAATTTCGAAGTGGATGACCAAAATCTGCAGCATATTCGCAACTATGTTGAGAACTTCCCAGGTATAGAGTCAGCTATTGTGGATTTTTCGCTACCTACTAGCCTGTTATTGTTGGGAATACCAATCGTTACAAAGGATACTACTATCAATGTTTTCTACACAAAATCTGAAAAGTCTAAGTTGTCCGACTTCTACGAGGTGATTATCCGAGCGCTGATGTGTCCTATGAATATCAAAAAAATTTGTATTTACAATGCGTACAGTGGAGTGGAGACAAGTATGATGGTGCCTCCATTGAAAAAAGAAGTTTTGGAATTCGTCCGTCAGTACAATAATTATGATCCTGCCCAAATTTTACCTGTGGAACACATTTTCACTCATAGTTTGGAGCAGTATTTTGAGAAGAGTACGATCCAGTGGTACAGCAAGTACCCTAGAAAGACGAACACCCTTCCTGTTTATGACTATAAAGAAATTTTTGGCGATGCTTAAAATGAGAATCTGATTATTTTGTTTATGAATTTTTTGTTATGATTTCTTTTCTTGACTTATTATAAGTTTTTACTTTTTTATCGTGAAAAAATTTTTGTGCTAGCCGACCGGGCTATAATCGTCAGAAATAATGATTATCCTATTAATTATTTTGCTACGCTATTTAGAGTGTATTATCGTTCTGAATTTCAAGTTTTCGTCTCTTTGTTCCTTTTTTTTTTTTTTTTGTATTACTAATTAAGTACGAGAAACTTATTCTCCATTATAGATTTTCACGTTTTTCATATTTTTGTTAATTCATCACTTTTCTACTGAATGCGCAGTAAATAATAATTAGGTTTGAATGGAGGAAAAGCCCTTAGGATGTAGGTTCTTGAGTTATGTCCTCTGAAATATTGTGCGGGTCTGGAAAACCTTCCAAACCAAAAAATTGATTTGGTTCCAACGTAGTAATAACCTAAATTGAACTACAAAAATAAACAGGATGTTACATTAAACTTTCTATTTACGGATTGAGTGAAGACCAAAAGCCCCACTAGGAATTAGTCAATTAAGTGGGTAGGTAAGTTATTGAAAAATCTTAATCACTTTTTTCTTTTATTACCTCTTACTTACAATTAGACTTTGCAAACATGTTGCAGGTTATCTTTGTAACCAACCGAGATCCCATAAATTTTTCAGGAGCGAGCTACATACAAAAATTGATTCTCATGTATTTATACTTCAGAGGGATCTTCTTAAATCAGTTTTTTTTTTCAGTCACTTAAATTTTTTTTTTAAATAATTTTGAGATTACCCAATGAAAAAGCAGGATTTTTTAAAGTAAAAATGTATACAAAATAGTTTTTTAATGTATCGGTTCATTTTTTCGTGACATTAAATTTTCTTTAGATCTACACAGTCATTAATTTTGGTTTGGCTAAAACGCTGAACTTCGGTGCCTGTGCCTCGTTACGTCATTGCATACACGTCGAAACGTTCGTTGCAAAAGTAGAAAACATTACTCGAAGTAAATATAATTTCATATCACTCGAAGTTGTGATAATGAAATGAGATTCAAGTTGGTGATCGTGAAGTATACTTCTAATAATTACACACAGTTATTATAGTTGCAATTTTTTGAGTGAAAAATCACTTTAGTTACTCGTTAAAGGTGCATTATTTGTTGAAAATGTTTACGCTCATTATTTTCTTGTTATGATTGTCCAGGTAATGTAAAATTCCAAAATCATTTTATTTTTCTTCGATTTCAAGTGCGTCGTTTGTAAATTGTCGTGTCATACTCAAGCTGGGTTAAGTCTTCTTAACTTCTGTCTAAACTTCGAATTATTCTGTATGAATTGACCTCTCTCTGCTGGTTCATTTCAATACTGTTCAATGTTGACACTAGAAAAACCAGGTTTCACTCGATTACTCGAAGGACCAGTTGGCGTCATATATGACGCCACAAAAATATCCTCTAAAGACCAAGTGGCATCGTATGACACGAGTCGGGGTTTCTTAGAATATTGTTCCTTTGAGTAGTCCATCTCAAAATTTTGAGTGGCGTCGTATATGACGCCACCCGGTTCTTCTAGTGTTAAATGTCTCATTTGGTTGCTTGTGCTCCATTATTTTTCCACTATTTTCTGGTTATCTGGTCGAGGCTTAATCTAACTGATCACTGGATCCACTGTTAAATTTTAATGTGTTAACATCTTTGTTTTCACTACAGGGGTCTATTCGAAAATAATTGATTGTCGGCATATTATTCATTTTCTTAAAATGCCAATCCCTGCTGTTATAAAAGTAGTTTGCCCTTAATAATATTCAATTTAAAAATGTGTAGAAAGTTTCTTTTATTATTGCATCATTAGGGCTAATGATTGTTTACTTTCAGGTAACATAATGGGAGATCAAAAGTTCACATGCGGGAGGTACAAAAACCGTACCTTTGAAGACATCGCTAATGAAGACGCCGATTTTTGCGACGCTGTTCTTAAATCTCCTGTCTCCAACAAATACTACCCGGAAGAGTTTAAGTCGTATTTACTGTCTCTTGGGAAAACCACCGTCACTTCCATCAGTGCGGTTAACGTGACGGGTTTCGTCTCGCAGTGGGATGAAAAGATACGAGCCGAATTCCAGCAAATTATCGGTTCTTCTGATGGCTCCACCATCAGAGAAGTGCATCCAAAATCGACCGGATATTCGTATGGAAATCTTGGTGTTTTTATTCGGTTTTTTATCAAAAAATGCATATTCAATGTTCAAAATGCAAACGCAGTTAACCTCAATATCGAATTATTCGCCAGTATTTTTCCTTTTAAAGTCAGCAAAACGGTACCCTCGGTGAAGTTGCCAGTGCGTAAGCTCTTTGACAAACAGTTCAACGGTACCATCGCAAAGTTTATGGTCCATCATTTTGAAGACAAATGTGAGCGTGCTGACAGCTACATAGACCTTTTTCTAGCGAATGTGAACCACTTCAGGATGACGTTTTTCAATGAAGGTTCAATGCAAAGATTGAAGAAGGCGATGGCCAGTCAGCTAGATTTGGACAGCAGCCCCTTCGGTATGACAGGTGGTATACCCTACATCAGCGACTATCTCAAGAAATTTCCAAGGCTGAATCAAAAAGGTGTGGCCCGCTACAAATTGCTGCGACGGATGTACAACAAACTCTGTACAACTTTCGGGCAAGAAGACTTGGGAGAGCAGTCTCCCAGACAGATTCGAATGCTTCCAGAAATCAACTGCTACGAGCTATTTTCGTTACTGGAGCCAGACTTCTTCGTAGATCAACGTGCCAAGTACGTGGAACGTTTTTTGAAATATTTATTCTTTTTCATATATGCTGTAGAGAATTCCGAAAACCATCCTCTCTTTTTCATCGACGATCCCCTATACGAATGCCTCAAAGGTTATGCTGAGTACAGGGACTCGCGACAAGTTCCAGAAAACCTGAAGCTATGCATATGGAAAATGGCTCTAGTCTACCGTCGCTATCAGGAGGTGGAAAATGATAAGTCAAGTGTCCAGTTCGAGGTGGATGACGAAAATCTGCAGAATATTCGCAATTACATGGAGAATTTTCCGGCTATCGAAACAGCCATCGTTGATTTTAGGTTGCCGACGGACCTGTTGGTCCTGGGCATATCAGTCGTGACTACGGACACTACTTTCAGGATGTACTATAGAAAAACTGACCGGTCCAACTTGTCCGACTTTCATGAGGATATTATCAGAGCACTTATGTGTCCGATGGATATAAAAAAAGCAATCATTTATAATGCGTTCACAGGAGTCGAGGCAAGCCTGATTGTTCCTCCGCTAAAGACAGAAATTTGGGAATTCGTTCGTCGCTATAACGAGTACAATCCTAATGGTCCTGATGCGTTTGAAGACCTTTTTGCTCTTTCTGTGGAAGGTATTTTAGAAGGCTAACCGGCGTAACAAAGTCAACTTCTATTCGGGTTTACTACCAACAAATACTAATCTTAAATTGTTATGTATTGAATTTTTTATTTATTTTAAATTTTTCACTCATTTTTAATGAATAAGCTCTTATTTTAAACTATGAATTCGGAAACATATTGCTTTTTGTTTCATAATTATATTTCGGTAGAAACTGTTGTTCCCAAAGGTAGTTTTAATCCTCAATTTCCATGAGATAAGTTTGTAAAAAAAGTCCTAAAAACTTTCGAGATTAAAATTCCATATTATTTAGAATTAAAGAAATTTGTCATTCTGACCGATTTTTGAGCGAGGAACAATTAGTTCCTATTTCTCACAACTAATGAAGAACCTTTCTACACTAATGATACACAAATTGCATAGATGTTATCTGAAGGCAGATTCTTTATTACAATAAGTGTGTATAATTTAATTTGATCAAGTGCATAGCTGAGAATTATTGTAAAAGTGTATTGAAAATTACGGACAGGAAATTAAATTGTTCCCAACTTTGTTTTTTATTCATACTTTATTTTTGTGTTTGTCTTTTTCGTGATAATATATTAACTGAGAAACTGTATACAACATTCTGAACATTCGTTTAACACAAGTTATTGCTCTGAACTGGAGAAATTTCATTCGTTTCTATTTACTCGTAGTTTGTCCGTAACATGCTATATTCATCACCAATTTCTCAATTTTGTTTCTTTAAAAAATCATTGGTTGAAGGATGGATCACTTTTGAAAAAATGATAATTCATTCGATAAAATTGGTTCATGTTGGAACTTGGAACTGACACGTGTACCGGCAGGTTGATATGTAATTTACTTATTACGAATATTGTACATAGTTAGTCATTCTCATTTCTGTGAAAGTAAATTTACATCACAGGATGTACATTATGATAAGGCAGAGTTTAGTTATATTTTTCCTGGTTCATTTGGTTTACTTATCTAAATGATAAATATGAGAAAAAAAAAATTATGTATAGAGAACTATATCTGCTTCAAAACTTCTCCGACTCCAGCTGAGTAGCAATAGAGACCATCGAAATGTGGTGTACATAATTATTTAAGCGTGGGATTTATGGGTATAGTTGCCCTTGCTCTGTTTTATTTTATTTTTCCAGCAGATTCTGTTTTAAATGAAAACAATTTTTTTAATATGTGTTAACTATTGATTTTACCCTACGTATGATTAGAAACTTATCGATAGACGCTGACAGGGTTGTCAGGTTGTCACACCGCCCCCTTCCCCTTGGAAATTTTTCAGTCGGCAAAATCAGCAAAATAAGAAATTGGCAAAATTGAAAATAAATATTTTGGTTTTTTGGCTACTGTTGGGTAAGGAAAATTTTTCATGTAGAATGAAAATATGTACTCGGATGAATTTGGAAGGTTAAAAAATTTTCTTGAAAAATGAATCAGTCTTAGTCCAAAACCTGGTAAGTCCCAAGAAAATCACTACCCAATTTTTTTTTCTGTGCTTTAATTGTTTTGGATGGTATCTGCTTGTTATAACTAATGCTAAATCGGCCAAAAAATTTTTTTTAAAGACCAGTAGTTTTTAGACTTCGAAAAGTAATACTTTGTTGGTATGGAGTGTTCTACAAGTCCACAAAAGTTAACGAGTAACCTCAAAAAATGGCGACAGAATTCAAAGTGTTTTTCTACTCCCACGTCCATCATTCTGGTGTTGTGGTGTAAGTATATGTACACCAACGAAAGTCAATTTTTTCACCATTATTTTGGATCCGTTGAATAATTAAAAAAAATTTTTTTTTCAGTGCATGTGACGTTGACAAACACGTCGAGGAAGCAGAAAAGAAGGGGAGTAGAGAAGTGTCTTTTCACTTTGCCTTCACTTTGCTCGGCTTGGTAACTGCAATAGTTGGTCGTTCATCGTCGATGCCAAGCACTTGTTGTTCGCCTGTGGTCGTGTAATTTTGTTCGAAAATTTGCAAATATGTGTCGTCGACGATTATGTAATGAACTCAAGGTCGTAAATGAGGTAAGAACTAAATTTTGTTGATTTTCTGTAGAAAAAAAAATTGGTGAGCTAAAAAAAATTTATTTTACCTCATTTTTCTGACTCATTAAAATTTTTAAGAGTCTGAAGAAAAAGAAAATTTAATAATTATTAATTTATCGAAATAAGAATAATACAGAGTCTAATCCAAAATAAATAATTAAGGCCAAGCGGTGTAAATGAAATGTTTAAAAAAATAGATTTATTTTACACAAAAATGAGAAGTTGTCGTTAATACAACTACAAACTCTATAAAGCGTAATACAATTTTACTTAAAATGTCAATTTCTCACCATGCCTTCTAAGCTTTTCCATTATAAGAAATTTTGAAATTTACGTGTGTTAAAAATGTCTTTAAGATGCCCATTTTTTTTAAAATCGAGTTCCTCTACAGTTCAATTTGTATACCAAGTCCTACCTACTTACTGTAAAAATATTATGGCTCAAACTGCAAGCACTGCTAAGAAAATAGATCTCAAATTTGAGTTGCTGAATAAGAAGGCCATGTAACATAATAGTGTTTTTTTATTCTCATGTAAAATTTTAAAAAGTGGAATTATCCTTATACAACACTCAACTTAATCCCTTGCGCCTTTTTATATTTGAAAAATATTTTGTACTTTTTGAAATTATTTTTTCAAAACCTGATCAAGTTCATAATTTTAAATTTTTAACATTTTATTTCTACCCACCGTTCGATCAATTTGGCTGGAAAATTTGATTCGAAAAAGCATCAGTGTAGGAAGGTTTGGCCTTGCTGCCTTGCTGTGAACCAAATGTTTTAAAGAAATATTAATTCTGGCCCATTCTAAACTGTTTTTTTTTTTTGAATAATTATTTTTTATTTTTTTATTTTACATTTGTGTCCCCTCCAATTGGTGCCCAAAGGTCCAAGTAATTTATTAATCATTTGTTTATGTCTCTCGTTGGTCAAAATCTCATACTTCTCAATTTAAAATTCTTCAGGTCATTTCAACGAAATTCTTTTCCATTTACTTGGTGACTTCTTTTTAGATGAATATTACCGGCTAACTATTTTCGAAAATTTTATCTTCATTTTGTTTGAGGTCTCAATGACACTAATGTACTAAATAGCTTTTTAATACCACTTTTCCCTCTTCAATCATACTTACGCGAGAATGATTTATTTTCTGACTGTAGGTAAGTGCAAACATTCGAAAATTTCCGGTGGGAATTTTAGTCCATAAGAATTTCAAATTTAGGTGACAAAAATACTTTTCAAGAATACGGAGAAGTTGGTTTTCGTGTAGGTGATGATAATCTTTTGTTTGTGTTCATTTGTGACGACTGCGAGGTATCTTAATAGCAAGTGAAAAAAATATGACCTTACTTAATGCATTTTTTTGTTTTTGGAATCGATGACGAAATTACAAGCCAATTACGAATAAAAAAATATAGCCGTACCATCCCACGTGTTGGTCATCAGATTGTTTTGCCGTGGTCAGTAATTCACCGGATTCTCTTTTTAAGTAAATTGAAATTAATTTATAATGATGAATAATGCAAGGGAAAATAATGTAATTCAGTCCTATTAAACATGTTTTCTTGATTGTTCAACGTGAACGTAGGCTTTACAAGGTAATTGAATACTATTTTATGGGCTACCAGAGTAAGTTATCTGAAATTTATGGAACATATTCGATAACCTAGTCTGCTTCAACTATATAAAGGGTATATCTCCTTTTCATTTATTATTTTTATTTTTGGGTGGCTCGGCCTCAAATTTTATAGTAGTCGTCATTCATGTAACACTCACCTAAAATTTTCCTAACATTAGGATTTGAAATTTTTGCATACGTATTATGTGGAAGCAGTCTCTAAAACGTATAGTTTTTAAAGTTATTCCATTTACGGATGGTTCAAGACCAAACCACCCCATGGATACTTTTCTTTTCTTACAGAAAAACTTGCGTTCATTTACGCATTATGATATGAAAAATTATTAAGTTTTTATTTGCAATCAGAAAGTATATATGTTATTGCAATTTGCATTAAATTAAAATAACAATATTTTTTTATACTCGTTTATTTGCGTGTAAAGTGCGTAAACGTCCGTGCGAATTTCAAAATACTGAAAAATTATGTACCTTCATCCAAAATGTAGCTACAAAGAAATTAAATTAATGACTACCAATAAAAATATGCAAACACAAACAGAATCAGAAACGAAAACTTATCTTTGTTCTGTACATCACTTGACGAATTAAATTAAACATTAGGCAGGGAAAAGCGAAGTATGAACGAGATAATTTTATTTTTACATTAACCTAAATAAATCAAAAAGAATTTCTTCATCATTGTTCAATCATACCATTTATTAGTTAAAAACAAAAACATTAAACGAGTGTAAAGTGTCGTTGTGAATGAGTTAATAATAATAATGTGAATGAGAAGATTTAAATTATTCGTGCTTATTTAAATATAATGATTAATGATTATAAATGTGTGAATGTGTGTTAATTTTTCTTCAATTTCGGTTGACAGGGTTCAAGTTTCATTTTTTATAAATATCGTTTTTATTTTTTTCCCTGTTTGAATTTATTTGATGTAATTATTGTTGCTAAAAGTAAAGGTACAAAAATTAGAAGAAAGTATAGGTACACTGATATGATTTTGTTTTACTTTTCAATTTTAACTTTTTACTTTTTACAAAGTGACTTTGGTAACTCCATTTTTTTTTTTTTTACAATGTCTCTATACTTATACTTAGCTACGTACAGTATTATCAAAACCAAAAAATTAAATTTTGACAAATTTTTATTTAATTACAATTTCAATTTTCAAATTCTTATTATATACTTGATAGTTGCTTAACTTGTTTTTAATGATCAATTTTTTGATTATCTTTTTAGCAACTTTTTTCTCTGTCTTTGGGTCTCTTTGGAGGCCGCGAACCCTGGGGCCTAGACCCCAGTAAGCCCTTAGTAATAATTCAACCTTTTTTTCAAAAGGTTGTAAAATTGGACAGTGGTTTTTCACAAGACAAATCCTTGAAATTATTCTGTAAGTGTCAAGTACTTATAGAACTTTAGCTGAATCTACTCATGTATTTTCATGACTAAAATTCCAACAGAAATAAATTCACATTGATGAAAGGTTAACATATTTTTGGAATTCTTGTTAAATTTTGAAAGGTTTAAATCATGATCTGCATTCAACGTTAATTAGTTGAACTTACTGTGAACTATACGAATTCGTGTACGAACTGTGTCAAACTTCATAATTTACTCTGAATGAAGAAGTCAGAATTTTTATTAATGTATGACGCGTATATACTCGATGATAAATAGTAGGTTTTATACTCGTATAGAGACTGTTAATATCTGATTGGTTTTTCGCGATTTGGTTTCCGTTCTGAGTGGTTGTGTGTTTTGGTTTTCATTTTTGGAAATATTTCGAATTTCTTTAGCCTTTCGCCACAGATTGTTTTTCTAGTAAGTAGCTGAATCACTTTAAATAACTGCAAAACAAGATTTTAAATTTCGTTTTAGGTGTACCTTATTATATTTTAGAAGTGCTTACAGGAAGAAAGGCTATGTTCGTAAAAGAAAGATGTGTGTAGTCAGGGTATAATATAGAGATTTTTAGTGGGCTTCCCCCTATGAAAACCTGCTTATCAATTTTTTTATAACCCATATTTTTGCTTTCTTCGTTGAATTTTAACTGTAAAGACTTGTTTTGCTCAGATACATATTAGATTTTACTTAGACTTGGTGTCTCGTTTCTTGAAAATAAATAAGAGTTAAAATCGTCGCTTTACTTCCTTCTGACTTTTCATTTTTGTCAAGGTCGTAAATCTATTGATGTTTCAAGAACGCTCTCCTTAGCGTTATCAAGGTTAAATATTTCTAAAAAAAATATCAGATACTAATTTTATTCTTGAAAAAATCATCTTGGTAATTTTATGTGAAATTTGTTTTGCTCAATTCCATTAAAATTTTCCAAATTAATTTCTAAAATTTCAAGTTTCTTTTAAAAAAAATTTTCGATTTTAAGATATTTGGAAAAATTAATAATTTGACTTCAAACTGAACTGTTTTAATTTTTCAACTGTTTCGTGCTAATGAATTTTCATTTCTAAAAATCCTATCTTAGCTGCTGCTATAAGATTGATAAAACAGAATAAAAAAACGTCCCTCATGGAAACCTAAATAATTTTTTCAACCATTTCATTTAAATTAATCGCCTGTGGACATAACAGTTATCGTTGTTTGAACTTCGGAAAAAATTGTTGACGTGTGTGAACATTTTATTTTGAAACTGAATATTTTTGTCAGCCATGGACATCAAATTTTAAATATGTACTAATTTTCTGTAAAATTTTCCAAAGACGTTTCAATGCGTTTATTCGTTTTCCAGAAAATATGATACCAGAAATGTGTTGGTGTAATGTATATACTCGTAGTTAAAGAACTGTTAGCTTCAGAATCGTGGGTTTAATTGGTTCGTTTGGTCATTTCATAATTTTCTTCTGAAAATTTAAAACAAATTTCTGCGTAGTAATTTGTTTCATTCTTTTATAATGGGCATACGTATAAGGTGAAGTTTTTATGAGCTTTTGTTGCATCTTTTTTCGAATGCGAGGCTATTTATTGTGTTGGATGGATTATGGAAATTGCAAATTTAGTGGATATGGCATTATCGAGCCCAGTTTTTTATCCGCCTCTATTAATTAATTGATTAATTAATTGAAGTTCCATTTGAAAACCTGCTTTTCTAGTGTAACTTGTTGCGTTAAAATTTTACTATGGTCGTAGGACTGACGTTGGCGATCAACCAGAAACTGGAAAAACGTCAAACCAATATTTAGTAATTTGAAAAAGCAAAAAGTAAAATGAAGTTTTTGCTCTTCTATTGGTAACGACCACGTATTCAGACACAATATTATTTTATTTTGGCTAGGGTTCAAGTTTCACCTTTTAAGGCATTGCCTGAATTACTTCGATCATTTTATGGCTGTAAAGTGTGTATCTATGACATTGGGCGTGCACTTTTCCAGTTAATCTTTTATTATCTCCTGTATGTACTTTATGGTCGGAGCAGATGAATGGTTAGAAAATTGTGTGTTTCAAAGTTGGGAAATTGTTTGGTTTTCAGCACGAGAAAATAATCTTACATTTATCATTTAAATAATGATTTTTGTTATGAGGAGGGGGGGGGGGTGTGTGTTCGCAACCAAGTGAGAACTTTTTTTTGCATTAATTCGGAGATTATATTTTCAAGGAGAGCCAGATTTTGATTTAGTTAGCCAACTTTGAGTGAATGCCGAAAATATTTGACGCATGTATAAGAAAATATTACTTTTTCATCACGATTTTGCTCTTGATGATTTTATAACATTATAAGGACATGAATTTGGCAAGTATAAAAACAAGCAAGTATAACAACAAGCAAGTCCTCATCTGACTAATTAATTTTTCTTTTTACATTTTAATTTCATTTCCTAGTGTTTTCTGATAAGAAAGTGATTAAAGAAATTATTTTTATTAAATTATTACCTAATAAATTCTGGGTAAAGTTAGCGTGCAATAAATGCAGTAGATATACCTGGCCTCTCAAGAACCTCGTAATTCTCCCACTCCGTTACCCCATGATTTTCATTAGGTGCGAGGGTGTAGCCAGGGAGACCAGGGGGCTCAGCCTCTCTTACATAATCGTTTGGTCCGCCAGAAAAATTTGTCCCTGCCCCTCATACAATGACAAATAGGTAATTTAAAAAATAATTACCTCACCAAAAATATCATTTTCCCTTTCTGCTAAACAACCCTATTTTTTTTTTGTCAAATCAAATTCTCTTGGAACTAAACCCCTGGCCTTTTCCTCCTAAGAAGAACCAGGATGTTCCTGCAAATTATCCAAACCTAACAATCAAAGTTGAATTTATACTTTTTATACATATTATACGAATTAAATGTGCATAATTTGAAAATTCAAAAATTCTCATGGTCGAATCGTTTTGGGAGCTATGCACGCTCGACTTTCACGTGAAACTTAGTATCGCATCGTCATCGTTACTTTCTTCGACATATCCTTACCGTGCATTCAGTTCTCCAGTTCTCACCACTGTACCTATATATTTCTTATTTGTGCACAATTATCGAAAAAGAAAAGTAAAGACAGCGATGCTTCTAGTACTAGGTTTAATGTTTCCCTCTATCGAGTACAGTTTATTAAAAAAAACTAGTTCATGACTACCTCCTTCCCCTTCTGTGTATTGTCTCTACCACTCTTTTTTCTCCATTTTACTGTATAAACGTACAGAAAGGTGAAAGTGATCAACATGGCTCATAATTTCGTGACAAAACTAGGTACCGTAACCATTCACCAATGGCAATCTAATTTCGCATCGAAAATGGCATTCACGATTTTTTTTTTTTTATAGATAGACAGTAGACACTTAACCTTTACACAATATATTTTTTTTTGTTTCAAATTCACTTTCCTTCTGACGATATTTTCTTGGTTGAATAGTCTGAAAGCAAGAACGAGGCTAGGGTTTTACATAGGATCTTTCTGTAAAGGAATTTGTATTTTTTTGAAGTACTTTACAATTATATAAGTAGGTTGTAAATTCGCCTGCTTAGTTATTTTATTGGGTATGGGTTCAATGAGGAAATTGATTTACTCGTTCATTTACTTGTTTCGAGCCTCCTAGACAGATTATTTAGCCACTTATGGGCATTACATTAAACTTGAAAAGGAATACGTCTGTTTTGTTGATAGCCAATGGATTGTGTTTTGCTGAAAAAGGATTAGTCACATTTTACTATTCCATAAACTTAAAGAAACCAATTTCCAAAATTTGGATATTTCTATTATTCTGCCAAATTTCGTGCATATTTTACATTTGACCCCCGGTTTTATGTTGGACTCGAAAATTGGGAAAAAAATTTGTATTTTGGGTAACATTGCTGCAGTGCTCTCATCTTTTTAAGTAATAAATTTCTTAAAGTCGTTTCAAAAAAGGAAATAGTTTGATGTTGAGGTGCAACTCGGTAATACCTTCCAAATGATATCCTCAAGGAATTTGCATTTTTCATGTACATGTATGTTTGGATTTTTTATTGGAATGCATTTTGGCATGCAAACTTAGACAAAAAAGGAAAGTATATTTAATGTTGCATATTTATCCTTCAAAAGTTCCATATTTATTCTAACCCTACTAATAACAGCAACAGAATCTATCCTAAGAATAACCCAAACCTTAGACACACATTCGATAACAAGACTGAGCAAACTAAAAGCTATAAAATTATATGAAAAAATAATGGTGTATTTAAGAATGATAATCTACATTTTCCTCTTTTTCACATAACCACACTGCAATAAATTTAGATTATTTTTTATGTAACAGACTATAAAAAAATTTCATACTGTGGGAAGTATTAAAAAATTGATACAAGTTTGTCCTAGTTCATTTATGCATATAGATATACACGTCTGGCTAAATCAACAGAAAATAAACCCACATACCAATTCCAAAAACTATATTTGAAGCCTTTCGAACCAATTTTTATGCGGCAAAATCAAAATGCGTTATCTTGAGTCCAAACGTGACGTCATATTAGAAAGAAGATTTGTGACTAATTTTTCTGATGTACCTAACCACCTACCATAAAATAGGTGTACCTGAAGTACTCGTCTGAACTTATCTTTTGTCCTCCAATTTACTCGTAATTAATGATACACCCTGTATATTTATGCTATTACGGGTTCGAGTCAAACGTAAAATAGCAGAAAAAAATCCTCAGTTCCATTTATGCCATCAATAAACGACCACAATTTTTCTCAATCGCCCACAGTTTTATTACCGAGTTCTCGTTTTAAATTAATAAAAAAAAACCCACTCTGGAAATTATTCGACGAGAATACGAAGAGGAAAAAATTTGTTACTGGAAAGTACAGTAGGTGTGACAATTCTTAGCAACCCCAGCACGAAATTGTGTACGCCATTTGACCAAGGCGACCACATTTTGGTCCTTTAAAGGAAAAATTCACTATGCAAAAGTGTCCTATGACATATTACGATCATACAAGCGACGCCTTCGTATTTTTTCCAATGTCCACTTTGGCGAGTAAAAAAAAAAGAAGACAAAAATAATGTACTCGTAATATACCGATAACTTGTTTCTAAAATGGTGTAATTCCACGCAAAGGGGTCTGCCAACTGACACGAGACTAGAATAAATTACAGATTTAGCGATTTTTTTTTTTGTGTTGGCTGTTCAGTATTGTGTAGTAATATGCAAACTGGCTGCATTTTAATTGCAAATAGTCACTGATGGAATCTGTGGGTAAAATAAGATTTCTCTTCACTGCAGCTATGTTTTATCTTGTACTATTTTCAATTAACTTAATTCTTTAGTACTGAGACTTATTTGTAAGGATAATACTGACAATATTACATAACAGATGCTAATACAGATCATTCTAACAGTAGGCAATAGGCACATACCAAGTTTTTATGTAATAAAATGTTTTTGTATTTATTTTATTTTTATATTTTTAATTTATTTTAAATTTTTTATTTTATTTTTTTAAATACTTACCTGTAGTTTGCTGCTATTGGCTCTTTACTTGAGAATGTCTTTCTTCACTTCTATATCTATAGGTACTTTATAATTCGCATTTCAGATGTTTTACATTTTGCAAAGACAAATCGTAATCGTAAGTCGATACAGATTTCTTTTTCAAAAGCTCACTTGAAAAATCGAAAGACTCAGAAAAATTATGAGCTCCTTTTGTTTGATGTACATGTAAATGAACCAGTGATGTAGCCAGAGTGTTCTGTTAGGGAGGGGGGTGTTTCCCAGGTGGGCGAATTTCGCTAGGGTGGCGAACGAAAATGTCAGGGGGACTGAGCCCCCCTGGCTCCCCTCTGGCTACACCCTTGAGATGAACTGACTAGCGAAATTTTTTTTATATCAAAGTGTAGCCTTTATATAAAGAAAAAGAAAATAAGTTCATTGAGAATCCTGATAAATCTAAATTTTTACAAAAAAAAGTTTATAAAATCGAAAAAAATGAAAATTCATAATTTTTCTCTTGTAAAAGTTCTTACCCTTGCAAAAATAAAATTGTCAATGATTTTGGCCGTTGATTCGATAACCAACTACGCCCTCCCTTCCTCTTCATATCAAATCAAGAGGAAAAAATCCTTATTAAGTCCTGAGTTTTCATTTCATACATTATAAATTAGGTACTGAAATTTTTACAAAAAGTTTCTCTTGTATTTCTGTTATAATATGAATTGGATTAGTGAAAATCGTAAAAGTTGGTTCTCATCTCGCAACTACAGAAAACTTATAAAAATTTATTTTTGACTCAAGTTGTGTAAAGTTGAACTACCTATTTTACTAAAAAATTAATTTAATTTTTCCGACGGCGCTGAGAAAAAAAATTAATTAATAATTTTTGCTATGGGGAAAAATTTATTTGAAGAAATTTTTTTTTTGGTTGCTATACACATATGAGCCACCGAGATGACAAAAATTGAATTTTACGATCTGTTAAAAGTCAAAAAAGTATGCGAGACCCACAAAATGACCTCACAAATGTTATCATACATGATATTATTTTTGGGTCTCACAAGTACCAAAAATATCTCTCTTATTTTGGATAGCAAAATTAGCCAAACTAAGATTTTGACTCTGATGGTTTCGATGTCTTCGCCGACTAACTGCATTCCACACGTCTTCAGTTTTGTATTTATCTGAAATAACAATTTCTCTACCAATTAAAAACAATTCACTGACGTCATAGAAAAATATAATAATTTTAAAATCATTGTTAAAAATAAAATAAAAATCAAACCAGTTGTGTTCAGATGAAAACAGGATGCGCGCGCAGACAGGAAGTTGGGGGATTTTTGCATAAGTTATTTATGGATTTGCGTGGTGCTGGAATTCGATTTGGCTAACCAAGAAAAATACTTACCGGAGTCGATTGGAACTGAAATTGCAAATGAATTTGCTACATGATGTGGCTACAGGCAGACGAGGACGAGAAGGTTTGGAATATGTGAATAACAAGATAATTAACTTATACAGGGTGCGATATACATGAGGTCAGATTGTGTTTTTTTACCCCAAGTTTTGTCCGAAGATGACGAGTTGAAACAGAATTTATGGTGTCTCTTGTCAGGCTTAGTACAGTATTGGTATGATACAAATGTTTCGAAGTGGGTACACCATTCATTCGTCATTTTGGCAGAGAACTGGTTATCTCGTTTGTATCATATTCTTGTAAACAGAAGTGTACATGAAGCGACGAGGAAATATTTTCTGCGCTGACAATTAATTTAATTCCGTATACCAAGTTCTGAGCGAAATAAAATAGTTGAGAATTTTTTCCGCATATATTTGCAGCTTTGATGTACAGACGTACAAACACTCCGCTGTGTACGAGGAGACAATAACCTCAGAGTTTAAAGATAGATCTGAACTAATGTGGCGCCGATAAGATGCGAATAAAGCAAGAATATTACAAATATCTACAATTCTGTTAAAACCTATCTATGATGGATCCTGCAGATATTAAAGAAACCTGGCTATTGAGGAAAAATTCTTGGGACCCTACTTACTATTTTGGAAATTCTGTATATTAGAACTTTGAAACGAAGCTGTGGTACCCGATAGCCAGCAAACTAAATTTTGCTTTATCAATGGCTCGAGCGTCCCAGTAGCAGGGGTGCGCATGCTCAGTTCTTGAAAATGTGGTTCAATTTTGGATGAACTTTAGCAACTCTGGAAAATTGCTTCTAGAATTAGCTAACCATTCCATTAAACCTGTAACTGAAATGCGCATGCGCAACACCAACTGTCACCGAATTGTTGAAGCAATTTCGACAAACGCTGTTAATAAGAAAGTGTGGTGCCGCCTTACATTTAATAAAACGCACACAACTAAAGAAAACAATACAGTGTCCAAAAATTTTGCTGAATATAAAGCTCAGCATTTGATTAGGCTTTGTATATGAATAGTGATATGCTAGAGGTGGATAAGTCCATTTTTTTGAAATTTTACAGAAGAGCAAAAAAACTGTTTCACGTAACATAGCCTTCTTAGTATACGTATGGGTAGTAATTCATCTTTGAAATTTATTTTCTCAGCGATGGTTACATTTTGTGACATACGAGTAGGTAATACATTTACTGTAAGTTGGACTTGGTATACACAACTGAGCCTCAGAACTTACAATTTGTGAAAAAAGTGGACTTATCCCCTTCTTGCATATCACTGTTGTCAGTTAAATCTTTCCTGTTTTCAACAAATTTTTTTATTTAAATTTAGCGAAGTACGAAATGAATAAACAACTGCTTTTAAAAGCTCGTTAGTTGAAATGTTTGAGGTCAGGTAAGTACGACTATTTTTCAGCTTACCCATATATTTGAATGAAGGTGACACTGACGTCTGACAAGTTAGTTTCAAGGCATTCGACAATATTTTCTCATCATTGTTACGGTTGTGGCTACTCATTGTTTTTGCAGAAATTTTGTTTGCGAATATTACGCTAGGTAAAATACATAACCTGGCATAGAAAGTATAAGTGAAATGATAAATTTATGTAGAACGTGATTTACAAATCGTTATAAGTCTTCACTGTCAGCTTAGCCTGCTATGCTTGTACAGGAACGACGTTTTGGTCTATTTACGAAGGCTCGTATACGAGTAATTAATATCTATAGTACCTATATATACTCGTATTTCAACGTCTGTTTTACATTTTTATCAAGGAAATCGTTTAATATTTACCATAAAAAGTGTAATACTTTACAGTGATAGTCATTAAATCCTTTTCACCGATGTATTTATATGGGTTAAATTTTTGAGAAAGGTACGTCAGTTGTCAAGGCTATTGCTTGAAAGAAAATGTGCGAAGTGTACCCCCCTCCCCCCCCCACCGGTTGAGCAGAACTAAATGGTTTGTACCGGAAACCTATACTGAAAGTGAGAGGTTTGGTAAACCTTGAGAAAAGATTTTCAGGTAATTTTCAATCTCCCACTCCCCTTAAGCTGGAGATATAAGAGAAAACAGTAATGAATAATTTTGTCGTTCTCATTTTATTTAGAGAGAAAAAAAAAACGTTATTTTGATCGTCACACTTGAGATATTTAGAGGCCAAATAGTTTGATTTTCAAAAAAAAAAAAAATTGAATCCCGAATGTTGAAGCCATTTTCCCCAAAATTATGTTTTCTCTTTTTGAACTTTATATAAGAGCCTTTATCACACCCAAATTTTGAGATAAAGAACTGCTTCTTGTAACCCCGAATTTTTCATTCTACACTGTCAAGAATACGAAATAATAAATATGAAGATACACAATTATGTTTCACCTGAATGTATGATTTCTCAGATTTTATCACATAATATTCCCATAATATGAATTTAAAAAAAATTTTAATTCACGGTTCTCCCTGAATACGAGTATGTTCCACTGTGATTACAATATTATTCACTTTCATCTTGATGCTCTAAATTAGTTAACCAAAAAACTTGAAAATTTGAAATTTTCAGTGTAAAATCGACCAACCCTTAATCCTACTTTACTCGTGCACCTTTAGCACTATAGTAAAGGAAAATCGAAACATATAACTTACATCGTATTTATGAATTTCGTCTATGTGATAATTATGGGCACTTGACCATTCCAAATCAAACTATAGTCACCAATTAGCAGTTTGAGGATGAATCAATTTAAATTCCTCAACCCAATGTCGATGATAGACAGCTGTTTTGAAGAAGAAGAAAAAAAGTAAATCCAAATGATTTTTCGTTGTCCAACTGGTTTTCCTAACCGGTCTCAAGATCGCTTTCGTTTTTCAATATAATCTTATGGCAAAATTTCTTAATATTTGTTTTGTTGCGTGTGCCTACATTAAAAAAGTGGAAAAATAAATACCTCTTGGTGAACCAGTTAAAACAAAAAATATGACCCAATATTTGAATAATACGAATGTAGGTTCACACTTTTTCCTTCTCTCTCGCTGCTTTCCTTATGTTTCTCATAAATCATAATTTTTTAATGTCTGTTTTGGAACTACATTCATTCCTTAAAATGTATGGAGTTACACACTTTTTCCAGCGAAATCACTAAAATAACACTCTACGTGAATTTAATGGGCCATTTTTTCTCATTTTTTATTTTTTTGATTTACTGCAGGTACGAAAAATTCGCGGTAACCAATTAGCACCAGGTTGAGAAAATTGCTGGTGACTGGCTGACTGCTGGTTTTTTATTCGGAGACAATTTAATTTGTGTTTGAGCCGTGGAGAGGTGAAAATGCGTAGGTGAGTTTATGATTGCAATGTTTGTATATCTTTGTGCAGACACTATTTACACGAACATACGCGAAAGCCAAGTACAAGAAATTCACTTTCATCTTCTACCTTTCACTGGCGAATACACATCGTCGAGCACCTTGAATCAAGTCCGGATTCATTCTATGTATTTTTTTTCCACTCCATAAGTGTGTGTATTTTAACTGACAGCGAAAGTTTTTTCATTAATCCCCCGCTAAATCCATCCCAATTCTTCCATTTTTTGGATTTTTTTCGATATAACAGTTTAGAGACTGCGATCAAAAATATACGGTAAAAAATTTGTATCAGCTGATCCAAAAGTTTTGCATTACAGATATCTGAGATGGTATTGCTATAGAATAATAATAAATTATTTTTCAGTTGGAATTTGGTAGGACAGTAAAATTGCAATGCAAGTGCAAGTTTAGCTGTGGGTCTGTAATGTCTGGTCTGAAACCAAATCCCATTTGAATATTTACTCGATAATTATTATTGAAATCATGGTTCATATTTTTGTCCACCGCGATTTATCTTCAAAAATTTCAAATTAGTGTTACTAATCTGCTTTGTATTTTCACAACGATGAAAAGAAAGGATGTGGTTGAATTTACTTTTGTAATATTTTATAGAAAATAGTTGCTTATTGTTGGTACATAAACAACTGTAGCTGTAGGATTTTCATAATAATTTTAAGATTAGATACAGAAATATTACTAGCATTATAAACATACTGTAAATTATAATACTCGTAATTATTGATGAGAGTGTAACACTAATCCACATCGAATGAAAAGAAAGAGAAACAAGTAATTAATGTATTTTTTAAATTGAAATCGAATACCAACTTTCAAGTCATGTAAATGGAAAATTTTTATTATGCTTTTTTAACTATCATAAGAATATCAATAACATGGAATAGGATCTCTCTTTAGAGAAATATAAAAGCTGTTGTTGGTAAATAGCTATAGGTACTTCAACCCGAAGAAAAACTCGTGCTTTTATGAAATATTATTTATAGGTCAAGGACCTTATGGTTGAAATTACTTTCAACTTATTTACACTGATTTTCTAAATTTTACCCTAATTTTAAATATTTATTTAGAATTTTTAATTTGCAAATTTTAATGTTTTATACAAACCGTTAGGTCTATAGTCCTCCAGATAATCTGTTATGCTTTGAAATTGGATTAAAATGTTTTAAAAAGGGGGCGGGGGTCAACAACGAAATCGGTATGGTAACTAAAGTTTAAAGCTTTGATCTACGTTTGCTGAGATCCAGAATTTGTCAAAATTAAGGAGACCTAAACTTTCAAGATTATCAAAAAAGAGCCCCAAATTTAAAAAGTTGTTTTGTTGCCCACATAACTGCTTCCCCTATTCGGAACTATGGTCTCCAATACAGGTATCATTGCTAGATTACAGTATTTTTAATCAACAACTTTATTTGGATATTGAATTTTTTAGCTTTTTTAGAAATTTGAAAATTAGTTCCCTATCGTTTATTCGTTTGTAAAATGAAATTTTTTTTCTTGGAAAACTTTGATAAACCTTCCCGACATTTTTGGATTAGTCGTGTTTCTTTATTTCCTTGCGAATTTAAATAACGCACCGAATTTTATAATTTTATTAAATTTTTCCTTCACTGTTTTTAGCAAAGAATTCGTGAAGCCAATCGTGCTCATCATTGTATCCTTGAGCTTGGTCCATGGAGGTGCAGTGAAGTGCACAGGACTGATTGGTTTCTCCAGCACTGGTGCAGTTTTAGTTCATTCTTCCGGATTGGTCAGGTTTCGTACGAATCATGTTGACAGCGGGCATGGTTGGGTTTCGGATACTGGTGCCTTCACTGTTCATTGCACTGGAATATATCATTTGTCTTATACAGCTTATGGAGATTCAAAAACCAAGTTTGTGCTTATTTATTTTTTGAATTTAACCGAAAACCCGAACATTTGTTCTATAAGGAAAAGTGAAGTGGTCCACAGGGAGATTTCTCGCAACTGAACCTTCACTTTTGTAAAAATCTATCTACTTTTTCTCATAGATTATACTTGATCAATTCTTTGAACAAATTTTAAGTAATTCTAGTTTATTAGTAAAAGACAGTTAGCTATAGTTTTTATTTTTCAGCGATCGAAAGAGTCATCTCTTGAATATTTTTTTTAATTTTACTTGATACTTTACTTCTTTACTATTATTTTAAAATTTTTTATTCCTTGGCAATGTTGAATTGATCGAAGTATGTACTCGTATAACTTTAAAACTACTCATGGTTTAAAAGTATTCAGCTGCATGCTATGCATAAATCTTCAATATTCATTTCAACTTTGGTCGTAATCAAAATTGTTCTCATACTGGATGCACTCCCATAAAATTCGTTTAAATTTAAGTCGCACTAAGTGTAGTTTCATGAAAAATTAGGATATAGTGAATTTTCATGGAGCAATAGGTACCTACTTTATGTTGTCATATTTTAATCAATAACAGCCTTTGCATTTTTTGATGTTTTAGAATAACTCTGCAAAAAAGAGGAACAGCACCTGCAGCCAAATTTGAGCCGGTCGTTTCAACAAACTTGGGTGGCGGTTCAGTTTCGATTTTGTTGCCACTGACAGTGGGCGAGCAAATAGCTATAGTTGTGAGCGGAGCTCTGCAAACGGATTCGACAAACAACATTCCCTTCACCACTTTCAACGCCTATAAAATAGGCGACTAATATTGTACAGTTGATATTAACTTCTCAATCTTTCGCATTCAAACTTTCGTATTTAACCAAATGCTGATGAATTTTTTTATCCGCTAGATGCTTCATCAGTTTTTCCAGTAGCTATCATAATAATTTGCATGCAGTTTCATGTGTAGATTCATTATATTTCATTGTTTACGTATGCCGTTACATTCAGTGGCCTATCCAAGCTTTTTTAAGGGGATAGTTCTTTTTAAATACCTATCTGCGTATGTACGTGGTATCTATACCAAAATATAAATTTCTATATAAATATCAAAATGCCCGGGTGAATTTCATAAATATTATTTCTTCGAGTATTTTAGTGAATGTCATAAATCGTTGTTGTGATATCAAATCTCTGTTATGACGATACCTATGTAGATTGTAGATATATCTACTAAAATGCTCGAAAAAATCATTTTTAATCTAGGACTTTCGTAGCATATCATTAATGTATCCTGCATATTTATGAGGCCAATATTAATTTTCATATATTTTCAAACTGTAAATATTCAAATCTTGAAACAACTTTTTTCTTAAATTTTCAAAATTGAAACAAATCGCCGGAATAAGTCAAAAATCTACCAAGTTTCAAAATAATCGTTCGCTATTTTTTGGCTGATTTAGCATTTGCTAAACACGTAGAAACAACATCCGAGCACACAAAATTGGGTTATAATTTTTTGAGGTCTTCAGGTTTTGGAGTTGAGCCAGCGAAATATTTTGATCTTAAATTACGTTTCTTTAGTTCAACACTAAATTTTCGATTTATTCTCATCATAAATTCCAGAATCGTCCTTTTTCGCCAAATTTCGATGTTTTTTTTTTTTTTTTTTTTCATCGTAGAATAAATGCCGATTTTCTCTATAGAAACTGTATTTTGTGAATTTTTATAACAAACATCAAGTTTCAAATAAATAAAATATCTACTAAACATTTAAGTAGGATTTTAAAATAAATTCATATATTCGACTTTTTTACTACCAATTATTTAATAAAATGAAATGTTCAGGTTGAAAAATATAAATAAGAAATTAATAAAAATTTACAGGGACAAAACTTCATATTTCTTTAATTGAGTTCAAAGAGAATTCATCAGATCCCTAGCCTTGATATGCCACTGATATCATTTCGTATCGTATTTTCGTTTCGTGTTTTTGTTTTCATTTTTTTCATTTTCAACTTTACTTGATTTTAAAATTGCACAAAACCGAATCTCTGTACTTGGTCGCCTCTTCGGGAACTGTCTCTCTTTCACGATTTTTGGTGTAACTTTGATCTCTTCGGGATCTGTCTATACATTTTTCTATGATTAAAGAGAATTTCTTCTTTAAAATCTGTCTATAAATTTTCTATAATGTGTGAATATTTCTCATTTCTAGTGCGTATATTTTCGTTTAAATTTTACGTGTATGGCTTAGAGGTATTTATTCTTCGGTTATCTGTCGAATTCTATAAATTTTCTGAAAAATTAAAAAGGATAAATGTCTAACTTGCGAACACTTTCTACTAACCTCGTCGCGTAACAATTTCTTTTGGATTCGTCCGAATATTTGTGAGCTTTGTTTTAGTTGCGGATGGCGTTATCATCAAATCGGAAAGAAACTATTCAATTTGTGGAAAAAGAAGCTAAAATCGTGAAAAACTCAACAGTTAGTACTCGTACATTATTCAATTAGTTCAGAGAATTACTCAGATTAGTAGTAAATTTAATCAAATATTTGTTTCAGATATTATGTCCAGAGTTGAAAGATAAACGAAGCGAAAATTTCGAAAATATAGAACAAATTAAAAAAATTTTACCGAACTATTGTGCTACATCATCAATTTTTTGGAGACTCCTTATCTTTATACGTTTCGTAAATTTAATTTTTGAATATTCTTTTTCACTTAATTTACCTACTCGGTAATTTTTGTAGTACTAAATATTTTAAATCCAGTCGTCAATAAACTTTCGGAATTTTGGATGCTTCAAATTATTTTTGCATTACTGTAAGTTCACATAATGTGATGTGAACGAGGGAAAAAAATGTGACCTGCATCAACAACTATTTTAGTCCCGAACTCTACTTATATGCTCAAAGCAATGAGAGTATTGACAAACTTACATTTAGGCTCAGAAATAACTTGGTTTAAAGGCATTTAAATATATTTTTTTGTACCGAAATTTTTCGATTAATGTGAAATTGAGAGTAATGAAATGAGAATTAGTAGTCTTCATGAGAACGTGGGCCAATACAGTTTTGCTTAAGAACAAAATGAGGCAGAATTATAAATCTGAAATTTTTATTAATACGCATTTATACTTAATGTACATGGGTAGGATCTTCGGAATTGCATTTTCTCTCAGTCTCGGATAAGCTGAAGGTGCAGTTAAAGTGCGGCCAGCTTTTTCATCACAATACACAGTTCCTCGAAGAACATCTGCAGGGTCAAAGTGTTTTTCACAAACCTACGATGAAATAAAATATTGATTGTTGGTATATTCAATGAAACGCTCAAGGCAACAGCCAAATAAATACCATTTTTATATATGGACAAAAAACAAAATTCTTTGTGCCTTTCATCATTCATTACTGAAAATAAAATTTGTTATTGAATAACTCATCGTTTTTGTGGAACGTTTTAATCATTAACAACGAAATAAAATAGTAATTCGAAAATATTTGAACAGTGATAGATTTCAGAAAGTTTTTTCTTTCAAATGAGACCAAATTCAGCTTATCACTTACCCGGGTATTTTTGGTTGGAACAAACGTATTTTCCCGTTTTAGATTCGCCAACCACTTTTTCCTCAATTCCGGATCACTGGGGAATTTGAAAACTGACAGTGACACTTTGACTTTGGCTGCTTTTGATTGTTTTGTAACATAATTGCCCCGACAATTTGGGGTACAACATTTAAATCCCATTATTATTTACTAAACAAATATAAAATAGGTAATTCAGGTAATTCAAATTCAATTTTGTGAGGCGCTATAGGAAAACCCACCTTCGGATGAAGAACAAAATTTCTCAGAAAATCCATGTAATTGAAAAAAGTCAAGATTAAAAAAAAATTTTCTTTGGTTAAATTGGTACACTGAAGCTTCCTTTATACGATAATATTTTTATTTTTTTGGTTGCCTATAGGCAAAAATGTAGAAGATTAAAATTTTGTATAACAGATTTCAACGAAAAGTGACTCTTGAATGTACTCAACGGGTGTTCTTATCCTCAAATTCGGATTCCTCATGAAATTTTGTATAAGAATCTCTTTTGACTTCACTAGTAGGGCCAAGAATCAATTGACAGGACGATAAACACTGCCTATATTAAGCCGCTTTTTCAAGCGTATTTCTGGCATTTTCGTTTTTTCGTCTTCCACGCGCCAACTGATATTTCTCAGCGGTTATTCGTCCTACCGGCGCGCGGTTGGACTCTATAGCTTACGTATGACGTCACCAATTTAATTCACACAAAAAATCCATTTTCGTGATCTTCACCCTACGGTGGGTTTTCCCGTAGCGCCTCACATTTACATCCATTTATTTTATTTACTTGAAATTGAAAGTTGAAAGAACACGCTCCACCCGAAGCATTTTTTTCTCTGTTATAGTCACATTTGATATCGCCATCTGACAATCCTGTTATCACTTATCGTAGTTACCGAACCAAACGAATGAATTTCGTGAATTTTTTGAACTGTGTGCCAGATTTTCTATGAAAATTAGTAAATTTACGTTAATTTGTATCATTTATAATTTAGTACAATGCGCTGATCTTATAATTAGCGATACTGACTTCATTTAAAATCATACTGGAGGTGGTATAATTAATCTTGCGTAAGTATTGTATGTCACTTTTCACTAAATTGTAACTGCCGGTCAAGAGAAAACCGTCTATAAATTTTGGTCTGACTTTCCCAAACAGGCATTGAACCTTCAAAGTTTTTCGTTTCATGATCTCAGGATTCGAAAAATACCCATCCCACATTTCTATATTTATCCATCTGTTTATGTAAGTAGGGTGAATGTAAATCATAAATTGTGACTGACAGCAAAACTACTGAACGAATTGAGCTGAGATTTGAACTGTATATTAATTTACGTCTACCATCCTAATTTCAGGCCATTCCGTTCGTTAGTTTGTGAGAAAAGCTGTAATTTGCAAATTTTTATTTTACAGAAAATGCTGAAAGTGAACGATCTGTGCAAGCCTTTATTGATTTCTGCTTGTCGAAATTTTTCTACAACTGCTGTGTGCGAGAAGCACGTACAAGCAGCTCGATATCGAACTACCCGAGATCGTTCTTTCCCTGTCACCTATGAAATGTGGAATCCGCCTCGTAATATTTGCCACACCAAGTCATGGAATTCGTGGAATACTTGTAAGTATGTGTGGACGAAATTTTCAATTAGTTGTGGCGTTTTAAATAGAACAGATCACTATGTTGATCTGTTTCTTCGATAAATCGCAGAAAAAAAAGTGTCAAAAATACAAATTTTAATTTTTCAATAATGCCTGCCTAATTCTGGATTAAGGATTTCATGCTCAAGTATCCTATATTCATAATTACCTGACCAAACTCGCTAGGTAGGTTTATGTAAGCTTGGCTCAGCCTTCTTGGGAAAAAAATCTAGATCTGAGCGTATTCGAGACTTTTTCATTAAACTCCCAAAAATCAAAATTATGAAACACAAATTTCAGTTTTTTGCTGCAATGAATGATTCAATTTTATAAACGAAAACAACCTGCATAATATAGCTATTAATAAAAATATCATGATGTATTCTATCTTATATTGGTTTATATCGTTTAAATGATGAAAAATGAAATCTAGTACCGCTGGCATACAATTTAGATATTCAGTAGAGCTGTCAGCGATGGGCAAAAAAATAAGAAAATTGTTTCGCCAATTTAAACTGCTTTTCAATGAGATTCATCAGGGTTACCATCGAAATATTCATTAAAGAAAATTAGCTCAATCGTATTATTGGAATTAAAATGATAAATTTTGTGAAAATGAAAAATATTTATTTCGTTGATTTTTTCAAAGTCTCTGGAGTAAAAAATTGATGTCTAAAATTGTCAAGAAATTGATTTTTACGTTTCTGAATTACATAAATTTTATTTTTGTTGACCCTTGCTTAAAACTATACGTTTATCAACCCCGATAGTAATGAAAAAAAAAGGATTTTACAAACTTTAAAATTCGTTTATCTGAAAACTACTACTTGTTTGGATAATATACTGTGAACCTTTTCCTTTTAAAATGACGACATGTGGACAGAAACATGAAATTTTTTTCGAAAATAGTTCCCATTTTCAACACTAGAAAAACCAGGTTTTATTCGATTACTCAAAGGACCAGGTGGCGTCATTTAAGACGCCACAAGAATAACCTCAAAGGACCAAGTGGGGTCATATGACACAAGTCAAGGGTTCTGAAAATATTAGTTCTTTGAAAAATCCATCTCAAAATTTTGAGTGGCGTCGTATATGACGCCACCTGGTACTCCCAGTGTTAATTTCAGTGTTAATAGTTTGTTCATATTAAGAAACACCTTGTAGACTTGATGTCGCACCCAGTTGACCTGTAGAAAAACAGAAATAAATTCTTTTCTCTACCAATCTCAGTGTCTGAATTATTCTGACGTATAGTAATTCATCTTGCAGTAAATTAACTTCGTCGAACGATTAACGCCATTATAATATATACGTTTCCAATCAAGTTCGATTGGATCGTAGTTGGTATCTATTAAAATATATTTGACTGATGTGAAAATTTTACTCAACAGCTAATGTATTGGATGGAAAAAGATCAAGCGAGACAGCCATTGAAGACGAATTTATTCGACGATTTGTGACAGGAACGTGGCATAATCTTGTCTTATCCGAGATTATAATTAAACGTCATCATAATATTATAAGAGTAGCCGGACTCATCTTTCAAGGTATCCATCAGCGAAAAATGTATTTCCTCATCGGGTACACTGAGGAATTGCTGAGCAACTGGTTACAGTGTCCTGTAAAATTAGAATTACAAACAGTAGCCGATAGAAAAGCTGTAGTTTATAAATATATTTAAGTTTTCTCGCCTCAATATCGATTACTGTAGTTGTCAGTTTATTTTATTTTTTTCTTAATGAAAATAAAAATTAAATCTGTCTGTGGTTTCGAAGGATGAACTTTGATTTTTTATTTATTTATTGTTTAGCGAGTTGAAGTCGAATGACCATGCGAATGACTGTACTTTTGTAATACCTGCAGAAACTATTTTTGTCGTATCTTTTGAAATAACTTCGTTGTCTTTTGTTGAAATATATACCAGCGGCTGTTCACAATTTTGTTTATGTTTTATTTGATAAAAAAGAATTACCTCAGCGGAGATTACGTTAATTAGAAGATGCAATAAATTAAGAAAGTTATGGGGATTTTCCGTGCATTATGTTCTTTGTCAAACCACTCTCTGATTGGTTAACTTTTCCAAACATTCAGGAACTCTATGCTGATGAAGTTTTCACTTCGAGCCTCTATTATATGTCCATCGATTATCTATCAAATGGGTAATTAGAATGTAGCAGTTACACTGGATTTTAAATGCCTTTTTTGGTAATTTAAAAAATTTTGATTGTCAGCTTGTTTGATTTATTCATATCACAGATTATCCAAAGGATATTGTGTACATTATTGAGACTTAAAAGCAATGTCAGAAAAATAAATAAAACATTTTCATTTTGAAATAAAATTTAATTTCAATTAAGTATTTTTCAAAATTCAATTTACCACCGTTAAAAGCATGTCACTTTTATTTTCCATTCTTTCGCACATTGATCGTGGTGAAAATTTTTGTATCAACTTTCTCATTTTATTACAATAGTGGTGATTGTTGTGATCGCCGTCTTCTGCTCGGTACTCCATGGTTGCCTCCACTCCTTTGTCCACATATTATGGTACCCCACTACTCTTTCGACCACGTATACTCTTATTACAAATATTAGTCATCACTCATTGTCTGTAGATCAAATAGTAAAAACAAAATTGAAAATACATGAAGAGATTTATGAGCAAAAGTAAGTTTGAGGTCCAATTTTTAGTTGCCCTGTTATATTCAATTCAAAAGTCATGGGTGCTGTGACATTAAATTATTTCTGACAAATGACTGACTCGTCAATGTCGATTTAGGGGGGAGGGGGGAAGAGCATTTTTTTCAAAAATTCAAATAAAAAAAGATTTTTTGTAGGGGCAGGGGATTTTTAAATACCTATTCGGTCGAACTTGTCAGTGAGTGAAGCTGGGATCGGAGCCCCCCTGTTAAAAGTAACATAATTATGTGAAAAATTACACACCAACAAATCTATCAGGGGTTTCAAAGCAAAGTGCTTTTTAAAATGATTTCATTAAAAGTAACTATTTACGTAACATGCGTAAAGAATTGCATTCAAATAACGTTAGTTCTTGTTTTAAGTTTTTACACGAATTACTTATTATGAATAATTAGGTATTAATTTTGGCAAGTATTGAGTTATGTGTCATACTGTCGTACACGATGTCTTATGGTTTTTGCTTTTGCTTTAAAGTAGAACCAGAATACTTTCACTTCCAACATTTTTCGACGTATTTATTTTATTCAAGTTTAAGCTGACAGGATTGAAAATACATACCATTCCAAATCAAGTCTTCACGGCATGATTTAATTTGTAAATCGCATGACTAACATTGTTGGTCAGCTGAAAGATAACAACATAGACAATTATTTAAATAATCGGTGAACAGCTACCTTATTTTATTTTTGAAACATTGCTAGATTAGAATTTTTAGCAGGTATTCGACCAAAAATTTTCAATTAATTTTGGTCTGACTTTCACAAATAGGCATGGAACCCTCATAATTATTTGTTTCATGATCTCAGGATTCCAAAAATACTCATCTTGCATTTTCATATTTCTTTCTTTCTTATTTCTTTGTTCTCTAAGTGGAAGTGCGGTTTATCTACCTTTCATAACTCAAAGTTCCACAAGTTTACAGATTATTGTTAGAACTTGAAGAAATATTTGTTTCCCCTCACTTCGAGTGATTGAGGTGGACTACTTGATACTGGTATCTATCACGAGTACACTAAAGGCCATAATTATAGGCAAAGAAAAATTTTTTAATGCTTTTGGATATTTTTTCTGTTGATGAGGTAAAATTTAAGGTAAATTATTGAAATTATGAAAATTCGACATATTTTCTGAAATTCAGTTCGTAATTAATGTGAATTCAATTAGAAAAATTAATTTTTCTTCCATACAATATTCGGTTGAAAAATTTCAATAATTTTACTTATACCCACCCCCCATTGTAATTGATCATTTTTAAATATTTTAAATTATTTAATAAAATATTTTTTGGAATATTATTTTTGTATATTTTAGCACTTTTATATTTCACTGTTTTTATAGCATTGAAAAACTTGTCCTTATATTAAGCATAAGTTCATCGTTTAATAGAAACCTAAATATATGAAAATTTTCTTTGAATCTCTTGTGATGAAAATTATAGTTATTCTGTACAAATAAATGCCGAATAAAATATTAAAACTGATTACTCACCTTTTGAGATGTGAAAATATTTTAGGAATCCTTAGAACGTTACCTGCAATTGGTGTATGAAGCAGAATTGATACCATAAACACGATTAAAATATCAAAATTTGTTTCAAGAACGCATGCCGAAACCGAACCAGTAATGATGAATTGTGCAGCAACATTTGAAAGACAAGAATTAATTTTAGTCATATTTTCTCAATTACTAGAATTGAAAAATAATTAATTTATAATATTGCGTTAGGTATTACATTAATTTAAAAGAAAAGCAAAATTGAAGTAATATCCACTTAAGAATTATTTTCTTTGGTCATTTTTCTGAAATAATGAGAAATGATGGTAAGCAATGTGTTATTTAATATTCAAAATACCGATTTTGATTTAAAAAAACCAAGGTTTTAAAATGTAATGCAGCAAAAACTTTATTGTAAGCAACAAATTAATATATTTTTAAGCAAATGTAAATGTTTAAGTGTTAAAAATTTGTGTCCAAAGCAAGCTAATTGATTTAGTTTGAATATTTTAATAAAATAATTATTTGCAGAAATTAATGCGCGTGAATTTTGTCAATTTATATTTATTTTCTTCAGCTTCAACGAATTTCGAAAAATTCTGTATCTTGTTACTGCAATCTGCTCCGCGTCTGTTTTGAGAATATGCTGTAACCATCGATATCACCGAACCAGAAAAAATTTTAATTATTTCTAAAGAAATTGAAAAATTTACTTTACTTTATAGAAAATGTAGAAAAATTCGATAGTTTTCCAATTTCTACACTTTTTCAAAATAAACCCGAGTTTTCCTGTGTTCTCTTCTAGAAAATTACAAAAAATTCCACATTTATGAACATTTTTATTACCAGACAATAAATGCATTGCGTTACAAATGGTAGAAAAAAAACACACAACAACGATGGCATAAAGAAGTGAATAATAAAGAGATTTTTTAAAATTAAATTATATAACGAAATACATATAGATAAACAAGGTTGTAGTATAATTTAATAAATTACTTTTCTTTAAAATTTAAATTCAAGTTTTTTTCGAATTTTTAAATTTATTACATTTAATTTACACTATATTATAAGTCATAAACGCCGGTTTATCTGATTAATTAGAATAAGAAAAAAATGGGGAAAAATTAGAGGAAGAAATATGTCACCATTCTTTTTAAATGTCGAAGTAAAAAAAAAAAATTGGAAAATTGTATAAACAATGATCGATTTCATTTTTTGTACATTGAATTTTACATCGCAGACGTACACAGTGAAAAGAAAAGAGCTGAATCACACAGAAAGAAAAATTGTGAAAGTGATTCAGGCATTGAAAACGGATATTCCGGCAAGTAAGATTTATTTCAGCCTACTTTTAAACAAATTGATTAATTTTTACTATTCTTTCGCTAACGTTACACACAAATTAAGCCAAAAATTTCAATACTACTCTTACTACAAAAAAACAAAGAGGAAAAAAAACTAATCATAATACATCGAAATACGACTGCCATTTAGATAAGGCATATTTGTCGAAAAGCGATTCAAAACGAACAAAAATTGAAGCAGAAATGAAAAACTGATATTATATTGAATTTTTTTTAAACGCATAAAAACACGAACAGAAAATAAAAATAACGATTAAAAATAATAACATGTAAAATATTGATCCCAATCTCTCCCCATGTAATTAAAACATCCAACAACAATCAATTCCACAGTTGTAATTCTGGATCAATAATCTTACAAGATTACTTCGTGGGGAAGAAAAGAGAAAAATAATAGCTTTGAAGAATGTTAAGACCGATTCTTTATTTCCATTTCCAAACACTCTTAAACTCTAACAATAAAATATAACTTACTTAATATTATCACCCAGTAAAATCCACAGCCCACGTACCAGATAATTGTACTTTCTTTGCATTCATTCGAAATTATTAAATAAGGAGAATCGATCAAAATTAATCATTCCATAAAACAAAAACAGAGAGAGAAAGAAATGGTAAAAAAAAAAATTAAATAGTTACTGAGACGGATTGAGAAATGGAAAAAATAGTAAAGAAAGGCACTCGTTTAAACAAAAATCTTTGTCAAATTTATAGTTAAATATTGTTTGTAAGAAATCTTCTATTTTATTATTTATTATAGATCCAGAAAAATAAAAATATAGCACAGCAAAAAAACCAAACTTGTTAAAACAAAGTACGTGATGTGTTTTAAAATTATGAAATAGAAAATATTCGTAAATTGTAATTTACAAGAAAGAAAAAAAAAATATAACAAAACAATAGAACAGAAAAAACTTAACAAAAAGCAAAATAAAACAAATTTTCAAAACCAATTCGGAAACAAAATTAAAATAACAAAAAACTCAAAATAAAAACTAGAAAGGTAACGAACAGAAAAGTTTAAATACTACAACCCTATTTTTGATGTCTCATCGAAAAAAAAAAAAATTGCTGAAAAAAGAACAAAGAGAAAAGAAAGTAAAATTTAAACATAAAAAATGAACAAATTGAAAGAAGATAATATATTATAAGAAACCGATAATACCAGTAACAATAATAATTTTAAAAATGTTTTTCTCATGGGTCTGCATACTGAAAAAGAAGGGAAAAATAGGAAAAAAGAAAGTTTGAATTATAAATTAAAAACATCACAGATTCCATTGAAAAAAAGAAAATAAATAAAAAAAATACAGTTAATTCGTCTTTAAAAAATTTGTATAAAATATAAAAAAAATTGTAATGCATTGACCAAAAGACGCGTATGGAAAGTAAGGTTAAAAATTTTTGTATCATGTAAATGCTTCTTTCGTGATCTTTCATGATACGATAGAAATATTATCTGGAAAAGTAAAAATTAATAAAAACTGAAGTATTTAGAGGAAAAGGAAAACCAATTACTGTTGCATTATTATTGGTACTGTTATTATTTTAAGAATTTCAATAGTTAAAAGAGAATTACGAAAATAATTCACTACCATCCTTTCAACTCGAATAAATTTTCAATTAAAAATGTTGAATTTTCTGAGATTTTTATGCACCAATTTTCTTAAACCAAATATAAACTCTAATAGGGATAAATATCTTTTAACTTTATCAATCAATGAAAAAATAACTTTTTTAAAAAGTGAAGAATATAGTCTAAATAAAACGGAAAAATAGAACACCAACAAAATTTTTCCTCCAAAAAACTGGACACATTTTTTTAAAATTCATCTAAACTCAGACTTCATTTTCAATTTTTCTGTAATCAAAATTTTTAGTAAATCAGCCAGACACGAGTTGATTACACTTACATGAAATAATAATGACTGTAAGTTGTGATAATATTGACAAGAAAATAATTTCATAAGTTACAATTTGTAGTTACACTTGATATCTTTCAATAAAAACTTTAAAAATTTCATTATAAAATTTACAAGTTACGTATAGGAATGTCTCAAAGTTGTGCTACTTTTAAACAATTTGTCTCAGATATATGAAAAATTATGAAGCCAATTTTTGAAATTTAGTGTATCAGAAAGGCAGTATAAAATGTCAAAAATTTAATATAAAGACGGTTGGAGAAAAACTATCTTTGCCTTCAGTGGTTTTGTTTATTTCATTTTCAATGAAAGTAGTGTCTTTATTATCGTAGTTCTTTGCAGTCTTTTCCATTTAATGAAAATGATAGTTCATCTTACTAATAATTACCTCAAAATTTTTGATTGCTTTTTAAAACTGAATAATATCGAGTGAGTAAAAACGAATCTTGTGAATATAAATAATCCTCTTTCAACATGCGAATTAATATACGTAGGTATAATTATAAGTAAAGGGGAAATATAATGGAACATAAAGGTAAACAATTAATTTTTCAGATATAAGAGATCAGCTCACCAACAGCAGCATAATTTATAGTTTTAAATTTTCCCCTTACTCTTTTGGTAGTGAATTATATAATATTATTTGACAAAAATAAATAAAAAAACAAAAGAAAACTGCGAAATAATATAAATACATAATAAAAAAAAAAAATCTAAACGAAATAACAGCGATAATACACAAACACTTTTCGCTTTCATCAAACTCAAACCCTACAAAAAAATATATATAATGAATAAAAGGGAACATGTTGAATAAACATTAAAAATATATACAGGGCAATCGTTGAAAAAAAGAAAAATCTTTCTTCATTACCATTACAAACGTCTAACCGATGAAAAAAATGATGCTATTCCTTTTTTAATTGAAATTTAACAATCGCGTGTGCTTCTGTTTAACCTTTTTAATCCATACTTACAAAAATATCACATCGTTTCCTGACTTACACCTAAACTCTTATGTAATAAAATATCACTTTCTGATCACATACTGAAATGGCACCAGTTCAAAACTGTAATCATTGTTACATTCTTAGCTAGGTGTCACAAACTACGTAGAAAAAACGAGAAAAAAATATCAAATAATTGCTCTTTACGTTGTACCATTCTTGATTAAAAAATATTTCCTTTAAAAAACTGACCATTCGTTAAAAATACAAACACTAGGATATATATAAATTATAGGATTAAAATAGACATTATTTTGGTTTTTTGGGATTAATTCCTTAAAACTTGAAAATGATTACGGTGCATGTAAAGATAAATAATGTTATTAGTAGAAAAATATTGATATTTTGTAAGTTGAAAAAAGAAGGAAATCTGTATGATGTATTCAACATTAACACTCTTCTTGATTTTTTCGATGCTGATGTTAGGCGTTTGTCTCCATTCGTATTAAAAACAAAATATAATAAAAATAATAATAATAAGACGAAAAAAAAAAAAAAAAAAAACGAAAAGAACATTTTGATTTTCACAACATCAGAGTATGGTGAATAATAGATTACACTTCTTATGATTAGGAAAAATCTTTTGCTTGCAAAAACATCCAGTATGCAACCACTTTTGAAAAGAAAGAGAGAAAAAAAAACTCGTATATGTGCATTAAACTTATGATAAACTGACCAAATAAATAATTAAATTTTTACAACAATTACTTAAGAAAACTTTCTTCTTCTTAATTAATTTTAAATGATGATAAAGTATAAATTTATAATCAGTCCTTGTCTAAAGCTTTACAATTTTCAGTGTAATATACTCCAAAAAAAAAAATTATATAGAGATCTTTTTTCCATTGTCTTGGAAATTCTCGAATCCAACTTTACTTTTAAAATGCAACTTTCAAACGTATTGGAATTTTAGGATGAAATATTTGGAAATAGCATTAACGAGCTTTAAAATTGTTGTGGACTATACATAAAAAGTCATGAAACTAATTTTTCTCACCAATTAAAGGAACTGACGAGCAAGTTAGAAGATTGTATAAAAGCATTAATCTTACTAGCAGACTTAGACTGATCTTAAATCTGATTTAATTATCTTCGAGATGGTAAAAAAATATTTCTAAGAATAAGATCGCTTAATTTTACGTTCCCCAAAAAACATGCTCAGATTATTTGAAATTTCAGAAGAAGTTTGAAATAAAAAAAGAATTTCTCTTATCGTAGAAAAAGTTTTCTTCCACGTTTAAGTCACAGCTAACGTATCTGGCAAGTTTTGAAATTTTTTCAAGTTCCCATTCCGTACATCGATCGTATGTACTACTTTCAATAATTTCCAATATGGCTTTCATCATTATAAATGCAAAGTCCGGCACTAAAAATATTCGTTTAAAATTTATTTTGCGATTCACTAGCCTTAAAAATGTCAATAATGATTTCTCAATGATCCATGGGTTGTAATATTCGCAAATTGTTACTTTTTTCATCAGTTAAAGAATAAATATATTTTATTTGCACGTGAAAGTTATTAAAAATTTTTTTTAAATCAAATTATTTAAATGGCACAAAATCTGGAATTTTTCTTCTTGCAACTGTATAGATCAAGTAGATCATTAAGTAACCGGAAACATGATCTTTTAATAATAATAAAAAATGAAATTGTTTAAATATAAGTTATATCTTTAAAAAAATAATAAACCTAGATGATGTATAATAAGTAGTATAAACGTTATTGCATATGAGAGAATAATCACATTCTACAATGAGCTAATTTATTTCGTTAATATTGTGAGCAAAATTCACCATTTTTTTTTTTTGCTTTAATAAAACAAAAAAATAAAAAATAAAATAAAATAAAGAGTTTGAAAAAAATAATTTTATATTAATTTAAAGATTTGTCAAATTCGGTTGGGTTTTTTTGTTTTTTTGAGGTTTATTAGTGAAAATGTTCAACAAGATGATAGCAAAGAAAGCTAGAATTGAGAGATAACCGATGACTACTAATTTATACATTATATTTTTTTTTTTAACTGGAAAATTAGTAAATTATTATATCTTGTCGGTACGTTAGTGTTTTTAACGTTTTTAATGGTAGAACTCCTATTACCTGATCCAGAACTTTAATTCATTTATCATTTTAATTTTAAAAAATTGAAAATCTCTTCTATTATATTTGCGATGATAAACAAATCGGGAACATTTTTCCAATCCAAATACACGCAACACAATTGTGATGGTATAGAACATGAAATTTTATTAAGTGATGTTTTTTTGTATTGTTTCGAGGGGGGTAAAATCTATAGGAATAAAAGCATCAAACTAATAGTGACAATGGTCAGTGCATACCTTGTAGAAGGTAAATAAAATTATTTTGCAAAAGAACGAAAAATTTCATTTCTAATTCATTGTACGAAAATTTTAAATATTACCACAAATAAAAAATCAATGGTCCAAAATCAGAAAATAAAATTTCTGTATAGGAATTAAGAACTTTAGTTTTTTTAGCCCATAATAATGAGAGAAAATAATGAATAACGTCCATACTGGTTGAAAAAACAAGAAAAAAAAAGTGTAAAATGAGGGAAGCGATATAGATTTTTCGTCGGACGCATTAAATAATAAATAAAAATAAAAACTAAGAGACAAAACAGAAAAAAAAAAAACGATTTTTCTCAATATTCTTCAATATTTCAAACATTGAAAATATTTACTTATCAAAATGAAAACTGGTGGCGATGAAAATGTTAAAAACAATTTTTTCCCCAGTTATATATGTTAAACGAATAAAGAGAAAGAAAAAGAAAGAAAAGAATTTAAAATTCGTACCGGTAAAAATTGTCTTTATACATATTCGCGCTACTGGCGTGATTTTCGATGCGGTGTTGCCTCTTTCGCCATGTTGCCATTCATTCTAAAAACACCATTATCTTACATCTTGACAGGGTGTAGGTGGGTAAACGATGGTAAGAAAATGGTGTATACGTGTCTTACTGCAAGCGCAGCTCCGCTATTACGACTGCTTAATTCCGCCAGTGATTGCGCAACTTCACCCCCACGTCTTTTGCACATTTTAAAAACTTGCGCAGTTTCACTCCCGCTTAACTTCGCACTTGAATTTGCGTAACAATTGAAGATTTGCGCAGCTGCCCTAATCGCTAGGCGCTGCCGACCTATTACTATGGCTGTTATGCAGATGCGTGGTTAGATGTTTGCTCAGATAGTCGGCGCGTGCGAAACATTTGCCACACATCTCACAATGGTAAGGCCGTTCACCGGTATGAATGCGCACGTGGCGCGTGAGATCGCTTTTGCCGCCAAAGGCGCGGCCGCAGAACAAACAGGCGAACGGCCGCTCACCCGTATGTTTGCGCACGTGCAATTTGAGGTTCTCCTTGGAGCGCACCGTCTTGCTGCAAAACGAGCAAGCGAATAGCTGGCGCTCGCGTTGGCGCTCGGGTGGTGGCAAGCGCAACAAATTAAACAGCGTCTGCTCGCGGTTGGTCGACTCGCTGTTGGTCAGCGCCAGATTAGTAGCGCCGGCGGCATTAGTCGGCGTAGAGGGCGCCGAGTCGCCGCTTTCGTTGGCGCTCTCTTTGGCGGCGGCGGTAGCGGTTGCGCTGGCGCCGGCTGCGGCCGCCGTCGACTGCGGCTCGACCTCATTCGAGCTGGACACCTGGCTCTCGGAAACGACGCCACTGGGGCCACCGGCAGCGTCGGCGGCGCTCTCGGCGCGCGCAGCCCGCATCGCCGCCGCAAACTGACCGCCATGCTTGAGCTGCTCCTTGCGGTGGTGAACGAAGGCGTTGGCGTGTGGTAAGACCTCCAGCGTATGGTTGAGCCGATGCTTGTGGAACGACTTGAGGTAGCGGAACTGCATGCCGCAGATGTCGCACGTGAACAGCTTGTCGGCGGGTAGTCTGGCGCGGTGGTTCTGCTCGCGATGCTTGAGGTACGCCGACCTGTAGCGGTAACTCTGTCCACACTGGTCGCACTGGAACGGCTTATCCTCGCGGCTGCTGTTGCTGCTGCCGCTCTCCGGCGAGTGGTGACGGCGGGAGGGCTGGCCGCTGTGCTGGAGGATGGTGTGCTGCTCGAGCAGCCACGTGTTGGGGAAGGCAGCCAGGCAGATGGGGCACTTGATGAAGCTGCGCGGCGTTAGCTCGCTGGGACTAGAAAAGGAGAGCAGGTGCGACTGCTGCTGCAAAATCCTACTAAAGAACGACATCGAAGTCTCACCTGTGAGCAGGGGCAGCTGTAACGCCGCCTGAAAAGGGTTGAACATGTAGGGCGTGGGCGAACGGCAGTCCAGCGACGAGGTGCTCGAGGCCGACGACGGACCCGAAGGTCGGCAGTTGGTTGGCGGCAGCAGGAAACTGTGCGCTGCCGATATCTGACTGATCGTCTCCAGCGACGGAAAGATCTGAAAGCAAAAGTCAAAGACGAGACTGCGTTTAGTGATGAGTTGGCAAGTTGCAATGTTGGCAGGATGGACTGAGAAAATTGAGGGGTAATTTTTGTTACACTAGTGGTGTTGCATGTTATTTTCAGACTCGAGTATCCAATTCTCAAGAATAGACCTGATTCTGTGAAAATAAGGTTTTTTTTATTTTCAAAATCGATTCCAAGGCAAGGATCTTTTCTTCTTCATTTCTTCTCTTTTCTTCTGTGTTATTAACATTTTGTATACTACAAAAATTAGGTATTCAAAAAGATCAATTGATTTTTTTTTCTCCTTTTATAATATTTTCAAATTTTGAATATAATATCGCGCCTGTTCTTGTAAAACCGCCTAAGTCGATAAAAGTAAATTGTTGGGAAACTAAAGAAAACGTTTTAAAAATTCAAAACGAGGTATTTAATCAAACTTTTGGGCTTATTATCATCGTTAGGTGAATAGAGATCGAGTCTAATTCAAAATTTTTTTACCCCCTCCTCTATCTATATTATAAGAGAATTTCAGGGAACTATCCGATTCGATAAGAACAGAAAATAAAAAAAAACAAGCCACGTAAAGTAATGACTTACGTGGTAAATACCACGTTAGTCCGGTATTTTTTTAAAGGCCTTTTAGGTTCTTTTTTTTCAATTTTCGGTTGCTGATTTCAGTCTGGGCCGATTTCTCGATTTTCTCTGCTTAGGAATCAACAAAAATATGAAAATCGTCCAATATTGGACTTACGCGGTTTTACAAGAACAGGCGCAATATCTTCTTTTGAGGGAAAAAAAAGAGTCGATTCTGGGATGACAACCATTTTAAAAATAATGAGTGGCTATTTTGGAGCATCGAGGTCACAGGATGAAAGTGCATAGAGTAGGTAAACTACACCGAAAGTAGTCAAAATCCCCTAACCACAAAATTCGGACTTGGATTACTCGGATTATTAGACAAAGAAGCATCCAACAAAGAAGCTTTTTATGGAATAATAATAAGACACATGTAGCAAAAAGATAACAAGGAACAGAAACGTTTAGCTACAAATCAAACAAATAGAACTATACAAACCTGAATAACTGAGAAGTGAGACGTTATAATAGTTAGGTATGTATTAATTTATTAATTATTTATTATAATTTTTTTTTTCAGAAAGTTTCAATTTCTAAAAAAAAAAACTAGTTCATGAATCTAAATTTCTAATTCAGTAGTTAATTTACGGTTGAATTAGAGTTTTAGTGAAATGAAAGCAAAATTAATTTCTTTGGCTAGAAAATTCAATTATAACTAGAGAAGTAGTGGGCAAAAATTTTGATAACCCTTCGATATCGAATTCGAATGGAACAAGAGGACATCCAAACAGGTTAATTTTGAACTTAAAATATTTAAGCTGGCAATTTTTCACTCACATTTTACCATCACCTCGTCTGAAATTATAAGATTTTAGAAATTATAATTAGGATATTTTATTTCTTTCTCCAGCATATTTCCATTCTAAATTTTTTGTTTACCTCTAGTTCACGGAAAATATTCTGAAATTCAACTTCTTTTGCTACATTCTATTTGATTTTTTGACGCAAACAATTAACTCATTTTCAACATATCAACAGAATTTATTTAAATTAATTAGAAAAAAAATATGACAAAAATTACAATGAATTTTTTATACTAAAGACGAAAAAATTACACATTTGATTTACTAATGATTGTCCTACTGGTATTGTTAAGACTAAACATCAGAAAATCCATTATTCGAAAATGGGCACTAAATAAAAAATAAAAATTATTAACACTATAAAAAAGTAAAATTAAAGTACGCAATTTTGTTTCAGAAATTTCAACACTTAGCCTTTTATTTTAGGAAAAAAAGTAGCCTACACTAGAAATGCTCGTTTATGCAAACAAAAAAGACAAAAAAAAAAAAAAAAAAAAAAAAAAAACCAACGAGGCAAATGTTTATAAATGACTTGACTTGAAACGGGGTTCCTCATTCAATTAATTATTAAATTGCAATTTTGAGTCGTGTTTTTTTGCACTCATTGACTTAGGGAGAGAGAGAGAGAAAAATGTTGCACTGACGGAAGACACTTAATTATTTTTCATTAAATTTCAGAAAATTAATAACTTTTTTATCAATTCATGATTTTAAGTATATTCGTTTTATGTCGCTCGATTAAGTCCAATAGTTCGAAGAGCAAGAAAAATAAAAATATGTAATAAAAATTTTTTACAATAATTAAACAATTTTTTTCTATTTCTAATTTTTTTTTTTTTTTTTTTAATAGAAAAATAATACTGCCTCTGAAACTGATTTGAATAAGGATGAAATTCGCATCTACCAGTCGTCATTACCGTTAGACGAAGGAAGGTAATGTGCTGTTATAAATTTTTACATTTTATAAAGAGACTAGAACAAATATGTTTTGTTATACCAACATTAAAAAAAGGTTGAAAATTTACTCGCTTTCGCAAACACACTTAAAGAAAGGTACACAAATAAGAGAATCAGCCTAATTGAACGGAAATAAGTTTTTCTACCAACTTATAAACTAATATGTAGAATTTTACAGAAGCATCACAATGCGCTCACAGCTACATATGTGCACAGTCTCCTTTCTGGATATGCAGCGAATGAATTTTTATTTAAGTTTTAATATAAATTACAAACTTAAACAACGCATTAAAAAAAAAACTTTTCGAGAATGTATATGTAAGTAAGAATTGTTATCTCTAACAAAAGTTAGACGATTTATTATTATAATCTAAGAGCACCATTGGGTATATTGGTTTAATACGTTTAGCACACAGATTGTAATAGAAAAAGGGGAAAAATGGGTTTATATGCACGAACAGACTTAATAATGGTATGAAAGACAAGCAGGTCAATGTTCCGTACATAGATTAAAATTTTTAGAGATTACTTTTTGAAAAATTTCCAATAACATCAAAATACTGCGATAAATTATTAGTCTATTTTATCTAATAATTTCACTTTTTGGTTATTTCTTCTTTCTCCTGACCATACAGATTGATGATAATACAATATAATCCACGAATATAGATTTTTGTAACAATATTTTCGTTTGTAAAGAATGCTTTTTTATCTTCATGCGTTAAGAATCTAAATTCCCTCTCCCCCCCCCCGCCCCCGCCAACTCCAATTCGTTAAAGAGTGTTTTTCCATTTTCGATTAAATAGACGATTGCGGATTGTATAGCTGACACATATTTTCTGATCCTCACGAAGTTAAATAAAAGCATTAAAAAATACTTTCAATGCTCCACTTGGAGCAAATGAGACTAGAAAAACAGTGGACTATTATCTAGTAACATTACAGGCCGCAGGATAAGATTGAATGCAAACAATGGACTGCAGAATGGTAGGTAGAGTATAGTATAGTATAGAGTAAATAGGTAAAATAAAACCAAGATGCGCTTTCAGAGTTAGATATTAATATTTTCCAGATTTCTACTTATTTCATAGAATTGAAACCATGTTTTTAGAGTCCGAGTCAAAAGTGTAAGACATTAGCGAACCGGGGCCAGTTTCCTAGAAAATTCTGATACTTCTATAAACGGCTCGATGGTAATTTTGAAAAATTCTGATTATTATGAAAAAGAGTGGAAACAGATTTTCTGAAGCACCGTGAAAAATACTTCAATACATACTGCCTTGAAAAACGAAAATACTATTTCTGTTACATGCGTATAAGACTAATAGTATATTAAAAAAATTAAGGCACAATCTTTTCAAAATTTGGGCGGGAAAGGAAATGAGCATTGAAGTACAGGAATATAAATTATTTTAAAGCTGAATATTGTAGACAGTTCAAGTATTTTTATTGAGGCAGTTTTCATAAGAATTATGTAGAATTTTTGCTGAAAAAACACCAATTCAGTCTTTGCTTTCAATTTTATCACCAAAACAAAATTTATTTTCAACTTAACTTTCATGTTTTCAATATTTTGGAAATCAATTTTCCAAAAATGCTAATTTATAAAAATGAGCCAACTACGTTAAAAATTTCATTAGGAACTCATAATTTTTCAAATGAATGTTCGACAAGACCTCAAAGGAAAAACAATAAACTATAGTAAAAGTTTGCACAGATATAAAATAAAATTTCGTGATACGAAAATCTTAGTAAGCACAACAATTAAACAACTTCATCTCAGATTCGTGGAGGCTTATGAGAAACTGAAAAATGTTGTTAACTCGTCTACAAAAATCGATTCAAACTTTTTGTGAAAATATTCAATTCTAAAACTACCAGAATTGATTTTGGATGTTCCAGACAATATTGAATAACACAAAAAATTTCTTTATAATTCTTTGTAACTTGGTAACCTTAAAAACGTATCAACACAAAGTAATCAGCAAAAGTAAAATTTGATAAATCCCTGTAACAATTCTCTATAATTATGTGATTTGATCTATGAAAAGGTAAGTACCTCAAGTCGGAAATTTCATTTTTGAGCTGATGATTGCTATATTGATAGAGAAAGGTTTTGCATTTTCTAAGAAAGATCTTCTCAATCGGCTGCAAATCGAATTCTATGGCGTTTTGAATTTTTGAATATAAAAAATCCTACTTTTGAGAAAATAAATTTTAAAGTTTGAATAATTTAAAAAAATACTATTTGTTAATACTTTTATTCAACTACAACGTAGAGCAGAAAATCGACTTTATATAACAAACTGGAGTGCTCGAGAGAAAAAAGTTGGATTCTTAGACTTTGAAACTCTGAATATCAATACGTAGCTTTGAAAACAGTAAACTGGAGTGTGCATGAAGATAAAAGCATTTACCAAAAAATTGAATTTACCTAAAAATTTTTCAAAAATCCATAACAGTATAAAACTGTCCATGATTTACATAATTTCACTTGGACCAGATAAACTTTCTGTAGAGACCAGTAAATAGGCAAAAATCAATTCTCTCAAATTGAGAAATATTGCAGCATTAATAGTTGAAAACTGAATAGTGATTCGAACACCTATATCAGGTTCATGAGATTTTTACAAGGGTAAACTTTTATTTTTACAGTTTTGTCAATTGCTCTAATACTTTGTGTGGACCACTGTACGGCTTTTGAAAGCTTACTCGAGGGTTGTATGTATATTCGAAAATAAACTATTTCTGCAGATTTCTTACTTAAATACTATTACTTTTTTAATTGTTGAGATTCTCAGTTTATTTGAAACATGGGTCTCACAAGATAGTGCAAATAATTTAGGGAAATCCAAGTTTTCAAATACACTGTTATAACCCGGACGATGCGAAAAAAAAAAAATGACAAGTAGCGCTGCCATATCGGTATGGCTCTCGAAAGCGACTTGCGTAAAATATGTTCATAAACGATTCAATACTTTTTAGCTGTCAAGGTTTTTTGATTTCAAAATTTGCATTATTGAAGTTTTCATGATATTTTTTCATGAATGCTAAAATCCCATTATTATTACAACACAGCGATAATATTTTGCTACCGAAAGCAGGATATATTTGAAAAACAACCTTTTTCAGTGACATCGTAACATACTGTACAGGAGGATAAAATCTTATTTTAGGTTAGCACCTATAAGCATTTTGCTTGCAGTATATTTGCATTTGGTTAGTGAAATACAAACACTGACGTAGCTGCTGAATATTTGAAGGTTTTAAGTTTCATGGATGTGTGTCAGAATGTGTTTTGTTGTCATAACTCATTTAGTGAATACCAAAATTATAATTTACAACAGCCATCACTTAAAACCAATATATAGAAAATTTCTTTTGAAAATCTAAATCCGAAGACCCATTCAGTGCACAACAAAATGTAACCAAAGAAAGAAGAAATAACCATAGTAAAATACTAATCGTAAAGTTGTTTTCTTCATCATAAGAACAAATTCCAAGAGTAATAATATCCTTATGATTTTTTTCACTAAAGAAAATGATTTTCCTCAAACACTATCGCCAATTAATTAAAAGAGAAATAAAATAAACAGAACTCGACGCTCATTAATGTAAGATAATCTCAATAATCTCAATAGCAACTCAAACGACAAACCTGTCAACTGTGAAAGTAAATTTTTTCTAAAATAATGTTTGCTTGAAATGACTAAAAATTGTTCTCAAAGGAGACCGTTTACTTAAACAATAACATTAATTTTTTTTTTAATCGTTTTGAATATTTTTCCTTAATTTCTTGTTAAACATAACACGTAAAATTTATATAATATATAAAAAAACTACAAACAAAAGAAAAAAGAAATAAATACAATATGACAATACTCATTTGCAGTGTAACTAAGCGTTATAATATTTTACATCCATCGCTACACAATATGTAAAATCACAGCCAGTCGTTTTATAGGTGTTGAAATATTATAATATATTTTTTCAATACCAAAATAATTTTTTTTTTTTTCAATTTTAATTCTCGTATCTTCACGAGCTTTATTGAAACGTCGTTAACTTAATAATTAAATCTACATTTTATGGTAGGTATTTCGATATTATGGTTTTACTCTTCGAAAAATGAAAAAAAAAAAAGGCTAAGCCAATAAACAATTTTTGTTTTGTTGAAATTGCAAATGAGTAGTAATGAGCGCCTACAACTTATCTATTTCAATTTTTTTGAAATTTTTTTCAATTAAAAAACAATTAATAATAGGTAATTCTAAAATGGAAAGAAAATAAACAAAGAAACAAATGAAACAAAAAAAAAATTACTATTCCGAGTTATGTACAGAATCCTAACAAAATATTTTTCCTTTCTTCATCCATATTATAACTTTTATATTTTTTCTTTTTTCTTATTTCAACAAACAACAAAACACAGCAACTTGAAATATTATCACAATCGTTCACAAAATGTTTCAAAATACCGTAAATTTAGTAACCTTAATTTTAGGAACGAACGTAATCAAAAAAAAAAAAAATTTGTACTCTAGCTTTTCGTAACAAATATTAATAAATACTATTGGAATTATACAATTTTCCCCAATTCATTCGACAAAATTCATAGTCCATACACACAAATTTCTCTATCTTTCTTTTTCTTTTTTTTTCTACTACTCATGGAGCTCAAGAAAATGCGATTGTCTGATCTAATATGAAGCATTCCACAAGGGCGTAAGCAAAGAAAAGTTTTCAATATGTAATTTTTCAGAGGGGAGAGTTGATTGTCAAGTAAAAAAGAACCAAAGTCACATCCAACGCAAATAAAATGAAAATCCAAGAGTTTGATCCAATGTAGATTTTGTTTAATGGAAAACTGAAATGATTTTCCTCTCTAACAAAAAGTGTCATAAATTATTGAGAATTTCGAATGGTACCATGTGCACATAATTATACTTCATCATGCGTGTCGATCTTTCTCATAAAATGGCACAATGTACATGCATTTATTGTAACTCTTAATTTTCATAACTTTCTTCTGCTCATTGGACCATAGTAAAAAAAAAAAAAACAGCTAAAATCTTCAATAGCTTTGGAATGTACCTGCTGCTGATTTTCAGTGGCGGAACTAAAATTTTTTCAAGGGAGGCCGAAGGGAGCCAAGAAAGTTTGGGGAAAATGTCAACATCTAAAAAATTGACATCGAAGTTGACTTTTTCTTATTTTCCAAACTTTTTTTCTACTCGATTTTAGGTTATTTCGAAATCGATTATTTTTGGGATTAAGGGAGAGGGGGTGGATAGAAAGGCAGAATTTTTTCTAGAGTGTGCCGTAGCCTCCTCTTAGTTCCGCCACCGTTGATTTCGAGTTTGTGAATGTTTGATGTACATAAAAAATGAAGCCTGCTGTTAATGTATGAATAATATTAGAAATATATCAGAACTAAATGAACCTAATATAGACGAGACACTCCATTAATAAATTCAATAAACTCATACTTACAGTATTCAGGGTGGTAATACAAATTGGCTCCAAGTATTACATAAAAGTATACGCTATTTTATATCTCCCTCTAGAGTCTTTGCTACACGCCCTTGACTTTTTAACAGGCAATAATTTTACGTTAAACGTATACATTATTTTTACTTAATTAAAAATATTTTGTGCACGAAAAAATGCTAAGTATCTAAATAATTCTAAAGAAAAATGATTCGAAAAATTTTCATGATTGAAGCACCTGGCAGTGCATGTATGACAAAGAGAAAAACGAAAATCGATATGTAGATTCTAACAAGAAAACAAAAAAATTATTGCCAATTTTCTACACATGTAGAGAACTATTAAAAGAAATTATATACGATTGATTCGGGTGTAATATTTTTTCTCCACTCTCAGCATTATCGTTCTGATATTATATTATTTTAACGGTATTTTGCAACGACAAGAAAAAATTCACAGCGAAAGTGGTTTAATATTCGAAAAACTAGTGACCAGCGACGATTATGGTTCCTTGTATCACAGAAATTGAAGAAAAAAACAAATAAACGACTAAAACTCCTTTTTTTTGGACTCTATACTCGGCCATTCGTCAATGAGATTTGTACTATTATGAATGCCGAATGTAAATCGATACATCGTTGTAGCTGACGATCGCATCTTTTTTCAAAGTTATGAGATCAAGTAGCCCAATTTAGGCAATTTTGTAATGACGTCATTTTTTTTAATACTAAACTTACAAAAATGCCGGAAATACGATCGAAACAATGGCGGACTTAAGGAACGGCACCAAAGTGGGCTGCAAGGCTGACGAATATGGAATAGTGGCCGTCCAAAGGGTAGGAGACTATTTTTTTAAATAGAAATAAATCATATAATAATATATGAGATTAAAACCCATTTGGCAGTGATCAAGGAATAAATTTTTAAATGTAAAACCTAAGGTTGGATATATAAATTAATTTTCAGTTTTGTCATTAGTTTGGCTGCAATTTTATTCACTTGTATGGTAAAATATAAAATCTGCTTCGCAGAGTTTGATTTAGGATTTCAAAATGGTATTGGCGGGTGTACAGCCAGGAATGGTCCACTCTAATCTTCTCTTTGAAGTCCAAAATTAGTTTCTTTTTTAGTCGTAGTTCAGAAGAGTAAAGCTTAAATAAAAATAGGATAACTATTTTCAATATTAAATTTCGAATTCCCCATGTAGCGGTATGAGGAGATGTCATAAAAATTTACCACGAAATAAATCAAGTATATATTTATGCCATCACCCTAACCCCTTTCAAATTCAGCAAATGACTGATAAGAAGCTACAAATAGAAGGGAAATATACTGCACGTGTCTTTTATAATCCCTCTTTCTTCCCTCAATCATTTGATAATCCACATATTCCGTCACGATCGTCTGACGTCAAACAAATTTCCCATTGATAAAGGGATGCAGTTGAACTAAAGTATTTTACTTCACATGGAAGTTACAATACCCAGAAAAATAACAAAATACAATTTCGGTTAGGTACTTTCTTTCGTAGAAGGGAATGGGAAAACTAAAATTTTTCACGAAGAATGATTTTTGTGCCCACTTGGTTTCTCTTTATTTTTGCAATCCTTAAATCCGTCACCGTGGCAATACGTATAAGAGAGCTGATAGCTAAATAACGATTAAGATATTAAGTAAATTAAAATACTTTAAAATATTAATAAACCGTATAAAATATAATTAAAAATTCTCGAAGGAACCATAATGTATCCATTTAAGTTGCGAAAAATGTAGCTACATCTTTCCGCGAATAAAACAAAATTTATAATAATTACTACACGAAATTGGAATTAGCTCAAAGTACCTATAGATGAATATGAAAAAAATTACGCATAGAACATGTTTTGGATAATACTGCAGTATAGAGGTACGAGAACATTTTTGGGAAAGTTTTCACAATTATTTCTCATTATGAAAGCCTGCTCATAATTTTTGTGAAAAATCTTTGAACACGACCCTAAAAAAATTTTGCTTTTGTTTTTGCTGAAAAAAAATATTCTTAGATCAATTTTCTTTTTTTTCAATTTTTATTTCTGCCATGTTGGTGTTTGAAAAAAATATTTTAAAATTTTCAGATCACATGCGCGTAACTCATTTTCAAACCAAGAAGCCATCGGTTGCGAAATAAAAAAAAAAAAAATAATAATAATGGTCAGGACTTGAAACAACTATAGAACACGTTGAAAAAGTAAAACCATAAAATTATGAAGAACTTTGCAGTACTTACGAGCTGAACAAAACATGTGACATCTTTGTTGCAATTTCAGAAAAAAACAATATCCTGAAATATTTTAGGTACTGATAAGAAGTAAGATGACTAAATTCTAAAATTATCTTTTCCAATTAAATTTTTTATTACAGAAAAATGACGATAGGTAGCTACTCTAAAATAGTCGACAGACTTACAACATGAATGTCGTTGAAGGATTTTTGGTTTTCCGGTAATTTTTTGCTTTTTAATTTCCTGGTATTTTAGTGCCACCGTTTGGGGCATAAGCCCCCTCAATCATAATTAATTATTTTTTATGAGTTCTCGTCCAATCTCCCATGGTGACAGGCAGTTTTCGGGAGATAATGATGAAAGAGTTTTCCTTCTCTATATAATACCACGTTATTTGTATGGCAAGGCTAGTAAGGAGTTGGTTGCCTGTGGGTTCAAAAAATTTTCTCAAATTTGAAATTTCGACTTCGAACGTTTATGAAATAAACTTCTTTTCGTCGGTCAAATCGGTGAATATAGGGTAGTACTTCAATAGCTACGCTTAATGGTGCAGAGATTAACGAGTTGAATTACACCTAAACCAGTTTTTTTTTTTGTACTTTAATTTTAAAATTAATTTTTGACGTCAACTAGAAAAACCAAGAAATCTGCATTAACTTTGGCATGGCCGTCGTACGTGGTGCAGAAAAATAATTGAAAAAAAAAAAAAAAAAATTTAAAAAAAATTTAAAATGAATGGAAATCAGGGAGAAAATCAGATTTGGGAATTTTCCTACAAATACGAGCCCTCTGACCATTGGTTCATAAACTAGTTCCAATTTCGTGAAGCGAAAATTCAAACGTCAAGTCGACAATTTGCGGTAAGCGAAGGCGCCAATGTGTGGCGCTGTTGCGCACAGCCACTAATATATCTATTAAACGACAATCGCTCCAAATCTCAATAGATTTACATGATATTCGCACACATTATATAATGTCTACAATAGAATAACACAAAAAAATAAAAACCGAAGAAGTTAATAACAATATACCACAAACGAATGCGCAACATAAAAATTCATAATATAAAGGGAAGGAGACGGGAGGACTCTACAACGTTCACGTATACGTACGTATTAAAAAAAGCCAACTAAAAATTCTTCAGGTAAATGAAAAGAATATTTTTAAAGGCATTTATGTGATCTGATCTAAAAAAAGGCACTTCAAGTCGGCCGACAATTTTTTCAGAAAAAATGATTGTCAGGTCGAAAATTGAAAAAATCATTATTTTCATTTTTTTAATTTTAAATAGACCCATTATTTTTTAAGCAATATTTTGATGAGGTTTCACATCACTAAATGACATTACAGTCCTTATTGAAGATAAATTTCGTGAAAAACATGGATCTATTTTTCTTTACCATTATTTGGTTTTCAATAATCTTCCAACTGCTGTAATTCAAAAACCAGTTCAATTAATTTTGTCAAAATTTGCAGGATAAGGATATGTACGAGTATTTAGGGTCGTGTGTTTTAAAACATACGAAAATTTCATTACAATCAGTTCGGCAGTTCTCGAAAAAAAACTTTTTATTTTTGAAAATGATAATTCAAGCTTCAAACTTGATTTTTTTGAAAATAGAATTTTTAAATTTAAAAAATTCTAGCGCAACAAGTCCCGCTAGAAAAGCAGGTTTTTGACTGATGTTGCAGGGGTGTCATGAATCCTAAGAAAAGCATCGATTTTTGACCGCATTTTTGCTAATATCTACTGAACCGTAAAAACCGATCGATTTGAAATTTCTATCAGATCTAGATCTCATCGCCATTGACCTCTGGGGCAAATTACAGCTCTATTGCTTCGGCTGTTCGTCTGTTCTCGTGTTCCAAAGAAATAGGTACATACGCGCGGAGCGAGAAAGAAAAAAAAAAGAAAATATATGAAGAAATATGAAAATGCGAGATGGGTATTTTTGTAATCTGGAGATCATGAAACGAAAAACTATGATGGTCTCGTGCCCTATTGTGAATTGTGAAAGTCAGACCAATATTGAAAGGAGGTGTTCTCTCGAAAACCTGCTAATTTAGTCGATTAAGACAAATTGTTGACAAATTCAGATCAATCGGCGCAAAACTGAGCCATAAAAACGCATTCCCGTGAACGTCTTTTTTCAACGTATTGAAACTACTACACCTTTCAGGAGATATTGTTTTCTGTTTAATCTGTTCCGCAGTTAGGATTTCCATGACGTCATAAGGATTTGAAGAAGGCGATTGGTTGAAATAAAAAATACATTTTCCTTATTCGTTGAAGCTTTGTGACGTCATGGAATTATTAATATTGGAATAGACGATAAAATACTGGTAATACGAATTCCTCTATCAAAAGCATTCATCGGCTAGAAAATTATTTTTCCAACTTGAGGCACCATGTCATAATTATTATACATATTATGTATAGTATCTAGATCACATCACATATTATATTCCTCCAAACAAATAAAAGGAGATGGAGGGAAACAAAAAAACAAAAAACGAAACTATTGTAAAAGGGTGACTTGAAAAGGGGAGAGGGTATACAAACATGGAAAGGCAGGACTGGGAAAGAGTTACAGGGCCTGGGGGCCAGAACATTAACTCATTCTTAAGTACCGGCGTAATAACGTTGACAGTAGTAGCTGTAGAGCAGAAGTCATGGCGACGGTGAGGGTGTGGGCCGGTGCATGTACATCGGCGGAGTGCTGGTGGACGCCTCGACGTTATTCTCACCCATAGACAGGTCGCAGGGCAGCGGAATGTCCGGCGGCCTGTGCTCCTCTTCGGGGCTGGGCGACGATAGGAACTTGCGTACGTACTTGGGATAGTGGGTCTTCTCGTGCGCCTTCAAAATGGTCGACCTCGAAAACGTCTTGCCGCAGAGGGAGCAGCGAAATGGGCGCTCGCCGGTGTGCACGCGGCAATGGTCCTTCATATGGTGGCGCAGTTTGAACGCTTTGCCGCAGAACTCGCACTTGAATGGGCGGTCGCCAGTGTGCGCTGGCAGGTGGCCGATAAGCGCGCCCACATCCGGAAATGCTTTGCCGCAGAATTTGCAAACTGCGCCGGGTGTCTCAGCGGCAGCTGCCGCCTCAATCGCTGACTGTTGCGCATCCAGTGGCTGCGGCAGCTCAACAAGCGGCGCGCGCAGCGGACTCCACTCTGCGAGTGGGCCGACGCAGCTGGCGCCACCTGCGCCATTACCGCAAGCAACACTCACGCCCACGCTGGAGGCGCTTTCGTGCGCAGCGCTTCCGATGATTGCGCCGGCTGGCGATAGGGTGCCAGGCACTGCGCAAACGACGGCCGCCGCTGCGCAAGCGATGGCGCTCGCATGGTGCACCGGCGCAAACGGTGAGCCGTACGGCGGCGGTGGCGCAGGCAGCGCACTCGACTGACTTTGACTTTGTTCGCGGTATTTCAACGTTCCGAGGCTGTGCGAGAGGATGTGTCGCGTTAATTTACTCTGATGCGGAAATACTGCTCCGCAATAAGTGCACGTGTACACGGCTTGTCTTTCGAACAAGTCCTGTAACCAAACAAATAAGATCATCAACTTCGGTGGCTGTTATCATGAATTTCTTTTAGACGGGATAACGAAATGTTTGAAAAATAATTCATTTACATATTTATATTCTTCAATTTTTCTAAATTTCTAACCAGAATTTGAAAAAAAAAAAAAATCAAAAACGAAGAATATGTCTTGAATGTAGGGGGAAAAAAATGAAAATATGAAATAAATTTGCGGAATAAGAATGTTTTGAAAAAAATCTCTCAGCCCAAGAAGTTGACGATCATTTGTTTGGATATAAATGTACGAAGAAGAGAACGCGACTCTCAAAAAAAAAAAAAAATAGAAAAAAAGAAAAAAAGAAAAAAAATTAAAACAAGACAGAAAAAACTCAGAAAAAAATTATAGGTTGAAATAAATTTTAGAAATAGAAAATTACTTTTTTTTCCTCTATTAATATGGTCCTGGAAAATTCTGACAGTAAAATTAAAAAAAAAATTTAAACAACATAAAATACGCAAAAATCGCCAAAAAATGAAAGTCAACTTCTTGAAAGCGAAAAAAATTTCCAATTATAGAAAAGGTAAAGAGAAAACAAGAAAAGGAATTCACAAAATAAAAACGGTGACATAAATGATATTTAAAAAAAAAATTATATAAAAAAAAATCAAAATCTAATAACGCCCATACGGTGGAAATATGCTACATGAAAGAGAAAAAAAAAGGGTTACGGTTTGAGGCAATCAAGAAGTTAAAGAGTCAAATTCAGATCAAAATATTCTAAATACGTCCAAATTAATACAGAAAATAAGTAATTTATTTTTGTTTCCACTTAAAGAATGAAACTCCATGGAAGTGAAGTGATAATAATATTAAGCTACACGAAAATGCTTATTTTCAGGTAAAAATGTTTTTTTTTGTCGAGGGTAAAAAAAAAAAAAGAGGAAGATCAATTTTCAGGTCCAAAATATTTTGCTCATTTTAAGAAATACGATTGACTACATCATAATTCACAGCAGATGATTTTGAAGCAAATAAAAAAAAATAAAATGGCAAGTACCTAGTACCTACCTTAACAATTTATAATCTGTACAAAATAAGAATGATAATGAGCAAGAATCTTGACGCTGCGGTGATAACAAATATACCTGTAAAGCTATAATCGCTTACATCACTGAATAGAAAAAATTACAATTGACACTTTTTTAAAAGAAAAATTCACATTTTCACATTGGTCAGCGTGACTAAGTTTCATGTTGAATTTCATACTTTTCAAAAAGGGACCATGCATGTAAAACCATATCTTACGGTGAGAAAGCAATTAACTGAGAAAAAACCGCTTACAGTTCACAATGTTTTCTATAAGGTTTAGTTGTTCCAAATTTTCTCAAGTTGATAATTTAAATGAAAATCAGTGGCGTAACTAACTTTCGATTTGGAGAGGAAAACTCAGGAAATTGATGTAAAATTCAAACTCTCCAAAAATTCAAGTTTTGAGTTTTTAAGAAACAGTTGGACTCATTTAAAGCCGTAAGACATTTGCAAATGGGCTGTGATCTGGAGGAGGATTTTGTAAACGTGTTAAACCGGTTCGTATTGGTGAATTTGTTAACAATTTCTACTTTGAGTAAAAATTGTTGGTCGATTTCAGCGACAAGGACGTTTCAGTGCACCTGCTTTAGCAGAACAGCCGTTTTCATTAGCCTTAAACCATTAATTAGCGTTGCCAAATTAAATTGGATTAAAAATCCCGGCTTCCGGGCAAACAATTTGAAGATAAAAAAAATCCTTTAAACCGCTTCTTACGGAGGAAATTTGAATTTATTTCCCACTAAAAAAAAAGGCTAACAGCCTGTAAAATTTCAATTGGAAAATTTCAAATTACAAGAATAAAATATTTACCATAGTAATATCATCTCTTATCTGAATAATATTTGGAAAATTGAGAAAAAGTCCCTGAAATCTCTAAAAAATCCCTAAAATCTCTGAATTTCCAAAATATCCCCGGCTTTAACTCTGACATTTTTCAAGGCAATAAAAAGTCGTTGGATCGTGAAATCGCTGATGAATGTGAACGATTTCTTTCGCTCAAAATATATTTAAAAGTATACTTCAAAATTTTATGGGGGAGACGGTGTCCAGAATATTTTTAGAGGGGTCTATGGCCTCCCTCGGACCCCTCCTTGTGAGCCACACTGATGAATGTATTTTTCAATTATTAGCTAACTCGCCGTAAAGCTGCGTACTCACTTGAGCAATTTTGTTTAAACGCACGAAAAGAAAAAATTTATAATTTCTATTGCAAGCACTGCATAATTATTTTTTCTTATCTAGAACAGATTATATTGATCTACTATAATCATTATATTACAGCATTAGAGTATTATGTTATGCACCTATCACATGCTCAGATTCTATTCATATTCTTATTAATCTTAACTTGAGGTATCAACAACAAATATAATTACAAGAATATTTCTACAAGAATGCATTTCCTCAAGAAAGTAATTAATATATTCGTCAGCACCTACTCAACTTGAAAATAAAAAATCGGTCGACTGTATATCATTATCGAAAAATTAAAAAATTTTACTGATTGACTTTACCTTTGACTACTAGATAACTTTTCAAGAAGTTGCACTTTCTCGTCTTGTAACATATTATATGGAAGCGGGAATTACATTAATTCTAAGAATAAGGTTTTTAATTATATATGGAGTACTTCCACAGTGAAATCCGATAAGGCCAAATGGCGAATGAACTGATGCGAAGAACCTGAGATAATCCAACTTATTTATTTGGATATTCCATGCTTGATAAATATAATAACCCTATGGGCAAAATATTTTGAAAACGGATCCGTTTTATTCCGGGTTATAATCCGTTTCTGGATTATAACCCGGAATTTTCCTGTTTTCCGGCTTCTAAAACGGATTTCGAACGGATTGTAATCAGTCTTGCCGGAAATGAGTCCGGATTATTTTCCGTGAAGGCTGTTTTATCATATTTGTTGGCCCGGGTTATAATCCGTGAAACCGTTTTACAAGCGGATTTAGAAAAATTGCCCAAAAATTATCACTGATTATAATCAGGAAATCCGTTTTACAAACGGATTTGGAAAATTAATCAAGATGACAAAAATAACTGCAAATTTTCAGATCCGATGGTCGAAAATAAAAACGGACTGACAACGGATAAAATTCTCATTTTGCGGATCATTTTCTCATTTTTTGCCCATCGGGAAAATATAGGTACGAATAAAGATAAGGGAAAGAGGGTTCATTCAGGGCTAGATAAGTACAAAGTTTCAAGTGGAAATTCCAAATGGGAGGGGCTAGCATTTCTACAGCCCCACCCACAGTTTTTTGCAAATATCTTTGGAAGCGGATAAGCAAAAATTCTAAAACTTACGACACAAGTTGAGCACAATTAGTGCGCCAAATTTCAGGTTGAAATTCGAAATGGTGGAAGGGCTGGGGAAATGGACCTCGTAAAATTAATAGAACAATGATATAAGAGTTGTAAAATAAATGCCATCAAAAATTGCAGACCCATAATTTTGGAAATGGGGCTCAAAGTTAGTTCGAAAAAAAAAAGGGTTACTTTCCGGTGACTAACAGATGTTTCTGCCTTTGGGCTGGAGGAGTGGAAACGAAAGACAGCAGATTTTTATTTCAAGTAGTTTTCACTTCATGAAAATCGATATTCTAACAAAACTTGCGTTTAAATTTTTTCTGTAAAACCTATGGCATGTTCACTTTTTTGCATTTTGGACTTATACCGAGTTCATAATAGTTAACACATTCTTTTCGCTTTTAATTTTCTCTCATCGTTCTACCACTCTTGACATAGATAAGACATAATAATAAAACACGTTTCATTTCTTGTAAAAACTTTCAGATAAAAAAATGTATTAAAGCACTTTGTTGCAGGATAGGTGTTGATGCGATACATACGAAAAAAAAAAAAAAAAAAAGGTGAGAAAAAATGAGCTTGTTTGGAGGCTAAAACAAGTAGACAAAAACCTCCACAATGAATGAATTTAAAAAAAAAAAAAAAAATGGAAAAGTAAAAAACTAGGTAACTATTATTCTGTGCTGTAGCTAAAGTCACGTATCGTTAATGGTGATGGTAAATTTTTCATTTCATTCAAGGATATACGTACTACAGTTATCTTTGGAGGAGTTCTCGAAAGGACTTTAGAAATTGCCATCGTCCCTGTATAGAGCTGTACGTCTGTACTCAAAAGAGGAGAATGTTTTGTAAGCAGCGAATACCGAGGAAAAAACTCGAAAGCTCGAATATTATACTTTCATTAAAAAAGAACAAAGAGAGAAGAGAGCACATTTTAATAGGTTTTTCAGTAGGATACGTGAATGGCCTATACACATTCGAAGATTGAAAATTTACAAGTTTCTGATTATTGAAAAACATTTCAAAACTCAAAAAAGCTAAGCAGTATAGTTGGAGTTATAGAGGAAATAAAATTTATAATATTCGGATTCTCATAAGTAAAGCCTTGGAACTTGAAGAATAAAATGGCTAAAAATTATCCTTAACCAAAGGTATTTTTTTTACTCATCTTATTCCACAGTGTGATGACAATTCTCAGCCTTTATATAGCTCCTGACGAAAAATACTCTTAGATCGTCGAACCAATGGACAAAATGTAGATTAAAGAAAATGCTTTTCAAACGTACGCTTCAAGTAAGTACCCGCGATGACTTATCTTTTCACGCGGTGTCCAATTATGACGGCAGAATGTGCTGAATAAATAGACGTTTAAATTGAATTTTTAAACACAAACTCGTCGGAAATAATTTATATGAATAGGCAATTTAACGCGATGGCCTGAACCAAATTGCGGTTTTTTTAATTTTTTTTTTGTCGCCGGGTCTACTCGTCTAATTAAAATCAAATTATATGTAAATCATATTCGCCATTTATGTTGCGTCTGAAAATTTTAGTTTTTATTTTCTTCTCCACTGATGGCTTCGAACTAGTTTTGCCACATGCGATTTGCAAATAGTTGCCAGCTGAATTACAAAAGTCTCAGTATATTTTTCGTCTATTGCAGTACGATGTTAAATCACCTTTTGATAGAAAAAATTCAGTCTATTTAATATTTAAAAAAAAAAATTCATTCGAAAACAAACGTGGTCAAAAAGTGTGAGATACAAAATTAAAAAATTACCACCATAGTAAAATGCTTTATAATAACATTTATTTTTTCATGTTAGGTATACATTTTTTTAAATAAAGTTGTTAACACATCAAAAAACACAGCAACTTTTGGCATTAAAGGTATCGATACCTGCACTCAGATAATACAAATTCAATGTGAAACCATTCGTCTAAAACTTTGTTTAGTCTCGTCACTATTTCAAGTAACAGTATTTTGAATAACGAATAATTCCATAAATATGAAATGAAACTGTCAGGACCAGCAGGACATATTTGCAAAAAATCAGCACTTACGACCAACAAACGTACCTACCTTCGAAAACAATAAACTTTTCTTCAGAGCAAACTGAAATAGCAACACATAAGCAATAATAACACCATGGATGAGCATTTAGTAAAGAAGATGTTCGCGTTTACAGAAGTATGTAATCCTGAAATACGCTGCTTATACTTTTTGAGCGACATTCAGTCTCACGCTAACTTGCCTTTTCCGCATTCATTTGAAATGAGAAACAACGAAGCGAGAATTTCAAGATTTCGTTTATACTAGCGTACAATTTGTGGAACAGTATTAATGAAAAAAGAAGCAAAAATGAGCGAACAAACCATTTTCAAGAAATAAACCAAACAGGTGTCAAAATTTTACTCAAGTTATTTTATAAGAATCAAACCGGCAAAAATAGTTTTTAGACTGACAGCAAGAAAACGATTACCCAAGTCATCAACATATGAATAGAAAGTGGGTAGTGGGTCTACTTCTTCTTGATCTTATCCCCCTTAAAAGTACATGAAAGTAATCATTTTCAGTTTTCCGACAAAAAATTACTTAACATAAATTTTCTGAGGAAAGTTTTCACGTCGAAATCACTCCTTATTAAATTTTCTACTGTCATTCGTATCATTCTTCAGTTAGGCAGGCTTTTAACGAAGAGAGCTACAGGATTTCAACAATGACTCACTTTTTTCATAAATGTGATGAGTTTCAAAACGACGAGTAAAATCCGAGTCCATAGAAAGTTGAAAATGGCATCAAAAATAATATACTGCAAATTACACTGAAATCTGATTTTAATCGTCTGAAATTGTTCGAAGGCGAAGATTGGAGGAGAAATGTGACAAAATTTGTAAACGTGCTTTCAAAAGGAGTAACGTGTTCGTTCTCCCTTCTTCATGATATATTTTGTTCTCAACAGTTCTTTAAGGTACTCATCTACTTTTTGTTTACTTACACTTTCGATTGCCATGTAAGGAGGCGGATATAAGTCTTTCCATTTTCTCTATTTTTCTATTTTTCTGTAGCTTCAGAATTGAGATACAAGTACAATATTGTTGAGATTATTTTTCCAAAAGTTGGACTTTCAGCCTGATGCACACAAACATGTGATAGCTTAGCCCAGTTCAATGGGATTTCACATGAAAGTGTTTTTTGCTCTCCTGAAAAATTATAAAAATCAACTTTTCATGTGACTGAAATTTCGATCTTCTGAAAGCGAAAATCATGGATGTATCATCAGAAAACTATCAAAACACGTTCCCAAAAAATAAAAACTTATCATTATCTGAATCTGCAGTAGACACATTGTAGCAACTTTTTTCTGTTCAGTAGTCGTCAAAGTTTTCTAATAAATTTCCTTTAAAATCATCTTTTAGCACTGATATTATGTAATTATTATGCTTCCGTTTAAATTATTTACGACCATCTTTAGAGTAATAATAATTCAGATGACCAAACGAAATACATGAAAACCAACAACGAGAACTACTTTTTAAGCGTACGCATAGCATGCAAAATCAAAATTTCCAATACGTGTGAAGGTAAACCTATCAACAATTTACAGCAAACCAATCATTGTGATAAAAGCTAAGGCCTACGCCAACGAACACCATTTTCGCAACACAAATTTTCCAGGAGAAAAAAGGATGAAAAAAGAAAAAAAAAAGTAAAATACCTATAGTGAAAAAATTCAACACAACTGTGGGCACTTACCGATTCTTGTATATATCTACTGCTACAATCGGAACCATTATTGCCACCAGAACTTCTTTCTTCATTTTTTATATCGCAGTCGCTATTTGGTTCTTTCTTTAGGGACTGTAAACGATAAAAATGTATTAGTTCAATCTTAACTCAAAATATTGTAATATCTACGAGTATAAAGAACCATAATTTTTCAATAGAAACCAAAAACCATCATCAACGAAGTGAAGCTCGTTACAAATATACATATTATTATGTAGTATTGAAAAGATTTTATAGCAATCGATATAGGGTAGGAAATATATTTCCTCATTTCATGGATCATAAGTTTTCTCTGAAATTTCAGCTTAGAGTATTTTGAATGATTCGCTAGGTACTTATTGAAAAAAAAAAAAAAAATTGAAATGCATATTACAGCATAAGAGACAGAAGTTTTTATCAAATGCGGATAACATAACATCCTCAGGAAATACTTCAACTTAAATTCATCCAGTGAGGAGATACATTCATATGTATTCTTTTCTGGATAATTCATGTATAGCTCATATGCACTAGCCATATTTTACATACAAGCAATTCACGGAAAAGAGCATTTGGAATTTTGGAATAGGACAAAGGATATCCTTAGAAATGGATTCAGAGGGAAAACATTTTGAAAAATGACATTCGAGGAAATGGCCGTATGGAAATTGGAATCTGTTCTCAATAATGACAGACATCGCACAAAACACGAGTACTGAAGAATATAAATAAAAAGCAAAGCCAGGATTAGTACTGAGGATCTAATAATAATATTCTCGATGAATAAATCGAACAATGACAAACACATTGAGTCATTAATAATTTTTCTGGCCCATAAGAGATTATGAAAAAATGTTTATTCATTCCATTATGAATGTAATTTTCGAAATACTTGATAAAAATCCGTTCCGGATATATAATTTTCTTATTCGAGTGGATATGGAACTATGAAGTTAAAATATTCTCAATTTTTTAAAGAGATGGTCGATATTTTTAGAGTTACACGGGTATCCCCGTTCCAAGTATCTCTCCTTGCGCACTTACATCATAATGTGGAAGCCTTATGGCTATAACATGACTATCAATGTAAAAAATTTGAAAAGTGAATACGTAATAATTTTAATCGCCCTTTTATTCGACCAACAAACTCTAATTATCCGGCAAAAACCGTATTTATCAGAATTATGAGTCAAACAAAAGTGCATACGTGTAGAACGAGAAATTTCTTCGTCATCGATGACTTGAAAAATTCTTGCGCGAAATAACTATGTAGAGTTTACAGGACAAGAGAAACGTGCAAAGGTACAAAGTACTAGGGCTACCAACAAAATTTTACAAAAAATTATGATTGTTTCTTACCAATAAACAATTTTAAAAATGAAAATAAATAATTATTAAGACTTAAACCAACTTTCATTTTGAAATACGCGTCACTATACTTCAGGTTTGATTATAGTCTACATGTTTACATTGCTTTAAGGGAGTTTGCATAGTTCGTCATGATTGTGAAAGAAAAAATTATGATGGTCTGCTGTTCATGATTTTATCTTCAATTCTAGACTTGGACACTAGTAGGACCAATCTAAAATTTCAGGATATATTTTAAATTGCAACAACTAATGTATTCAATTACAGCCTTGAAACATTTGTTTTTGTCTAACCATTAGGACACGAGCCTCCTTGATCAACTATTTATAAATTATACAAGGGTTTTTTCATGACTGGCGAATAGTTATGAAAGATTAAAGAAATGTAAATAAAATCGACTCTAAGAATAGAGGGTATAGAAATATGACAGCAGTCAAAAGTTGCGAAAATTTGTTGTCAGAGAAAAATTTAATGAAAATATCAACCCTTTTAAGTTCATTTCAGAAAGGCTTGAACTCTCTATCTGACGTATAGCAGGGCTATGTTGGCATTAAATTCTTCACTAGCGGCAAAGTAAGTTAGTCCTATTTGTACACAAAGTGCGGCACTATAGGACGTATAAAGTTTGATCAAGTTCTAATAAAATTCAAAATAAAAATAGAATTCGAAACTGAGTTCTAGAAAACTTTTCTTATTTAGATCTCATCAAAAAGAACGCACAAATTTTGTAATCCAAGATACTCGTATATGGAATAAAAAAAGGAAGGTGAAATAAATAAATAAAAACTTAAAACGCGTATAGAACTTACTCCTCGAGTGAGCTCCAAAAGTGCAGAACTCGAAAAGGAGTCAAGTTCTCGGGTCTGAGTTCTAGTAGCAAAAAAGAACAGCTAACTAGAAAAATTATTTCTGCACTATTTCAAATAGAACGGCCATTTCGAGATTTTTTTTTGAAAAAATGTAAAAAAGGCAACTTTCTTACAAATAGAACGAACCAAAATATGAAAACTTTTTGTTTGACTCGAGTTTATTAAACAGTTATATAGCCAAATCAAACTCCGCATTCAACCACTAAAACACTTAATAAATTTATCAAGTAAGTCCTTAGTTGGCCCATGTTGAAAAACAAAATTTTCAAATACATCCCTTTATAATTTCTATATGTTTGAGCTTTCATATTGGCATATTACGTATAGATGGCTGACAACTGGCCGAATAACTGATAATTACGAATTTCAGACGACCATGACCCAATGTTACAATTTTTTCCCGGGCTATTAATTTTCGTTTATACGATGCCGCGAAAATAAATGAAGCGAAGTGCAAGAAAATAAAAATTCTAAATTTTTTACAGCCTATTACAACACGATTTTGATAGTGAAATACGTAACTTTCATTTGCTTCGTAGGCAAAAAAAAAAACCGTTCATACATACACCAATAATTTATTTCCTTATAATGTGAAAACAAAATCATCATTTTCCTCAGTAATTGTCCTTACGAACGAAATAGGAAAGGATTCAAAGAATGATCAATATTCCAAATTCATGCATTTGCACTTCTTTCGAAAATCGCATACAAAAATTCTAACTTTGATGCACGTCTATTTTTCTTTTTTTTTTTCATTTTCCAAATTTTAATTACGTATCTTAGTTTGAATATCATATTTAGATGTTAACACATTAAAAGATGAACCAGAGATTAACTAAAACTTGATTTCATTTTTTTTAATGCATTTCGACTATTTTCGAACACAAAACCACAAAGCACGATGAACTCTCCCATTAGTGAGAAAAGACAAACAAAAAATGTTCAAATAACTCGTGTTACCCTCGAAATGATATTTTGTACGATGCCTGCGTATTTTGCTGCATGATAAGAAGAGGATGCACTTGCCATCCTCTTCTCATGGGTTATCATAAAAATAACATATCCACCGCATTAACTTTCTCACCAAAAATTAAAAAAACCCAACTTCAAACATTTTATCAATATCGATGCAATGCGTCTCTTTTCATCTGCCGATAAAGCTTAAAAATTGCCAATTAATTTTTTTTCCCCATATTCACTTCAATGCAATTCGTTGGTGAACAGACGAGAAATGAAAGAATATCATTGTTATCGCAATGCACACACGTGTCATTTTTTATCAGTCTTTTAAAATGAATTACCGAGAAAAATGCGATTGAAAGATTCGAAAAACATGATTTTGATTATTTTTAGTCAGCCTATGATAAAAAGTACCAACTTTATTTTTCAAAACAATTTTGTAACGAGTTATCTTTCCATTTCATTAGTGATTACAACAACAATGTTAGCGGTGACTAATTTTAGGAATGGAGAAATGAAAAGTTCGTCACTTATTTATGGAATGATGAAAGTGAGATTTTGAGGACATTTCATTATTTCAACTCCTATAAAGGGAAGAGGCCCCCTCACTGTGAGATAGTGTGTACAGTGAGGAAATTGAAATAACTCTGCAGTAAATTACGTTTGTACAGATTGAAATTTAAACCAAACGCAGTGCTGAGTTTTATCGTCTAATTGATACAATATAATATTAACTTCACCTTTTATCAACCGAATAAAAGAAAAAAATTTGAGGGTATTTGAGAAAAGAAATTGATAATGTATTTTAATCTCACCGATGCTATATTATAGGCTATAGAATTTTTTGCCTTATCCCCACAATATTTTAGTTACAATTTGTACTCGAAACCAATGTGATAGCATAGTTTTTCGCCTTATTAGGTTTGGCAACAATGTTGCCCAAACCTATTAAAATCACTTTATTTTTTTAAAATACAGAATTTAGCATGGAGTAGACAGAGACAGAAAATGGAGGTTGGTTCTTTTATCCTTGTTGATTGTTTTCATTTCATTTTTAAATACAGCATTTTTACCTTATTATTTTTTTTAATTACAGCATTTTATTTTTAATACAGCATTTACCTGGGTGTAGAAAATAAAAATTTTTATTTATTCTGAAAGATCGAGTTGTATTGCAGATTGGTAGTACCTATGTATGATTATGATGTGATGTTTGTTGAATTTCTTTTTATTTTTATTTATCAAATTCGTTTTACTTTTTATCCTAAATTTTTTTTGCATTAATGTGTTGCATATCATCACATTCATGAATAATGAATACGTAAGGTATTTTTGCTCTTTTTCACAGATATCTAGATTTTTTTCCCTAGAATATTTCATTATTTTTGAGTTTTGACACTTTTTCTCTGACTTTTTGATGTCTGGGCTTTTTCCTCGTTTTATTTTGCTTTGTTGATTTTTTTTTTTTTTAATTTCATCTAATTTCATTCGTTTGATTTATTATTATTATTTAAAATTTTTTTTTATTTTCTTTCTCTTATCATTTTATCTTTTCCTTTGCCATTTGCCAAACCTCTTGCAACTTTTTCAAGTTGCTTGTTATAAGAGGTGTTCGATAGACATGAATGTTAATATAACAGTGAGACATTTAGAAAAATGATTAGTACGATTTTTCAAAGTGATTGAATATTATGTACGAATGCAGTTTATTAACCGAAATTTGATAGAAATTTCTCAAACTAGGTAAATAAATAATCATTTTGATTGAATGAATGTTGTATGGGTGCACCACTTACGTCTCACTGTAAGAATCACCGTGCCAAGACTAAGACAATTTAGGGGTAGTTTTTTTTAGTCTCATAAGAAGGCGACAGTAGAAAAAATTTATAACTTTAGCGTGATTAAATTAAAGGCATAGCTGCAGCTATCTTTAATGCATGCATGTATATGTCAAAAAAAAAAAATCTTTGAGCTATTATAAATCTCCCAAAAAGTGTCTCACATGTAGGTGCCTCTGCCTTTGTCGTGATAAATATCGTTCATAACTTGCTCGTTTAGTAAGCTATTTCATACTTATACAAAAATTAATGATATGTTTCTGTTCTCACATGCAGTGATGCAGTCAGAAATTTGTTGAGGAAGGAGCTGAATCTTGAAATCCCCAAAAGACTGAAATTATACAAAAAATTCGCGCGAAGCATAAAAAATTATTTTATTCCCTCTTTTCTTGATGGAATTTGACGGCTAAAAAAGACTTCAGCTCTCTTCACCCTCCTTGGTTACGCCACTATTCAACTGGTTTTATTAGAAATGGTAACGTAGATACAAAGTTCCATTTAGAGAGCGAATTTCCAGCAAAAAAATGTATTTTATTTAAAAAAATAAACATTTGATTCAGCAGGTCAAGTCTGGAAAATAGTATGGGGGAGGGGAATAAACGCAGAAATAGCCTGTAGGCGTAAGTGTAAGTGGGTAAGGTATACCTCTCGTACTTTTCAGGTAACCAATAATAGTTAGATTCTGTTTCGAGAAGTTTAAAACATGTACCCAGATAATAAACTTATTTCATTTATCACGACCAAAATAATATTAACTATAATAAACTGAAAAAAAATTCATCTAGTAAAACGCTCACAGTGTAACATGGTCTGCTCTGAAAAAACTTCGAAGTATAAAATACTTCAAGGTCCGGATGCATATTCGAAAAAAAATGTTTTCGAAAATTGAATAATTATAAAGTATCTTATACATTTTACTTACCAAATCTAAGATACACGTAAGATCACACACCATGATTTTATCACAATAATCAGAGACAATGGAAAAAATATAACTATACGGTTAAAATGAATTATCAACCATCAAGTCAATGAAATTCTGATATGAAAATTTCAACTTTCGCCGAACATACCAACCACCATGCAAACACACTGATTGCTAAAAACAAATTACGAATTTATCTTATTTTCCGTCACTTTTATACCGAAGAGCATTTGCAGAAAATATATGAATGATAACGAATTGGCAGCACTGCAACGATCAGTACAAACTCACATAAAAGTTTTGATAAAATGTAATAATGGGAAATCCGCGCAGGATACGGGAAATTATAAGGTAAAAAGATCTATTTTTAAACATTAATCAGATTTTCCGACATTTTATCAACTTTTTAGCAGGTTTTTTCATCTATACTGTCATTCAAAAATCAGTGTTTAGTTGAAGGATTGCTGTAATGGCCACATATCCGATTATAAAAGTGGGGAAATTTTGCCTGCATTTTGTGTATTGAGTTTTGAACAAAAAATAGCGAATATTGAGGGGGATCATATAAACCTATGCAAGGTTTAAATGTGGAATTTTTAATTGCAGATATTTTCATTAGGAAATTCTTTCAAGTAATTTGAAGTTTTGAAATCAAGTTTTTCATACTACATTTTTCTTTTCTCGAAAAAAAAGAAATTGCTATTTTGAACTTGACCCCCTCCCAAAACTCAAACGTTCAATATTATTTTATGTTTTGGAACGTCTAATACAAAACACTAGACCAACTCTAAATTTTCTTTATGGCATTTTTGTTTGACTGAAATTTTTGAAACTATACATCCCTCAGGACAATTATGCATGCGATTGCTTGGAAAAACTCCAGTTCATACAAAGAAGTTCAAGATAATGTACATAAAAATATTGGTCTAAATCTTACTATCAGTAAATTTTGACTTTGGTCCTTTTGGTTTTTAGGTCCAAAATTAGTCCATGGCGGTATAACGCATAAAATTTTAGCTGCATCTAGGTGCATAAAATGACGACGCATCATTAAAATGCAACATAAAATCATAAAGACATTATAAAATTTTGATAGTTTTACGAGTGATAAATAAGTGTACATATAATAATGTTTAATAGGCTGCGATATGACTATTAAAATGGAACTGGCAAGTTGCAAATGCATATAAAACTGCTTCGATAGGGCGTCTGAATAAAACTATACATATACATATATGTACGACAAGGCTGCCAAATAGCTGTAAAAATTTACTGCATTTTAAAATTTCAATGACGGCTGCACCTCTTTTAATGTAAAGCCAATACATAGTTGAAACTTGAAAGCGAGCCGAAATATTTAAAAATATGAATTATCTGTAGATATAAATAAGTGAATAAAATTTCACGAATTCATGTAAAAGCTCGACAAACCGAATATCACCTCCAGCGATTTGAAGATGCTAAAGAGGTAAACGGCAAGATTGAAAATTCAATTTTATTAATGCTGCGATATATGTGACGTGCGCTATTGAGAATTTCCAAGTAATTTCCTCAAAACATTGTTTACAGGGAAATATGGTTAGGTCGTGAAGGCGCAGAGAGAAATAATTATGATAGAGGCAAGGTTGGCAGCAGCAGACTAGCTCCGTCATTTCAGTATGTCGACGATTATTTTCAATAATTTTACCGCAACTCCCACAAATTCATCATATTCCAGAACGTATCAAGTCATTGCCATCTTTACCCGATCTGCAAACTGTGACACAAATGTGGAGGAGAAATGTGCCGCAGACGTGGCAAAAATTCAACCAATCAGGAAGCAGTGGCACTGTTGTGACACTGATGTGACCCACTGGAAAAATTATAAGTCACAACAGTGTCACAAAAGTCACATTTCTCCTCAACATGTGCGTCACTTTGCAGATCGTTGCAGATCGGATAAGAACCTGCAGGTTCGTGATCCAAATAGTAAGAGGGTGAATCAACCAGGCATTCTCTTGTACATATAAATCTTGAATATGGACCTGCCAACTCGACTCATCGAGTAATCACACAAATTGTTAGGAAGGAAAACAATTTTTTCATCTCTCCTGAAAAATCACTTTTTTTGACTCGATGGAGTTTAAAAAGATGCGCCTTATATAACAGAATATGCTTTCAACCGGTGACCATATATATTTCCTTGAATGAAAATTCAAACGATGAAGTAAACCTTCGAGAAATATGAAACGATAAAGCAAAATCAATATTTCAATGGCCGAAAAAGAAATTTCGGAAAGATCAATTTCAATACATAGTCGACTTGATACATTTAAAGAAAGATAAGAAGTAATTAGTGCACTTGACTGCAAACGATAATTGAACGTACTTGTATTTCATCGTACAGATAAGTGGCAAAGTTCATCAAATTAACTTAAGACACATGAAAAAAATTTGATAACAATATTGTACTTTTAAAAAATCCGCCTTTAATAGGCAAATAAAAATTTTTCCATGTTTGATAAATTTTTTTTTTCATAAGTCGTGTTAATTATACAGTAGAAATTGGTTTAACGAACACCGACTTGAGTGAACAGCCTGTTATAACGAACAAAATACCTAGTCCCGGCAAAATTCCATAAGGACGTATGAAAAAAAAATCTGATAGAACGAACATCCTATTTAGCGAACAACTGGTTATAACAAACCTTAAAATGATGGATGTTCGCTCAAACCGGCGGACAATTATCTTGAATACATGTATATTTATGTTTGAAAGATAGAAACAATCAATATTTTTCATGTTTATTTTAGTGCTTCTTATGAGTTCATGTAGTGAAGTTCAAGTGCATAAAAAAAATGTCATCCAAAGTGCAGAGGAAAAATTTTCTACAATTTCGCTAATACTCTTTAATTTCACTATGTTTCCATCTGAACGAACAAAAAAAAAAAATCAGTTTCAAAGAACAGTTCGCTGTAAGTGATTTCACTTTCAACGAACTCCTGTTACAACGAACAAAATTTGCAGTCCCCCGGAGTTCGCTATAACCAATTTCTACTGTACATTAACTTATGTACAGCAGTAGTCTGCAGACTGTACTACCATGAAATCTTTTGTGGAAAAAACGGTTCATTTTTTTTTGGAAACATCGATATATCTTACAGATCTTAATCTCCCATACGACGTCACAATAACATTACCTTAGTCCGAATGACTAAGGACAGGTATTACAAATTTCAGCTACTGATTTACCAGATATCATAGTAACTGAAAATACTCTGGACTTTCTATTATAATAGTCTGTTAAATTAATAGTAACCTGTTTTGTAATACTGGCCCCAAGCCGAACCCACATCTACTATTTTTGCAGTTTCTTTGTTTCGTGCATTTCATCATGGCATTATTCAACATCCATAATTTGCACGTGTATTCCTGATATTGTTTCGTCGTTGAATTAAATCATGCGTGTCTCGAATTGAGGTAATTATTTATGACCTTGTTTTGACGAGTAAAATTTTTTTTTGTAATTACCGTTTTGTTCCTCTATATATTTTCGACATAATATGGTGAAGAGACTAGAAGTTTTTTTTGTTAATTTTTTTTCTTCATAAAGCATAAAGTAGAAGTCCAGCAACAACATTTCTAGAGTTAAGAAAATCTAAAAAGAAAGAGATGAAGAAGAGAGAGAAATTTTCAACAATTAATCTGCAAGTAAATACAGGATGTCCCAGTTGGCATCATTCATTTTTTTTAAAATCAAAATTCTGAACGAAAGTTTTAGCCTTTACTTCAAACTGAAGGGGCTGTATTTATTCCCTCCTTGAGATGAAAAAATTTCAAGTATAACTTCTCAGAATAGGTATAACGATAGTTACGACGCTGAATTTTTCAAACTTCATAGCAATGAGGCTTCTTCAATTTCAAATCCAGGTTTAATAGCAAATAGCTTACCCAAACTGGGACACGCTATATGTTATAAAAAATGAAACATAGGGAATAGAAAATTTCACAAAATGTGGAAAATATTTCTACAGGTAAGAATTTTTTAAAGGAAATCCGACATTGCTGCTTAGAATGAATTTTAAAGAAATCGCAAAATGTTTTATAAGATGTTTGAATTTCCACCACGAATCTCTTTTTTCTTTAGTTTTCAATAATTTGCTGCAGATTTCAACGTTGGAGCATCACATATCCAATTTAAAAAAATGAATTCCAAGCTTGACAGAGCTGAATGTTTGAGGATAAATATGCGAACCAATTATTCACGAGAAAATGATAGGACAAGATTTGATTTAATATAATTCAACACCTACCAACCAACTAGTTTCAGTAGTTTCTGAATAAATAGACCAAATTTTAAATCACTTTTTGAAAAAATATGTTTTTCAGTTTGATACCTATAGGTATAATATGAACAAGCTATGTACCGAAATGCAAACAACACAAATGCGATGCTGTATCTGCTCCATAATTTACCATTTAAAGCGTTCGAATAAAAATTTAAACCATTTTCTGACAAAATTCTACACTTCAACTATGTTTGTAAATTGATTCATGATAAAGTATACTAAAACATATGCTTTCCCTCAGGTACTATATTCTATGTGTCAAAATGTAAAAAAACTGCTAGGAAGGTACATACAATTCAGGGTTACATTTTTTTCACAATCGTTATCTATTCAGTATGATATAATTTACGAGTACCTAACTCACGGAATGCCGACATCTGTATACATATTAGGAACTCATATCGTAGGCATACAGTTGCCATAGGGAGTATACATACTACTAATATGATAAATTTTATTAAGTATAAATTGAAAAAAATCATTTCATTTAGCCAATGGATGGTTACAAAATTCTATGAGGAGTTGATACTCATATGAATTAAGAATGTTTTTCAGATAAATGCTTTTATCTTCACGCGCACTCTAGTTTACTGTTTTCAAAATCTAAGAATCCAACTTTCTTTGGCGGCGTGCTCCAATTTGTCGTATAAATAAAGTGACAAAGTCTACTTTCTGCTTCGTGTTAGAGTCGAAAAAAAAAACATTTAAAAAAAACGATTTTATAAAAAATCAAACAATGGAGGTACTTGTCCATAGATGACGAACGGGAACCATCAAAACCGTTCGTTCGTTGATGAAAGAAAAGAAACGAGACACCTAGATCGATACAATTTTCCTTATTTCTGCAGAAAAGCAAGATCTAAAATTCAAAAATTCTTCAAATTTCTTCGATGGTATTCATTTTTATAAAGCTACGTTCGTATGAGGCAGGAACGTGATACTTGATTATACTTTAATACATAATATATTTACATTATTTAGTCGATTAAATGTTGGAAACGAAATACCGAGATTTGAACCAATGAATTTATTCGATGGTTCGATTGTCGAAATTCTCAAGGATATCCACCATTTTTCTTAATACCTTTTCCATCTTCGAATGGTATTCATTGTTACTTACAAATCCAACGTTCCATACAACATACGTGAGTTTACGAATACTGTCGGTATAAAAATTTATTTTTCTTAACTGTGAAGAAAAAAATGGCGGATAACATTAGTTATCTTATGACTTTTGAAAGAAGATTTGATACATTGTGTTCATGTTTTATAGCCAAAGGCACAGGTTTCATGAAATTCTAAAGGTATTCTTTAAAGTTTAACTAGTCTGTGGAAACTGTAGCTGGTTATGAGTCACAAATGAGACACATAATTCACAGACGACAATTTTCTTCAAAATTCAGATTCTTCTTTGGTCAGAATAAATTTCATAGATTTAGTATTGTCGACAAACTACGGAATAGAGTTCAATGAGAATTCTCTAACAGACAATGCTTAGAAACTTTAGATATGCACCTATATATGTGCTAGTACATCGATATCAATTTTATACATAGGTATTTAGCCGCTCAATAGTCACTGAAAGAGGCGTGGGTGGGGTGATTTTTTACGAATGCCAGTGTACTATGCTCGTTTCTTGTTTAATAAGTATTGTATTCAATCAAACCAAGTAGCATCACTGAACTTGAGTTGAAATTTACTACGGGATTCTTTCTGTGTTTTTCTTCATTTTCGTCACACATCCAAAAACACCAAGCTCATCCCGCTACAAGTTTTCAGTCAGGTGAGTATAAACAAAATGAAAAAAGAAATTAATAAAATTAATAAATTCACAAGGAACCATACCCCCCTTAAGTTATTAAAGTAAACAAAAGATATTGCTTTTTTTCAAGCTCGTATACATAAAAATATAAAATATATTATTATAATTGATGGGTTCGACGTTTGATTCCAAAAAGTGCAGCGTGTACCAGTGGTGAGAAATAACGCCTGTAAAAAGTGTTATGCACCTTGCCATACAAACATGGTATACGTTTTGCTGATTTTTGTCATAGTTTCGTCCACTCAAAATTTACACTTAACACTTGTTTAAATCGATCATACACTTGTGTATTTTAGCTTGTTTTTTGCTTGTTTCCAATTTCACATAGAGCACTTTTCGAAATCGGACTCTTCAATCAGAAACATGGCTACCATTATGACTTCCGTCCACTTGAAAAGTATTACGGATTCCATGTGATTTAAATGAGTGATTCTTGAAGGGGGAGTAGTTATGGAGCATCAACAGACCGGTTTACTCCATATAAATACCATACTTTAAAAAATTCCACTGCTTTTAAAAATCGAATAATTGTACCATTTAATATCTTGGCCAATACCTTCATAGTTCATACTCGTATACGTATAATATACCAATATGCAGCAAAAAGTCAAATTATTCAAATAAAATCATATGTGCGAGGGTGAAGCCAAATAAAATTGAATAAATATCATATTTTAAAAGATAAATTTCCGTAATAATTTATATCTGTAATCTTAGGCTAAACAATTTTCTAAAAGGAAACCCCCCTGCTGAAAAACGGAATTCTGTAAATTATGGAATTTCAATGATAAAGCACCAAAAATAAAAAATAAAAATAGTACCAATGAAGAAAAAAAAAAAATTTCCAATAAAATATTTTGTTTTAACAGAATATGAACGTCCACAATCACTGCAATATCCTTAAAAATAAAAATTCAAACTAAAACTCGACCAGTTTACTGAAAAACTTACTTTCTCAAGATTCAAAACAGGATTCCTATAAAGCCAATGTAGATTAGATAAATTTGTAACCGATATCATTTTGAATTATATTTACTATCAAAAATCGAGTAGTACACGACTTAATCGTACAAAATCATACAATGAAAAAAAAAAAAAACAGAGAAAAACACAATACTGAAACCCGAAATTTTAATCGAACATTTGGGATAAAATCAATATTTATCAATGTGGCGGAGGTTTTCAATTTTTGTTGGCATATGATGATAAAGGTGATGACGTGGTATCGCAGGTAATAATTAAGTATAAAATAAGTGTTTGAACATTTGAGTAAAAATCACAGAGAGATAGAACAGATGATTTGTTCAAGTCTAAAACTTGTTGGATTCCCAAAAAATTACCACCCAATTTTTGTTGATTTAGCATCAGCACGTACTACAGTATCATTTGAGCTAAAAAAACGCGAGGTCAAGTTTTTTGTTTAGACTTAGCAAGTTATGGACTCAGTCGAGCGCGGAGAGTCTTTTCGACTGCACGAAAAAGATACTTGAAGATGAGTTCAGGTGAAATTTCAATTGTAAAAGAGAGCCAGAAATACAAGTTGGGTGCAAAGTTAACAAGTATATAGAAGGATATGAGTTCAGGTTTTTGTTTTTTTTTTCTTCTAAATTTTCATCATTATTTTAGTCGTTTTTAATTGAATATCAAATAAATATTGACACAATAAAGACGTGACAGTACTGAATAATTTGTTTTTATTCTCTAAAATCATGAATGCCAAATGAATGAAAAAGTGAATTTTCACATACTTTTAGGGCTAGCCCAGGAACATTATGGTTTAACCCCCAATAAAATCGCTACAAGCTGAAAATTTTGTATGGGTAGTATTCGCATGGTCCTCTACATATAACATATCGAAAGTCTCCAAAAATCTGAGGGGTGGAACACCCTGTCACTGTGGATTATGTGCCCCAAACCAGTTCTTTGCAAATATAACCAGTTCTACGACCTCAAATCACTGAATTACTTCCGACAAAAAATGTTCAGCTTTAAATTTTCTTTAAGAAATGTTCTCATCAAAATTCATGTGCAGTGCATACAATGGCTATAAAATGGAGCTGAAATATGTACCCTTTAAGATGGCCTGGGAAAAAAATACATATTGGATAGAATTACACTTAAAACAGGGGAAGAGGGTACAAATAAAAGAAAAATATGAGAAAAGTATTGAAAATGACTAATTTTAAGCTGCTGAATCCGAATATGATGTTAGTTTTCCAATCCATGCATGTGGAGGCCATCTTAAAGAGTACATATTTCGGCTTCATTTTACAGCCATTGTACGAGTATGCACTGTATATGAATTTTGATAACATTTTTTATAGAAAATTTTAAGTCGAACATTTTTTGACCAAACTAATTTAGTGATTTCGAGCCATAGAACTGGTTATATTTGCAAAAAGTTGGTTTGGGGGCAGATGATCCACAATTTGGAGTGTTTCACCACTCAGATTTTTGGAGACTTTTGATATGTTATAGAGGACCATGAATACTATCCATAACCAATTTCCAGCTTGTAGCGATTTTATTGGCAGTTAAGCCGTTTTTTTCAACTAATGTTCCTCGACTAAGGCCGACGATGTATATAGTTCAAGAACTGAACAAAATAATATTTCTTAGTAATAATATAACAGTACGTCTACTCGCACATGTTCTCAAGATAAAAGAGCGCATAATAAAAAATTATGGAAAAACCTTCGAAACGTTCAAATCATTTCTGCGAGTTTCATCTGAATGTTACTGTCATTCTGGTAGGTAAATGAATTCTTCAATAAACGAAATTTATTTGGCACGTAAAATTCTTTTCGTCCAACAGAAAATGTAGGTGGTACGGTAAAGCCGGGAATACACTTTGCGTTATTTCGCATTTCGCATTTCACATTTCGCCATTTCATCCTTTTTCGCGAAAAGTGTGTTGGCATTTTTTCGCGAAAAATTTTTTCACGAAAAAGGGTGAAAAAGATTTTTTCACATTTCGTCATGTTTTTCGCCTTGAGCGGTTTTTGGACGAAATCAAAAGAAAATTTCGGCGAAAAAAGTATTTAAACAAGGAGAATACATGAAGCAGGGTGAAAATGTGAAAAGTGTGTACAGCTTTTTCATGAAAAACAGTGAAAACGTGAAATAGCTGCGAAAAAGGATGAAATGGCGAAATGTGAAATGCGAAATACGAAATAGTGCAAAGTGTATTCCCGGCTTAACAGTTTCACTGCACATTTTTATGCAGATAAAATCGCATTTGGTAACGTTCAGTCAAGAATATTGTTAAGTATGCCCCAAAAACGAGCCTCAGTGCATAAAAGTGTATAATTTTTCTCCATTTTTAGTCATCTAGCATCTAGCACCTATAATCTATTCTATACATACTGTAATTTACAGGCTACGAATAAAAACTGCATCGTGCAAACATTTTTTGCCCACCATCTTCGAACAATGAAAAAATTCGCAAAATATAAGTTCTATTTATGTGTACCTGCAGGCGAAATTTTCAAGAACACTATTAGTCAACATTTTTTTCCTGTACACACCATAGGATATAATGTATATGCACTATATGTCGTAATGCACCAAAGGAAAAATTGTAGATGAGATCATTTCGACGACCAAAAAATGAAGGCGAAAAAATTGTATAATATTTTAAGAAAGTCTTAAAGACTGTGCACAGCTGATAGCAGCGAGTTTCTCATGAATGTACATACAATGTTAAGATAAATTTTTTTTTTTAATTAAAAAACATTTTCTTCGAAATTTCTAATTAACGACTATCGTCTCCGCTGTCATCCACGTGCGAATAATTTATAAAAATTTTGAGTTGGCGTATAAATTACTGTTGACTTAATATCGGTATTCGTTTTACTTTGGTTTTTCCTCTTTTTTTTTTTTTCGCAGCACTCTCTGTTCTAAAAAGAAAGCGATATAATTTACGATTATGCGCATTTTCTACATGCATAAACAATTATCGAGCAAACGCACGAATGCATTCTGTATGGGCCTCTGTATGCAAAAGATTTCGTCTTTACGCAATTCTTCAGTGTTTAATAGCCTGTGAAGTAATTAAAAATCTATAATATAATACCTAGGAGTATTTTTGATCGAATTTTACTTCCATCATTAATCAATTTTTACATCGGTGCAGATTTCAATTTGGTGTTAAAAACTATATGTGGTTTGTAGCTTAATTTTTGAAAGTCATTTTTGCAATGGAGATTGATAAAAAGATCTTTAGAAACAGTCATAGTAGTATATGGACTAATGTGTATCTTCTATATATTAAAAGAATCTAATACAAGTTTGTCCGGCCGTTCTATCCAGCCGATTTGCTTCCTTTTTTTTTTTTCAATGAATGGTATTTATGTGTGGATATGTCATCAAGTATTGGAATTCACTTAACTCCGACCTTACTCAAGTTATACCGTCGAACGGGGTGACTTTACATTCAAGGAACGACTTTACCCACTTCGTTTTAGCCCAATAAATAAATTGCCAGGCAAAAATTAAAACCAAAATACGATTTGGATCGAAGCAGGTAGAAGGAGGAAAATAAAAAAAAGATCGCCGCCCCTACCTCACTTCACCCAGTAACAGAACAAGAAAATAAAGCGGCGATATGGTTTTTTCCTTTTTCTTATTCGTCTTTTTTTTTTTAACCACGGACACTCAAAATATTCAGTTCGGTTTCACACGGTTTAAGTTGGTACTTGACTAGTTTCTTTTCAATCGTATGTCTGAGTACAAACATCCTCAAATTTTGCCTTCCACCCATCAATAACCCGTCAGTAACAAACTGATGGGTAAAGTCGCTCCATTGAGAGATGACTTTACACAAATTTTTTGAAAAACCATAAAAAATAGAAGGAAGGCTGCAAACTCAAACTTTTTTTTACAATTGTGTCGAGAAATGTTAAGACCTAAATTTTAAAACAAAATTCACTTCAATAGCTTAAATATTGGAGGAGTTATTAAAGGACAAAGTTGAAAAACATAAAAAAAGTGTGTAAAGTCGCCCCATTCGACGGTACTCAAAATATATATACTTTTTCCAAGCTTTTCCACCACTCAAACATCAATATCGCAGGTTCTAATTGAGGTAAGAAATTTGTTTTGCTCTAAGAACACTCAGTGGATCAAGATCTTTCATTTAAGCTTTTGACCACTCAAATCAGTTGAGTCTGAGGAAAGTTGTGAGTGGACATTCAACTTGACTTTTGATATTTTAAAGATTTTTCTTCACTCAAAGATCTATATCTCAGGTTCTAATTGAGTTAAGGAATTTATTTTGCTCTAAGAACACTCAGTGGATCAAGACCTTTCATTTGAGCTTTTGACCACTCAAATCGGTCAAGTCTGTGGAAATTTGTTAGTGGACATTCAATTTCACCTTTTATAATTGTAGAAGGGAAAAAAATAGTTCCAATTAACAACTCATGCTACGGAGCAGCACCGGTCTTCCAGTAATTAATGAATATAAATTTGGAGAGCAAGTCGAAGGTGATAGAAAAGATTGTACGAATCTTGCGAGCGTATGTACTTTGATTATTATTGTGTAAAGTTCAGGAGTGCTGTGACTGGCTACATCAGACGAGAAACTATGTAATCCAATAGATTTTTGGGTGGGGGGGGAGGGGACTGTCAGCTTTGCTAACTTCACCTCCGATCTGTCTCAATTTTTGTTATTTACAAACAAAATTATACAGTTTTGCGACTTTTTTTCACTGAAAGCTTAAAACAACTTGACGTTCCTTTCTTAGAATTTTTGAAAATAATCGAGTTGAGTCCATTTTTTTTACAGCAAGCGCACTATACTTGTGGAGGGTCGAACATATACGAACCTGAAAATGAACGCCTATATACGAATGCGTGAAAAAATCTATTTGACCGTAGGTCAGTATCGCAGTTAACTCATGTATTCATATAAATAATGGCTTGAAATTTGCATGATAATAATGTATTATCCACTCTCTACGATCTCATTACGGTCGAAATACTTGTACTACAAGCAACAATGTATTTCGTGGCGAATGTCGAATCGAAATTCTTCGCACTTACCTGCATTTGATCTTCAATAGACTTGACCTCGAAGAAAAAGATCCGAGTTTATCTTTCATAAGTCACGCCATTGCACCCGAGTTTTTGCAAAAGGGTTATTTGATAATTTCGTATACATGCCGTTACCAATGATTATCACTTTCACATTAATATGTACTAACACTTCAAAAATATTTTTTAATGGTGCATTCCAAGGTGCACATTTTCTTTTACTAAGAAAATACACACTAGAGATTTCGAGTGATCCCATAACGGTCATAATATGCAAAAATTTACCTTCTTGTCGGTAATCAGATAAAGATCGACTTTTCTTTAGTTTCATGTGAAAAAAATTTCACCTTGAGGTAATTAATAAAGTATAGATATATATTTAATGTTCACGTTTTTTTTTTAATGTTAAGAAAAAAATAAATAAAAAGCTGAAATCTAAAATAAGAAAATAACTATAATATATCTTTCTTCATTCAGTTTTTGGTTACATGTCTGATTCAGAGCAAACTTGAACTAAATGGTCAAAAATAGTTATTATTTAACAATTCAATCATAACATTGAGAAAGTATTCTTCAAATTCTTAGTCATAAGCTTTCTTGAAAATATAAAAGCCTAGGCAGATAAAGACCGCATCAAAAATTTCATGGTAAAATGCAAGAACAATTGCATTTTTTAAAAAGCCTTCGAATGCGAAAAGTTTCAGTGTCTTTTTTCCTAGGTCACAAATTGCGTTATCATATTGATTTTTTCATTTGTTCTCATTTTTTAGCCGAATATTAGTTTGTATAATCAATTCTTAAGAGGTTATAACCATCGCCGAGACTCAGAAATTTTTCTAATGAGAATTATCTGGATGATAGATAGATATCCGTGAAAGTAATTATAAAAACTTGTATTAGTTGCACAATTTATTAAGAAGGTGAATATTTTACTAAAATCTTTCAGCAACAGCAAGTCCATATCCTTACGAATTCACCAGTACACTCATTAACGAGTAGTTTTGCCAACAGTTTTCTGTAAGTGAACAGTGATATGCAAGAAAGGAGTAAGTCCACTTTTTTCAAAAATTGAATTATTTCAAGGTTCAATGTAGGTACCTAAAATATGGTCGACAAAGCCCTTTCTTATACCGTAAAAATATTAAATTCTAAAATGCAACTATCGTTGAGAAAATTGACTTGTTATTGGTGCTATATAAGAAGGTTATGTGACATGGAAAAACTGTTTTTTACCATCGTGTAAAATAAGACAAAATGGATTTATCCCCTTTTTGCACAGCACTGTTCACTGCATACATAAGATTGACCTAATGATAAACACCTACACTTAATAAGAAAACCTTTGCTTCAGTGATTCAATGTTACCCTTTTGAGAATACTGATTTTCATTTCAACAAGAAAGTTGATAATGCAAATCAGTTTCTTTTGGTACAGACAGTATCAGATAATGAAACATGTAATTTATGTCAAATAGCCTAACTTTCATCATTGATGATAATTGAATTCGAGGAAAAGATTATTCAATAATTTTCCAGAATTTGATATACTCGTATTATTTTATGGGTGGAATTAAATAAAAAAGAAGTGATCATGCGCTAATGTGAAATACGTACAAGAATAACCAACAGTCCCCTGCTATTTGTTTATTTTACGAAAATCCACCAGATGCCAGCATCATCCCAATATTTTGAATGCTCGAACGGATAAGCAACTTCTCTCGTTTGAAAGGAGAAGGCTTTTTAGCTTGAAAATTGCATATTTTCAACTTTTAAGCAATTTTTTACGACTGTTATTTGAAAGATAAGAATTGGAAAAACAAATTGACGAACATGGAAAGGAAAAATGTTTCAATAATATTATAATACTTGAAACTACCTACTGAAGTGGAAAGGAAAGTTATGAAACTTGACGAATTATAATTTTTTCGGTTGAATAAACAGTTAAACGAAGGTGTGGGTATGGTAAAAAGAGAAAAAATAATGTTATATTTGTAACTTAAAAGATTTTATTCGCTGGAAAATTGGCGCGGAGATATATATATCTACCTATTTTCAAATTATATGTCACAGATGTCAGGTGGAGATTGGAGAAATAAAAATATAAATCTGGAGAATCGTGGAAAGCACTGCAGTTAGAAAATACTTTATTCATTGAGGGAAAAAAAGAAAAACAGTTGAAAAGTAATCGTTCTGGCAGCTTTAATTTACAGAAATCTCAGTCTGAATTCGATATATTTCCACAGGAAAAATTAATAACTCGCAACACTAGAAGTACCAGGTCGTGTCATATACGATACCACTCAAAATTATGAGATAGACTTATCAAAGGACCAATATTTTGAGAACCCCTGACTTATATGTCATACGACGCCACCTGGTTCTTTGAGGTTACTCTTGTGGTGTCATATACGACACCATCTGGTCCTTTGAGAAATCAAGTAAAACCTGGTATTTCTATAGTGTTAATAATTGTGTCGTGTATTCATCATACGAGTATGTTGAAGTATTTCAATAAAAAAAATTAAAAAGCTTAATATAGATGGACAGGTCATTTAGTTACCTACACTCTTAATAAATAAATAATAATTTTCTGTTAGTTCAGTATAGTACTTAGTACCCATCAAATTAAAATGAATTAGGTAATGGAGGAAAAAATCATAAACATTGGTTATGAATTCAACAAACTATACGTTACAACAGAAAGCCAAATAAGGCATTTTCTATTAAACCACTTATGTATGGGAGTACAACCACAAATTAATGCACTTTATAATTTAAGAAATCAGCTCGAATTTTTAATAGATAATCATCTAACTCAGTTGAAAAATTTTGAAATGGAATATGATTTCTTTGTTTTAGAAACGAAGGATGAGGGTGTATTTTTCAAGCTAGCAGAACACTCGAGAAAAATTCTCACTGTAAATTTGCTCCAACATCAGATTAGATAAATAATTTTTCGTTAAATTTTATTCAACCCCTGAAAATTTGGTTTCGAAATCTCATTATCATAATTAGGACGAAGACGAATTGCATTTTTGCATTATATCAGTCATTATAATCCCGAACAGTATAAAACATATATTACCAGATCAAAAAATCCCATATTTTTACGTCAGATATCGCTGAAGTTGAATAATATTCTTTCATTGTATGGAACAAATAAGAGACGCGTGCCTAAACAATTAAAATTGCATGATATAAATTATTCGTAGATAAGAAAACCAACTGCTACCTAGAACTTTCTTTCAAGATACATAATTTCAACAGTTCAGCCCATATTTTTTCACAACAAAATTTTCAAATAACAGTCGAATTAATCCGCAAGAACACACTGCGCACGTAGACTTAAATATCGAACAAATTTTAATTAGTACAAATTTTCTATGTGTAGGTACCAGATTGGCAGATGTCCATTTTGGCTGATGGAATACAGCATGGATTGAAAAAGCCTCCTTCTTAGTTTCGTTCAGTTTGGGGTCGAGTGAAGAATTTCTTATACAGGGACGAGTATGTTCGAATTAAAATCTCATATTCTTTTGTAATAATAATCTGACACAGACATCTTAGAAAATTTCAGCTGAAGTCGATGGACATTTCTACATAGGCAAATTTTTTCAACAACTTAGCAAATTTTTCAAAAAGATCGAGGCGAAAATGGAAATGCAATAATTGATCTTGGGCCAATAATAAAATTATATGTAGGTACTCGGTTATTTCTGTAATATTAAGGTCTTCATAAAAATGTGATTGGGCTAAGGGACGAAAATGAAGTTCCTTCGAAAGATGAAAATCACTTATGTAAGAATAATTTTTTTAAATCTTATCTCTATGGCACGTATTATATTATATGTATCATTTCGCAATAAACATCAAATGAAAAAAGCCGACTGAATATTTCCCAGGAGGATAAAGATGAATAAATGAGGTAAATTGAGTGCTTTTCTTCAAGAAGGGCGTATCTCTAAAAAGTCTGTTTTGCGAAAAATGCATTTGAAATGTATTCAATTGATCTTAACTTTTTTTTTTCAGTGACTTAGAGACGAGTAGTTTTTAGGTTTGCGAAATTCCTCGTGTATAATAATTGCTAATGAGTCAGTGGATTACTGAGCAAGGGTACAAAGAATATTTGGCTGCAGGGAGTACCTAGATACGTCCTTCTTGAAGGAAACTACTTTTTTTCTCACTTTTAATGCCAGTACAGTAAGCCGTGTATTATGATCACTGGTTAATACGATCAGCCGCTTATTAGGATCGAAATGGGCCAGAACAAATACAAACAAGCTTTTTCCATACATTTATTACCTCTTAATGTGATCATTGCCACCGGTTTATATGATCATTTCTTTTCCTCAAAACACACACATTTTACACATTTCATTGTATTTTTGAGAATGAAGAAGAAAGAATTCCAGTAAAGAGGTCAGAAGTCCTAAATGCTGTGGATTTGTTGAGAAGAGCTCTAGAAGAAAACGAAGTTCGCGACCTACACTTCACTACACTTAATGAAATCCAAATGGAATTGCTGGCTGCTTTACCACAAAAGCAGTCAATAATTACAGATTTTTTTAGAAAGTAAGCTATAGGTATGTACTAGTCCAAAATATCAAATTTTTTTCTCAGAATATGTGCACATTAAAAATTTTGCAACTCCTTTTTTGTTTCAAAAAAAAAAGAAAATTTTCGGTTATTGTGATTATCGGTTATTATGATCAATTTGCCTTGGTCCCAACGTGATCATAATAAGCGGCGCTTACTGTACTTTATAGAATGTGGAAGTTAATAATGCCAAATGTATGAAAAATGACTTGGGCAATACTGCTAGACACAACATGATCGTTTTTATGAACATAAAAAAATTACTGATGTCATTTTTAACCCCATTCTTAATTTTGTTGAGGGAAAATTCGTGGCTAAATGAAAAATCAAGTTTTCCACAGATCAGAATATTAAATTCTCTATCAAAATTCATTAAAAATTTGATTTTTGGCAAATGTGACCTTAGTTCAGACTTTGAGCTTTTCATAGGCACTTCTTGAACATTTGTAGGACATTAATAACAAAAATATGAGGATTTCTGATACTTTTTTTGCAAATATCTTTACAATGACAATAGATATAGAAGGATGCGGTTTTCACTACCAGAAAAAGGAAGCATAATAGAATAAATTTTTTGAATTTCTTCAAGAAGAACGTACCTTGAGACACGCCCTTCTTGAAGAAAAACACTCGATAGCTGTTTTTATTTTTATTTTTTTTTTTTTTTTCAAAAAATCAAAATAAATTCGAAAAAAACTTCCGTTTTTTGTTATTTACACAGATAAGTACGAGTATATGCATTCAAATGATGAATAGATGAAAACCTTTTCATTTACATTCTTCCTTCAAATTATACTTCAATCATACTGATAAACAGGAGACTTTCATCACGGTTAAAATACATGTTCATTTTTTTTAATGGTATTGGTTTCTACAATATTACTGGCATTCAAGTGACTAGGCACTGTTAGTAGATATTAATTTGTATATTTTCTAATTTAGGTATAGACCCACAGAAAAAAATGAATAGTAATTTTTACTATTTTTCATAGGAAAACGGGGACTATTCACGAGTTATAGGGAATATTCTTAGTGTTTGTAGTACTTTTCACCATTTTAGATGATACAATATTCTAATCTTAAATGGTACATTTTACCATTTTTAAAGTAATTCCTACTATAAATCTCGCATTGTGTCAGTTTTCTCATCCAAATTGTAAAAATTAGTAACGAAATTTTTTTCAGTGTTTCATAGATATTACAGCTCACAATCAGTCTAGAGTTATGAAAAGATTATTATACGTTTAATAGAAATATATAAATACCAACCACAAAATTTTCGTATCATGCAATACTCATAATATGAGCCTATTCAAAAAACCCAGACTATTTAGACGGAAATATGAACTAAATAACAGTGTCGGGAGCTGATAACGCAGCATAATTCATCAATTATATCAATTCCAACAGATATCTGTAAAATGTTCTGCATAGAAACTTTATGAGATAGCAAAATATTATATTTGTTCTTCTCAAGAACTACATTTTTTTGACTATGGCCCACCAGCCTTCTGCTTCAAAGTAACCACGAGTTCACCCAGATCTAGCCCAATTTGACAAGTAATGGAGAAAAGAAATGTCATTAAATTTTAACGTAAATAAGTGCAGTAATGATAGGTGGACCATATGAATTCACAATATTAAAGTATTTTTAGAACCCTGCTGAGGCCATAAAACGGAAAAATAATCAATAACTCGCAGTTCTCAAATCGTTTATGAGGGCAATTCTATACTTTATAGTAGGTTTTTAAAAAAATCTAATAACCAGGAAAACTTGCTAATTAATCGTCGGCCACAAGAAAGTGAGCATTTCAAACTCGTCTTGTCCTCGATTGATTAAAAGATGTAAAAAATTCTACTTAAAAAAATGCATCACGTGCAGGCAAATTTCACCTTCAAAATTTAGGACGCAAACCCGTTAGTGCAAAAAAAAATTGCATTCGTGAAACGTTAGTTAAATTGAGGAGAAAAAAAATTGGTTGCACCTCTGTGGGCGTAAATGCATACAGATTAATAATTACAAACGCGTTTAGGTGAAAAAAAAAAAATTAATGAAAAGTAACTAAACCGGATTTAACATTGTATTGCTGGGACCCACGTGTATGAAGACGTGCATAAATTTCAATTTAGCAATATTCTACGGATGCATTTTCTGTCTCTCTCATTTTCCATTTTCCCTCCCCCTCCCTAACTTACTTTCTTTAGCCAAATTTTGCTCAATGACATACACGCGCAGTGCATAAGAATGGAAGCGGCAGATGCGCTCGAAGGGATTAATTTTTCTAATTTTTTATTAGTTTTTAGAAGGGCGAGGGCGAGGCGAGAAAAAACGATGATGCCTTTTGGCTACAATTTGTGTGCAGTTTTGCAAGTGGTCTTCGTGAAAGTCGTGAATTCATATCTATTATAGTCTGAAAACGTTCATAAGGGTCTTCAATTAATTTGCATCGTAATGTTTCTAAGCGAGTTTAATTTTTTTGAAAAATTAGTAAAAGTCACACCGAGAATACGATAATAAGCAGCACTCGAAGAAGGCATTGGTCTATCGCTGTAATACAGTGAGAGTCGTTTATACCATCCTAGATTATAGTGAAATATCGGTTAAGTATATTGTAGCAAGTAAAATCTAGTAACGGCAAAGTACCCATGTAACTATACTTTTAAAAATCCGATAAAACAAATGCTTGTACAAAGTTTTTTATAGGAAAATTAACATGGATAAGTCAATTTTTTCCCTCTGACTTATGTCATTTTGAAATAACTCTCGTATTTTTTTATACTTATATTCGGTTTGGTAAGCATATAATAGTAATACATCTTTCAAGTCTCTAGTTTAGAGCGAAAGAATTTTTCACAGCCTATTATGAAGGAGTTCGTTTAATATCTAAGTTTGAATTTTGTAATTAAATCAATTTATTGGGCGTTCACAAAAAAAAGTGTATATAAGTGGTGTAGGTAAGTTATCATAATGATAATGAATACGATAAGCACGGAAATTAATTTAGGTCGAATTTTTGGAAATTAAGTTATTTTTTGCAAAGATAGAGATGACATGGATGAATAACGAATGCGGAGAGAAGAAAAAACTTTGAATTACACAGGAAAAAAATTTAATGAAATGCATAAAAGCTGTTTTTTATCAGCTGATGCTAGCATTTATCAAAGTGGCCTAAAAAATTACATATCTACCATTCAATACGTAACTGCAGACGGTATGATAAAGCAGAGTATCAAATTTCTGTTTTTTTATGGCTTAAAAAAGAAAAAAGTAACAGTGAAGTTGAAATAAAAGATGAAATATACTCGTAATAACGTTTTTTCTTATACATATAATGCCGTAAATGGGGGTAACTTGGCACACTTTTTCAGCATTTTCCAACTTCATCACTCTCTATTTCCCACATGGCAAATCACAATCTATACTTCAAATAAATCAAAATGTGCGTTGAAGGCTCTACTTTTCAACTATGCTCTCAAAAATTTGATCCATCAATTCTAAGTGCAAAATTACCCATTCTCTTGAAAATGAGCCAAGGTACCTGCAAAACGGCTAACTTGGCACACAATACATTTTTAATGCAACATATTGGTAAAATCATGAACATTAATAAAAAAAATATTCAACAAACTTCAATTGAAGAGAAAATAGGTCTATAAAGAAACAAAATGGTGGCATAATAGGTACAAAGATACTGGGAACGTCACAATTTGTTTCCCCAAAATTGGTTGTATGTACCAACAAAAATTCAGTAATTAGTGGCTGCTAAGGAATTGTACGAGTAAATGCAGATTCTTTATTTACAATTATTACTTAGCAGTCGATAAAATCGTCATTTTAATATTTTAATACCACCATTTGAATGGGAAAATTGTGTTGACCGTGATGAAATGGTTGAACAGTGTCAGACTGAAGCCAATAGATTTGTTCGTACGCTACCAGGCAACCTGTAAGTACAGTTTTCCTGGTCTATAAACTGGCCCAAGTATAGGCCAGAAAAATGAAAGTTCGAACAATTTTCTGGCATATTCAACACTCTCTACCAAATCAACCAAGCAAAATTTTTTTCAAATATTTATGAAGAATAAAAATATCTTACTCTTCCTTTCTAGAATGTACTAAAAATTAAACAAGTAACGTCTTCAATATTTCCCATAAATACAAAATACTTCCTTGCATATTTGATTATTAATTAACAAAATTAAGTCAACTCTTTGATTTCATTCATAAAACTTTTGACAATAGTCAAAATACCTACACTGATAAGTGATGAAAATTTTCAAGATGAACAAATTTAAAGTAAAACAATTTTTCCTGGTCCGTTAAGCTCCTGGCAAATTTATGACCAGGAACTGTTTCCTGTAATTATCTTGTTAGCGCTCGAACAGATGAATTGTTTACCAAGAAAAGCGTTCGAGCAGTTTTCAGGCATATTTCGCCCAGAACTGGCCCAGGATTACCAGTCCTGACAGCGTGCGAACAAAGATAATATGTTAGAAACGGGTAAAATTCAATAAAATAGAAAAAAGTACCAAATGTGCCCAGTTACCCTCAATGTGCCAAGTTACCCCTATCTACGGTACTGCAATTAAGATATTTTCAAGATACGAGTATTTTCCACCTCATCCTGAATCTGACGTAGACAAAATTGAGAAAAATATTATGTGCTGTATAGTAAACCTAGAAAAATATTCAATTAGGTTACTTTCAATAATTTCAATGTATATGAATTGTCTCTCCCAGTTATCAGGAAACGAGTCTGATAAACACTGAGAGGCCAATATTTTTAAATGAGAAACATCAGGATAGTAAAAAAAAATTCCCTTATTGCCTCCGATCAAAATATATAAATAGATAAATTTTCCTTCCCCTGTAAGTATATAAAGGACTTTTGAAAACTCATGTAAGACACTAGCATTTGCAAAGGGGGATATCTTCGAGAGAAAAAAAAACTACTATCGTAGCATATCAGAAAAAGATTAAGCACAAACTTCTTTCAATTTTTCCTCGAAAATTCTTACAGCTATTCAAATAGGCATTTTATCCTTTTTTATTTTTTTGAATTTACCCTATTGACAAGAGTATGTCAAATCGACGTCGATACGATATCGAAATTCTATATAGAAATTTCTATATCGTATCGACGTCGATTCGATATCGAAAATACATATATAGGAATTTCTTATATCTATACGACGTCGGATTTTTCTATATCGCAAAATTCGATATCTATACGACATAGAAAATTGCTATATCAGCTATCCCGAAAAAGAGATATCTATACGATATAGATTTTTCCTATATAAGAAATACCTATATCGTATAGATATCGAATTTTTCGGGATAGCCGATATCGCAATTTTCTATGTCGTATAGATATCGAATTTTGCGATACAGAAAAATCCGACATCGTATCGATATAGAAGATTGAGGTATTCTTAGTGATGAAATCAAAATGGCGAAATATATAAGTATATCGATAGAACTGGAATTATCTCTTCTTTCAAATAGTTGTAAGTTCAACTCTTCAACTTGAATCTAACCAAAGAAATCGAGGATAAATAATTAAAATCACTGTTTCAACATTTCAAAAATTTTAAAACATACGATGTTATACTATATCTTGAATTAGTGATGGATAAAACGACAGAACAACCACATTTTGTACATCAAAATTACCCCAAAAGCTTCTTTTATCCAATGAGACCAATTCCAGCTTCGTCTGTCTGATAAAATTCAAGTTACCTATTGTATGATAAAAGCAGATGAAAGAAACTAGAAAGTCGCTCTATTTTGAAATGTTGTGCAGTGAGCATCAAAATTGTAATTTGTGAAGTATTTTGTTCATCGGTAGCGTAGTAAAATTTATTCAGTTGATGCAATAATACTCATGCCAACATATTCCTGAGATTTTCCTCTTTCAAATGAGGCTAATTTCAGCTATTCAGGTTCAGTTAGAGTTGCAGAATTACGAAAATTCAGAAAAAATCCACAGTTGATAATCATTCAATTTCCCCATTTCCTTAAGTATCCCTTATAGCTTAGGTAGTTAGGTGTAGGCGTTAGGTTCTGGAGGTAGTGGGTTCGAGTACAGGTGAAATCACTAGTACACGTAAACCCTCAGTAGACTTTTTTACACTTTTCAAAATTTTTATGGATTATTTCCTTCGTATAAATGGTTAAAAACGTCTGAAAAAAAAATTTCACGTTTATTGAAGTACCGTACGATGAAAAAAAAGCTCAAAATCCCAAAATCGGGCTATATCGAAAATTCCGATATCTATGCGATATCGAAAATTCTGATATCTATTCGATATCGAATTTCTATATCGTAATTTTCGGTATAGGCCAAAAAATTCGATATCGAATAGATATAGAAATATCGAAAAATCCGACATTAGATCGAGATTGAATCGAGATAGCTTGTCAATAGGGTAAGAACAAAAACATCAACTTTTTTAATTTTAAAAGGGGGAAAAATACCTTAGAAGCTTCATATTGATAAATATTTTACTAATTTCAGCGAAATGTCTCTGATAATCAACTGTACATTTTACTCTTCCCAATCTTACAGATTTTTTTTTTTTAAAGCAAAATTGTTATTTGATGTCGCCAAAAGATAAATGATAGAAAGAAAAATGTTTCGAATATTCAGACTTTGTCTTTTATCTTTTTGGAGAAATTTTTTCAGGCATTTGAAAATTCTTCGAATACACCCTATTGACAAGCTATCTCGATTCAATCTCGATCTAATGTCGGATTTCTCGAGATATCTATATCTATTCGATATCGAATTTTTTGGCCTATCCAGAAAATTACGATATAGAAATTCTATATCGAATAGATGTCGATACGACATACTCTTGTCAATAGGGCAGGCACAGGAGCTCCAGGAAGAACCAAGAAGGTAAACAAAGGAAGCAAATCATCAAGAAAGCCAACGATTTTTCGAATTCGTATGAAAGAGGCAATTCTTCCCCGCAGGCCATTACAATTTTGATGTTGAAAAATACTTCAACGGTTTTGGGAAATATTAAAAAAAATGTTTTTTACAGAAAACGAAAAATTAAATTTACGCGCCAAAATGAAAGAAAGTAAAAATAGAAGAAGAATTACGGGAGAAAAATATAGAGACGAACAATCAGTTGGCGTTGACAAAAAATAAGCCCATTTTCAAAATATTTCCACTCTTTCGTTCCGACTAAAAAAGAATTATGTTCTGTTCGATGAACAAGTGGTTCATACAAAATGAAAAGAGGCAATCTAATTACTTTTTCATTCTTGTTCGCCATTTCCTTTTTTCAATTTTTACTGAATAAACTAAAAGTAGGCTATGAGAAATTCTTTCTTGTCAGAAATATAGCTTTTCAATGCTTACTCTAACTTCTATTTTTTCCTCCTAACAGCCATATAACGATACCTTGAAAATAAAATCGAAGCAGCCTATGTAGAGGTTGTAAAGTGTACAAACTCTTGAAAGTTGAAACTCGAAATTTATTAAAAATTGATTTTATTTCCTGCTACAAAGTATATTTTGGAAACAAAGTTGAAAAAAAAAATGGAAGAAAACATATTATTGCGTAACACGACGAACATATTTTGAGCTTTAGCTAGGTGATTTCTTGATCGCAGGACTCGTTTTTTTAGTCGAAGGTGATTAAAGAAGCTCGTAATTTAGTAAAACTTTATTCGTTGTGGTGGAATTCAGGTGCTTAAATGGTGCAAAGAAGAGCATTGTTCGGTCGATGCTGCTGTTCATTTCCCATCAGTGATTCATTTATAACAATTTATTCGGCAGTGACTTTTTCAAGTTAATACTTTTCTCTTTAGAAGTCACCATTTAATAGTATTTCATATTTTACTTTATATACATGTAATAAGAAAGATTTTTCAATTTGAAAATTAAGTTGAAAATTTTATTTTAAAAATTATTTACGTTCACTAATGATGCCAAAATTAAAATTTTTGCAAAGCTGATATAAGAGTAGAACTTGACTAATGAAATGGATAAAAATGTATAGTTTCAAATAGAAATAACGATTAAGATTTACGTTAATTACTCAGTTGTCAATATTATATTATAGTACTTTACTTATATGTATCGATTATTTTGAATTAAAAATTACGTTAACCACTCAATCAATAATATCTTACGCAAATACTGATTATTGTGATAATAAAAAGCGAAATATAATTGTAAAAAACACACAAAACACAAAAGCTATAGGATGCAACAATAAAAAGCACAATTTACTAACAACTTAGCAAAAAGTAGAAGAAACGAAAAGAAACCAAGCCGCAAATGGAAGTTTCTAGGTAATTAAATCAAGATTTCAATATTCATTTGTTAATATTAGAGAATCAACATTTACTATTATGAGTATAAATAACTCAACGTCGTCACACTTACGTGCTATCTTTTTGATAATTATAAATAGACCTCGGTACTTCTTGAAGAATCGCATTTTTAAGCAAAACACACACACACGAAAAAAAAGCCAAACATGTATTACAGCCACGAAGGCTTCAACCTTATGAACCACAGATATAGAATTGAACTAGAAGCAGCTCCACCTATTTCTAATTAATTATTTTATATCAGAATGATTTGAAAAAATACTGTTATTTATTCGCAGGTAAAAAGTCTGATGCATTTATACAGACAGATGATAAATATTTATCGGATCTTGTAACTGCATACCATATTATTTAGGAGTTACCTTCTTAATGCTAAACAGATTCAACAGGACGCATTTGAAATTTAAACTATTGGTGGCAATAATTTCCCTAATACATCGGTTATACTGACGTGTACAAAACACATGGAATTTTCGGTGCCACATAATGTAACAGACTGATAAAATTTGGAAAAATGAAAAATAACTACAGGGTCTTTCACAATAAACGCTCACGAGAAATATGTGGTTAGCAAGGGTCTAAAATATTTTTTTCTTTTGTTATCGCTACCACTGCTTTCTCCCAACCATGACAATTCTCACATGCTATGGAATGACTTAATTCGGTTTGATTTATCGAGGATAAATATATTCTTCCGAAAAAGTATTTTTTTATAATTTAAATACAGAGTATTTTTTTAAATAGGGCTCATCAGAAAAACAAATTTTATGATTTCGTGGATGAATTTTTTACTCAAAAAAATGATACCACTGTATCAGCACAAACATACCAATCATAAATACCCGGGGGTTCCACTATGGAAATAGGATCTTCGGGTGAAAAAAAAAATTTATTTCTTTCTTTATGCTCTAAACCATAAAAAATTGAAAAAATTATTTTTCACCTCAAGGTCCCTTTTTGGTATGGATACCCCATTATGAAATCGTCAGAGTAATTGTCATGGTTGGGAGAATGCATTGGTGGCGATAACAAAAGAAAATGATAGTTTTAAACCCTTGCTAACCACATATTTCTCGTGAGCGTTTATTGTGAAAGACCCTGTATATGTTTTAGAGTGTGCAACACATAGGGAAATTCTAAGTTACCAACACTGGATTTAAACTAGTCTTACTAGTCTAAGTTTGCATGGATATTAGAATAACCTAAAAAATCCGAAAACTTAGATGGTAATGAGAAATATTGTTACAAAGAGTATTTTCAGAATATTACCACCGTCTTCAAGGGTGTGCTTCACTAGAAGCACGACCTCTGCAATACTAATATCTTAATATTAGTACTAATTCTAATGATGAAATGTGGAAAAATACGAGGTAGTTAATTTTGTTTGGTTGTGGAAACTTTTGTCACATCTTTTTAAAAATTGGCAACCAGTCTTTCAAAAATCAGAAAGTTGGAACTGAAGGCCTTCAAAATTGTCAAAAAATATATATATACCTACTTATATTCTAGGCCACGAAACGTCAATTTTTCAATATAACATCAAGATTAACAATATTTATTTATGGGGGAAAATTTTCAATAGTGGCTAAAAAAAAAAGTATAAATTTTTCCACTATCGAAGAAATTATGGCCTTTATAGGAATATGTTACATACATTGTGCGACATATCGTAAGCCACGTGCAGCATAAACTAAACTTTCTCTGATTTCTATCATTGCATACAAAGTTTATCTACGTTCATGAAGTTCGCACAAATTTCTGACGCACACGCCATTCAATTGGCCGCTTTACAGATAAAGACCAATTATTTCAAATTTTTATTATTAGCAATCATTTATACTTCTGCTATTCCAAAACGAGTAAACAACAAAATTATAACTATCTCGCAGCAACGAATTGAGAGCCACAGTAGAATATATTAGCCTCCTCTTGGAGAAGAGGGTACATTTTATAAATCTAATATTTATTTTTTATTTCAGGTATTTTAGTTACTGGTTTAGTTTCTAAATATAGTTTTGAAATATGTGAGTAATTTAATTTCTTAAATTCATCATTGGTGGATTAAGTTCTGACAACATAGTTTCTATCTGTTTTTTTTTTTTTTTTTTAATTTTTATTCATTTTAAACAGCATTTCTATCGTATCAGTTTATATACCTTCAATGGCAAAGTCCAAGTTCTATTTGAATAGGCAAGTTTTTCATAAGAAAGAAATTGAACTCAGTTTTCAATTCTGCATTAATCGGGATTGAATAAAAATCAAAAATTTCGACTTTTTTTTTCATTTTACAGAACGATACTATCAGATTCATTTTTCCTCATTGCATTTACTCCCAAAAGCTCTGATTTTTAGTCATTCTAATTAACATTCGTATAAAAGAAATGTGGACACTGCAACATCAAAAAATCCTAATTTCTTAATAAAATTTCATAATCAAAAAATGTTTGAAAAATATGAAAGATTTTCTCCAAATCATCCACTGTCTAAAGTACAGATATAGGAGTCACTTTTTAAAATGAACGTTTTGCCTTGCTCATCAGAAATTGTTTCATACAGAATCAAGGCGAAAAACCGCAGAAGTCACTTAGCAAGTATATCTAACACATGGGGTCTTGTATGAGCTTCATTTTGCTGTTCACTGAACATTCAATTAAAATTCAAATCCTCCACTGGCTTTCTTTACTGCATACATATTTCGAGCACTCATTGCATTGTTTTTCCAACAACCCTTTCACCCTTCATCTGCCTTCATTTATTGTGCGATTTCGCTGTAATGTCAAAAAATCGATTTCGTTCATCAACGTTCATTAATTTACATAACATGCATTTTGGTTGCGTGAAAAACTCGAAATTACTGTTCTACAACAACAAATATCGCGTGCAACATCCAGTCAGGTACATACAACGTAATGGGTGAATTAAAATGAAAAAAAAAAAAAAATGCTCAAAACATTTTCTTTTCAAATTGTGTGAAAATAGTCTGAAAAGATAGAATATCAATTTTCAAATTTTTGACATGGGATAAAGAAAATATATGTATAACAATAATATATAATGGCAGAGGAAATCAAAAACAGCGTAGAAAAGAAAAATATATTGGTATATCTAACCCATGAGACACCTTACACTGAAATTCACAATTTGCTGGTTTCGTAGCACAAAATTGCTGTGCCACTTTTGTAACGAATTTTTCAGTCCATGAGCGGACTTTGATTGAAAATTTATTGGTACCAAATTTTGATTTTATTTTTCAATTTTTTGTTTTTTCACTTCTCTTGACTTTTTTTTTTTTGACTATGCTTCAACTCTTTTCATCGTAAAAGCGGCCATATTACGTATAACAATTACAGCCTAGCCACAGTTTCTGAACCATTCGATTAAAACTCAATGTATATGAGCTAAAAATAAATAGAAATACATTTATTCGTAAGTCCTTGGGTGCAGTCGGCTTCTATTTCGATTCACTTAAATTGTTCTTTTGACTCACAAACCGAGAACGTCCTTCGGTAAAATGAAACATGTTCGCAAAATTTTAGAAAACGTTAATTAAATATAATACTGGGTCTAAATTATAAGACGAGCCTTGTAATGGTATGTTACACATAACGATTAGGTAATTTTTTTCACTATTCAACAATGTCCGAAATATTTTTCATTTTTCGAATGTCAATAGTTTTTAGCGTTAACGTCAGCGTCAGTTTTCGCATATAAAAGTGGAAATTTTCTCACATTTTCTAAAAATAGACGAAAAACCGTAACGCTTTAATTAGAAAATTCTTGGTAGGTAGATACTAGATACCGAACGGCTTTATAATAGGCCGACATGTGTTTCAGCAGTACATCTAGAACATCAAACAGGAGAAAAAAATTGCAAAAATTACTATACGCGTGGCGTGGTGCTCATTGGAAAAAATGAAAAAATCAGAACAAAAAATCGCCAGAAGTTTTCCTTTACATCGATACCTTTTTGAAAATAGTATCTCACACAGGGTGCACAGACGCTGAAATTTCAGATAAAACTACACCAAATTTCTAATATTTCACTAAATATAGTAACCTTGCGACATTTTTCAAAAATATCATACAACGTACCCACAAGTTTTCGATTTCACCATACTGATACAGTAGTTGATTCTCTATCAAAGATAAATTTTTCAAGTATCCATTGAAACAAAGTTATCTAGTTTAACCAGAAAGTTATATGCAAACCATCATACGTGTATATGAATGTAACTCAGGTTGCTCTAATTGTAGTTGCTTAGTAGTGAACTCGAGGGGAAACGCAACCTGTGTAAGTTTTTGCAACTTTGAGACCTATAGCGATAGTCAGGACAAATATTTCTATCTGGAAAGGCGAAAAATAAATATAAAGACTTTCATGAAGTAACTTTCAAGCATCTGGTAAATTAGCGAAGTCAAAAGGAACTTTTTTAATTAGTAAGGAAAAAGTGCTGAGAGCAGAAAGAAGAAGCACAAAAGAAGTACATCTCCAAAGCAATAAATAACAACTTTCGGTAAAGCGTAAAATGTGACATTGTCGGAGAAAAAGATGCCTCACGTGAAGTACAAAAATTTTCAATATAGGTACGGCAAAAGATATAGAATAGTATATACCTCAAAAAAATTAAGAATGTTTTCTTCACATTTTCTAGTAGTTGAAGGTCCTAATTTTCATTTCCCACACAACTGCGAAAGCTGAGTACCATTTTATTCAAAATCTATACTGGTGGGAAAAATAATACGAAAAATTATCAAATTAAAAAAAAATTTAAGCAGAATTTTCCTACTTGAATAAACCTATGATAAAAGTAAACTCAAAATATTTTAGATCGATTCGATCATTAGAAGACATTTTTAACAAGTTTTCTCTTTCATAATTTACTATGCGATACTACGTATAGGTACGAGTATGTTACAACTTTCTTGAAACATTTATTTTAAATGATTTCTAATGATCCTATCAAGCTGAAATGTTTTATGCATACTTTCAATTCAACTACGTAAAATACTTAACCCTTTCGGTCACTGTGTCCACTGTAGTGGACATATTTTCAATCGAATGTAGCCTGATGACGAATTAATGAAGAGAACCGCGCTTGGGCTCATTCGAAAGTAATATTCATCTAGTTTTTCATGAATTAACTCCCAAACTCTCTGTATTATAAATGAAATCACATTATGAGCACATGGTAGGAGAAACGAAAGAGAAGAAGAAAAAAAAAAGTAAAACTCCAACTTCAAACATCAACGCGAGTTGGAAACTATCGGCAAGCTGGAAATAATTTTTTTGTATACGTTTCATCTGTCAGATTTCAGGAATATTACGATTTTTATGCTTACTGCATTAGGGAATTTTGCGATAAGCATTGAAGTCATGGCTACTGTAGTGGACGTGGTGACTGTTGAGAAATATATGAAGAGGGGTTCTTGACTTTGAAAAAATTTTTTTTGTCGAGATATATTTTTTTTAAATGTGTTTTTTTACCATGCCCCCCTTCCCCTACTTGAATTTTCTTCAGTCAGATAAAACTTGGAAAATACATTATTATCGATTATTTAACTCTGATTTTTTCACACTTGTGTGGCGATAGAAGCCATCTGTTTTTTATCTACCTCACTACACATCATTAAAACTATGATAAGAATTAGTTAATGGCTGGTGAACCAAGATTTTTTATGGAAATATTCATCCAGTGATTTGTTTGTTCAAATACATTGGTAATTTTTATATATCTATCTCTATTTTTAAATAAAAATGTGAGATAATGAGAAATTCAAAAGCTTGTTTTCATAATCACCATGTCCACTGTAGTGACCAAGATATACCTCAGGTTTTAAATATTTTCCCTCGGTCCTTTTTTTTTATGTTAAAAGAAGTAAGAAAAAAAATTGAAGAATTTTGGTCCTGCTAGTCACATTGTCCACTACAGTGGACAAGCTATATCTCAGGTTCTAATTAGGTTAGAGAGTTGCGCAAAAAACTAAAATTCTCAGAAAAATCACCCGAGCTTAAATCTGTAACTCAAAAAATTCTATCTGTCAAACTAAATAGTCATGACCGAAAGGGTTAACCATATCATAAAATTTGTAAAAATGGCCGATATTATCCTTATTTATGGTATAGCTCCACTAAGTTAACGGCAATTTTGAGCACACTATTAAATTCAGCGTGTAATTTCACATAAGAAACCATGCTTGAAGCTTGACGAAAGATTTTTGAAAGATTTTTTATGGAAAACCATAGTCTAAACTTTGAAGGAAATTTTTTTGATATTTAAAAAAATTTCAAACTTTTCTCAACTTCAAGTCCCAATAACTTGTCAGTTTTAGAGCCAGAAAGTGATTGACTTGATTTTGCATTAAAGTCTCTATCAGAAGCACGGAAAATATCATTTTTGTCAACCTTTACCCGAAGCATCCTTATCACAGACACTATCACAAATTTCTTACAGTCATTAGTTCACAAAAGTTTGTAAAATATTTGGTCTTAATGAACGAAGGTATCATGAAAGAAAAAAAAAAACAAAATCCGTTCGACATAAGAATCGCTAAAATCTACATTTTACATAATTCTTTTTTGTTACAAAACACAGATTTCCTATCTCTGAAGACAAAAAAAAAAAAAAAAGAAGAAGGAAAAAGTCGATGACAAAAGCCCAACAAAATTAAATTTTTACGCGATGATGACAAAAATGTGAACTCGCATCAAAAGAAAAGAAGATAGAAAAACGAGTAGGCTTCGATAAGAATGACGAGTCTTTGGCTGATTTGGAGGAAATACAACTTTTAAAACCATTAAATTATTTTTTTTTTCGTATTCTTTTCGGCTTGGTTTCGCTCAGGTAAAAAAGGGGACTCGGCTTCAAGGACAAAGTTTCGAATCAATGCCCTCGAAGATTATATAGGCATGGCTACAAAAAAAAAATTCATTTACATAATTTAAATTTGGTAGAATTTTTTCCTACTCGATGTATAAGCCTACTCTTTCGTGGTATTTTCCAAACGAGTTGAAAACAGGTAAGAAAATTTTCGCTCGAATAGCGAAAATTTGTCTGTAGAATTCTAAAATTCCTGTATAAATTTTTTAAATCACATCACAGATAATGAGAGGCTTTCAAGAATGAATTAATTCAAAAGTATTTAAAAAAATTTGATGAGCTATAATTTATCGAGTCGAAACAGACTACCAATATAGAGCTGGTTTCTTAACTTTTTGAAATTTTATTTTCAAGGTAAAATCGTTTATATTTTCGGATACTTAATAGACATTTTAAGGTGAGAATTTTCGGCGGCACCCTGTATTTGTACGAACCACTACACAGAACCGAATAACGTAAGTGCCAAAAAACCATATTTCACATTACAAAAAAACTGTTTCGCGAGGTACTTTTTAGATAAAAGGTCCCAACAGTCCCAACTTCAAACCGACTAAATATGGGCATTTTCTTATTATTTGAGACAAATCCTTTTGCACGTCGATGCGGGAACTTATTTTTTGTAAAAATGGCATAAATAGTTCATTCGATTCTGTAGTGTTTCATTGTATACGTATTGTAATGGCTGGTTGTCAAAAATAAGAATGTGCTTGGAATTCTGTTCAGTGCACTTGTATGGTAGACATAGACATTGCACTATTTATAACTGTAAAAAAAATTGTTATTATAAACCACATATTCCCACAAATGCAAGTAACGAAGTCCCAAGCGTGCATCATTATTAATTTGACAGACAGTAAAAATATGTGTAAGTAAATCTTGAAAATACTTAAAATTTCCAAGGGAGGAGATTTTGATTAACTTTTTTCAGCCACATATTTAAAAGACCTAAGGGAGCCGGTCGAGGAAAATTTAAACAAACCTTTTCCAAAAAACGTTTCACTTTGTTTTGCTTCAGAAGCAAACATATCGGAACCCTTTGGGACGATTTCAAGTGAAAGAACTTTGATCTTCATTGTTCAAAGACAAAACAAAATCGATCTCTGAATGTAAACGCCTGGGGGGTCAAGACAGAATGCAAACATAAATAACACTTCGAGGAAATTATAAGGTCCCAAGTTTTCTTTTCATGTGAAATTAAAGGAAGCTATATTTCCTTTTAATAAAGCAGATAGCAGGTCAACCGAGGGGTTCTTTATCTTCATTTTCATCGATAAAGTACCTACAGCTCTCTTTCAAACATCTCAGTTTCATTCATTTTATTCTTTACATCCAACGATGTCTCCGTCTTGTTCATCACTTTACAAGCTGAAAATTTTACAAAAACCAAAGTAAAGAGTGAAACAGAAAAAACTTTTCTCATGTCCCTTCAGTAAACTGTAGCAAATAGTAAATCAAGAAAAATTTCAATGGTAGTTTTTACAATTTGAATAGGAAAACTGAAACAATCCAAGATTCGTAGCAGAAATTACCACAAAAATAGTAAAATATTAAGTTATTTAAGATCGTAGAAAGTAGTAAAAAAATTAGAATATTTACAATAAATAGTTATTTTCATACCTGTGATGAGAAAAGTTACTATTCTGTTTATATAATTAATAAACTAATCTATTTCTCTCAGTGTAGTAAATGTGGTCGTTTGGAAGAAATTTCCCATCAATTTAGTCCACTTAAGTATCGATTTCGTGAATTTTTTTCTTACACTGAATGGAAATTTTAGAATACTTCAATCTTCATCTAAAAATCTGAAGCAATAAATTTTCATATTTCAGGCCTTTAGTGAGTGAATATTATTAAAAACGAAGAGCTTTCACGCAAATACAGATTTACTAATTCTAATTTCTCGTCCCAATAAATTAACGAATTGTAAAAAAAAAAAGTAAACAGCTGCCGATCTAGTTTTCTATGAATGGTTCAAGCTATAAAAGCCTGGTTAAAATTTTGAAGCAGAATTTTTTAAATTCAAAATTCCTTATATAGGTAGTTTTGACAAAAAAGATTGCAAGTACTTTGGGGAAAAAAAAAAAAAAAGAATTTTGGTAATACAAGCGTATATTATAGTTATTAAAACGTAAGAAATTTCGAATAATCATTTTTTATAATAAAAATATGTTCTAACATCCTATGATGTCAAAATTTGATGAAGGTATTTTCATAAGAAAGTATTCGTAAAATTTGAGTACATTATGATTCGAGTCAGATATAGCTACTCGTATGAAAGGAAAAATAGCTGAACTGAAGATACTAATTAAAATCAACCATACAAAGAAAAATACATTTTGCTCTAACAGACACAAGTTGCGCAGAATGACGATAATATATCTATTTGCTAACACGCTGTAAAAATAAGCAAAAAAATTCTAACGCCGCAAGCTCCACTAGAAAAGCAGGTTTTTTAATGGAAATACTGAGGTCTTACGAATCATTAATAGTTTATGTTTTTGGACTGCGCAAAATGGCTGAAAAGTGAATATTACATGTCGGAAACCTGCCAGCAAGTTTCAAAGAAAAATTCACGTTCTGAACCTTCAAAACCCCGTTTTACAAAACCCAATCAACAAATTTGCTTGAAACTTGAACGGTATATATTTTAGAAGCTTCTATATGCATTTGCCCAACCTATCAATTTCAGCCCAATTGGTCCCATACTCTCCCTATTAGTAGCCATCAAAGCTGAAAAATCCGTCAGAATTCGAAGGAATCCGTTCCGTCAAAAACTCATTACACATCATCGTTTTTTAGCAATATTTTTACTAGTTTCTAGAGAACCGTAAAATCGATCGTCAAGAAATTTCTATCAGACTTTAACGTGATCAAGATTGACCTCTCGTGTAAAGTTCAGCCCAACTGGTGTAGTTTGTTGTTCTGGAGCACATTCCAACGAAAAATCATCATTTTTCGACCCTCTAAATAATTCTTCTCCAAAACCAACAAACTGATTTGCTCGAAACTTGGATGGTCAATTTTCAAGACTTCAATTAACATACCGTTTAAATTCTATCTGGCTTGATCCATATCAAGTATAGTATTGACAAATGATTCAGAAATTTGAACAAATCTGTTTATTTCGAATAGAGATAGGTAAAAGGCTATGGGCGCTTATGTTATGCATAGCAAAGTATTTTTTTTTTTACTACATAATTTAATTAGAAGGGGATTTGAATTTTATGTCCAGAAGACTATCAAAAAATATACATCAATTGAGATTTCAACGTCAACCAGGAGGCGCTAGTGCTGACCATGTTTACAGCACTGATAAGCAAATGGGTGGTCAATTTACGCGAATTTTAGACGAAAATGGGCGAATTTGGAAGTGTTACGTAAAACTAACTGAAACTGTTTTCATAATAAGGTTTGATTTTTCATTTTTTTTTTTTTTGTTTACTGATTCTTGAAAAGCAAGTTTCAATTCAATTTCGCTCAAGTCGCATGTAAAAATTCTTCAAATTCAATTTTTAGTGAATTTTTAAAAATGCGAGAAAGAATTCGTACACCCACTCGACGTTTTCAGTACGCATTTCACGCAGGGCTACCAACATTTGAGTTTTAACTTCAAGTCCCATAGTAACTCACAGAAGCTAGTCGGCATGTCTACTGTAACTAGTAGAGGACAGCACATCAAAAACTGCAACACTGTCAGTTTCACTAAGTGCCAGAGAAAGTTTTTCTTCCACGATAATAATTGCTAATTATAACAATTAATATTGATGACACTTCGTAACACTAGCGCCACCCGACAAAATAGTTGACTTTTGTCAATATCATGTCACTCGTATGTAACTCTTGCAAAAACAATGTAAGTGCTAATTATTACCTATCTATGTATAGTCTTTCATTTTCTCCGAAGAAATTCTATCATCTTCTTACCATTGCGCGCAACGGGGGGGCGGGGATTTTAGCAGGGAGGAGAAAGTCTACAAAGCGCCAAAAAGGCTCAACAATCATTCAAAAACGCATGGCAGAACGAAAATATCTGTACAGGGTTATTCACGTTCACTCGCAGCATTCAAAAGTCCCATTTGCTGCCAGTCGAGGTGAATTGGTGTATATTCTTACGAATAAATTTAATTCACGAATGCAGCATGCAGGCAGGCCCGTACCGCAAGGCCTTCGTCAGGTAGGGCAAGCGAAGTTCTTGGTAGGGTAAAATTTTCCAGGTTGGGCAAAATTTTCAGTAGGTAATGCAATGCCCTGTTTGCCTGCACGGGCGGTCCAAGCATGCGGCAGCATGGAGGAAAATCTGAGCTTCAAGGCATTTTATTCTACGTTCAACATAATGAAATATGATTATCAGAAGACTAAAAGGTAACAGTATTATCGCATCAATTCATTCAGCTGCATTCGTGAATTAAGATAATACATGCCAAAACACGTACGATTCACTTCGACTCGCAGCGAATGGGACTTTTCGAATGCTGCGAGTCATTTTGAATAACCCTGTATGTATATAACGGCTAAAAGAAAAAGATGCAAAGTAGTTACAAAGCGAAGACTTACCAGTGGCATTTCTTGGACAGGAAGGAAATTTGATGAACCGGGAATGCCTTTGAGACAGGGGGGTGATGATCGCTGGCTACTGGTGGTCAAGTCATTGGCCCCGCTATGCGTGGATGACACGTCATCGTCGATATCAGCCGGTGACATACTACGGTCGTCGCCAAACGTCGAACAGGTATCGGGTGGAGGTGGCGACACGGACATAGGACTCTGGGAAGAGGGCGTCCCTCGATGGTGGGAGGTCACCTCGAAGGGGGCTGTGACTGGTGGTGATGCAGTGGGTGCGCTGGTCCTCGATGGTGAAAGTTGGTGGGGCGTTGGTGTAGGCGGCTGCTGGGGTGAAGCCCTATCTGAGGACTCGGTGTCGGTGGGAGATCTGGAGCGGCGGCGGACCAGCGGCAGCGGTTCCAGGTCGGCCATGATGGCGGTGGTTTCCGTGATCACAGTCGGTGGTGGCTGTTCGTCGGGCGTCACGTGCTGGCCGTCGCGGGCGGCTGGCAGTATTTCGCGATCTGGCGATAGCGCCGAGCGCAGATGAGTCATTTCGGCGAGCCCCTTCACCTGCAGGCTCTCGGCAGTTTTCAAAAAGGTGGGCAACTGACAGTACTCGAGGTTCACCTCGCCCCTATACATAAACTCAACGAGCGTGCGCAGCTCAGCGAAACACACGTCCTTCAAGATGATGATCGGATGCCGGTTCGGATGGTCAATGAACAGACTCTGAAAGTACGAGGAGCAGGCGGACAGGACGACTTTGTGCGCGCGTATAGAATGTCCCTCTGAGCAGGCGAGGGTCACGTCGACTAGACTTTCTTCTTGCAACAATTGGCTGAATACTCCGAGTAAATTGTTCTGGTGATTGTTCCAACGTAAGCAATAACGGTCACTTCCCATGTCTGTGATCACCCTACGCAAAATGGTAGAGCTAATTTAAAATGCTTATTTGAAGAAAAATATAGAGAAAAGTAAAAAATTACGAGAAAAATGACTATAAAATTCTCGAAATTTGGTAGCTTTTGATTATTCAAATTTTAGAATTAATACTTAATATTTATAGAGGAGAAAATTTACTATTTTAAAGAATGTTAACCTCAACCGTTAATCGTTATAAGTTCGATAAAATTTAAATTATATTCAATTTTTCAAGTATAATCCATGATAAAAGTAAAATACATATAATTATAAAAAATAAACGTTACATTAAGCTCAATCAAGTAAAATAGGTTAAAATTATGTGACAAAAATAATTGTATAGCTCAATTTGAGCAAATAATATTCAGTCACTTTGAAATTACGTTTGAAATTCAACATAAAGGATGTAGAAAATTTACAAGTTAGAAAATCAATGGATTTTTCTTCTGAATCATTATTTAGAATCGAGATTATAGGAAGCACCGGGACTTACATGTTTTAAACAACTTGCACATGATGTTGTTTTCCGATTTGTAACTGGCTTCTGTATCTGAAACACGAAAAGGGAAAAAAAAAATGGACGAATTAGGTACACAACGATATTTATGCATATTCCAATAAAAATCTACGCCAATCGCGAAAATATTTTTTTGCAATTAAGTATTTTTTTGACAAAATTTGATTCGTAGCCATCCCTTAAATGCGCCTTATGTGAAATCGAACGCGTATACATTGCTTTACAATGGCCAGCTTTCTTTTCCTCATTATAAGAGGCCGATCAAAAGAAACCAGAGTAAGAGTAATGTGCAGTTCTATATTACGAGCAGCGTCCTCAAAAAATTCAATTTCAATTTTTCTCTTGCCCTATTTTATGTGTAAAAATTTCAATCTTCGAAAATAATTAGGACCCGTAGAAATTTTCTTCACAAAGGAATTGTTCTTATGGCAACCAAATGCATGTTACATGAAAAAATTGGGAGCAATGGCGGATTAATAATAAGTCTCTTCACACAGTAGTGATAGGAAAAAAAATTGATAACTTACTAGGCCGGGATCGAAACTTTTTTTCAACTACTTATCGAATACTTTTGATACATTGATCAAAGGTTGAAAACCTGCAAGAAGCCTGCTGAATAGCTTTTTTTTGACACTTCTCACTTTCCACCTACGTTTAGCGCATTTAACCAACAGTAATAACTTTATGAGCATTGCAGCGAACAAAAATTTTATGCAAGTTCATACAGAGTTCGAACAACAGCACTTTATGAGCTCTTTCAATTTTCTTGTTTCATACAGCACAGTCATACATGCAAGGAACATCAGTGAGAAAAAACATGTTTACTTGAATTACATATACTTTTTGCCTTATCTTCACAACTGAACAGTTCAACTAAAAATTTTAACTTCTCGGTGAACCTCATTGCCTATTAAATGTCAAACAATGGAATTTGTCTCACGAAAATGAATATATTTTTTTGGATAACTGATAAAAAGGGCGAATTTTGATATACAAAATACTTGAAGACGTTTAAGTTCTCAAGAATATGTCATAAAATTCAAAAACGCTGACGTCAGAAAAAATCAGCTAAAAACAGTATAAAAGTACAGCAACGTCTCGAAGATTATTTTAATAATATTCAGACTAAAAGTTTAAGAAAACAAAATTTCGTTGTAAGTGTAGAGTATGGTATATAACTTTTCCACGTAATAATTGGAGGTTCTTATCGAGCAATATTCAACTGTAATAATGAGATTTCTTTCGAATACCTCGTTAATCTAATTGATTATTCATACATACAGATCTACTTTAGGCAGTTTCAATATACATATTTGAAGACATTTACTGTTATCACCAGGCAAATTCCACAGCATAGACTACAGAGCATTTTTTCCATTATATTATCTTAATAGGAAGGTATATGCGGGTATTTAAGTGAAACTGAGAAGCGCTATAATGATAAGAAGGTTTCTTGAATAATGCAGTCGATCTGAGAAAATTTGATAGTTTAGGTCAACTTTCCAGACGTTACCATTCTTGAGTGCACAGCTTCGGTATCATACGAGTATAAATACTAAGAGGATGTAACGTCAACCAAATTGTTCATGGTGCACTGTACAGATTTGAAAACGGACGAAAAATTGCCCTTCGTGATTAGTTAAAACTTTATCGGCAAAATTCTACCACCTCAAATGGAATTTATATGGAGTACAGCTGAAATTATCAAAACTGATTTGTCCATGAGTTTATAAACTGTAATGAGGCTATATGATGGGTCTTCAATTTTTTTTTGGCACAAAATCTGGAATTCTATACGTATGAAATGACAGAAAGCCTGTCAAGCTTGCTTCTTTTTTCGACTAGTTTCTTCATTTTTTGCGTAGTTTTCAAATTAGATTCCTATAATAGGTCTTCCACATAGGAATCACAGCTTTTGTTCCTTACCACAAACAAAACACACCTGCCAATTTTTGGAACTATATACCCGTACAAGTCGAGTGAACGATTTAACAGTAACGAGATGCGTATTATAGGATCGACGCATACTATTGTTTTCTAGGATAAATTACACTTGTACATGAAAGGAACCAACAGCTTTGGAGACGTTCTTCGAGAGACACACTCGTATACTCGAAGCTATAAAAGTCTCATTTTTCTATAGAGGTACCTTCTAAATTTTGCCATTCAAAATTGGCGTCAAACACTTGCGAAAAAAACTCGTTCGTTGAATACTCGACAAATGCTCCTTTTTTCGTCATGACTTCAAAAATAAAACTCCGCCATGGAAGCCAGGAATGTTGGCTCGAATAATTTTTTACCACCTTTTTCAATAGTACAAAATCTGCTGTAATACTGCTGTCTTACGATTTTTTTCTGCACGAAAAAACAGGCCACATTTGTGAAACAATGCAGCAGGAACAGGTGTTGAGGAATTGTCATGGTAAAAAATTTTAGTTTGCATACAATGGAAAAAAAATTATTGTTTGAAAAAAATTTTTTTGCGTTTTAGCGAAAAATAAATTTTTAAAAAACCTGCTAAAACCTCAAGAACACTACGAAAACGTCTACGTCTACCAACCGAAAAAATGGTGATAAATAAACAAACTCGGTGGCAAACGAGTAAATAGGTATATAGGTACCTCATTTTATGAGAATTCAGATGAAGAAACAGACTAGAACTTCAAAGTAATGAAGTTGTACGACAAGTAATTTATTCCGATCGGTATAGTCGACAAAATCTGAAACAATTTTTTCGCCTACTTTATGCAGTCGGTTTCTTCCTCAGCGACCTTCATATCACATTTTAATGATAATAATGCAATAATGTATGCATTTCGTCGAATGGACTTTCAGTTCATAACTACCACCACGTGTACGAATTATCAACGCATAATGTTGAGAAAATTTTTCATCCTGTAATCAATGTATGCCCTCGCTGATATGATTTTGAATAATTTTTTTCAAGGGTTATACACAATGAATTTTACGTCTAGAAAAATTCTAAATTTATAATTCAATTAATATTATATTATTCAAAATTTTTCATCATTCCGTTTCCACTCAATAACAAGAGCAGGTAGGCTATGTAGAGGAAATTTCCCCAAGACAAATCGAAAATGAAGGGAAAAGAATCAAAAGTACTGAACTTTGAGAAGTTTTGCCCGAAAATGCTTCAACACTGAAAAAAATTTCGGTAGTAATTTTTACTATTTTTATGAGAAAACTGAGACCATTCGAAATTTACAGTAGAAATTACCACAAAAATAGTAAAATATACCAAGGAAGATTAAAATGTACCATAAAGATGGTAGAAAATTCTACAAATGAATTTTGAATTGTGCCTGTTTTCCAATAGAAAATAGTAAAAATTACTATTCATTTTTCTCAGTGAAAACATCCTCATACATAATTAGGCTTAAACTGAGAAAATTTCCTAAAATAACCTGAATTTTTTATTAAATGATTCAAAACATAAGGTAAGCGTGGCTCTTCAAATATGCAATGGATGTTCTTTCAAAGTTTATCATTCATTTTCCACTTCCACAGTCACTCAACTTTTTATAAAAAATGAATCTGACCAGGGTTCAAATTTTTCCACGATTACCATGTTTTTCCTTTATCAACTCTGTTATCAACAAATGCCAAAAGTCCTGCAGTAAAATGGGATTTTTTCCAAAAAACAGTATCCATTTTTTTTTTTATTGGTTCCGTTTTACAACAAAAAACGTACTTTGAAAATACCAAGAGCACTCCAGCAATTATTTCAATTTTTATTTTTTGAAAACCCGAATCCACCAGTTAATTCTTAGCGATATCAAACTTGTAAAGATAGCGTTTGCTGTTTTTGGCAACAAAACTACTCAATTTGATTTCCTTTGTGGTCTCATTTTGGCTTCAGGAGAGGGAGTAGGCTCAATGCTACTAGCAATTTCGGATACAGCACCCTCAAAACTACATTCCTCACTTTTCAGTTTGCTACTTTTTTTGCGGTTCCATTCCAGCCTCAAGGGCCGCGCAAAAAACAAAAGGTTACCGTTGCTCAATTTTAGTCTACGCATCGTATTGCAAGTCAGTAACTTTCAACCTCATCATATTCCGTTTGCAAGCTGGATTATCAGGGGTTCCTCAATCCAAAACTAAACAAACTAATCAAATACTGTCATTTTGCCAAGAAAATTGATAGATGAAAAAATTCACGCTCATCTCGACAAATTATAACTTTGCAGTTCGGCCGACGAAATCAAAAGAAAATTAAATTGGAAGATGATTAAATGAAGTCTCCATTTTCACTCTCCCTCTTTGACAATGTCGAGTTCCGTCAAAATTAACCCCTTCTAATTGCTGAGTGAAATTTCTTGAAAAGCGAATACAAAACTTTATTAAAAGCCTTGAGCATAAAATAAAATAAACCCGGAAAAAGGCTTTCACTACGTCATTTCAGCAACTGTCGCAACTTTCTAGTGGTGTTAAGGTTCAGTTAACTGATCCGGTTCTGTCGGTTTTTAACTGGGAACGGTTCGGTTTTTTTATGCTCCGGATTTTGCTCCTCCGTTTTTATTTGCTCCGGTATTTTTTTCAAGTTAACCGGACTTTAACCGGTTAACCTGCTGTGAAAAATCCTATCGAGCTTCAAACACTGAATCAAACACTGAACTCAATTAAGAGTTCAGTGGATTCAAAGGAAGCTCGATAGAATTTCCAACAAACTTCAAATATATGAGTAGTACTGAATAACAAAATTATAGTTCTTCCAATGGTTTTTTGTTTCATGATCTACAGAATCCAAAAAAACCCATCTCGCATTTTCATAATGCTTTACTTATTTTATTATTATTATACTGACTCCCTCCGCGCGCATATACTTTTTTGAACGCGAGAACAGACAAACGACCAAACCAATAGGTCTGAAATTTACACCAGAGGCCAATTTCAGTCAGATCTAGGTCTGATAGAAATTTCAAGTCAATCGGTTCAGCGGTTAAGGAGATATTAGCGAAAATTTAGTCAAAAATCAATGCTTTTGATGTGGTTCATGACACCCTTGTAATATCAGTCAAAAACTTGCCTTTCTAGCGGGGCTTGCAGCGCTAGAATTTTGGATTTTACCGGAAATTTTGAACATTGTTGTTGGTTGGTGCCTCGAGCAATTAATACACCTAAATGCTCCACCAGGTACATAGATAGCTTTTTTGGATGTTAAATGGGACAGTTAAACGGTTAAACTCCGATTAACCTGAAAAAACAACCGGAGCAAAAAAAAACCGTTGAAAACAAACTCCGCTCCTTTTCAAACGGTTAAAAACTGTACCGGTTTTTGAAAAAAACTGAACCTTAACATCACTACAACTTTCACAAAGCCTATAGTAATACAGAAAACGGGGGTGAATACATCTGAACTTGGATATTTTTACTCTGCTCGTTTAATTTTTGCCTAAAACATTAATAATTGTTGCTTGTAAGCTTCAATAAACTTTAGCCGTTTCACTACCAAAGCCGTTTTGAATACGAAAGCACATCGTCACAATAATAATACAACACTGAATTGAAATTTCAAAATTTATTCGATGCTAAGCAATCGGAAATGAAGGAAACTTATTCATCTTCATTTACGATACCTCAGCAGTCAATAAATTCTAAAATTTCAATGCTTCATGAACCTGGTACTGGCTTGCAAGTAGATTTCTCTACAACGCATATGGTAGCGAAAGGGTTAACCTTTTCGTCTCAGTCAGTATCAACAGGCCGTTTTGAGGAAATTCACGAGATGGTAATTGGTATCTACAACGTGACGTATATGCAATGAAATGTGACCGTATCTGAGAAAAATGACCAAATGTTGGTAAAATTGATTTTAAGAAAATTGAGGTTAAAGTAGACAGCCAACAATTAGTCCCTTTTTTTCTGTTTGTTATTATAATCGACCAAAAATTTTCAGGCAGCGGCTGTAATGGTAGAAAAATAAATGGTTGAAGGATAGTATATATCAAACCAAATTCTCTTTAGAAAAAAAAAACAATCTTTTCGGACAATTTTTTCATTTTTCTGATTTTTTTTTAATAGGTACTTAGTAGATTTTTTTTTCACTCATTGTCAAATTTAAAAATTCGTAACTCCGCGAATTTTATATAATATAAAGCCTTGATTCTTATATAAAATGTTTGTCTGAAGTTCTTCCTCAACCCAATATGTTTCTAGAGTATCTTCAAACTCGAAGATGCCGACATTTGGCCCTGTTTCCCAGATCTGGTCGCAAATTTTAGAATTTATCAGTCACTAAGCAATTGATAATGAAGAAAACTTATTCATCTTTATTTGCAATGGCTTAGCAGTCGATAAATTCCAAAATTTCAACGTCTAACGTACAGATACGTGGTATTAGCCTGCAAGTGCATTTCTCTACGACGCATATATCGCATTATATTTGAGTGATTTTACCTTAAACTGTAATAATATTAGAGGAGTCGTCTTTTTTATATTATTGATATGTGAGGGTCAATTGTAATTTTGCCTGCAATAATACGCATAGACAACATATACAACATCAAATTGTATAGCGGCTAAGGGTTTACACGTCAAACGATATTGCCTGTATTCATCGTCATCGGACATTTTTTAATTGACTGTGTTGACTTTGTAGCGAAGGTAGACTAAACCCTTGAGGGAATCCCATACAATGGTATTCAAGTATAGAACCTTTCATTGAGAGAAAAAAACTTGAAATAAAGTTATTCATTCAAATAGTGGTATTTTTTTAGTTTTCATCAACTTTCCAACTTTTTTTTCTCGTGATTTTCTACAAATGTTCGATGTAGAAGGGAAATTTTCAATACTTATAGATCTATTCTTGTCTAAGCACTCCAACAATCTTATACAATGTCTTTCAATTGTTACTATATTATATCAAAATTTTAAGCAAAAAAAAAAAAAAAAGAAAAGAAAAGAATGAAAGGAGAAAAACGCAGGAGAAAGGGGGTACTTATATCAAAACATCGAACCGTAGAGCAGCAGTATGTTGCGCATTAAAAAAAAATTTCTTCATTGAAACATAGGCATAAAAATATTATTTGAGTCCCATTTAAGTAAGTAGTGCAGTAATACATAATGTGTACAGATGATACATAAGTCAACCATCAATTAGTTAGAATTAACTAGTATAAATGATACGCTTCCGGAAGAGGAAAGAGAATCGGATAAAATTTACTATGCATTTGATCTAATCAAAATGAAATAACGGAAGAAAGAAATTGACGCCGGAATCTCGATAGAATTTGCTACTCTTTATCAGACTTTAGGAATATATTTGATATTTACCAGGATGTGGAGTTTTCCGCCCATTTTCAAGTTACTTTCTAAGAATTAAGTTCAGTCAATCGTTGGTCATTCGGCTGACGAACCAAAAACTGATCGTAAGAATTGAAGAGAGGACGTTAAGAAAAATTAAGCCTTCATTTTTTCAAAAAGATAAGAGTACATTATAGAAAGATGATAAAAACACTCCAGCAACAGGAATAATATAATAATGCAAGTCGCCTGTCAAAATTTGAAGATCGTGTTTCAATACACAGTCTGAATTTAAAACCTATTCCAATCAGCCTCGTGTTTCAAACAAAAAAAATTCTTGCTACCCACTAGAAAAGCAGGTTTTCAATTGATAGTACAGGGTGTCATGAACCACATAAATTTCGTGTTTTAGGATTCTGTAAAAAAGATAGTCTAAGGACAGTTTGCCCGATTTTTTGAAAGCAGAAGATCACAAAAAATTATTTCCCAACGACCATTTTTTGTAAATGGCTGCCGGGAAATACAACCAACACACTTCAAATTCTAGAAATGGTTGGGGACAATTTTCCCGATTTTCTGTACGAAACTTGATTTTCCGAAACTGACCAAAAAATATTCTATTAACATCTTACATATATGTACCTACTTCAAGAACCATTCAAACGTGAGTAAATATTTCTTATAGTTCAAAACACGAAGAAAGCATAAAAGTTTACCCGCCGAATTCGTGTCAGTTACTTTATATTTTCGCACATCACAAAAATACGAATTTAGCCTAAATAAATAAATGAATACTATCAGCGGGAGCGATTGGCACCATTTTTTTTAAACCTCTACCAAGATAACGTTCAAATATTCTACCTTTATCAATAATTTCAAAATTATTTAACCCATTTATTCAAATAATTGCAACAAAAACTTTTTCGCAAAAAAGAACAAGAGTCGATAAGAACTAGAAATTCTAACGGGTACAGAAACCTTTTTCAAAGAAGAGAATTTCTTCCACGTGAAATTAGTACCTATATTCTAATTTATAAGTGTGAATGCTCGGGCAGATAACAGAATTATCGAGTTATATGATTTGACTGAAACATAATATAATGCGGTACATTGATATGAAAAAATATATCAGTTTTAGAGTTGATATATTTTGTTAAGAGTTCCATGACGTCACAAGCATTTGAAGAAAGCGATTGGTTGAAACACGGTTGAAATCGAAAATACTTTCTTCTTATTCCTTGAATCTTGTGACGTCATGGAACTCTTAACTGGAATGAAGTATAGTTTGAGAGAAAAAAGGTTCAAATTCACCCTCTGATGCGTACCTCTTGTGAGACATATATGTCATAGCTTCTGCTCATGTCTAACGAATAGCAAGGTGCCACCCGATGGCGAATTTTCACCTTCAAGTCGTATAGCATTCAATTAGGTTTTCCCTTGTATTCAAATTAATGGTTACAATTTATTCTTAAAACAGCGGATGAAATAAATGAACTGAAAAAATGAGCCGGTACTTGCTACACCTATATAAAAGCATAAGTTGAATAAAACACACAGGAGCATGAAAAATATCTGGTAAAAAATTCATTCGCCTCGAACGCTGAAATTTCCACCAATATTATCCGCATTCGATTTCTAATACACAAATGCATTTATCCAGTATATATTCAAATTAAATTAACTTCTTTGAACCACTTATATGGTTGCACACCAAAAATGAGAATCAAAACATAATTCGCCAACAGCTCATCGCGTCTTTCTGGTTAACAAGATTATTCGGGTAAATGGCCATAAGCACAACGTTCCACATTCACTGACTCAAAACAGTGCTGTTAATTTGTGCAACTCATAAACTATCATTACCATTTTTATATACTCGCGTACAATGGATTGGAAAAGGGTAAAACACGAAATTAAGAGTTGCAAAAAAAACCGTTAAGAGACCCAGTTTTATCTACATTTTTAGCCGCAATTACAGACACAATTTGTCAAACAAATTCCACGAAAGCAGAATATAAATCCAATGATCTCAACTGCGTGATTACATAAAGAACTAGGTATAGGAATAAGTATTCAGACTTGGATGTGCAATGGTGAATCACTACCGATGAAATCGACGAATCAGAACCGCAAATGCAATTTTTACAGGTATCTTATAACGGTACCTACATGCGATAAGGAGGCTAAATTTCAGATTCGCGGATGGATATTTTTTTGGGGGTTTCGGATTTGCATTCTGAATAAAATTATTGTATAATGATTAATTTTCGAGCAACATTTCAACAATCTTCAGTTAGCTACTTTAATTCATTCAGACGAGCGAAAAATCCAAAAAGTACGTATTAAAAAGAAAGCTAGAGGGGGATAATATCCTTTAAAAGAATGCATCTGCTATTTTTGCGTGGTATATAAAAATATCGAAAAATGAACACTTGAGTTTCAATATTTCACTGCATGTTCTACCTTAAATAGATACGAGTATGTTGACATCTTTCTGAGAGTGAAAGCTTCGAAAGCAACAAATTATAGGAAAATGAAAGAAAAATTTTGATGAAAAACAAAAATCAAGGAAGAAAAGAAGTTAATTGTATTATTCCAAGTTTTCCGAGTTCCTTAAATGTGCAGTTCTTCTTCAGAGTTGGACTTAAACCCGCGGCCATTGCTCGCACTTTTTCCTTATGATAATGGAGGCGAGTCATGGGACCTTTATTCACACTTGAATTTTTCCTGGGCGTGAAGTAAATTGTCATCATGACGCGCCCCCTTTATAGCTGCGAGGAAAGTTCCCACGACGCAACCCCTTTTGTTTGGGGGCGCGTCATTGAAACTTTCTTCACACGCCAAGATGATGGCATATTATAAAGAAAGTTTCCATGACGCGAGCTATACGGTGCGACAAGTTAGTGATTGGATGGAGTGGGGGCAGATGAAATGCTTTTGTAAAAAAATTGAAAATTGATTTTATAGTTTCTTACACGATCTTATATTTACATTAAGCACGGAGAGAAATAATGAACAGTATTAATCATAAACCGAATAGTAACTTTTCTCATCCGCGCCGTTGTGAAAATTATGATTAATTGTAAAATAATCCAATATTTTTATAGTACTTTTCACCATCTTAGATGATATATATATTACTATTTTCATAGTAATTTATGCGACAAATAACGTACTGTCCCAGTTTTCCTATTCAAATAGTAAACATTACCATTGAAATTTTTCTCAGTGAGGAAAAAAATTGCGAAAAATTAGCGTGTAGTACAATACGTCACAAGGATAATCACTTACGGTTAGTTTTTAAGCGAAAAATTTATATAAAAAACAGTGAATTTCAATATACAACCCATTTGGGCACACTAATTTTCAACATTCAGTCAAAGGATATGTTTCTCAGGTTTTCCTCGCTAAAATTAAAAGTGCACTTCACTTTTACTCTGCTCTTCTTATTATATTCAAATATCAACACTAGAAGTACTAGGTGGTGTCATATAGGACACCACTCAAAATTTTGAGATGGACTTCTCAAAATACCAATATTTTGAGAACCTCTGACTTGTGTCATGCGACGCCACCTGGTCCTTTGTGGTTACTCCAGTGGTGTCATATTATGACACTACCTGGTCCTTCGGGTAATCGAGTAAAACCTGGTATTTCTAGTGTTAATTATAAATCATTCCACCCACTATATTGACCAAACAATGTCAACAACCTTCGGAATTTTGTGACCAGTCACTTGATTCTTTGCACAATATTTTCTTTCCAATTTTTTCACTTCTTAGAAAATAATAAAAAACGATTTCGGTATTGACACGTTTTTTCACTCATCGCGCCTAATAAATTGATTTATACAGCAACATCCCAATCAACATCTTTGTAGAAGGCATAATTATATGTTGTTTTTCGTGTTTCTGGAGTCTAGATCAAGACGATAAAATTTTGCACATTTCTAAAAAAAAAAATGCCAACTCATTCGACACAAACAACAGCGGACTTCTGTGTTAAGGATTATACAAAATTCTTTGTTTTTTGAAGAAAAAAATTTTACCCAAAGCTGGCCGCAACAACTTTTAAAAAAATCCTTGGGGCAGAACCTTGGAGCCGAATACAATGTAAAAGGAAAAGTGTAGGTAATAGCATCATTAAAAATTTCGAATAATTTCGAAATTTGCAACGTTAAACTATTTAAATTAATTTTTTTTTTTTTTAACTTTTCTCCTCCATTATAGGCTAATATACTATCATCACTTATCATCTGCACTTTTTTCCGCTTTTCACTTCTCAATTTTATGTTGCTCTCTCCCTCTTCATTCTTCTTTAACGAACTGCATTATTATATACATTACTCATAAAAGGTATTAGTAATAAACTGGTTAATACATTATGCCGAACATGCACATATTTTGTTGCACCTATACGAATAGTGTTCTCTCTGTAACTTAGATATTTCAACATTTTGCTCGTCTTTTTGTCTCAATATAATATTAGACGTAATTTGCATATTTTTGCATATTTCACTGTCGTCAAAAATATTTTTGCATTTTACATCGACGATGATTCAAATTCTTGTTGCTTTTTCTTTTTGCTTGTTTCGTTGAAACGTTTTTATGCAACTGGAAAATTAGGAAAAAAAAATTTCAACCACGAAATTTAATCACGATGAGGACCGTCATTTTAAAAACACACTTTCAAAGTAAGTACATGGTAGAACAAGGGCCGAACACTAGGCGGGGTTTAAATTGATCATTCCACCCCTTCACCAACCCGACCTTCTGATATACTGGTACGAAAAATAAATGAACAAATTTAGAAACGTTGGACAATGACGTCACTATAGCTCAAATTGATTCCATAGACGTTCTCAAGTTTGAATTTTTGTGCACGAGTATATAGTACTACCTAAAATTTAGTCTTCTTAAGTACTTATTCCGTCATTCAGTCATTTGAATTTCAAAAAGAATACGTTAAGTAGGAATGATAGGATAGTCAGTATTCGTTGAACGAGAGATTTCTCATATCAAGGTAATAATTATAAATACAGATATAATATGAATTTGCGATATTAATATTTTTGAAATCCTGCAGTCATGAAACGAAAAACTATCATACTCCCAACTGCAACTTCGTTCATGAGGGCAATTTTAATAGGTGGCGAAAAGTGAAAACAGTCATACTGAAAAACTATTTTAATTATTGTTGCATTCTAAGCGATGAATAATTTACAAGTTTAGGTTCCGAAGGACGTTCAGAAACGGCAAATACTTGAAATTTTAATGGTTGGCACAAGTTTGCATTTTACAATTCCATAATTTTTCAAAATGTGTTTTAATTTTGAGCAACTTTGTATACTTCACAAGATAATTTTTTAGTACTTTTTTTTGCGACACGTCATTTGAAACACGAGCTTTCCAATATATTTGAGCGGCAACAGCGAGTTTCCTGCACTCGTTGGTACAAGAAAGTAGTACTTTATTAATTTAAAAAAAAATATATATAATATGCAAATACCTCTGCACGGGGGCTAGAATATTAAATTATTTCATAAGAATTCCCTCTAACTTACTGAAGTCAACATATTTCCTAGGAAAAATGTACTCGTACTTATAAATAATAAGTACTGAAAAGGATCGTAAAAATAAAGAGCAATACGAAAAACTACAAGAAAAAAATCTCTATTCTCTGGTGATGCAAAGACTCGAACATATTCCACAGAATTTTTTTTCGTATGATATCCACAAAGAAAAACTAATTCAACAGAAGAAATCGCCAAGTCAGTGAGTGCTCCATTCAAGGGTTTAAATTTTTTGAAACCTGTTTTAAAATGCTATAATTTAATGGGAATGCAGCTGACGTTGATACGAACTTAGTCATGGTGCAATTTCCATTTTATTGGAAATGTCATTTACAACCCTTGGCCTCTAAACGCCTCAAGGGGGATATAAATTTCTTTCTATACTTATGTACCTATATGAAAAAATCTGAAGCAACGGGCAGGTTTCAAAAAGGTCCTACAATTAGGTCATTTTCAGACAATTATTTCCACAATTCATAAATTGTAGCAATTTGATGTTCGTAAAAAAAAAAAAAAACATAAACAAATAATACAGGTAAAACTGCACAAATACGTTATCGACGTGGGTAAGTATATAAGCTTTTATCGTAGTTCGTGTAGATATAATACTTCTTTTTTAAAATAATTTTATAATATTTTTAGATGGGCACTGAAAGTTTAACCCATGATATTTAATATGTATAATCATTTGAAAAATTCGTATAATTGCGAACCAAAAATAGTTCCAGCTATGTTTTTCCTAAATAACAAACGTCTAAATTATTCTGATAGCACAAAACTGCATATACACCGAACATTTTTCAAAATTCTAATTTTTGGATTAGAGATCCTTTAAAATTAAGTCTGTCCTACATTTTCGCTACGCAGTTTAAAAACACTTGACTAACAGTTATCTTGAGAGTAGGTTGCGGAAAATTTTAATCCTTGATTACGGAACACATCATTCATACAGCCGAATAGGTACATTTTCACGAGCATTCATCTTCCCTTTCTCACCCCAGCCAGGAAATGCGACAGATAGCAGTCACAGATTCTTATTTATGCAGTAGCAGTAGAAAAAATTTGCATGCAGTTAGGCCACGGTATCTCTATTTTCATCATTCGCCACGATTTGGTAATGCAAATTCAACAATATCAGATTTGATTCGATAGCTGCAAACAGGCAGACACAACCAAACGAAGGAAGATGTCGTTTTACATTATAATTTCTCCTTGATTCGAACCGGCATACCATTAATTTGTGCGGCGAAAGTGCGAAATGCTGACGTAAGAACGGAACAAATTATGGGAGCTGCTGCATTTACTAAGAATACAGAAACCATAAAATGAGGGCACAAAAAAAAAAAGTATCATAATATCCAATCTAGTTTAGTCAAACATTTTCATGGTTTCAGAATTATTCGATGATTCCGAAGGGATGATTAAGGACGATGCTGTTTCGCCAAATATACGACGATGTCTGGCACCTTTGAAAATAGGTAAGGATAATCTCAAGGATACGTGTTCTTCATGCATTATTCAAAAAGTTGAATAAAATAACTCCACAAAGTTGGATCAGTTTTACTTAGAAAAAAATTTTTAAAAACTCAAAGTTGTATAAATGTCGCAGGCAAACTAGAAAAATCCATCATTGTCTTAGGCAAAATACAATACAATGCTGGAAAATATAATATCTGCTTGTAACATTATAGTCTGGCAAAATTCAAGAAAAATAGCAAATGTCTGACTTGCTATTTATTTTTCACCGAATTCTATTAAATGGCCGTCAAATTATCGTCGTCAAAAATCATTGTCCATTTCATTTTTGATTTTTTAAGCTATTTTCAGCCATGGGAGTTGGAGCAAAAGTTGGGTGATGCATAAATCATTGCAAAGCTGAGCTGGTGATATACACTTCATTTGAGACACTATAATATATATACTCTGTTTCAAATAAAAAACGCACAATATTTACACTTTTTTAGACGTGGTGGCGTACAAAGTGAAAAGAGAAGGGTGGTTCGCCTTGCGTTTCTAACTTGAAGCACGGTATAATCAAAAAATTTGAATTTTGTGTGTGCAGAGCAAAGATACATACTCGTAGTTGTTTTTTTTTTTAATTTTACTTTTTAGACATTTTGTATATTTCAATTATTAAGGTAACTGATTAATGCTTACGTTTCATTTCCAAACTGAAAACATGAGCACCCTATGCAATTAAAATACAGCCTAAAATGCAGATTTGCCGTGCCATGTCGTGTCCTTGTAAGACGAGCAATTTTTTTCATCACTCTTTCATTAGGTACTTGCAAATTTAGGCCATACTTGTTAAAAAAAATAAACGTCCAACCTTGATTGAAAATTTCAACTTGCCTATCGAACGAGATTATGTTTTCTCGCGCCGCGTCTTTAGACTCGTTCGCCATCTTGTATTGCATTCGTCATTCATAAATTATAGAACGGACAGATAGTGAAAAAAGGGTACGCAAGCAGACAGAGAAAAATCTCGGCGATAAACGAAGCCTGAAAATGCGAAAATTATATATTCGCGGTAAGCTATACGTGCTTTCTGAATGCACATTTATACAAGGTGTGTCACAAGTGTGTGCTGGCTGATTAAATTTTTTCAGCCGAAAAAAAAAAAAAAAAAACAACTGCAAGATGACTCAGAAAACATCATCGATCAATACAACTTTCGTGCACTATACATTCATTATACGTATACTCGTACTTATAGGTGCGTCCTAAATTTTGGTCAATAAGAGGATACACGCCTCGCGAATTCATCGAGTCTGTAAATATGGAAGTAGGACTATTCTCCAGCACTGAATATCAACAAGACCTCACAAAATATTCAATGTATTATATCTTCAAATTAAGACAAGCATGCCAGTTATGGTACTGAGGTAAAAAAAAAGTATTAATCTTACCCTATTATCCCTCTATGAGTAGCATCGCAGCTCTCTTCTCTATGGAGTTCATATGAGAGCCGAAAGAATGACGAGGGTCTTTTAGATCCCAGGTGTACTTTATAATGGAGTAGAAAAGTAGTACTCTACAAGAGATTCTTATAGAGCAACCTAGGATATACAGCTCAACATGCGAGTATTATAATAAGATGAAAAATGTCTTAGGGGTGGGGAAGAGATAATGACAAAAGATAGGGATACTTAAGCAGAAAATCAGCATGTTTCAGTGCTGCCAACTAACAGAAAGATTGAACTATAGTTTATCTCTGCGAGTTTCGAAACTAGCTAGACGCCGGTGGTACCAATGGATTCCTCGTTGAATTTTACACACGCGAGTGCATGAAATAATTTCATATTACACGTTTATTTGAATAAATCAGAGCAGAATATATAAAATGGGTGTTGAAAAGAGGAAAAAAAAGGAGGTAGGTCACTTAAAATAACCATAATTTTGCAATTTTTGAAACTAGAGAAACACCGATGGTACCAATGTTTTTGTGTGCAAAATTTAAAATATTAAAAAATGAGGTCTGGTAGATCCTAGGAAGTCAAAATTCAGGTGGTCTCACGATGGTTGATGTGAACACTGGTAGCCTTTTATTTTAGCTCTGCGTAGTAGTTCTCCAATAAAGTCATTCAGAAATTAGCCAATAAAAAAGTAACATAAAACCATAATTCTGAGATCAAATTTCTAATTGATTAAATTGTAAATAACGATCATTATTACGAGTAGGAAAAACATTTTACTCTTTTCATTTTCATCATGTTTAGCGAGACATTCATTAACACATATAATTTTTATAACTTCGATGGTCACGCTTCTTCGGTATTTTCTAGCTAGTTTCTTTGTACAAATGAAATCAAAAGTTATTATTATTTAAAACGTACCGTTCATTCACACTAACCACCACAACCACTATTTCCCGTCAATTATTCGTTGAGGTAAATGAAAATGGAAAGTTACGAGCAAGCTTCTTATCGTATACAGTTTAAATAAGTGAGTTTAAACGGACGGCATGACTGAAAAGATTGATTATCAAAACTTTTGAGCTTTAAGTTCCAAACAAACCGGGTCTAAAATCTTTCATACTAGTAACTCATCTATAAGAATGTAAGCAGTAAGTGCGATTTGCAGTTGAACAATGATTTGTAAGAAGAGAGGTAAATGTTTTTTTCAAAATCTGAGTTTATCAAGCCCTACCTAGGTACAGTAAAAATATGCTCTCCCAAAATGCAATAATCGTCGAAAATATAGATTTCAAAGTTGAGGTGCTATGCAAGGTGATATAAGTACCTTCATTAAGTTACTCGTATCTATGTGCAATGATTATTTTTGGTCAAGTCTAAAAAATTAATATTGTTTCATTTTTCTTTAAATTTTACAAATACATAATATAGGATTTTTAGTTTGCTGGCCAATATTACTCGCATTACCCATTCTAGGTATACCACGAAGTTTCCGTTCAATATTTCATTTTGGAAAAGTTTGAATTCAATTAGGAAAGTGTTCATTTCGAAACATATTCTGTTCAGATGTAACAGTCTGTAGCTTACTGATACTGAGCCTTATTTTTTGACAGGTCACAGATATTCATCTCATAGGTGAAAAATTTCAAATTTTGACTACCTATTCAACGTTTAAAATCCGTTCTGCCGTTCTTTTCAAGCTACCAAACTGCCTAAAAAATTCAGATTAACAAACGATGCTTATCTATCTTCTCCTAATACCAAGAATTTCCGGCGGCCAAGAAAGTTCGCGACCGCTGGCACCACCACAAATTCATAAATGAGAGTCGTATTTCTGCCATTGCGCCTGCCGACCACCTCAGTGTGCAAATTATTGCCGTCCACTGGTGGTGCAAAAACCCGAAATTCCACAGTCATAGAACCGATATCGGTCAGACGAGTTCGCAAATTCGGACCATCATATACATCCGTGTATATACGAGTATAGTGGATTTGTATAGTACCCATACTTTTTTTTTTTTTTACCTCATCTAGTCCACTCTCCCAGCATGAGGAGTAAAATGCGTCGTCGTTCATCACCAAAATTCCACTTTTGACTCTTTGTCTAGCCTAAAGTCACACACGCACCAACTATAGAGGATCGCTGGTTATCTAAGATGGCAAAAACAGCACACCTCAAGCCAGAGAAAGAAACCGTAATTGGCCAATATAATAGACGAAGACATACAAAGTTATAGTAGCGAATACAGCAGTGGAGGAAGTGGTGATACATGATTTGGATAGCGGAGAAGAGGTTAGAGGCCATTCGAGAGGACGAGGGCATGCAGGTGGAAAATGAACTGGACGAGGAAGCAAACACAGCCTAGAAGAGAAACGCACTGATACGAGCTAGAGAAAAAAATGATTCTAGTTCAACGAACTAGGCCGAAAATTTGGCGTATCGTCTCGGAAACTGCCAGCATCTATCGAGATCTACAACAGTACCAACAATATACAGGATGTTTCTAATTCGAATACTTTTTAAAGTTTCATAAATAATCATATTTAAGGATTTCCTCAAAGTTTTTATTCAAATACGTAGAACAGGAAATATCTGAATTTCTGAAGAAAGAAAAGTTGAAAGAAGAAATTAACAACATATTATTTTTTGAAAAATCAAAAAAACTGACCCACTTTCATCAACAGATAACAGATAAGTTACTTAGTCAAATATAACTTTCAAAAATTTCAGTTTGTCATTTTCGAGAAATATTTTCAAGGGGATATCGAGGGGGTAATTCTCAGAGAAACTGAATATTTTTATACGTGTTTTAGCCCTTTGAAAAACTGAAATTTTTCATTTTGGGGAGAAATTTACTGATACCACAGGGTGTTCCGCCTCGAATTCACAACCAAGCAATTGCAGGTACAGCAAAACGAATTATATTCATGTTTGATAATTTGCATACTCTCTGGTTGATAGGGACTGTATAATGTTGAAATAATTTTTCCTCGGACCAATTCAGGTAATTATTTTGAAAAATTCATAAATTTACTTCTATGATAGTCAGAAATATCCAGTTTGCTTCATTATTTAGCAAATACTATGATGTTTCTCAGGGCTGGGGGTACAATCATCACTTAAGCTTCCACTCAACGGAACCAGGTTCAAACGATGAATCTTGGCTTAGGCATAAAGAGAGTGTACAAACAAAAATAGACTGTGGTTCAGCTAAACCATCATAATCGCTGACGCAGCAACAAAATAGTGGGAATTCTGATTATTCGCATCTGTGGTTGTCTATTTTGTGTAGTGCGGTTACGCAGTGAGTCCATACTACCGGCGCAAAATCCAGATACATTAACAAAAAAAAAATGGAACTTTGCTTTAGATAATCTAGCATGGATAGCCAGCGTACGAAATTTCAGCCTGTCAACATCGCTAATGTATCTAAAAATATTATGCTGGATCGCCCGCGCAGAAGTAGTCGGTTGGCGTTGGTTGATACAATTTACGAACGGTGGACAACGCAGGGCTACGCTTGTTCGATTTTCTTGTTCTGCGCATGCGATCCAGCATAATATTTTTAGATACATTAGCGGTGTTGACAGGGTCGTTCTATAAGGCAAGGATAGGGCGCTGGCTATCCACGCTATATTATCTAAGAACTTTGCAGTGTACAGTGTACCCAACCTGTGCGAATACAATAGAATTCCTCTCAATTTTTAGCTGAACTCGCCTAAGGCGTTGATCGGACTCCACTTAACTTAAACCGGGTTTAAGTGGAGCTCAACTTTTTAACTCGCATTGTACACCCTAATTTTTTGAGTTGAACCTGGTTTTTGTTTGAGCCCCACTTAAGCTCTGATTGTACACTTGGCCCTCAGTCTTGAAAATTAGATTATCCGAAGCAAACTGAGAAAAATGTTGAATGAAAACATAAGAAATTTCAGGTTAGAAACATCTTCAATTTTTTTAACTTTTTGAAATTGAATGAAAAAATTCAAGGGTTAGGTACTTCAAAAATTCATTTTTGAAAGAAGACCAACATGCTATAACGTATGACATGAAAAGAATATGTGGATGGGTAATGGGTATATCAAAAAAATTTCATTTTCTTGTGAAAAAAAAAATTAGCCTGAATTTTTCAATTTTCTCTTTTTTCAAGGAAAAAGAACTAAGAATTGATTTTTTTTTTAGACAATTAACTAGAGCTAAAAATTCTTTTTATGCTATACAATACAGAATAGTTAATTCCTTGTTATTTGCTACATATTTAGACTGAAAAAAGTTGATCATGAAAAAACGTTATATTCTCTACAATAAATCAAAGAAGATGATTACATCTCTAAAACTATGAAAACCATTGGTAAAAAAGAAAACGCGTCCAGAGAAAAAGGGCCTTAATAAAATAATGGAACAAAACGCCACACCAAGCGCTAGTGTAACTGGGCCAATTTGCTTAATATCTCAACAATTCTCTTTCAAAAAACTGATTTTCATGGACCTTTAAAAATAACAACATTCATTGATTAAATTTTTAAATAATTGAATAAAAAACCTGTTCACGCGTTTAAAATACGCACAGTGGTTTGGTTTCCAAAAAATGCAATCGAGTGAATCGAATAAAAGCGTATACAAATTAAAAATTGAAGACATTTCTCATCTCAAATGTTTCACATTTTCATTCTTCATTTTTCCAAACTATAGCTTCGATTGCTCTCTGGTTGTTGCGTTGGGCTATTCCATTACAGTGGAAACCCTGATCCCTGAGCTTAATACTTCTCCAACGCAACAACAATACTTGAGTTCCGCCTACATTCCCATGGCCAGTTACAATTCAATATCTTTCAGATTTTTAATAGCCATAGTCAAATTTTACTAGGACAATTTTATTTATTGATTTTTTTCATATGATGGATACTTGTTTCTGTCTCATAATTCTATAATAGTACTTTTCTCAATACTTAGACGTATAATACTTATAGAGTGTGATTTTAAGGCTCGTCAAAATAGGTGATTTCCACGACAAGATTGTAGTGAATCACAGTGAATTAAGCATTACCACGGGAAAAAGTTATTTTAATGAGAAAATATGAAAATGAATGGAAAAAAATGAAGTAGAACGGTAGAAAAATGTCTTCAATGGTTTTGCAAAAAAAAGGCACATCAAAAAAATTTTTCAATGTCAAAATATTTTTTTCAAACAAGTAAGTAAATAAAATAAAATAAATAAAAATAAAAATCAATAATTATTGAATAATTAATGATTTTTTAGCAGAGGCAGGGCGACTTCATCATCATCATCATCATCATCTCTTTCAAATATATCTCTAATTCATTTTTATACGCACAATTACTGATAAAAATGACGGGCTAACGGATTTAATTGGCGTGCCTGGTTTGTCGTGCATTTTTTTCAATTTTCCCGTGGAAATGCTTTATTTTACCAAAAAAAAATGCAGTCGTTCGAAAAGCCTATTTTGGTGGGCGATTTATTTTAACCCATACTTAAAGTCGGTTCATTTTTGTTGAAAAATTCGTTTATTCATACGAGTAATATTGTTCACCTTCAGATTTAACCAAAATTTTGCGTAGGGAGTCGCTACAGTGGAACCACCCTGTATGTGTTGGGCTAAACGACGATACACTGAACACGGCTAGGCAGCCGAAGATATTCGCGAGCCAAGTAAAATTTTTTCCATCCTGTTTAGGCCGAACTTATGCAACGTACATAGGCTCAAAAAGACACAGATGAGCGCAGATACGAGGTTGGCAGCAGTTGAGACGACGATACAAGCCACCGGTGGAGGGTGAGGGGGTGCAGAAAACACCGAAACATCGTCATAAGACGAAATAGAGAGAATGGTGAGCGCACGCCGAGCAAAGAAAAAAATAAAATAAAAAACGAACGAAAAAAAAACAACGCATTTTGCAGGCTAGGCTAGAACTCTAACCTGATCGAAGTTAGGGTAGGCGTTCGTCAAAATGCGTTCTCGTCGGCGACGATGTTTTTTTTTGTTTTGTTAGGCTATCTCTCTTTCTCTCCTTTCTTTACATAGGCCTACTCTAGGCTTAGATAGAAATTCGCAGACGCGCAGGAGGGAAAAAAATTAACGACGAAGAGGCGTAGGGCACATGGGCATGGCATGTGGGAGCGGGTTAGGGGGGGTGTTACATTAGATGCAGAGCAGCACACAGCCATCCAACAAAACCATAAAACGCAGTCAGTGTGTACACATACAAGATTTTAACACCCGAAACGAGTTTCACTTCTCACTTCCAAGCTCGAATTTTTCGCATCCATGGCTGCGTTTAGGCCTCTTTCTGTTCACTGCTGGCGGCATCAGCATCTTATCGGCCTCGTTCACAACCCCTCAACCCTTGCCCCCACACCTCAGGACCAGACCGCATAATACAGAATTGAGAATTCATATCAGTGCGTACGCTTTGATAATTTTTTTTTCGTCATTCGTTGATAGACTTCTTTTTCTTTCTCATAGAATAGAAATTTTTTGAGCCACAATCGCAGGAGCCGTATAACGATACATTGGGATTCACTTTTTTTTTTTTTTGAAAAGGATGGGGTACGTAAAGGTGAGTTTGTCGAGTTGGAAATTTTTTAATCGAAAAATAATAATTCTAGTTTGGTGTTATTATTTATACGTGACTAATGCAATGAAGGAGAAAGCGAGATAGAACACTCATTCGAGAATAATTTTCACTTACACTCTGTTCAACTTAAGAATGCCTAAATCGGATTGCAGTTTGCAGGGCTCCGGGGAGAGGAAAAGGTACTCGTTCACATTCAGCAACAATATTTGGCTACGCTTCCGATTTTACTTTCTTGTTTCTTATCACACATCCGATTTTTATATTGTTGATAAATGTTAATTTGACGTTCCGTTACAGGCATTCTTAAGTTGAACAGAGTATAATTTTTCAAGTATAACCCCATAACACGTATTACAGAAATAAAAAATTTTGAACACACGAGCTTTTACAGAGTGGAAGTACGAAGACACGTAAAAAGTTATAAAATTTTACTGGGAACGGAAAGTATACCACAAAGGTGTGTACTGTTTTACACAGTGCTCAGCAGTGGCGTATCCAAACCAAAATTCCGGCTGGGAGAGGGGAGGGGTTCTTAAAGCAAAAATTTTCCATTTCCCCCTTACTGCAGAAGCAGGGTTGCCAGATTAAAAATGCCTAAAAAACGGGCCACCAATACAACATTACGATAAAATTATGACATAATATGAAATATCCGCACGCGAAAAAGTTTTTTCACTTTTTTTAGTGGAGGTGGGGGGGAATTTCTCGATAAAATATGATTTTTCTGCGGAAAAACACCAGAAATTAGATGAAATAGTGAAAAGAAGGAGGATATTAACTTGATCAAAAGACGCAAAAAACTACTAACTGAGATGTTAATTGAGATCTAAAGGCATATTAGAGTTTCTCATACATTTTTTTTTGGCTCTGGGGGGTTTTAACCCCCTGTCCCCTGTCCCCCCCTAAGAGACGCTACTGGTGCGCAAATTACTTGTATGGAAGCGTACCTAAAATGTTGTGCATAAACCTTTGAACTTGTAGTGCTGATAGTATTATGCATATTGGAGAGCGGTTAATTTACATTGATGTCGAATTTCTTATATACCTTTGTACTTCCACCCTGTAAAAAAATTATATAACTCTACATTGGGACGCTCCCTATTGAAATTATGAAAATTACGAATATTTTGACAACTCGAGTTTTTCTTCTCTTCCAGGTTATATTTTTACTAAAATTGTCACCTATTCCTTTAATAATATAATTTTTCTAGGATACCGAAAATATACTAAAATAATCTGTCCAGAATATTCACGAACTATTTGAATATACATTTTCAAATTTTCTGAGAAAACAGCAAAATAAGAGGAAACGGTTTACCCGATCAGGAGCATACAAAAAAAAATCGATTCCCAAAGTTTCTCATGACTGCAGGTACTTCGCCATTTTTATGTGGGTACTTACTTTCAAACCCCCGCCCCCTTGTTTTTTCAAGTCGCTTCAAACAAAATTCGATACAGATTTCAATCGAGTATTTAGGTCAGTAAGTTGTGGAACCTGCGTTAGTTGTGAAGGTAGGTAATGACGGGGAGGAGGGTCTTTAACGAGTGCAACTTTTGCACTGAAATACGAAGTGCATTTTTTATGCGTCAATGTTGTTGTTGTTAGCGTTCTCGTCGTTATCGTCAGAATTAATGAAGGGATGTGGAGAAAATAAAGGCGGGGCTGACGATCGAAAAAAAAAGTGCAGAACGTCAAAAATAGGAAAACAAAATAAAAAAGGTATGAGGAAAGTAGAAAAGGTGGAATGGAAATGTTCTTTTTTTCACCATTTTCCAACGCTTTTCTTCTCCGTTTTTTCCTTCCCCTTTCCTTAATGTGTGCCTTAAGGTGCGTACTGAGTAACGGAAAGACTGTGAGTGCGAGCCGACCAAAAAATGAAATTGCACCCCCCCCCCCCCCATCAAAGAGAAAATATAATTCTTTAGAAAATTGATAGAGAGTAAGGTGAAAAAACCAGCTGAATTTGGAGTAAAACAATTTTTAATCAACTTCCCTTCCTAATAGATGGAATAAAGTTCGTATATGACCATTGCCTAGTCGAAGATGAATTCATCCCTAATCTTACGTTGCCCTATTGAATATATATGTAGTTACCAAATTTACCCTCGACATAAGAATAAATTCAGAAAATGAGCTCCATAAAGAACATTATAAATACATCACAGGATAATTCCTCGTTAAAGTTTTCACTTTAGGTTTCATATTCCTCCTAAATGACTTTCGAAACAGAGGTCACTGATTTTTCACAAAATTTAACAAAGGGATTCGTCAAGGTGAGACTGATTCAACCTCGTCATTCAAGTTTCAAATTACGTCACCGTCTCCCAGGTAGAGAATTAAACTCGATTAAAATTGACCACCGGAGAGAGCAAAAAAAAAAGTGGAAAAAAATTGTTCCATTCAGTCCAATCGACCTGACTATTCCAAATGGAACAGCAAGTGGTCCTCATAAAAGCGTGGGCCATGATGTGCACTGTGTGTGCGAAGTGTTCTGGTGTTATATATACATATATATAAGCGGTCAAGTCGCCCGTCCAATATCAGTAGACGGGTCTGCAAAGTCTGCTATCGATCTTAAAACGTCTGTGAAATTCCAATTTTCTTTAATTACGATATGAAAACGTGGGGTAGCACGCTCGATGCATTGTATCGCATTAAACTGGCTTCGTAATTTGATCTTCAAAAAAAAAAAAAAAAAAAAAAAAACGTGAAATACAACCCATCCACGCAAGCACCATAACACCTACGGTCTATCTTCAGCTATTCACTCAAATTGAGGACAAAATTTTCTTCCTAAAGACATAATATCAAAATTTTACACTTTTATTAAGACTAACCGAATTACCTAGAGATCGCAAAATCGAAATAATCCAGCCAAATTTGCATGAAAATAATATAAAAACAACAACGTTATTGTTAGTCCATCACTTCTAACTTTATCTCAACATGATACTATTAGGTACAAAAACACAAGCATGCAAACAATTGCAGAAATACTTAACAATAAGACAATAATGTAAAGAAAAATCTATAGCTCTCCACTTATCACTCTTATTATTGAATTCAACTCAACTATTTGCAGTCTGTGCAGATTCGTGTCCAGTAATCTGGGAAATTAATATAGAATTGGATACATCATCAATACAGTGGCGGAACTAGTTTTTAGCAGGTTTTCCTAGAAAACCAGCTCTTTGCAGCCTATCTGATAGTCAGAGGTAGGGTCGGGGGTGTGGTCATTTTAAATTTCATGACCCAAAAATATATTTCCCTCAAAAATTAGCGATTCGTATAACTTTATATATATATATATATATTGTTATATTACGTCACATGTGAGACCCAAGATAAAGTATGACACTTGCGAGACCCCCCTTATAAATACTCGGAAATGAAACCTTCGTCTTCACATGGCTTGGTGACTATCTGTAGATGCCTTAGGCTATGTAATGAAGCCCACAGCTGTTGGTTAGGTGTACAGTACAGTCTATAGGGAGTAAAATGAAATGAGGGAACCACGAGTGTACATACAATTGATATTTGGGGCACTTGTGAGTCCCAGACAAAAAACACAGATTTGGGGTCTGCGGAGTGGGGGGAGTAAGAAAAACTATATATACACCTCGTGGACATGCGAGACCCACAAAAGGGTCTCATATTGTCAAAAAGGGTCTCGCAAGTGTAATGAAATATCTGTTTTGGGTCTCACAAGTGACAAAAACATCTTTCTCTCTCTATATATATATATATATATGTATGTATGATATTAGGAAACTACCGAACCAAGTGTTACCAAATTTCAACCTTATATTCTACCTTATAAGACCTACCTTCCATTAAAATTTCAGCCCTATTGGTCAATTGGTTCTCAAGTTATGCGCAGTTAAAGGTTTTTTCTTGTGCACACGGTTTCTCACGAACTACTGAACCAATAGGGTTGAAATTTTGATGGAGGGTAGGTCTTATAGTGTAGATGTGCTGAAAGAAATTTGGTGGCGATCGGTTCAGTATTGGTCGAGTAATCACCTATTTTGTATTGCGCAAATTGCGCAGGTACAAATAATTGTCTAACGCAACATTACAAAGGCAAATGTGAGCGAGTGAGTGAGTGAGTGAGTGAGTGAGTGAGTGAGTGAGTGAGTGAGTGAGTGAGTGAGTGAGTGAGTGAGTGAGTGAGTGAGTGAGTGAGTGAGTGAGTGAGTGAGTGAGTGAATGAGTGAGTGAGTGAGTGAGTGAGTAAGTAAGTAAGTGAGTCAGTCAGTCAATGATTTGATGAGACGAAAACCTGCTTTTCTAGTGGTAGTTTTTTTTTTTTTTTTTCTCAGGGCCCAGAAAAATCATTTGAAAATATGTATCAACGTCCAAAAAACTGATACTGAAGCCAATTTTTCATTCTTATTCAATAACTTCTTATTCGTACTGGTTTTTAACATCAATAGTACTAGGCCTAGTATACATTAAAAAAGGTTCATCAACTTTCCATGAGAAAAAATATTTTCAAATCAAACTTGAAGCATACAACTTTTCATGAGTTAGGTATATAAAATAATGAATTCAATTTGTAAGCTCAATTTTGTAGTATTATTTTGGAGCTCAATTTGTGGCTTATTTTGTAACTCAATTTGCAGCTCAATTTTTAGCTCGATTTGTACCTTACAAGAACATTCACAAAATCGACTAAAAGTCTCATTGGGTTTATGTATGATGACGTCATCATACGATAACATTCCCTATGGGCAAAAAATGAGAAAATGGATCCGGAAAATGAGAATTTTATCCGTTTTCAAAACGGATCTTACTGATCAAAACGGATTACAGTCCGTTTCTATTTTTGACCATGTGAAACGGATTTTAGTCCGTAAATAAGTGAACTGTTACCCGTTTTTGACATCCCAAATGCCGGAGTTCAATCAGTGAAAAATGTGACCATTTTTCGACATCCTGGTCACAGGATTTTAGTCAGTGAATTAAAAAAAACGGTTTTAGACATCCGGATTTCCGGATTTTAGTAAGTTGGTGAGAAATCACACCCGGGAAACCGTTTTTATACTGCATTTAATGGCGATATTGGACGGATTAACGGATGACATATATCGTATTGACGGATTTTCAGCAGGGTGTGATTGAATGTTGAACATTTCTCTGTTTATTTTAATGGCAATGTAGTACGGACTTCAATCCGTGGAAATCTGTAACATGAAATGAGAAGATAGGCTAACTTTAGGCTATTATAAAATAGCTGCAGCCTTCACTGAAGTTTCGTGAAGGCGAAAGATGAATTCTCTTTTACAACAGGAGATTATAAAAAGTATCCAAAAATGTTTCTTATAAAAACAAAACAATTCATCTTCAATAACTGTTTTAACTCTATGACGTCATCATCTGTGACGTCATCAAAGAATGACAAAATGTTATATATAGGTATGATGACGTCACCATCTGAGGTTACTATGTTCTATCTGGATATAATGACGTCATCATCTGTATTTACTATGTAATAAATATATATGATGACGTCATCAAGGAAGGACAAAAATTGTAGAAAAAATTCTTCTTCAATTCATCTTCAAAGAGTGTATGATGACGTCATCAACCACTTTTTAACATAGGAACCGCAGATGGTGACGTCATCATACCTAGATACAACATTTTGCCCTTCCTTGATGACGTCACAGATGATGACGTCACACAGTTAAAAAGCGGTTGATGACGTCACCATCTGCGGTTCCTATGTTTTATCTGGATATAATGACGTCATCATTCTTCTTCAATTCATCTTCAAAGAGTGTATGATGACGTCATCAACCGCTTTTTAACTGTGTGACGTCATCATCTGTGACGTCATCAAGGAAGGACAAGATGTTGTATCTAGGTATGATGACGTCACCATCTGCGGTTCCTATGTTCTATCTGGATATAATGACGTCATCATCTGTGTTTACTATGTAATAATTGGGTATGATGACGTCATCAAGTACGAACAAAATGGGACATTATGTTATGGTGGGACAAATGTTAGGGGGCATTATGTTTGAAACAGGAACGCCCAGTACAAAAGAATTCATCTTCAATTCCCTAATATTCACCGAGATTTGAACCCAGGTCCTCAAAGTGGAAGCATACTAACTTGACCACTACGCCATTATAGACACTTTAAGATTGAGAGGTTAATTGTTGTACATAAATATCTGTCCAAGGAAATATTAACGGATTATAATCCGCATTCCAGTACTCTGAACGGATTTCTTGCCGGATTATAACCCGTAAACCCAGAAATAAATTTGTATCTGACATCCTGATTTCCTGGTTTTAGTCAGTAGTAAAAAAATATCGCTTTTGACATTTGGGATTTCCGGATGTAAGTGAGTGGTGAACAAACAAACAGTTTTTGACATCTGGTTTTCCGGATTTTATTCAGTGATGAAGTTACAAACCAATTTTGACATCCGGTTTTCCGGATTCTAGTCAGTGATGAAAATACAAACCAATTTTGGCATCCAGTTTTCCAGATTTTATTCAGTGATGAAATTACAAACCAATTTTGACATCCGGTTTTCCAGATTCTAGTGGAACAACGTTCCTGAAAAGCGGTAGAAAATCAGGGAATTTGTACAAAAACTGTTTCTAAAATTTGTCATGGGAAATCCCGATGTAAGTTTGGAAATCAGGTGATGCAATATTCCTGAAAAACTGTAAAAAATCAGGGAATCTGTATAAAAACGGTTTCTAAAATTTTTCAGGGAGAATCCGGATGCAAGTCCGGAAACCAGGTGGCACAAATTTTCCTGAAAAACGGTGATAAATAAGGGAATCTGTTCAAAAATGGTTCTAAAATGTTCCATGGAAAATCCGGATACAAATCAGGAAACCCTATAGCACAAATTTTCCTGAAAAATTGTTAAAAATCAGGAAGTCCGCACAAAAACGGCTTCAAAAATTTTTCAGGAAAAATGCGGATGCAGGTCCAGAAAGCCGGTTATCAGGCATCTCACACACAAACGGATTAAAATCCGCATACCCGGGTTGCAACATTGTATTCAGGCATCTCCAGAAAACAGTTAAAAATCCGTCAATCCGTAAAACAACATTTTCACAACTGGAATCTTTTCTTTAAAAAACTATCAACAATCTGGAAGCCCTGTGCACCGGAGTTTCCAAAAATATAACGGATTCTAGTCTGTAAACTGGTTAGAACAATTTCATTTAAAAACAGATTACAAACAGCTTTCACGGAATAAAATCAGTCATAATCCGTTTTGATAACTGTTTTCCAGGTTTCAGTCAGTGATCAATTTGGGGAATTTTTCTGAATCCGTTTGTAAAACGGATTTCCTGATTATAATCAGTGACCATTTTGGGGCAATTTTTCTAAATCCGTTTACAAAACGTTTTCACGGATTATAAACCGGCCAACAATTATGATTAAACGGCCTCAATGGCAAAATACTCAGTAAATAATCCGGACTCATTTAATAACACAACCGGCAAGGCGGAATATAATCCGTTCAAAATCCGTATGAAATCCGTTTTATAAACCGGAAATAAGGATAATTACGGGTTATAATCCGGAAACGGATCATTTAACGAATTAAAACTAATCCGTTTTCAAAATATTTTGCCCAAAGGGTTGGACACAGGGACATACAAAATTTCGACTAAACGTCTAGTAAAAATAATTCATCTTTAATAAAAATATTCGAAGTATTCTTATATTCATTGAAAATTCCTTCGACGCAATTTTGTAACTTCTCTATCGATTCAACTTAGCAAAGTACCCATAATTATATTTTTCCAAAATTGCAAGAAAAGGCCAAACGACTGTTTACAAACCTAAATTTCACTGAATTCCTTTGAAACGAATCCTGCGGTCATTTTCGTTGAATTTTTATAATTTTTAAGCCGAGCAGTAACTAATTTTTGAAGAAAAAAAAAAATTTGCTATAAATTCAGGGCAGAATTTGATAGTTTTTTGATTGGGTACGAGCGGGCTATCAAAGGTGAAGATTTTTCAGGCAGTTTAAAATGAAAAAGTTTTCCTCAACACAGAATATATACCTACTTTAGGTATACTGGAAACCAGTCAACCTACTTGGCAAAAGTTCCGAATGTTAAATATTCTTAAGACTTTTTTACAGCTGTGTCTATGCAACAGCCATAGTTTATTTGGGAAACTGGTTACCCAAATAAACTCCCAGGTGACAATAGTTTTCTATGAGTGACAGATACAAAGATCACAGTATTTTGTGTTTGCATACTATGTATGATAGACGCATTGCGTTTATCTACGAGTATGCAGAACTGGTTGGTTCGCGACCATGATGCAGCATCCTGCCTTGTGGCGGACACTAAGCTAAAATATGTTCTCGTACATATTTGTATGCTAAATTTATATCGTCCGCATACCTACTAATGAAGGAAGAAATAGGGAGGCCTAAAAAGTTTCCGAAGAAAATATCCAAACGAGAAAAAAAATGTAGCCGCGATGTGAAACTTTTTATAATACGGCCTTAGAGAGACGAGAACATTTTTAATGAATTTCTTTTCAAGACTTTGTCAGGGCCCAAAAATATAAACCAGTCAAATAAAAGGAGACAAAATATGCCCTGCAGAGCTCACTTTTACACAGAAACCCGATAAATTAAAATCAGTTCAATGCACAAACAACTGGGTTGGAAAAAAGAGGGGCAAATATACTCTCAAAAGATATTTCTAAGGCAGTGGCATAGCCATGGGGAATGGGGGCTAGGGAGGGGGGCTGAAGCTCCCACTCGACCAAAGATTTTCATTAAAAACAATCATCAGTAAGCTGATGACAAGTATCTATAACATTACATACAGCCTCATCATACTAGCTATGTAGAATACACTGACATCATCTTATGGAGCAGACAATGAGGTGACCCCTCTAGCTGCTGGCGTACTGGAACATCTATTAACGCTAGATAATTTCTCTTCATTCTCTCGTGAGACGGAATAAATCATCGGTGGCTTGCTAAATTCCTCCTATGTGTTGAAAGTTTCAAACATGATGTGTAAGGGGTTAGTTGAATTTCTCTGCTCAAGACAAATCCGATGAGCCCGGACACATCATTTTCAAAATTTTCAACACATAGGAGGTATCGATCTATAGACTTGATGACGTGCACAAAATTTTGGATTGATCCCCAGCCATAAGCTATATCCGTGTCAAAATGAACGACTATAGAAAATTTTTTTTTCTTGAAATAAATTTCCTTTAAAATTTTGCCTTCGCAAAAATTATTCGAGCAAAACATTTTCAAACATTAAAATTGGCCAACAATATTATTATACGAGTACTCATGAAATGATGAAAGCAGGAATATATAGCTTCTCGCGTTATCGTCAATATTGGAGAAGAACTCGCCATAAAATGAAAATTTTTTTTCCAGTAGGCTATAATATATTGAATTGATAATATTATCAACGGTGAATTAATGAAGGGATTTGCAATTTCGCTCTTCATCAATTTTGAGAAACGTTTTTCTAAAACGTGATAAGTCCATTTTTAATGATTTTCAGATTTCGGCTGATACGAGTTATTACATGATCTGCGCCTGTTTTCAAAACCTGCTAAATTCACGTTTCCTTATCACGTTTTGAAAATATATGAGTCAAAATGTGTCGCTGTCTCAATTGAGTAAATTCAGTTTCTAAGCACATTTTCAGTTTTTGTCAGAGATACAGCCATCAGCTAAAAATTGAACCAAGTTTTTACAACTATATTCGTTTCTTTCATTGGTAAAAATGAAATAAATTACCACAACTCGAAGCGGAAAATGAATATAAAGATGCGGAAAAACATAATTTTGTATTGGCAAGTAACGATAACAAAATTAGGCTTTTTTGTCGATAAATTCGTCATTCACAAACACATTTTTAATACGCTGTCAAGCAATTGACAAACTTGAAAAGCCATTTCGGCATAATATTTTCTTTCAAATCATTCAACACGAAATACGAGTAATAACCTAATTTTGCAATGAAAAGAAAAAAATGTCGACGACGTGACGAAGGGAATTTTTGCAAAAAAGTTCAAAATTTTTCTGCAGAAAATGGAAAGTAAAAAGATTCGAAAAGAAAAAAGCAAAATAAAAAGATAATATGATTTGAAAAACGTCGAAGGTACCTATATACACATATGCGACTTCGTACACAAAAAAAAAAACTGAATCAACAACTTTTTTGATAAAAAAATTTTTGCGGAGTCCACTAATACAGTATTATGATTTTGTGAAAGTTGAACGAATAACTTTCGATGTTTTCGATTGAAAAGTCTTAAATTTTGCCCGTAGCAATAAAACTTATTCAAGGACAGTCTTCCCACCTGTATCTCATTCTAGTATTTTCCCTTACAAATACAGTAAATAATATTCAACACTTCATACAAAAAGAAACTTGTTCGAATAATATATTCAAATTTTATTTCAAACTTAAACCGACTACTTGAACTGAAAATAATTCAAGTGAAACGTTTATAATAAGCTTTCAAATCTACAGTTCGATTAATAAGTGATAAGGCCGCAAAAACTGACAAGTGCTTCAGTGCTGACGCAGCATATGATCTTTGAAAGGAGTCAGCAACTATAAGTTATGTAAAAGAGATTATAAAAAAATTGGCAAATCGAATTCTAGCGATTGACCATTTTTTTAATCATTTTCAACACACATAATAATATTATAATGACTTCACGTACAAAATATAAATGCGCAGTATACTAATTTCCAATATTTTACCTGTACTTTTAAAATATTTCCAATGATTTGTAATTTTAAAAATAAAAATATATCCTCCGTTAAGTGTACTCCACATTAGGATATGAATTTTCTATGTTCATATCTTAACATTCTATACCACACAGCTAGAATATTATTTTCAATGATTCGATCAATATTGAATGCAGGAGTGTAGCCAGAGTTATTGAGGGGACAAATTACATTCTTGCGGGGCGGGGGCAATTAGTTTATCAATTACCAATTTTTCCGCGCGAATTGTGGAAAAAAGTTTTTTCAGTATTTTTTTAAATAAAATTTGATGCACAAAAGAGTGTGTCACTGGGAGGCAAATTTTCTGGGACGAATTTTGCTGAATTTTTCAAAGGGGGCAAATGATCATGTTAGGGGGCTGAATTTCCCTCCATTTACTACACCCATAATTGAATGTAAGTTTTTTTTGTTTTTTTTTTTTTTAAATAGAGATTGTCAGGAAAGAAAATTTGTGGAAATATGGAAAACTTAGTGACTAATTTTTACATAATTAAAATTATTCAGATTGAAGTATAAAAAGTTCGATTTCTCTTATTGTCATAACCCCGAAAACATGGTTTCATAATCCATAATTAAAGAAAAAGAAAATCTGTCTTAAGCCGGCTACACACTATTCCATTTTTCCTGTTTCCATTTTCCTGTTTCGCTATTTCCTTGTTTCCAACTGTTTCCAAAATCTGTTTCCTGTTTCCTCTAAATTGATGAAACAGGGCTGTCCACACTATTCTTGTTTCACTCTGTTTCATGTTTCCTCAATACTGTTTCACCAATTACCATTTTCCATCTTTTCAGTTGAGGAAACGGAGTGTTGACTGCTGGATGTGGTTTTCAGGGTGTTGAGAGTATTCTCAATGCTTCAACCCTATGGGCAAAATATTTTGAAAACGGATCCGTTTTATTCCGGGTTATAATCCGTTTCTGGATTATAACCCGGAATTTTCCTGTTTTCTGGCTTCTAAAACGGATTTCGAACGGATTGTAATCAGTCTTGCCGGAAATGAGTCCGGATTATTTTCCGTGAAGGCTGTTTTATGATATTTGTTGGCCCGGGTTACAATCTGTGAAACCGTTTTACAAACGGATTTGGAAAAATAATCAAGATGACAAAAATATCTGCAAATTTTCAGATCCGATGGTCAAAAATGAAAACGGACTGACAACGGATAAAATTCTCATTTTCCGGATCATTTTCTCATTTTTTGCCCATCGGGAAGTCGCACAAAACAGCTCATGCCGGCTTGAGGTGCAATTCCAAAAGAAAGTATTCAAGTAAACCAGTGGAGAAAGACCAGCGAAACAGAGTGAAAAGGACGAAACAAGGCGAAATAAAGGCGAAACGCTCCACACTATATGTGGAAAAAAACTTTTTCCACGAAAAAACCCTTTGTGTTTCGTCAAAAAACCGCTCTTGGCGAAAAAGATGACGAAACACGAAAAAGCTTGTTTCCACGAAACATTTATCGGCGAAAAACGTCTACACACTATCGTGAAAACAGGGGGAAACAAGGAAACACGAAACTGGAAACAGGAAAAATGGAATAGTGTGTAGCCGGCTTTACATATAACTGAATGCCAGGATGTGAGCAAGACTTGATTACGGGAATGGGAATGGTTTGTTCCTCGATTATGATTCCTTGAAAATCTTTAATTCGACTCAGCTTGAAAGAGCTCTTTATAAAACATATTGGAATATCCCCAAAAGTCATCGAAAGTTTCATTTATAACTTCAATCCCTAACCGGCTTTCGATGACGCAATATCCTGGATTATATCGTAACTCAATTTAAAATTTGATTAATGATTTGACCCATAATACTCACAATTTAAAAGCTGTAGGCTTGAAGTGCAAAATTTATAATCTGCAAGCCGGATAAGCCTTATTTGATAATGATAATGACAAAAAAAAAAGTAACGAGATATCAAAATTCGAGGAATTGTGAAATCGATTTGCACACGCAAAATTATAGGCAAGTCGAGTACGTACGTTATACCTATGGGCGCAAAAAGATAAACACAATTTTTCTCTCTAGTTAGACGTTGAAAGTAATTTTCGAATATAAAAAATACAATGCAACGTCATAATCTTTAAAATTTATAACCATAAATAACTGAACGATTTGTGAAAAAAAAAAATAGGTGGAACGTTCACGGAGTCAGCCATTTAGGTCAGCATATTTTTCGAAAAGCAGATTTTTTACAAAAAAATTTGATATTTAATCGATGCGATAGCGCAGAGAGTGCCCATAGTTATAGAGAAATTGATAAGGAATGTTTTTTCACATGATCGCAAACAGGCGACAGGAAAAATAGAGTTCCGTAGCACTGATTCATAATAAAAATACAATATGTTGAAGATCAGCTGTCGGAAGTTGAAACGAAAGTATATCTGAACACTGCTATGCAAGAAGGGGATAAGTCCACTGTTTCAAATTTTACAGGAGAGCAAAAAAAAAAACACTTTCACCTCAAAACCCATTGCACTGAGCTGAGCTAGCACATGTTTGAGTGCATAAAGTTAGAGGAACAACCCTTGGGAATACATCCTCGCAATTTTTTGTTAGTATTTTACTTTTGGAGCTAAAAAAATAAAAAAAATACTTCGATTAGAAGGACTTATCCGCTTAATATACATTTTTTGTTTATCTATAAAGTAAACACTCGCACTGTACGGTAAATAAAGAAGGAATTGTAAATAACTTCAAAATAATATAAATTAAAAAAAGTTTTTAGATAAAAGCTTCTATCTTCATGCGCACTACAGTTTATACTGTTTTCAAAGTCTATAAGAATCAAACTTTTTTCTCCTGCGCACTCCAGTTTGTTATATAAAGTCTATACTTTCTGCTCCTTGTCTTGAAAATGACAATTTTCAAATTAATATATTTGTGGAAATATTGATTAAGATAAGGGAACAATTGAATGACGAAATTTCCTCTATGCTTCAAAAATGCAACAGAACGTATTGTGTAAACTATATGTTAACCAAAATGTGGCCAACTATTTATTTTCAGTGAACATTAGTAAACGAGTGTAAAGTATTCGCAAATAGGTATTCGCACTTCACCGTGATTTTTGTAAGACGGAACTGTATTTAGTGAAAAATCTGTCATGTTCTCATTATACTCGTAGTAAGAGAAAATATTGTAAAAAATTTGCAAGTGAAAATGTTTCAAATTGGAAAAAAAAAAACAATTTCAAAATCACAAAACTGAATTTGATTACAATGCTACATACTTTCAGTCGGAGGCAAGTTTTTGAACTGAATATTTGCATGAACTTTACTACTAATTAATACGGTGAGAACAGATACCCATCTACGAGTATCATATTACCTAAGATAGAACTTAGCTGATACGGGGATATAATTCTAAATACTTCGGAAAACACATTTGCTGTACTACAGAGAAATTCATCTTTGCAAAATGGCATTGTAATCATCTCTAAAAATTGTTCCTCTCTTTTTTAGCCACCATCAACAAGCAGTATTGTAGCAAAATTTTAACTTCAAAAAATGGTAAAGGCTACGTGTTTCCATTCCTCTAATTATCTTCATAAGGTACCATGCCACAATTTTCAATATTTTGGGATACATTTCAATAATTGTTACAAAAATGAATTACATAATGTTATACAGATTAATATCCCTTACCATGGTTACTGAAAAAACCCTACAAATGTGTTGAAAATTAAAGAAAATAGCAAACAAACCAAATAGGTCGATACTTCAGACACTATATACTCGATATGTTGACATGCATTTCAAGGAATTTCAGTCAGTTAAAGCTGAGCATAGAATGACTTTTCGAATGTCGAGTGGTTAGTTATTTCGTCCTTGGTGCTGTCCCTGAGCTTTTTTTTATGGGAAATAATAAAGAAAATTCTATATGCCTCATCCTAAAAGATTTTCTTGCATGTCCGATGTTACCAACATAATATTATATGCACCTAGTTTATTTACCGATGGTTAAAAATAAATAAAAATAAAATAACGGCCAAAATGGAAAGGAATTATGTAACGGCTGCACCTTCAGAGCAACTGCTAACACATTAATTTTCTGATTCTCTGTCCCAGTACCCAAATGCGAAGGCAGCTTAGTTTTTAAAATGAAAAAATTTCCATTGGTTCTATAATCATATTTTGGTAGCAGAAAAATGTCGGAAGGTTAAGGACATACATGAAGGTTTTGCACAGTGCGAATTCCAAATTTTCAAGGAATCATGAAAATTATAAAGAGAAGTCAATTATTAAGGGCTCAATTTATATTGTTGAGTCTGAGTTAAACCTTGATTTAATTTTAGGTTTACGCTGCAGATTAAAGCAATTTCATTGCACAGTTCTAGTTTTCACTTTTCTAAGAGTTCCAACTAGGTACATATATACGTAGTTTAACGAATGAAATTGCTTTAATCTCTACAATAATTCAACTCTCGATCCAGGTTGAACTCAAACTCAATAACTGGGGCCTCATCAGCTTCTTTTTATAACTTTTATTTCTTGATTGCGGTAGGTATTCGCCGAGTGCTAAAACAAATTAGTAAACTTCCAACATTCGGCGGGTATCGAAAATATGATTTTTGAAGAAGGGAAAATTTTGTATTTTTAAAGACTTCGCAGCTGCCCACTTTTACGGTTTTGTCCAAGAGTCATTCTGTCCAAGGTCAAAGTCGAATACAGAAAACTGAATTCGCATATTATAGGCTATTTTTGAAATTCGCCAATTGTCGAAGAAAAATTTTTTTCAAGAACCACATTTGAAACCAATTCACCACCATACAGTTCCATATGAGCGTACAAAAGATATTTGCGAAGTAATATTTCACCTTAGACTAAAGAATGAGACTGAAAAAAAAAAAACACTTGCAAGACGCATTAACTTTCGTCAAGAATATAAATATCAATACGCTCATGAATACTAACAATTTTGTTTTCGTTCAAAAAAATTTTCCAACAATCGCAAAATGAACACTTGTCTCCCAGGATGGAAATAAAAAAGATTCCATTGAAAAAATTTCAGTTTTCTTTTTCGTTCTTCACAAAGCCGATCGATAATTTCGGGTAGAAAGGTTTTAACTACGAAAATACATGCCTACAGTGATGAAGTGTTTCTATAATTCTGTACATATTTGCCATTGAATGTATTTTACAGTAAAAAAAAAAAAAAAATGTTTCATCTTCGTTACCACAAAATATCAACTGAATAGGTACGGTCAAAATTTCAAATGCGACTGAAAACGGAAAATGAGGAGTGATAAGAATTGTTGAAAATTATTTGTTGATAAAAACGATAAGGAAAAGTCAGAACTTGATTCTCATTTTTTCATAGTAGTGTAGAAGAAAACGACTACCTATATCTAAGTAAAGATTGTCATATTGTATTAAGTAATCCAGGACAATTGAAAGTAAAAACGCAGGTGTTATGAATGCTAAAAATTCTGAAAAAGCATTTTTGCGCAGAAATGCTGAAAGTCCTCCATATAATCTACCTGCCATAGTGGCCGCAAATATACCTATCCACATTTTTAGTTTTTTAGCTATAACTCGCAAACGGTACATTTTATGAAAAAATGTTCGAAACCAAAAATATTTTTCATCAAATTATCTACAACTTTTATTCTCACACTTTTTGCACAAAAATAACTTTTGTAGAATACAAAGTTGCATAAGCTTATTAATTTTTGCTGTTATTTTTTTTCAAAAACTTTAGGTTACCTAGCCGCACCTATCTCATATTATAAGTTATTAAAAACTGATTTCACTTCATGAAATTTTACCAGTAGAAATTCCTCTGATAATTTGTGAAAAGTTTTCATCAATTTTTGAAATGCTTCTATACTTAATTTATTAATAACTGGGTACATTTATTTATGAATCCGCACAGCTCAGCCAGAAGGTACCTTGATTCGAATGACTTACCTAAAATTTCAAATTTTACCCTTCAGCAGAAATCATTCCGGCCTATAAGCAATAATCTTGTGTAAGCGTGAATGTAGTCAAGAAAAAGGCTATCGTTTTTTCAAGTAGGTCTCGATGTCATACTAACAAATAATTACCAAAATACAATGAAAGTTACTCATGAAAAAAATTCCCATTGAAACTTCAACTCTTCCCTGCACCTAGCATGTGGTCTCTCTCTTAATCTTTTCCAGCTAGAATTTGCCATACTGTTGTTTCATAACTTCATCTTTAATCTTTTGTTCTTGCGGTATGTCCAGCCCGTTTCCTACCCCATAGGTCTACTGGGGACTAAATATGGGGGCAAATTTTTGAAAGGGAGAGGAACTTTCTGTCTTTTTCTCTCATTCAGTAATGTTTTCAAAAATTTGCAAAATATTTGTGAGAGAAGATCAAAAATGTTATCTGGAGGAATACCTAACAGAAAAATCTGAATTTGCGAGAAAATTTTCGTATTGAATGCGAGTTAGGCTTTGTTACGATGCGATAAAAAAGTTACAAAAATCTTCAAACTGTCTTTAATAAACTTTCACAGTGCAGTTGAAGAAGATTTATTGAGACATTGTCAATTTACCATATTCTCCCAAACTAAATTCTAAATTTTAGCTCAGTTTTCCCCAAGCAAATTTTTGTTTTTCAGTACCATGGTAATTATTTTATAATTATTCATTCGATATAGTTGGGAATATAATCAATTCTGATTTTCTCCCCTCATCGACGTCACTTCAGAAAAATTTATTAAATTAATTATGCTTATGCCGACATTATTTTCGCCAAGTACGAGTATATGTAGGTAAATTTGATCACGTGACTTATTACAAAAAAACACTTGGGTCGTAGGAAAGCGAGTACTTTTTCGTGTACGTCGATTTGTGAAACGCATTTAAGCTATAAATTCAGCTTGATTTACAAAGCTGATTACTTTCTTAAAAGTAGAATGTAAATACCCTTAACTTTTAGCAGAGTATAATTTGCTAGAAGACGCCATGAAAATGTAGCCAACTGAAAATGGGTTCTTATATTAAAACTAGAAAAACCAGGTTTTACTCGATTACTCAAAGGACGAGGTGTCGTCATATACGACGCCACAAGAATAACCTCAAAAGACCAGGTGGCGTCGTATGACACAAGCCAGGGGTTTTCAAAATATTGGTCCTTTGAAAAATCCATCTCAAAATTTCGAGTGGCGTCGTATATGATGCCACCTGGTACTTCTAGTTTTAAAAATCTACCAACGACAATAAAAGTAAATAGACTTTTTCAGTCATCCTACAAAAAGTTAACTCTGACGTCTGAATGAGAAAAAAACAATTCGTTTCCTGCACATAAACTGGAGGACAATTCTGTATTATTTACATGGAAAAAACAAATTTTAATGCACTAAGTTTATATTTCAGATTGCAGTACCCGAATTTTCAACATATTTTAACATATTTTTTGTATAATTTCACTTATTTCAATATTTTTTCACGAATGCTCCAGTTAGTCAACATGCACTTGAAATTTAGCGAAAAAATTTCTTTCAAATTACTGAACGGGAAAATAGAGCAATTTCGTTGCATCATATTGCCTGAATTCAAATTTTGTGTGATTCTAAATTACCTACAATAGTATTTCAGTTTTTTGAAATACGCGTTAGGTAATTTTAGATGACACATTCGAGACCAAGTCAGTTACAAGCAAAAATAAAATCATATACCGACATTCTTTATTTGGGCATAAAGAGAAGGAATAATCTTCAATTAATTTTGAGATTTATTTGTTCGTCAATCGTTGATATGATATAGGCTAATGTACAGGCATTCGTGAATAAATAAATTTTTCAACTGCGATTTTATGTATTTTAAGCCTTCTCTTATCTAACTAAAAAAAGTGGAAATTTATTTATTCACAGAGGTCAAAGTAACAATAAATTCGTTCACTTATCATCAGCACTGAGAAACGACAAAAATAGGCTCGGTCAAAGGGAATACTAGTAGTGAAACAAAAACAAAAGACAGACCATTGTTCAAGTCATGACATTCCTTGATGAGCCTTTTAGTAGAACAATAAATAATTAAAAAATAATAATAAGGCTACAATAAAATTACGATAAAAATTCAAAGAGAAAAAAAAAATGCAGCTCAAGTATAACTTCCATTTGTAGGTACGCATGAATTAAGATGTTGCAAACAAACTAAAACCAATTTTGAATCAAACATGAAAATTTGCCTGTTTTATGAAATTTGATCCCCACAACCCATCGACACATGCGAAGTAAGAGTATTTCTGATATTTCAGTCGTAAAGAGAGACATTTTCTTGAACCATAATACTATATTGTCTCTATTGGTCCTTTCTCGTTGTCTATTATGTATTTGTGAAATTCAAGATACAGCGTTTCAAAAGCCTTCGCGTATAATTGCATTACATAAAATTGAACATTAATACAAAGATAACTATGAGCAGTTTTCATAACCATAAATAACAAGTAACAGAATTAACAGGGGCGCAGACTACATTTTGACAAACAATACGGGCGACTTCATTCTGCAGAAACAATGCATGATTACACTAGAAGTACTGGGTAGCGTCATAGATACGACGCCGCATTATCATGAGTTACCGAAATGGGTAATTTTTCATTCAATAAAAGTCGACACTGATACTTGGAATTCTATCAGCTGCACCATACAATCCTAAGGTTATAAATGCTGAATTCTGCCTAGTTTTAAAAGAGACTCATTTCATCACAGAAAATTGTGCTATTCGCGTATTCCATCAAATTGGCTGACATCTGATGGTATTTTTCATAAGTTTCTGGGCCCGTATACAAATGTATTGCATCGATCAATCAAAATTTACGTTAGCAACCACTGTTGCCAACCTTGGCAACTCGACATCGTAAACTCTCAATTTTTCTCCACAGTGTACCGGCTGGGAGTTGAGACTGAATTTTTAGCGCTCCTAGCGTTGCTGTAGTACGCGAATCATTAATATTTGAAATTACTACAATAGTTTGAACAGTCATGATTTGTGTTATATTAGACGCTACCGTAGTCTGAGTAAAATATCGATGGACTCTTCATACTTCTCACAATCAAATGTTGACCTTTTTCTGAGTGTATTTGTACATCCGATGCTCGTCCCATAAGACGCTTGATACATCAGTCAAAAATCAATTTTACACGAAATTTTTAATGTAGGTATCTCACATGTCGATGCCTACCTTATAGCCACAAGGTTGCTATTCGCTATACCCATTAAAAAAAATTAAAGAAGAAAAATGATATTAAAAGCGTTTTCTCTGCCAGTCTTACCTACTTACTGCTTCAACACTAGAAAAACTAGGTTTTACTCTCTTACTCAAAGGACCAGGTGGCGTCATATACGATGCCACAAGAATAACCTTAAAGAATCAGGTGGCGTCGTGTGACACAAGTCAATGGTTCTCAAAATATTGGTCCTTTGAAAAATCCATCACAAAATTTTAATTGGCGTCGTAAATGACGCCACCTGGTACTTCCAGAGTTAAAATTAAAAAAATCATCAGCGTATTTGGTAACTTTTTACTGCGGTCCCCAGAGCGGCGGAAGAGGAACGATTTCGCAACGCTGCGAAGGTCCATCTAATATTCAAATAACTCAGACTGCATTTAACATCGTCTTAGAATAGTGATTACTAATTTTGGACCAGAGAACCAAAGTGATTCAAGTTCAAATCTACTGGTGAGCAGAATCGATATATACTACTTTTCTATGTACGTACGTACTTTCATCCTATGAACTTTTGAGTAGCAAAATGAACGCTCAGTCTCATTGTCTCGAAAATAAAAATCATAAGAATTTCAACTTTAACAAGAAATATTTGAGAAGTGAAAATTTTTACTGATTATTCTGGTTCCCAGGTCTAGAATTATATTGGTCATTGGTTAACCAACAAGCTATTTATAGTGACGTCATTCAACTGTTAATTTTACTCACCCTCTAAGAGCCTAAGATATTTCTTTTTCATCCTCTGGGAACCGAACATAAGTATTTCTTATACGTCTATATGGTTACGGTCACACTAAAATGATTAACTAGCTATTTTCCCCTGATTTGAACGGTTGAGCTTTAACCATAAAACTACATTTGACGCACTATATTCTCGAGCTAAATGAAGAAATCAGCAAATTTGCTTACCTGACTACATTTGAGATGGGCGATTTTTGATGGATTTCGTGTTGGTTGCAAAAATTTACAATGTTTTGCACTCACACACGTACGAACACACGCACACACCCACACGCAATTCCGACGAAAACAAAACGCGGCGATAGAGAGAGAAAAATGAACCCAATCAGACGGGTACTAAAAAAAAAAAAACGTGTTAACGATCTCTTCTTAACAACGAAAAAAATGATTTAGACTAAAAAGAGCAAGGAAAAAATTTTACTATACCAAATAGCAGAATTCGCACATGGAAAGAGAGACACGACGATTTTTTCAAATTAAATTTAAAGACGCGCGCGAAATAAATGCACCGGCTCGATGTGACGTTGCCGGTCAACTACTCCCAACTTCAGTTCAGCAGGACGAAAAAAAATTCTCTCTGGTTAAGTTTTTTCCTCTCGCTCGTCTCTCGGTTTCTTCTCGTTTTTCTTTTTCCCTCTTTTCCTACTCGTACCGTCGTCGCGTTTCGTTTGGGTAAAAGCGCCTCTTTTCGCAAACGCGTTCAATTTTGGTGGTCACACTAACACACGTACACACACATTATACGTGAACGAGAAAGAAGAGAGAATGGGCGAAAACGCTCGTAAATGTGCGCGCGCGTGTTAGTGTGTTTGTGTGCGCGCGTAAGTCTGCGCTCAAGTTTTCGTGCAAATTTATCTAAGCGTGTGTGTGTGCGTGTGTATGTAGGTGCATACGAATCGAAGAGGAGCGCGCCACGTTGTCAGAGTGAGAACCGATGATGCTGTTGCGGCTGCTGCAAACGCTGCCGAATGCAGTAGACGGGCAGACTCTACGTCAGACGACGTCGTCGGCGTAGACGTAGACCGACGACGACGCGCGCTATCGCGACGCATTAACTACCCCCTCCTCCAACGTCCACCCTGACACCCTGCTCCCGCCAACCGTGCAATCCGTTGCCACCCACCTACCCGCTGGTCTATGAAGTGTGCGTCGCGACCTCGTCGTCGCTGCAATCGCTGTTGGACGTCGTCGGCTCCCCTTTTTGGCGCGCACGCTTTTACCTCGCCACCTAATGCATTGAAGAGTCCCTCTCCCTCCACACCAGCCCAATCATTTCAGGAGATGCCTTGCTACCCTTGGTGGCAGTACTTTACGCGTGATCCGGCCGTGCCGACGTTGCTGCTACTCACTGACGGCTCCAGAATTTTGGAGTCGCTGGAAAATTCAACTACAAGGTTGCCCGTTTATTCGCATTTGGATAGTTTCACTCTTGGCTCTTGTTTTCTCACTATAGTCTGTTCACGTTATCACTGGCAAAACAGTGTAATACTTGACTATGAAGAAAACCAGGAGACGTCGTATACGACATGAATCAGGGTTGCTCAAACTGTCATGGTAATTTTAAGTGTTCATGATAGCATAACGTTCTATAGTCTCTCAAATAACAAGTACGAGTCGTTACAAGGATTTAAAGAGGGTAATTGATCGAAATCAAAAATGCTGTCTCCCGATGTGTTAGAGCTTTGTGACGTCACGCACTTCTCATTTGGGACAGACTATAGGGTCAAATGAGACTGAAAAATTGTCAACATGCATCACTTATCCCTCAAGATTGTATGGTGCAACGGCCCTGAGTGCGCAGCACACTTATTCATAACCTTGTTTCTTTTCACGTACCCAAGTCTGAGAAATTTTTTTCTCCCTTAAAAAATTATCAAATTAGGGCATCTTGTACTAAACTGTTCATTCCCCACCTCATTTAAGGATATTTGGTTGTGCTAGAGAAGCAGTCTGTATTCTCCCAGTTGATTTAGGTATTTAAAAAAATGCAAAAATGATGGAATTGTTTGGGCCCAGTCGTGCGTGTTTGCATGTCAGGATCATCCACTTCCACCTAAGACCCTCTCATTTTCAGTAAATTCATTATTTTGCATCAAGGACATGCTGCAAAACTAAAACAAAATTCATTGATAAGATCGAACGTCACCGAAGGTAATGAAAAACGCGGTCGAACATCATTAATATTAAGTGGCGGCAAACAGAAATAAAGCAATAAAAAATAGAATGAAAAATGAAGAAAAAAAAATTCTAAGCGTAAAACAAAAAGAAGAGGAAGAGCAGTGAAGAGGAAAAGATGTGGAAGAAGAAAGAGACAAAGCTCACGTAGTCTACCTTTCAATTTTTTTACTCGAAGGTGTAAATCTCTTCTGGTATAGGCAAAAACGTGTAAAAACCCCTGATGACCCCGTTCGTACCATTCTGTCCGGCAAATTGAGCTACACGTGTCTCTACGAAGTCGAAACTTGAAAGCATAAAAAATATTCAACCCAAAGTCTTCCCTTCGTCGATAATAACGACGATCAAAAAATATAAAGAGAAGTGGCTACCTCTTACAAAGTGGTTGACTGGCAAGGGAACCATCAGGAGTGTTCGACGCCAATACCAATGAAACAATCCTCATAAATTATGTCCTCACTCCAGTATACCATAACACCATATTTCGTTTATCTGAAATAAACATCTTGCAAATTTCAGTCCTATTGGTTCAGTGGCTCGTCCTGAAGCGCGTGGAAATCAAAAAATCCACATTTTTCAACTTTCCAAACGACTTTTCTCCCAAACTATAAACGAACGGATGAACTTAAATTTTGAATCGGGAAACTCCCAAGATCTCAATTAATGTTCGGTGAAAATTTCAGCTTGATCCGCTTTTTGTGAAAGTCATACAAATACCAAATCGATGGCCCAGTGCAAAAAAGTCGTACCTCCATTCCCACTATTTTGACATTTTAGCATTATTGGAAAGAAAATTTCAAAATTCAAGCTCTATCATCTGATATAAAAAAGATATCAACGTTCTTTTTGCTCCCCTGAAAAATTTAACAAAATGGAGATACGACTTTTTTGCACTGTGTCATCGAAATTTAATAAAAGGTTTTCTCTCGAAAAACTGCTAAAAAATGAAAAAAAGAACTTGTCCAAGGTTGTCCGGTGCATCCACCAATTTTTAACTCCTCCCAATTGGAAAATTGTTGACAACTTTTTTATCTTTTTTGTAGCCTTCTACAAATTTACATTCGAGAAATTACGAATTTTGTGTTTTAATTTTCAATCAACGTAACATTGTATGCATGTGTATGATTTTTTTTCGGTATAATTATGCTTACAGCGCCTCGTGATTGAAAATGTCATATATGAACGAACTTGCAAGTACGAAGGTCGATAAATGACATCGTATTGCATATTTATGCAGTATTCTACATTGTTGCTAGCGCGTTCCTCGGTCATTTTGGATTTTGGCTAAATTTTTTTGAAACATTGTTGAGCACAGTTTGCATATTTAGAGGCCAGCTGCATTTCATGGGAGACACGTGGATGCACCAAGTATTTAACATATATGAAGGTGAAATGGTACCTCTTTACACGAAACACGCTAAAAATTAAATAGATATTGCCTAGAGCCGGATGTGAACCTATTTTTAGTATGAAAAAATGGATTAACTCAACATTCTACTTCTTCAATCAAATCATTTTTATATTTTTCTTAGTAAATTTTTCTACAAAACTGCTCGAGGTTATTAAGAATAATTGTCGAATCTAAAAGTTCTATTGTAATCATCAAAGGGCCGATATTACGAACACTCATTACCAATTCAATGGAGTGTTTGAAATAATACTAAACCATACTCTATAATGTTTAATGCTTCGTTACACTAAGGAACCAGTGTTTTCAATACTGACCCTATTGACCTATTGTAAAAATAGCTGCAGCCTTCACGAAGAGTCGTGAAGGCGAAGATAAATCTCTTTTACATCACATTGTATATTATACGAGTATGTATGGGTATATTAAAAAAAAGGTTCATTAACTTTTCTTGAGAGAAAACATTTTCAAATCAATTGTGATGTTGGCGGCAATATTGATTATTAGGCAAAATCTATAATGTCGCGCCAGCTCATTTTGTAAGCTCAATTTGTAGCACATTTTGTAGCTCAATTTGTTGCTCACTTTGTTGCTCATTTTGTAACCTCATTTTGTAAGCTAATTTGTAGCTCGTATTATGAAATATTAGAAATACTTAATGAAATCCTCATTCCATAAAATTATTGCTCATATACCTATTTAGATTATATGTTGAATTATTCATAAATCATTGATGTAATATAAGTTTCAAACAGAGGTATACCAAGAATTTTGGAGATAACCTTATTTTAAAACCGCAAAAAAAAAACAAGTAATCAGTTTCTCGTAGTTATACATTTTCATTTGTCAACATCTTCGTGCGATGTATAAAAATACTCGGAGAAAAAAACTTTTAAAAAACATATACAATTATTATTAGGTACTTTTTTCTTCAAAATTTACTATTACTAGCAATCCTACTCTTTTTGCAACAATCGATTTCAACATTTCTGAATTAAGCATTGCAGGGAAACCTTTTTTTTTAATAAACTCAGATTTTATGATACACTTAGAAACTTGTTTAACTGATAGTTTATCCTATTTATTAGAGACGTCTCTCTATAGATTTCAGTACAATTGTACCGTCGAACGGGGTGACTTTACATTCAAGGGGCGACTTTACCCACTTCGTTTTAGCCCAGTAAATAAATTGCCAGGCAAAATTTAAAACCAAAATACGATTTGGATCGAAGCAGGTAGATGGAGGAAAAGAAAAAAAAGATCGCCACCCCTTCCTCACTTCACCCAGTAACAGAACAAGAAAATAAAGCGACGATATGGTTTTTTCCTTTTTCTTATTTTTTTTTTTTTTTTCAACCACAGACACTCAAAATATTCAGTTCGGTTTCACACGGTTGAAGTTGTTACTTGACTAGTTTCTTTTCAATCGTATGTCTGAGTATAAACATTCTCAAATTTTGCCTCCCCACCCTTCAATAACCCGTCAATAACAAATTGATGGGTAAAGTCGCCCCATTGAGGGGTGACTTTACACAAATGTTTTGAAAAATCATAAAAAATAGAAGGAAGGCTGCAAACTCAAACTTTTTTTTACAATTGTGTTGAGAAATGTTAGACCTAAATTTTAAAACCAAATTCACTTCAATAGCTTCAAAATTGGAGCAGTTATTAAAGGACAAAGTTGAAAAACATAAATAAAGTGTGTAAAGTCGCCCCATTCGACGGTACCTACTTCGTTTTGAATAAATGATTTGTATTGTTAGAAAAGTTTTACGCACGTATATTGTTTACTTTTTCAAGCATCAGATTTGCAAATATTTTAAACTTTTCAGTAAAATTGAAGTATTGAAATTTCGAGGATTATAAATTTTTTATTTCTTCGTATGTTCAGCACACGTATTCAAACAGCTGATGTTATACTACATAAACTAGGCCCGTACCTAAGCTCTCATAAGTGCTACGGCATATGAAATATCAGGCAGGGCGAGCGTTTTTCCGAGTCACCCCCTCCCCTATTTTGAATGTGCAGTTGTCTTACTTTTTATGTTTTTGAAAAATGCCAGCCAGGGCGAACGTGTCTCGCCCTGGCTGCTCTGGCGCTAGTTACGGGCCTGAAATAACCAATTGAGCAGACGAACAACTTATACTCACTTGTTCAATTTTGCATAAAAAACAATTGTCTGAAAATAGGCAAGTGTATGAGAAAATTCCTGAATAACTTTTAAAGGCTACTGATGAATGAATTTAAAAGAAAGAAAAAAAAAACAGTACCTATCAGATGTGATAAAATTTTTATCTGAACAGAATTTACCTATGTTTCGAAATAAATCATTTTTCTAATAGAATTAAAAATCACTGTTACAATAAAACATATAACGCCGATTTGAAGTGGTTCGATGTTAAATTTCAAAAATGTTGAATTTAGGTTACTGCCTGATCAATGGTGGAAATATTATCGATATATCGATGTTAAATACGAAAGCTGTGTAATACCTATCGATATTTTTTCAATTTGAGGTGGAAAATTTATGAAAGAAAAAGTACAATCTAATGTAAAACGAAAGCCCTATGGCGAAAATAAAAATGTTACATAGGGTGGTCCAAAAAGATCCGTACTTTTCTCGCCAAGGACCATAAATCTATTTTTTTTTAATTTTCAACTATATCAGGTCGAATCCTGTTATATTCAGCATATCTGGTGCAAATTTCAAGTTCCTACCTCAATTAGACCGCCCGTTATGGCCAATTTAGTAAATGATTTTTCAGTATACCCTTCGGAATTTTGACGTAAAAAAAAGGATAAAAATTCTTTCAAAGTTTACAAAAAATTCATTATAGGTATAATCATCTTTCTCAAAGTAACGCACACTACTGTCAATACATTTGTCCCACCTCTCCACCAATTTTTGCTACATTGTTTTCTCAAATTCAGCCTTATGGCCAACTCTTGAAGATGTTAACGCACGCCAAAGCCCTTTTTTAAGGGTGAAATGACACACTATCAGTTTTGTCTTTTACGTAGAAATAAAAAACGTTCCACAAACTTTTGTTCTTGGCGCAATACATGGGTAAATCATCCGTTAAATTGCTACCCATTGAAAAAACAACTTTTCCTTGGAAAAAAAAATTTATCAAATTCGAAACGCTACTACAGGGCCTACATGTATTCGATTTTCAAGATTTTTGTTTTCTTTTATAACCTCGTAGCCAGCAGTGAGCAGTTTCTATCGTGTGCTTGGATTGACAAAAATCAGTATTGCGATAGTATTGCGAATACGGGGGCGCTAAATTTCTGAAACAACTATTTTCCGGAGGGTATATACTGAATAAGTATTCACAAAATTGGCCATAAGGGGCAGCCTAATGGAGGTAGGAACTTCAAATTTTCACTAGATATGCAGAATATAACAGGCTTAGACCTGATATAGTTGAAAATTGTAAAAAAAAATTTTTAGGAGAAAAGTACGGATCTTTTTGGACCAACCTATTTATTACATCAAAAATTGGAATTCTGAGTATGTAATAAAATTCAAAATAAAATCGAATTATAATATTATATTGGGAAGGCTGTAAATTATCAGCGGTCAAAAATGGTCTCATTTACGTACCGTATCTATCTGAGTAGAAAACTAGAAACTTTTTTTATGTAAAAATATTTTGGTTTGACCCCTCGCAGTTCACTCATATCAAATACATATCATTATACAGTAGGGCCTGAGGTCTAGTTTCTGATTACACCTCTTCATTATTTGAAAGTCATCTTAAATAATGAATGATACCAATAGACAAGTAAACATGTACCAAGTTAAGAGAGCAAACAAGTAATTATACTCTGTTCAAAATAGAAATTGCGAGAAAAAACCTGCGTATTGTCTACTGCGAACCCATCGTTATAACTTTTTTACTATTCCACCACATCTAAGAACAATCAGGGTTACAGATGGAGTTTCTTATTATGAATGGAGCGTTATTAGTCTAATATTTTTATGCAATAAGCAATTATGAATTATTATCAATGTTATATCCAGTTCAAAGAAATGTGAAGTTTTTTACTCCTCTTAAAGTTCAGCTCCAATTTTTTATTTAGTACGAGTAGGTAAATTACCAGCCAAAAAATTGCAGTTTGGGAATGCTCTCAACGAATTTGAAGAACATGATCGTCAAAGAGGGCTGTGGTTCCGAATGTTATCTGTTATAAGGTCGAGTGTGCAGTACCTATAAAGATTACAGATAAGTAGTATTGTGTGAAAATAATATATACGTGTATACTCGTGCTTGTAGTTAACTTGTTCGTCACATATTTTATCCATACAAAGTCAATGCAGACCACTGTAGAGGCAGTAAAAAGTGTTAAATTATTTTCAATTTTTCTCCTCTGAATTTTTTAATTCATTGATTCACAGTAATCGACAGAAAAAAAATCGTAAAATGATTATACAAATTATAATTCTTTTCATACACGTGTAAATAAATGATAAAGTTATTGCATTTCGAGTTCCGTACTTTTGAATTTAAAAATAATTAAAATCAAGCCGTATCTCTCAGTTAGTCGAAAATATATTGCTGTGTATTTTTTGATCTTCTGACTTTTTTTTTTTTTCCGTAATTTAATATCAAATGAGCCATAGCTAAAAAAAAACTATTCAGAAGCGAGCCAATGTCGATACAATGTTGCCTTGAGAGTTGCAGTTTATCGCAAAGATAGTAGTGGTCTTTAATTTTCACTATCTTCTCGTTCCTCGCTCTATGCGTACTTATGTCTTATCACATAACTTAAAAGGCTAATTCTGTAATAACAGTAATTGCTACTTGCTCCTGAAATAAAAGCCAGGCTTTTGAAGATAAGTTGAAAAAGTGTGATGTGTTACAAACTACATGTAAGGTACCTTAGAATTAAAAACTCACCTTCTCACCTTCAAAATTCGTAAAGTTACAGCATTTCAAAGTCGAGAGATTGAAAAACTACTTTTTGAAAGAAAGGCTGAAAATGTCCATAATTTCCTAAAATGGGTGCTGTATTATATGGTTGGATTCGTCTAGTCAAGATGAATAGGCAGAAGGAGTTTTGAGCGGAATTGAAGGCTTGGATCCTCGTTCACAGCTTTTTGTTATTTTTCTGTTTCACAACATGACGTGCTACCTCATATATAGAGCACATTTTGCACTAACATTCTATAGATTTCGATTTTAGAAAGTTCAAACTATTGATTTCTATCGAAACCTAAAAATCAATATTTTGGCTCAAATATCTTTCTTCGCAATTTCCCAAGAAAACTACTTAACGACATGTGGTCCCTTTTGTGTGAGACTGCCACATTTAGTTCCTCATCACTTTAATAAAATCATTGTTTATTATAATGACATTATAAGACTTTAATTCAAATAATCCTTCACTGTATTTTCTATTTTTTTGAAAGTAGAGTAGGTTTATGACTTTTGGATGGTTGAATAGTGAAATAATAAAATTGTTAAAACTTTTAGTATGAACATTGTTTTTACTACCGTTATTGTGGGTGCTTTTAAATACAAAATAGGCAGTTAATGGCACGTGTATGTTTGAAAATGTGTTCGTAATTTGTTAATAATGTTGATAAAAATATTCTGGTTATTGACTGTAACCCTGTAACCCATTAAAATTCGTCTATTCGTCATTCGTAGTTATTAGCATATCTGAAGAAGGGTCTGAGTATAGGAGCGTCTGTAGTTTATAGGGGAGTAATTCAGATCTTCATTGATCTCCTCATTTATTGGCAAATTATTTTTTCCTTCAAATTTAGACTGTAAAAAAAACTTTTTTTTTTCGTATAAATTATTCTAACTACCCAGACGAATAAAATCGTATAAAATGATAACATTTTTCTCATCCTGCAATTATTTTTTGAAATTTAAAATAAGAATTGTAGAGTAACAGGTAAATTTATGGTTAAAAGTAGGGTAAGTCGTATGCAAGTTGGTGTTTTAAACAAGCTAAAATTTTGAAATTCCTCAGGCAAGGTCTTCTTTTTAGGTTTTTTTTTATTTCCAAATGATTACTTATCTGTCAATTTCGGCTTATAGTCTTTTTTTTTTTTTTTTCGCAAGAATGCAATAAAATTTCAACAAAACCGGTTGATTTTTTTCTTCAAATCAACAATTACTATTATTGAGATCATCAAGCCGTGATTAGTTCTACGTTTTGAAAATTTGGCTTTCAGAAGTTATGTAGCAAAAAGGCCACATTTATACATCTCCTTTGAATTGTAAGTAAGTGGACCAAAATAAAAGGGAAAGTTTTTTTTTCAGCTTCGATTAACACTTAGATGTCCGAGACCGGTTTTATCCGTTCTCGGAGCATCAAATGCTGTGACTCAGCGAGTCCGACGCCAGAATAAGGAAACCGTTTCTGGCGCCGATTGCTATGGGGGTGGGTAGGTGTGTGTGGGGTGGGGTGGGACTATGACGGGGTGATTGGAGGGAGTCTCGACGTACAACTTTTCAGTCATGCGCAGAGCACTCACACAGACAATCCTCCGTCACATCCTGGGGATGGGTCAAGTTGTGTCGGTGATGAGAGTTTCAAACCCAGGACCTTTCGATTGCAAGGCTGAGCACTCTACCTCTACGCCACGCAGACCCCATAATAGTACAGTTTCCTGGTCTGTAAACTGGCCCAAGTATAGGCCAGAAAAATTAAAGCGTTTGAACAATTTTCTTGCATATTCAACACTCTCTACCAAATTAACCAAGCAAATTTTTTTTCAAATATTTATGAAGAATAAAAAATCTAAGTCTTCTTTTCTAGAATGTATTAAAAATCAAACTAAGTAACGTCTTCAATGTTTCCCATAAATACAAAATACTTCCTTGCATATTTGATTATTATAATTAACTAAATTAGTCAACTCTTTGATTTCATTCATAAAACTTTTGACAATAGTCAAAATAGCTACACTGATTAGTGATGAAAATTTTCAAGATGAACGAATTAAAGGTGAAACAATTTTTCCTGGTCCGTTACCAGGACGTTTAAGCTCCTAGCAAATTATTACCAGGAACTGTTTCCTGTAACCATCCTGCTAGCGCTCGAACAGATAAATTGTTTACCAGAAAAAGCGTTCGAACAGTTTTCTGGCATATTTCGCCCAGTACTGGCCCAGGATTATCAGTCCTGGTAGCGTGCGAATAAAGCTAATATTTTACTGAATTGATTGAATCTTAAACTTTTACTAGTTCTTCCCTAATCACTCGAATTTTTATTGCACCAATATTTTAATTTCGACAATTTATTAGAAGTCGAATAAAAGTTTTTTTGCAGCCGGCCCTCTCATTCTCATCATACTCTATTGTCTATTCAAGTAGTAGTGGAATTTTGCAAATGCTCAATCTTCGGTTATTTCTCATGAAGATCGAGTCATTCTAACTATTTACGTATTTACTTTTGTTTGTTTTGGAGACGATTCATCGAATCGTGCCACATATGGCACTGTGAGCAATTAAAGGTTAAACATATGTAATTTGATACAAGATTCCGGTCCAACTTTTTGTACTCAACAAGTAAAAGGATATAAAAATTACTCCAGTTAGAAAAAAGTGCATTCTTCTCACGCATACCCCTTATAGAGAACTGAAATTATTCATTTCTTCCGAATTCATTCAATAGTTATCTAAATGCGTTTTTCCCCGAAGTAAATACCATATTTATTTTGAGCTTATCATTCTTCGATGCAAGTAAAAATTTCTGTTCGAAAAATTTTTAAATATTATCCATTTGCAAATCGACAAGTGTTACTAGAATAGTCCAACCTGTACACTTCAACCAACCTATACTTGAATGTTCGTAAAACACGGTAATGGCAATTTTTAAAGGTTAATTGAGCATGGTTGCTGTGTTAATAGGCTTTAAAAAAATACTCTTATCTATTTCGCTAAACCCAAAATATGGCACACCGATAAAGACACTTCAACGGTTAAGAAAAAACTTCGGTTTTACCATTGTATGTTGAAAAAAAATTTGCAGAAATTAACTTATCAAAGTGTCGCCAAAATAAAGACAAATAGTCGCTTTCTTTTCTCTTCTTCATTTTTACAAGAAAGTGAGAGAGAGAAAAATACTCCTAATACATACGTATATTGACACGTATTCGATGATTATTTGAAAGCATTAAAAGTACTACGGATGATAATGTTGGGGAAATAATGACATGATAAAATTTTAGGTACCACTGCACTTATACTACTGACATTGTATAAGAACGCGAAGCCGAAGTGAAACAAAATGCAAGTGGAAAAAAAAATTTATTGGATTTTCTTGAACACCGTTTCCACTCGGTAGGTGCAGTAGTGAAAATTTTCAATTTTGGCACAGTATATTTTACAGATCAAACTGACGAAAAAATTTTGGGAGGAGCTTAATAAAAGTGACACCCAAAAACACAAGAGAAGGCTGAAGACTTATTAAAAAAATTTAACTAATAGTTGTATGGGTAAAACTATAGACATACAGTTAAAGTCCATAAGTTATCTGAGAAATTTTAGCTTGAGTGAATTTTCAAGTCTGTGACCAGGTTTAACGGTATTAAATAAATACTATTCCGATGGGCAAAAAATGAGAAAATGATCCGGAAAATGAGAATTTTATCCGTTGTCAGTCCGTTTTTATTTTCGACCATCGGATCTGAAAATTTGCAGATATTTTTGTCATCTTGATTATTTTTCCAAATCCGTTTGTAAAACGGATTTCCTGATTATAATCAGTGATAATTTTTATACTCTGTTCAACTTAAGAATGCCTAAAACGGATTGCAGTTTGCAGGGCTCCGGAGAGAGGAAAAGGTACTCGTTCACATTCAGCAACAATATTTGGCTACGCTTCCGATTTTACTTTCTTGTTTCTTATCACACATCCGATTTTTATATTGTTGATAAATGTGAATTTGACGTTCCATTTTAGGCATTCTTAAGTTGAACAGAGTATAGGCAATTTTTCTAAATCCGATTGTAAAACGGTTTCACGGATTATAACCCGAGCCGACAAATATCATAAAACAGCCTTCACGGAAAATAATCCGGACTCATTTCCGGCAAGACTGATTACAATCCGTTCGAAATCCGTTTTAGAAGCCGGAAAACAGGAAAATTCCGGGTTATAATCCAGAAACGGATTATAACCCGGAATAAAACGGATCCGTTTTCAAAATATTTTGTCCATAGGGATATAATATTACTTCTGTTAGTACCAGAGGTGAAGGGGATTCAAAGTCTTTTAACAAAACGACAGGGTGATTGATGAATCGCCCAAAATTTTAGGAAATAAAATAATAGCTAAAATTTTGATTGCAACTTAACACGAAATTTGTCTATTTAAATTAAAATTGACGGCAGGGAATTTATGAGAAAAAAGGGACGATGCAAAAATCCAATCGTTGTAACTTCTCATAAAGGAGAGCATGAAAAATGAAATGACTGTTCTCCATCTCTTTGCAAAATATTAAAATCGCGACTCGCGAGTGAAAATATGTTTCCATATTCAAGGTCTATTTCAACACAAATGCATTCGGTAGCTGCATCTGCCTGATCTTGATTCGGTAGTAGGTACGTTCCCTATGGGTAAAATATTTTGAAAACGGATCCGTTTTATTCCGGGTTATAATCCGTTTCTGGATTATAACCCGGAATTTTCCTGTTTTCCGGCTTCTAAAACGGATTTCGAACGGATTGTAATCAGTCTTGCTGGAAATGAGTCCGGATTATTTTCCGTGAAGGCTGTTTTATGATATTTGTTGGCCCGGGTTATAATCCGTGAAATCGTTTTACAAATGGATTTAGAAAAATTGCCCAAAAATTATCACTGATTATAATCAGGAAATCCGTTTTACAAACGGATTTGTAAAAATAATCAAGATGACGAAAATATCTGCAAATTTTCAGATCCGATGGTCGAAAATAAAAACGGACTGACAACGGATAAAATTCTCATTTTCCGGATCATTTTCTCACTTTTTGCCCATCGGGTTGAGTTACAAACTTTTCAAAAGCTTATTCGCGAGTATCGACTACTGGAGTGTAAAATGTGAATTACCGTCGAACGGGGTGACTTTACATTCAAGGGGCGACTTTACCCACTTCGTTTTAGCCCAATAAATAAATTGCCAGGCAAAAATTAAAACCAAAATACGATTTGGATCGAAGCAAGTAGAAGGAGGAAAATAAAAAAAAGATCGCCGCCCCTACCTCACTTCACCCAGTTACAGAACAAGAAAATAAAGCGGCAATATGGTTTTTTCCTTTTTTCTTATTCGTATTTTTTTTTTAACCACAGACACTCAAAATATTCAGTTCGGTTTCACACGGTTGAAGTTGGCACTCGACTAGTTTCTTTTCAATCGTATGTCTGAGTACAAACATCCTCAAATTTTGCCTCCCCACCCATCAATAACCCGTCAATAACAAATTGATGGGTAAAGTCGCCCCATTGAGGGATGACTTTACACAAATTTTTTGAAAAATCATAAAAATTAGAAGGAAGGCTGCAAACTCAAACTTTTTTTTTTACAATTGTGTTGAGAAATGTTAGACCTAAATTTTAAAACCAAATTCACTTCAATAGCTTCAAAATTGGAGCAGTTATTAAAGGACAAAGTTGAAAAACATAAAAAAGTGTGTAAAGTCGCCCCATTCGACGGTATTAAAATTGATTTGAGATATTGGTAATAATACTACGGATAAATGGATAATGTGTGAAACTGTAATCATAATCCTTAATAATTATATCAATAATCATCGTTACGTCGACGTATAGGCGTAATCAATTTTTACTTAGAGATTGCAACAGTTACTTATAATTCGCGTTATCTTACTTAAAAGTTTTGGTTTTTACAGTTAAATAGTTTGGAAGCTTATTGTAAGTGGATCATCGTGAATATTTTTATCGCAAAATCATCAATTCAGAATTATGGAAATCAATGACAGCGTTTAGTTCATCTGATCACTGATAGCGTGATAGCTCGATATACCAGACTCAAACGTGGTGGTGAGTGGAGACAAACTGTATTAATTACCTTCTTATCTAGGTATAACTAAAGGTCATAAACAGTTCGCATGTACATCCTCTTTTATGAAATACCTTCAGTGAATTTTGAGCTGATGCGTACGGTCGAATTCGGTGAATACGACGAGGTAGGTAGGTACCTAAATAGAAATTAGGAACAAAACTATGTAAAAAGTTTCAAAAATTCATAACTCTGTTTCGGCTGGTTATAAAAGATCAGGATATAACCAGCCGGAAATGATTACTGATCCTTAAGAGATTCGGTTTATTACATTTTTGCACTTGTGAGAGTGCTCACCCTGCCAAAGAAACCGTTTGGAATTTCAGCGAAGCCAACCCATGAAAAACTAGTTGTAGTGTATGAAAGAGGAGATGGGAGGTTCATTAAGAGAAAATATGAGCCAAAACCCATTATTTAAGTTAAAACTGCAGTTTTCTACCTTTATTCGCCTCTGAAATACAGATTATCGAATTTAGAAAGTGTTCCTTTATTCATCCAGTTGGACGGTAGGTACTCTTTGTTTTAGAAGCGCTATACAGTTTTGGTGTGGTTTAATTAAAGGGGTAACTTCATTTTTGAAAACGAAAATTGTCGAATTCCAGAGACCACATTTGGATTCCTTGAAATATAGATAATATTCTTTAGTCCTTTTTACATAATATTATGGGTGATATTCGAAAGAGAGTGAAAAATTCACTGTTACATTTTATAAAATAGATGTACGGTTATAAGAGTCTTTAAATTTTCTTTTGTTAAAGACTAGGTCCAACATTATGTGGTAAAAGAAGTGCAGTAAACAAGGAGCTGTACTTGGAATATTACCTGTGACACTTCTGAGGGTGCCCCTTAATTTTAGTACTCCGTGCAACAAACCACTACTAAAAACCAAGACACACGTGATTTTAGACTTGAGAGAGTTGATAGCTGAACCCCTCTGACAGATAAAGTGGAAAAAGCTCTCACCACTTGGGAAATGTAGCTTGGAAATCAATTCAGCTCCAGTATTGTAAACAAATATTATACCTACACATTCAAATTTTGGGCCCCACTAATATAACTTACATTATCGTTAGAAAATTGATATTATAGCAGGTTATCACTTGGAAACCTGCTTACTAAAACGGGGTCGGTTAGTAAGATAAGGGTCCTGATCAAATAGGTTTTTAACGTTAAAGTTAAGGTTTATTCACCGAAAGCTCTCTTTAATAAGCCATTATGTAATAGAAAAGCGTGGTTTTTATAAGAGTGTAGTTTTACATAAGAATTTTTCAGTAGTTTTACTATAGAAACCCTACTATTAATTTTGGTCTGACTAGGGAAATGGGCGCATAAATTTTCGTTTCATAATCTCATCAGGATTTAAAAATACCTACCCAAATCCCTTACAATTATTTGAAATGACATTTGCTCATTCTTTTTATTGTATGCCATTTATTAATAATACTCGTACATGATCTATACCTGTCTATTTGCGTCATAGCTTATCCATTAATCTACCTACATTCAAAATGGTCTTTAAAACAGCTAAATAAGAAATTTTTTTTCGTTTCATCGTTTACGATTATGAAGTTGGTATTTACCCTACAATGCATATTTGACAGTTTTCACGTGTCTCACAGAGTTTTACAGATTTTAATAATTCATAGATAAGCTTGTCAGAAACATTTCTCGATTTTATTTTGAAAATGCCATCGGTACCAAAATTTGTACACTTCCGTTTTGAAAGTTGAAACCAAAGTGGTAAGTATAGATATTTACGAGTGAAAGAACTATGATGAGAAAACGACCCTATAAACCTGTCTAGAGAAAATCGATTCTTCAGAGTGCGCTGTACACAGTACTATAATTCATCAGTCCCACTGGCTGTCTGTTATCGATATCCACATCGATTTTATCCTCCGAATTTACCCCCTCATAACAAAAACGAACATGTTGACACATCTAAAAATTTATGATTTATTTTCAACAAAAAAAAATTCACCATTCATCGCCATAAGAATGTTTGGCCGGAACAACGTAATTCTTCCTCCTCTAAGTACTCGTAAGTCCTGCAACATCCGACAATAAATCTGGTCCACGTTGATGTGTGCTGGCTACAAAATTTCAGCATCCGATGAACTGGCTCGCTGTATTTCAATTATTCCCTGCTCGAGCGTCTTTCCAATTTCTGTTCTTATAGTGAACTTGAATTTCGAATCGACTGCAGCACGTGTGTTACGTCACCGAGTGACTAAACTGGCGTCCTCAATCGGTCACCAAACCCGGTCACTTTGTATGAAAGTGTGCATGTGTAGGCGTTGGCACTAGCAAGCAGTGAGCATGTAGCCACATACTCATTGTCAATATATGGGCACAGTGACCACCATCAACACTCAGTACTGCGTAACACACGTCTCCGTAAAATTAATACAAATTTTTGTTTTGTTTTCTCCGAATCTCCGTTTACTGTGTTTGTGACATTGTCACTAACCCCCACCCCCTCCACCCTTTCCTTCACAGCAGATGACGTTGGAAAGAAAAATTCAAGTCGACTGTCACGAAAGGCGTTTGTCGTTCGATAAAACGTGTTTGTTGGAAGAAACGAGTGTTAAGGGGTACTTAGGACGTGAATATATGAGATGTACATACAAATTCTTTCAGCATCGATGATGGAAATATCGTAATTGACAGGGCCGGATTTAGGAGTTGAAAGAGGTGTGGACAAAGTGGTGGAGGCCCGTTTCTAGGGGGATAGGGGGTCAGTTACCAAATTTTTTAAACATTTTTTTAAAATGAAAAATTTAGATAATGCTGTAATTATTGCTTCTTTTTTTTCTTATGACGAGTGGTGGAGGCCCGGGAACACTGGCCACACTGTCCACACCCTAAATCCGGCCCTGGACTAATTGAAATATTAAAAAGAATTATATCGGATACCATAAATATGTTATTTGGTATTAAAATTTATGTTGCCAAGTTGTAAATTAACTAAAGGTTGTGGTAAATCTACACTGAAGAACATTTCAGTGACAAATATTTTTAAACAATACTTTGAAATGAGGAGAAAATTGTTAAATCGTGTTTTTCTACTTTAGAACACTTAAGAATAAGAAAGAAATCGTTAAATTACGTTTTTTTGTACTACAATTTAACAAATTTTCCAACATAATATGAATTTTGTCTGAAAGGTGTAGTCTTAAAAACCAAAGCTGGGATGTCTAAAATTTTCAAGAATGAGGTTTTTGCATGTTCGACTTTTTTGGGAATGTAAAGTATTTATTTTTTGTTATCACCGGCGCGGCGCAAAAATCTGTATTAACAACTAATAACAGCCAAAAAAAGAAAGAGTATATATACCAAAAATCTTACCAATTTTTAGAATTCGTTTTTCTTAAGTATTACTTATTTAAATATTGGTTCTTACTATCTATTCTCTTTGAGGATTCTTTACAATGTATTTTTGTCTTTTTGCTTTTTGCTTTTGCATTAAAAGTTAATTGAACCAGTGTTTTCAAATGAGCCAATTCACAACGGTTGCTTCTTTTGCTGTACCTACACATTTATTATATACGTAGGTGGTTCAAATATTAACCGGAAAAATTAAATACCATCAAGCAGAGGTGAGGCTCGGTGAAAATAGCAACTCCCTGTGTTAGAGACATTCTCCACCAACTACCCTGACTGCATAAGTCCACTCCGTCTTGAAAAAAACGGATCCGAAAACTTGGAGTGAACCAGAGGAAAATTATTTTGCTGCGCAACATTTTTTACTCCCTCACAACAACGCGCAACCATAACAACTCAATACACGCACACATGTCCTTCCTAATTGATCAGCGAGAAGTTGGAACGCCCTCCCTACTCTCCCCAATCTGTTGGGAAAGACATGTGTGCGTGTGTTGGGTTATACATGGTCGCGCGTTGTAGTAAGGCAGTAAAAATGTTGTGCAAAGGAAAACTTAACTTCCATTTCACTCCATATTCTCGCAGACGTTTTTTTCAAGACGGAAAGGATTTATGCCGTCAGGGTAGTAAGTGGAGAATGTATCTAACAGACTGTATTGCCATTTGCACCAAAATTTACCTCTGCTTGGCAATTTTCAATTTTTCCGCTTTATATTTGAACTACCCTCGTACCATCCTCTAAGAAAAGCAAACGACAAAAAGTACCTACATTGTGGGTCCTTCCACTAAGAAAACTTTGAAGGTCCCATGCTCATTCGTGAAAGTCAGACCAAAATTAATATTTACAGGTTTTCTCTTAAAAACCCGCTAAAACTGGAATATTTTTCCCGAGTGTTTGTGGCTTAGAGTTTTTAACTCGAAGTCGTGATTTTCAGATACGTTGTACCTGAATATTGAACTTGAGGATATATGATTAGATTTTTGATTTCCACTCACGAAATCTCAAGGTCGGCTGTATACGTTAGTTGTAAATGCAATGTTAGATCTGAAATCAAAAATCTAATTTTATTTATCCTTAAGTTCAACATATTTGTGCCCAACATATCTAAAAATCGCAACTTCTTGTAGAAAACTCTATAGCTCCACAGTCGTGAAAAATTCCTAATTTTATTACCTGTAATGTTTTTTCTCCCAACATCATTTTATCGTAGGCAATGCGATGACAAAGATCGTGTCAGTTCTATTATGGTTTCGGCTAATTGAGAAGTTGCATTCATATTTTTCCTCATTTCATCATCAGAAATGCTTCGATCTCGATATTATGTCAAACAATGGACAGGTAGGTAGATCGGCGATATTTCGGTCTAAATTTGGTGCTCTACTCATCCCAAACATAGCATGGTCCTAAAATATAACCATGATTACCACCCAATAAAGAAAATCGTTTTAAGCTGAGTAAGACGTACTCGTATTTGTACGTAGAAAAATTGAAATAATTCGAGTGTAATGCGTTCCTCAAATGAGCAGGCGGGGGAACGTGGATACAGATGATAATAGGTTGGATGTTTAAAGTATTACTGGTGTGTTTGTATGCGTGTTAACGCAGGTGTTTGTACTCGTATAATATTATTTGTTTAAGGATTACGATAGTGGGACGCTGCTGCTGATGGAAGAAGCACGTAGAGGAGGGTTCATTTTACGTATCGACCATGAAAGAAAACGCATTACACGCGTGCATAAGTCGCCACACAGTTTATTTTTAGGCCTACGCCAAGTGCGCGAGTGGTTATGAACCTCAGAGAACCCTCTACATTCCCCTAATACAGTGACGTCCACCAAATCATGGTCAGGTCGGAGGGGGATGAGTGTGAAAGATGTGAGCGAATCCCGTGAAAATTGTGCATTCTCACACTGTTACTCGTATATCGTTGCTTTGACTGAATTGTAACTAATAAGTGAAAATTTAATATTTTTTCGTGCTCATAATCAGTGTTTATGCTGAAATTATCGCATTAGTCAATATGCAACACACTTACAATGGTGGAATTCTAGAATTACCATTGCCATCTAGGTATATAATAAAATCCAATAATAACTGTCCGGATGTATGTCCACTCTCAAATTCTTTTTCATTTCGTGATTACTCAGCTTCTATTCAGCTTAGAAAGCTGAATTTGGTCTCATTAAAAATAGGAAAATTTCAGAAATATGATGATGTATAAATCTTTTTGATTAGAGATTTTATTTCACAGCTAATGATGAAAACATAATCGAAAATTGTGAAATCTATTCTACACTTCTACACAAAATTTCAGAACAAAGCGATTTTCTTTCATTCATTTCATGATAAGTGATAACTGAAGTTCTATTTATCCTACATAGCTGAACCTGGTCTCATTTGAAAGAGATTTGAGAGAACTTCGTGTGGAATTTGAGCGAAGTCTAAGCGGAATCGCAGCGAAAATTGAGCGGAATTTGAGGGAAATGGGAATGGAATTTGAGCAAAATCTGAGTGAAATTTGAGCGTGGTTTGAGTGGAATGTAAATGTAAGTGAATGTAAGTAAATATGTGTGAATGGGAATGAATATAAGTGAATGTGAGTGAAGGTATAATAATTGTTTTTTCCTTTCATAGTCATTAGTTCATCAGAAACTGAAGGTCTAATTAAAATCTATTTTAAAGGAAAAAAATGAGAAAATTTTTAAAAGAATGAAAATTACTTATTACTTTACTCTATTACTTGAGTTTTATTCCGCTTTAAAAGTTGAACTTGAAACTATTCCGAAGAGAAAAAATTGGCAATTCTTTTAAATATGTACCAAAAATTATCTGTATTTTTATCAGCTCGTCTTCAGAAAATGATGAAAAAACTGGGGTTATCATGAAAAGAAAAAAAAAAGTAGTGAAATTCTCAAGATATAACTTGTATTAGTATGTATAAACAACTTTGAAGCTGAATCTGCAACAGAAGTTTGAAAACAACTGATTCCTGGGACTAGGGGGGCAAAAGGGCAGAAAACAAATTATCTCCTCTTGTTTGTAATTTTCATCAATCTAGCCGAAAGAAAAGTTGAACCTTGCACTCAGCCACATATACCATCATTAAGATTTCTCGATTCTTTTTGAATCAACCTCCCATCATTTTTAATTTTACGCGAATGCATGCACCTAACTTTCGAATGCACTTTTATTGCTTTCACTGCTGCCTTAAGCAATCATTACCTTCCTGATTTAAGTTTTTAAATGAGAAAAAGTCATTTCTATTCTTGAAAAACATAAAATTTTTGAGAATTTTTTACACGTTGGCTTTAAATTACGTTTCATCATTAAAAATGTCTTGAATTTGCATTGAATGGACGCTCCAAAAGAAATACGACCCTCTCGCCTGTTGATTATTTATGAACTTTTTTGACTGCGAAATTTTTAAATTATATTAAGCCGACTGTATGATAACCAAACTGAAAAATTAACAAGATGCATCCTGTTTCGTTAATATTTTTTTTCTGCCATATTCGTTTTTAAAACCAGAAAGAAACAGGTTTCGACGAAAATTCTTCGGATAAAAAATTGGTGCTAATAGAGAAAGAAGGTCTATTAACTATATATATACGTGGATTTATATTGCAGGATTATAAGACAAGCGTTTGAAATTAAATTAACCCAAGAGGCCTACGATTTTTTCTGAAACTATTCAGATACTGACGCCTCTTGTGTAGTTGAAGATTATAATTTTTCAAAGTACGTTGAGTACAAAAATTTAAATTTTGGAGAGGAACAAAAAATATTCGCAGTATTACAGGATTGAAGGTAGACGGTTTATATTTTGGCGTTTAAGCCTCAGCGGAAGGTGGCGAAATTGGAAATCATATAAATCATTGAAAATAGCAGTTCTAGTCGAATTGAAGCAAATCTTTTCGCCTGACATAGCACAAAGTCTCGTTCATATGATAATGCTCATTTATCTTGAATAAAAATAAAGTCTGATAAAAATAGTCTTTAAATCATCATATAGTTATAGATATTCATACTTTATCTATAATAAATTTCTATTACGTATTTATTTCAATGAAGATTAAAGATAATTTTTAATAAAAAATGATAATTTGTTCAAAATTAGTTCACAGAAGGTGAGGGTAGTATTGTGACTGGAATTTCCAAACGTTTTTGCAGTTTTAAGTAGGCTATCGTGTAAAGAACTGCATAGTATAATTCTGATATGAAGCAACGCATTATCTATTCCTAGTAGCTTCCGTCAAAAACTCGGGGAAAAAAATAAGTAAACTACATTGTTCACAAAGGAGGCGATATTTTTGCAAACTAGCTAAGTGTAAGGCTTATCAACCGACAACCAATGCTATATGGGCTGTGTATATGATCATTTCAGTTTTGCAAAAAATACATGGTACCTAAATGCGTACCAAGTTGAAAAAGTAAACAAAAAAATAAAAAAATAAATAAAATTTAATAGTTTAAAGCATGAGATAATAAATTTAGTTCGAGGGCATGCCGCTGTGTTTCCAAGAGAACGATACTGAATTTCTTTTGAACGGAAACCTCGTAAACTAACCTGAATTCTTTCGTTGGAGAAATATACCTAATATTATTTTTGAAAATTACGTAAAATGGGTGATTAGGTATCTTATTTTGATCAAATTAAAATATGTCAATAAGTCTTTTGGTGAAAATGTACAATTTGCCGCAGTAAAATGATCTATATAGCCTCAAATCGGAAAGATTTCACTATATAATAAAACAGCCATCTTGTATATGGTCTATCAAAATTAGTAAATCGCTCACATTCGTGTGATATTTAATTACAACGGCAGAAACAAACGCATCATAGATGAATGAGTTGGTATTTCAATTTATGTGGCTGAAAGAGTGTAGATAAATGTTACTTTTATAAAAATCGGATGAATCCATTTTTGAATTTGGTTTTTACAAATTAAATAAAAAATGAAAACAAAAATTACGCCCAAGTTATTTTGGTATTTTCATATTTTGATTAATTAGAGGCAAAATATAACCCATCAGCATCAACATTTAATCAGTTCTTCTGTAGATCAGATAATTATTACACGGCTAGAAGATAGCAAAAAATTGAACTGTGAAAATAGAAGATGAAAAATGTGTTATTAATAAAATATAATTAACTTCTCACAATCTTATGATTCTCCCATCCGGTAGCAGAAACAATCCAAAAATGTTCAATTTTTGTCATAGCCAACTTTTTTTTTCTTCTAAATATAATATAAAATAGATGTAAGTATTTGAGGATTTTTGTTGAAAAAAAAGTTGAGTACGAGTAGATTTCTCATTATCTATACATCCAATCCAGCGAGAGTATTCTCTTTGAAAAGAGTTGCGCTTATATATTTTTAGTTATTTTCGGAAATTTTATTTTCTGTTTTCAGTGGGCTACTTTTTTCTGGTAATTAGGCTAAGATTTCCCAATTTTACATTTATTAAAATAAAACAAACACAATTTTATGAATAATTTCATTTACTGAATTCTCAAACTTCTCTTTTCAAGTGGTGAAAAACTAGTTAAACTTTTATTCTGGTTTCGTATCTCCTGCTTATTTATCAAATGCATTTCCGAAGTTGACAACTGAAAATTTATACACCTATAAAAAAATTTGAACATGCAACAATTTTTAATGCAACACGAAAGTCATCTAAATCGATATAATGGCATTTGAATTATTCATTAAATGCTCGAAGCCATGTATAGGAGACGAAAAAGTTTGCTCTTTTCGCATCTAGAAACACTATTTACTCATATCATAGCATTTTCATCGTCAAATTAAATTCCAATATGAGAGTAAATTTCCAAAGATTTTCGTGTCGTTTCCTGGGAATTCGGATGCTGCACATGCTCATTATCTACATTAAATTCCGATAAAAGTCAGAGTAATTTTTCCATCCTTTACTTTGCATCAAGAGAAAAGTTATTAATAACAAATATTGTAAAATAATTTGATGGTATGATACTCCATAAAATTATTGCCAAGGGTATGCAGCCTAGGGAAAGAAAATGTAAAAATATGATTTTGTCATTTTTGACCTGATGATAGTTTTTTATTTGTTTATTTTTCGAGTATTTTGTATGGATAAATGCTCATTCAGGAAGGATTGTTCATGAAAATGTACTGTAATCAGCATGCTGACTACACTTACGTCACTTCAGTTTTTTCGACAGCTGGAATATATGGAATTAAAAATTTCGCAAGATCCCCTATTTATGGCCCCCCATAAGCCAAAAAGGTGTTTCGAATTATTAGTTCTCCAGTTGTTTCAAGAAAACATTCAGTCTGTTGAAAGAAGTTTATGCAAGACCAAAGACAAATTCAAGTGCGTAATATCGTCTTCGACGTTGTGTATTAATTCGGTTAAAAAAAAATTTTTACTCTCCTTAGAAAAAATCCTTGCCGAAGGCTATTCAGTGGAATACGGTATCAATCGCATACGTTTTCCATTTCTTTATTTTTAATTTTTTTCGAAAAAATTTTCCGTAGAATCCTTACACAATTTTTCAAGATGTGACTCATGTAAATACGAATTTGTTTCATGTCTCGCATACCTTCTTTACTATTTTACTGTAGGCCTGTTTCCAAAAAAAGAAAAAAAAAAAAAGTAAAAAAAAAATCAAATTCGCATAAAATATATTTACGTTTGAACTATCTGTTCGTAATTTAAATTGATGCTGTTGATTTCTACAAAAACTGACTATTATATCTGTATCAGGCTTTCTTCTCTCGCGTTATTCTTGTGGATCAGAGGCGAAAAACAAACTCATCGCTGACCCTGAACGCAGCAAGGCGTGTGTATCGCTAATTAATGCAGTTTCAGAGATCGCCACTTAAAATGATAATCTGAATTTTATTCGTGTGCATAAGGCAATGATCGTTGAAAAGAAAATTAATTATGAAAAAATAATGTTATCGATATACTTCATTACGTCTAGGTACTACAAAGTATGTTAATAGTTCTATAAAAATATTATTGTGAAAATTACCATTTTTCAGACATTGTAAACAATTTGGAGTCAGATATCTTTGGCTGATGCAATAATATACTTTTTCAAAGATGTAAATTATCCTATACATGTTGATTACGTTCAGATGAAACGCTGCGGAAAGTTTCGATTGCTTAGGGCGATAGAATGATTGAAACCTCGGAGGACATAATATTATGTATAGTACTATGTTTTCCAAGAATCTGCTAAGAAAAGCCAACACTGTTACTATAGAAGAAGCAAATATTCCTGAAATAGCATCTTCATAACAACTCTGTCATTTCCCATTCCCAATCTTCTACACAAAGAATGTTTAGTCTTTATAGTGATGGGAGGTATCGAAAGAATAAATTATCAAGTATCGATAGTATAGAACTTTTGCCAAGAAAGTTATCGATATTTTTGATACGGTATCTAAACATTGCAAAAATATTATGCTAAAAGCAGGTTTGAGGTGGGTGGTGTCTACTGTCTAAAAATAACTATGTATGTCACAGGTAACATTTGATCACACTGAAAACAATTTCAATGGTTATTTTTATCATTTGGATAGGAAAAAGGGGCCAAGCTGAGATTTGTAGCAGAAAATACTACCAAAATAATAATATGTATCATCTAAGATAGTAAAAAGTACTAAAAATATTAGATAATTCACAATAAATAGTAATTTTCACAACTGTGATGAAAACTGTTCATGACTATTCATTTCTCTCAGTGCCAGATATTGAAAGTATTCGAAATTCGAAAAAAAAGTATCGATAGTATCAATTTTTTCTCCCATCATTGTTAGTCCTGTTTGTACATGCACTCTCATCTACGAAGGGAGTTACCGAGGAGTATACCTGGTCAAGTTATGACCAGGTACATTTGCTATTAAAGTGACTTTCAACGAGTAATAGCATACCTACATTATATATTTGACAAAATTAGGACTATCAGATAAAGATATTCGTTTGTGCTGGTAAAAGCGAATATTTTTGAGTTGTGGCTTTCTAATTGAGGTGTAAAGCTTTCTTGCTCGGAAAGTATTTAAAAGAATTTGAATGAATGGAAGTAAATACTGAGAGCGGCATTTCTGTTCTTGTAAACATTTTTTCTCCCTACCGGAATTACAAACTTCACGTATAAATTTTGCCGAAGAGTTCAAACTTTGAAATCGATTCAATAACCTCCATCGTTTCAACCCTCTCCCCCACACAATCGTAAAGAAGTAATTTGTGAACTATGTGGGTTACTTGAAAATGAATATCGTCCATAAAACTGCAGTAATTATTCACATTCAGGTAGACTAAATACGATTGAGCAAGAATATATGGAAATGGAAAAAATTGAACGGGTGAAGTGAGAAACATCATAATATTTTTGTTGCTTTCGTTTAACGACCTGCAATTATCAGCCATCGAATCGTCGTCATAAAGTGAGTAAAAATAATCGTTAAGCCCATATCAGAGTGTGAAACGTGTTTGCGTTGTCTCTGTTTTTCCTTTTTTTTTTCCTCCTCTTCCTTCATAGTAATGGCACAGCAGCACAACTCAGACCGCCAATATTTTCACAAATAGGACCGACCTCCCAATAACCTACCCCTGCCATCGTACGCTTCCTCAATATCCGGACACGAACACGACGAAAAATTTCTGCCCGACCGGTAGACTAAATACGAAAACCCGTTAAAAAAAAATTAAAGTAGAGGCACGTGTATCGAAATTTTCAATGCCAAAATGGCGTTTCCTTGTATTGCGAAAAGAGTGGAAAAAATAGAAAGAGAACTAAGAAAACGCCGAAGACATGAGAGTAAAGAAAGACAAAGATGAGAAGATTTAGAACGAGTGAGAAGAAGCGAACAAATACCTATTCGTACACATGCATATAAATACATTCAAATTTTATTCACACGCACACAGCTGGAGAAAAATTTAGCTAGCACTTCGTTCTGGTCCTCCATGTGTCTGTAGGATGTGCTTCCGACAGCCAAATATTTCTTTTCAAAGTGTGATCCCAGACGAGACAATCAGAAGTCTGTCTAAAGAATGCTACCTAACACCGCATGCGTACACTGGGAGAAATGGATAGTATTAAAAACAGAATAGTAACTTTTCTCATCACAGTTCGCTCATTTAATACAACAACGTCATATCTCAAAATTTTCAATTTATTAAAAAAATTTTACCATCTTAAAACAGACATAAAAATTTTTTTTCTCATTTATATTTAACTCAAAAATTATGATTTTTTGAGTTGTGACGTTGTTGAATTAAATGAGCGAGTTGCGAAAATTACATTTGTTGTAAATATTCTAATATTGGTAGTATTTTTTATTATCTTAGCCTCTTAGATAAAATGTTTTATTATTTTTGTAGAAAATTTCTGCCTCAAATCTTGAATTGTCCCGCAGTTTCTCTGTCCAAATTATAAAATTTACTAATTTACTATGAAAATTTCATGACGTCACCTGATGGTCCTTGGAGTAATCGGTAAAACTTGGTTTTTCTTGAGTTAAATTGTAAATCCACTACGAAAAATTTTACAACTCCGTGAGATATCAGAGCGCATGCCTTCAAGATCCTCGAGGGAAAAAACAATAAATTCCTGCCGTCTGTCTAACTGGTTACGGTTGACTTTGACTTTGAACTCAGTTAACTATTTTTACGTGATGGAAGCACCAGTTTCACTTTCTTTATCGCAATAGTAGGTAATTACACATGCGTATTCATGCGCTGAATTTCGCTTTTAACAGTCGAGATTTTTGTAGAAGAAGCAGAAAAACAATAATCCACAGGAAGGAGAGATGAAAGTTCAATATACTATCATAAATAGAGTGCAGTCTACAGCCTACAATAAACAATTAGCTACATAGGTGCTTGTTTCTTTACCCTAGAGATGGCGGCGTAAAAAATGAGAAGAGGAGGGTGCAAGGTGGACAATATACCCAGGACATGGTGTTTCTTATTTTGGCTGCTATTATTTGATTATAGTTTCAGTTATTTTTCTGCCTCATTTCTGCCACAATGGAAGTAGATAGCTAAATTAAGGTCCAAAATTTATATTTTGCATCCTCAAATTGATGTATCCCAATTGAAAATCAGTCGTTTTTATTTGAGTGATTTTTCAGCCTCATTCAAGGCACAAGGAAAAAATAAGGTAGCTATTTGACCTGAAAATTGGATTTCATACCCTCAAATTCATATTCCACAATAATTGTAATGAAAATTTAAAACATTTAGACCCCGGCTGGATTTGAATGACTAATGTGAAGAATGCTGGAGCGTTATTCTCGTCATCGTGCTATTCAAAATCGAAGGTTGAAGTAAATTGAAGCCGCTAACTTTAACACTAGAAGTACCAGGTGGCGTCATATACGACGCTCCTCAAAATTTTGAGATGAATTTTTCAAAGGACCAATATTTTGAGAACCCCTGACTAGTGTCATACAACGCCACCTGATCCTTTGAGGTTATTCTTGTGGCGTCGTATATGACGCCACCTGGTCCTTTGAGTAATCGAGTAAAATCTTGCTTTTCTAGTGTTAATCTCCGAACTCGTTGCAATTTGCGTTTTGTACCGTCATACCAACAAAAAGTTGGACATTTTCGATGTCAAGAAACTTGAAAGATTTTGGTATATCAGAATTTCTACCATCTGAATCGAGATTTTAAGGACTAAGTAATTTGATTTACTCGTAAAGGGTGACTAATTAAATTCTGGGTGACATCCGATATAGCCTCAAAGTCCCTTCTCCACGCCCACTTAGAATTACAGCCTGCCATTCTGTATTTACCAATTACTCGATTTTATATCGACTTGAAAGACTATACTATTTCACGAGGGCTCAATGCATTTCAAAAATAACTTGTGCTCTGCTATTTTGTCAAACATCACGTTCTATTTGCATTTAATTCACATTCGCACCTAGCTGTGAAATTTTTACTCGATGCAATGCCCAATACAGTCATGATATGCGCTGGTGTGGTGACTGCTGCGACTTTCTGTGCGTTAATCCCACTCATCATCTAATTTACCTACCTATCCCGCTCTATATATATTTCACGATCGACCATTGCAGTCGGCAGTGGGGGGCGGTCAAGGGTTGCGCACCAAGTGTGGAGGGGCTTCACACACAAGAAGACAATACTTTTTTCGCGCCTCTATAATCTAGCCTACTAAAAAATGTGCGCGCAAATAACCGACCGTCGGCTCTCGACGACGAGGACAGCCATCGAAAAAAAAATATTGGCGTGTACACGCCGACCGTAGAAAAAAACACCAAAAAAAAAAACCAAAAAAGTAGCGAAAAAAGTTTCGCGTAGGTTCAACGACTCTGCGGACGACGACGGCGACGCGTTTTTGCGATTTCTGCGCTCTCCGCCAGTGCGGCCCACCCTCCAGCCCCCTCGTACAATCGTCTGCCCATATCATGCACGCGCTTCTTCTCCCTCGCCCCACCACCATCGACGGTCCATCGACGAGACTCGCCTCGCTCGTCATTACAAATGAAAAGTTCGAATCTACTTTGACGAAGCGTTACGCTTATTCAAAGTATTTAGGCGGTTTTCATTAAAAAAATTTTTTTTTTTGTTTTAGTTCGAGTTCTCCTTTTTGCCCGTAATTTTTCGAAGGTGTGTTTCGTTATCGGTTCTCACTTCTACAAGGTTTCAAAATTTATATGAACTCTAGTGATGGGAAATATATCTCTGCCGAGTCATCGGTATAGATAAAACTATAGCGATCAATATCGATAACAATGAAAAAATATCGATACATTTTCATGTTCCTTTTTGCACAGGAACGCTTCATTCCTTCGTTCTCTTTGCATTTTGAAGTGTGGTCAACACTTATTGGAAACAACGGAAACACTTTTTTAATCGAGTCTCTCCTTGTATAGTCTGTTCCAAATAAGAAACGCAATATGCAATTCGCTATACACAAATTTTGTCCAGTCACAGCACAAATATAAGAGACGAAGACATAGAGAGAATTTTGCAAATGTGGTTCGCGTTTTATATTACAATTAATTGATATTGATAATGAAAACGTAAACAGTTATTTTCATTAGTGATGAGAAGTCAACGCGAATCAACAAACGCAAAATTTTTTTCACGCGGATGCACCTTGTTGCGTCTTTCGAATCTTTGTGTTTCTTATTTGGAATAGACTAGAAATATTATTTTGAATTTAGTGATGTGCAGTGTGTTATGTAGTTTAGCCGAGCATGAGTATGAAGTATTACCTACGCGTACGAAAGAAGGAGAATAATCGAAATTATTTTGTATGTTATGATCCTTATATGGAAGAGGAAAGTTTATGTCCAAAAATGATAAATGAAAGATTATAAGCTAACTTGATATACGATTACGTTTCAAACTCGGCCACGAAATCTTTGAATCATGTTTGGCTTTACGGTTTATTACCTACTTTATATTAGAGATAACTCGAACGTATTGAAAATATGGATATTATTTTCAACGCAGGTCTAAACCTGCGAATTTTTAAATTAGTCTGTGAGTTATGGGAGTAATGTTGCGAAAAAACAAAAATATGAAGTAATAATTTTATAATTCTACCAAACTGCAGCTCTGAAGATACTCGTATCTTGACCATCGCATCGCTACATTCGACGTAAGTGCACCGATATCAATTTGGATGGTACTTTTTAAAATTTGAATCGGAAAATTAGGACAATATTCAAGGTTTGCAGCAGAAATTAGTACAAAAACAGTAAAATCTTTTATCTAAAAACAGCAAAAAGTCTTACGAATTTCAAGAATGTGTCTATAATAAAAAATAATTTCCTTAACTGTGACGAGAAAAGAATACTGATTGTTATTAACACTAGAAAAACCAGGTTTTACTCGATTACTCATAGGACCAAGTGGCGTCATCTACGCCGCCACAAGAATAACCTTCAAAGACCAGGTGGCGTCGTATGACACAAGTCGGGGTTTCTTAAAATATTGTCCCTTTGAGTAGTCCATCTCAAAGTTTTGAATGGCGTCGTATATGACGCCACCTGGTACTTTTAGTGCTAATACTTTAAATTTCTCTGAGTACATATTTTCTCTCCATTTCGTTGTCGACTTTACGTGGTTTTATGGACGAGGACGAAGAGGAGGAAGTGTAAAGAGGAGAAAAATTAAAAGGAAAACGCGTTAAATGTAAAGCTGTGATGGCGTATAGTAGTTTTTCATAATTAGCGCAGCTTGGGTGGGTGATGGAGTAAAGGCGAATGGTGATTAAGAGGTGAGGGATTATTCAAATTTTTTGTCCGTTATTACTGGCCCAAGTTTACGCGGGAACGAATAATCAAGTTGAAAAGACGAAGCTTTGTTTGACCAGTTAACAATTTTTTCTCTGGTTTGGAAAAGCGTTTTGAACTTATTGTTGTCACATTGTTAGTAAGTGTCGCTGTGGTAATTTTTAGCAGGTTTCTTGCAAATTTGTTCATAAAACTATAAAAGTCCGCTATTTTCTGTTCCTTTCTGTAATTCTAATTTTATTTAATGCTTTTATATTAAACTACGATGAAAGCAGAAAATATGTGTCAGCTATATGCAATCCGCCATCGTTAGTTGTTTACCTGAAAGTGGAAACGCTCTGTATCAAACAAAATTGGATTCTTAGACATTGAAAACAGCAAACTGGAGTGCGTATGAGGATAAATTAGCATTTAGGGGAGAGCGGGGCCAGTTGTCACAAAAGTTGGTTTTTCTTTACTTCCTCGGTTCCCAATCAAGTTGGAAATTTGGGCAAGGTGTCATTGGAAAGATACATCATTTGGCTACACACCACCAAAATTTGAAAAAAAAATCTTTGCAATTTAATTTTTTATGGCGTTTTGAAAAAAATGCTTTTTTTGAGACAACCATCCCCATAGGTGGGGTTAGTTGTCACACACCCTATATTTTTACTGTGGACGTGGCTTCAGTGGTCTCGGGTACTTTTCTCATATTCTGGGGTATTATGGTGACGCTTGATTGGTTTCTTTCGCGAGTTGTGTGGCAAGAGCTTCATTTGCGTCGTTCCTCTTTATTTTCCTTCCATTTTCGTTTTTCAGCCACTGACCAAACTTCACCAGCCACACGGAGTTTTTTTTTTTTTTTTCTCTTTCTCTACACTCTATTGACGCGAATTATGAATAAAATTAGGAAGTCCATGGTTTAAAAGCTCATTTTTTGATTTTGTGACAACCAGCCCCAAGGGATCTCACTACCTTTAACAGTAATTTTCCTCCTACATACTTGGGAACCCAAATTGACCATAACTGATTTATTTTAAGGGTAATATTCACTTGCTTTTGATAGTGAAAAATCTCCAGGCCTATTGAATTTGTTCTCTCAAAATAACTTTTTTTGATTTTAAAAATATTTACTATGGAAGATGAAAAATCATTAATTTAATTTTTAATGACCAAAAAAACATTTGGCAACCAGCAAATTTTGTCAATAACTATTGTGTGTGAAGGTACTGAAAGTGGTATCAGTCATGCCCGCTCACGGCTCATGGATCCATGGAATAACGCTGTTGAGACAACTGACCCGTGAGACAACTGGCCCCGCTCTCCCCTACCTAAAAAACTCTTTTTAATTTATATTAGATATTCGCTTTTAGTCGACAAAATTAAAGGTTGACTCGGCTCTTCATTTTTCTGCTAAACTCAGTTTTTCAAAATTCTAATTACGATGCGATTACTAATAATTGAAAAAATTTCAATCTGGAAAGGGAAAATAGAGTAGAAACATTACACGCATTCCATGTGTGACAGCTTATGCATTTTCCAATTGAAAAACTGAAAAATGGGTCATCTCCAAACTTCTCTTTTTTCTTTGAATTTATTTATCTACTTATTTATTCATTTTGAAGAATTTTGATGGTATATTATTAACTCTAACTCCTAGTCGAATATGATTTCGCTATAAATGTTTCTCAACTTGCGCCTTTTCATTCCTAACCAGTGAAGAAAATAGACATTTTGAAAATGCTCCCTTTGGAAAAAGTGGAGTAAGTATTTCTGTCCGCCTTCACTATTAAGTGGGTGTAACGAAGTGAGGTCCCTGGAGAGGCCAATAATGCACCTCAAAAAATTCATGAGTTCCAAAAAATTTTCTTAATAAATCTGTAAGAAAAAAAAATGTTTATCAAGAAAAGTATGAAAAAGATTTGTTGATGAAAAGCTTAATTGATTAGCAAAAGAAACTTCTTAAAAGGGTAAGTTGGTGGCTTAAGGACATAGATGACTGAATTTATACCTATTATAACCAGTTTTTATTGGTCCTATTGGCTTTACTAAAAAAAGTGGTTATGCCAGCGTCACTATTATTTCAAAAAATTGAGAAATACTATAGCATGATCAGGTTGTAAGTGGAATATTAGAAATTTCCCTGTTGGCTAACGCACGATTAACCATGGTATGACCACTTATACACTGTCGCCAACGCAATTTCATTTAAGCAATGTATAAATTTTAAATGCCACCACGAGTATGAAATCAGCTGCTTAATTTGTGGTACGCATAAAACGAGGAATTATTGGGGGAAAAAAATGGAAGGTGAACAATGTTAGCCTGGTGCGTTTACAGAAATAATACGGTTTAATGTGATAATTTATAATTTCCTTTTACTCGTATGTAAGTAACCGGTAAACTAGAAGCACTGCGGTTCGTTATTACAGTCTATAGTATTTGAAAAAAAGTCCGGAAACTATAGACATGGAATGCATCTCATGCGTCGCTGAGGTCATAACACACATCGCCTTTCGCCTTGTTTAATTAAGGAGTTGGCGAATATGAAAAAAATACAACAAAATTTGCATGACTCCATTTAATGTTGTTCCAAAAAATTTGCATTTTTAAACGATCCAGGCGACCAGGTATTTAATTCAATCAGAAAAGGGGTAATGCAAAACTGTAGAAAAGCGGAAAGAGACTCATTGAGATTCTCTTAGGAATGGCTTAGGGTTTGCCTGTTGGTAATTGAAGGCAAAAATTCTCATTCTCCTGGAAGAGTGTACGACTTCGCACGAATAAAACAAAACGCAAGTTTCAGTTTAGTTGATCAACTGGTTACATCTTTAATGCGTTGATATCTTTCATGGTAATGCATAAAAAAATAACTACATTAATACAATAATGAAAAGTATAAAATTGAAAATAATTAACTAACCAACGAATCACCAAGAAAATTAATCAAGAGATTATTGGCGATTGGCCTCTCCAACCAACTCGCTTCCAGCAAAGTTCGCCGCTAAAACAAATTCGTCTCCAAGTGATGAAAAACTCTGTCTCCTAACATCCATGAAATCGCTTTTGATCTCATAAAAATATGATGATTTTTTTTCAATTTTAGAACTGACACCCTGCACCTATTTCAATTTATCTTATATTTCTTATTATTTAATTTTTCACGTTTTTACACATTCTTATACATTCTTATATGTTCCTACTCATTTTTGCTCTATCTTACATGTTCTTACACATTCTTCCACGTTCTTACACATTCTTACATCATGTTCTTACACGTTTCTTACATATTCTCACAGGTTTTCCCACTATATCTTACACATCCTTATACATATTCTTACACATTCTTAGGTTCTTACTTTCAGCAACTTTTACCAAGTTCTGCCAAATTCATATTTATGAATATTATTATTTGTTGTAAATGTTCTTAATGTTTGTAGAACTTTTTTACTGTCTCAGATAATATATTCTATATTATTTTAGTAGTATAATGTTTCTGCTACAAATCTGGAATTTTTCATTGTTTTCTAATGCAAAATGTTAAAATTACTATCTAAATTTTTTCAAAACCTACGAAATCTCAAAAATACCCTTATTTTCTTCAACAACGATTTGTAAAAATGTTTTTTAAGGCGAATAATGGTGTAGAAGCAATGAAGACTCGGAGGCGAAGCGTTGGATACGGGTAGTCCCGTACCGGAATTTCTGACTGACTTGGGCCTTCGTGTTTTTGTCGAGTTCGATGCCCAACCATTCGTCGAATTTCATTCTAAAAAAAAATTTGCGCTTCTGACCGCATAGCCTCGACCCCGTCGAATAGTTTCCTCACTGACTAATAAAAGCACACGTGTGTGCGGTACGTCTTCTTATTCCTTTACCTCTTCGACTCTTCTTCAATATATTTTTCTAATGCAAAATAAAGATTTTCAATTTCTCATACTCCGTCCAGGCTCACGAAGAAATACGGATTTATCCGTTGAATTCTTAAGCAGTCGCATTTACAAGAAATTATTGTGTAAAAAGTTGAAATGGAAAAATATAGACGCATGCAAACATATTATGTCCGCCAAATAACAATTTTTTTAGGCTTTCATGACATTTTTTTTCAAGAAAAAATAGAAGCAAAGTAATAATTTTAACCCTCTTAATTTATAACGATTTGAAGGACTGAAAAAAATGAGTAAAAAGTATTTCTGGGGAGCGAAAAAAAAAAAAGGAAATGAGACGCCACCCAGTGCGTAACAGCGTATTTGTTGATGTAATAAATAAAATACAAAAAAGTGTGCGCGACGGCTAAACTCGTACATAAATTCATTAAAATTTATGAAATTTGCAAATTTTGTCCAAGGTTTACAGCACAGTAGATCGTACGTTTAATTAATCATTGGTGCTAGAAATTTGAGACGAATTTTTGGTAAAATATATTATTTATGAATGTGCGTACTGATATGAAATTTAGCATGTACATGGGTGGCAGGGTGGATTCGAAAGATAAATCAGGAGTAGCTTCTTTTTTTTGTCACATTAGCCTGCTAATATTCACTTATTTCTGAGATAGTTTCCGATGTTGTTAGAGTTTGTGGACATTTTTCTAAAATCTTACAACGCAACGATAGTGTTCTTTACCAGAAATTCAAATTCCTTCGTAGGAGGTACCTACCAGTAGCGTATACTTAGACGAGAATTCTAGGGTGAGGCGGTTGCAGAAGGGGTATGCATATAAAAGGGGAGTTGAAGAAGATATTTTCTAGGGCTTATAACATTTTGGACTTGTTCGCACAATAGAGACTCTTCTATGGCACCAAAAGAGCTGAAATTCTGTTAAAAGCCCGATAAATGCGTGTCGTGGAAGTCTTTTTCAAATTTGGTGATAATCGGTCCATTTGAAGGGAGAAAAATATAGCAGATCTCAATGAGAGGAGGGAGGTTAAAGATAAATGTCAGTGGTTTTCTGTATTTTGGGTTTTGTGTTATCATGTTGTTTGAATATCAAGTTATGTTTTATCAGCATGCTTTGATTTTAACTTCATGGGACTTTATAATATTGTTTCATCACTATACTTATTGATTGTGATTTGATTTCTTTTATTTTGGATTTTATATTGTTTCAACCCTACATGTATGCTTTGCTTTTGACTTCATTGCTTTTACTTTGTATTTTGTGTTATCTGAAAACCTGCTCTTCTAGCACTAGTTTTTTTTTTGTCCAACCATGCAAGTTTGCATCAACAACCATTAGCCATTGGGACACCTGTCCACCACTTTAGAAGAAAGAAAATTAAAAACATCGCTCGTTGATTTATGCGTCAAATACAAAGTATACGAGTTGTCAATATTTATGTCATGCTGTCTCAAGAATCGAATTTACGAACATATCACTCGGACTTCGATAAATGTTTCGTGTCGTTATATTGTAGACATCCGTGAAGTACACTGAGAGAAAAGGGTAGCAATTACTACTAAGTAGTGTCTATAGTAAATTTTCTCATCGAGGTGACAAAAATTATCATTTTGTAGTAAAAAATTCTTATACGATAGTGAAATGTACTACAAAGATATTATATTTCACTACTCGTTTAGCAATTTCTTCGACAATTTTGAATTATTCCTGTTTTCTTATCCTACAATAGCAAAAAATACTATTGAAATTTTTCTCAGTGTATGTTGTATGAAATACTGGACAGAAAAATTGTTCTCTCTTTTCCAACCATCCAGCCATTCAAGACTGGTAGCCTGGAAATTAACAATTTTTTCGTGTTCCTAAACTGTGATTGGTGCATGATTCCGACTAAATGTAGGTACTTCGTTGGTGATATCGAAATTTTGCAATATTTCATGCAGTATGCCAGTAACCTGCCCGAGTACTTTACATTGTATGTTCTTATTTTTTAAGTACCTACTAATTTTTCTTTCAGACGGTTATCTTATTTCAATGCCGATGTGGTTGGAGAGGAAGGTGAGAGCGGGAGAATAGAAGGAGCAAGAGGGGAAGCGAGAGAAAGAGAACGAGCAAAAAACCAGATAAGGAGTGTTGGTTGGAGGGGAGATGCAATTTCGACTTTGCTAAGTGCATCTCTTCGTATGCCAAGGTCAAATAACCGCAGCCTAATCTCGTCATTGCTTGCCCTCTACTCCTTCCATATAGAACTGTGCTCCACACATACAATGTATTAACGTTGCAGTGAGCGTAGACTTTGTAAATTTTTTTATATATTTTAATATTTTCCCCTTTCCTTTTCGCATTCTCTTTTCCTTCTCTCTCGTGCCGCATTCGTTCGTAATCGACACGGTGCACTGTTCATATATATTCGGAAGGCACCATTTACACGGTGGAAATGAACGTGAAGCAAAGCGAGACAGTATGTTCGGCTTATCCATTGGATTCATGAATCTGATTTGAAACTGATTTTCAAGTTTGAATTTGGAATCGTTTTACTTTCGAATGAAATTTATAAAAAAATATAGACAACAAAAATATGGGTTCGTTTTGCCAAAATACTCTTATAATTTCATTTTCAGAAACTACTCTAGAAGTGCGTAACGTCGTATAAAAATTTGAAGAAGGTCATACGTCAAAATTAAAATTATTCTCTCCTCGTTTATTTGAAGCCTCGTGATGTCATGCACTTCTTTAATTAAACAGAATATTATGTTTTCATATTTTTTATGAACTAAAACATGAAATTGAAACTATACTCCGTTCAAAATAAGAAACTCACGCCGCAATCCGCCACACAGTTTTTTTACATAGTTTTTTCGAAAAAGTTAAGGTGTATCCGAATGTTACAGACAAGGTAATGCGTCAAATTTTGTTCACATAAAAAAGAAATTTTATTGGCTGCACGAACAAACTTCGCGTTGCGTCTATGTAAAACGCTCAGCTGCGCCTTGAGTTTCTCATTTTGAACGGAGTGTAGAGTCCACTTTTGCTTTGATCAATCCATAGACTTAAAGAACTATTTAGTTTACGGGCAAATCTAACAAGAATGGATCGAATCCGTCATCCGTGGCAAAACAAACGCTCAAAGTGAATCCATTTTAAATCTGTTTTGCATGAGACCGTAACAAAGCAAACACACGTAATATGTCAACTTATTTCGGTCTAATCATGTAGGTAATCTTAAACTATCCGTAACTTACCTAATTGTAGTGTGGTTTAACCCTCAAACGCAGCTTAGGGGTCAAATAGACTCCATATGACTTTTTTCATAATCTTAATTTTAATACGATTAACGTAGGAACTAAAACAAATGCATGGAGGTTCAGCCTTTCATGAAATACTATATGTGACTGTGCCCCAAGAAAGGGACCTTATGGCTAAAAAAAAAAAAACGATTAAAGAAAAACGGCTTTGAACGGCCGAGAGCTCGCCCGTTTGGCCGCCCCCAAAAATACCGACGATGCGAAAATTTAGCCATTGCTACACTCAAAGATTTCTTATTGCGTGAGGCACCCTGGCCAACCATAGCTTGCTGTTCATTATAGATACAACTTGTGAATACAAATTTAAAAATTACTAAATTTATGGCCTCGCAAGGTCTCTATGGTGAATTGAAAATCATTTACACGTAGGTTATTATATTCTGACTGAATTACTAGTTTTAATGGGAAAAAGTGACGTGTGCAGCTGCAGTTTTGCGAATTTTAGTTTATACGGCCATTATAAAATTTTCCAGTGACTCAGCTGCAATTTTTAATCGCAAGTTGATTATTTTTGCAGTGCGCATATTTTTACATCGTTGCCCAAACTGATCATTATTGTTTTTTAAAATAAGTTAATGCTTACATGTTTACACGATTGGTTTCTTTGAATTTTGGATCATTAGAATTAGTCACGTGAAATAAGCCAGCAAGGAAAGAAGAGAAAAATTCGAAGGAAAAATGTTGAGAGTTTTTTGATTTTCAATCCTGTGAAACAATAATATACTTGTTCATTTTCCAAATCATCGAATCATAGCACTTTAAAATTAGAAAATTGACATTTCATAGAGGTGTTGCAGAAATAAACTCCTCAAAAGAATGTTTTCCAAAATAAACTAAAAAAGCCAGTAAAGAAAAGAAATTATTGTAAACAAAGAAAAAATTAACTTCATCAGTGTCAATATTTTGAATGTTGACATTTTTTCCGATTTTTCTTGGCCGCTCCAGGCCTTCCCTTAGAAAAAAGCAAAATCCGCCATTGAAAGGAATAAGTTATAGTAACTGTTCTTATATCTTGAGGTAATTTTTTAGTGCAGCTAAAAGAGTAGCATAGGGTGCCAGGGACGGCAGGAGGTAATGTTTTGTTTGTTTAGGTCGACGCAAAATTTCATCCTTATTTATAGCGAAGTGGATTTTTTTTTTTCGTCACTCGAAATTCTGCGTAGATGTATAGATTCGAAATGTGGAAGAGGTGAAGGCACTTCTTAAATTTTATAAGAAAAACATGTAAGAAGATGACGTGACAATGAATCGAGAATAGTGGTTGTAAACGAGAAAAAAATGTAAAAGGAATCAAATGAGGAAAAAGAGGTTAAAATAAGAGATAGATAAAATTTTAAAACAGCAAAGAAAAAGTACATCGACCAGAAATGAGTAAGTGTGGGAGTTACACGTGCGTTGCGTGATATCAAGGTCTTTAAATATGTGTACTTTTTATTTGCTGCGCTGGTTATTCCCTGTTGGTACAGCAGTGAAGAAGACAGAAAAAGTGCAACAACCAAAATCGTATCAGTGAGCCTGTATAATTTCAAGTTGGTCAGTCAAGATAAGCTGTAGAGCACGCAGTTGAAGACTGTGCTGTGCTGTGTTAGCTTTAATGGAGTTAATTTATCTGCAAAATTTACTCTTTCCCCCACTCCGAATCTGTGAAATGTATTTTGATCTGCTTACAACTGATAGCATTTAGGGGCTGGTGACTCTCGCTGATAGAAAGACGATTGGGATTTGTAATTTGTCTGAGAAACACTTGTGTACGTATGCTAAATTGTGAAAAAGTTTTAAAAACTACTAAAAATATTCAAACAAAAACTGAAAAACTTATGAAACTTGAAAAAACTGAAACCGTCATCTAAGTAAAACATTTTTGCTCCCGGCAATTTCATAAAGCAAAATAACCCAGCTGTTACAAAACCGCAGACATGCGTCGTAGTTTCGGAAATTGAAATATTTTTTTAGCTCTCTGTATTTGTAGTTTTTATTATACGAACGTATCCCTTGACATCAAATTGTTTGTAAGTATTTTGTGAAAGCCGTATTTTTATGATCCATTCTTAAATACTATAAGTAAATGTATGATTATTATTCTATGGTATCATTGTAAAGTGATTTACTCACCTGAACATTTTCGCCTGAATTCAACAACAGAAAAAAAACATTTTGACCGAATGTAGAAAACAGTCCAAAAATATTTGGAGAAATTATAAATTCATTGCATTTAAGCATTCGCTTCATTTTTCCTATTAATTCCTATTGAGACTATGAAAATCATGGACATTTTGGCAAAAAAATACGCGGTTTAATGTCATCAGGGGCAAAAACTACTTAAAAAAACCGGTTTTCTTGCGTATATATTTTCTCTTGAAATGTTGAATATATAGTGTATAGGAAGGCAACTGTGTCGCATACTATAGTCTAGGCCAATTTTTCCAACTGTGTAATACTGCTATTTTGATGGTTCAAAATTAGCTTTTCCGAACAGTTTTTTCTAGCTAACTCCACTGTCATTTTAAGAAAATCAAAGCGTATTTTCAATACTGTTAATGTGCTCTTCAAAGTATGTATAATCATATCGCTTTTATCTGTTCATCATTTACGATGAAAAAGCTTTGTAGAATTCATCATAAATATTTTAAAACATATACTTAGCTCTGTACAGTCAGGACAGTCATGGCGAAAGATGCTTTGACCGTGTAGAGTAGATCTTATCCTTATAAGAGGAGATGAGGAATACTTCTAATTCATGGATCAGGTAGAACAAGTTATTATGCTCTACAATACTAAAACAAAAAAATTCACGCCAGCTCTTATGGTTGGCAAGATATTTAGCCGGAATAGGAATAGCAACATTCTTGTAAAATTACCCATGTAAATAGTATTGTTTGATTTTACTACACTAAGAACGACAAAATGAAGTTATTTAGGTAAAATCTTAATAAGTATGAGAAATTGCAAATATTCATCGAATTATTCGGCTTAAAAAAAAACTGGCTTCATTCGAAAAATTATCAGTCAACTTAAAGTTATGAGCCACTTACCTACTCTTCAGAATGAAATATGAGTTTAGAAAACATCGTATCTCATTACTATTATAGTTATTAAAACATTCAACTTTCGCCAGATAGAGCCACAGATTGAAAATTGTAATGTGAGTGATCGCTCTCACAACACTTGATTGCTTTCATTTCCTTTCCCTTCCCTGCAGAGGATGTCACAGTTCAAAGCAGGAGTACACTCAGATATTTATCAAGCGAGAAGCTGAGTTCCAAATTTATACCTAGCAAAAAAAAATCCATTAAAAATCCGCGTTTTTGAATTCAGTTTTGATTCTATGAAATTTGATTCGCAAGTGGCAGAGGGCTTCAGCTGTCTAATAGCCTTTCGCACCATTAAGTGCGCTTTTGGTCCACAGATAATATTATGTGTAATACGTATATTATTTAATTATTTATTGTGAATTATTTTATTTTTAATCCCCGAACTGAACCAAAAATATGATGAAAATTGCACCAAGTCTAAATGAACTGAAAAAATAATGGTGTTTGAAAGAAAGGCGAGATTAGGAGGGAGAGGGTTCAAGTTGAGAATAAATTATTAGCGGACGAACTGCCCATATAAGCGTTGTTGTCGATTTTTTCGACCAGTTTTTCAGGCTATAATTTTTGATCTGAATTTTTTCCCTCCCCACCAAGGTCGAGTCTATTCGTGTATCTTCGCCGAAATTTTAGAGTACACACCACGTGTGTTCGATGACCCCACAGCTGGCCCACATAGTACATTTTTATTTTACTTCATTATTATTTTTTCTCATCTCCTTGTGTCTTCTGCTTCATCTACATGCGGTATTTTTCCCCACAACGTCAATTCCCGAACGAACTGCATGTTTTTAGATGCATTTCGTCCTTCACATTTTCACGAACTGACGAATTTAAAAATTTTATTGCAACGAGGATGCGACCATTTTGTTGGTTAGGCGTTAAAATTATGCAATATGCGCAGGTATTTCAAATTTTTTGCCAATTTTTTGGTGATGTAGCAGGCCAGCTTCTGCAATTTTGGCGTGGCGAATATTTTGCCAAAAAATTCTTGTGAATATTTTAGTGCATCCGCTATTTTTCTAGATTGCACACGCGAACGCATTAAAAAATTGCATACTCACGGAATTTATTCTTCGGAGGCGCATGTTAATTACATAAATTAAATTTTCGCGTTGACTCTTTCAAATGAAGAAAAGTGCACAAGCTGAGCCAAAAAATTCGATTAATTCGAGTCAAATGCGGTTTGCTGCGACTGGATTTCACTGTGATGTATAGAAGGCTGTCGCAGTTTGGGCTGGCAAACTAGTACCTGCATTGCATTCTTTGAAACAAATCGAAATTTCTTACTGCAATTTTTCTACACTTATTCGTGAAGTAAGGGGAACTAATTTTAAATTGTTGATAATTTCTTACTAAGACTTGAAATTGAAGAGGCCACAATAATTGCATATTTTGGAGAAGTTCAACGTATTATAGCTTTATGATGAAAAATATAATTATTATTGCAGTGTGCTTTGCTCAGGTTCTTGTTTGAAAGTAAAATGTTTGTTAAAAGCCTCTCTGGTGATTTTTCAGTCTAGAGTTATGAGATGGTACTAATAATTGTAACAAATAATCCAGTGCGGATAGATGTTTCATATTGCAAAAAATCCTGCAGGAAAGTTTTTTGCGCAGAAATTTCAAGGACCACTTCCAGAATCCCCTCTCATAAGTTCCCTAAAATAACCCCTCAGCGACCTTCCCAAAGGGGGCAAATGTGTCCATATTTTTCTCTATCTCTGTTCCCAAGAGAGATACAAAAATAAAATGAGAAGAACAAAAGTTGTTGATAATTTGATGTCGAATATTTTTTATTTTGAACATTTTTTCATGAATATACAGTTGGCGAGTTGAAGCCAAAAACCCAAAATTGTGGACACATTTGCATCTCTTTGGGGGTGGGGGGTTGCCGAAGGGGTATTTTAGAGGACTTTTGAGGGGTGATTCTGGAAATGGTCCTTGACATTTCTGCGCAACCTCTGCTGGATTTTTTTCATTTATATTGCTTTTTTTCGTCTAATTGCACTGGACTAAAATAGAATAAAAGAACATGAGAAGTACATTTTTTTCCCTCAACCATACCTTTTTTTACCATTCTTATCTACGCCACCTCATTTTATCAGTTCGAAGTTTTGAAGATGAGAGCCCTGATTAGTTGGGCCAAGTGTAGAATTTTACTCAAAATGAGAATATAAAAAAGAATGTTTATGGAACCAGTCATGAAAAATATGACCATCCTGAGTGATCAGGAATAGGAACAAAAATATGTCCGTTCCGGGTACTAGTATGATAGTTCAGGCAGGCTTTCAAATTTTAACTGGTTATATCAGTCAACTTTGAAAAAAGTGAATGACCTATACAAAAAAGTGACTATTGGAACCAGTCACTATTTAAAAAAACGATCCCCGTAGAACAGGAACAGTCAACTTTTGTGACTAATTTTTTAAATGACTTCACTGTTTTTCCCAAGATCAGTCTCAAAATGATGTGACTGTTACTGGACCAAGGTAAATACGATTGGTGACATTCCAGTCCCATTGCAGAACACTCAGACACCATTGTGAAACATTTTCGTTTTCGAGTATCAAGACTTTACTCCAGCAGGTGTAAGAATTCGGTGAAAAATGAACCGACTATAAATGGAAAAATCTTCCTCAAATGTTTACACTTTGTACTGAATGGAGAACAATTTCATTTTACATGATGTAGTTAACTATATACAAATTTCGCTGAGCTGTTATGGAGTCTATAACCTTGCCCCGTGGGTTGCTTAACTATTCCGCCAAATTAAGAAATAACGTTTTTTTTTTTTTCTTTTAAATCTCTGGGTTCCTTTGTTTAGTACAGGCTCAGGATAATTTGCCCTTTTCGCCTATCTCTTTTGGCAGACCTGCGAATATGAGTCTGCATCGTTGTCTGCGAAATTTCTTCCCATCCAAGCCTCCAGATAAGCTGATACATTTTTGCTTGCCAACCGATTAAGGCGCTCTACTTATAAAAGACTTCCTGCAACTTCTTCTTTGTGGAAGGTATACAGTTTCACCTGTCTCACACCTATAACACAATTTTAATCGCACTACGAGTATACTAGATGGCGACGGTGCCAATAAATTGTTACATCAGCGTTTGCACGCTTTATTAACGCCTTCCTCAATTGATTCAGGCTTCCAGAATAGAGAAATTTTTCTTCACTACCTATCGCCATTATTTTTCTTTCGGCTTAAATCTAACTGCAGCGTGTAATGCGTTTGTAACGCATCGTCGAATTCGAGAATCAAAATAACCTTCACCCGTTAGCACGGCCGCATTTTTTTTTTCTTCAGCCTACACAAACTGATCAATCTTTCTGCAAATACTTGGCCATTTTTTCAAAGTAACAAGCTACTTTTGATTCGCATATGAATGCCATTTTTAGGTCTAGAAGCTATAAACTCTTTTTGATGTTTCTGAAAAAAATGATGCCTCTTCGTTTTCACCAGCTTCTCTATTTTACTTAATTTTTTTCAGCACCATTGCATCGGTGAAATCGTGATTGCAGTTTTTACTAAGGAAACGAAAATTTTCGCCTCATTTCTCTTGGGGAATGCACAGTTTGTGCTCTAGTTGATGGTATTTTCACTTGACAGCATTCCTAAATGTATTTCTGCCGTAATAAGACTCAGATTCCTTGATCTGAGGCACTTGTTTACTTTTCGTTATTCGCTACGACATACTTCACTCATCTTTTCTACTCGCTGCATTCAGATACAGAAAAGAAGAACACTGATGTTATAAAAACTGAGGTGTGACAATAAACATTAGTTAAATAATAAATTGGAAGCATCCATTGCATGTGCTTAGCAACATGGCTGGGTACTATAAAGGGATTAGTGGCGACGCCTTGCATTGGTATATTTTAGTAGGAAGTCAGCTAAGGAAGGACTAAGCCTTGGCTCCAAAATTGGAACCGTGTCAAGGCTGTATTTAAAAAATAAATAAATTAAGAGAATTCAAGAGTACTCTTAGCTACTTAACTGCGTATCCTATCCTTTTGTTCTGAATACTTACATTGCTGTTTTTGAAACAGTTGTAAAATTGAACAATAATCGCTCTTAAAGCTAATCCTTAATATTATTATTACAGCTGTGCTTTTATGGCTGTGCTTACGCATTTCCTCTAATTTATATTCTTTTTGCTTTGCACATTGACGCACTTCTTACGCACTTCTCACCAGCTATCTGCCTTGTCTAGGCCTATAATATACTGGTTAATATTCCACTCTTGAATGTAATTAAATTTAATGACAATATCCTGTCGATCAATTTACGATTTGTATCTTTGATGCATATATATAATTTATAATATTCACCTTATTTTTACCTTATAAAAAAGGCCTATCGCATTCGATAGGCAGTTCAGTTTTTGAGCTAGTGTACCACCGTTAACATGTTTTTTCCTTAATAAACATATAGTTATACGAAATTGTACGAAAATTCATTTGTTACTGCCAGTTAACCTGGCACGCAACATTATTACAATGCGGTAGATGATGATCAACTTGAAATTATATTTTATTATCCAAAACAGTGGGAAAATTACAACGCATATTTAGAGTAAGGCGACGCAAGAGTCTGCACTCAAAGTTTAGAGTCTTATATCTGAAGATGTAATGATGGCAGAAAAAATATTTTTTAGTGTTGGTATCTTTGAATCCGCCTTGACATAACTGCATAAGTAAAACCCAAAAAACCCCAAATGGGCGGGAGTGGGCGCTTTTGAAGTGAAAAATGCCGTATTAGGACTTTTGTCCCACGTGCGGGGCAAGAGTTCTAATAGCCTGGGGCAAAAGTCCTACCTTTCTTCAATTACCAATATTTAAAAGACAATTTCAAGTCTGAAGCTGATATACTATAAAATACAAAGAATTGGAATATCTACTTCCATGTAGAAAAAGTGAACCCAAAAAATCTGTTGTTTTTTTTTAAATTGTCTCATAAAAATTATTCTAAGCCTAAGCTTTTTTTTGTTTGAAAAAGTCCTAAATTCTTATAATTAATATTTAAAACCCTATTTCAAGTTTTTAAATTGATATATGATCAAAAAAGATGAACCTTTTGGTCCACCTTACTCTACATTTGTAATGATGAATTTTCATCCATAGTTTTTTCATTCCTTCCTCACTATTCATAATACTGCTATTATTTCACGCTAACGACTATAACATTAACAATAAAGATAAATTTAGATGGCGAGAGAGGACTTCTTAATTGAATTAGATATGTAAAGGTTCCCTATTTAATTAAAAAAATAAAATAAAATATTGCCAAGTTTAAGTTTTTTCTTGATTGTTGCGTCGCTTTGTTGGTGAAATTCCATGTCTGAAGTTTTTATTATCTAATGCGAATTTTGTTCTCTCCATTGAATATTGCTGAAGAATACGTTTCATTTGGATCATAGAATAACGAGATTTTCACATTAAATGTGAACACAATTATTTCTTTTTCCGTGTCTTAAAATAAAAAGAAATCACAGAAAACCAAGTAGGTACATCCAATTTATATTCAATTTGAATAATTTTTATAGTTCTAAATTTACCTTGGAACCAATAATATCATCGGTCATTGCAATGTTCATTGTAACCCCTGTTTGAAATTCAAAATTCACCTTTAATCGAGTGTGTCTGTATTCATGATACCTAGTTATTTTTTCTACCTGGAAATTTTTTGTTTGTTGAAATCCGTTCGTGTAATTTATTTTATCTACTCTGCGCGAAGCACGATAACCTATTTTGATATCTACTTCTTCTACCTGAAAAAATTTTCAATTCGTTTTTCTCAACCAAAATTCCAGCTAGTATATAATACATATGTATACGATTTAGACTCATGACTTGTAACAGCTATATGCTTTGTAATGAATTATTATCCTTCACAAGTCTCATTTACTACCTTGATTCGCTCATCTTAGCTAATTTCACATCTGTGTAAGAATAACATTATTTTCGAATCAGCGAATGAACATATTGTTAGAAGCTTATCTAAGGCGTAATAAATTAATAAACATTCTACATTAAAATAAATACTGTAAATAGTAATAATTACAGACAGGATAGTAACTTTTCTCATCACATATAGCTGACAAAATAATTATTTTATTGTCGACATTCTTAATATTTGTTGTAATTTTTACTACCTTAGAATCTTTGATTATTAGTGAAACTGGTGAAAATAATTTTAAAGATGAATTATTTGAAGACGAATATTTTTATTTAACTTTATTTACTTGAAGACTGCCTTTATGCACTACATTTATAATCAGGAGAATATATCGATATCTGTCAGAACATCGATATTTATTTATCGATTTGGTATTATTATCGATATCCAAGAGAATTTTATATTTTTGAATGTTGAGCACAAATGAGAGAATTTGTCTTAGCCTTCACGATGATGCTTCGTGAAGGCCTTCAGCTATTATAAGTTGGGTTGCCCACTTTTACCTCTTGAAATGTATTAAAAACAAAGATAAACACAATCAGGCTTATGAAAGCGACAGGATGTATGTGAAGAAATTCCTGCTTCTGAGTACACTGAATAATAAGGGAATTCTCTCAAATGTTTCTGATTTTGATGTACCTGTTTCTCATTTTTACTACTCAGAATTGTGAGTCATGGAATTCTCATATATCATGCAGTCGATCTACCCAGCAATGTGCAGCAGTGCCGCACTCACCGAGGGGTTAAAGGGGCTGAAGCTTCCTCCCTGGCATCGATTAGAAAACGACTGAATAAATTCTCCAAAACGTGGATTTTTAAATGGAATTTATACCTTTCGATGATAAATACAAGACTTATCCCCTCCATTGGAAAATTTCTGGGTACGCTATTGATCTGCAACAAATAGCAGAGTACTGCTGGATTATAAATGTGGTCATCAGAGCACCCTGCAAGCTATACGTACATTTGTATATGCCACACACGCATAAGAATAGACGAACCCAATACTGGATACACGTTCTCAAATCTCATATACACGGCAATCGCCTAAAGAAATTTTGTAGTACAGACGTAACTGCGGTGGCAGGGGTTTGAGGGGTCCGAGAGAGGTTGTTACCATTTGGCCGAGTACGAAAAATTTTGCATTCGCGTGTATCACCCCGACGTTTTTTCTGCCTTATTCTTGTCTTTTTTTTTTGTTTTGTTGTTTTTTTGTTGTTTTTTTTGTTGTTTTTCACGCGCATAGAAGCGTACGCATTTATGTGTGAGTAAATGAGACGATGAGCAAGAGACATAGAAATAGAAAGAGAGGAATGAATTTGAGTCGTCGCAGAAAAAATAAAGAGGAGTAAATGAGAGAAAAAAAAATTGGCAAATGAAATTTTGACCTTCTCGACTTCTTTTAGCGATTAACACGCGCATGAAATCGAAATAGAAAAAATTCGCGACAATTTTTTCAAATCTCGTTTTATCTTTATCACTGCCTCTTTCCATCTTTCTCCATGTCTCTAGCTCGGTCTCTTTTTTTTCAGTCAAAGAACGTGTAAGTTCTTACTAGAGAGTTTAATGCCTGTGAATAAAACGTTTGTTTTCCCCCGTTTACGTGTACACCTCTTCTCCTATTCGGCTGAGTCGAATGTAATTATTTATTTTTGGTAGATGCAAGCATTTTTTTTTTTGCATGCAATCGATTAAGGATTGGTACTAGTGTGGATTCTTTAGTTTTTTGGAGGGTTAGTCTAATAATGGATTCATGAAATTGATTTTTATTCTATTTATATGAGTGCGAGTTGCAGGATTAGATGGAAGTTGATTTCATTTAAAATCTATTTTTTCGTGTTTTTACAAATTTTAGTTGTACCAAAATTCTTGTAGATCGTGCTTTTTATTGTATTTATTTTATTATTAGTCCTTCAATCTTGTGGTACGAGGAGTTTTAAGAATTAATATCCTTGATATTGCTGTAATTTTTCTCAATATTAGATTCTTGTCAAAATCCTTGCATCTTCCGTGGCTACTCAATTTTTTGTAATTACGAAGCGATAGTGGCAGTAGCATTGTCAGTGGCGAAACTAAGGATAGCCCTCCACTCCAAGAAAAAATTTTAACCCTCAACATTTTTTCGAAAATTTAATAAAAACTAATACAAAAATAAAATTATCGAAAAAGAAGAAAAATTAAACTTTAGCTCCAATGTTTTGGATATTGACATTTTTCCAATTTTTCTAGACCCCCCCTGCCCGCCCTCGTCCTACAAAAAGCTAGTTACGTCACTGAGCACAGTTGCATTTTAAATGTAATTGAATGGAAATGAAAAGCATAGTTTCAACTCCAAACTCAATTAGATACCTTGGCCCATTGTGTATGCTAACTGTGTAAAAATGAGTAATCTTGGCTACTTGACAATAATTCAGTTGGTCAGCTGTGAAAGAAATACCTAATAAGAAAACAATACATGAATTGTATTGTCAGTAGAAAAACTGGAATTAGCTCTTTGTGTCAGCATGGATGAAGCTGAAGCTAATTTAGAGATAGAGGTCTAATCAGAGCCTAAGTGGCAACTTAAATAAAAATCAGGTTCACACATTTTACCCTTTACGGATTTTGGAAACGTCAACTGCAGGTAGGCTGTCTCAAAATTTGTATCTCTTTGGTTCTGCGATTCAGAATTATTTTCACGCAGAAGCACAAAACAGAAAGTATCACAATTAAGTAATCTTTGATCACAACTCGTCAATATTCAAGTTTAAATGAATGAAGAGGAGTGCGAAAATTATTTTCGGTGAAACGGTGAAAGTAGAATGGAAATGCAAGGGGAAGAAAATGTAATGTCATCCAGAATGCACATCGAGAGACGACAGTTAAGATGAAACGAATCATGGTTTTATTTCACTAAGGTTAGTGGCTTGCAAAATGCACTATGCAGTTCGGGAAAAAAAGAGATTGAAGGAAAGACCGCATAATGAAGTACGTCAACGACGAAAAAAAAAGTAATGCCTTCAATTCTGGTTAAAGTAGCATTCGTATGCCGGTCATTGGTTCATGACCTAAATTTAGAAAATTTTTGAATTATTGCACCGAGCCTCTCGGTTTTCTGAATTTTTTATGGGCACATCGCATTATTTCGTATTCGATTGCATCAAAACTTCTACTTGGCAAGCACACAAAGTGTTCCTCAGTCAGCCGTCAAAAATCTATACACCGAATACATATTAAGCTATGCGAGTATATTTTTAGCTAGTTCATTTAAAAATTACTAATTAAAATTGCCTCGATGATGAACAGTTGGACGAGAACCCATATCATTTTCTCTTGTCTCATGAAATGGCATCAAAGTCTTGGAGCTTTCATTTATAACTTCCCATATTAGGTCAAGAAAATGAGAAACAGGTTTAAGCTAGAGTAAAATTATGAGAGGTTTGGTTGTAGGAAAACATCATAATTACTATTTTTAACCTCATAAGTCCGATTTGCAAGTACTTTTTCCATTAGTGTAAATTTGTGACTTTCATAATTCCTCTTATCAATTTTGCTTTTGTCAACGGCATGATTGTTTTCAGTCAAGATGATGAAAAACAATACTATCAGACATGATCGATGATACATGGACAGTCATAAGCAAGAAGGGGATAAGTCCACTTTTTTCAAAAACCTATAGTTATTTTAAGGTTCAATTTAAAACACAGTAAGAATACTACTTATACAGTATCAGTCCCAAAATGCAACAATCACCGAGGAAATAGACTTCAATGTCTCATCAGCTTTAACGAAGTCTGTGAAAATTTTCTTCGATTTGACTTCAACCCATCAATACTTATACCTGTTGTTTGTCTTTCTGAAACATTAATAATTCGTTAGAAAAGTTTTCCGTTCGTAATTTTTGAGCTTCACGGTAAAAGCTTCGCTTCGATGGCATAAAGAAACATTTTCTAAGAAATTTCGACTTTTTCCGCTCTCAAATCCTTTATTTACAACTTTACGAGCATGCTACTGCACTTGTCTATGCTATTTGAAAAAAAAGACATATATATATTTAGTACTGAACACGGTTGTCTGTGTTTTGCTCTCTAGACAGTCATATCTAATCACCCGCAGCTACCTTATCAACGAAGTCTTGAAATATCACACCTACGTTATATAGCATCTAATTGACAATAATATTTTTTCAAAAACCGTCGGAAAAGAAAACAAATGCATTTTCCGCTACTTCTCGATGGTGTCGATATTAACAATAGGTGACAATTTTTCAGTTATAAGAACAAAAAGTCAATCAAATTGAGAACTGAAGAGAAAATTCGTAATATTATGTTTCATGAAAGGGTAAACAGAATAGTTACAAAAATAGAAGTAATATTATCTGACAGTAATTTTCAAAATAGAACCATATGTGACATCTTACAATTTTTATTCACTGTAAAGGTTGTACATGTATAATAACCTCATGGTGTGTAAATTAGGGGTCTAAGACGGGGTGAATTGAAAATGGAAATATAATTGTCCTTTGTTAATTTTTTAAAAACTTTATCAGAAAAATTTTCATTTTCCTCCATTTTTTTTCTCGAAAATAATTTTCAATATGACTATTTTAGCTCAGTTTGTGGCTCAATTTGGAGCTCAATTTGGCGCTCATTCTGTAAACTCAATTTGTAGCTCAATTTAAATTCAGAAAAAGAAATTGAAGTAAACAATGGCAATAAAAAGTATCAAAAATGCTTTAATTAGTAAGGTACAAAGTAAAAAAAAAACCACCATTTATTTTTCTTAAATTTCACTTGAAACCTCCATCAGGTTGACTGAATGTCTCTACTCGGGTGTTATAGGTTAATTCGCACATCAAAAGACTAAATACCTACCTACTGTTGATGGATTTGCGATTAGTTCTTCTCTCTTTGTTTTTACTGTGTACTATGCCTTCTCGTTTGGACTATCACTTGTAAATTCTTGTTTGTCTGACCAGAGGATTGATTTTTTTAAATGATAATACGCAAAAAAAAAAATCAACTCATCGTGTAGACTGCCACGAGCCGCTGGTAGGATCAACGTCTGAATAAAATGCGAATGAGTGAGAACCGAGAGCCGGAGGAAACCAGAGGCAGACAGACAAAGAAAAAAAAACACTGGAAAACTAGAATTTTTCGTATTCGGCTAATGAATATACAGTGAAGAGTATAGGAAAAAAAAGTAAAAAATTTTCCAATATTTCTTTTTCTTTAATCCGAAAGTATAAGAGTTCGAGTCTATTATTAGAAATGCACTTAATGAAATTGGCTCCATAAATATATTCTCAACTTGAACTAGTTTTGTTCATGAAATATACATAAATACGAGTATAAAAGTCATGAAAAAATTAATACAATTTATTAAGTAGAAAGTATAAAAAAATATACACGAAAGAAATGAATACAGATTTTTTTGTTGCAATTTCTACTACACATCTCGAATCGCCCCAGTTTCCTATCCAAATTGTAAAAATTACCTTTGAAATTTTTTCTGATTATAGAATTTGGAGAAAAGTTGAAGAAAAATATATGTAAAAGAATTATATGTATACCTATTACTCGTATCTGTATGTTTGTCATTTTGAAATGTACATATTCGTCTCACTTTCGATTTGTTACATTTTCTACCCCCAGGTTAAGGCTTTTTGTTGGACAATCTCAATCAGTGGCGCACCCAAGCGAAGGACGGTTACGGGGGCTGAAGCCCGCCTTCTGCATCTGCTTTAATTGAAAAAAAGGGCCAAATTAAATAAATTTTCCACATTTCGTGTAAATTTTTCTTAATAATGTAAATGTTTCGTCGGTGGCCCGCTAAATACCTCCTATGTATTGAAAATGTTAAAAATGATGTTTGGATTTGTTGAATTTCTCTGCTCAAGACAAATCCAATGAGCCTAGACACGTAGTTTTAAAAAATTTTATTACATAGGAGGTATTTATTGCAGTCCACCGATAATTTCTGTTCTTTTGGGGATAAATTTAAAATTCATTGACTGACTTGATAAATTTCTGGGTACGCCACTGGTCCCAACGATTAAAATCTCTACGAATCTACTACCTCAGTGCCTCAGTAAGCTTGCAAAACCATCATTCTCACCCCAAAATTGTAATAATAATATGAAATTATTTGGCAGTATTGCCAAGCCATACAAATGAAACAAGAATTATTACGAAAGTGAAAAAAATTAATCCTGAACCAAGTTACCATCAGATATTTGAGTATAACTATCGGTTATAGAGTTTGGATTGAATTTTGTTAACCATTTTATTAAATGGAGCTCTTTTCATTTTCCAGCTATGAAGAGCTCTAGCTTAGCTAATTTTTAATTTATGGTGCTGAATGACTTCAGACTAATCTTTATATCGTGTTGTTTATCTGACCGACAAAGAGTTCTTTTGGAATTTAAGTGCCAAAAACGAATATAATTTGTATTCAACAGTTAGACGATATATCTTCTTCAGACAATACATTGTAAAAATAGATATTCAGAAATATTCTCCACAGTGATTTTAAGTAAATGTGTCTACATTCTATGTTCATGATTTCATGCCAATAACACACTTCTAAATTGATTAATTTGTCAAAATTTTGCACTCCTCGACGCACATTTAATATTTATTGCCGCAATTGTTTGCTTGTCATCAATTTAATTTTCTCACTTCGATTTTTGTTTAAAAAAATGGAAAAAGATCCATCACGTAATTTTGGCGAGGCATTTCTTTAGCTCATCGCGGAGGCATTTATAAATTGTATTTCAATGACCTCTTTGCAATCAGTTTGAAAATCGTCTGCCGTGTGACCTCTATCAAAGATAATTGCTGAAGATTACATGAAAAAATCAAGAAAATTTTTCAGACATTGCCAAAATTAATTATCCACCTTGGACGTCTCTTAGGTATCATTCCAGAAGTATAAATTTTTTTTCATTTGGATTGGAATGACATTTGCATTTCTAATAAGTGCACGCTCAGTTAAATGAAAGGAAATGGAAAATCGACTGGGAAAAAAGGAATAATTTCAAACTGTAGCCATTATATGTATCGAACTAAAGCCAAAATTTGAAGCCTTAAAAATTTTTTCCCCAATTAATTCGTCTGATACAGTTTCAACTTCTCCTGCGATTTGAATATTTTATATGGCGACTATTTAGACGCTGCAATGAAAGGAATGAAACAAAATTTATGTAACTGAGCTTAAAATATGAAATTGTCTGACGATGCCTTAACTCACTGATCAACATTTTTGTTGAATTTATTAAACTTAATGACCTTCGAGTTGAACATTTTCTATGGACTTTTTAGTTCAATTTTATTAATGGTATCGGTATAGATACGTCTCTATTAGATACAGTAATTTTTCTGACTTATCAACATTTTAGGTTGGTAAATTGTGAAACAAAAAAATTTCAACGACGTTTAATCTCCATACATACTGTTTTTACACGTGTATGCCAAATCATGATTCGACATCACGACTAATGTACTTATAGGATCTTCGATTTTCAATTCTATGTAGTGATGCTAGTGGTTTTTCATACCGTGCGGTTTTCTTATGCTCTCGTGTCTTCCGATTAGCTTTTTATGATTTCACAAACAGTTTCTAGATTTGGGTTTTTCGTGAAAATTTTTTTCTTTTCAGTGACGTACTTAATAGCAAAAGCAAGGTGAAATTATTTTTAGGTAGTTGAACTCAATGGCGGAAATGTGTTGAAATTTTGAAGTATCACACTGAAACAAATTTCAGTGGTAATTTTCACTAGTTTGGATTAGAAAATAGTGACTATTCAAGATTTATTGTGGAATTACCTTAATTCAGGCCCGTAACGCCCGTGCGAGCAAACAGGGCATCGCTCTACATAATGAAACTTTTGTCCTATCTAGAAAATTTTGCTCTCTACAGAATTTTCCCCGAAAAACAAAAAAATCACGAAATAACCCCTCAATTCCTAAATATCCAAAAAAAGAACCAAAATTCCTGAAAATCAAAAAAAATGAGCCAGAATTCCTAAAAATTTGAAAAAAAGAGCAAAAATTCCAACAAAATCCGAAAAAAAATCGCCCAAATTCGTAGAAATCCAAAAAAAGCACCAAAATACTAAAAATCCAGGAAAAAAGAGCTAAAATTCCTAAAAGATAAAAAAAAAAAGAGCCAGAATAGGTACCTAAGAATCCAAAAAAAAACTGATTTTTAGGGATTTTGGCTCATTTTTTCGTATTTTTAAAAGAATTTTGGCAAATTTTTCCAAACTCAAGGGATTTTGGCTCTTTTTTTCAGATTTTTATGAATTTTGGCTCTTTTTTACGAATGTAAGGTATTTTGGCTCTTTTTCCGGATTTTTAGGAATTATGGCTCTTTTTTCCGAGTTTAAGGGATTTTGGCAAAACTAATTGAATGTTTTCTATCGATAACTTGCCAAAAGCAAAAAATAGAATCATAGGTTTGCCTTTGTAAAGTCATTCTTTCTCTTTTTTCACAGCAGTCAAAAGATCTTGTAGAACTTAGCAGATACTTATAGAATTTTGGTAGTGGCCAAAACGATGTCATTTCCAAAAAAACTTTTGATTAGAGGTCAAAAATCGATGAAAAATGTGAACTTCCTGCTGTCTGGCCCAGTGTACGTATAAATTTTTCACGTAGCCTACCTATGTACTGCGAATATAAATTTCAGTGCCGGCAATTAATAAGAATTTTCCTTCTATTTTTTCTTTTTGCTCTTCAATAAAACACGAATCTTCGAAATTCATCATGTTCGAGTAGGAACGTCGACCTGGAACGGTTTAGCAGACGGTATTCTTTTTTAGAAGTTTCCTACACTTGATTCGCATTTCCTCGCTGCTGCGCCATCTTCCATAATCTGATATCCTGCGGCGAAAATATTACGCGCAAATAATTTATACGTGCCAAAGACGTACCTTAGTACTCCTTTCATCCCTCGGTTCCTCATTTTTCTCCTTTTCCACCTTAAAAAACGTCCACACAAAAAATCATTAGGAAAATTAATTAATATTTTTCTAAATAATTAGCCTTTATGAATGATTCTTCCACAACTCGTGAAGTAATGCTGCGCATGCGATGCCATAAAGTAACCTCGTTTTTTTGCATTCAACTTGCGAACTGCAGCAAAGCGAAGGCGTATGCATATAATTTTTTTAGATGCGAGTATTTAGTCATCATCAGCTGCAGATGTGAGGAGAAGAAAAAGTCTTCAACTTAAAGCTAGCACAGAATATGAAAAAAAGAAACCTCTAAAGAGAGTGAAATAGATAATTTCATCAATTTTTTAAAGAATTGATGCTCGGCATTATTTGCAGAAGTTCAAGGGGATAGAATTACTATAATATAGGCAGTAGTTTGTAATCTTCACATGTGATACCTACTACCAAGTTACTATTTACATTCTGAAATCAATGGCGATATATATACCCATAGATGAAGAAAATACATGCCTATTAATTCTACTCCTCCCCTCAGTTCATAGGCCAGAAAGGAGCAAGCTTGTATGTTAATCCAAGCAAAAATCTTGGAGTATCAAAATTCAGTTACCTGCTATTTTTTTTTTCGTCGTGGATTTGACTGGCATCTTAATTGTTTTTGTTACAAGAGTAAATGTGAAATTTCAATTCGATAGCCAAGTCAATGAAGTTAATCGATGAAGTTCAGCAAAACGCGAATCACATATTGTCTGTCCTAAGTAAGAAAGTATAAAATTCGAAAGGCTCAACAATCCCTACGGGCAAAATATTTTGAAAATGGATCCGTTTTATTCCGGGTTATAATCCGCTTCTGGATTATAACCCGGAATTTTCCTGTTTTCCGGCTTCTAAAACGGATTTCGAACGGATTGTAATCAGTCTTGCCGGAAATGAGTCCGGATTATTTTCCGTAAAGGCCGTTTTATGATATTTGTTAGCCCGGGTTATAATCCGTGAAACCGTTTTACAAACGGATTTAGAAAAATTGCCCAAAAATTATCACTGATTATAATCAGGAAATCCGTTTTACAAACGCATTTGTAAAAATAATCAAGATGACAAAAATATCTGCAAATTTTCAGATTCGATGGTCGAAAATAAAAACGGACTGACAACGGATAAAATTCTCATTTTCCGGATCATTTTCTCATTTTTTGCCCATCGGGAAGTTTTATGCGTTTATAAAAAATATGTGTTTGCTGTCTCGGGTAGATTCCTTATCACTATTTTATTACACTTGAATTATTATTAATTATCCAAAACGTGAACCACATTCGCAAAACTCCCTCTATGTATCAGTTTTTGATATTTGTGCTGTGATTAGACAGAATTCGTTTATTGCAGATTACAGTTTTCCCTTCTTATTTGGGGCAGACTATATATGGGTACAATGCTAATAGAATGAGTTAATGTTTTTTTTGTTGTTTTTTTTGTTTTTCATTTTTATCACTATTCTAGTTGTTTTTAATTGAATATTCTAAAGTTATTAACATATTAAAGATGTATAACAGTGATCAACTAAAACTTGACTTAATTTTTTACGAACCGTCATCTAAGGTAATGCTATATTATTTGTCTATGAACAAATTTATGATCTGGGATAAGTGAGCTCTAAATAAGTGGACAAATATAGCCAAGGAAATCCAACTACCATTATTTTATGAGTGAATACGCTTTACTAGCCTGAACTTGAATCGGCTGTGTGAATTCGCATACTTTTTCGGCAGCAACCGGTTATGCAATGCAGACGAGAAGCGCACCATAACCAAAATGAAGAACAAGAAGGCGAAATAAAATTCATGTGGAAGTTGGCGCGTGTAAATTTTTTTTTGATCTGCCTCTTCCCCACTGAATAACGATTACTCTGGCTCTCCCTCTCCATTTGAAGGTCAATAGGAGAAAAACTGATGACGTGGTTGAGCCCCGCATGCGCACGCGCGGGTGTGACTCCGAAATTGCAGCGATGGACTAGATGGGGCAGGGGCTGTGAAGTACAAAAATCTGGGGGAGCAGACGAAGATGAACGATAAAAATACGAAGAAAATGGATGGGCGGTAACGGGTCCGGTTCTGCAACTACGACCAGAAGAAAAGCATTTAGGCTAATGTTTAGGAAACTTGAGTTGTGGAATCCATGGACGAGAATTTGTTAGCTACGTGCAAAGAGATAAATTTTGCAAAAGGACGCGATGCTTAAAGTTTGTAACTGATTTTTGGGTAAGCGTGAAGCGAAGGTTCCTATTTTGTCTGTCCTATAAGAATGCCAGTTTATAAAAACCCTTTAAAGGAAGCATTCTGAAGATGTTATCCGAAATGAATATTTTGTCCACCTTAATGAAAATACTAAGTATCAAAAATCTGTATAAAAAACGCTAACATTTTATGAGATAAGCTTTTGTCGGGTGAAGAAAAGTCCTCGAACGTTACATCCTCTACCTCGCTTCCATCGCAGATCGTAAGTTTATGTTTTTTTCTTCTTTATAATGGCATGCAATTAAATAAATAGTTTCATTTACTCGTGCAGTGCTCTAGCGTTTTAAATGACTATTAATTCACTCGAAACAATTTAACGTTCTCGCATATTTCCCCAAAATAGTGCAACAGTTTTCGCGCAAAAGATAGAGCGAAATTCTGATTACAGTCACTTTTGTGAAGAGAAAAAGGGTCAGACCCGTTTTTAAGACACGAAGATGGAGAAATTGTAAAGTAATTATAAAAGTTTCCAGGAGAAGCGAAGCTGTTTTCTTCAAAGTTTTCATTCGAATTTTCATTGCTTCGACAAATGTGTTTTGTTTTTGCGCACTTGATAGAACATCTGGACCACTATATATGATTCAATGTAGGTATAATAATCCCAATCTTTGCACCAATGAGCAAAGCGCATTGGAATATTCAGAGACGCCCTAATAATAAATACAAGTACAAATAATTATACCCTCAATACGCAAGTCTAGAAATACAGTCATATGTTATATTTTATATACTAATAAGGCTAATACCAAGGCTAATCTACGATCTACTCATGTCGATAAATATAATATCGTCATCGGCTCAATATTTGTTTATCATGTGGGCTTTTGTTCATACCCTCCCTCATATACCTGCATAAGCATGTACCAATAAACATTTTTAAATATTTGCACCCAGTAAATTGTTTGTATGGAGTTATATTACTCTGTTCCAGTGGTGAACTAGTGCGAACCCCCCTCCCACCGAGCAAGAAAAAAATGCATAAGAAACTCCAGTCCCGCCTTCAGGTCTGAAAAATAAAAGGGAGAAGGAAAGGGGAATGAGTAGACCCCGGTATGCCTCAAGTGAGCTCTTCCTTGCAAAATATCCTGGCAACTAAGTATATGATTGACAAGATTAAATATACTCTTCCTCTGCCTTATTATACACACAATTGTGAATTATTACATTTTCTTCTCTCTTCATACCACCATTCTACGATGAATTCAGGATACTCTTGATGAACAGACTATAAAAATGTCTAATAAAAAAGTAACGCTTGAATATATATGTGCTTAAAAATACTCTATGGAAACTGGTCTTTTGATTATAAACGTTCAACATGAAAGATAAGATTAAGGCTGGGTAATTTTTTTTTTTTTTGCCAAATTCAGAAAATTACGTCATTATAAATTTTACATGGACCGATGATTTTATTATTATACAGACGAAAGTACTGCTAAAAGAATTTTAAAAAATGTCTATGCGTCTGCAATATTCTTATCGGTAATTAAAATCCTGCACTCAGCCAAGACCTTGATGAGACTTAATTTGTACAAATTTTTTGTGAATACTTTTTGCCATAAAACTGCTAACAAAAACCTGAAGTAGGAAAAGCCCATGCAATTTTTTTTTTTTTGAAAGAACGAAGTAACGAAATAAATTAATGGATTAATGGAAAACTAGACAAACTAGACATTGCATCCTTGATGAAAGAAATTTTATTCAATTTCATGCATAAAATTACATTTAAAAATTCTAATGTGGTAGGCTTGTTTTTTGTCGCCACCATTTTCTCGCATTAATTTTTCGATTTCATTATGTTTTTCGTGGTTTAATTTAAGACAGTCTACCTGGAAAAAAAAAAGACACAAATATACACATTTTTTTGGTGTCTCTTATAACAGAATTTTCCCCTGGGAAATGGTATTGATGACCTTCTGAGAAACAGTCTGGCAAGATATTTCAGTGTCTTTGACATTCACTGCATTCTAATGGGTTACATCAGACATGAGCCTCCTCTTTGTTTTTTTTTCTCAATACAATGAAGGTTGCAACAATGTAATAAATAAAATTTAGCGATTCCGGTAACTTATTTCTTTAAGAGTCTTAAAAGAAATGAAATTTCTTATGAAAAGCTGAAAAACTGGCTTTTGGATTTGTAATTACTTTATTTAACGAACATTGCATTGTAGACAGGATTAAACACGACCTTGCTGCCTAAATTTTCTTTGCAAATTGCATGTTGTCCTTGCTTAAGTTAAATTCCGCCGGTGATTGGGCTAGGTGCTCCATATTATGCCTTCAATTAACGAGTACCTATTTTCCTCATACCAGTGGCACGTTACAAGTGTGAACTGAAGACCTTACGAAGGCTGGTCATAGGAAGGTCGCCCAAGAAATTTTCAGCTACTCACAAGTAATACCAACAGACTAATAGTACTCTGGAAAAGAAGAAATTATCATTCAAAATCATATTTTTATACACGTAAATAATTCTGGAGGAGAAAAAGAATCTGTATAAAAATAGAAAAAAAATCAACTTGAATTTTTTTTTCTTACTCATACTTATTAGAGATAAGACAAAGATATAGGAAAAATAGACTGTCTTAATATGAAGTAGTAGCAGTGGCGCCCACGTATTTCAAATAAAGTGGGGCAAAACCTCAAATTAACCACCCAATTTTGACTTAAAAGCCTAAAATCAATAGCTTATTTCACCTATGATGCAAGACGATTTTTATTTTTTAAAAAATTCTATTTTTCCTCAATTTTTCCCTACCTACTTCACTCCTTTCAGACCACCCACCCCAAATCAAGTGGGGCGGCTGCCCCACTTGAAAACTACGGTGGGCGCCACTGAGTAGCAGGCATCGTATTAGCTTTGTTAACTGATTCAAAAAGGAAAAAATTGATATTATATATGTACGCAGCGGTCTGTGCTTCGGTCTAGAGACGTTATTCCCCATAGAAAATTAAAGGAGGGTATGGGAATAGCTGTGCCATGACTAACAAGCAGCCTACCATTATAGCAGCATCTGCCAAAATAATTAAGAATACTATCTTGGCAATACTGCAGGCAGAAGATGTTACACTTGCTCAACATGCTTCTAGATTTTTCCAAATCCTTTGATAAGCTCTCACAAAATTAGGCCATATGAGTGACCTAATTGAGTTGCCAACTGGAAATTTCAACCAGTTGTGCATAATATTTTGGGTTGTAGCCTGATTTAGTCGAAAATTGAAAAACATAAATAATTTTAGGGCTTCTGGGTAAAAACAGTCCGGATAATTTTGGACCACTTTCAGTATTTGAAATGCCAATCTGTTTAGTAAGCAGATATATATAAGTATTGAAAGGTGTAATTGAATGAAGCTCCCGAAACTAAAAATTGTGTATTCTTAAGGCCAAAGTCATTTGGAGAACTATTTGTTTCAAGTCAGTGTTTTCTTTTTTTTTTTGCTCGGCCATATTTCTCGATAGCAGTCACGACCTGAAAAAGTAGTTCAATAAATTTTGTAACTGCAAAAGAAAAAGAGTTGAGCTGATTTTCGCCAACGTAACAAGCATTTTATGTGAATCATGTTGAAATTTATACATGTTTTATTTTTGAGAGAATGCGTGCAAATCTCTTGAGGAAATTTTTTTTCTCCTTTCTGTATGCATGGAGAAAAAAATCCTACACGTGTATCCTTCCTAGCTAACTTGTTTCAATAATAACCTTAACGACTGAAAAATAATTGCATTTTTTTCTTTGACAAAAACATTTCATACGAAAAAGTAATACGGACACATAGAAATTGAAAATTTCTTAGTTGCACGCTCAAGGTCTTTATAGAGAGGTGTAATCGTTGCATCTTAAATGCAATTTTTTTTTTTGCCTTGTGACGCCCCAACTATATGAAAACTGTTTTTCTATGGAGTGGTTAGAAGAAATAATATAGCATTTCGCGTGTTCTCATAGGTGAAGCGTGTGAAACTGGTTAGGGCGGGATCAAAGTATTTTCAAAGTATGGATTCAATATCACAGATACATAATTGATACAGGATTTACTCGTACTACAATTGTACGAGCTGATGTCATTGGACGAAAAATGCAATAGCATATGAGTACCTACGCATGCTTGAAAGAAAAGTCGAAAAATATATCATCAAAAATAACATTCATCTGAGAGGTATACATATGTACTCGTACTTCGTGAATTTCAATATTTAAAAATTAACAAACTAGTATCTTCGTTGTTGTTCGTAAGCGGTCTTTGCTTGATATACTTGCCAGCGCGGGGGGAGGGGACAGGTTGTAGCTAAAATTGTTTGCTTAAAATGAAGTGATAAAAAGTGTAAAAAGATAGAAAAATTATCAGAATATGATGCAAATACATCAACATTTTGGTTATTTTGTTTTAAATAAGGGGGCAGGGATAACTATATTTTTTCTGTGGAAATTGATTTCAGCTCTCGGGAGGATACCTTCAAAGTTTGCCCATGGGAATGTACTCGTATTTAGTTCAGATAATTATACAGGGTGATTCAAATTTTGACGCACCATAAGGAAATAGCATTTGGTGCTTAGAAATTTGAATCACCCTTTGAAATACACATTTGATTCCTATTTCCGAGCACCAGCTAACAATCCAGTAGCGTAACCAGTGTGGTTGAGTAGGTGTACATGGGGTGTAGTAGGTCACACTCACTCAACCCCCGCCCCCTAAATTCGTTTTTGGTTACGCTCCTGTTTTGGGCTGGTGCACAAAAAAATGAATCACCCTGTATGTATTTTTAACTTTCGAATTGGAGAGAGAATGAAAATTTAAAATAACGTTATTTTTCAACTTACTTATCAGAGGATCACTCAAATCTAACCTTATTAGAAAAATTCAGGTTGTGTAACTTTTATACTGACTACGTTATGTGATTATTAATTTCAGTTGGGTATCCAAATAGAATTGCGGTGACCCTGTAGAGAACAAAAAGTGTGTGATTCAGAACGCCTCAGACCTCAGCTCATTTTGGAGCTGAGTATATTTGTACTGTATATTAACAAAGACTTTTTGAATCCACTGTATGTAGATAGATACACAGTGGCTGTACAGTTCCGAGTAATTTGGAGATTATACAAAAAGTACGTACCAAGGTTGACCACGGGAGCACTCTAGTGCATCTGCAACACTAGATCTATGATGACTCACTCTAAACCATTGCACTGGTAAAAAAAGACAGTGGGGAACTAAGTTGGAGCCAGGTTGCCACCCAAAACAATTTCTGACTCACCCATAATCTTAAAACCAGAAAAAAAAAAGGAAATACTCAACAGAAAAATAACAAAAAATTGACTTCTGTATTAAGATTTTGAAAGTTAACATTTGTTCAGTAATTTTTCTCGGGTCACCCTGCCCCCCCCTCCAAAAAAAAGCTAGTTCTGCCACTGCAAAAAAATCGACTACTATAGCATCCTAATCTAATAACCTGGCACCTACCTCAGGTTGTCAGCCGACTGAGGAGAAGCTATCTTGTAGAACTAGCAATGGTCCTGCTTTGGTTTATTTCAAATCTTATAGTTCTCTCCGCTCGTTGATAAAACTTACCTCAGTAAAGTGCGGTTTCTCGCTGTGTTTATGAACAATACTAGTGGAAGCTTTCATTGTAAAAACGATTCAATGAAATTATGCTTTAAAAAAAAGAGTATATTACATGGACCTGCCTCCCAATCAGTTAAACCCAGGCAACAGTTAGAAAACTGGTTGGTAGGTTGCGGCAGGATGAAAGGCAAAGTGTCAAAATTACAGTAAGTGATTGTTACCTACTGTATTTAATTTGCTGTACATAGAAGGGCATCTAGATAACTACTTTGCAATTACTGGTACATGTACGTATCGTCAAGTTTTATTACTAGATGAGTAATAAAAATTTTAAGATAACAAAATTTTTCGCTGAAATTTTTTTATGCAGCATAAGGATCAATTAATGCGATAACATTTTCATCTGGATATAATAATATGTTTCGAAATGAACACTTTTCTAAAGTTGCGTTAAACTCATCGCCATCAACTATCAATACTGTTTCTTTAGCTGCTATAGATCGATTGTGGACACACCAAGAATCTATATTTCAATGTTAGTCTAAAATTCTAAATACGAAAGCTATACAATATCTATTGATGTTTTATCGATATTTAGGAAGGAAATAGTGCACTAGAATGTAAAATAAACACCCTGTAGCGAAAATAAAAATATCAAATTAAAAATCTCGATTGAAACTAACATCAAGAACAGAAGGTGGTTAATCTGAAAATTATGTTTCCTATGTTAATAATTTCTTACCATCGTAAGCAGTACTGTTGTTTTGCTAGTGGAATAGGCATATTCCATTCACTCTTCCTAAACCAGATTTTACGAATAAATTGAAACATTTGGGAAATTAATTTTTACTATGCCTCGATGAAACCAAACCGATTAAGTTTTAAATTGCCACGCTAGCTGCGAATAAAAAACGTTGACGTCAATTTTGGTTTTATGATACACGTAATAATTGTTGCCGCTAGAAAATATTTAAGGCGAAAACAAAACTCATTTCAGGTGAATATCGTGAGAAAAAAACGATGAGTTAGAAAATCGTTTTTCATTCACTATACTTCCCATGAGATGTTACTTTTCAGACAATAGCTTCACAAAGGCTTCTGTTAGAACTTATATTCTCTAAATGAGGTCATAGGAAAATTTTGAAAGGTGACTGGGTGTGGGGGGACCAAAGCGTAGAATAATCATATCTTAATTCTGAGAACGTAATGAAAAGTACTTTCTCAAAGAACACTCATCACTTTGAGGCTATATTATTTTGGAGAATGAAATATGCTGGAAAAAGTTTTGAGAAAAATGGGATCGATAAAAAAATTAGGGAACAAAAATCTTCCTCTAAACAAAATTAAGGAACGTAAACAAAATAATATGAAAAAATCACGCTGAGAAACTACATGCTTCACAAACTGTTGTAACATCAGTCATAATATGCTGACAATAATTTGAAAATCGCTCAAAAGCATTCAAAATACCTAAAACATTACATGACTTTTGACCAATAAGAATCATAAAGTCGTTGCGTGAAAGAGAAGCATCTTTCTCACTTTCTGTAACTACAATATTTAAAGAACAATTTCTAATTTAGGTAAAAACTTGGGTTAATGGCCTTGCAGCGTATTCTCTCGTCTTTTTTGTATTCTGCCTAAACAAGATTTTTCTGTAGACTTGTCATAAAAAAGAACCACACTGAGCGCGCTGCACCATTTGTATTAATTAAAAAATGCACCAGAAAATGCTACAACTACGAACTAGCCGGTCATTAAAGTCACTGACCTGACTTCATCCAATTTGAGATAACCCACCGAAAATGTGGAATTTATTTTGCATAAAACGCCTAGATAGAAAAAACAAGCACCTGGACCTACATGTTTTTCTCGATACTATTTATTCTGTAACTTGCAAAATAATTTTTTTATCCTGACTTTTCTGTCCGACGATGCATAGAATGTAACACCTGCCTGTCGTCCCATTAACATGCGAGGCTACACAACACATGCACAGGTTTCTCGCCAATTATTTTGAATAACAATTTTAGCCCAACTGCAGTTGGCTACAGACTACATTTTGTAAAATGGCAGAAAAAAATTGACGCAGTTAATAATTGTGTAGTTTGCCCTAACTGAGCTGAAGGTCAAAATGTAAATTTTTCCGGAAATGATAATGTTTTTTCATATTGAGAAATTTAGAAATGTATGCTGAAAATTCGATTTTAATGATGTTATACAACAGACATACATGTGTATAGTACTTACCTTACAAGGTTGTGAAAGTAGCAATCCAAAGAATGTTCTGGTGGTGGTAGTGGTGATATTAAAGTTTATACTCAACGTACATTCAAGCACAATTCAATAGCTCAATGCAACAACTAGCCAAGTGCATTTTTGTAAATTTTTGAGAAAACGAAAAAAAAAATTCATAACTTCACACAAAACTTACGTAGCAAGCTGAAAATTGGATATTATGTCTGTTCAATGTATAACAGACTCCCAGAAAAATGAAAGCTGTTGTATTCAAATTTGCTGAGAACCAAGGAAATGAAAATTGAAATAATGGCTGGTTGTTGCCTTGAGTTGACATTTCTACTTTCAAATGTTCGAAAGAGTGGTTCAAAGTGTTTGGAATGATTTAATTTTGCCTAAAAATTAATCGATTTAATAAATATAATAATTTTTTTTTAATTTTATTTTAGAATGAAAATAAAATATTCGCACTTAGCTGGTTGTTGCCTTAACATGCTTGGTGTTTGCTATAATTTGCAAATAAAAAAAGATTTAAAAGCTTGGGAAGTACTTTTTTTTGCACAAGGGTATGTGTTTTCATATTTAGAACAGTAATCCACAAAAAAGTCAATTTTCAAAAATATGTCAGTTGGCTGGTTGTTGCGTTGGGCTATTCAATTTGAAAATCACATTTCCTCGACTGATTTGTTGGCCTGCCTGTTTATTATACTCTATACAGTTATTCATTTCATCATATTATAGGTTATAATAATTCGGACATTTGCTTTCTTGTAGTTTTTATGAACAATTTAGTGTTGAACCCCGCGCGAAGTGCAAGTACAGTAAACTGTATGTGTATTCTTAGTTAAAAAATGAAATTATTATATGGTATATGGACTTCGAAAATTGCAATAATGTTTTGCCCAAGTGATGAGGATTTTCTCCAGTTTCAGGATTATAGAGCCCGATATGCAAACTGTGACACAAATGTGGAGGAGAAATGTGACGCAAATGTGGCAAAAATTTAGCAGTGTCACAAAAGTCACATTTCTCCTCCACATTTGTGTCACATTGTAGATCGGAAGGTTGACTCGATTCTCTTGCTCGGGTTCTCGAATGTGTGTGTTTTTTTGTCTTTATTTTTTGCGAAATAATTCCTATTTATCTACTCATTCTAATGGCAGTATTCAAGTCAACTGCATTTGGCTTAAACTTATAATCGTGCTACGTCATTTGACCTTTATGCTCACGAAATAAAATCTTACCTTAAAAATGGCGCCGCCTTTTCGATGATAATTATTCGAATCGACCCCATAGGCGCTCTATCGTGGAGTGTAAGAAAAAGAAATAAAGAAAAATTTATAGACGAATATTTGCAATCGATTCTGAGAAGAAAAAATTGAAAAACTATCGGGCGTAGGCTAATTTACTGGCGGCCGTCGCAAAAATTGCATAAAATTCATCGTACACTGAACCTACGCCCATTTGCAGTGAAGAAAAAAATTTCTACATTTACAGCCATGGCCTTAAGTCATCGCTAATTGGACGAACAAAATTTTTTTCACATTATCAACCGGTTACTGACGAACGTGACGACAGAAAAACCTGAGAAAGACAAAAGGGAACAAAATACGCATATACTTTATAATATATTATAAAACAGGATTATTATCGATTTGAAACGAAGACTGTCCAAATGAAGAACAACCAAATTTTCTCGGATCACAGTGTGTACCTTATTTCAAAGTAAACTCAAAGGAGGAATGGTGGAAAATAGATTAGCAAAATAATGAATTGAAAGCATGAAATTTTAAGATGAATGACTGGTTTTGGCTCATCACCATATTCGAGTTTACAAATTTTTTCCAGATTTCATCTACAGAAGTGCCTTGAGAGAACTCGTATCACAGACTTGAGTCCAATAAGACTGGCGACATATTTTATAATGTAGTACACCTAATCCAATGCAGATAGATGTTTCAAACGGCAAAAAATGCAGCAGAAAAATTTGTTGCTCAGAAATGTCAAAGATTAATTCAAATTTGTACAATTACCCATATGTAGGATGCAAAAAAAATTTCAGTGAAAAAGTGTCCACTTTTGGCACTCTCTATCTTTGTTCCTATGACAGATACAAAACAATAGATGGAATAAAAGTTGTAGACAATTTAATGAAAAACAGTTTTTGTTCCAAGAATTTTTCAATAAAATGTACCTTTTGCGAATTATAGCGGCAAAACCATAAATGTGGATAGTATATTTGACCCACTATAAGAGGAGGCCAATGGATTTTAGAGGACATTCAATGGGCGATTCTGAAAGCGGTCCGTGATATTTCTTCGCAAAGATTTTTTCTGCAGGAATTTTTACATTTATATTGCATTTTTTCATCTAAGTGCACTGGACTAACCCTCATATTATGCGGTGCTAGAACCATCTGACTTATGTGTCTGCTTGATAATTTGGTTGTGTGAATAATTATAAGAATTTTTTTAATTTTTTTGTCTCTCTCGACTTTTATTCGAGACGGTGAAACCAGTTCATAAAGAGAAATTTTTTTGGGTACACGCTGCAACAAACTGCGTGCGGTTGTTATACAATGAAGAACTGCTTGTGCACGGTCAGTAAACGCTTATTAGGACTAGATCAACGTTCACTGACCGTACGATGCCATCGAAGGATAGAAAATGGACACCTTAGACCCATAAAAAAGAGATGAGAAGCCAAAAGAACAGAATAGAAAGAATATAAAAAACGTACGTACATTTTATTCCAGGTTAATTGCTGGAGAAGCGAGTACCGAATCAATTGATTTTTTTGCACGTTTTTCGACACGCTGCTGTAAAAAAATTTTCTCTATGAAATTACGAATCGGATTTAGGTATACTGCCTAAAAATTTGACAGGAAGAAAGAAAGCAATTTGAAAGAATGAGAGGCATACTTCCAGCAATTGAGGCAAACATCCACGTATTTATCTGCGCAATAGTTACATTTTTTATTGGTTCATTTTTTCAATACCTGATAAGAGAAGCAGGGAGTTACAGATTGAGAAAGGAATTTGATTCGTATATGTTTTGACGACGTATATCTTAATCTCTTTTTTGGGCTCTCGTTTCGATAGGATTTTCTCCAGGTTTACTCGCATTCATTGTGTGGAAGACGTCAATTATAGTTCAGCATTGCGTTGGTCAAGTTGAGGAACCAACGGTCATAGACGATCGCATATTGGGCTATTGGCCTTTATAGCAGTGACAATCTTATATTGTACTAGACGAGATATACCCGGAATAAGCGCAACGTCAGTATATATATAAATCTAACTCTTTTACTTGTACACCACATATCAATTTCAGCTTGATCCAATGTGTAGTTCTTCTGTAATTAGTTTTTGAAGTTAAAATTTGCGATCTTTATTCAATACCCCCATCATGAATAAACTGATAAATATAATGGCAGAACTAAGGGAGACCTGGGTGGGTCACAGTCCCTCCAAAAAATTCTGGCCCACATAAAAATTTTTCGAAATGAATTAAAAACCAGTAAAAATAAGAATTTATTGAAAGAGAATAAAAAATCAGCTTCTGTATCAATTTTTTGGATATTGAAATTTTCGAATGATTTTTCCAGGCTCACCTGCCGCACCCCCCACTCCCCACCGCTAAAAAACTGGTTCCACCAATGGATATATAAAGAAATATGAAGATTCTGGATGAGTATATTTTTGGAATCCCGAGATCATAACGAAACGAATAACTGCTGTTATGGTCCCATACGGTTATTTGTGAAAGTCAGACCAAAAATTAATAGTTGAACTTTTTATTAAAACCTGCTAAAAAGCGACGTTGGCCATAGTTACAATTACTCAATATTGGTGAGAAACATTTCCACGTTTTGCGTACGGAACTTGAAAATGACTTATTAATACATTAAAACGGTAATTTTTAATGGAAACGCTCAGCTAAAGTAATTCGCACAGCGAAATTATTCGCACCATCCGGAATAGGCTTGGAATATTTAAAATTATGTAAATTTTTTGCCAAAATAACTTTATCAACGCGTAGAATAACTTAATCTTGAAAATCATGCTAAATTTCCTTTCTTTATCCGGCAATTCCACAAATTGGACGACCACAATATTTAAATTGACTGTGTGAGAAAATTTTTTATACATCTGACAATTGTGCAGAACCGCACAAAAAGTGACTGAAATTCGCAACCACTAGTGCCTATCCAGTGAAATTAAATGGGAAAAAATTAGGTCTCGAAGAAATATGTGTTGTACGATTATGATGGTTTTTCATTTGTAGACGAAACAAATTATTTTCAATTTTTCTTTGTCTGCCATCTCTTCCTTGCGCATAAGTCTTTGCCATTTGAAAGCTTACTAAGCCTGGTTTACATGGGTGAGTTTAATATTTTCAGAAGGCAAATAGTATTGTAATATGAATGTAACTACTTAATTAGCCAACCGCATCCAAAATTAAGGATTTTCGTTTTCAAATTGTCTGATAAAATGATATTTAAGACAAATATTTTCATGAAATGAAGAAATTTTCCCAATTGTCTTCTGGCTGCGTTTTTAACTTGGAGTTATGATTTTTGAATATGTTTTACTTGTGTGCGATGAACTTACAGGTGTATTGGGTTAGATTTTAATTTTCGTCTGAATATCTCTTGTATGGATATTGATGGGCAAATTAGATGTAACTTTGATGACTAATTATGGCTATTAAAAAAATACAAATCAAAAATTCAATTTGATACATCCTCAAGTTCAACACTGAAGTACCTACTCATACATCGTGACCAAAAATCACAAGTTTTTGTTCAGAATTGGCTTCTGAAACAATTGGGAAAATTTCATTACTTTTTGTGTTTTTTGCTTCTGGTAAAGCCTACCCTTAAGCAAGTTATGGACTTGAGCCGATGAAATTTGTAACAAGTCGAACTTGATGCAAAAGGCAAATCAGTGAATAAATTTACTCACAGAAGTTCTTCTAAGGTTTTTTTCGTAACGTTTCTTTTTTATTCAAGTAAGTTTTCAATTCTTCTTCAAGAAGGAGCTCCATTACAGGCGCGTATTTAGGAGGGGTCCATGGGGTCCGGATCCCCCTTGACCTTTTTTTTTTGCAAATGCGCAGGTGGCTTACCGACGACTAATTATGATTTATTGTAAAAATTGTGAATAACCGAAGCTATTGTTTTACTTTTATGTTATGGAATGAATAAAAATGTTTTTAATTTTTTCGATTCTTCAATATTTTTAGGGGGAAGGGGGTGTCATCATAATGATGGACCTCCCCCCCCTTTGAGGTCAGTCTAGATACGCGCCTGGCTCATTAAGTGGAGATCTGAAGATTTTCAGCGAGTTTGAGAAATTCCATTGAAACGGAATGTAAAAATAAAGCAAATAAACGAAGATTTTCATATTTTCCAATAAATGTGCCACCTATAGAGTTCTTCTATGTATTCTGTTGAGCAGACGTAAATAAATAGAACCTATAACAGAATTTTCTTTTTCATTCGCTCGTAACACATGATGTTTTTCTGATACTCAGCATGTTTTATTTGCCTGAGAGAAATATGGTTTCAGTGTTTGAGACTTGATGATTTGGTGTGGGTTTGTGTATGTACTGTACAACGTGGTGACCTTGACTTTTATTTAGTCAGAAGGATCTATTTCAAAATAAAAATATACCTTTTAAAATAGAGATCACCTTGAATTTTTCTACAGGTACTTATATTTTTCGTGCATATAAGAAGTATGATTTGTCTAGCAGTTTCATATTGGTTGCTACTAACGCGGTGTTTTTTAAAATCTTATTTATAATATAATAAATCTTACTTATAATATAATATTCTATTAATTATTATAAAATTCGATGTCCGGATGTCTGTCCCATACTCGAAATTCGTTAAAAAATTATTTTTCATTTCGTGATTACTCAGTTTCTACTTGACGTAGAAAGCTGAATTTGGTCTCATTAGAAAGAGGAAAATCGCAGGGATCTATTACTATTAAAATCCTTTCAATATGCATTGTCTCTTGTTGCAGTAAAATCACAAGTCTCAGACAGTTTTAACATTAATTGGATTTAAGCAGTCAATTCACATTGACCAATTTTGACTATACGTATATATGTCGCAGTCAATTTTGATTTCTAGTCAGAATATATAATTTTGGCCAGTTTTTTAATTTGCCAGCATTATTGTTATTTACGTATTTTTATCAAAGTTGACTAGTCAAAATGAATTACCACATGTTTTGCCTAGCCATATTCACAATGCCTGCCTGAACCGGTAGTCAAATTGATAATAAATTGGAAGGTCATGATTGTCTAGCCATTATACATATTGCCAACTGGAAGATATAGTCCAAATGAAAAATGTAGAAAATAAAAAAACCTGATGTAAATTTATAAATGAATATGTAGGTAGACTATCTAGACCATGTTAATATTAGCTAGACAAAATTCATAAAATGGATTATACAAATTTTTTATGTAGAGTATCTAGTCAATTTCAATTACACCTAGTCGAAAATTATATTGCCTAGTCAAAATTCAGAAGACAGTTTATTAGATTGTTATATGTAGATTACCTAGTCTGTTTAATGTGGGGGTAAGGGAGGTGGGTGGTGACAATTTAATAACGTCTAGGTATTATTAAAATAGTCTAGATAGTCTACATAATGATGACTAAGTTTACATCCGATTTTAGATGTCTCATGTAAATGTATTTTGCCTAACTCTTTCTTTAGGTAAAATATATATTATCTTACGTATTTTCCATTTCCATTTTTTTATCTATTTTGTCCTCCGGTTCCGGTAGGTTCCGGCAGGCATTATTAATATGGCGTTGAAAATCGGATCATTCTTTGTTTGGTCTAGGCAATACTGAGAAAAAATTGTAAATATAGAAAATCCCGGCAAAGTAAAAAATGACTAGGAATTATCTATAATATCTGGTTATTAATATTACCGACATATATATTGCCAGTGAAATCTATAATGACTTTATAAAGGTTTTGATGGATTATTGAAATTGACGCTAATATATGAACAGTGATATGCAAGATGGAGATAAGTTCAATTAAAAAAAAATTGAATTTGAAGGTTCAGTTGAATACACTTAGCCCTCACACAGATTTTTCTATTTGTCAAGTTATAAAGGACTTCAAAATCAATTTTGAATTTAATTACGTTTAGGTCAGTAAAATACATATGGCAGTCTTGTAAAAACTCTGCCGGCTTTAAAAAAATTTTAGAAACGAGAAAAAAAGGTGCAAAATAGTGTTTTCGAATCATGAAGAATGAAAAATTCGGTGAATGATGTTTTTAAAAGTGCAGCAAGAAAGTATTCTCGCTCGCTCATAAAAACTAGCCACGAGTGTAAGTATGTACTTCATATATTCACTTGTGTAAACCAGACTATACAAACTCAATTTTTCGAAGTTCAACGTTATTGCATTTCATGCTTTTGTACTGTTGATTTATAGCCCCTGTTCGCACATGCAAACAAAAAAAAAAAGTGTAATTTATTTTAATTTGATATTCATTTTTGCGTATCCATTTATTCAGTTTTAATCACCATTTTAAAGGCATAAACTTCCGTTTACCACTTGCCGACACAGTTGCCATTTGCGGTATTATCTAGATTTAAGTAAAAAAATTAAATTGCCTACGCGCAGACATTGTGTGGAATAGGTATAACGTTTATATACGCCACGAAACGTGAGGAAAAATACAGTTGAACAACAGTGAAAAAATAAAAAAAAATAAAACTTTAAAATTGAGATGGATTCGCAGAGTAATAATTGCAAAATGTTAACGACACTGAAAAAAGCGTGGAAAAAAATAAGAAAATGGCAAAGCAAGAAAGAAATCTACGATTTGTGGTTATCATTCAGTCAGAAGAAATGACTGGAAACACTTCGCTGTTCTTGTGTCAAATTTTTGCAGCTGGATTGTTGGCTATACTCGTGCACTATTAGTTGTACTTTTCACTAGTTCCTGGTTCTGATCAAGTAATAAATACAATATAGTTGTTCATCTTTGGATGAAAACTATCCTTCTCTTAATAAAAAATGTTAGTAATAAGAAAATGACAACCTCAAAAAAATCTCAGTCTGCCAACAATTAAAAGTATATTATGCTGTATGCACTGCAGCATATTTAGCTGATGCGTAATAATCATTTTCAATGTCCTCCGATCTTTGACTTGGTTGAAATCTGCGAATATTTTTTCAATTGAAACGACCTCCAGTTTTCTCTTTCTGATTAGACCGATTTCAGCTTTTTGTCTTGTATAGAAGCTGAGTATCATATTATCTACCTATATAATTATATTATATCTATAATTATAATAAAATCTAATTTCCGGATGTCTGTCCCATACTTGAAATTTGTAAACAAATTATTTTTCATTTCATGATAACTCAGCTTCTACTTAACTTAAAAAGCTGAATTTGGTCTCATTAGAAAGAAGAAAGTCTCAGAAATATGATGATGTAAAGAGCTTCTTGATGAGAGATTTGATTTCACTGCGAATGAAAATATTTTCGAGAACTGTGAATTCAATTGTACGCACTTGTACAGAACACTTCAGAGCAGAGCAATTTTCATTCATTCATTTCATGATAACGCGAAATTTGAGTCTTATTCTACAGTACTTGAAAAAAAGTAAATCAAGTCTAGTACCATATTATGAGAATATATGTGAGCATCTCCTCTCACATTTCATAAACTTTTTTCAGCAAATACTTGATTTAACTTTAAACGCGAGAGCTTATTCGGCTACCACAAGAAGAGTGGTCAAGAGTTGTTTCGTGATGACTGAATATAACCGTTCCCCTTCAACAAAGCTACCAGCAATTTCTCATACACGAATGCAAATGCCACGTCCCAAGTACTTGCACATAGAACAAACTTCTCATGTATTTCAACACCTTTTTCAGCGAAGCATTCGTTTTAATTAGACTGCAAAACAACTTGATACGTGTTCTAACATTACATCTTGAGTCAGCTGCATACACAACCACGAATACTACTTCAACATCATTTCGCAGATTAACGTTTGTTTTCGCTTGTTGATTGGTTTTCCTTTTGTACCTCCTCCTCATAGGTATGATTTCAATTCTCAAACACAACTACCGGTATTTAATTAAGTTGATGAAAAAAAATTAAGCTGCCACCATTAGATAAAAAATATATGTAAGTATATTATACAGTATTGGCAAAAAAGAAGTCACATTTCCACGGTTCTATCGATCGTGGCTTTCAACACAATCACGATTGTTTCTTTTCACATTTTCTATCGCTATTTTCTTCTTTTTTTTTCTCCTTCATAGACTTTAGAAATTTTTTCGTGACTTTTTATCAGATTCTCCGTGAGAGTGACGAAATATAGATCCGAAATGGAGGCTTCTGATCTTGGCATTTATATCAAAGCTTACGTGGAAAAAGAAGGAAAAAAATTTCTAAAAAACAGAAAAAACGTATTTGCCACGATCGATCATTGCACGCGACATTTTAGGCCTTGCAGATTGCAATCGAAGTGTGGAATAGGCGTTGGAAACTTAATGAGAAAAATGGTGGCAGAAAATAAGAGTGGCTAAAATCGTGAGCATTTTTACACAGCTTTGCTTCGCCATCGTAATCGTGTTGCAAAAACTTGTACAAGTTTTTTTTTTTCTCTTGCATTCGTTTACGTTTTAAAATATTGTCAAAGTAAGACGTTGTCACTGAAGTAACGTCTTAATGGAATGCAATGAGGAGGGTAAGGTACCTGGAACAATGTATCCAGTCTGTTTTTGTCTCGTGCTTCATGCTATGCATCGTGTGTAAAGTTTCTATAAGACTTAACGCATAATTTTGTTATCGCATGTCGTCTTTGACTTAGTTGTTCAGGTAGCACGAATGGTGAGAAAGCAGCAGCAGAGTTACAGCTAAAAGATAGATTCGAAGGTGCTATACTCAGTTACTTGAAAGTCACAATACTTATAATTGAAGAGTCTGATTCCAAAAAGTGTTGTGTGTGTTTTGGGTAGTGAGAAATGACGCCTATAAAAATGTATTGTGCAATTTGTTATACAAACATGGTATACGTTTTGTTGGTTTTGTCGTATAGTTACATTTAGCACTTGAAATTGGGTCATAGTTGTGTTTTATTGGTTTTCGTTTGCCTTTTGCCTGTTTTTAATTCTGCACTTAGCAATTTTTGGAATCTGACCCTTCAATTATTTTTATAAGCTTTAATCTAACTTATGTCAACTACTTAGATGGAAAGCAGAATTTATCTTGATTAGGGGTTTATTTTCAATTCAAGAAAAAAAAAACAGTAAATATGAATGTAAGAACCAGAGTGATTTAAGTTAGAATTTCAAGTTTGAAAATATTTGCAATTGAAATTTTCAAAATTCACCAACTTCTTTTGATTTGACTTTTTAAACTGTTTTGATTGAAAGGATAATGAGTGGTTATTTTGGAACACTGAGTTCACAAGATGAAAGGGAAAGGTAACCTGTAACAAAATTATTCAAAATATCCTTATCACTAATTTTGAACCAGGATCACTCTGGTTCGCTGGTCCAGCCTTCTTCATGTGAGGAGGCGTTTTCCAAAACGTGATAAGTCCAACAAAGTGATTTTGAGAAAATCTTGGAAAACTGTTTGAAAGCTTCTGGGAGCAAATATAGCTATGCCAAACCTTCCCACACTGATGCATGTTTGAGCCCCAAGTCGAGTAAGTAAGGAAAAATGGCTTGTACTATTAACTATCTTAGATAACATATTTTACTATTTTTGTAGTAATTTCTGCTATAAATCTTGAATTGTCCCAATTTTCTGATACAAACTGTAAAAATTACCTTTGAAATTTTTCTCAGCGAAGGTGTTTCATTACTTTGCCTCCCACATGGATAAATATTTGGATGATTCTTCGAATTTATAAACTAAAGATTTGTATTTTACCTTTCAAACACGCGAATATATATTTATAATATTATGTATGTAGAAACTTACCTCCGTTCTTTTTATTGGCTTCTATGGTGGTTTAAAGGTAAATATTAGCAATATAATTGGAATTTTTTAATAAGTGCCGATATAATATCGAGAGATGTTTGATAGAGCTGTGTGAAATATGAGTTTTTCCATTTCTTCGCCTTTTCCCGGTTTCGCCCTTTTATTTTTTATTTTTTGCTAGAAAAGCCAAACAACTTACAGAGGTGGATGTGAAAATTGCAGTTTTAATACTTTCCACGTACGTGGTAGCTGCATCGTTGACCTATTTTCTTGGAGAAAAAAGTGTATTGCGTATACTCTCGACCGTTTACTCCTCCACAGCCTTTGTAGCCCGGCCTCGATGTTTCTGAAAATCCGCAAAATCCTCCGGTACTCCCCTCTGCACTGCATTGAAGCCATTCTACCGCCTCATCGAGAAAATTACTTCGTCAGTGCGTACCTATCTAGCTTTCTTTTTTTCTTTCTCCATTTTTTTTTTGCCTCTTCTCCCATTTTTCCTCCGATATTTGCACTTCTTTCCTCTTTTTCTTTCTCTCTGTACTCAAATTGCACTTCTCTGCTAAATTTTCTTTGGTAGTTAAGAACCAGGAAGTTGAGCACAATTTTCAACGATACGCCATTTTGTGAAATTATATAATCGAGTTTCTTCGCATTTTCGCATCTCACTCGGTGAAAAATCGATAATTTGCACCGCCAGAATTTTGTAAATATTCGTTAATACTAATGGGCGAAAAATGCTGAGAAAAATGTATTTTCTGCACCAATTTAATTTTTTTTTTTCTCATTTATCTCGTCGGGAGTCTGAAAATTTCTGCCTCGTGGTTGGTTAAAACGCTGCTAAAAATGATGCGCTGCGAACGAACGATGCATGTGCACCAATTTTGAGAGACTGTCGGCAATTGAAGCGAACCCGCCATAAATTTCGAAGACGGTTGTATTTCATCATCTACAATCTGCTCAGGCCCGTACTTGAGCGCTCATACAGGGTCTTTCACAATAAACGCTCACGAGAAATATGTGGTTAGCAAGGGTTTAAAACTATCATTTTCTTTTGTTATCGCCACCAATGCATTCTCCCAACCATGACAATTACTCTGATGATTTCATAATGGGGTATCCATACCAAAAAGGGACCTTGAGGTGAAAAATAATTTTTTCAATTTTTTATTGTTTAGAGCATAAAAAAAGAAAGAAAAAATTTTTTTTCACCTTAAGATCCCATTTCCGTAGTGGAACCCCCGTGTATTTATGATTGCATTAATTGGTATGTTTGTGCGGATACAGTGGTATCATTTTTTGAGTAAAAAATTCTTCCACGTAATCATAAAATTTGTTTTTCTGATGAGCCCTATTTAAAAAAATACTATATTATAAAAAAATACTTTTTTGGAAGAATACATTTACCCTCGATAAATCAAACCGAATTAAGTCATTCCATAGCACGTGGGAATTGTCATGGTTGGGAGAAAGCAGTGGTGGCAATAAGAAAAGAAAAAAATAGTTTTAAACCCTTGCTAACCACATATTTCTCGTGAGCGTTTATTGTGAAAGACCCTGTAAGTGCTAGGGCATATGACATATCAGACAGGGCGAGCGTTTTTCCGTGTCGACCCCCCTTCCCATTTTGAATGTGCAGTTGTCTTACTTTTTTTTTTTTGAAAAATTCCAGCCAGGGCGAAAACGCCAGCCAGCCAGGGCTTCCCCCTGGCTGCCCTGACGCTGGTTATGGGCCTGAATCTGCTGCAGAAGTCCGAAGCAGCCTCACCGAAAGGGGTGTGAAAATTGACAAATTACCCTGAATTCGCAGCCTAGAATGAAAGAATCAAATATTTTTTATACTGAATGATTCTAAAACTGCAAGAGAATGGTTTTCAGACTATGAAAATGATTTCGTGTACACAGTTATAAAATGGAAGTCTATATAATATGTTAACTAACTTTTTCAGAATGGTCATCAGTCAGGCAGTTTTTATTCTCTAATTAAAAATTGTGAGTAATTCGTAGGTGTATGTGATGTGATCTATGACATTCGAAAAATTATTTTCGAGTCGACGACTGTTTTTGATAGAGGAAGATTTTGTTAGCATTTTATAAAAAACATCTTCACAATCGGTTGAAAATTGACTGACACGTGACAATGTGAATTTTTCAATTTTTTCAATTACAAAATTTTGTTTTTGAGAAAATCAAGTTTATAGTTTGAATTATCAAATTGCAAAAATAAAATGTTTTTTCTCAAGAACTGCGGATCTGATTTTATTATGAAGTGCTCTAATACTCAATGATTTGGTGGTGTAGAACTTGCCAAAATCTAGCCAAAAGACTATACTTCATTCCAGTTAAGAGTTCCATGACGTCACAAGCATTTGAAGAAAGCGATTGATTGAAACACGGTTGAAATCGAAAATACTTTCTTCTCATCCGTTGAATCTTGTGACGTCATGGAACTCTTTACTGAAATGAAGTATATGTGAGAAGAAAATAATTAAAATACGTACTATAATTTTTTCATATTTTGACCCGACAGTCTTTCTTTACTTATTTAACAAAAAATTTTTTGCCGACTAAGGTAGGTACCCTTTCGTGTAGATCACGACATGCGCAATTTCTTAGAATTCGCAATTTAAAAAAGAATAGATATCCACAAAATTTTCTACTCTACTTCTTCTTCGATCAGTCAGTAGAATGTATTGCATAACGCTAACTGGTAGGAAAAGGTATAATTTTCGAAGCGTCTGGAAGAGCGCGTAAACTGATGATTAGAAGATTCTGTCCTATCCCCTCTTCCGCCTCACTCATATGACCTCAAATCTAAGCGTAACTGTGAGATATTTATGGAATTTCAATGTATTCTGAAAAATAACAATAAGAATTTAATGTAATGCACAATGGTAATATTTTTTAGACTGAGAAAGAAGTAACCATTTGTTTTCTTACTACTTCCTTTTCCTACAGACCCTTAAAAAAAAAGTAATTTAATTTATAACTCCGTCATATATAAAACGGCTTTCCAGTGTTATCAGGTGCGACCCCACATTCTAAACTGAACTATCAACACCCCGAAATCGACATTCGACACTCGCATTCTCTATTTTTATGAGTGATATTATCGTTGCCCAATCGAATATTCTCAGGAGAATGGAAATAAAGATACTCGTACTAAAACTCAAAATTTTAAAGTATAATTGAAGCATTTAGAAGCCAAAGAATGTCATTATAATGGAGATATGCATTTATAATAAGATAATGAGGGACACATAAATTTCTATTTTGCCAAAAACTTCATATACACCCCTTGGCTTCCAAAAACCTCAATCATCAATGAAATCAGTGATGATGGAAAGTGTCGACAGGCGTCTGAATCGTTGATTTTTCAAGGATTGGGTTTCATTGAATTTTGCAAATTTCTGTCAAAAGTTACTCATGTTATTGAAGGTTTGATTCATCTATCTTTTGAGTGATTTTCATAAGTTCATGTGATATCAGAGTAGTTTGTTCTTGTCGAATCAGTGGAAAACTTAATTTTGATTTTTTTTGGGATTTTGCAAGTTTTGGTTTCAGGCTGTCAAATGATTACATCAAGAGCGAATTGATAGAAAAAATCTATTAAATGAATAGATAAGGCGTATTATCTGCACGGTTCAATTTATATGAAATTTTGTACAATTGATCCCATCCCTAGAGACTTCAGCGAAAGTCTCATATTGAAGATACTGGTAGTAATGTAAATTGCAGTCACGTTCTTTGTATGAAAAATTATTATCAAATTATTTAACATTTGCTCTTCAAGAAAGACGTATCGTTAGGAACCATTGATCTGCTCTTAGATTATATATCCGACGGGTACGCTTTTTGTTTTCAAAAAGACCTAAGAGGGACGAACGAATATCTCTAGCCAGGACTTTGATTATAAAAACAGATCCTCGAATTCTGTTGAATTTATTCCTAACAAGTAGAAAAATACTACATAAATAACCATCTGCAACGCAGAAAAAAGCGGTTCTTGTAAGCAATTTTCGATCAGATTCGATTTTATTAGAAAAACATACTCAACAAATTACAAAAGAGCTGAAGGAAAAGGAAGAAAACGTCGAGTAGACTATTTCTGTCCTCCTTATTCGATCTCGATAAAGTAGAAAAAGAAAATTTTGAATTCTTATCGACAAAATTTCGTCTGCTTTTTTCATCCTCTCTTCTCTTCTTCTTCCAGCTTCCTCGCCAATCGTTTTCTTTTCTCCATTTAAGTACGTGGCTGCGAAACTGACGAAACTTTGCGAGCAAAAGATGTGTTGCAACTCTCGAGTCCTTACGCTGTGTTTATCGGTCTTTTTCGTTTTTCTTTTACTTCATCATCAACCCCGCCTCCGCTCCGCCAGCCACTATCATTACAGCAGCCGCAGCCACCAACATCGTCAACGTCGTCGACGACGTGAACTTATTGCACCCCCTGACCCCTACCCACACACACCCTCCTCATCAACAATATTTCGTCGAAAATTTTCGACGTATAAAAACGTAAAAAACGGCACGTTCGTCTAGGTCTTCAAAGGTCGTTCATCCGGCGCTTGAGCCCCCCAGCCCCCTCCCCTCTGGCATGTCACTCACTCTCAGAGTAGTGGTCGGTCGGAGCAAATTCCACCTTTTTCTTCCTTCTCATTTTCCCTCTGAATATCGTCTGCCTTCTACTACGCCTCCCCAATCTCATCCCTGCCGACCCTCTTATCTAAAAACGTGGCTCATCACTTTTAGAGTTCCCTTCCACCCCCAACCCAACAATGAACTATCTCGCCCATCAACTGGAAATTTCGGCGCGTCGAATTAGACTTTTGGCTTTTGCTCCGGAAACGTCGACGAGACGACGAAGACAATGACCGAAAAAGTTGAATTCCGTAAAATTTTGGGCGAATGTTGGATACGTTCTTCGAGACGCCATCTTTTATTTCCAATAGTCTTTCAGGAAAAAATCAGGAAAGTGATTTTTTTTTTTTGTCAAACTTACAAGGGGTTTTTTCAAAAATTAAGAAGTCTAAATATTTTCTGAAAATTGGGAAAAATTGATGGGCGAAGATTTTTTCACAAATCTAGGTCACAGGAAGACAAAACCTTTCTTTACTTACGCTTTTTTGAAGTAAATTTTCAAGTAAGTTGAGCGAGAAGTTTGAAAATTGAAAACATTTTTAAAAAATGACTCGCTCAGGTTTTGAAAAAATAATTAGATAAAAACGAGGCTGTAAATCTATCTGAGTGAGTGAAAATCAGAAGCAGTAACGTACCCAGACATTTTCTATAGGAGGGGCTGAGTCCTAAATGTATCACCAAAAGGCAGCAATTACATGACACAAAGTTAATTTTTAATAGTATATAATAATCTTTCCTTACATTTGAAAGATAAATTAAAAAATCATGCGGTTCTTATTCTGTAATATAAAAATAGCTGTAGCCTTCACGAAAAGTCGTGAAGGCGAAAATGAATTCTCTTATCTATTATTGTAAGTATATAAAAAAGGTTCATTAATTTTTCTTGAGAAAAAACACATGTTTGATGACGTCTTCATACGATAACATTGGACATACAAAATTTTGACTAAACGTCTAGTAAAAAGAATTTATTTTGAATATTCATAACAGAAAGTGCTGGTGCCTTTTTATGACGAGAAAAATGGGAAAAAATTAGTTCAGGTTTCGAACATTACAAGCATGAATGTAGAGACTTGCTAAAAAACATTTAAAGCAACTTAAAAGAACAATCAAGATGAAAACAATTCGAGCGCACCAAGCCCCACCAGAAAAGCAGGTTTTCAATGGGGTGTCATGAACCACATAAATTTTATGTTTTAGGATTCTGTAAAGGAGATAGGTACAGTTTGCCCGCTTTTTTGAGAAAAAAAAATTTACAACAAAATTATTTCTCAATGACCATTTTGTAAATGGGTGTCGGGAAATATAGCCAACAAATTTTTCCAACTCGGGAAATTGTTAGGGAGTTTTCTCAAGTTTTCAACAGTTAACAAAAATCCTATAGGAATCCGTTCCTGCAATAACTCATCAAAATTCATCGTTTTTTGGTTTTATTTCTACCTCTATTAAAAATATAAGGTTTGAATTGGCTGGGTATCTGACGTCGATTCTTTTGAAGCTACAGCCTCTAAAAATCCAACGTTGTAATTTGTTTTTATGATGATATGGCACTTTAAAAAGTGTGACAAATATACATAAGGGTTCTTTTTTTTTGTCATTTTTTATGTCCAAGCAAATTTTTTACGTTTCGACTTTCTCCATTATCGGAATGGGTATTTCGAATAGGTATTTGTTTTTTCAGCCACTGAATTTCAAACTCGAATTTGAATTTATTTTCGAGTGTGCTTTTTCTGTCGGATTAAATAAAAATTTTCAAACTTTGATGACGGTAAAAAGGAATTCAAAAAAATCGTGGCCTCAATTCAAAGCCTCCTTTCCCGTTCGTTTCTCTTGACGTGGGCTCAAATATTTCAGTTTAAAAGAAATTCGATTACTTTTTCCCCCTCGAAATTCCTTGTAAAAACACATTTTTCGGTAAATCTCAAAGATTTTAAAGTATTTTCATGTATTTTATTTATTCCAACCCAACCTACCGTTTCAAGTAAGTAACGTGTTTAATACTCAAAGTTTTAATTTTTTTTTTTTATTCATGGTTTAGAACACAGTTTGATTATTTTTTCCTTACTTTTTTACGGAAAATTTTTCATTCTGAAAGGATAACTTAAGTTACCTGTACATGAAATGTTTAATTTAAAATATTTTCTTCAATCTTTAAACGATGAAAGGAAACTTGCGAGAATTAAATTATACCTAAACAGAAGAGGCTAATAAAAAATTAGAATTGAAAAAAAATCGCAAGTTCGTGTTTCTAATCCTTTTTTTTCTCCTGAATTTTAATTTTTTTTTCATGTCATTTAAATAAATCTGTTTATTTTGTTTGACCCAAAGTTTGATCGAAAAATCAAATCATTGGTAAACATTTTCCTCCCAAAAACATTCGGCAGGCAAACGTAACTTCGCCGAGATCATGAGAGTTTGAAAAATTTTGAACAAAATTTTAAGATTTGGGTTTGATTTTCATTTGTTGGTAAACAGCTTGAATAATTTTTTCCTTCAAAAAAATAAATAAATAAAGACGTAGTGAGTAATAGGTAGGTATGTTAAGAACTCTTCGACGAAATTCAAAATGTATCAAATGATTTGAAGTCGAAACAAAAAACAAACTTGAAATAACAAATCCGAAAATTTTCAACTTCGAAAAATTTCTTTGTGATTGCTGTTGCTATCGTTGAAAAAGATGCCTGTAATTTTTAAAACAAAAAAAAATATATTACAAAGAACTTTGTCTGCTTTTTTGACTTTCTGCTTTCTTTTGATCCTTTGCTATTTTTTTTTTTTTTTTTCGTCTCACTAAAATGGAAAATATAAGCTCGAAATATTCCATTTCTTGTAAAACGAGGCCACGTGAGAAAAAATAACACAATAACAGTAAACAGGGTGAGTTTCTGTATAATTGGACGTGTTTTGAAAAAAAGCTTAGAAATTTTTTATACAGTATGATGACATCGTTCGAATGAAATTTTTTTCCTCCTCAGTAATATTTTTTCTGTAGGCTGTAAGAATATTTTAATTTATCAAAAATCAAAGTTTTTGCTACAGATTACAACTCTTTCTCAAAAAGGAATATACCTTATCCAAATATGAATTGTACGAAAATCATCCTTTGTACAGAAAAGGCACTATTTCTGGTGTTCTTTTTTAGAGTTACCAAACTTAATGAGAATCGAGGAAAATATGCACCAATTTTTGTCGTACTTTGACTTGACGAGAAAGAATCAGAACAATTTATTAGTATCTAGTATCTAGCTTTCCTTACCATGTGCCATTTTAGTTGGTTTGCGAAAAAAGAAGATACAGGAGAGTAATGGAATATCATTAGTCAGTCGCTCTCTTCTTCAAACTTTATCTTAGTGTAGCGTAAAGTAATTGTCTAGGCATATGACTTTTGATTAATTTCAAGTTCTAACACGCAAAATAGAATCAACATGATGTACCACTTTACTGTCAAAAATGACAATACTGACTCTTTTCCATTCAAATGAAACTCTGAGTCCGCCTTTTGCTTTGTTCATTCGTTTCATCCATGTCTTTTCTTCCTCCTCCTCCGCCACCACACTACCAATTTTAGAGACACATATTGTGACTTAAAATAGATATAGATGAAAAGCGCTTTCGTGTTGTTTAGTACTCGTCAGTAAATTCAACATCTGTGGGGAATTTAAATATTTGAGTAGCATTAGGAGTCTGTTGAAGTAATATTGAAGATGAATTCTTTGTACTGGGCGTTAGTCAATCAAAACATAATGTCCGCCAGTTTTTGTCCTTCCGTGAGAGTCCAATGTTAAGATGACGTCATCATCAGAGTCCAATGTTATGATGACGTCATCATACCCAGATATGACATAGGAGACGCACGTCATCATACTGCTGCAAATGATGACGTCATCATACCTACGTATAAAATAGGAAACACAGATGATGATGTCATCATACCTAAGTATAACATAGGAAACACAGATGAGGACGTCATCATACACTTATAAGATTTCTTTATAGTTCAATGTTATAACTGAGTAGATGACGTCATCATACCTATGTATAACATAGAACACTAGTTATAACATTTCAAAAGATGTTGATGACGTCATTATATATTTACTTATAAGATTGGAAAAGTAACCCAGTAAAATTTTTCAGAAAAGAATTATGAAGAAATATTTATAAGTCTCAGTGCGCTTCATATTCAAACAATTTTGTTTTTATAAGAAACATTTTTGGATACTTTTTATAATCTCCTGTTGCAAAAGAGAATTCATCTTTCGCCTTCACGAAACTTCAGTAAAGGCTGCAGCTATTTTATTACAATTTGGAGTTCCCTATTCGAATCCAGTAGGAGACCAAAATTTTTTGATTTTGAATTAAATTTGTTTTGTAATGTCTGAACATATCTAATTGGCTATAATTATAATGACATTTAACCTGATAAAAATTACGACCATTACATTTTTTGCGAACGACTTACAGCATTTCTTCTTGAAGACTGCAAACTTTTGCCTTTGATTCTCAATATAATGGGCTTCTCTCTATTTGAAACTATAGCTATAAACTGTACCAGTAGGTACGTATCAGCTGGAGGATACCAATGTGTCATGGTACAGATTACAGATAACGGTCACCTTACATTTGTTGTTTATATTTATATCGTACAAACAGATCATACATTTTTGTGAAATAAGTAGGTACATATATAACTTAACATGATTTTCAGTGTACAATGTATATGTTGTCGTTTGTTCAAATTGAAATTTCGTATGATACAAACATCTAAACCCTTAAGTTCTTTGATAAATATATGGCGTTTATCGAACACGCCAAAAAAACCTGCAATTTCATCACTATATTCTATTTAGATAATGAATGACATTTTTGTAGCATTTTGCTGGTCTGGCACGAATTGTATCGTTTTGCTACGTTGTATCCGCCTTCCGATGAAAATAAGCTTTTGCCTTTTGTTCGCTAACAAATTTATGGACCCAGCCACTAATGCATTAATCTCCGCCATCAGTTTTGTGTACCAAGTCGTCGTATCCACGATGCTCCCCCAGACTGCACATAATTTTGCGACGACAGCGCCTTCCCAATGTCAATGAACGACAAGCACGGAAATAAACGGCGGCGACCCAGAAGTGGGAAAATTCGATTTTTGAGGAAAATTTTCGTCGCTAAACCCGCCGGTGGAAGCCAGACAGACATTTTGGTCCTGCAAACAAAGGGTTTGTTTTCAAACTACCCCCCCCCCCATCCTCATTTACCAATCTGTCTGTTTTCCTCTACTTCGATCCGATCGTATACTTTTTTACGTCTGTGTTGTTTTTTTGTTTTTTTTTATCGTACATTTTTTAGAGCTCTATCACGCTAAAAGCTTTACTTCAGTATCAAAAATTTCGCTGAGAATGTAAATACATTTTTAATAACGTCGTGTTTTATGCACGAAAGAGGATGATAATAAAGTGCAAACCGTTCATTTTTGTCGTAAAAACCGCATCCCTTCCGATTTTTGCGATTATATAGTTTGCCATGCTGAGGGCGAACGATTTTTCACAGCTGTATAGTAGAGGAAAAACATTACCACCAACTTCCTGGTAAAAAAATCTGCAGTCTACTAGCTAACTATAAAGTAAAAATTAATAGCATCGGAGAGAGCTTCTTTTTTTTTTTTTTTTTTTTTGTCTAACCCAAAGATAGTGGTTGAGGAAATATTTTTCATTCTTTCGTGCTTTTAAAATACTATTTTTGCAATCCTGATTTTTGTTTTGAAAGTATAATTTTTCAGTTCAGTTCAGTTCTTTCAGGGGCTTTAGAAAGTTTTCTTAAATAAATATTCTATACTGGGCAAGGACCAAAGCTCACATGTGTAATCAAAGACAATTATTGTTGTTGGTATAATTTGTAGTCTGTACCTATAAAAACACGTAAGTTTGATCTATTTAAAGAATTTCATCAATGAATATAATAGAACTAATATGATTTGAAGAAAATTTCCTGATCAATATTTGTATTTTATTATAAAACTATCTCCTCCAAATAATCAGTTTTTACAAAGAATCAGTGATAATATGAGCTTTAAAAAATGTTTACACCATTTAACGTTACGTTGCGTTTATTTACGGCGTTATGGTTATGCAATAAGCATGTCATCCTACTTCCTCTTATTTGCAGACGTTTAATTTAGTAGTAGGTACCTAATCCTACTCTACTTAAAATACGTTTAACCCCCCACTGAAACGTTGCCAAATGTTTAATTTAGAAATGCGATGTTCTTCATTCACCGAAATAAAGTAAGTACGTAGTATATCTACTTGATAAAATTACTCAGAAAATCTGATAAGGGTGAAATGTCATAAATATTTACGAAACACGACTGCTTAAAATTGTAAAAAAGGTCAAATGTGTAGTTGAGACTTGAAAATCAAAAGACGATAATAATAAAAAACTTTCTTAAACAGCAATCGATATTATCTTTAAGATAATCCACCAAAACGGATTCACCAACTTCACAACAGTTTTAAAATTTGAGATGCCCCGTAGGGGAGGGTCGGGCAATGGGAACCACCGGGCAATAGGAACCACCTCCATTACTTCCCTACTAACTGTTCAACAAAAACCGCAATACTGCGTTAATAGTGCTTCAGGTCCGCCACACTTTGCAGCAAAAAAGTTTTCGTTGCCCGATTTTTTTTTTGTATGAATGAACTCGATATGTGTATGTTTAATTCGTTAAAACGAAAAAATTCAAACCAAAATCATTTTTTACTGGCAATAGATGGAAATGCGCGCTACGTCTTGTTTTAAGCCGGATACACACTATTCCATTTTTCCTGTTTCCATTTTCCTGTTTCGCTGTTTCCTTGTTTCCAACTGTTTCCAAAATCTGTTTCCTGTTTCCTCTAAATTGATGAAACAGGGCTGTCCACACTATTCTTGTTTCACTCTGTTTCATGTTTCCTCAATACTGTTTCACCAATTACCATTTTCCATCTTTTCAGTTGAGGAAACGGAGTGTTGACTGCTGGATGTGGTTTTCAGGGTGTTGAGAGTATTCTCAATGCTTCATTAAGTCGCACAAAAGACAAAACAGCTCATTCCGGCTTGAGATGCAATTCCAAAAGAAAGTATTCAAGTAAACCAGTGGAAAAAGACCAGCGAAACAGAGTGAAAAGGACGAAACAAGGCGAAATAAAGGCGAAACGCTCCACACTATATGTGGAAAAAAACTTTTTCCACGAAAAAACCCTTTGTGTTTCGTCAAAAAACCGCTCTTGGCGAAAAAGATGACGAAACACGAAAAAGCTTGTTTCCACGAAACATTTATCGGCGAAAAACGTCTACACACTATCGTGAAAACAGGGGGAAACAAGGAAACACGAAACTGGAAACAGGAAAAATGGAATAGTGTGTAGCCGGCTTTATTCCAGATTTTATTACTTTGCCATGTTGATTAAATTTTTTTTCATTTACTTTGTTTTTAACTTGATAACCAGAGACCGGATTCCTTGGCACAAAAAAGTGAAAAAATCAGCATTGAAAACTTCATTTTTGGCATTATTCGGCAGTAACCTACAAAAACCCCTCAAAAGCAACAAAAAAGTAAAAAGGTAATGAAATTCTATTTCAGAGATAAAAAAAATACATTTTTATAAAAATTTATCATTACGCAGTATGAATTGTGCAGTTATGTATGAGAGTGAGAGCTGTCGATATCAGTTGCTAACTTCCTTGCTTGCATGATTAGGCTTGTGATTTTTCACTATCAATGATTTTATGCGTGATGCAGTGGTGAAAATTAGCAAAATCTGCCATTTTTGGCATGTTCTGGCATTTTCCCCATTTTTGGCATTTTTCTCATTTTTGGCATTTTTCGGCAAAATAAAAATTTTTTCCTGGGTTCTATTCCCCCCAATTCGTGTTCATATGTAAAAATTACCCTCCCGCCCCTTCAGGAACAAAAGTGACAAATGCCGAGGAATCCGGTCTCTATTGATAACAATATAATTTTGCAGCCATCTATTTCCGGGCAATGGGAACCGGGCAATGGGAACCAATGATTAATTTGAATTATGAATTTGTATTTTTGTAATTGCACACTGATGTGACCCACTGGAAAAATTATAGGTCACATCAGTGTCACAAAAGTCACATTTCTCCTCAACATGTGCGTCACATTGTAGATGTTTGCAGATTGGGAAGTTATTTCTGTCATAAAAACAGAAAATTAAACATGGTTCCTATTGCCCGGGTACCTGGTTCCTATTGCCCGGGAATTTTAGAAATAGTTCAAAAAAGGAAGGCTTAGAATATTCAATTTTCAGAGTGAAAAAATGTCTTGTATAGCCTACTACTGTATGTTAATGGATAGAGGAGGGTTTTTTCTTCAAAATGAAATCAAATTTAGGTTTCTAAGTATAATAGTTCCTGAAATACACATTTTTAACCAACAATGGTTCCTATTGCCCAGGTAACTGGTTCCTATTGCCCGGGCATTTTAGAAATAGTTCAAAATAGGAAGGGTTAGAATATTAAATTTTCATAGTAAAAAAAGTCTCGTATAGCCTACTACTATATGTTGATGGAAAGAAGAGGGTTTTTTCTTTAAAATGAAACCAAATTCAGGTTTCTAAGTATAATAGTTGCTGAAATACAAGATTAGAAAAAAAATTGGTTCCTATTGCCCGACCCTCCCCTACGCAGTAAATTTGACTGAGCATAATTTGCGCATTTATGTGACATTAAAAGATCATTCGTGAGAAAAATAATAACAGCTCATTTTTTATACGTGTCAAATAAACACACTTTAATCATATTGTAGGTCACTGACCCCGTGCAGGTAATTTATAAAATCCTGTCGACCTCACATTTTAACACAGGAGCCGTCTCGCCATCGTGCAATTCCTCGTCTAAAATCATTTCATTAATACTTTATTGATGGCGTCTCTCTCCGTGCTCCACTTTTCAAGCTCACCTCCGAAAAACCACCACCAAAAGCCACCCTTCTCTACGTACTCATCCTGTCACAGTCTACCAACTTCTACGACAAAGTTTAGGTTACTCACCAGCCTAGTGTATGCATCAGTTCGTTTATATCTATCTTCTTCCGGTAAGAGTATAGCTCTACAGTTCTTACCATTTTCAGTTATGAATTCCTCCCTCTTCTATTTACCCTCGAAATGCGCTAGAACGTTAGCTAAACGATAATTCAACACGTCAGGCACGTCGAGACGTCTGCGACGACCGCAAACGATGAATGATAATAATTAATCATTTTTAGCGAAAAGATGGGAGGAGCGGGCTGGAGATGGAATACTCCAACTTTCAAAGGGGGCAGGCAGCGATGGAGGAGCGACGAACAACGTTCACGCGGTCAGACAGCGAAGGAATTTTCGCGTTCGTGGTTGAACCACCCTTAGAGAATTCTGCCAGTCGATTCAGCTGGAGGAGAAGCACACTTCGTTGATGTTGACGAATGACCAGGATATGACCGCCATTAGATTTTGGCGAATGGCTTTCATAGTTAATCGAACTCTAAGCTACATGCATTATAGCTGTCTGAACGATGAAAACAGTTGACTGATGGAGAGGGGATGAGACTGAAAAATGTTCAGGTTTTGCAAACATATTTTGAAAAAAATGCAAAAAAAAAGGTTCGAAATTCGATGTTGACAGAAAAAGGCTATAAAATCATTTTTGGCAGTCTACTCGAGTGGTTCCATTAGCACCTCCAGAACTTCTTGCACCATTATTTGTGGCATCAGCAAAAAATAATTTCAGCTCAGCAGGCTAAAGAAATACGTCAAGTCATAGCGTACTGGGTAGCCAGCGCATCATGGTCTGCGAAACGTGTGGTGCAGAGCATAATATATGCACCATACGAGAAATTTTGTGTGGTGCAATGCATCACACAATGAATGGAGATGAATGGTAATGATTAATGAATACTTGAATGAATAAATAAATGTAAATGAATGTGAAACAATGTGAATGGATGTGAGTGAATTTAAATGACTTTTAATGAATTTAAATGAATGTAAATGATCAAAAATCGATTTTAAAATTTGTGCAAATTTCCGAATTTTCTCCGATGCAACTGAAAATAAAGATCTTCACGCATCAAAAAGAACCTAATTTAATTTCTCTAGCCAGTGGCGGAGCCAGCTTTTTTTCCTTGGATGGGGCACGAAAAATTAGAAAAAATTTCAACGTCCAAAATCGAAGGTGGTCGGATCCTTTTTACTCACTGACGACCCCCTCCCCTCCACCCAAAAAGAAACAAAAAACAAATTCGGATTATTTTTTTCAAAAAATTTTTCTTCACCACCCCGCTAAATTGCCATTGACGAGTCACTCACCAAAACCTAAAATTTTTTATTTAAAATCTATTAAATAATTTTTTCTTTTTCGATAATTTGCAATCTTTTTTCCTCCAGATTTTTCGTTCATTTGGGAAAAATTTTTGGGTAGGCCATGGTCCATCCAGCTCCCCCACTATAGCTCCGTCACTGACCCCAGCAAATTTTTCAAAGAAGTATAAATAAGAATTATTATACCTAAGCCTGTTTGCCCCTCAGTAATTGAAAAAATTTTCACATCAAAATGTTGTTTCGGGTTCTAATGCGACTAATTTGTGTTTTCTAGGTTAAATAGAAGCTGCATGATCATAGAATGAAAAGATTATGTTCAACTTTTAAATTTCTCCCCGTCAACGTTAATATCCTTATCGAAAGGAACAATATCGATTTAAAAATTTTTTAATTTACCCATTCCTGTAGGAACCACCTACATGTATACGTAATATTATTTCATTTTAAAATAATTACCACCTCCCCCCCAACTAAGTAACTCAATATAACAAAAGCAAAAATATGCATAATTACTCGTATATAGGTAGGTGCGAAGAAAATTTTTAAAAAGTATTGGAAAAAAGTTTTGATTCCTCCATTTCTTAAATTCTTTCATCTTCAAACTAATCCATCCTTTACTGCTGCTAAAATTCATTTATAAAAGTTTTTTCCCCACAAAATAGTAATTCTTTGTCGTTTATTATTTTGACAGTTCGATAAATGGAAGAGTTCGTACTCGAGGGATGACTGCAGCTGACCACTAAAATGAGCGGAAGGGTAGGAAATGGAGGAAAAGGGAGAAACAGTCTGCAGCCATTCTCGTGCAAAAACTATGGAAAGGGACGCAGTCAACAACCAGACTTAAGAGAATACACTGTACAGGTTTAGGTGCAAGGGGGTCTGAGGGAGTGTATTGAGGTGATTCGTGTGTTCGTGTGAGTATAGTTCGTCGACCTAGAATTGGCTGGAGGCGATGTGTTTACATTATTACTCGTACAGCCCCTCTTAGCTGGCTTTTGCGAACCACCCCCTGCAAAGGCCCCCTGTCAGTCGTTTATTTCTTCTCGCAAATGACCCTCTTCCTCACTTCTCGTTTGCACGTTCTAGCCGAAAATGCTTTTTCCTTTACTTTTTATACGTTTTACTAGTACTTTTTTTTTGCCTTTGCCCTGTCTGTCTCAGTGGTTCCACTCACTCTCAGCCACTCTTCGCTGAGTTTAAAAGAAATACGAGGAGGTCGTTGCACGTTTGCAATGGCGACGCAGACAACGGCATTGAGGGCACGCCGATTTTAGTGCTCCGCCAGCCCTTAAAACCCTTTCTGTGCTCCTTTTAACCACCATTTTACTTCAGTGGAAACGAGTCTGGCTGGCACATCGTGCAGTAATATTCGTCAGTGATGAAATCCTATAGCGTAGCCCGCGTTGCCTAATTTTTGCTGGCTGAAGCTTCGCTTAAGATTTTAAGAATAGAGATAGAATATTTTTGCAAGGCTGACTTATAATGAAAAGGTATATTACTGAAAATGAGTCGTAAGTGAGTGTTTGCTGATGAATAAGCTGTGAGTGAACACTGAAAAGAATTTCTATGTTGATTTTTAAAATTTCGATATAGAAAAACTGGAATAATTTGAGATTTGTAGCAGAAATTGCTACAAAAATAGTAATATATGGGTATTATGTATTATCTAAGATAGTTAAAAGTACTAAAAATATTAATTATTTACAATAAATAGTGATTTTCACAACTGTGATGAGAAAAGTTATTACTCTGTTAGTAATTAATACTATTCATTTCTCTCAGTGAAGCAATACACAAGTCATGCAGACTTACTTTTTGACCTACATATAAAAACTAAATCCAGCATTGTCTTCTCGATAATTTGCATAATACTGGATTTCATTTTGGCTCGGAATAAAATTTTTTTCGATTGAAACAATACACAGACCAACTATTTGTAAGAAGTCGAATAGTGTATCAAGAGAAGCTTACTGGGCTCGTATTTCTACCACTGCATTTGTGGATTTTCTCGTTCCAAAATTTGTTATTAACTGTTTCATATCAAGGCATTCTATCTTTTCAATATCCAGGTTTTCTTCTTGCAAAAATACGTAAATGAAAATAAAATGCAAGTTGAATGTTTTTATATAATATGTATATGACACTTACGAGAAGACCGAGAGAAATGAATAATATTACGAGTAGTTACAAACAAAATATAGTAACTTTTCTCATCACAGTTATGAAAATTTCTATCTTTTTGTAATTATTATAGTGTAATATTTATGGTACTTTTTACCATCGCTGATATTTTACCATTTTTGTAGTAATTTCTGAAACAAATCTAGACGTGGACGGATTATAATTTGATTTTCAGGCAATTTAACGGATTCACGGATTGACGGACTATACTCCGGCCATTTCGGAAAGCCGGATTATGTGCCGGATTATTCGCACGTGCCGGATTGACGGAATCCCTCCACACTTTTGCCGGATTGACGGATTGATTTTGCCCATAGGAAGAATTGTTCCAGTTTTCCTATCCAAATAGTAAAAATAACAATTGAAATATTTTCAGCGTAAAAGCCGTTTGAAAAAATTAAATTTTTTTCTCCTCTGCTATCGGTTAGAAAAATTCAATTTTCAAGTCTCATTTCTTCTTTTTAGCTGGTTTTTTAGAGAATTGTCTTTCGATATTATTTACTGAATTTGACAACAGATTGTAATACCATCAATGGATTCAAATATATTTTTCTGAAAAAGTAATTTTGTTAGAAATGGCATTAGACCCATTATACAGTCTGATGAACAATGCAATAATAGTACAATCCAGGTAACCATCACCCCATAAAAATTCAGCATGAAGGTTTTCTCTGTACCACGAGCAAATTAAAGTTTATATTAATATTGAGTTACCATTTTTAGTCGTTGTAAAATTGATACAGGAGAAAATCTCAACATTTTTATTCTGAATATTTTCAAAATGACGTCTTCACATTTTACGAGTATTCGGTATTTAAAAAACAACTGTTTTTCTCTCAGCATTATCATCCTAGCCTTCTCCCACATTCCCTTTGCGATGAAAAACAGACAAGTTTAAGAAATTTTAGAACAAGTATCGCTATCTATGGGAAATTCACTAAAACTGAATGCAGGTGCTCGTGAAAACTTCATTTTTACAAAAGGTGCACAACTTCCCAAGAATTATAAATTGTGCCATTTCTTTATCAACACTGATTTACTTTTTGAAATTCGCAGTAAACAGCAGGTTTTTAACCGAATAATTGAATTTATTTGAAATGAAATTATGGGCGGATAATCTACTTTTACATTCTGATAATATCAATCAAGCAGGTACGAGAATTTCTGGTTTCGTAGAGAAAAGTCACAAAAAGGGAATAATAAAGTTTCCTACATATAAACTGATTACTCCATTTTATCGCACAATATTGACCGGAAGCTTATACGTACTTATCGAACTGATTTTATATCAGTTAGACTTCATGCAGTGGTTGATTATTATTCAAAATTCGATGAGGTTATTCAAGGCATTCTGCAATTATATAAGGTTGTTTTATAGTGATAGAAGAAATCAACAGCCCCGAAATGTGATATTTTCTCTTGTTACGCCCTTATATTTAAACTATAATGTTGTTTCAGATAATCTCACTACCTTCTCCCCTCTAGCCAACAATCACTTCCATCTCAGCCTCTCAAAAATGTTTTATTCAACATCTAAATGCATGTACCATGATCCAACCCTATGGGCAAAATATTTTGAAAACGGATCCGTTTTATTCCGGGTTATAATCCGTTTCTGGATTATAACCCGGAATTTTCCTGTTTTCCGGCTTCTAAAACGGATTTCGAACGGATTGTAATCAGTCTTGCCGGAAATGATTCCGGATTATTTTCCGTGAAGGCTGTTTTGGCCCGGGTTATAATCCGTGAAACCGTTTCGCAAACGGATTTAGAAAAATTTCCCAAAAATTATCACGGATTATAATCCGGAAATCCGTTTTACAAACGGATTTGGAAAAATAATCAAGATGACAAAAATAACTGCAAATTTTCAGATCCGATGGTCGAAAATATAAACGGACTGAAAACGGATAAAATTCTCATTTTCCGGATCATTTTCTCATTTTTTGCCCATCGGGAATAATTCGTTAAAAAATATAATAGCCTACGTACATATATATTTAAAAATTATTTGAACTTTCAACTCCATTTTCTCTAAAATGGGTTATGAAAAATTTTGGTACTTTGTCAGTTGCGTCCGGAAAACGCTCTCTCCCAGCTTCACCATATTGTCTTGAATGAATAATTCATTGAGGATTGGTTGGGCTGTTGAAGGAGGAGTTTGCATTTTGATATACGTTATCTCTTGGACTTCAAGTAATGCATCAAGTAACTGATAAATGTGAGGGTGGTTGAGGTATAACATTTTACTCAGCATAGACACCAATTTCACTAAATAATACGAGTAGAGACAAACTAATGTGGAATGGCAGGTTGAAGCAGAGCTTATAATCGTAGATAAGATGTAGGTATCGAAACTATTCTTCCTCTCTCAAATATCTGTTAAATGTTTCCAGTGAAAATTATAGGCATTTAACACAACTCACACAGTTCAGCGGACGCAACTCATAACATCTCACAGATATTTTGCGGACGCAATTAACCTATCTGAAAAGTTTGTCCAACCAAATGGGACGCAATTGGCGCTCAACCAAAATTTTATACCTCAGTCAATTTTTAAACGATTAAGGAGAGTTTTTCAATATCAATTTCCTCTATCAAAAGCAATATCATATCAAATTTTTCTGACTCAATAGGTGCCATTTTACAGATCATATATCACATAAATAACTTGAAAAATACTCGCACTAGCTCCTGTTTTTAGGTTGGTAAAAAACTACACTGGCCCACGAAAATTTCTATTTATTTTCCCGAGAATAAGCTGTACCTTCTCCTCCCCGTAAAGGCGTAGAAACCCAATTCGTGGAAATTCGACGTCTATTGGTTCAAAAGGCCAAAAAAGGAAGAAAAATAAAAGTAAAGAAAAACAAAGTAGCCGAAAATATCGAACGCAAAGACGAAGCTCGTAAAAGTTTTATTTTCCCTCGACGATTCTTTGCCGCAGACAGTAAAATTTATTAACCGCCCGAGTCTGCCAGATGTTACCAAAATTTTAGCTCGAAGATATTCTCAGCTCTTGCCCCTCCCTAACCGCAGTCTAAACGCCGACGACCGCGAATTTTTATTAATTCGTGAAAGCAGCCGTGGAAAAAGTCTATATTCGTGTGCTTTTGCCCTTTTACTGAGGCATGTGACTCTATTGTTGGAAACGAGGGTTTTCGAGGTTTGTCGAGGCCCACCTCGTAATACAACGCCTGAACTTCTAGTGAAAATACGAAATGAAAAAAAAAAGTACATAGAACTCGGTAAACGATAGTACTGAATGAAATTTATTCCACGTGCGAGGTACAACGAACTTTGGTAATGTAGATAAGACTTACTGCACCCCCCTTTCGTAAGCATTTTCGTGTGGCATTTTCAGAATTAAAGGGAATTCGTTGTTTTTGTCTTGAGCAATATAGCCTCAGGAGTTTGTTCGGTGCTTTTAACTGTGCAACGGCACGTTTTCCAAACACGAGCAAATGACCTTTGCTGTAAAAACTGGCAGCGGATATTTTTCTCTCGCAGACTGGTGCTTTATTTAATTGAAGCAAATACATTTTATGAAATGTAATTTATTTTATAGCCAGACGTATTTATAAAATGACGTTCCCAACCAAGTGAAAATCTTGTACCGCATTTTCAGAAGTGCCCAGTTCACGTTTTTGGTAATCAAAAATGAAAATTTTGTCGTATAAAGGCCCATAGCCAGAGTAAATTCCCAGAGTCGGCTAACTGCAGGCCACGGAAGGAAGTATTTCTTTATGTGATTAAAAAATATCGTTAAATGGGCTTCTTTTCTTGTTTTAGAATTCCAAAAAAATTGGGCCCCTGGCTCCACCTGGCTACGGGCCTGGTCGTATGTTACACTCAATTTTGTGACGAAATTTACAAGGGTAGCAAGTTGGGGGATGCAAGGATGCACGTGCCCCACCTGAAAATGTTTTGCACCGCCTGAGAAAATTTTAAAACAAAGTAAAAGTCCTATCACCGAGGGGGGGGGGGTAGGAGCTTCACATTTGATTTTTGAAAAATTGTGGAAAATTTTCCAACTGTTTGGCAAACCAATGCACCATCTAAGAAAATCAAAACGTTTGCAACCTATGACTATTTACACCAGTGTTTTACATAATAGCTGATTAATAATTATTTCTTCTCCAGTTACAGTACAGCAAACAATTTTTCCCTTCAGTGTGAAGAAATTCGAGTGAACTATATTAATGAAAATGTTTCCAAATGAAAAGTTAATCTTCATTGAACCGTAATGCTTTAACAAAATTCATCAGAGCAAACGCAAAAGGAAAGACGTAGCATCGTCAAAGAAAGAAAATCGATTGACAAGAGCAAGTTTGCTCGAAATTTCGGGACGTAGGTATCGATTTTTTGGGCCGGGAAAGAAAGTATAAATGCTTTGCTCTCTTCCTCTCCTTTTATTTTTTCTTCTTTTTAATTTAACGAGTCGAAAAAATTAACAAAAAGACAGTAAGTATATACGTTAGAATCTAATTTTATAATTGTGCTCTTTATGTTATTTTGAGTGCGCCACCAGCTTGTATATATTTACCAAAATTGGCAAAGCAGAAACCATCTCGGTTCAAATTGTCTCCAAAATGTAATCTTTCTATTTTTTAAATAGTGTGCTGTAAATTCCTTCCATAGCCCTTGGTTGAAACTTTTGAGTAAATATTTTATCACTTATTTACTAATTCTTTATTATTTCTTAAAAATTGTATAATTTAAAAAAATAATAATTTTTTCATGTTATGCTAAATTTAACTCTAGTATAATTTTGCAGCATATACAACGTCAGAATTCTTTAGACAATTTTCTCGCAGTATGACCTACCTTTTAGAAAATTTTCAAGTTATCCATATTTATATGCAAATAAATTGACTTTTATAGCATAAAATTTCAAAGAGAAAATGGGGCTGATATGGTCAGGTTTGGCCGAAATATTTTTTTTTTAAATTCGTACTGCAGTATTTTCTCTTTGAAAATTTAATATACAAGATACTCAGCAACACGTCAAATTAAAATACAATTTTAATTCTATTAAAATTTAAACTTACTTTCTTGTCCGATTCAACATTCTAATGTAAAATCAAGAAATTCTACATCAATATGTATTTTGCGCTGCACTTCCTTGATTTTTTCATTTCAGTTTGTAATTTTAGACAAACACCTTTTCCCCCATTTTTCTTCAATAATTTTACTATTTTTAAGCTGTAGTGAGAGTATTAAAGTATTTCATCGCGCGACTAGTAAAATGAAATCGGCATCTATAAGATCGTTTTCTATCAAAACGAACTTTGTCTCACTAATTGCATACTGTTTCGCCGTAAATACGTATCGAACCAACTGACTACCAAATCATATATTATTTTCGTTTCTGTTTCTCATAAAAAAAAGCAAATGAGAATTCGTTCTTCTCATAAGATTAAATAAATTAAAAATATTGTTTTGCAAAAGTTTTCCTAATTTTCTGATAAGGGAAAATATTCTGATGATTTTGAAATGCAGAATCAAGAGAATAACTTTGAATTATGATCGAATTCACAATATTATTATATACGTAAACGTTCGATTTTCAACATTTTGTCTCAAAATTTTTTTCTTCAAAAATTTTAAATAAATTCATTTTATGAGCTTTTATCAGCCCAACCCATTGAGTTTTGAAACTAACCATTTTTTTAGGGGGGGGGGGGGGGGCAGAAAATTAAACTATTCAGCAGCAATTGAACATCTTGGCTCTTAAAGTGGCAAAGAGTCAAAATGGAATGTCCTAAAATTAAAAAAAAAAACTACTCATCAAGTATCTCTGAAATGGAAGAATTTATGGACGTGGAGTTTGTAACAAAACACTAATTGTATACTGTGGAATAAACCTCAGTTTTGAGACTTGACCCCTTACAAAACTCAATGTTAAGAAAACTGTAAATTTTTGTCAGTAAATGAAAATGAATTTTTTAATTAAATCGCCTAAGATATTTTTAGGAGCTCCGAATTCAAAAGTATAGTTATATTTTTAGTATCACTTTTTGAAGGACTAATCCAATCAATTTCAATGTTGTCTATTGTTATACGTATAGATTATAGATTTGAAAATTAGTTAGATTTCACCATTTCAGCTAGAACCCTCATCTGTGACGAAAATATGACTGAAAATAACTACAATCAAACACCGAGCGAAATGAACAGTATTAATTATATAACAGAATAGTAATTTTTCTCATCACAGTTGTGAAAATTACTGTTTCATATTACTATTTTTGTAGTAATATGAAACAGTAACATGAACTGTCCCAGTTTTCCTATCCAAATAGTAAAAATTACCGATGAAATTTTTCACAGTGAAGAAACCACAAAAGCACCCGGTTGTCATTTAGCAGAAATTAATCTTTAGTAGTCAGTTCTAATACTTCTACTCAATGTGACATTTTCGCAAATCCACTTTTGGGAACTCAGACGTTCAATTAAGGAAAACCACTTAGCCCCGCATGCCTCCTCTACATTTATTAAAAAACTCAGTTTCGACTTTCGACCCTAACACTAAAGCTGTTTTTCCATCAGATACTTAGCTATTCTTTCCATGGCCTCAAATGTCAGTGGAAACTCGCTGTAAAGGCTGCGATTAGAAAAAAGTCCCGAAATTTTGGCACCCTTTTGCCGCTGCCGCCATCAGTGCCTCCCCAACCAATTGACGACCTCGTCGAATTTCCACAAAGTTCACGAGCTGCGAGCATCGAAATTCGTGGGATGAGGTTCGACCTGAAACTCGTGCCTAAAGGTCGAACTTAGAGGAGAAGAGTTAAAAAAAAAAAGACGGCGACTGCGAAACGTTGTAAGTGGTGCTCGAATTTAATGGCCGTATCGGCTAACCCCCTGCAACCTTCCCACACGTTCGACTGAACTCGTGCATGGCCTATTTTTTAAAATTTTCCCTACAGCCCCTTGATTTGGGCTGCACTGTGAGAACCACTGATGACACGAGCAATGACAAGAAAGTGAGTGTGCGTGTAGCTCAGCGCTCGTGTATTCGTGTGCATTTGTATTTTTGGAAAATACACACACACACACACACACACACACCCACACACACTTCAAAGCAGCGTATACGCGTACAGGCTGTATTTGTATGTTTCGGAAAATTCGGCCGGTGAGGCATAGGCAACAGGGTGAATTATGAGAGGGGGTGCAAAAGAGTCATGAAAGTATGAGGATGTTGCAGAAGGGTGGTTTCATGTGTTCCACGTCCTTGAACGAGACTGTCTGAAGTGTCTGGTCCACCCTCGCCACCCTTATACGCCATTTTGTCGGCCGTAAAATGCGAAGAGGCGCGTTATGTAGGCCTGTAGAACGGCGTAAAGCCCACCGCATTGATTTTTCTTTGTCGAAAAATTTTCGCCTAACAACGGCCGCGGTCAAGGTCGAACGTTCCTATTCTAGAAGAAGCAAAGCCAAAGAAAGTCAATTTTCAGAGAGCTGAACCATCGAAAAGAATAAAACAGTTAAAGGGCACGGGAAAGCATAAAGCTTACACGTGCACTCCTTTATTTCGACGTAATTTCTGGAAAATTTTTCGTCAATAATTTTCTTCCTTTTTGCCTATAAATGAAAAATGTTATTGATTTGAAGAGTATAAAAGTTAAGAGACACCAAGCGAAAAAAATTGCTCCGGGGTGAATGCAAAAAATTCAAATGAGGGGGAGGTGGAAAGAGTTGAATTCGAATATAAGGGAGTATAGTTTTGCAAACGCGTTTATACGTGCCTGCGAAAACTAAATAAAACGTCGGCTAATTTATGGCGTGAATGTCATACACGTGTTTGTAAAACTTTGGCAGACTTCAAATGAAATATATCTGTATAAGTAAAAGCTTGCATAAAACTTGAATCTGGAGTCGGTGTATCCATTAGAGCTGTGAAATACCCATAAGAGAATAATTTTACGGTAAAATGCGTTAGAGTGTTAAAATGATGCACTAAATGAAAGCCAAAAAGTGGAGATAGAACGAAGTTGAAAATTGAAGAAATATTTCAGGTCAACGCCCTCTACGCTCTCTTTGAAGGTTTCCAAGACTTGGACATTTATAATTTCGTTCGATTAATTGATCGAAGTTGAGTAGCCATTTTCCGTGGCTCAGTTAGATGGGTGACCGTTTCATTTTTCCTTCTTAGTGGATTTCTATTTGGGCTCGGGAGCTGCTGGACTATTGTTAATGGAGGGTACTTATTAACTAACATTTGTACGCAAGTAAACTAAAAAAAAATTTCCCGCAATATTGTTTCAGTTTTGTGTCCATTTTTCGAAATTTCCTCGATAATTGATACAAGAAAAGTCTAGTTGAATAGTATGTAAGTATTTTAAGTACCTACCTGTTATATTGAGAAATTAAAATAATTTGAAGGAAAAAAAAATTACTGTTAAATTCAAAAAATACATTACACAGCTTTAACTTGACATAGGTATAATATGTACTTTCTAAATAAAAATTGAATACAAAAATTACAAAATAAGAATCTAAAAACGACGCGATGAATACACAAAAAAAAAATAATAATAAATAATTAATTTATTATTTATACGAATTAGTTTTATATCTACATTTTATTCTTTGGCGAAAAACAAGACTTGAAACTATACGAAAAAAAATAATAAATTTAAAAAATAGAATAAAAAATGGCGAGAATCTGAGTGGGTCTTTCCAGAAACCTCATATGCTAATGCGGAATCTATAATTTATCAACAGAAAGAAAATAAAATATTATCATACAGAAGTATAAATTAAAAAGCCAGTAAGATATTATTATATGACGAGTATAAAAGCCAGTTAAAAAAGTGAAACAAGAGTCGTGTATAACCTTTGCTTCGGTACTTGATCAAAGGGTATTTTTCATTCTTCACTTTTCAAAAAATTGCAGTTGCACTCACACAATACTTTATCAGCAAAAAGAAAATAAAACTATCACTTTCTTTCCGCTCGATTGCATATTTACTGCGCAAACGCATAGTTCAGGCTTGAAATTGGTACATCAAAGTTCCATTTTCAAGTTGTGAAGAATAAAAATATACTTTTTTTAGATTCAAAAATGCATCATTGTATAGAGAAACAGAAAATGAGGTAGATCACTTTTTGAAAATACAAATATAGGTCTACAATAAGTATATGTATAAAGAAGCATAAATTAGAAGAGAGTAGAGAAAACCTCAGAATGTTGATGAAAATGAATTGTCATATGCACAAGTCTTCGAAAACATTTTGGTGCCACAAGGTTTTATTGGTGCTACAATGACGTGGAGTATAAAATATAAATGAGATGCGATCTATGAAAAATTACACTTACGTTGGCCAATAATTTAATGAGAAACAAGCTAAAAATGATTGTTAAGTGAAAAACTGACACAATCATATACCTTTGGCAATATTTTGGTAGTCACACCACCAACAAATTTAATTTTGCAACAAGAATTTTATTTCAAGCTACAGAATCTTATTTCTCAACGATGGTTGCATTTGGTAACGTAGTATTTTCACTGTAAGTAGCTTAGGACATATTGTTATTGAACCTTAGTTTTTATCCCTTTTTCGCATATCACTTTTCATATGAAAACATAATTTTTTTCATTTTTTGACCTGATAATTATTTTCTGCTTATTACTTAAAATATTATCGGCTGATTTAAAGTACTTTTCGATAAATCACCTCAAATAACACAGAAACATATACAAACATGCCCAAAAACATCCGCTTTTGGCTTGCAAAAAATGAAAACCTTCCGTTTATACCATTTTGCTGAGAGCTTTAGAAAAGTCTGCTAGACTGTAGAATTTCATCCTTCAATTTCGCAGTAAAATTCACGCTCACTAAACTAACACGATTTTCTTTCACCGAATATTGGTTCAAGTATAAATTGGATTGCCTTTACTTGTAGTCTGCTCTGTAGAAAATACGAGGGTACGGAGTACAAAGTACGAACTGCGGAGCGAAGGAAAAAAAGTGGAATAACTTTTTTTAACTGTCTCAAACCAGACTCGTAGTCTTGCCTTCTCATTTTATTTACTACTCGTACACTATCGCAAGATTGCAAGATTCTTACAATTTCCTTTTTTTCATTCCCTTCAATTTTTTCGCCTTTTTCTAATTTCGTATTTTCTCCTTTCTTGGGTATACGAGTACACAATTTTATCTCATCGATTATTTAGACTGCGCGTTGAATGACCGGCCAAGGCTGTTTCCAGACCTACCGCACGTTTTTTCAACCCCTTTGCCTTCTCATCCTGCTTTCGTCTCGACACTCCGTCCACCCCACCCTTTCCACTCAGCAACTTCAATCCTCGCCACCCTAAAAATCACTCTTTCGTGCCTCGCATTTTCGCATTCCCGCTGTGCTGCCGCTGCTTCCTTTGCAAATGCCGTCGCCTTTGCAACCTATTTTCTCCGACAAAATAATCCCTCGAGGGCTTTTCCTAATGTAGAATACCGTTAATGATATTTCGCTGCTAGAAAATTATGGAATTTTCCAAAAACGAGGAATTGTAGAGAATTTGTTGTGTATAGAGGTGAAAACTTTTGCAGCAGGATTGTACTAATGAAGGAGGTATTTTCGTGCAGCTTTTTCGTTGCTGCGGTTTGGAGAGAAAAAATGAGAACTGAAATGGTGGTAACACTGACTGAGTGAAAAGAGAAGAAAATTCAACTGTCACGAGTATAGTCAATTTAACAACGTTCGTTAGACTGAGCAAAAGAGGAGGAAAGTTCAATGAACGAAATTTTTGATTATCAGAATTCAGGAAACGACGCAGCCAGACACGCCTACAGCTGCAGAGGGCTGCTCAGCTCAATCTTGGTTACATGATTACATCGTATTGTGCAAGTAGGAAGACATTTTGCGACACTGTAAAGGTTAGTCGAGGACGCTGCCATAAAATATATTGCTGTGGGTATAGCTTGTCATTAATAATTTTATGGTTGATATAGAAAAAACTGAACATATTTAAATTGTGCTCCTGTATAAGTTTTTATTCAACTTACGACTGCTAATACCTTTTGCTTGCTACAGTTCTGGAAAAGTATACTTTATAAGCTAGGATTTATTAAGCACTCCGGAAGTACCTTGGCACACCGTCGATTTTTGGTAATATTTTACAACATTTGTATAGCTTGGCAGAACAGAGGATATACTTTCATCATTATCGTTAAAAACGTGATATGAAACAACCAAAATTAAAAAATAATAATTTCACACTAAGGTCATTTTTTGCTTTAGATTCTCATTATGAAATCAGCAGTACTTCCTTAAGCAATGAATTGGGCCTAATATTGATGTTTCTTTCTTCTGAAACTTTGTTTTCTTGTCTTTTTTTTGTTGTAGAATAGGTATAAAAAAGTTAAAAAAAAGTTTGCATCCTTAGGTCGTATTTCTACTTCGGATCCGACGTATACTCTACAAATTGTTAAGATTATGCGAGTAAAGTGACTTTTTTTCAGAAAAAAAATTCTTCTGACAAGGAAAGTAAAGTATGATAAGTGTACATCGCCGACTAGGACGCAACCCTGCATAACTTGTGCGCCATGGTGGTTGTATTTACCCAGTTGCGTGTTTTTTTCCCCAGTCGGGCATAAGAAGCCCACTGTGGGGCAAAAGACGCCGACAGTTAAAGTGATGAGTCGGAGTGGTGAGCTGGTTTAAATTATATTCGAATTTTGATATACTGCTGAAAATAATTAAAACATCCACGTGAAAAGTTTCTGGCACTAATTCTAATTGCTATAAAGTTACTGATTCACATCCAAAAAAATTTCCTAAACCAAATTCTTCTCGCCTAAATGTAACTTGAAAACCAGATTTTATTCAACCCCTGTATCAACTTCAAAAATATCAGACAATCCACTCGTAATATCGCAAAAATTTCATGAAAGAATGCCAACAAAATTTATTGCTCGGAAAAAAAAAGCGAGTATGAGAAAATATGACAAAAAATGAAATACATTCTGCTTAAATTGGCTCGATTATAGTCAGCTTTGTAAAACCAACAGGGACTGCGGGTTGACTTTAATCTGCCACAATGTAAGAATGAGAGAGCTTTGAAGAGAAATCTAGGGCTTGCGAGGAAATGGTGGGGATGAACGAGAAACCACATCCTACAGCTCGAATACGATGCACATACCCTCATACACATTCCATTTAGTTTACGCCGCTGAATCCCCAAAGCCGTATCAACTAATAAAATAAATAACGAGGCGAGACTGAAACTAGTCTATGTCACCTCTATACGTTCTCCCCTTCTCACTCCTTCAATATCGTGATGCGACTATACATTTTCGAAAACCCTCCCTTGCTATCCGTTTCATAGTCTCTCCTCCATTTCACTCGACTCTTTCCCGTTCTTGCCTCTTCTATACAACCTACCCCCACACTTCCTACCCCCTACAAAGCTACAAATAACGATGCGTTGAACGATTACACCATCCCTCTGTCTGACAGCCTGTGACCCATCAACCCCCACCCCCCAAATTCGTGCACGGTAACTACGCTTCGTACCCCCAACCACCCCCCTTTCCGGCATGTGACAGATTCTATCTTCGTGTTGTGTGCACAACGTAATGTACGTGTCCCTTATTAGTGAAACGCGTCTTCTATTTCCCACTTGAAGGCTTGCTGTTGTTTTTCAGTTTTGTTTTACGTGTTTTTTTTTTTCAGTCGGGGTTTTTCTCTTCTCTTTTTTTTCCATTTCATACCGACTTACGGTTCGACGAGGATAATGTCCTCTTTCTAACCCCCCTCGGTACCTGCTTTCTGTCTAACCCCCATCGATACCACTAACCCCCTATCTTTTCCACCCCTTTCTGTCTAACCCCTTGATACCGTAACTGTGCAGCCCCCCTCTGTCTATGTCTAACCGCCTCACCTCCAAACACCTTTTTAAATACCCGTTATTTGTTCGGCACAGGACTTTAACCTCGGCGCGTCAGCTAAACTTTTTCGATCCTGTTCACGTTTTTAAACTAGAGACCATTTTTTTTTTCTTCTATTTTTCCAACTTTTTTACTTGCTACTTTCACGAAAGAGAAAAGTTTATTTTTTCGAAAAGCGGGGGGGTTAGGTTACCGGAGATCCTAATTTACTTCGAGGTTTACGAATCTTTTTTTAGTATACGAAGTACGGGAGTTGGAAATTCTAACAGTCTTGAAAGATGCTTTAATTCCAGACTTTCTCCAGTTACATACAGCGGAAAACATGAACACGAGGTTGAAAAAATAAAAATACCTGCGTATCAAAGCTTTAGTAGAACAAGACGCTGCAAGTTACATACAAAGAACGAACAATTTTTACTCGAGTCTCAATTTTACTTTGAGGAAAATGTGTACCTATTTGAGAGAAAATCAAAAATGTGATATGTTTCTGAGTTAAGATTGATGGAAAAAAGGAGTTTAAATAAGAACAGAGCTGTACGAAAAGTGGATAAGTCCACTTTTTCAAAATTTTCAGGAAAGCAAAAAAAAAAAAACACTTTAATGTCTCACAGCCTTCTTATATAGCACTTCAACTTTGAAGTCTGCTTTCTCACTTATGCTAGCGTTTGGGGAAATAATATTTCTACAATAAGTAGGAATTAGTGTATACAATTCCATTTTTGGAAGAAGTCGACTTGTCCACTTAAATTTTTTCATTCGGTTTCTTGTTATAACGAAAGTAAAAGCCTCATCAATGTAGAATTTTGTACAAAAATAATCTCATTTTCTTATTGAGATTATTTTATACTTTCGCTTCGCATAAAACAATGTATTCGTAGATTATACGAGTATTAAGTATGCTGAAAAACGAATATAAAATGAAAGTCTAAATCTATTATGATGATGCGAAGTTATTATTCATTTCTTTTTAAACTTGGCATTTCGGGGCAAATCTTGATATTTGATGCGAGTTATATAGGCTTCTGATTTTAAAATATTTCAATATTCTTGCGTATAACTTCAGCAAATAATCTCAAACTCGATTTTTCCAACTAATGGAACCTTATCGTAGAGTACATCACCATGAAGTAGGTAACGTCATCTATTTTGTTTTTTTAAAGTGTACTTATAAAACAGCAATGAATAAGGCAAATAATGTGATAACAGGAATCTTCATTCATTTTCTCAAGTGAATCTGGGCAATAGATCAGAGCCATTAGCAGTATGTGTAGTCATAATTAGAAAATAAAGAGCCCTGGGGCTCTGAGAGTATGTTACCTACCCCAATACCGATAACACATTTTGTGTTAACTTTGAAATTCTATGAATTTACCACATCGACATTTGGTCTGAAAGTAACTTATAAGTTCCGTTATTAAGGCTGTCATATATGTAGGAGAGTTCTTATTTAAAAATTCATCTATAGAGTATTGTGATCCAAAGTAGGCACTTTCGACTTTCTTTTCAACTTATGGGTATAAAGAGACCTCACCATCTCGAACTGTACACATGAAATGTCTCGATACAATATAAATTCTCTGTGGAAAATATAACAGAAATAAAATTTGATGTATAAAATAAATAAAATAAAACTTTCATACCAATTTTCTCATTCTTTCATTTAAGTGAACACATTATCAGCTACTATAAAATTGAAAATCTTTCACCTTAACCACGCTATAGAGGAACGGAGAAAATTATATAAGAGGTGGTACATTAATTCGATAATAAATATTAGAACCGCAGAAAGGGGCTAAGATGGGAATGAAATGGGGGAAGGAAAAAAGTGATTTCCTCTATTTTTATGTTTCTCATCGACTACTGGGTGTACATTGGGTGTATTAAACTAACCTAATAAAGTCGTTATATTAACTACCTGACTATAATTCGGTGGTTTCTAATTTTTTTACTACCGTCGTCGTGGTCGTTGTTGTGGCTCTGGACGCAGTACCCGTGACGGCGTTATTTATTTTCAAGACGCCATTCGACTTCGAAGTAGTCGTCCCATTACAGTGAGAAGTACCATTGCTGGTAATATAAATATTCTGATGGCAATGGCCATTTTGGTTCAGATCATTTTGGCCACCGTTTCTCATAAAAGAGGCTACTGTACTTTGTATGGTAATGTCTTTGGCTTGACTGTAAACATATAAAATGGACACGAACAAAGTGATTAGATTATTGACGTTATTTCAATTAATTTTATAGCAGCTTTGTTGAGAAAAAAAAAATGATGAGTATCACAGTTACTAAACTCAAAAATGTTTATTAAAATCTATGCTTGAAATGGCTTCAGTTATGTAAAAGTTTCAGCTTTAGCCATATTGGTAAAACATCAGGTACGAATAGGCACCAAAATAGAGCTGATTTTCAAAAACCCACAAAAAGATACTTCGTAACATTTTAATGGCTCAGTATGTACAAGATTGCCCCTCAGTTTTCTTTCACTGAATTATTATACTAGAAGGTTTCATTTTTATACAAATAACACCCAGCTTCTTTCCATCTAACGTAGCCCGAAGGTTTTTTTTTTTTTTTCCAGTAAAAGCTGCGAAGAAATCAAGAATACTACATGAATTTTACCGATAAGTGGAGGGGGAAAGATCCATGTTTGTTTTAAAGAGATTTTCTTGAATCTTTCAGAATATCTTACCTAGTAATACAGGGAATGTTTGATCCGAATTCCTCTGTGTTTGTATGAGAAACGACGTTTTCATCAAGAGAATCTCGTTCGGACGTTTGACTGCAAAATATTTAAGATTAAGAAATTATTGAACCGCTTTCATAAAATCTGCATTCATAGTTTTTTTTGTTAATGTGTTTACATCTTTGTTTTCACTTTTCGTTACATGGGAGTAAAAGAAATTTAACACGAAGTTAAAAATCGATAGTCGATATCGAGAATATGTAGGGCAAAACAGTAGATTATGCATGCGTCATTGTTAGTTGTCACCAAATGGTTCTTACCAATAATTTCTTGATGAATTTTCTTGGTGGGTTGTTAATCGTTGTCAATTTTCCTATTTTCATAACTGTATTATTGTGGTGATTTTTTGCGCATTACATTATCATGAACGATGTTAATACATTAAAGATGTAACAACAGGCATAAACAAAAAGTTACAGTTTTTTTTTAAACATAAAAGTTAAAACTCACCTAAGAGAGTCGTCGCCCTTGTACCATTCATTCTCGTAGGCTTGCATCCACATAGGATTGGACCCCTCAGTACTGTGGATATTTGTATTTGGAACCCGACCAGTTCCATTGGTGGTTCGTGTGAAGTTTGAATCCGAAGACCCTGAAGCAAAATAAACACATTGATATTCCAGTTTTACTCAAGTGACCCATAAAATTCATTTTCTCTTAGTACTGTTTGGTTGCTTTTACAGAATTTATCAGAAGAGGAAAACTAAAATTATTGTTAACAAAATAAAAATAGTTACTACTTTATCTGTACTAGGAGTGAAATATAAATTAATTCGAACCAGAAAAAAATGTAAAAATATTCATAAGCTTTATTTTCAACAGTCTCACGAGTTGGAGAGGAATTTTTTTAAACGTCACTTGGGAGTAGAAAAAAAAGTTTATGGTACTAACCAAAGGCACTAATTGTTGCAGCCTTCAATTGTCGCTTATATCTCGACCTTTGGGTAAGACAAAGACAGATGATGACAAACAGCAATAAACCTAAAAATGCAGAAGTCCCAGCCATGTAAATCCATAAAAGTCCATCAGCAGCTATACTGGCTCTTAAAAGAGGTTCAGCCTCAGCTGCTTCAGTGTCCAATACATTAAATTCCTGTTCCACAAATGAAAAAACATAATCTTTAAGGATATTTGTATTAATTTATTTGAGTTAATTGTTCATTAAATAACGTGTAGTAGACCAAATACCTTGAAAAGATCATCGAGACGTTCAATGTTCTCATCAATAAGTCTGAGAACGTTTGATACCTCCATAATTGAATTATCAAGTGGGTTGACGAAATGCAAGTACAAATCAGATCTGGTTTTATCAACTCTTCCATCTTTTGTCTCGTGAACCTTGCACTCGTCAACATTAACAATGGCACCGGTTACATTACCAAGAATACTGGAATTTAATAAGAAATGTTAGAAATAGGTGAGTAGAAAACCTGGAGCTGACCTGAGTCTATTTACATTTTGTTAAACCAACTTACTCTCTAAATAAGTCTATTTTCTCTCGAAGCTGCGGTGGATTCTGTCTTAAAACGAATCTAACTCGTTGGTCTTCTCGTAAAAGGTAAATCAACACTCGAGCAGAGTCTTCTAAGCCTCCAGTATCATTTACTTTTACCTATAAAAAATAATTGTTTCAATAAAAATATAAAAAACCCAAAATCTTTTAATGAAATCAGGTTACTGAAGTGTTTACTTACGTAAAAATCAAAATATCCTTTCATTTCTCTCTGCGGATCAAAATTCAAAAATATAGATCCAGTATGTTCGTCAATAGTAAAAGGGGGCATTTGGATATTATCTAGTCCTTCACTCAAACTCATCTCAGCATCAGAAATAATGAAATAATGCAGTTCGGCATTGATACCAGTATCTGCATCTATAGCCTGCAAATGTAAAGAAAACTTTACTTTATAGCTTATCAAAAAAATACGAGTACCTATATTAAACATAAACGATTCGGAAATAACTGAAAGCTTCGGGAAACACTCAATTTTTGAGAAACTTGTTGCCCACACGCCCTCCTCCCGCTGGATCCACGCTTCGTGTAACAATACAAAATTATTTTTAACTACCTTAATCTGCATAAATTCAGTACCGAAATCTGATTCGGTCGTCACTCCACCAGTAAAAACTTTTTTCATAAATTTTGGCGAATTATCGTTAATGTCGTTGACTTTGACTACCACTCTCAACATGGTATCGTCGTGTGGATCGAAAATCACAGGCTGATCGATTTTTGGCGACGTAATGCAGTCTTCACTAGCCTTTACAATGAGCAAATGAGTATCAGCCTGTTCTCTGTCTAACACTCTCAGAATCTGAAAAAAATTAAAATTGAAATTTTAAGTGTAAGTACCTACTTTAATAGGAAAGTATTTGCTTTTTTGCATTGTGTCAACCATAATAGACTTTCATGGTGACGTCAGATCACAAAAATCAGTGTTTGCTCTTGGCCGACTTTTCTTTGTTTACATTTTTTCGAAAAAAGGGTCCACTTTGGATCGCAATAACAGGATTATTTCTGAATATTATTGAGATTTACTTGTAGAAGGAAAATGTTCTCAAGATCCTGTAGATTTAATAGGTACATTTTGTCAGAAAAATTTGGAAATAAACGTATAGGTAAGTAAAAGAAAAAAAAAAGTGTTTTTATGTCCTGAAGGGACCTCATTTAAATCTCAATTTCTTTAAGTCGGAAGACTGAAAGAATTTTTCGAGCCCTCAACTTTGAAAATAAACCCATTCTGAGCTGACAAGCTTATCAGTTAAAACTTTTTTTGAATTCTCAGCAAAATCACGGATTATCACAGAAAAACTTTGTTTCGTACAAAAGTGCTACTAGTAGATCAAGTGTTTTTGTGATTTATCTGTGATTTTCAAAACATATTGATTTTTTGGTGAATTTCTAAAACTTACGTTTAAAGTTAAACAATGGCTAAAATTTTAAAGGGTTGTCTCTTTTTTCGAACTTTTCTAACATCTCAAAATCGACCCACAAATACAGTAAAAATTTTAGAGTTTTTAAATTCACAATCTATCAGCTATAATTTTTTTTAGATTTTTTTTGTTGAAATTAGCTTATCTAAGTATATGTAATTGTGGAAGAATACCTTATTAATTTAAAGCTTACTTGAGAATAGAAGCCTCATCTCAAGTATATAGGAAATCCCCAAATCAAGTCCTGACTACTGACTCGAGAATGAAGTTCTAGTGCATTACATAAAGAAGCTCTGCATCGAGAAAAAAATCTCACAGCTAGTCTGAAGGCTTGTATCCAATATGATACCTCACATTGAGAATGAAAGCATTACACTCAAAACTCAAACCAAGAAATTTCATTTTTGAATTATAATGCTTCCATTTTAAACCCAAAACTTAGTAAGTACCTACTTAGTTTATTAACGAGTATAACTGACGAAAGTTTATGTATACATAAGCTATAGTCTGGCTACACCTGTGATTACTTTAAATTCTGAACGTTTCTATTCTCACATACGTACTGTTATTTTATGGCTGAGAGGTTCCAAAGCAAAGTATCCATCATCATTACCAGAAATAATATAATAACAAACTGGCGATGGAGGATCATCTAGTTCGTCTATTTCATCTCTATCTTGGTCAACAGTATCAGCCAACTGCCACTGTTCAGTTCCTGGTTTTTGACCCTCTGAAAATAGTGAACCCAAAATTAGTTCATCTGAGTTTTCTAAAAATATTAAGAACCAATATGTTAATTTAAAAAAAAATACTTACCAGTAAAATTAATGGTGAACTCGTCAATTAGAAACTGAGGCTGATGATCGTTTATGTTGCGAACATAAATACTCAAATCCAAATCGGAGGAGAGTGGGGTAGGAATACCCAAATCATAGGCTTCGACTCTTAACTATAACCGAAAATTTCAATTAAAATAAAAAAATCTTAAATGACAAATGAAGACAATTAGTCGATCATCGTGAGCCTTAGTTGCTATATATGACATGTTAAAACGTATAAATAAAAAGAAAAAGAAAGTAAAAAATTCTAGCGCAGCAAGCCCCGCTTGAAAAGCAGGTTTTCGATTGGTAGTATACAGGGTGTCATAAACCCTAAAAAAAGCATCGATTTTTGGCTACATTTTTGCTACTCCGAAACCGCCGAACCGATCAACTTGAAGTTTCTATCAGACCTAGATCTGGTCGGGATTGACCTTTAGTGCAAATTTCAGCCCTATTGGTTCGGCCCTTTGTCTGTTCTTGCGCATAAAAGAAATATAGGGAGGAACTATAGAATAAGATTAATTAAGAAATTCCAAAATACGAGATGGGTATTTTTGGAATCTGGAGATCGTGGAACGATTAATTGTGATGGTCTGGTGCCTATTTGTGAAAGTCAGACCAAAATTAATAGGAGGTTTTCTTTCGAAAACCTGCTAAAAATCCAGCGTTTTTCCTGTTACAGTTGTCCGTTAAATTAGTAATCAACAATTGTAATACCATATTCAACAAATGCAGCAATGTTTAGCACATTTTAGGAATTTTCGCGGAAAAAGTCACAAATAAAACACACATTCAACCAATCAATACACATCTTTCTCCTCTGTATCACTCTTATCAACTTTTATAGTCATCTTCCGATACGAAAATATCTAAACAAACCGGTTAATCTACAGTACACTGCCCTTATAGCTAATTTATAGATATTGCTCTAAATCTTAGAGACAGGTCATGATAACCCAACCCTAGAGAGGATTAAAAAAGGATATGTACTCGTATTAAAATTTATGTACTTCACCTGATAAATTTTCTGTTTTTTGCGATTCAGTGATTTTTTCAATGTTATTAAACCAGTGTTCTCATTTATAGCAAACGTCTTCCAGTTTCCAATCAAATCCTGTTTCAGAGCATAATGGACGACTGCATTGGGACCTTTATCATCATCGACTGCCTCCACCGTTATTACACCGCTTCCAATTGTAGCATTCTGTCAAGCCATTAGTGAAGACTAATTTTTATAATTGGGTTTCAGAACAAACAGCAAAGTCTTTTTCAAAACCCCTTACCTCCGGTATTCTAATGGTAACATTATGAGGAGGTGATATAAATCGAGGAGCATTGTCGTTGAAATCAGTGACACAAATATTGAGAGTCGCTAGAGCCGACTTGGCTGGTACGCCCATATCTTGAGCTCGTATTACGAGGGTGTAATTACCATAAAGCATTTTCAACGACTGGGTTGTAATCAGACGAGATGATAAGGAATCCACTGGACGAGTATCAAATAATCCTGAGAAACACAAATTAATTTAATTTTACAGTCTACTGGAAATTTTCCTAGATATATACTATAATACTATTCACATAGGTAATTGATTGCGTTAATGAGATAACAGCATTTGAAAAATTACAAACAATATGTAACCTATGAACCGCATACAAATGTACATACCTAATTCATTTCCATCTTCAATGTTGAAAATTATTTTACCGTTTGGAGTGGTATGATCATCAGCATCACTCACCTTCAACAATGTAACAGTGTCACCAATTTCATGAAATTCTGTGATGCTAACACAAATTTCTGGCAGATGATCGAAAACTGGGGCATTATCATTAACATCAGACACTGTAATCCTGTTGAATGGATTAATATTTCGTAATAAAGTCTTTTCTGTCAGTGATATAAGATAATTATTCAGTTGCAGAAATTCTCTAACGTTATCTGTTTGAATGCGTTTCTGCTTTCTCCGCTAGAATAGCCAAACTGATAGTTATCCCAAGCTTCAACTATTAATGAATACGATTTTATTGTTTCTCTATCCAAATTATCATTTACTGTTAGTATACCAGTGTCCGGATCTATTGAGAATTTTCCCTGTGAAGTAAATAAAAATGTATTTATATATTCAACAATAGATAAAGTTATGCTACTTTCATTTTTAATGCAGCGAATCCCAGCTATCTCTCTCCATATAAACTTTTTTTATGGTAGCATAACAGATGTTGCAGAGTTATATGAGTAAAAACATTTTTTAGCATTTCAAAATTACGTCCTAAATTTTGATTTTTGGTTTTGTAGATTCTCTTGAATATTCAAAAGAAAGATAATTTGAGACTTATCTTTTTTTTCAGAATCATAAAAAATCATTTGAGTGTAACTTCTACACCGGCCGATGCGTTTCGACCATTCGAAATTGAAAATTACTCGTATAATTCGGTTCGTATTTACGGCGAATCAGTTAGGCAAAAAGCATGACTTCAGCTGAAGTCCATTAAAAAAATTCTCGATTTTCATATCTGAATGAATAATGACGTGATGTCAAAAATCTAAAAAATAAAAGCTGGTCTTGAGCCATCTACCTATCTTCTCAAAAATATTTTTAACGTGTTCGAATCAATAAAAGTACTTATAAAATTCGAGGCATGATTTTGAAGTCCTATAAAAATACTTTTTACCAAAATAATAAAAAAAATGAGACATTTTCACAAATTCGTAGGTCTATTTTCTATTTTAATTTGTAATTATTCTTACATTCATCAATAAATAGATCAAGTTATCTACCTGTGATGACAATCTGTCCAATAAATAGGTGATTTTTCCAAAATCGCCAGAATCAGCGTCGTTCGCTTCAATGGTAGCAACCTTTGTGCCTGGAACAATATTACAAATGGAATTTAGTATTGGAAAAATCAATCTGTGCAGACAATCTCCAAATCATACTGATTACCCACCAACAGCAGCATCCTCAGAAATTGATATATTAGTGATAGTGGCATCCACGAAGTACGGATTATTGTCATTTTCGTCAATGATTTGAATGAAAACTTCGACGAAAGATGACCTATTTGGAAAACCAGAATCAGTTGCTCGAACACTCATATTCAACCAAGATGATTGCTCATGATCTATACGGCCAGCTACTACCATTTCTCCAGTATCACGATCCAAATGTACTAAGTCTGTGGTTTTTCCCATCATTCCTAAAAATAAGTTCACATTTTAGGTGAGTGAGTATAACGTACCTATAAAGAGTAAATAACTAAATAACAATACATTCCAGTTGTGATATTGGTAGCTATACGGTTTGAAAGTTTGAAAGTTTGAAAGTTTTGAACCAATTTACTTTTTAAAAAGGGGTAGGTAACAACTCACAGACGACTAAATACTTGAAAGAGTATATTTTAGAGTACAAATTTATACTTCAGAAAGATGATGAAAAGTGAACGTGTTCAGAGAGCCAACTATATACTCCTTCAAGCTAAGAGTATAACTTACCATCCAAAGTATAAGTTATAGTTCTATTCTTGTCAGCATCGTCAGCTACAATGTTCAAAATTGTAATTCCAGCTTGACTGTTTTCCGTTATGGCTCTACGATAAAATGGTTTCCGAAAAATGGGACTGTTATCATTCTCGTCATCGATTATAATAGTTAGAATGGCTATAAAAGACGAAACAAAAATTAGCTATATGGACATAGATACTCGTATAGGTATTTGAATATTTCACACTTTCAATACTGAAATTATAAATCAGATGAACCAATGGTCAACTTACCACTGGATATTTGTTTCCCCTTAGTGGCAGCTAGGTCTTCTACTTTTACAACCATTTTGATGATTTCTACTTTTTCTCGATCTATCAATCGGTTTACTTTTAAGGTTCCATCAACTGCATTCAGTTCGAATGCAGAAATGAAATCATATTCCAAGATTTTCACCACAGCTCCATCTTCATTTCTGGCTTCCGAAAGATCTCGATCTATTTTATATCGAAGGACAGGCTTCTCATCCGGATCTATGGCTTTCAGACGATGCACTACCTTCCCGACCTAAAATAAGAATTTTATAAACATTATATCTTGACCACATGAAGCTACGCTTTGATTTAATCAAGTGCAAATATGTATTTGTTGTGTTGGGAAATAAAAAAAAAAAAAAAAAAATCATTTACAGTATATATATTATTCATTGTTTATTGGTATAGAAGCAGTGGGGTACTAGAGAGGGGTTTGTGATTCAACCCTCCGCCTCCCGTCCAAGCCAAAGAAAATGCATTAAAGAAACTTCAGTGGTATGATGGAAATGATTTAAAAAAACTGAATAAGTAAGCTATTTTGAAAATTAAAAAAAAAAATTCATAACTTTCATTTGTTCTGAATTTATTTTTATATCAAGTGAGTAGAATGTGTGTCTAACTTATTAAGGTACCTACTGAATTGCACAAGTGGATAAAAAATGTTTCAAGTTATTTCGAAAAATATGAAAAACATAATTTTGTTTTATGGAATACATCTAACTGCACCCAGTGTATTATTTATACTTACTGGTGAATTTTCTTTTATATGAATCGTGCCAGGATCAATAAATATTGGAGCTTTATTATTGACATCCTTAATCGTAATGTTGACTAAGACCGAAGCTTTCTTTTGATTATCACCAATCCCACCGTCCAAGGCGATGACGGTCAAGGAATAAACATTGGTTTTTGATTGCATGGCATCTGGATCCAAGGAAGCACCTTGTGCCACTCGCAAAACACCTGATATGGCATCTAAAATAAATTTATCTTCGGCTCCATTTTGTATACGATACACAACAACGTTATTTGGTGCTGATCCATCTTCATCCCATGCTCTCACCTAAACATAGATGAATATAATCTGTTATGAATAAGAATCAAGGTACTTACCAAAAACATTAAAGTCTGTTGACATAAACGCAGAATTAGAGAAGGCACGAACTACTTTGTTCCTTCAAACAGTTTTTGGTCTGGCTACACGCCTCCCCGTTGCTAAATTATCGTATGAATTGGTCCAATCCTCTACTCCCACCTTTGAATATTTTGTAGTATAGCTACTGTAATCCAGGATGACTTGGCGCTATTACCTCGTCGAGATAAACAAAATTTAACGCCATGTCTGTTGACCTGTACTCAGGTTAAGGTGAATTTAGCCATTTATAATTTTTTTTATTTTTGCTAAAAATTACTTTTTCACAAGTGGATACAAAACTAAGAAAATGAAGTAAACCAGGTACCATATACAGTATCAGAAAAAACCCGTCCCCCTTTTTACTTACATGTTATAACTTTTTGCAAAATAACTAGTCTACAATATAATCTCTAAAACTCGAGTCATACTTGTAAAATTGTGCTCCCAGCTACTAAATCTTCTGGTATAGATGCTTGGTAAACAGACTGCTCAAATCGTGGAGCATGGTCGTTCATATCCTCGACATATACGATAACTGGCACCTCGGAGGCTAAACTGGGCACACCTCGATCACGTGCTTCGACTAGTAAACTGATTGCTTTCATGCTTGCCACGCCGATAATCGACTGTTTGGATGGCAATTTTTCAAAGTCAACTGCACTCTTTACTCGAAGCAAGCCCTGATGCGGGTCTATGGAGAAATTCTCTTGTGCTACGTCTGCCCTGACTATGGAGTAACGTATGTCACTGTTGGCTGTTCCTAAAACATACCCAAACGTTATTCATTTTTAGGGGGAGTAAACGAAATCTAAAAATTGTTAGTAATGGGTATTATTTTGTACCATTGAGATCCAAATCAAAAGCTTCAATCATCGCAGGTATTTCGAATTCCAAACGATTCTCTTGGAGTCTTACTTCGTATCGTTTTAAAAAAAATATTGGTCTGTTGTCATTAACATCACCTACATTAATTATGAGTTGAGCGGTGTTCCTGAAATCAGACGAATTAAATTTTAATTTTTTACTTAAAAAAAAAAAAACAGATCTTCACTTCTTAACCTAAAATACAAGCTCTGAAGGCTGAGAATGAAAGAGGCAATATTGAAAGCAGAAACACCCTCATCCAACGAACTTGACTCATTAATAGCTGAAGAGCAATAAACCTAAATATGTGTACAGTGTAGTTCACCTGTTCCCATGACCAAGGTCATCCCTGGCCTCAATAGTCACATAGTGTCTGGACACTTGTTCACGATCGAAAACAGGACGCTCTGATTTTATTGTAATGGCACCAGAAAATGGATCTAAATCCAATCTAAAAGAATATTAGATAATATTAACTGGCATATTAGCTACTAATTTTAAAGATAACTCATGTTCGAAGAAACTTACTTATCAGCAATACTTCCACCAAGTGCTGTATATCTTATGCCTTCAGATCCATAAATACTTGAATCACGGTCAAAGGCTTCTACCCATGCGACGGTTGTCCCACTGACTGAATTTTCAGGGATAGTTACCTTCATGTAACAAAAAATAAAAAACATTATTTATTCGCATGTTATTTATTTTCTTTTTGTATCACGATTATTTATCATTTATTCTGAGATTTTTTATTTTTTTGTTACACTTTAGCCGGCAATTGAAAAAATTTTTAAGCATAATTTTATCATATCATTCTTTTCTTCCTTTCGTTGTGTGTCACATTGTCATTGAGTTGCCTCCACCCCTCAAACATTTCTCAACTATAGGTAAAATACCGCAAAACCCATAAAAAATATTCTCATATTAATCAATGCTCTAGCTCCTATTTACATAAAAATCAAAATTTAGACACACACACATAGACATACTTTTCAATAATTTTGGGAATACGTTTTATCCAAAGGTACAGGATGTCATTTCAGATATAATTAGATAATACCCAATTGATTTTTTGATAGTTACATGTATGTACCCTTTGTTAAAGTGTAGGTAAATCATATTTATGTGGAATATCTGAAGAAAATTCGCATAAATCAAGTCAAAATATACTGCTGATGCTAGTATCAGATTTCAAAAGCTTGACTATTTCCTCATCTACGGATGGAACTCGATATGTATTTAAAATAATTGACTTATTAAGGGTGAAACGCAAGAATAATTCCAAATGATAGTAGACTACTCAAGTACTGGTAAGACAATTACTTAAGACAGGGTAAGAATTACTCGTACTTAAAGAATTATTTCTGCATTCAACACATGAGTGACTTACTTCATAATACGGTTGAGTAAATTCAGGAAAATTATCGTTTATATCTCTTACATATACGGTAACTGGTGCACTGCTGTACTTCGGATTCTTTGAAACTGTTTCTTTTGCAATAATAGTGAAATTTATCACTAAAAGGAAAAACAATAGAATAAATTATTAAAAAATGTCAATCAGTGAATTAAATATTCATTCTTTAGACTACAGAATTATACATCATCTCAAGGCACAAAATCGCCGAAGCTAATTATAGTCTACTCACAAACCTTTCATCTGTTCGTAATCCAATTTCGTGGTGTCCTTGACTCGAATCAAAAATGAAGCTTCGTTTATTCCTTTATGCGGCGTTATGTCGAAAATACCATTATCTCCATCAATTAGCATCACGAAAGTACCGTTATTACCCTGTAAAATTACAGGTTTTTTTTTTTTGTAAAAATGATTTTGCAGCCTGTAGGTTTTATCCGAACTTTTCGTCACGTCTTGAAGGTATGAAGTCGACACTTTCGAGTACTTATAAGAAAAGGAAATTACATTATGCCAGAAAATATCCTCTTATTCGAAATATTTTCATCCGTTATTTTCTGGCACACGCTGAACTAGAAATTTTAATAAGATAATTTGTGCACCAAATGCTATTTTAACCCATAACTTATACCTATTTTAAAATTTTAACAAACTTTACAAACTGTCATATGAGGCAGGTACAGGCATCTAATGAAAATAAACAGGTTTTCAAGTGAAAACCTGCCAATAACGGCTATATTTACTAGGACTCGTAAACCACACATTGGACTAACTTTTTATTTTCATTGATTTTTGTAGGTTACGAGGTTCTAAAATCTCAGCATAGAGATATCCGAAGATAAAAGAAGAGCAGCATTGCCAACTTTTGAAAGTAGCATTATGGTCAACCGGGGTAAGTGAGACGTCTAACTTATTTCAGTAAAATAATAACTCAAAATACCTGGTCATAATCAAACACCTGGGGCACTGCTGTACCAATAAATGTTACGGGAGTGTTGCTTTGAGCATTTTCATTTATTTCACCTACATATCGAGCACTACGAAAGGTTGGAGTTTCGTCGTTTACATCGGTAATGATGATGGTAACTTCTGTTTGCACTGAAGGATTGGGAAAAGTATGACGTGATTCTTCTTTGGCCTGAAAAACATTGATTTTTCATTCTTCACATGCTTCAAAAATATAGTTTTGTGTCATAATTTTAGATTGGAAAAATATACAGATTGATTCAAATTTAGACGCACCATATTACAGGAAAATAGCATTTGATGCGTTTAAATTTGAATCGCCCTTTGAAATACACTCAGCATTCTCGATACGTTTTTCTGTGCACCAGCCAAGAACACAACGTGACCAACGTAAATTGTATTAAAAATCCCTGCTTTGAGCCAAACAAAAGTGAGGTAAAAAAAAAACCTAAAATCGGTTTTTCGTTAAAATTTGGATTTTAGGCAGTAAAAACAAAAAAAAATGGTCCGTAGAATTTTATTTAGAAACCATTGTACTTACTTTTAAAATATAAGGATAAAATACCAAATAATAAAATATCTTCTCTTAGGTAAGTACTTAATAAATAATAATTGAAAAATTGAGACAAAATCATTAAAATCCTCAAAAAAAATTCCGAAAAATCCCTAAAATTCTTTAGAATCCAAAAAATCCCTCCAATGGCGGAAATTCCAAAAAATCACGGTTTCAGGAATTAATCCCTGCAATTGACATCCCTGCAATAACAGGATCAGCTTAACCAGGAAAACATTTTTGGAGTGGAAGTTGGATGGGCATAGCCTGTTAAACCCCTACCTCACCCCACCCAACCAAACAGGTTACGCTAACGGGATCCTAGTTGGTGCATGGAAATATGAATCGAGCGTATATTTCAAGGTCGATTCAAATTTTAACGTACCAAAATATGCTGTTTTCCTGTGGGTGCATCAAAATTTGAGTCACCCTGTATAACATGAACCCTTGAATGAAAAGAGAACGTACTTCATGCATGACCATAAAAAATGCTTTAATGAGCCGCCAAAAATAACAGGTATGTAGAAAATGCACACTACATATTTTATAATACACCAAGAACAAAGAGTTGCTTATATTCAGACGTTCAAACTGTTGTTCTTGTTTTTTAAATACCGACTGCTCATTTGGTATCCGCTTGTAACTTGTAAGTACTTACTTTTAAGAGCTTTATTTTATTTTATATATTTTTTTTTAGGTCTCATTGTGGTTTGAAGGTTAAAGATTTTCTATTTTCAGTTTACAAAAGTGAATTATTCTCCTAAATCTTTTCAGATCAGGAAATTAAACTGACCATAATTTTTTTTTGTAATTTTTAGATTGAGCCACATTATTTCTCCGCAGTTATTACGAGTATAATAGTTTCCTAGCTTTTGACTAAATTTCACGTACCGTTATTTGAATGATATAGGCTCCATTATTTGTAGCTGGACTTTCTCTGTCTAGAGTTTTCAGTGTGGATATTACTCCCGAGTTGGCATCTATGCCAAATACGTCTTGAGCACCACTCGTTATGGAATACACGATTTTATTATTGACACCTCGATCCCCGTCTACTGCTTTCACTACAAATAAAAATAAACAATTAGACCTTTAACATTGACATTTTGTTATCGGGATAAGTCTTTAATCCGAAAATCGTGAAACGGATTTATTTTACAACCTCAGTCTAGCCAACGATTTGGTCTTTAACCTTCGCTACCAGAATTTAGAAAAAGTTACCTTGTAAAACTGTAGATCCAACTGGTGCATCTTCCGAAATTCGAGTAACCTGAGTGACCACCACGAATTCTGGCGGTTGGTCTTCAACATCTTCAACTTTCACTAGGATGGCTGCAGTGCCAGTTTTTCTCTGTAGATACACAACAAGTTTAGACAAAGTTTTTGACTTTTCTTTATTTCAAAGGTCATCACTCACTTTCTCATCATTGGCTCTATCAGTTGCCAATACTCGAAGCTGGTGCAGTGAAGATCGTTCATAATCCAGTTGGCCAATAAGACGAATCACTCCTTTTCCATTAATCGTCGATATTGAGAATAAGTTTTCATCTTCATCCAATTCTTGCAGATGATATACAACCTGAAGAACAGAATAGGTGAATAAAGTAATATTTAAAGCTATTTCAAGGGTTGAAAGTGACCTTTCATAAGATTGGTGATAGAGTTATGAACTTAAGAGACACGATTTTTTGAATAGGAAAAATTTATGGACTCAAAAAAAAAATAGAGTCCTGAGTGTATGAGGAAAAAGTGTTTTAGTTATCAAAAACTTCACCAAATTTTTCCCCCCGCTATGTGCTTCAATTTTTTCATCCCAGGCGAACATATGGGTTTTGTTGACCCTGCGATTCGAATCAGTAAAAAATTTCAGTGAAATAGCCGAGGTTCTGACCAGGTGCCAATTTTAATTTTTCTATTTGGATGCACAGAAAATTTTAAATAAGACCCTCGGCAGCTCTCTATGTCAAGAAGTATTCGAGATACAACCGTTTGAATTTTATACTTTAAGGGAATTGTCGAGAATTGACACCCTGTATAAGGACTGAGTACCTGTGGTCGACTAAGTGGAACCTCTTTCCCTGCACCAGGCGTTTACTAGCGGAGAGGTTTTGGGGGTTCAACCCCACCAAGCCAAAAAATTGTGTAAGAAACTCCAGTGCCCTTGGTTTTCAACCATTAGATGTGGTAATATTTTCTCTCTCTTGATCAAATTAGTGTCTTTTTCTGGCGTTTTTCCACATTTTTGATGTTTTTCCATAAAAAAATCAAAATCAAGAAATTTTAGGAAAAAAAAACCGAAAATTTTGTAATCCCACTCCCATGGTAATGGAAAAAATAGAGTGTTTGGGTTTTATTCAAAAAAAAACCTTCCAGAATGTTGGTCTAGGCACGCAACTACCCTGCACTGCCACATTTACCTGGCCATATGGACCTTCATCAGCATCAGTAGCCTCCACAGTCGTCAAGACTCCTGGAGAACTGTCCTCTCGAACGGATATTGAACTTTGATAAGGTTTGAAAATTGGTTCGTTATCGTTGACATCATCAACCAGTAAGAGCAAACTTTGGGTGATGAAATTCCCATCTCCTAAGTAGCCGTCTGTTAACGTAAGAATGATGAGGTACTCATCACGGGTCTATAAAAATCAAAAAATCAACAACAAAAAAATGGAAGTAAGGAATGAAGTGCGAATTATCGGTTTTTAGTACTACTTATAGATGATTAATTGCTTAGCTCACTTCTCTGTCTAGTTCTTTGTTAAGGTACAAATTTGCTTCGTTGTTTCCGAAATTTTCGATTCTAATGACGTCACTGCCCGGCTGCTCTTTGATACCGAATGTTAATTTATCACCATCAGGATCGAGACCGTGTAGTCGATAAATCAATGTTCCTGTAAGTGAAACAAATAAACTCAAGTTTCAGACTGTTTAGTTTTTTTGTCACAACAAAATATGGTCAAATGTTTTTTTTTTTTTAGAATTGTCGGTATAATTTTCTCACCATACAATCTTCTTTTTCCTCACGCATATACCTAAATATGGACCATCAATTTCGTCCCCACGACCTTCGGACACACTTTCAGCAACTTCATTAGCCACAAATACCTACCGGCAGGACTGTCGATGCCCTCTTTCAAGCGCAGCACGATCTCAGTTTGGGCACCAGTGAGGAACTGTGGGGGGCGATTTGCAGTAGCAGCACCAATACTCCAGAGCACCGCCAGTAAAAAATGCCTGAAGGTCCATCGAATGTGCCATGGCGACGATGATGTCGATGCTGTGCGCCCAAAATTGTGTTTATTTCGAGCGTCCTCCTCATTATCCGATACCATTATCCGCGCGTACACTTATCCGTATACGAAATGGCGTCTCTTTTTCACTCATTTGGACCTACTTTTACTTTTAAAGGTGAATCTTTTTTCTCTTCTGAAGTCGTTCTGGCCAGCGTCCACTCGGCTACTCCAGTAATGATTGCTTATTCAAGCAAATCTGGAACACCTAACATAAAAATTGTGACAATTGAAAACATTGATATAGTGAACATACTATGATTAAGGAAAAAGCGATTGAAAAAAAGTCATTGGACATATCAAGAATTTTGTAATGATAATATATAGTTAAAACTTGATATCAAAACACAATGAGTCCAAAATCATGAAAATTTAGTTGACAATTATTTTTCTTGAAATTCAAAAGCGAATTGATTTAACAAATTACTCGTACATTTTACCTACTCGTATTTTACCCCTTGAGTGACAAATTTACCTTCGAAAATTTGGTTTATGCTAAAATATAATAACTCCAACTGTAAATACATTTCTTATTTTTAGTTGAAATTATATATATTTTTTTTTTGATAGCCCTGACCTACCTTAAGTTTTTAGTCTAGATAAAACTAAATGAATTCTTGTAACTCTTGAAAAATATTATAAACCTATGCTTTGGCTTACTCTGCCATCATTCAATTTAAAAAAAAAAAGAGCTGAATGGCAAAGCGGCCCAAATAAATGTGGCATCTTCACGAACATATTTCATTGATCACCAGACACCTATTTGAACAAATTTGACTTCCCAGACATGGATGAGTATGTTCGTTTTCTTTTTCTATTAGGTACATAGCAGGTATATGATAACAATAATATTCTAATCGATCGAGTACAAATAAAATGTGATGCTAGCGATTCTTCGCATCCTATGGGAAAATGAGATGAAAAGAACGCAAAGAAGATACCGAAAACCAAATATGAAAAGCCAATATAGGTACCAAAAGAAATAAGATTGAAAAAAAAAAACACTTTTTTTTTCATTCTTACTTTATAGGTCAATAGTTTTCAACGTCACGATTTTAGTTATCTTCTTTTTTTTCTTCATTCATCTTCTTATGCTAGAATATTTCACACTTTAATACTCTTTTTTTCCTTCCTGTCCATCTCATATGTTAATCAACTAAATCTAACCCGATTTCGGTAATTAATTTTGGATGATCTACAAAAACTCTAGTTTTCAGTTCCTCATTGTTGTATATTCTCAAGTGTTAATATCTTAATAATATCCAAATTCAAATACTCTTAGGAAAACTCAGAAGACATATTGACTAGCCATATATTAAGGTAAGTATATCGTTTATCAGTCATGTTCATAATCTCATTTTCAAATTAGTGCTTGTATGACGTAGTGAAAACAAAGATATTAACACATTAAAAAATAGATAGATTATTGTCCGCGTTTTCCAGTTTGTAACTGAAGGGGGGAAAATCCGTTGGTTAATAATAATAAATTCTTTTGTAACATTACTATTGAAAGAGGAATACAGATATTAAATGTTTCTAAATAACGATCTATCTTATATGTATGGAGAGAGAGAAAATTAATAATTATTTATTATAAGAAGTCTGTAATTTTTCATTTTTTATCGTATTGGGAAGACATTCAAAACTCCTTTAACTGAGCAGCTAGTATGTAAATAAAAATTTTCCCACCTTCCTCCGAATAAAATATTATTCTAGAAAATGAGAAAACTGGCTTTTCCAATACAAAAACATTTAAATCAAGCTTATGTGTGGAAATCTGATTTTTGAAAGATTTTATGCCTTAATTACCTATCGCATTGTTTTGGTAATGTCAGCTACTTAATGTTGTCTTCTCTTACTACATAAAATGGACGCATACCCATTGATTATTTTTCACGGTTTGACTTGATTAAAGAACCATCTGTGGTATTTATTAAATAATTGGCAATCGGCTGAAAACGACCGGACAGCTGTATTAATGGTTAGGGAAAAAACTGGTAACTCGATTTGGATCCATTCTGAGTTTGTCTTTCTTACGATTTGAACGTCTAATGGGTCAAAGAAGAGCAATTTTATCTTATAAGGCAATGTTCTCAAGATAATAAAAAATGAGACCTCTGTTGGCAGCTGCGTGTGATGACGATCGCATCCAAATGGTCACATTGTTTTTTTTTTTAGGATATTTGTCAGAACCAAAAAAAAAACAAAATATTCGACACAACTCTTTGACTTTAAGGATATTTATTTTTAGCCCACGAACAAACAGATATTTGCATTCAGAGCTTAAAATCAGCTTATCACAAGCCCTTACCACTCGTGCGGGCAAACAGGGCAATGCTCTACCTAACGACAATTTGGCCCTCCACAGAATTGTACCCCGAAAAACTAAAACAGACAAAATAAACACTCAATTCCTAAAAATCCGAGAAAAAGAGTCAAAACCCCGAAAAAATCCGAAAAAAAAATCGCCAGAACTCGTAAAAATTTGATAAAATCACCAAAATGTCTAGGAATCCGAAAGAAAGAGCTAAAATTCTAAAAATCCGAAAAAAAGAGGCATAATTCTTAGAAATCCGAAAAACGGAGCCAAAATCCCTAGAAATCCGAAAAAAGAGTCAAAATTACTGAAAATCTGAAAAAAATCGCCTAAATTCCTAGAAATTCGATAAAAGCACCAAAATCCCTAAAAATCAGAAAAAAAGAGCCAAAAGTCCTAAAAATCCAAAAATAGCGGATTTTTAGAAATTTTGGCTCATTTTTTCGAATTTTTAGGAATTAGGCCAATTATTTTTGGATTTTTAAGAATTCTGATTCTTTTTTCAGATTTTTAAAAAGAATTTTAGTTTTTTCGGATTATTAGGAATTGTGGCTCTTTTTTTCGGATTTTTAGGAGTTTTTGCGATTTTTTCGGATTTTTAGGAATATGGGCTCTTTTTTTCAAATTTTTAAGAAAATTGGCACCTCTTTTCGGATTTTTAGAAATTTTGGCGATTTTTTTCGGATTTCCAGTAATTTTAGCTCTTTTTTTTCGGATTTTTGGCGGTTTTCTTTAATTTTTTAGGAAAAATTTTTGCCTCAATAAGAATTTTGCTTGCCCTACCTGACGAAGACTTCGCGGTACGGGCTTGGGTTATCACATTTTGGGAAAATAATAATCCATCAATTTCATATATGAGGCAGTCGACATAACCTCAATCAATTTCCACCCACACACAAACGAATACCTCCAAAGTTATTCCCTTCACTTATTTTATTGTCAAAAATAAGTTTGTTTTTGAAAAGCGAACATCACGAAAACTGAGCTTTAAAATTCTATTATTTCGGCATCGTTTACGAATTGTGAACGATTTTTCGTCGACATTTCACGTCTTCCACGATTAGTCGTGGCCATATTTGCATAAAACTGGCTAAGAGAGATTACTGAAAAGAATCTTTTTCGCCTTTCTCACGCCTATCATTGCAGTCACCTATTTAAACTGTGGCAATGTTACCATAATTCTCTATGCCAGTAGTTACTCATTTCCTTTTCATCCAGGCAGATATAATTGAACTATAGGGTAATTCAAATCGAAAACGAACTGCAAAAAAAAAATTGTTCATATCATTTAAGTTTGTTAGAAATTATCTATCTGGCATAGGGCAGAACCGTTAGGCTTAAGAAATAAGCCTTATAAGACTTTAAAGATCGCACTGCTCCAACTATTCGACGTCGGTGCATTTTCCAAATTACAATCGAATTCTTCCTGACTTTCTTTCTCTTTCACTCGACCATTTCTCCGGTATACTGCGTTCATTTGGACCACTTTTGACGACCGGATGATTATCTTCGACGAGTGTTGTTTTACGAAGAAGGTTAAAGCTTACCGACGATTTAGTCCGATAATAATAACGTGCAAGCGGCTCCATTTCAATAAATTTCGTGGGAAAGGTGCCATAGGTACCAAAATATTCTCTAGATTTGGCCTTTCGACATTGGACGAATCAAGACTGATAATTTTGGACACGATTTAGAAAGATCTAAACCCATCATTGACTATTAGCCAAAAATTTATCAAATATATAATACATCGTTGTAAGCACTTTTGTTGCAATACATAGATTGACATTTAGAAAAAATTTGCCATAAGCTATGGAAAGATCACATTCTCGAGAATACCATTTCATGATCTTCAAAATGAATCTATTTTCAGCCCCAACATATCCAACATAAAGAATCTGCGGGCACCTATTGGGAGGGACACAAATGTAAATAAATAAATAAACATGCAGGGTCTACATTTTAAAGTAGATAACTAAAAACCAAACATCCTGATTTTGGATACCCCTGGTTCTCAGATTAAGAAATGTATATTGATAAGTCATCAAATGTTAAAGAAAAGAAGACAGCCTTCCAAATTCTTGCATTGATTTATGTATCTGCTTAGAGCGTGTAAATACTCCATTTTTTGAAAAAATGAAATTTGAGGTCTAAAGGGAGTCGCTTCAGCTCACCTGGCCTCTCATCCGAGGTGCGCCGCCAACTTAGAAAATCGAAAATCATTTTTTTCTCTACGTTTGATAAATTTAATGGTTCTCAAATCTAATGTATGAAACTTTTTCACTTGACTAACACGGGTATTTTTCTCTTCATTTTTTTGGAAGTAGAGCGAATCTATACCACTCCGACTGGGTAATAATGTGCCATAAAATTCCATTTAGTTCCAAACACTGCGATTTGTATATTCGTTTCCGTTTGTACTATATAAACCTATATATTGGTGATAGGCTTTTTATAGTTGCAAGTTTTTGTACACGCACATGAGCTCCAATGTACAGTAACATGATTAGTGTCGATATTTAATGGAGAATTTTGCACTCCACACTGAGGGAAAAATTATATTAATTTTTAATATAAAATCTGAATCGTCCTTGAGTTAGTACATGCAGTTATTTAAATTTAATATACAGTTTTCTCTCAGTGCACAGATGCTAACTGATTTGGTAAGATGCTAGGTGAGCTGCAGGTTCCCACGAAGAAGCATGAAAACGCAGATAAAAATGAAGATGCTGCTGTGTACCTGCGCAAGTTGACATCGTACCTCATTCTTGCTGGTGATTTATGTTTATTTGATAGTAATTACTTTGTCGAGATGTGCAGCCGCCATAACAAAGTAGTTGTCAAGTTAGTGGGTCTTGTTAGCATTAAAAAAGTCTGCCATGATCAAGAAAGTCTTTCTTCTTCCGCTTCTAACGAGCCTTAATATCGGGTCTCGTTATATGGGAATTGTGAAAATGAATAAATTGATAGAGTCGCACACAATCAGATAGGTATAATTTCCTCCTCAGCCAAATGCGGCACACAGAATTTCGCACAAATAATAAGAGAAATTGATTACAAAAAACGATAAAAAATTTAGCAACGAATTAATGTAAAAGAAAATTAAAACCTACGCAGGTATGGGTTCATTTCATTGTCTTGCTTTTTAATATGATTCAAACAAAATAACATGATATGCTTGTCTTCAGTAGCCATAGAATGAAGTACGAGTATTTAAAGTTTCAAAGGAGACTTTTTAGAAAGGCAGAGAAAGTTATGTACACTGCAGTATTTAAAAACCATCATGTAACACAGGTTTGAGCCTTGTTTAAGGGTTTAAGGGAAGAATTTTTCAAATTAAACGAACAGTGCTTTGCAAGAATAGGATAAGTTCGCCACTTTTTTCAAAAATTGATTTCGTCTTGGATTTATATTGTATGTATCTCAGAGTCATATATTATGTCCAAAAGTGCAATAAGCTCTGAGAATATAGACTTCGAAGTTAAGGGACTTACTATGCAAGAAAAGGATAAGTCAATTTACCAAATGATAGCATGACTTTATCGATAATTTTGAGTCAGTTTTAAAAATTTTTTTCCCTTGATATTTGTATTCTGTTTTGTGAAAAAAAAGGACTGACGTCATTGTAGCGAGTTGGCCCGTCTCGCTTCTGGCATACTAAAAAGTCTACCATTGCTATATATACGAAATCAGTCCTTTCTTTCGTGAGACAGAGTATACCATCAAATAATGAATGATGAAAAGTATAAATAACAAAATCAGATTTCAAATCATTCACCTCTCTACCCAGCTCCACTTAGCTGAAATTTAATCAAGTTGGAAAAATTGTAAAAACCAAATACTAGAAAATGTTTCAGATAATTTGACTAACACATACTCGTATACTCGTATATGGGAGCACAGTTATGTATAGGAAACTTTAAAATTCATTTTTGGCCAAAAATAAAAATTTAGAAGGCATTTTATTCCAAATTATCGACTGAGATCTATTTTCATTCTTTCCAATTCCTTCTCTTTCTATGGATCCATATTCCGCAATATTTTCACTTCAGAAACATTATTCGTACCTATCATGTTTCCACTTGGGTAAGTCTCCTTACTCTCCCCCAATGAGGAGAAAATTTTTTTCAAAGTAAACAGATGCTTTACTACATAAAAGAAACCGATGCACCCCATGCGAATATCATTGTGAACAGCAGCTTATTTGTTATCTGCCAAACACACAAAAAAAATAAAACCTCTGAACTGTATAGAGGCTACCTATTAAAAAGCTAATCTATAACCACGAGTAACACTCATTGCATTCAACGCGTCAGCTGTCGTTAGTCTCAAACACCTGTCCAATTTTTTAATTTTTTTTTAGAACAGTTAACTAAATACCTGAAGATTGTCACCTGCGTGAAATATGTCGACAACTTTTCTAATATTCTCAGTACTTAACTCGCTTTGGTTAATAGCAAATCATTTTTTTTTTTAGGTCAACGATCAACATTAATAAGTTTTTAAACGAATTAATCCTCTCTGTAAAACGTCCACCGAACCGTTAATACGGTCATCACTTTTTTTTCTTCACCTCACCATTTCTCTGTGTCCATGTAATGGTCGATGTTAACAAATGAAAAAACACACGTCAAGGTACTCGCGAGGCAGTAACTCATTTCTGGTAATGCACCAGCACTGGGTGCCCAATTTGAAGGAAAAGAAAAAACACAAGAAATTAAAAACAACGGTTTAACAAGTTTTTCGCCATACCAGCAAAAAAAAAAAAAGGTCAGTTAGAAAAGCCTGCCATGTGTGACGAAATACGTTTAAGTAGCCTACTTTCAGAATCAGTTTAAAATGATCGAAAAGTGACCAACTCAGAAATAATTAATTTCTCATATCAATCAGTCGGAAATGTCTTGGCTCCTTGTTTCTCCAGTCTGCTCTCTGTCATTGATGGAAGACAATACCGAATTACACGACAGAATAAATTAATTATAAAACTTAATTCAATCGGGTTTTTCTCAACTTTTGTAACCTGCATGCCGTTATATGCATGCAGATTTATTCGCTGTATTTTTTCAACTCATAAAAATGTTAATGAAAATTAACGACGTCCAGTGCAGCGTGTAAGAAAAATTTCGTATACTTTCTCTGGCCAACATGAATGAGAAAAATGGCGGAAAAAGCGTTTTATAAAAATAATATATGCCCGGTATCTTTGAAAATAAGTACACATAGACTGAGGTAAGTAGATTTGAAATTGAGAAATTTTGGACGTTTTGACAATTTTTTACACATTTTCAAGCTCAAATGGACCCTCACGGATTACCATTTTTTGAGTTGAGATTTACAACGAATATTTGCTCAAATCAGGATATCCCTACGGGCAAAATGAATCCCAATTTTTAAATGGAGTCTTAAATGAGATTCAAAACAGATCTGAGTAAATATTGCTCTCATCAATTTAACTGGAAAAGTGCTGAAATTAGAGTGTAAGTATGGAAACGTGAGAAAAATGAGGAGGCTCTGATAATTATTGAAAAATGCCAGTTACTCGTATAGCAATTACACACATCTAAAAATAATACACATCCTGTTCTGCTAGATAAAGAAAAGCCTCTAAAAAAATATGATAAAGAACTTTCATTTGGCTCATCTTTAGAACCAATTGGAAAGCAACTCGGATTGAAAAATTAAAGAAAAAAAAGTTTGAAAAACGCCCGTTTGACTTTGTGAAAGTAAATCAAATTTAGTCAAGGCTCGTGCTGTTATCGGAAGATGAAGTTGTAAGCAACGATAATTTGTACTTACATCTAAAAGAATCATTAATGAAAACTGGTTTTCACGCACGTTGGTGTATTCCCTCGTTAACCTTTTTTCTAAGATGTGATTTCGTATCGACACTTATCGAAAGGGGACAAAAACGAGCGACCAATTTCATAACCCACATTTGCCAACTAATGACAAGAAAAAATGCTATTTCTTCTCTTCTTTTTTTTCAGTATAATTTGGTATGAGAAATATGGGTTTACAGAATGAAGACCCAGCTATGAGGGCGCTGCAGTGTTTTTTTCTTGTTCGATTCTCCGATAAAAGTTACTGAACGAAAAAATAACACATAGAGTGCCTATGAAAAGAATACGATATGGTTCTCGATACGAATCATATGACACATCTGTTTAAAAAATGATAATAATTTTCATGCGACGGTTGGTTGATTCCGTTTTTCAGATGTACTTTTTTTTCTCCGTTTTCTTAGGATAGGTAATTTTTTTCTGCTGTCTTTCAATTTTTGAGGCGTACTCTCTTAATTTTGATTCTCATGCGGTATAGAACATATTTTTATGTGCATTTACCGCCATATTGTTGGTGATAATAATCGAATTTTTTCATTTTTATTTTTCGTTTAAAAACGTAGGTAGTCTATAGGAAGTCTTTGGTTTTTATGCATGGACGAATTTTCACTAATAAAACCCTAATGAATTCGATGTTGGAAAGTAAAATGAAAGAAAAAAAAAATGAGAGGGGGATTTATTGGGTCATTTCATAGCCTGCTTGAATGTACTGCGGTGTTATATAGATTGGTGTATATACCTGTAGGATTAATTTTTTCTCTCATCCCAAAATGAATCTTTGTGGAATTCGCTGCTGCATGACGATTGAATACCGTAATGATAATATAAAATATAGGATTCGTTTTTTCAATCCAGTTAAAATCAAAGATTCAAAACGTGATGAAGCAGTTTTAATATTTTCATATTTATATACGGATATAATAGTAGATAAATACTATGAAGATTTGGACTTAGATTCTAGTAACCCAAACTCATTCAGATAATCAAATCGATTTGGGTAATCATACCCATTTTCAATAACCCAAAGTCACGCGAGTTACCCATTTTGTTAAAACCCATGGTCTGAGTTGGTTCGTAAATTTGGGTACTCAGCCATGCAGGACTCTAGTCTGCACTATTAATTTTTATTAAAAACTAAAAATTAATCATTTTGACCCAAACTTTGTTTTTGTCTATTTTCTTTTGAAAAAGTTCATACTGACAAGGTTATTCTTTTTAAATAAGAACACCACAAATACTATATTTTTATGGTACCTATAGGAAACAGACACAGTGACAGTTACTTATTCATTTGGGAAGAATTAGTAATGACATTAGAGCCAAACAAGAATGAATTTATTCTTATACAGTATGATTAGACAGAAATAATATAGGAATTAATATTATCTAGAAAAATAAAAAGTAAATTTTTTGCCAAATATAAACGAAAATATTTTTCTGCCTTACTCACAGTAAGATATTCCCACCCCTCATATTTCATATTCATAGATTTAAAACATGTTCTGAAAAGTCACTGTGAAGTTCACTTTAATGGTGTGGTCCACCTTCAATTTTTTTTCATTGATGCATAATGAGAGTAATTCACATCAGTAATCAGTATTTCTCAAACCACTTTGAAATTGGATTATTTTGATTGCTGAAATATGTGTATTATTTTACATGATCGGTATCAGGTTAAGCTATTACTAGTGAAAAGTTTAGTTTATTAGAAATTAAAACATCAGTCTTTATTTGAAACAGTTATGCTATTTAACCCGCAGTGAATACAGGTACTTTTGTAGATTTTGTAAAGGAAGTAACTGTTGATTTTCTCTTTCCCAATAATAATAACACGTATTACGACAACTTAATGCAAGCCTAATTTCGCGTAAAAAAAACCTAGAGAAAATGGTCAGACTCAGAGTGGAAATACACACAGAGATTTTGCCTCTTCTTTTAATAAGTAATCAGATAATGCCTTTTAATGGGCTTTCTCTCCTTACGTTTACATCATCACTAAAAATCCTTTCTCCATTTTCAATTTATTGTATCTAAAAATTCGTGGACAAAATGTCTATTCATTTGTAGTGATCTTATAATCGCTTTTTCGAGAGATGACCATAAAGAATCTCAGCAGGTGTCATTAGGAAGAAAGATTTATAAGCCAGTATTGGACATCCAATTCGAATGTGACACCATATCGATAGTAATCTGATACAGTCTTATCAATGGTGCAATATTTATTAAGATATTGTTTCTGCATAAAAGTTAATTGTATGTCATGGACCCGAAAACTTTCACAAACAGAACTATTGAAATATTTGTTACAAATGGTGTTTAGAAAATGACCGTTCATGAGTACCTATACAGAGAAAAAAATATTAAAAGTTGATACCAAAAAAAATAAAAATCCATAAAAAAGATTGAAAGTTAGTATGTATTTAAAACAAACTTCCCGGGGGGAGCAGGAGGTTTGTAAAGCCAAAAAGTACTCCAAGTACTCCGTTTTTTCTTTACCAATTAGAACATAGTTGTTAGTTAAAAAGTGGGTCATCATCACGCATAAAGCGTGCGAAAAATCCATTGGTGTTCATTTTGTGAAATTTTTTGATAAAATTTGATTTTTTCAATAAAAAAACATAAAAAAAGACTCTAATCTGGATAAGGTGAGGCAAAAAAAACAAACAAATCTGGTGTTGGAAAACTGAGGGCAAATGAGTTTCTTACACTTTTTTTTTGGCACGGGAGATTCAAATTCCCAACCCCCCTTCCTCCTACCATCACAGGTACGCTTATTCTTACTAGTACCTATACTATACATATTCTGCATGGTTGAAGCACAGAGAACCATTTTACACTCCTCCAATCGAAAATCATTTTATTAGCTAATGCAATTCATGGATGTAAAATTCGTTGAAAATGCTTTTTTTTCAGCAGGCCAAGTCGATTACAAGACAAAAAATTGAATTTTACCCCAATCATTACAAGACAGTAGTCTCTTACGCACTGCTCTGCAGTCTGTCCACATGAGTGACCACTCGTCCATTTCATCCGGGTTTGGTCATGGCGAAAAATTAACTGGTTTTTAATACCTCATACCGGAATCTGTTGGTACATATACACTTTTTTATGCCTCCACACAGCAAGAATTTTTGTACGTATCGAACCATAACGGAGGATTAATTTTCATTCTGATGTTTTTTTTTTTTGTTTTTTTTTTTCAAACGTATACCATCTTCATTTTGTGTTTTTTCTCACACAAAATTCTTCTCATTCGACGACAATTAAAAAATAAAACTGAAAAAATTCCCATTAAAGTTAAGTTATTGTCTTTCGTTTCGGTCATCACTGGGGCACCATCACATTTTTGCTCAGACCGATATGTGCTCTGTCAGTCAATTTCTAATTAATTTTTTTCCAACAGAGTCTTTCACGTTATGTAAACTTGCTGACTACAATCCGTTATGGTCTTGGTGGAGTTCAGTTATAGACCTTTGTAAGGTTCGAGAGAATTTATTGGATAGAAGATGTCTACAAAAACTGAAAAGAGAAGTAAGTTAAAGTTTATTTCATGGTAGCAACGATAGTGACTGATTAAAAATACGACGTTTTCCGGAATTCTGTGAGATACGAGTATATAAAAAGTGACAAATGAAAATGCGAATCATCTTTGAAATTGAACAGGCAATAGCATTTCCTGTAGAGTAGGCCCAAGAATTGCTTGTAAAATACTTTGGACTTAATCAAGAATGGTTAGTAAAAAATATTCTTCATCAAATTTCTTACCAACTGTGTTCTTACAGTTTCCAGGAAAAATTCTAGTCCACCCTAAAATTTTTTGAAATCAATTAAAAATCAGTAAAAATAAGAAATTTTATTGAAAAATAATAAAAAATCAGCACCATTATAAGTTATCAATTTTGTGGAAGTTGAAATTTTCGAATGATTTTTCTCCTCCCCCCTCCCGTCTATCGACCAACCTTAAAAATCTTATTGCGCCACTGTTTTCAACTTTGACAAGCTGTATCTCATAGACTGATAAAGATACGAGCCTGCAATTTGAACTAAATATTATGGGTCTTGACTTGACCCATATTTTCTCTTGGTGAATCTTTCATCCTCTCCTCTATCCCTCAGTATCTTTTTCCCTGAAAAATATGTACTGCTCCTATTCATCAGTGCGATGGGATCAATAGGAACCCCCCGTGAAAAATACGCTGGTTTTGCCTGGCATTTCTTATTTTAAACGGAACAGGCCCCAGTTATTATCATATTGCTTGTCACATATTATTATATTAGGAGAAATTTTGGTTCAATTGAAATACGAGCTTATATCAGCAAATTATCAAATTATCTGTGTCTAAGCTACTGAATAATGAAAAAAATTTTTCTAAAAAAAGCATTGTTCATTCGGACATTGTATATTTCAAAATAATCTCCGGATAAAAATCAGCATCAGGTACCAGTAATCAAATTGGCCCAACACATGCGTAATTTTTTCAATTTTTCTCGCTGAATCCGAATTTGCGACCCGTTTTGCTTTACGTTGCGATTTAGACCCATTTTGAAGCATTTTTCACATATTTCGCTGGGTGAGAGCCACCGCCAAAAATGGCTGTCGGATTCATGTTCAGCGACCTCGAAAACCCGCATCTCAGTGCTAAACTTGAAAAAAATTGAAAAAAAACCAAGGCGAAACACCTTGCCATTTTTTCAAAAATTGATGATTTTCAAAATTTTCCAGGAGATACATGCACAGTATGTAATTTTTCACGCTAAATCCGAATCTGCATTCTGTTTTGCTCTACGTCGTGATTTAGACCCTTTCAGAAGCATTTTTTTTTGCCCATATCTCGCTTGGCAGGAGCCGCTGCCAAAAACTGCTTCCAGATTTGTGTTCAGCGACCTCGAAAACCCCCATTCCAGTGTTTAACTTTCAAATTTATTCCCTGAGCAGAAATTAGGAAATACAAAGTTTTAGAACATATAAGTTACATACAACCGGCTGCAAAAAAACTGTTTTTTTTTTTTGTTGAAAATTCTATGAATTTTAGGTTCTTTTCCAAAATGTTGATTCGAAATTTTGATACCACTGATTTTCTTATTGTAATGTTGATCTTAATATTTTAAATAAACAATTTTGACTTGAAAAATTAAAACCCTCATAATTTCACTTAGAAAATTCCATCAGTTTTCCATTTAGATGAGTGATCCTATATTCACCTTTATATTCTTACTGGGCATGATTTTTCATCTAAATTATGAATTTTGTCGGGAGGAAAGGGTCCTTTTACATTCTTGAACGCGATTATTTGGTAGATGTGATTTTCTATAATTCAGACAGTTTTGGGTCTCTGGAGTCGATTATAACTACTTTGTGTCGGACAAATTTTGATAAGTAAGTTATTCATGTGTTGGCTTCGTTGAAATTCACTCTTTTTTTTTGCAGTATTACTACTCCCATATTATGTACAAAAAATTGATTTTGATTATGACTTATATACGTTTCTCAACCCTAGAAAAACTTGGTTTCACTCGATTATACGAAGGACTAGGTGGTGTCATATACGACGCCACAAGAATAACCTCTAAAGACCAGGTGGCGTCTTATGACACAAGTCAAGGGTTCTGAAAATATTAGTCCTTTGAAAAATCCATCTCAAAATTTTGAGTGGCGTCGTATATGACGCCATCTGGTACTTGTAGTGTTAATATTTATCTATAGGTGCAAGGATATTCATTAGAGAGGCTGAAAGTGCAAAACTGTAGAGTTCAAATGAGTTCCATTTACATAATATTTTCCAATCCTTTTTTATATTTGGGTTTACGATTTTGATAGAATCTTACAAGTTTCTTTCTAGAAACCTTCTATTATTTTATAGATTTCAAAAATCGATCAACTTCGAAATATGTGTAGTATTCAACTTTTGCATCAGCGATTGTCAATTATTACACACCTTCACATAATACTTTCATGAATTTCACCCAAAACCACTCCCTATCCTATTTCATTGTTATTCCACATCTGTTCTCAAGTCTGTACTTTCTTCAAATGTCTTCTCACGTCCACCAATTTATCTCATCATCTAATTTACGGTTACCATTTCGACCAATAAATTGCATCTAATTTACAAATTACCTACTTTTACAACTACCGACGGTTGCACTCTCATTGATACCTATTTGATCTTTGATAAAACCGGTGAGCATTAACCTGGCAATTTGTCGCAGTTCTCCAATGCGTTCACGCCTTCAGCTAATTGCACTGAAATTCTGCAATAACAGCCGCATTCGTTTGAATTAGCCAGCTTTTCTATCCCGATTTCCTCCTTCGTGCACACACCTCAGTGTATCGCGGTAAATGGAAAAAAAAAACATCCGATACGAGGTGCTTTAATCCGGCTGCTTCCTTTTTAGATACTCGACTTAACTTATTGAATTGGCCAGTGCAATTTCTTTGGATGACAGTACGATTGTCCAATTGTCGAGACAAATATGAAAGATTGTTTAATTTGAATTTGTCTCTTTTCTGTAACGGTAGTCGGTATCACCATCTTATCATCCGCTTCTTCAATAGCAAAGCTGGGCGAGGTAAATTCGATTTTTCAAACGCTTTATAATAAAATATAAAAAGTAGTGGTGTATGGTGTGTCATGACGACACGGAAGTACATCATTCGAAGAGGTCATGTAATCACAAATTTTCGGTTCGCTTGCTAAATAGGAAGAAAATCCGCCATAAGAATGCGATTGCCGTCAATTCCGTAATTTAAATCCGATCGTTAATCTTATTTTCCCGCCTTTCCTTAAATACTACAAAATGATTGCAAAGTGGACGATCGTGAAAAATTGATCTTTTGTTAGTTGCACCAACTCTTCCCTCCCTCAGTTAGCCAAAATCCATGTTTATCGATTTGTAATACTGTATCATTTATTACATTTTACTACCTATACCATTTTTACCCCATTTTACTGAACAAAAAATGACGAATAATTATTAATAGATTTAGGTGTCCACAAAACAAGAATGACCAACTAAAATTGGGTCACAGTATTATAAGGTTTTTGGTTGACAATTATTTTCGGAAGAAGGAGATTTATGTGATATTTTACTGATCATATTACCTCTATTGAAATATTATATTTTTTTAATGCTTTGTTTTGGAAACCCCACCAATTTTGCTGTTGGGTAATTACGTATGTATGTGTATTTTACCTTTAATGAGATAATTTTTTTAATGTTTTTTTTTTTTAGAACCCTGGACAAGTTTACTGTAGGTAATTTTTTACCCATGTTACATTCTTTTTTTTTCTTTACTTGAATTTGCTTTATTTGACTTCAACTTTTCTGTAGAAAAGATACAAAAATAAATTAATGGTGAAACGATTTTTCTAAATTCTTTAAATCTTACATTATGAATTTCAGGGGCCTGATTCTTTTAGCTCCCTACAACGACAGCTTTCAAGTGTGTATATGGGGATTTGCCACCTGGAAAGTGACAGTAAAGAATTAATGATCCACAGTAAAGCCTGACAGTTAAACTATAAATAATTTATGGAAATGTGAAAGCAAGAATTCATTTAAGGTACACCAGTTCAGTCCTACATATTTCACCAATGAAGAAGCTCTTGAAATTCCAGTATACTATACCTATAACAAAATTTTAATTTGAAACAAAATCGAAACATGTTTGGAATGTTATTGTGGAGCAATCAACAAATGAATTATTATTGCATCAAAAATTACTTTCTCAACGTATTTCTTTGTCAAAACCTGTTTTAATTATGAATTATTATTACAGTACTCTTTTCTTTCTTTCATAAAAATTTTCCTCAGTGTTAAAAAGTTACCCAGTCAAGATATGAATAATTGTCAAAAGAAGGGTGTCACTGATGAAATTATAAATGCGCAAGGGCACCAAAAAACGTTAAGATTTTGCATAACTGTGTCACACTTTTATTTAAAAGGTGATCAATTTTGTGTTTGGTTGAGATCTTTATCTTGATTGCTGTTGAAATATATGCATATTATGGAATTTGCACGATGACATTTATTGGGAAGTAAAAGATTTCCGGGCACTGAATGAAATGCTTGGGATCTTCATCACAAAAAAAAAAAAGAAAAAAAAAGATCTCCACATTGTTTATTCTGCTTGAAAGGGAAGATTCCTTCACATGTGCCTGATTACATTTTCCTTTGTTTCTAATACCTGCACATGTATAAAAAAATAGACAGCCATACTGAATTTACAAATTTCAATCAAATTCGTTAAAGAGTAGGGGTTCCCTTGAAGGGCCCTGACGAGATTGATAGGTAGTAAAATAAATAACGATATAGAGCATATAAAAGGTAAGCACAACTAAATAACTCCATGTAAGTATAATTTAATTGCAAATTCTATAAAAATTGAACTCAGAAGCCAAAAAGCGTGTAAGTGACATTTTGAACTAAATGAAAAAGTCCCTAATAAAAAGTTGAGTCCATCAATTACTCAAAATTCAAATTTTTTGACTGAAAACGTTTGTATACTAGTTTTGTACTCTTTCGTACCACTTTTAACATTCCCCCGCATTCCGCATTATTTAGAAAAGTTGACGGAGCGGGGCTGGAGAAATGGTAGCCCCCAACTGCACAAATTTTAAATTTTTTGGTCTTAAGCATTTGTACCTTTTTTGTTCTAGGCTCAAATATCAATTTTATACATGCGTACCTACAAAACTGAATTTCATCATCGATACATACTCATAAGAAAACCTAATTAATCGAAGAACTGGTTCAAAAGACGTAATCGAAAACAAAAACTCATTACTCGCGCCATTTTAATGTTACCACTTACATATACACATTCACAAATCACCATCGAACCGGTTGCAGATGGACTTACATTTTTAACCAAAAAACAATTGTTTTCTCACAAATTAACAAGTAAAAAAAGTCATTCCAGTTTTGCACCTACCCATATTCACACACTAAACGATTTCCTCTTCGCAACTTTTTTTAATGATCGTATAGATATATGTTGAGAAAATTTTTTAAATCCATGACAGAAAATCACAATAATTTTCCCATAACAGTCTTATGGGTTGGATTAATGGAATTTCGCATGCATCTTTGGTATACCTCACGTTCTTGCACTCTGCGTACCTTATGCAAAACAAAGAAGGAAAAGCCTCAATTTCCTCGCATTCGTTTTCTCTTACGTCATCACTTACGAAATGATGCTCTCATAAAGGTGTATCAACGATTATGCACTCACACATAACCTCTAGTGAATCGAATCTTCTTAGATGGGTTCTGCACGAAGCACCTGTTGTGCGTAGGTTCTGGTGCACTTATCTTAATTTTTTTAAATAAAGGTATGACTTTTTTTTTTTCCTATCACGAGTGCGGGAGGTACTATACAGATTTAATGGATCGATAAGAAAAATAGAAAAGAAATTAAACGAATCGGTCGAAAAGAGTTGTACGTTGAATCAACATATTTATCGTTATAGAGACTTAAGAGACGTGACAATGGTGTCGAGTCAATGCGATTTTTCACGGGTATTAAAGCATCATCTAGTCATTTATGAGGAGGTGCAGCGTGAACTGAGATTAAAAGTAAGAGTTTGGTGACGCCGAAAAAAATTTCTTCTCCAATTTAGCGTAATTAGAGCAGATTTTCGTAAAAGTTCAGTTCAAGGCTGGAAAAACTGAGGTTTTTTCTTCAAAATTGACTTCATTTTCTAGAAAATTTTCAGTTTTATGGTATACAAACGAAACTAGAATTTGAAAAATTGAAAAAAATTCTCAATTTTCCTGTTACAGTAGGTCTACATAATATCTTGCGAAGGGCAGGAAAAGGGGTATTGATTTTGGAATTTAAAATTTCTAGGATTCTGACTCAGAATTTTTACGGAACTTGAAAAAAAAAAAATCATTTGTGGTATACATAATAAATTTATTGCTTGCTATTGAATTTTTAAAATAAAAGATTTATGCGGTGAAAATGAGAAATCTTCATCATAGTTCGTTTACCTGGGTAGCAGTTCTAGGGGGTGCTGTGATCCCCCAAGGCTTACGAGGAGTGCCCATCTCCTGGTTAACTTGGAATGATGACACCCACCCTCAGTGCACGAGAAAAAATTTTGGTATTCCATCATCTTTACAATTCCTTTCTAAATTTGAAAAAAAATCGCCCCCCCAAAAAAAAATAATATAAGTATGTAAGTATATATATAAAAAATCGTCAACGAGGATTTTCCCCTCAAGATTGTGCCTTCGCGGCACCCCTGAGCAGTTCAAGTAAATTTTACTTCGAAGATTGACAAGAGACTTGCAGAAAAGTAATTTTTATGCGTTATAAATAAATATTATGTGGGAAATTCTAAAAACAAAACACTTTAATCTCAAGTATAAAAATTGAACTGCCTTGGTCTACCCTGTGAAAAATTTATGTAGTAATTTTTACAATTGGAATAGGAAAGCTGATACAATTCCAAAAGCAGCAGAAATCACTAAAAAAATAGCAATATAAGTATAACTTACTATCCGAGATAGTAAAAAGTTATATGTACTTCAAATATTAAGAATGTCTACAATAAATAATAATTTTCTCAATTGTGATGAGAGAAGTTCCTATATTGTTTGTAATTGTTACTATTTATTTTGCTCAATGTATGATCATATAGTTCCTTATGAAAGTCATGCATAACAATCATAAGAATGTTTAATAATTTCCGCTTCGACGAAAAGTTGAAAAATTATTTTATTTCTTCTCCCAAGTATAATTCGTGAGTGTGACTGCATGAATTAACTCAAAACAAAAAAATATATTTAAATATTTTATTCTTGCTAATTTTTCACATTCTACTTTATCATTCTTTAATCTCTGCAAATTTTTTCTGAATTTTTTTATTTTTTTGGTTTTACAACATGGAATAATTAGGCACCCAGGTTTCTTTATTTCTATTTACAATTCTCATTGAAATTGCATGATGGTTACCAGCATAACTGTTTGAGTGACTTGAAAATTTTCCATGTAAGAAATCTTATTAATCGAAACCCGCATGCCAGTAGTCTACAGTTCCTCATACCGCATTATACTATTTATCACTCTAAAAGAGGAACAAACCTGTTTAAACGAATCTAATGGTACAAAGTGTACCAAACTGTAAAATTGACGAAGTTAAGAGTTCAACCAAACATTCGAACTTTCTATAGTTTTATTCCTGCATAACGTGCAATCAAAATAGCCGATATTCTAGGTTTAGGTGCTATACACGGAATATTATGTGGCGAATTTACAATCAAAAGTAAAATCTTCACAGTGAAGTTAAACACAAGTTATCAAAGACTATTCCATTTAAAAGAAAGGTTCAGTTCTGAGTAAAAATCAACTTCGATTAGTACAACGAGCCCTAGGGAAAAAATACAAAAAATACTTTTTCATCGTATACCAGGGTTAAGCTGTGAGAGCGCAGAATGGAAAAATGATGAAAGATGCAACGTTGGCGTTAGCAAAAGCCTCCATCATTTGAGAGTGCCAATATTTACTAAGCCAACATTTTTACTAACTCCGATATAATTTGGGGAACAAGATAGGTAGTAATTCTTTGGATTGTCAATATTCAACTATCGAACCGTGTATCATTTTTATTTTTCAAATAAAAACAGGATGATTCATGGCCGGCGACTTTTGTTTTCCCTGTGTGTAGCTCCTTCACTCACCAACTACACCCCCATTCCCTCCCAACCACAAATTGAAATTACCACTCGTCCGCTCAAAAAAAAGTGAAAATTTATAATTTGTGAAGTAATGTTTCTGGCTACGTTTTTCTTTTTTGACTTTTTTCTGTGTGTAACAATGCTACACACAAAATTTTTCCTTTTCGACTTTTTTCTGTAAGCAGCAATGCTACGCCCACTAAATTTCTTGTGTGTAGCAGTTTGTGCTCCGCTACACACGGTACGCCGGCCATGAGTATAATTATTCAAAATAAGGAATGCCAGGCCAAACTTGAGGATTTTCGCGAACCACTCCTTTTAAACTTTTTCCACCAATACATTCCAAAACGAACAAATATAGCTGTGGTCATCAGGCCGAAACATAAGGCAAGGCACCAAACATTTTCTAAAAATTATGGCAAATATGTATAATTTTTTCATCAAGAATATTCATAATAAAAAGAATGAGGCAAATGCAACAAATTTATAATATCTCCCGGCGTTTTCCAAAAATGTTTTTTCGGTGCATTCAACAAAATGAACAAAATTTCTAATCAAATAATGCTTTTGGCCTCAGTATAGAGGCCCAAATGTTTTTTAAAAACCTGATTAAGTCTTAGCAAATACCTAGTCATTTTCATTGGTCTCAAAACCTGCGCAGGTAGTTCCAAATGAGGATTCTATATTTTCCTTCTCTCGAAACCTCACTAATTTCTTCCTGATTTAGAGCCGAATAAAATTGAAAATAAAAACTAACTCAAGGCCCAGTGTCAGGAGGCTCCGTTAAAGCTTTGTCCGCAGTCAAGGCACTAATTTTTCTGAAATAATCCAGTTTCACTTCTGACGTTAATCAAAGTTGGTAGAACTGCGGTAAATATTATGTTAGCCAGTCACGTGGAGTAATTTGAAAATTAGAAGCAAATTCAGAATGAATATTCTTTTTTAAAGTGCACTTACCATCATTATTCCATATTGTGCTTATCATCTGTCATTCTCTGGTTTCATTTAACTCAACAAAGAAAAAATTGATCACTAAAAACCGAATAAAAAACACTTAAGTTATAATAAACCGCGAAAAAAAACTTCTCTTCTTCGTTTCACAAGAATTAATCATCGAAACACCAACCACGACGAGTTTATTCCAGTACTTAGACGCGAGCACTAACTTTTCTCCATTTCTCCATACGACTGAGTCATAGTCATCGAACTCCTCCAGCAACGGACAAAAAAAAAAGGGAAAAATGAAACGGAAACGAAGGGGGTAACGGACCATAAACATAAACGCAGACAGGTAAACAGTGTAGTCAATATGCACGCAGTAGAATGTAATAAATGAACGTGTTTTTCACTGCAAGCAAAAACAATGAGTTTTGAGACTGACTTTGGCAACAGAGCCGCAGGGTCGTGGTCAGGGTTTTACTTAATTTTTTTATTTCATTAAAAATTTATTTCTTCCAAATTCGGAATAAAACTGGTACCTCATTCTCTTAAATTCCTGCCAGGGGAGGCAACGGCCATCCTAGAAAAAAGTTTGACATGCCCAAAATTTTCCCGAAGAAAAAATTAGTTCCGCCACTGGTTCTCGCAAAATTATTGCACAATTTTTTTTACTCGGGATTGAGAAATAAATGCGTGTCAATTTTGGAGGAGGAAGAAAACCTCATTTTCAATATGAAAAAAAAAAAAAAAAAAAAAAAAAACTAAAAATGGACTGAATTGTGAATTCTTTTGTCAGTAATGGAAAATCTATAACAGTTTGAAGGTGAAGAACAGTAGAGTGTTGCCCATAATTTTTATTCCCCCTCCCGCCCACACCTATCGCAAACTTAAGGATCTTTTACAAAATTAAAATCTTTAAAAATCAACAATGTTCCAAACATAAAATTCATAACTTACTAATCTTTGAAAAGACATCATCATGCTGATGAAAATTGCCCTATCTTCCTTTTTTCAGTTTTATAACAATAAATTATTAGACTCACCAGATTGAGTTATTAATGCTAAAAATAATTGTGATGACAATTAAGTAATTCCAAATGACTATTGAACAATTTCAAATTCCACATTTTGTATGCAAAATACGTCATTAGTTATCTATACCTATCCATTTCCATTCAAAGTTGTAGTTATTTGAGAATAGAATGCCTCAGATGACGAAAATAATTTATAGCTCAATTTACTTTTTTTTTTTTTAATTGTCATCTAACATCATTTGTAAGCAGATCGATTTGATTTTCATTACGGGTTACAAATCAATTTTATCATCTCGTGTGCCTCTAGTCAAAATATTCGACGAAGTATATTGCTGAATAAATTTTTTTACGTTTTGTTGGTAAAACTGGTTTATTTAAAACTTTATTGTTTTAAATTAGAAGGGAAGAACGGAAAGATAGAGGTAGTTATTTGTTCCAACTGGATGAACATGAATACATGATAAAACACGAGGATGGCTTCCTGTGACAATGAAAAATCTTCTTCATCAATTTTAACCACAATGAAAATGCCTGTTGTAATTTTTTTGTAAAAAAATTTTCCAAACAGCAAATCGATTCAATAATTAATTTCAAATCCGTTTATAGTTAATTCTTTTACTTGACAACTCAAAAATATCGCAAGGAATTATTTTTTCACATACAAATTGAAATCGAAACTACAAAATATCAATCATTAGAAACTACAGAAAAACAGAATCTCAGGCAGAACAAAAATTCAAATTCACATCATCCATGAACGTAGATGGCCTAAAATCTACGAATTATAATCAATTTTCAATTTTTACATTAAAAATAAAAGATATATTAAGTTCTTAAAATATTTCGTATTAAAAGTAAAAAGTAAAAAGTGTACAAACAAAAAGATAATAACACATTATGACATTAAAGAGCTCTGCATAATGTTTATAACAAAAACGGTTCACAATTTTTCTTTCCTGACACATCAATTTTCAATAATAATATTATAATGTTTACATTGAGCAAGTTATATTGGGAACAAATTTCCGTCTACGCACATTACTTCGTTGTCGGCACTCATTTTAGCGATGGCAGCGGCTACTTCTCCACCTTCATAAGCGTTTTCATGAATGGGACGATTTTCATTCATATGAGTTATAATTTTGGCCACATTCAAAGACTGACCATGTACTTCTTCGAACATTTTTTGTATATTGGTTTTGAAAAATTTCAACCTGTATCAAATAAGACAAAATGAAAAATACGTACATCTAACAGATTTCATGATTGAGTGATTCAAAATTAAAACAGAGGAGTCTGACGGACGAGTTTTTTAATTTTCCAAAAATGTTCAAATCACATGTATGTGTAGAATATTGAAATAATTCAAGGCCAGTCCTTCTGCAGAAATCTTTAGAAAAAAAAAGACATTTCTTCGGGGTTTCATTAAAATGTACATAGTTTTGTTTATCATCCACATATTCTGAACGGGTAAAAAATAAATCAGACTGGCCTTTCACTGTATTCCTCATTATTCGAGTACAAATTGAATTTACCTTTCTTTGGAAATTGAAGTTGGAGGAGGTAGATGCGCTGTGCTATCTTGTACTGCAGGTGGTTCCACCACAACGCCAGTGTCTTCACTGGAAGGCACGGCGCCAGTGTCTTCGCTGGAAGGTGGAACCTCTAGATCAACAGACTGTGAATCCAGATTTGTATCATCACCAAACTCGTACACGCTTCCTCTTTCCTAGAAATTGCGGACCAAATATTAAAATCAAATTTTAGCGACATTTTAGAAAACGAATAAACCTAAGCTTACCGCTCGAGTACGTTTGCGAGGTCGCACATCAGGATCATCGACATCCTCTTCATTTTCCTCTTCTGTGTCATGATCTGATAGATTATTTTTTCTTTTCTTTTCTTTAGGTTTAACCTACAGAAAAATCAAAACAATGACTAATTCGGTTTAATCCTCAAAATGAAGCCGTAAAAATTTCCTGTCGGTATATATTTTACCTTTTTGAAAATGGCGAACTCTATTAAAGTGATAGCGCAGGCCGCATCTTCAGCTTCAATTTTTATTGATAAACGAGCCCGGGCATGAGCAGTAGCCAGTCGAATTAACGTCTCTAACGTTCTCGCTGTCACAGGTTGAGTCTATTTCAACATACAAAACCACGTCATGATTCGGGTAAACTTTTCACTCGTTCTCGCGGAAAATAAATTACTCACTCTAGCCGTGTCCAGCTCCATTTGATCTTCTGAACGCAATTTTGAATATTCTTCGGAAATCATTTCAGCAGCTTCGTTCGTTAATACAGGCTTGAACTGTTTGGCCAAATGAATGAATTTTTTCATAAACTGTAATGTAAATATTTTGTCACGTTTGCTGCGACTTTTTCCATGCAACAAAGCATCGTGTTTTTCATAAATCGTAGACGTTTTATCTTCGGCCACTAATTCCTCGATACTTCTAGTACTTAAAAAATTATCTGATTCTGTAGTTAGAACTTCTCCATCTTGTTCGCCAGGTTTTCTGAAAAATGAAAACAAAAAATGAATTGTTACTAATACAAAAAGAAAAAAAAATTGATTTCAATTTTGAGGAATAATTTTTTCTTACCTGTATCTGTGCATCCGTACGACATGATCCGATATTTTTGCATCAATCTCATTGTCCACTAAATCTAACATGACGAATATTAAATCGAATCGAGACAATAAAGAGTCTTGCAGACCAATATTGTCCATTGGAGTTCGGTACTGATCGTACTGCATAAAAAAGGACAAAAGGACATGCTTAATGTAAGCAAAGGTTGAGATTAATATGAAAAACAAGATTTCAAGAATCAGTATACTCCATTATACACATTAGGAAAGTGCATTGTACAGCTCAAAAATAATTGAATCATAAACGAACATTCAAATGAAAGCGTTCGAATACTTCAGTATAATTAATAAAACAATTTTTATAGCTCTAATTCAAAATCTGTGAGTACTCGATGTGACAAAAGTATAATAATTTCCAAACTGAAAATCACAAACTTTCCTCGTTATGAATAATTTCGTAAGTTTGAAAACAATGCAGGATACAGGCTCTGTCCTTAATTTCACACAGTAATCATCCTTGACATTTTTAATTCAGAAAATACTACCCACTGATTATTATCAAAATCTTGCCTAAAAAATATTCTATAAATTACCCGTCCATAAACTGGATTTGCGGCAGCGAGAACGGAGCAACGGGCATTTAAGCGAGCGTGAATTCCTGCCTTAGATATGGTCACTCGACCCTGCTCCATCACCTCGTGAATAGCAGTACGATCAATATCTGACATTTTGTCAAATTCATCAATGCAAACGACGCCCCGATCTGCTAGAACCATAGCACCAGCTTCTAATCTGCAAAGTTTTTCTTAATGATGGTAAAATGAATCTCAGAATAAGAATAAAAATAATAATAACAACATCTACCTGCGCTCGCGAGTTTCCGGATCTGTTGTGACAGCAGCAGTTAAACCAACACCAGAGCTTCCTCGACCTGTCGTACAAATAGCTCGTGGAGCTGTATACAGCACATAACGCAGAAGCTGGGACTTGGCAACACTAGGATCGCCAATCAGTAAAATATTTATGTCGCTGAAAATATTGAGTAGGATAAAAGCAAATAAAAAACTAAAGCAATTGCAAATAATACCTATATACTGGTAAATCTAATGATTACCCTCTAAGCCGGGTACCATTGGCAAGGACTTTTTCGACTCCACCGAGTAGCAGGCACAAAATAGCTTTTTTAACGTATTCGTGTCCTTGAATAGAAGGAGCTAAGGATCGACTCAAAATTTCGAACACATCTTTTCTGCGTGCAGCGGCTCGACAGTTTTTAACGTCGTCTTTGGTCAAGTGAATTCCATCTGACATGTCATTCAGTTGCGAGATGTGATTTGCAATTAAAATGGTCCTGTAACCAATGAAGATTGGTGAATACTTTGATAACTGAAGAGTAGAAAGGAAAAGGAGTGTTTTTTTGGTCGTACCTACAGAGTTTATAAAATTCGTACTAGAAAGTCAATATGCTACCACCAAAAACTAACAGCAACGACCAACGAAAAATTGATAAAAATTTTGTCTTAAATTATAAACCACGACAGGAAAAACACCCTAATTCATTTGCCACAAATAAATGTTACAGCTTTACATTTAGTTGGCAAGTTGGAAGAACTCAGTTCAAACATTTGTAACTATCTCGATTTACTTTGTATCCATGATACTCATTCATGGGAATATCATTATAGACCAAATCGAATGATTTCTTACCTAAATGCTCCACTAGTATAACTATTCTTTTTTGCAGGAAGGCATCTGAAGGGGCCAATAATTTGAACACGATCTCCAGGTTTACATTTATCTACCAAGTCATTATCACATACGACGTCAACACCACGAGGCAACTGACCTGAAATGAAAAAAAAAATTTAGATTACCTTACGCCAAGGAGAAATTGAGACGAATTTTTTCAAGAACTAGCCTGCAGGAGACTTTTCTGGCATTTCGTGGATGGTCAACGTTTGATGATCTTTATAAACACTTTTTCCGTATTCTGTTTCTAAAATGTTGCCATCATCATCCTAAATTGAAAGAAAAATTAGATCAAAGAATTTCAACGAAATAATCTTATCTTATCACATAAAATATACCTTCGTAGGGTAGACAGCTGATGTAGGGAAAGCATCGAAGGAAGTCATGTCGGTATATCGTCTTTCTATAACTTTACCAGTGGCTGGACAATAGTGAACACTTTTCACCACTTTAGGATGAACTATGGAACCTAGTAGAATGACATATTCACATATAGATCAGAAATTCGAATTTATCGAAAGTTCAATACAGAATACACAACTTACATCTTGTTACAATTCCCTCAACGCAGACCATATTTCCCAGAAACTTGGACTGAAGTGTTCGTGGAGTTACATGTTTGTCACCGAAACTACCTTCAAATGAAATGAAAAATTCTTCGTGTTCTACTGCGTAAGCAGAGTCGATACTGCCAACATACTCGTGTAAAGCTTTATGGAAGGCGATAGTTTCTTCGAATGCATTGGTCAGCAGTCTGCAGAGAATTGCAAAGAGAGAAATAAAAGAGAGCGAGACCAACATTACATAATCCTTACATTGAATACTTACGCAGCAGCTCGTTTAGGATTTTTAGCTCTCAAATCATTTACGTTGACGGTAATTCGAATTTTCTTATCTTCGATCATTGTTTTCACTTTAGCATTATAGATTCCTTTATCTTCCTGTAAATAAGAGAATAGTGTGAGACAAAGTAGTTGAACGATGCACGAAAGTTGAAAATCATACCTCATCTTCAAGAAAGTCCAGATATTCTCGTTGAATTTCACGTAATTTGTAGTCCACATCGTTTTCATCCATGATATATTTATTTCTAGACTGCTGCGAACACTGCTTCTTTACGAATCTATTTCACAAGAAAGAGCTTCCTTCGACACCAGAATGTTGAAGTAACTGACTCAACTCAATTAGATTAGATTCGATGGCATTAACAAATTCAAATTGCCGCCGAACTCAGTTTGCAGAATGCAGCCTGCAGCTCAAGTGCCAAACTTGAACAGCGATTGTATAAATGATATTAAGAACCTCGAGACCTTCGTCCCAAATAAGAAAGGATGAAAACGTGATAATTAATAATTACCAATTACTATTGGTTAATTTTTCAAATAACGTTCGTTGATTCGCTTATTTGATCACGTGTTTGTCCTGTCTTAGTTGGGACAGATGTACTCATTTCTATTATGCTTATATGTTCTAAGTGATTCACTTACAGCGAGAGCGATCGAAATTCCAAATTCGAGAGCGTTGAAATATAGAAAATCTTTTCGTTCATAAAAGGGTAATTTTCTGTGATTTTTGGAGAAAAGTGGCCCAAAGTCTAGTTCACCCCGATTTCTCGTCGGAATTAGAGATTATTTCACGAAATTTGCCTTCTGTATGCGATAATTCTCTGCTCTGATCCTTTAATTCAATTTCAAGTGTAGACTGTAGTGTTCAAGACGCTCATATTTCGATTAGCGATCACGTTTAACATTCTTAACATGACTTCCGTCCGTAAGTAGAGAAAAATACTTTTCTTGTCAAGCTTCGGGATGTAATAAACCTATTCATGTGTATTTTTATTACAGAAGAATGGGAGAATTTCTTCAAGAATGCAGGAATTGATGATTCAGCGAGTACAGACTATGCTGCACTATTTGTCAAAAACAAAATTGAAATTCATCAAATCACTACTATCTTCCAATCCGATTTAAGAGCGTTAGGAATCGATGCCTTAGGCGACGTTAGGAAGATTAAAATTCATGTAAGTGAAACTTTATATTTTGTAATCTAAAATTATTATTTGACTTTTTTGATCGTTATTTTAATGTCCTATGTTTCAGATGCTGAAAGAAGCGAAGAAACTAATGTTACCTGACGTTGACAAAGATGTACGTTTCAAAATTTTCATTTTATTATAAACCATATCCTTTCAATTATGTACTTCACTATTATCATTTTAAATATTCTAGTTTCATCACTTATATTAATAATATTCTATTTTTCAGATCTTGAATGGGTTAAATAACGAGCCAGTAGATGTAAGTACATCATTTTCCTATCATTTTTGTAGAAAAATTATTTAACCTATTTGTAAATGCATATAAATATCATTAATCATCAGTCAGAGAAACTAACTGCATTCGAACGCATCGATAAAATCAAAATTTAGATAGCGTGACTTCTAGTCGTATACTTCTTCACTAATTCTCGTTATGTGGTGAAAAAATATGTTGTTGATTTCAGACGTCAGTTTTGTTTAGTATGATAAAATCGCTATCAGATACAGTGAAATCGCAATCGGGTGAAGTTGACTCCAAATTTGATTCATTAATTGATAGATACGATAAGGTATAATTTTATTATTCGTAGTAATGTGATAATAAAAAATTTGAAATACTAATGAGTATAAATTATTTTAGGATTTAAATAAACTACAGGAAATAAGTTCCTTATTTTTAGTTAGGAATGTATCCCAGCTACTTCTGCAAAAGGTTGGAAAAATACACTCGGAAGATCAGTTTTATCAAATTCTATTGTTACCCAATCAAAAAGGAAAGAAGAAAAACAGTAAGTTAGTTCGCGAAGAACATCTCAAATTTATTCAATGTTCCACTCAACTGAAGAAGATTGACGAAAAAATTTCAGCTCCTAGGAATCTTCTCGGTCACCCTATAAAAAAATTAGATGAAATAACTTTAACGAATTTAACAACACATCTTGAAAGAATGAAGACTACAAAATATATTTCAGATGATGAAAAGAAAGTTATCGAAGCCTTAGCGCAGTATTATATGCCTGCGTAATTCGCAGGATTTAGTTTTGACGAAAAAGCTGGATTAATCTTTATGATCACTAAAAAATAATTTTTTTGTTGATTTTTAAGTGAAGAAAGTATTAGCTACTGGATGAATTATTTTTTGACAAAACAGTATCTGTGATATTGATTAGGTGATATTTTATTTATAACAAATGTTTCCATTTTTCAAAGTAATCACGCTAGAAGGTTACTCCTATGAAAGTACCTGTGTTCATATATTAATTATTTGTGATAGCTGTATAACTCAAATGTGATATTCATTCGGTAATATTTCATTATTTTGTTTCTATGTATCTCAATGTAATTACTCTATATAGAAGGAAATCTTCAACATAGGTTTAAACAAACTTGAAAAATATGTAAAAAAATCATACAACTTTTCTTTGTGAGAAAATTGAGAGAAAGTAGTCGTTTCTCTTCTATAAACGCACAAATTTACATTATGGGAACTCGATTGTGCCTCGCAAGTCCCCTAATGATTTTTTAATCTTCATTAATTCATAAAATTGTGGCTGTAGTATAAATTAAGTACCTACTAGCTATAGTAAAATTCGCTCAAATCATTGTAAGTCATCGATGAATGACATGTAATCAAACTTATTTTCTGTTTTTAATTTTTATGAAGAGATTATTATGTATTTGAATTATTAAGAATTTCTCTTGTTCTAGAACCTTGGTTTTTTTTTTAAACTTGAAAATTGAAATTTCTTCACTTTTCGTTTAGAAACGATTTTCCTACCACTTTGATTGGGATTCAGCTGAAATTTTACAGCGCAGTGCGTATGAATGAAAGTTGATTTTAATTTCAATTCAATTCATTCGTGTGTTTGTGTGTTTTAGGATTTGGGCTAAAAACTATGTTAATGAAATAGTTTTTCGCATTTTTGAATCAGCTGTTCAATAATAATTTATAGCTTTCTACTTTTAAGATTATTTGACACAATGTCAAGGTTAAAATATCTTGAAGGGAGTAAAACAAAGACCCGAGCGAAGTCCTGCTGTCCTGCTGAAAAATAAATAAAATAAGTTTTCCTGTAGCTGAAACACAGGTACACCTTTTGGTGCACCGGCAGCCGGCAAACCAGATTCATTGTCAGGTAGTTATGACAAAAATTAACACTACCGAAACTGCTTCCCCTTCACTCTCATTTCCATCGCATTCACATTGTCGGACTCGTGTGTGTGTAGACGTAAGTCTGTGTGTATGATTTTCGTATGTGTGCGTAAGCTACGTGTACTCGTGTAGTGGTTAGTAGTGGGAGGGAGAGTTTTTTTTAGTAAACGAAACATCAGCGTCAGCGATTCCGATTCATTATGCAAGTCGCTGATGGCATGGCATGGCACTGGCAGTGATGCCGTGATGTGATGGTCGCCTGGATGGTCGAGCAGACTGTTAAACAAGTTGACTGTGGTGGACAATTGTGTGTGTCAGTTATTGTATTTCTTCTTACCAAATGATCCAATCCTCTAAACGAGTAAAAAAAAGTTATCAATCGAAAATGTGATGTAAATTTTTGTGTTCCTGTTTATTTTCCAATGAAATAAGGGAATGAAAATGGTTTTCGCGTGGTTTTAAAATTTCCGAATTACTCCAGTGTTTTTACCGGTAATTTTTCTTTTCAGTTTTCGCTAAACTAAGATTTTGTTATTGATTTGAATAAACTCGTATCTAATTGTGCTGACTAATTATAAATAATTGTGATACTAATTTATTCGTTTTGGTGAGATAATATCAATCATTATAATATTATTTGAAAACGTCGGATACAGATCATCGAACTGCAGTTCAACTGTTTTGAGCAGAGTAAGTTATTCTCTTCAATTATTTGATTAACTAGAGCTACACTTTTTCGCCTTGGCCAGCAAGAGCAGTGAACTGATTAATATGTTGATGGGATGGGAGCCTTAGTTATGCAGTATTTGGACTGCCAGCGACTAAAAATTTCTTATCAAATGGTGGCAAAGTTAAATTAAGTACCTACAAATCCAAGTCTTATGGAAAAAATAAGTCTGTCTATTCCTAGAAGGAAGACATCCGGATGAAGTCAGTAGGGCCCAGATTGTTGTAATAAGATATACACACCTCCACTTTTTGAGTTTAGTTGTTTTCAATATTTGAGGGCTTACGATGGCAAAAGGTGTAAGTGCTATTTTAATAGAGATGGTATATTCCAGAGCAGTCTGACTTTGCGAACCGGGTTTCTGAAAAGAGCAGGTTCATGAAATGACGTATTCATTTTACCCCATTATTGTGATCTCTGCAAAAGCGGTTTATGCTAGCTCATCTCAAATTATTGTTCAGGAACAATACTACAGGTCGAGTAAAGTTATTCGCGATAGTGAGCTAACTGACCACTTGCATATTTACTGCGCTTCAAGAGATCTAAGTAAACATAAACCAGTTTTATTCTACGATTTTTTCACGAGTTAATCACCTTATAATATGAGAATAATGTGGTAGTCACTTGAACCATGATTTCATGATTTGAAATTCTCTCGTTCAAGATTACCCATTTCTTAGCTGATTTTCCATAACGTGGTATTAAAACATCATGGTATTTTGAGTGCTAAGAATTTGTTATAATTTTTCTAAACTTGGCAGGTGTTGAACTTGGATTGGCAACATTATAATATCTCATTAAAAACCTATATAATCTCTTATGACGTGATGATTTTTTCTCCAACTCTTACCTCAAACTACAATAATTTGTACTAGCCGACCTTTGATGGCTCTGATCCTTAGAAGTTTTATGAAAATGTTAATTTTGGCAACTTTTCTTTGCATCTGACTTTTTAAATTGATTTAAATTTTGCTCTTGTTTAGGTATTTACTCCGTAGAAGTTATAATGAACTCAACAGCTTCCTCTGGGGCATTTTATCTGTTCTTTTTTTAAGGAAGTCTTTCTTTCTGGCAGTCTGATACGATTATTAAGTGCATTGCCCCACCTTTTTGGATTTGTCTCCTCTGGCATGCAAACAAATATTTTTATTAAGACCAGCCGAACAATGTTCGACTACATGATAATTGGTATTTAAAAAAATGCTCATCCATTGGTATAAGCTGCTATACTACTTGGCGTATATTTTATTTATTTTTCAACAATAAAAGAGGTTATCTTTTACTGCCAATTTCCTCCACGGGTGTTCGCAGTTCAAAAACATTTCTTGTCCAGGACAGCCTTCTTATTTTTCTTTCTCATTTTGGTTGCCAGTGTCGTTTCTTTCTAAATACATGACTTGGGACAGTTTTTCAACTGTTTAGAACTGTTGACAATACAGTTTCGTTTTTGTCTGGTCGACTTCCTATTACCTTGATGATGCCTTTTCACGATGTGTAAACATGGAAGAATTTTATAAAAGGTATTTGACTTTGTCGATTAGTCTTGATTCTTGAAATTAATATCACCGTCACGGTCTCGTTGCTTCAGAATCTCTTTTTTTCTCTTCCATTATTTGCGGTAATAAAGCTCTAAAATATTTTTAAGAGCATCTCATAATATCTTGCCCATGAATTTATACTCGACTGAAGACGGACATTTCTGTCACTCATATTGAAAAAGTTCCAGTCAATGACAAAACCAAGTGTTTATTATTTTTATTTTTCTATGCGCGCTCACAAAAATCGCATTTATACATACACGGTTCACATGACGGAACCGTCATATGTGTATTATACTCACTGTTTAAGTTCGAACTAGTTCGAACATACTGCAGGCATTCATATTTTATTTTATTGTCGATTTTTTTCCCTGCCGAATCGATTCAATCGTATTCGATGAGCTGATCATCAGTAGAATATGTAGGTTACGAATATTACTTTATTATACTTGACGGTGGCACGCACCTGTCTGTCTTTTCATGCAAAATTCCTTCAAGAATGACGAACTTGAATATTTTCCTCATTCGTGTGAATTGTTATCGAAACCGTTCGTTTAGCCTAATAAATTGAAAAACAATGTCAACATATTTGTACATTTGCGTAGAAAGTAGCATAATCTTGCACTCTCGAGTCTCGTGTATTTAAAATTCAAGTTTTACATTGACAGCATATATAATGCTTCGACCTTTGCACTGTAAAACAATTACTATTAAAGTACAATTTTAGTGTAAAGTCTTTGTCGAATAAGTATCATTTTTGTCGACTTTTGTGTCAGATGTGTTGATCCAATTCGGAAATAGTCACCTCGATTCTTTATACTATATTAAATCAGGCGCAATCTTGGAAAAATAGAAATACAAGTATAGGTCCACTTCATGCCCATGAAAATGGAAGACGTACCTATAACCTACAATATATAATTATTATGAGGCTACGTGTATGGGGGAAAACATTTGTTCCAGGAGAGAATTACTATTTTATGTGATTTTCAAGTGAGTTGATATGCATTTAAAGGATTGATTTGAAAAACAACTGTAACAACTTTAATCAGTAATAGCATATGAGCTACAAAAGCATGAATAAGAAATTAGGAACTCAGTTTGATACAAATGTAATGTTTGATATCTTCGGATTTCATTCAGTTGACAAAAGAATGGCATTTTTTGAATTTTAAAAATAATAATCATGGATAAATTTGCAATAGGATCCGCAAAAGAAAAAATATTTTTATGCTCTTTGTAAATACTACACCATTTTATCCCACTCAGGTTGTTTTTTAAACCAACCCTTCATTTATATTCAATTTACCTAGCAAGTAGCAATTGAGAATATTAGTTGACAAATCACACACCTGGTAGCACTAAAGTCAAATATGGCAGTATTATTCGTGTCATCAGCAATAAACACTTATCTGTATGAAATATGTAATGAAACTGTGAAGCAGGTAAAAATCTAAAAATAATAAAAAATTACAAACGTTTTGCCTGACTTATTATGGGCTCTATACGAATTTTACCGCCTAAACAAGATGAGCCAACTATTATCTGTATTTGTTCAGTTGAAAAAAATTTTGAATTTCAATTTCAGCATTTCTATCTACCTATTAGACTTTTTTTTTCATTCTCGAATCAGCTGAAATATTTATTCATATAATTCGTTCTGAAAGTTCCTCTTTTTTGAAAGTATTAAAATTTATAAAATAATTCAATATAATATTTTCATGAAATTGATTAATTTTATTTTAATGGAATAAAACACAAGCTAGTAGAATTTTTATTCACCTGTTTTGGTGCACCAACAGTGGATTTACAAGGCGAATAATTAGGTCTGGTATCGGCATAATTATTTTGAATTTGTGATGGTAAAACTGGTAGAAGAGGAAACGGATATACCGTAACCTGAACTTCCTTTCTCAGTTGAATGAATCATCAAATCGATGACGATTCTCGAATCATGGAATTCCAGCATTCACTATACATACCAACGAAAATCTACACGTTCTCCAGCAAAGAGTATATCTACTGACAGCGAATTATTCGTCAGAGCATTATTCACTTTTTATACTCATGCTCATGCCGAACAATGTTACTAACCTTTTCTCTAATTCAGTACAGTTTGATCAAAAAAGTATTCTTAGCCAAGGATAAAAATTGGAAGCAATAAATTCAACTACCTATACGCTTACTACGTAAAATATTGATGATTTTTCTCTTCGAATAATTAATTTTATTTCGTGTAGAATATCATAAACTGAAAGTGTCCGAAGAACTGGACAATTTACGAGTATAATGATTCAATAAAAATATACTAAGTATAGGTACCTACCTTCTTGGAAAATAACATTTTGAATTGATGATCTCAGTTTTCAGCGAAAAATATTTCTGATAATATAATTGCTTGTCTTGAACTTGAAGTCATCCGTAAGAAACATTTTTGTGAAGGTTATTATTTCATAAATTGTGTAGCGAGATAAACTTATATTTTCTTAAAAACTAAAATCGATTTTGTTATTTTAAAGATGTTTCGTTTGTCAATCATTAATACGTATGTATGTATATTCGGCTTTGCAGTCTGCACTTCTATGATAACAGTGTTCATTAAAAATTTTTAAAAAATGAAGCACCTTTGTAAAGATCTTGACCCCTTGTCTCCATTTCTATCTGCTTAGACGCCTTTGTGAGAGTGAGAGAAAAAACAGTCTCATTTCTAAGGCATAAGTCATAATTACGATAGTTCATTATTAGCTGCGTAGTTTCTTTTACTTTCACACTTCATCATACTCATGCTGGCAAAATATATGCAACTAAATTCTCTTATCTTCTGGCGAAACATAAAGCTTTTGAATCGTCTTTGTTGCTATTTGCATGTAGAAATATGAGTATGTAGACAAATTTCAACTTTTTTGGTTTTTTTACATGCGAACGAATTGTTCCACCGACTACTGCCAAGGCTTAGGCTTCCTTGTGACTTATCCATAATTCTTAAGAGATGAAAGCAGAGTCTGTGTGATACTATTCCATTCTTTAAATATCACTGCGTTCGTCCACGAGTTAGTTCAAAAGAGAAATTCTAAAAATTGTTAAACCGTTCATTATCGTCGGTCCCAAATTATAATCTTGTTATTCTTTTTCAAGCTACGAGTACAATTCACATTTTTGAATTCGATTTTTTTTCTTTTCTGATGATATTTTTACTGTAAATAGGGCTTGGTGTATACAATATTGAATCTTTGAAAAACTCAATTTTTGAACAAACTGGAACTATCCCCTTCTTGCATATCACTGTCCATATATTTATGCATTGTTTTGTATCTTTTTCAAGGGAATAATGTATGTTTTGGAGTTTTTCTTAACTCATGTGGTTGAGTCATATGTGCCCTGTAGTGGTTGGATTGACGTAAGGTAGTGGTACGATCGAGTCCCAAATACTGAAATGTCTGTTCTATTATACTAGAAAAATCATTTTTGTTTCTGTAAACTTATATTGAACCACATATTGATCACATCTATTAATGAAATTGAGGAGTTTTGTTGCAAAACGCAGCAAACGCCGTTGAAAATGCTAAGAAATTTACCTTAAAACTGTCCTTATTGAGTAAGCAGTAACCTTAATTTCACAAATAGTCTGAAGCTTCGGGCCTCTCGCCCCTCACGTCTGTCTGAATTTTATCTGCCACTACCTTTTTTTAAATCAAGGGGCGTGTTACCTCAGCTAGTTTGAAAATGACTTTGCTTTCTCTTCCAATCACCTCCTCCTTCTCCTTCTCCTCTCAGTGTATGCAGTACTCAGCCTACTAGCTTACTATGAGAAGCTGTCTATTCCCTTTAAAAAGTTAAAATAACTCTTTTGAACACTCGATGTTTTGAAATCATTTTGAGCGTTTCCCAGAATCTGTTACTACATAATAAAATTTTACTATACCTTCCATTACTTGTTTGTGTAGCCTCTGTAGGTACAGAAAATAATCAATCTACCAATCATTTATCGTGAACTAAGTTAAACTTTCAATTTTTTCCACTCACTGAGCATTGTGCGTCGGTTGAGAAGACAATAATTGTTCGATTGTCGGTCTCTATGAAAATGGTGGCTGTACTGTTGTTTATTTATTCGAATAGAGTGAAAATTGTTGCCATCTAATTTCGTAATTTTCATTTGCGCGTGTAGTTCCGCTCAGGCATTTATACCTATGTGAGAAGGAATTTACTTAGTACTCTCATATTTTCAACACCTACTTTGCTTATAATTTACCAGAGTTGGTGGTACCTACTTTTTACTTTTAGGACCAAGCATGCAGCTACGTACTCGTATATTCTCTAGCAGCCTCGACAATTCTACGTACGAGTATATGCATGGGCACATTTACTTTATATTAATTTTTTTTTTTATTCTTCCACACGTATATCCGTAGATAAATAATTGACTTTATTCATTTCTGCTCTACTACATTTTTACCTGGCTTACTGTGTCTGGTCTATTAGTGTACCCCACCCTTTGACTTTGTGTACCTTGTTTTCGTTCTCCGTCTTTCTGGCTGTTATGCTTTCTATCTGCTCGGTGAACCGCATTTACGACTGAGACCGGATGTGATGCTTCGCCCATTTGACTATTTGCAGACCTTCCAGCGTAGTTCCATTATTCTGTGTCTGTTATTACTTATTATTGTCGATTTTTTGTGAATTTCGATTCCTCGCTAATGCATTTTGATTGATATCGGTGTGTGCAATTGGTGGTTCCATCTCTGCATTTTGGCTCTGACGTGATTTTCATCCACGTGTCAATTGATCCTCTATCTATAAACTTTGAGCTCGTAAGAATGAAAGTAAGTGATTTTCTATGCAATTTCTGGTGAGACGCTGCACGTGCAGAAATACCCTTGGTTTTTCTGCGAATAGTATAGTCTATGCTAGGATTTAACGATTTTTGCTGATCGAGCATACTTTTTGTAGAGTGTAGAATTCACAAAATTCGGTTTTGATACAAGTGCACGAACTACTTTTAATAATGACTGGCATAGAAGGCGAATCAGAAAAAAAATTTTGTGATGGTTTTATTGTTGATAGGTACTTTAAATGTGAGTGATCGATTTTCCTAGAATTGATGAGTGAATGCAAAAATCGCATTGTCTTAAACGCTGACTTGTAATTTCAAATAGGATGCATATTCACTATGTTGACCAGTAAAGCTGTAAAAGAGAATTCATCTCCTGTCTTCACGTCGTTTCAGTGAAGGCTACTGCTATTTTTTAGAGCCTCCCTAACTCTTTTAAAATTCAAAATGGACTCCATTCTCAACGTTTTTTCCTTCTTCGCATACGTGTATGTACTGTCTACTACTCGAAAAGTTCCTCAAAATTGAAAAATTTTGCAAAATGATTTCAACGTTCACCAGAAACACTTGAGAAAGTACATACCTAGAATAAAAAAGATCATCTCTTGAAAACTTTTGTAATTTGTCCCCTTAAACGTCGCTCTGGGTTCGTCCTTGGCTTCATCAGAAAATTGCTTTTATAGACGTGGAGCTTGCCTTATGGACATTTTTTTCCCCGATTAGTCGTATACTATTCAATCGGAGAAAAAAACTTTGGAACTTTTCCGAATAAACCATTTTTCGGGAAACTAGATTTCATTATTCGAGCAGAGATTAATGTAGACTATCTGGCTTAGAAACTACTGATATTATGTTACCTGGACTTGACGAATGCATATATAAAGTAAATCTATTCGTATTTACATCTTTCAGTAGAATTGACCTTTTAACACGAATTCTTCGAATTCACGTTTACCTCGGTTTCGTCTTCATCGTCGTAATTGCCTTACGACGAATAATGTAAATTTTAATAACGTCTGGAACACTGTGAAAGTGTATCTTATATTAGTGAGAATGCATCTTACTAATGAGCAAATTATTGTTGTGTGAAAAATGTTTCGAAAAAATAGGTAAGAATGGTGAAGTTCAACTGCCTTTTTTTCTCTCACAATAGAGCGGCGGGAATTGAAAATAAAAAACAGCGAATAAGACTAGAGATGCATACATAACTACATTAATAGATCATCTTACCTACCTATGAGGTTAAATAAAGTGTTTATTCTTTTTTTGATTTTTCTATCCGCTGCATAAAAGTAGGAGTATTTTCATCAAAGCATCCTCAAAGCATAATGTTCTAGAAAACTTGATGATTTCTTTCTAAGTAATTTCTACACCTATGAGAAAAAGTTTGGAGACACGAAAAAAATAAATTACACTTCTATCCTCCACTTCATTCAAGTTTTATCTTCTTCCATTATAATATTTTAGTTCAAAGTTTTCAAATTTTTTGCTCGTCCCCAAACTCTTGTTATTTAAAATTTTTGAGACTGCTTGTTATTTAAAATGATTTATTTTTAAGTAATTTTTACACCTATGAGAAAAAGTTTAGAGACACGAAAAAAATAAATTACACCTCTATCCACCACCTCATTCAAGCTTAATCTTCTTCCATTATAATAATTTAGTTCGAAGTTTTGAAATTTTTTGCTCATCCCAAACTCGTGTTATTTAAAATTATTGAGACTGCTTGTTATTTAAAATTAATGTTGCTTTGGCAATCAAATTTTTATTAATGATGTTTTACATTTTTCCGAGAATCATTCTGCGTCAAAATATATAGTACATATTATACGAGTATGTACTCTTATTTCTGATGGCTCGAAATTTTCGGATTCTTGGTATAATTTTCTCAATATTTTTTCCATCGTTTACTTTCAAATTAGGAGCGCCGTTTTTCACTTCCTAAAATCACATTTTCAAATTTTATAATAACGTATTTATTCTACATCTGTAAAGTAAGTTGAATTAGAAAATGTAAGGAAAAGTTGGTCGGTAAGTTGGGTTCAGTCATTGCGCATTGAAAATGATTCTTGTTGATTTTTTTGAAGCAAGACCGTGAGTGAATGAGAGTGATCTCGATGGGAGAAATTGAAAATTATTGATTCGATGAAATGGAATTTTAAAATTCAGTATTCTTTGATTTATACTTTTTATATCTTTTCTTGTTTATCCTTTCCTTTTCCATTAAATAAGCTCAAGTAATTTGGAATAAATGGAGTAATAAAAAGCGAAGAAAGTTGAATTCCATTCATCATTTTTCTCTCTCTTATTGTTTATTCTTCTTTTACGCCCATCTTTACTTTGTTTAGTGAAAATTACGTTTTATAATAATTGTTTTTTGTGCTTTTTGGACTTGGTCCCAAACTGAGTTTTCAAGATAATTTTACTTAATTGATAATTAGACGATGACTGCTACATAAATTTCAATTGAAGAGTAAGATTCTAAAAAGTGCTAATAGTGCATTTTGGTGATAAGAAATGACGCCTGTGAAAATGTCTTATGCAATTTGTCTTTACGAACATGTTATTACACGTTTTGTTGATTTAACTTGGTTCTGTCATAGTTTCGTCCAGAGTTGCATTCGGCACCTTTTAGAAATTGGTTTCAGCTTGTTTTTTGCCTGTTTTCAGTTTTATACCTAGCACTTTTCGGAATCGGACTCTTCAATTAGAAATTAATAGAATTTATTTTTTAATAAGCTGGCCAACCGAATAATTTTCGTATGAATGTGCATTTCACCCAATTTTCTGTCCTGTTTCCTACACTGATCAATATTACTTCCGTTTTTTTTGTGTGGGTATTTATTTTCTTGCGAGTTTAATTAATTTATCAACATAAATACATGTATTTAAATAATGATGCGGATGGAAAACATTGTCTGAATCACATTAATTGTTTCGAATGATCATCGTACATGACTTTAATCTGCTCGAACCTGCCAAAAATTTCACGTGTGTAATGTAAAATTTAAAAATCACCAATTCCGGGCATAATAATTCACATTAAGACGAAAAACAGAAGAAATTATCATTCAATTCACTTACTTACGTCATTGAAATCGAAATTCTTTTTATTGTTTGTTTTTCCTTATGTAAAAGGACTTTTACCAGGTATGCACCTGATGGTATGGTTTGGACACGTAAATTCGTACATCACAAAAATAAATTATACAGTACAAATGAGATGAAAATTTTATTATTAGTGTATTTTTTTGCTAAACATAAATTCGAGTTCAGTTGAAAATTATTTTCATTCATTATTGTACGCTATACTTCTTGTACTCTTATGACTTATATGTTTTCTTGAATCATAAAATTATTTTCAATTTGACGCGTATGGAGTGGTTTGTCTATACAGGGGAAATTATGAAAGAAGTACCTTCCTAGTAATATAGTGTTTTTTTTTCTATTTTATTTGTACATAGCGAGGTAAAAATTATGTAATTATACGTAAGTTAATTGAAAAAATAATTTGTTTTTACTATTTCCAGAAAATCTATAATAATATAAACAGAGAATTTTGTTCTAATTTTAAAATTTTAATTGAAGGGTATAGTTTCTAAATTCATGAACTAAATTTTCAGGAAATTGAAAAATTAATTAAAAGAAATTTCTAAGTACTTACTTCTCTTTTTAAATTCCCTTCGCTGTATCAACGTTCTACCACTCTTCATTTGTGAATAATTTAGATCTGCTATATCGATTGTTCCATAATTAATATCGAAAGTCTATAGACAGTAGGTTTTAAAAGTGAGTATGTGAGCACTTGCTTCCTTTTTGTTTCTTGTATTTTCGAATAGTGCATAGCTTTTATAAGCTAAAGACTTGTATAATATACAAATATTTCAATATGGTTCTTGGTTAAATTGATACCCCAATAATTGAAAGCCTGGAAGTTGAAATTCATAATAAAAAGAGCCTTCTCAGAAACAGTTCATGAAGATCGTCGGTAATGAAAAGTAAATCTACCCAAAGAAAGGCTTTTGCCCGCCTTTTTTCGTGTTTATCAGCGTACTTCATCCATGAGATGTTGGAATTTCTTCTATTCTAAAGAATGAATTGAATAAACCGCTTGGGCACACCTATCAAATGAAAGTTGATTGCTAGGGTCTGTTTTTCTTTTTTGCCCGGAATTCAGCGCAGATATCTCATTATTTTGAAATTTATTGGAAGAAAGGCGTGAAACCCTAACGATTAGCATGTTGGTTCCGCCATTCACTTTTTTTGAGTGAGGAGAGTGTTGATGTACGTGCATTTTGTTGCACCTAATTTATTATAGTACCTATCTATAGTCATACCTTCACACATGTACTTATAAAGTTTGCATTTTTATTTCGCTCGTTGATTGCAGATAGTGGGTTTCCGTTTATTTGTGCCTTGTTGTTTGGTGAAAATACGAGGTCGAGGGTATGTATATTATAACTTATGGAAATGTACATAGCGAGCGATTAAAAATTTTTTAATCGATACAGTATGGTGGAGCACGTTTGGTGTGCCATAGAAAATGTGTATTCAACTTTTTTGCCCCGTTAGTAAAGTTTGCCACCTCCTCATTTTTCCCGCCATTTGTTCCTCTTATTGTTTGAGTGAATGGGGACTAGATAACATTCTCACTTTATGCTACTATGCTACTGACCTATATTAATTCGACGTCGTCGTCCTTGTTGTTTTCGGTTATAAAAATGAGCAAATTTTTCTTCTTTTTTTTTGTTGTAATGTTTAAAGGTATTACACTGGACGGCTCCATCAACGTGTTAACAAGACAGTCATGTATAAAAATAAAATAAAAGTATAAAACGTCGCGAGTCCACCAGACAGAATGATATGGTAAATTGTGTTGTCTATATGCACTTCATTTTGTCACACGACGGACGATTACATTGTTGTGAAAATATAATATGTAGTTGAAGCCTGCATATTTTCTTGACCACTCATTTTTTTGATCGAACATCTTAAGTAGGATAGCTTCATGGCTTCATGTCGTACCACGTAGAAACGCCTGTATGTTATCTTGATTAGAAAATAAAGTTGTAGGTGAAAGGCCATCTTGTTGATTTACTGGAGATTTGCGTTTTGCGTAGAAAGCGTGTGAGCGTGTATACAAGGTGTTTCGGTGGTAATTGATGTACGTAGATACGAAAATCCGAACAAGTTTCAAGTACATATTTGTAGACTGAAGGATACAAGAAAATTGCTTGTTTGAAATTAGAAACTTTCGTATCCCGTTAGCTATAGTCATTGAACTGTTATGGGAAGATACAGCATTTGGACAAAGTAACTAGATAATCTGGTAGAGCATGTTTTCCGAAATTTTTTTGCGGTAGTATTGATTCACTGATACGTTCACATGTCTCTAATCATTTGGTGTGACTTTCAAGCCACAGATCTTCTTACACTTTATCGGAAAAATATAAGACTGACTTGAGAGAAATGACTCTTCTCGTCCGAGTTTTCAGTTATTTTAAAAGTTTCTATGCTAGTATTTGATCTAAGCATGATTAGTTGTTTCAAGTTTTCTAAGCTGCTGGAGGAAAATAATGTATTGAAACAAAAAATCGTTCATTGATACGATTTCCGATTGACAATCCAATATTATCTTCTGAATCGAGAGTATGTCGTTTTGTATAGTTGCGAGGAGGATTGAGGATTGTTGAAGAATATCTGATGTCAGTGGAATCCGATTATCAGAAGCCATCGTTCGGTATCATCCGTGAATCCGTACAAAAAAATGAGAATTCTTCCCCGGTCGAATGAAGTTGATTGTAGAATGTGAAACACACTGCGCATTATAAAGCGCCACAAAGTAATTTTCTCGACAAACCTACTTATTATATTGTGTCGATATTCGCCTTAATGGAATTTAGGCTCATAAAATTTTCAAATATTCTCGCATTTAATTGGAAAACTGCTGATCTTGCAGAAAAAGTAATTAGAATTTACATATTATAGCTTCAAAGAATGAGAAAAAAAAAAGTTTAAAATTTGTCGCTGGATTCTAATCGATAGGTACCAATTTTAGAAAACACTCTGCTTTTACTCGTAAAATAACTTTTACTTTCTTATGAGGGAACCGAAGAGAGGGGGTTCTGCTAAATTTAATTTTTTTTAAATTTTTTTAATTTCTATTGCCAATCTCGAAATAATTTTAATACTCGCTCCTTTTATTTTCTATTTTTTTTATAGCTTGCCAAAACGTTTTGTAATTAGGGAATTTCGAAATTATTAATGGTAAGTTTTATTTCGGTAAGTCTACTCACTCTGGCAAGCTGAGCGCGCATGTGAGTGGGGTGCAAATAACGTTCTAAGAAATCGGTTGAGGAAGATGTTTAGCCTCCTGAGTTGTATTCGGTTGAGAGCTTGAATCCTTGACTTTTGATTTTCCTCGTTAAAGGAATCGGTTGTCGTTTTGAATTTTGTTCTCTTGATTGATTTTTTTTCGGTATCGTTTCTGAACTTAGAATATTTTTGAAGTTTGATTTTTTTTTGTTGGAGTTTGAAATCGTTATTTTCATCTTCATCGTTTTGCCGTGTATTTTATTTTTGAAGCAGAATCTTCTTTTCTTCGTTTATTTGGAAATCCGTGATTTTTATTTACAATTCGTATTATTTCTGATTTTTTTGTGGAGAACTTGCATTTTTTTGTGTTTCAAACAACCTGGTTAATAAATCGTCCAATTATTGGTGGTATGTACTTTTACTCTTATTTCTTGTTTTGCTCTTGTAAGGTAGGAGGTAGGATGTTCTAGTTTCACTCCCCCAATATGGGGAATAACAAATATAAACTAGGTATGGTATCGTAATCAACGTTGTATATCCCTCTCGTCATGTAAAACGGATTGACCCCTTCTCTTCTCTCTTTTTAATCCCATTTTCTAAATTTTTCTTTTCAATGTAGCTTAGGTTTTCTTTTGCTTAGGATTTTCAGAATTTAATCGTTTTTGGAGTATCTAACTAACTCAGTTGTCTTGTGCTTTATTAGATCGTGGTAGTAATAATCTGAGATTTTTTGTTTGTGGTGGCTTCGGACACCTCAGATTAATCGATGAGGCCACTCCCTTCGGTCTAATAATTCTAATTATATGGCGACCGTGACAGGATTGAGGGGTTAGTTTCTCTCTGTCCTGTGATGCGAACCAAACCGTTTATCCGTTACCAATAAATTTCGTAAATCCTAAATTCAATTTTCTATTCCTGTAGGGTTATCCTTTTATTACCATTCGTTAACTTCTAAATAGATTGGTTCTGAGATCTGAGGCAATATGTCTTCCTTAGGTTTTCCTACCAGGACTGTCAGATCCTAACCGGAACCGCTGTGACTCCTAGAAGTCTCTTTCTTATTGGATACCGACTTAGCCCATCGAATTATTCCTAACTGTGAAATTCTGTCCCCCCTTTTAAAATTTCCCTTTGGTTTTGTCCATTTTCTATCCTGAAAAATGTGACTGGCGACTGTGTCATTTCCCTACCTGGCTTACTCATAGTGTCGACTCCCTGAGTATCCGTTCCAGATGCTGCTGTTTGCTAAGCAGCAACCTTTTAGGCTACTTCCCCCTGTCTAATCCTATTTTTATCCTTCAATCCAAACACAGATTGGCGTTTGTGGATGTTGACTATATCTACCTAGTGGAAATTGTTATTCCCCTGGTTTGAAATTTTTTTGAAATAAATATTTAATTTTTTTTGCCATTTTCGGAATTTTTGTTGTTTCGACAACCTTTAGATTTTTATTATTTTTTTTGAACTAACGTAATTTTGAGTGTAAACGATCTTCCTAGAATCTAACTTTAAAATTTGAAATTATTTTTTTAGAAGGTTTACACCTATCCCCAAATTTTTTTTACACCTATAGATCTGGACTCTCTATAGAGTGACTACAATATTAGTCCCATATTTTTTGAATATATCCCATAGAAGTATATGAACCGATTACCTCCTTACCAAAATTAGCAGTTGTAATATTCTTGCCAATTTTGATTTCGTATATTCTTAACTTGTGTCATCAGGTATATTGCTCTCCTATATTTTTGTGCATATATTCTCATAAATCCATAGAACTTATCTATCGGAAAACGTTTTTCTTTACCCACGGATATTTCCTTTTTAACCGAACTAAGACAATATAGATCAGACGTTTGTCTCGATAAACGTTTCAGAACAATCTGCTTATATGTCGTTCAGGCCTAGACACTACGACGGTCGATTTCGGAAGGCCGACGAAACTCCTCAACATAGAGGTAGGAAGAAAAAACCTACTTACTATAGCGATTACGACTCAGAAGATGATAGAAAGACTTCACACTACGACCGAAGAGATGATATTGGGGCTACTTGTCAACATTACTTCGAGCCACATCTATTTGCGCTATCCCCAAAGGAGAAGGCTGAACTTTTCACTGTAGATATCGAAAAGAGTCGTGAAATTGTCGAAAAATACAAGAAGAAGCAGGTTGAAATTCCTGAGATTGTAGAGATCGAAGACATCGATAATCTAGAAGTCGACGATTTAAAAAAGAAGCTCAAAGAAACCTTCGAAGTGCAGAAAGAATACCGTACTATTCTAAACGATTATCTCACCGATGATCAAAGCAATCGTGGAAACGATCTGAAGAAGATGGAAGAAGTCGTTCGTAAACTGAACAAATATGAGTTAGAGGTGAAAAATGAGACACCTACTCATCCAAGATATTATTCTGAAAGTATGAATAAATATCGCGAAGGTCTACCCAGAGGAAACAAACCGATCATCCGAGATAGCCTAGAAAGTTTTACAGGCAATCCCAAAATCGCAGCCTCAACAAGCCTACACAAACACGACGAAGTCGGAGACACCGGAACCGATGTCAAAGACGATAAACACGTTGATGGTATCCGTGAAGAAATACCTGAAAGAAGAAATAGCCGAGGTAAACGTTACTCACCACCAGCTAAGCGAGAGGAAGCTGAAAAACGTAGAAACGAGCGGCGAGGTGAACGTTACGAAGAGTATCGTAGACGGTCCAGAGACAGAGATGAAGATCGAAACCGTTATAGAGACAGGTATCGGGATGAAAGAGACCGAGATCGCGAACCGGATAGAAGACCGGGCGGACGAGAAGGCCATCGTGATCATCGAGACTCTGATCCAGATGACGAAGATAAAAGGAAACCTGATCGAGGCCGGAGAAATTCCCGTGACAACGGTAACGACAGAAGTAGACGTCACTATGATGACGATAGAGACAAATCTCGTAGAGATAAGGACGATTCACGTCGTTCAAGAAGAGACAGATATTCGTCGGATGACGATTATGAACCAGATAAAGACGAGCTGTGGAGCGACTATATCAAAGAAGAAGAATCCGAAACTTCCGAATCGGAAAGGGAATACTCCAAACGAGGTATAAAACCGAACCGATCTAGGAGAAGCGGTAGTGGAAGCCGATATAATATCCAATTACCCTGCCTAGATCCTACCAAAATGGATCCCTACAAAGAAAACGATACTCGCTCACCACCTATGTTCGTCGAAGAATTCGAAGGTCTGACTGACCATATTAAAGGCGATGAAAAACTGAGAGGGGTACTGTTCCGACAGTTATTCAAGGAAATGTTGTACAGTAGATGTACTACTATGCCAAGGAAAGTACCATACCCAATCATGAAGAGCTGGTTTCTTCAAGTAGCATGGTCTAAGAGTGCTAAGAGAGCCAGATGCAACCAAATCTTGAGCTGGACCAGAGAATCAGTCGGTGTACAGAACATAGCAGCGTTCCTGCAAATCATCAACACCAAGCTAATCGAGTGTGAAGTAAATGCGGCAGATCGATTCGTTTTTGTGACACAGAAAGCACCCATGAGTTACGTGGTCTCGTTACAAGAGAAAGATTTTAAGAGTCCTAAAGCTCTTAATGTTGCTTTGAGCCGAATCGAACGAAAGAAGGCTAATCACAAAATAGTGAACGAATTCTCGTATGCTTATCGTGAAAACGAGAAAAGCGAGAAAGAAAAGCCAAAACGTCCATTCACCCGCACGAAAGCAGTAGCAGCAATAGGTGTAGGAAACGAGACCGATGCTTATACCACCGACAATGCTATCCAATCAGATGACAAAGACAGCTCGGGAAACGAGTAATGGCAGCTGTAGGCGACCATACAGCTGGCCTGAAGAATAAACCCAGGTCGCGAGTGACATTCCAGACTAAAAACAAAACTAGTACACTCATCGATAAGACTCAAGTAAAAGAGAAGAAAGATCGATCGAAAAATAAAATTGTAATCGAAAACCCGGTTGAGAAATCAACTGCGGTAAACGTTTCCGAAAACGATAAGCTCGAAAAGACTGTAGAGCGACCTAAATTGTTAGAGACCGAAAGTAGCGAAAACTGTTATTTCGTGAAATCTGGAGCTACTAAAACGTTTACGAGAAACGATACTGTCGGTAAGTTTGACTCTCGAAAAGAGACATTTAATGTTATTAAGACAGAGGATGTTAAACCAATTTCTAAACCTATAGAAATTATGCCTCACGTCTTATCCTTAGAAGAAAACCCAGCTACCCCGCGGTGGCTAAATTATCGTGTATTCGGGGATCCTTCCTTTTTGAGTTGGCTGACTAAGTCGAAAAACTCAAATTTGTACGGGAAAGTTGATCCAAAAGTAAAATCGTTCCCTAAAATTCTTAGACCTTATTCGCTTTTAAATGCAGCGAAAGATTGTAGTCGAAAAGATGACGAAATCATTATCGGTATGACCGAATATATGATTGACGACAGGGACTTCGATTTAGACGATTTTACCGGAAAATTAAAACAATTGTTACAATATCTCTTCGATGAGATTAAAATTAAGACCGCGATCGTTGCGACTATACCGATTCGTCCAGAAAGACAACGAGACGGAGCATATCGAGGTCGAATTAAACAAGTAAACAGTAAGCTGTGGGAGCTGAAAAATAACCTGAATCGTATGTTCATTTTCGATGTTCAAAAGAAATTGACACCCTCACCTACGATCGGTGAAGACGGGAAAATCGATGCTAGAAATGGTTATTACGAAATCCCCACAGAAGGTGGAAAAGATCATATGCGCTACACTTTCGAAGGTGCTATGAAAATGGATCTAGAATTAGCCGATACGATCCGAAAATTTATACCTTCTAGCACGGAACCACCTATGTGCGCTGTCTATATGATCGGCAGTCGAGGTAAAATGGAGGGGCTAACCTTCACAGGATCCGAATTCACCTTACCACCTCTAACAAGTACCAATGAAGTACAGCAACAAGAAGAAGAAACTGTACCTGAAAAGAAAAAAGAAGAATCACCATCGGCGGAAAACGAATCTGAAATCGAATCAGAAGATTTCACACCTTACGAAGATGAAGATGTTTTTACTGCACCTTCAGATCTCGATAGTGAAGGTTCGCAAAACGTTTCCGAGAACGATTCCAATTTTATCGTATCCTGTTTAGGAGAAGACGAGTTACACTCTAGCTCAGAAGATAAAAATTGTTCAGCAATCGATAGAGAACGTAAAGAACATATGTACATGCCTGTATATATCGGTGAGAAAACCTACTCTATCATGCTAGATAGTGGTTCTAGAGACTCGTATATTACCAGAGAACAGCTAGAAGTAATCGAAGCAAATCACCCTGGAATAAACGTATACAAGGTGAAACATATAGACAACAGTATTAAGGTTGCAGCGGGAGCAACGACTCTAAAAACTATCTATATGTGTAGAATCGATATGTTTATAATAGATTTAGACGGATCAAAACATCAAGTTAGCATTCCATTGAAAGTTGTGAAAGAACTTCACATCTCGATTATAGTCGGTCAAGAGCTCCTCGGAACTCTATATGGTTTAGTAGTAGATCATAAATACCGAATAGCTGAGTGGAGATTGAATCCAGAAAGTGATGACAGAACACCATTCAAGCTATACACTTACCACGAGATGCGAGGTATGGATGCTATCTTATTAACCATACCAGAAGATTTAAAAATCGATCCTCAAGTCAAGAAAGATATCGAAAGTTTGAAACTTGAAGAAAGCGACAGCGTTCGAGATCGATTTTTGAAAACGTTAATCGACGTGAACCCGATGTTCGAAGATAAAATCAGAGGTTGTACAGCTGGCTTCCACGAATTTCGAATGGATCCGAGCATCCCGCATATGGATCCGAAAGAAAGATTGGTGCCGAAAAGTATGCAAGGCGAAGCCGATGCTCTGATGGAAAATTGGCTCAAAAACGAAATCGTGAAACAAGGGAGTAGCGATTATTATTCACCTCTACTAGCTGTAAGAAAACCAAACGGCGAATTAAGACTCTGTTTAGACTGCAGAGAAATTAACAAATACATGAGAGCGCACGGAGAAACCGTACCGAAAATAGACGAAATAAAAACTCGTTTTCATAGTTCTAGATATTTCTCGAAAATCGATTTCAGATCGGGATTTTTGCAAATTCAACTTGCTGAAGAATCGAAGAAATATACTGGTTTCCGATATAAAGGAACACCCTACCTTCATAATCGAGTACCTTTCGGTACAAAAGACTCTATGCCTGCTTTCATCCGGATAATGAAAATCGTTTTAGCGGATTGTGACCAATTTGCATGCGCATATGTAGATGACATCCTGATACACTCTGCGACAGCAGAAGATCATCTTAAGCACCTAGATATAGTGCTAAAAAAAGCAAACGCTGCGAACATGGCCATACGACTCGATAAGTGTTCATTTTTTGAATCATCCGCTAAATACCTCGGATACGTCATCGATAGGCAAGGAATCAGTCCTGACCCAGCAAGAGCTGAAGCTATAACCCAATACGCCCGACCAACAGACAAGAAGAGCGCTCGATCCTTCCTCGGAGTAGTAGGATACTATAGGAATCACATCCACAGATGTTCGGATTTAGAGGTACCACTCCGAGATTTGACCCGGATCGATACACCTTTTGTCTGGGAGGGGAAACACCAGATCGCATTTGATCTCTTAAAGAGACAGATCGCTAAACGTTTACTGAACGTCCACCCTGATTGGTCAAAACCGTTTTTTATCGCAACCGATGCATCGAATTATGCAGTTGCAGGTATGATAATTCAGGTACGAGACGACGGTCAACAGGATGTAGTAGCAATGTGTAGTCGAATGCTGAATAAAGCCGAGAGAAATTACCAAACTTTCGAAAAAGAACTTTTGGCGATGGTTTACACTCTCCAGAAAAACCGATACATGCTACTGGGATACGAGATACACTGGAAGACGGATCACCATGCACTGACGTATTTCCTCAAAACAGCCGAATCTACTTCACAGAGAGTAAACCGATGGAGGCTGTACATAAACAACTACGATATTAAGGCTATCGAACATATACCGGGCAAAGATAATGTAGCACCCGATGCTCTGTCCAGGTATTTCGAAGTCATAAACGGTCCAAAGGATATGACGTATCCACCCGTCATGTTCATCGGAGATAACGGACAAGGTGGTAATTCGCTGGAAACGATTATGGCGAATATGAACGGTTTACAAAAACGTTGCCCTGAGGTCAGAAAAGCGGTACGAGAGAAAATAAGAAATGTAGAAATTTTAAACAGTATCGCTTACTACATAAATCGTGATGGACAATCTCGAATATACGCTCCAGTTTGTGTTAGAGCAGATTTCATTCGATTTTACCACGATAAGTACTCTCATCCGGGTGTTAAGAAGACACTACAGGTGATCCGGCGTCATTTCGATTGGCCCAAGTGTAAAGATCAAGTAGTAGACTTCTGCCGGAACTGCATGACCTGCAGGAAAAATAAAGCCATTAATTACTCTCCAGTAGGTCAATTTAAGTCAATCGAAGCAAAAGAACCGCTCGAGATGATATCGGTAGATGTATTCGGACCGGTTACGAAAACGGATCGTGGAAACACGAAACTGATTGTAATTATGGATGTATTCACAAAGTTCACTCGGTTATACCCGGTGGCTAAAACAGCTATGAACGATTGTTGTGAAGCCATAAATAGTTTTATGTCGGAATATGGTAAGGTTAAGATAATTTTAACCGATCGAGCCTTAACGTTTACATCACCAAAATGGAAACGATACTGGCACGAAAAGGGGGTGAGAATTAGACTCACATCAGTTTATACTCCCCAGAGTAATCCGGTTGAAACACGGATGAAAGTGATCGGTGACTGTCTGCGAATTTACTGCCCATCAGAACACCATAAATGGGATGAACACCTTGAGAAAATTGAGCGCAGATTAAACGAAACTGAACATGTAGTCACTGGAACCGCTCCAATCACCCTGTTTCAGCAGAAAACGTTCGATGCTTCAGGCGATTTAATCGACATACCCGATCCAGAATTCACTGAAATCAAGAATAAAGCATTAGAAAATACGAAGAAAATGCTTGAACAACGAAAAAAGTTCTACTCCAAACTGAACAACCGCTTCGTGAAACTGTCTGTAGGTGATAAGGTTTTAGCCAAATTCGTTCAGCTTTCGAATGCCGCCAAAAGACAGACTGGAAAATTGTTTCACAAGTGGAAAGGTCCTTATACGATATCGAAAGTATTAGGACAAAACGCTTATCAGTTCGTAGATGATGCTGGAAATCAGTACGAAAGACATATCCGTCATCTACAGAAAGTATAAGAAATCAAACTATATTCATCGAAATTAATTCCTAATTATATTGTAATTAGCGAGAAACGTTTACTTTTGAACGATATTGTACTTACGTGAAATTCGTAGAATTCATACGACGAGAAAATAATTCGAAGTTGAGAAAAAGAAAATATTTTGTTCCAAAGTATTCTCCTTGAACTATCCTCCAAATTTAAAAAATACTTAAAAACGACAGAAAAACTAGTTTCATCTGAAACCAAACCGATAACAAATCGAACCCCATTGTTCTGTTATCTGGAACTCGTGCGAAGAATACAATGTATTCTGTGAAACATGTGATCGCCAGCAACGAGTATAGGAAGAAACGGTTAAGCCCAAACACACTCGACGCGATACGCGCGAACGAGACACAGATAAAACGAAGATTCGAACACAGACAAAATACGTTCCATCGTCACAGACGAAAGCCAAAAACGCAAACCGCTTTTAGTGTGACTGGTCTCGCCACTTTTTGGTATAACAAAGAAAATGCGTAGTTAAAGATGACTAGCCTGGCTGTGAAGTGAGCGTCCATATGAAATTGTGTTTTCTCAATTATTTTAAACGTATTCCTGATATAATTCGAAGTTAAAAAGCGGTGTTTAAGTATCTGCGGTCGTGTCGAGATTCGGAAACGTTTTCGGAAAGATATTTCTTCGATACTGTGTAAGATGGCAGCGAACAATAGAAGCGTTATCGACCAGCAAAATCTGGATCAAATGATTCGTAATATGTATTATTCTCGTGACGGAAAAAGTAAGAATTATAACTTTTTATAGCGACCTTTGTTGTGGTAGTAGAGATTTGTAAAAAAATACGTTTCTGTTTAACAGACGGTTACGCTACTTACTACTCTTTCAATATGGAGGTAACGTTTCCGGAATTCTCAAACCGGAACACAAACGTTTTAGTCGACTGTAGCGACGAAGTATTGCAGCAAAGAGTTTTGGCTATAGATGAAAACGAACTCAGTCCTAGCTCTGAAATCGTTAAGCTAGAGGAAGACGTTGTTGGCGAAGCAATTGTTTCTGTTGGTCGTAAACGAGAGTTATTGGAAAATCTAGAGGAGGAATTGATCGCTTATAAGGCTCGTTGTAACCGACTTCGTGTACGAATTGATGATCGAATTATAATCGTATGTTGTTTTCATTCTGTATATTATCAGTCAATCGATCTTCTATTGATTCGATAAACGTTTTATTGCAATAGGTTGAAGCGGCTAGAGCTGTAGAACAAGCCAGATCGAGACAACAAGCTGAACCGTTAGACCTCAGTCGTAATAATCGACAGGTAAAAACGATATGAGTGTTCTGTATTTATCCGTGTCAATTTAATGATATTTGTTGATGTTATTGTTCTGTCTAATCACGAACGTTTCCATAACCGATGCGTTGAGTTTCAAACGATATTTTGGTATTTATTGTCATTGCCAAAAATGTTAATATCGTCTCTTTTCGTAATAATCAACAGGAGGCATTGCCCGGACAACAATTTGGTCAACCAGTCGTTAGGTTGAGACGATTCGATCAAGACAGACCCGAAATCGTAATTCCACGCTGCGACGCACCAAGGAGACAACCACAACCGGATCCTCAACCACCGGTGATTCAACCGATCGAAGTTGCGATGGCAGAACAGCAACAAGTGGATATGGAATTACAACAAAATGCCGATCCAGAAATCGATATTATCGAGAACGAAGAAGTCATTATGGAGGTCGAAGATAGCATCCATAGTACAGAATCTACTGACACCGAAAACGGTAAAGGAGTAAATTTAATTAATCTCGTAACATTGGTTGATCCTCAAATTGTGAAGGAACCCAAACGTAAACGTAAACGTAAGAATATTCTGGGCAAATCTAATGGTTTCGCCAAACGTTTTGTGAACAAAGCTAAGGTTATCCCTAATGTTCGCGAATCTACTCTTTCGAAAATCGCTCAAAGTAAAAAAGCCGTATCGCGTTCTAAAAGTAAACAAGATGAAATTTATACTCAAATTTTCGAAAATAAGGAACAAAGATCTACCCTTTCGAAATTTAAAATCGGGAAGAAGGGAGATTCGGGTAAAAATGAAATTAATAACGGTATTGAAACTCAAAGTGTAAATCGATCGGGTGCATTGAAGGTTATCAAAACGATAGATGTTAATTCGATCAAACCCGGGCATTGTAAGATTACCTTTGAAAATAAATTACGGGAGAAATTTCGAAAACGTTTCCAGGAATCGATAGGTAACTTTAAGTTTGTTAATTCCACAGATGACGAGATCGATGAGGTTGAAAATGCCATCTACGATCAGGCCATTCACCAAATGGAGAATGCTGGAAACGACGGGGTAAATGTTCACGATTGGGCAGAGGAAGTCTTGGCCAACGAAATCGCACAAAACGCCCAGATACCACAACCAGAGATCATTGTACACCAACCGGCGGTACAGCAGAACGTTCAAATGAATCCGTTGCCGCAACCGATGGCCTGGAATAATACACGTTTTGGGGCAGAGGCCCTAGAAGTAGTCCGAGAGTATGGTCGAGATATAATTATCCGATTAAGATTGCATGAAGACAGAGACGAAAAAGCTATGGTTCATCTTTCAACAGATGTTCGTGAAAACGTTTTTGGCGAACGCGCTGTAATGCAATGGGCCGGGGTGTATACCCACCCTGTCGGTGCACGGACGAACCCAATACCGAACATCCATTGCCGACTGGATGGTGCGCCATTTGTGTATGCCGGTCTACGTAGACAATATGCACTGCGCCTTTTCCCCTATACCGGCACGGAAGACGATGCCATCATAGCAACCGGGTGGCTTGTTCCACCTATCGGGCATACGCCGGATTTCTCGTTGGAAAGGGTTGTGTTAGGTGAGGACTTCCTCGCTGAAAATTTGCACTCAATCAACCCAGGATTGATGGAGGTCACTCTCCGAGCTGACAACGGTCACTTGATTAGAAAACGGTATCAATTGCGAAACCGAATGCGAAACTAAATCGTTTATTTTTTTTTGTTGTTACCGAAAACCGTTACTGCCCAAAATAAGACTCATCATTTTTAAGCCAGTTTCTTATAGACTGCGCAAACGTTTTTTTATTATTCTTTTTACTTTTTTTACCTGTACATAATTTTTTATCGAAGTGTTCATTTTTTTTATATTTTTCTCGTGATATCATTCTGTTCCTTTTTGTACTCAATTTTGTTATTTTTTTGTTTGGGTCGTGAAGACCAAATTATATCATTTTTGCATTGAAAAATCGATAAACGTTTTATTATTCGGTAAACCTACGTATTTTAAAATTTTCATGTTAGAAATTGTATGAAAACGGTGTGTGTATCGTATGATGGAGATATGATCGGGGAAATAAGCGATAAGAGTATGAGTTTAATTGTTCTTTATTAGGAATAATTCGTGTAAGATCGTGAAATTGTTATAAACTCGTTGCCACAATTGTAGATATCAGCGAAACAGAAACGGTATAACAATGGTAAGTCGATGTAAACGGTCATACTTTTCGTAGATACGATAACAGATATTCATGTTCGTTCTGGAATTGTTATCTTGGTTGTTCGGCGATGCTGTCGAGATGGACATCTCGACACGCTAAACGTTTCATTTTAGTTTGTTCGCCACTTGGAGTAACATCTTTCTTGAAGAATATCTCGTTGAACGTTGAACTTAGAAAATTTTCTTGTAGTTTTTGACCGTGAGTGTACCGAAGTCGTTTCTTCAATTTCATATTGAATCTGAAACAAAACGGATTGGTATTTAATTCTTGCAGAAATATTGTTGTCGCTAAAATCAGGTAATAATTTTGAACTTGTTCTTATTTTTTTTTTCATCGATCGAAATTTTCTCCATCATCGTATTCATACTTCGAAATTCTTTGAAATTTTTTTTTGGGTCACGTCTCAGTTGAGACGTTCGGAAATCTGAAATCAAAAGAAGCAAACGGTGTTTCTTTTTAGAAATTTTGCTGTTGCAATTCGGAATGTTATTAGCGAAATTCGTATACTAATCTGATAGGTTTTCTTTTGGAAGCTGAAACTTTAGATTGGTCTCCGAGACCCCAACTTGTGAAGCGCGCCTTTGGCCCCCTTGGGTTCATCTTGTGTTCGCTTGGCCTCCGAGGCTCATCGTGTGTCGCGAAAATCAGAAGATCGTCAGTAGTCGGATACCTGCAGCAGAAAGAGGAAAACAGAAATTAATCTTCGGGTATTGAGAAATCAACGGAAGCTGCAACAAAGGATATTTAAGTATATCTCGTGCACATATATACCTTTTGAGTCACTTTTCCCCATATTTGTAAAATTGTTCACAATCGTTTGTCCCTTTCATGACTCGTAAAATTTATTTCGGGCACCGGAAAACGATCAATATGGGTGATGAAGGTGCATCGTTCAGTGGATCAATCGGCACACCTCGTAGGGTATGGAGAGACATGTATCGCAGACAGACTCCAGATGTGAACGAGATGTTGAATGCAAACAGTACCGCAACGGTCAGCGAAGCGGATAGTCCTGGCCTGGGAGTTATGTTCGCTATCGATAGCACACCGTTGGTGAGACGCGGATTTAGATCGGTTCGTGGACGATCGTTTAGGAGTGTCTATACACAGACACCTGGTTCCATCGAACAAATTTTACGTGACTATATGGAAGCCGGTGTGGTGGAAGAGGGACGGGCCTCACACACACCTATTGAAACAGCTCCAAGGGCCGATGGAATGGTACGAATTCGTTTGCGAAATGAAACTGGAGACGCTAATGAAACGGATTTCGATTTCACCGATTTCCATGATCAACTACCACGTTCGCCCAGTCCAGAGGTAGAATCGATCAGTTTAAGCGTCAGTGATCCAATACCAGAGGAAAGCGAAGGTGAAATTTCGGAGCTAGAGCAGAGTGACGCTGAAAGTGTCATACCAGCGAGATCGGGCCGAAGAGAGCCATCAGCTGAGATCGAGGAGATCGAAAACCAGCTTTTGGATGGAGAAAGCCCAGTACCCGATGGGAATCGGTATCGTGTCGTCGATCGATTGGCTGCATACAACGAAGAAAGAGAACGTGTCAAGGAAGGTTACAGGCACCTTACGATTGGAGAATTACGGGCGAAACTAGTCTCAAAGTCCAGAAGAGCAAAGCGTGCGTGCGAACACATACATGATTTAGAAGAAGCCGTTTTATTCCTACGTGCGTCGCGCAGGTATCTCAAGAAGATCGAAGTGAAGGAAGCAGTATTGGAGGAACTTATTGAGTCGCACGAACGATTAAGAAGACGGCAAATTGGGCTCAGTAACTACAATATTGGAGCCAGCTCGGATAATATTACCACACATACCGCCTGGAATGTGTATGGCGCGTAAAACGTTTTCGGTATAAAACGTTTGTTGGTTTGATTTCGTACATATATTTTTTTTCATTCGGAGATATTTTTTCTTTTTTTATGACAAATTTCTTTTCGTGACCATAGATCTTTTTATTCAGACATAGTAATATTTGTGTTGATTTTTATTATATTTCGAGTCCTTGAATTCGTAGAAGTTAAGATTTTTTTTCGGAACCGGTTGCTGCGACCGTAGTTCCAATAATCGGTATAGATTGGCATTTTCGGCATCCTCTCAATCTTTTGGATATTTTCTTCTTAACCTTTGTATCTAAAATTCATTTCAAAATTGGGAGAGGGGAATCTGAGGGAACCGAAGAGAGGGGGTTCTGCTAAATTTAATTTTTTTTAAATTTTTTTAATTTCTATTGCCAATCTCGAAATAATTTTAATACTCGCTCCTTTTATTTTCTATTTTTTTTATAGCTTGCCAAAACGTTTTGTAATTAGGGAATTTCGAAATTATTAATGGTAAGTTTTATTTCGGTAAGTCTACTCACTCTGGCAAGCTGAGCGCGCATGTGAGTGGGGTGCAAATAACGTTCTAAGAAATCGGTTGAGGAAGATGTTTAGCCTCCTGAGTTGTATTCGGTTGAGAGCTTGAATCCTTGACTTTTGATTTTCCTCGTTAAAGGAATCGGTTGTCGTTTTGAATTTTGTTCTCTTGATTGATTTTTTTTCGGTATCGTTTCTGAACTTAGAATATTTTTGAAGTTTGATTTTTTTTTGTTGGAGTTTGAAATCGTTATTTTCATCTTCATCGTTTTGCCGTGTATTTTATTTTTGAAGCAGAATCTTCTTTTCTTCGTTTATTTGGAAATCCGTGATTTTTATTTACAATTCGTATTATTTCTGATTTTTTTGTGGAGAACTTGCATTTTTTTGTGTTTCAAACAACCTGGTTAATAAATCGTCCAATTATTGGTGGTATGTACTTTTACTCTTATTTCTTGTTTTGCTCTTGTAAGGTAGGAGGTAGGATGTTCTAGTTTCACTCCCCCAATATGGGGAATAACAAATATAAACTAGGTATGGTATCGTAATCAACGTTGTATATCCCTCTCGTCATGTAAAACGGATTGACCCCTTCTCTTCTCTCTTTTTAATCCCATTTTCTAAATTTTTCTTTTCAATGTAGCTTAGGTTTTCTTTTGCTTAGGATTTTCAGAATTTAATCGTTTTTGGAGTATCTAACTAACTCAGCTGTCTTGTGCTTTATTAGATCGTGGTAGTAATAATCTGAGATTTTTTGTTTGTGGTGGCTTCGGACACCTCACTTAAAAAAGCGTGTTTTTATAAATTTTTTTTTGCACTTATATTCATACAGTTTGTGAAATATTCATTACTATTAATCGGATTTTAAAATTATTAAAAATTTATTGAAAAAAAAAAGGCATTAAAAAATCAGCGTTGAAAAAAACAAATCGAGTGTACTTTTATTCTATCTTAACAATTTCACTTTCGGTTAAAAATATTTTTATACTTCTTTATTTGTGAGTACCTACATATTATGTCATTTTGTCGACCTTTAGACATTGTCTAGAAAATGGTTGACGCTATTAGTAAATTTAATGACTCACAAAAAATAAATACGACAATTATATTGAACATGTGCAGGTCTATTTAGTTTATTTAACAAAATGTTGAAGTAAAATCCAGTTAATTTAAATAATTTTGAAGGCTACAAATGACAAAGGACTGGCATAATATAATTTTTAGTTTGTTTTAAACCAAAACAATTGTCCTTTAGCATTTACTTATATATTATATTTCCTCAACTTTTTACCAATATCTTTACAAAATGGAAAACCGAATTATTCCATTTCAAATGCAAACGCCAACAATGAATGAGTTTATTGCATTTCGTTATATTATTCTGTTTGCTTCTGAATTGAAATCTGAAGAAATAATGGTATTCATTTTGACGAGGAGGAATAGCCGTTGCAGATGTTCCTGTATTATTTATCATTTTAAATTTAATTATAGCTATAAAACTCAACTTTTTTGTTTGTTTTTGTTTCACCAACGTTTCATCGTTTCATCACTGTAAATTTAATTCCAATGAAATTTTTTTTTACTGATTTTGAAAAATTTGTTCACTTGATTTTACTTCTACCTATTATTTAATGATAAGACTAGAGGTCACTGACTGTGTGGATTCTAGTTATTCATATTAACCGGGTAACTATTTATCATTCTTTGTCTACAAAAAACTACTTTTTTTTTTGTTTTTTTTTTTTTTACATTGATACAATATCTTGGAGTAAAATTAGAAAACATTCCCCGAAAATTTGCTTCGGCCTCACGTACTCGATGAATGACACATTCTGCCAGATTGTGATAGGTCATCCTAAAATGATGCATGAATTTTATATCTGCGCAATTTTTTTTTTTTCATTTAATTTTATTTTTAAATTGTTGCCAATTTTTACTGTCGCTGCCTTTTCTCTCCTGTGGCCAGTTAAATTCGTGCCTACTACGGAATATCAGTATTTCAAGACTGAATTTGTTATTAAGTAAGCGTTCTTGCCAGATTTTTAAAACGCCTCATTAGCGCCACGCATATACATACATACTTTATGAAGTGGGCTTTTATTAGGTCAATGTTATTCTAAACTAGGTTTTAAGAAACACATCAATTTTCAATCTTCGTTTCACTTTCTGTTATACTCTAATGTTGAATTTGTATGTTGAGGTAAATATTATATTAACAAGATGTGTGGAAATCACATTAAGAAAATATTGATATTTTCGACACCTGAAAATTTCGAGTTTTGTTTCAAATGGTAAAAGCTGTAGGATTTAGCTATGTTTATTTTATTTTTTTTTAATCGAGTTTCTCAGATTTGGGCCTTTTCCTAATAAGTCGTTTATTCGTCCCTTGATTTTTCGATTTGGAAGTTTTTTGAATGTTCTTAGTTTGAAAATTTTCGAAGTACTCACTACTTAATGTACGAGTATCTAACAATCTTCTTACAGGTGACAATATAAATTATGCAAGCACCTATTCAATGCTTTTGTATTGTTTTTTCAAGTTTAAGCTGTAAAGACGACAGATGATAAGAATGTTACACCCATTCATTTTTTTATCAATTTTGGACGAATCTTTGGAATGTTAAGTTTGGACATCGACAAGATAAGAGGTATAGTTAGTATTTTTTTTTTTCCAAGTATTGTCATATTCAGAGTGTAGATAAAGAACTTTTATACTGCTGATAATAAATAACGAGCCACTTTGAAAAAAAAAAAAAAGAGAGAACGCTATAAAATTCAGTACCATAGTGTCCCAGTCGAACCGCGAAAAATTAATAACTTTAGTTGCGAACGAATTACAACCTGCAGAACTCCAATGCAAAAGAAAATTTCCGATTCGAAATACTGTAATTTTAATTAGTTCTGATGGCAAGTCAAGGACTAGATACGAAAATGGATGCAACGTTGACGTTCCATGTTATGAGGGCAAATTGTCGAAAAACTGCATCTCGCACTGAATAACGGATGTTTTATACTGCGACGGCTGAATATTGCTCGATTTTTCAACGGAAAATGGGCTCGGCTATGGTAGTTGACTTTTATCAACGCATAAAAAGTGATGAGATTTTCTTGGCTTAGCACTTTCACAAGAATTTTATATTAATGGCAATATAATGGCGATGATGAGGGTGAATGATGGCGTTTCTTATTCTTATAACCATCCTACCCCTAGAACATAATTATTTCTGTTCGACCAACTACCGTCCAATTCCAAAAAGAAGTCATCTCTTCTACTCTGTCTGAGTAATTTTTTCTACGATGACTCTTGATTTCAGTCACCACCGTCGGAAATATTGTGTATTCGTTATAAAACTGCCACCAAACCATTAATGGAATTCATTGATCCGCCTTTAAAAGACAGTTCAGCTTTGTAAAAAGTTTAGAGGATCAAATTATAGTCTTATAGATGTCCCATCAATTCTATGAACAGAAACTGAATCGGTAATGTAGGTTACCATCTGTGAAAAAAAAAAGGATCGGTATAGGCACTACTATATGTGCTTACCACTTGCATCATTTCAACATTCTCTGAGAATTCAGTTCATTTTTCATTCATTTTTACTGTTTTAAAATGGCACAATGTATTTTATTCAAGTCGTATATGTAATGTACCTACGAGTATATTAAAATGAGATACGAACGTACTGTCTGAAACGATGAGAAAAATAAAACGGCCAAGTCTTTTAGTCTAGCCTACAATAAAAGTACCCTAGTTGTACCAACCGAAAGTAGGTAATTGACGATACAGCAGACACGAAAAAACAAATTTTTTCGATTAATTATTTCCCCACTTTGAAAAGTTGAGTACTTATTACCTAATGAAATCCCTCCGGATTAGTGCTATTGTTGTAAATTTTGCGTAGTTAATAATTTTTTTTTTTCATGACGTTTTCCTTGTCAAGTATCGTAAAGGTGATAATGAAATTTGAAATATTCACATTATGGTGACATGAGTATTGTATTGTGTTAAGTGAAATATTAAGCGTTGTCGCTGAAGTATTTTGTTATTTCGTAAGAAATATAGCATCGTTCTTATCAAATTTGAGTTCATTTATGAAAGAATAAAGAGGTATCTATATTTATTTTTAAATGTTTCTTTGCTGTGTAATTTGGGATTAAAAAGAAAACCATTCGTCGTCTGACAGTATAATTGTGTGTGAGTTGACTTGATGGATACCTATTTTCGAACCCACCATTCCATTTTCGATATGAACCAAGGTTTATAATGATTTGTTGATTAATTAATCTATGAATTACGAGTATGTGAGAAATTCTGCACGGATGTGGTATTCTTATTTAATTCATCTTGAATTTTCTGCATTGATTAATTTCTTACGAACAGCAAAATTCCTCCTTGGTGGAGCAGTTAGATGCTTGAAAGTAGATACTACGAATTACACCAAATTTTTTTTTGGTAGTCTTGCTACCGTTTATACTGTGCTACCAAAAACAAAATCATTTGCAACATAACATTCTAATGATGCAAGTGACTTGAAATTTTTGGTAGGTACACATTTCTATCTGCGGATCGGAGTTTTGTTTTGTGTTTGTTTTTCCATCGACAAGTAACTTTATTTATTCATGGTAAAGATTCCGTTGTCAGATATTAGGATTTTTTCCATCAGCTGAGCCGAGTACACGGAATTCGGTCGTACCGGTTTCCATTCGATAAAATCGAAGTCAAGGATTCGATAACCTGCTTAATCATTCGATTGTTTATTGCAGATTTCTGCGAATCGAGTGTCACGGTTTTTAGTAGATTTTTCTCAATTTCAAGAAAATCGTGGTATACCAGGAAACTCAAATAAGTGGGTAAAATATTTGGTTGTTATGGTAGCCAATGAAATAACAACAAAAAAAAAGCCAGCAGTATTTTCGTCGTGGCTTGCAGACATTATTGCTATGTATGTCTGTACAGGTGATTCCGTAAGGTAATAATGTTGCCCTTGAAATGATAAATAAATGTATGTTAAGGACATTATCTGTTCAGTGGCGGACCGAAACTTTTCAGAGAAAATGGTTTTTCAAAGGTCTCTCTGTATAAGCTCTATAGTGCACTTTATTGCCATTGTTGGTTCATCTACTCATGAAGGAAGTTTTATAAATTGCTTGAGTTTAAATATAATTATTTTGTCTCCTTCGACTCTTGCAATATTTATCGATCAGTTTGGTGTAGAATTACTCGGCAAAGTGCAAGACGTACGTAGTCTCCGCAGTTTGCCGAGGCACCAAAAAGTATCTAATTGCGAGGAAAAAGTTGGGACAACGAAGAAAAACTCAGGGTGTCAAAAAAAATTGCTGAGAGGGAGCGTAGGAGAAATTGGGGTACTGACTTATGATGAAGGGGCACCAAAAAACGTCTCTGCGGAGGCGCCCCAAACCTCGATCTTGCACACCCCTGCTTGGACTCATAGTCAAATGATTGACATCTACAATAATTCTTCGAAAATAAAAGGATGATATCGTTTTTGGTCGAACTTTCGATATTTTATTTAGGTATTTGTTGTGATATTTTTCAAAATCCATTTAATCTACATACTCGTAATATGTGTTTTGATGAAACGAAAGATGGAAAAAAAATTAATTATTCTTTGCCGCGTGCTGCTGCTCAAATGACATGTGCTCTGCTTTCTTAATGGTGTCTCGTTTGCGTGGTACCGTTCGTAATTTCGTGTTCGTGAAACAATTTTCTTTTGCCACATGATAACGTAGACAAAATTAGGTTACCACGGCGTGTATATATATCATCCAGATTGTGTTTTTAAATTTTTATTACAGCCCTATTTATCCCAGCTCTCGAGTTCAAGGAAGTTAATTAGGCGCTCACCTATCTGTTGAAGGTAGACAGCAAGCTATTTTTCTTGAACGGATATATTTTCCAAAGTATAATTATACCTATCTATTTATATACGTATTAACCAGAATACGTTTTATATCCGACATGTCGATATTAAAGATGTTGTATTTTTAGTGGCCCCTTAGAATCACATCATTATTTTCTATAGCCTGATACTTTAATGAAGCATTTTCTAATTGTTCGGACAATACTGTAGTTACGAGAACTATAAATTTAGACATACGTACGTATTTGACTTGGATTGAAAAATTGCATTGTTTACTTATAGGATGACCTTAATATACCGAATCGTTAAACATGATTCTGAGAAAATTTGTGAACTGACACGAACATATAAGATTAGGACATTTTGTAAATTGAGTAATACACGCGCATACATACTTAGATAAAATTTATATGGCTCTCCAAAACGACCTCATTTATGAACCAATAACTGAAGCGGGTTCTGTAGAAAATATATGAGATATTCGTGGATGAATTAAATTGGCTATTTTGAAGAATTGTCTAATAATGAATAAGCTGTGTATAATTTTAAAGTTGAAAAAGGCTGCAATCGTGATGAGCTTGCAAAACCGCCCATTTGATTTATACACCAATTTTCCGGACAATATAATTAATAGTTTTTGTTTATTTTTTCTGTTTCAGGTAAGTTGAACTTGCGAATATATTTTCTTGAACGTTGACGATCAGTTTACCTGTTCCATAATGCAGGTAGGATAGTTATACATGTAGTACCTATTTTATTTAGTGGAAAAATCAGTTCAGGTTTTTGTTTGTAATTTTTACTCTTTTTTTTTGTGTGTGTGGTGGAAGAATCAATTTTGGTGAATTTTGGAGCATAGTCGTATTACGTTACTTTTTAGATAAGTAAATCCTGTTTTATTGGCGGAAAAGTAAATCTAAGTGAATTTTGAAGCGTTTGTAATTTTTAACACGCTATTTTATTTGTTGGAAAAATCAATTTGGGTACATTTCGAAGCAGCCATTCCCAGCATATGGTTGTAGGTACCAAGTAATTGAATTTTTTTTATGTATTTACTTTCATATACATTCGAGCGCAACATTCTGTAGGTGTGATCTAAGGATCATGCGAGTTGTATGCACAATATTTTGAAAATTATTTACCAACATCCATGGTTGAAACAGTTTTAAAAAGTATTCTCAGGTGTTGTTAGTTATCTTGTGGCCACCATCTTGTCAACTTCGATGTATTTTCACCATCGAGGTCCGATAATTTTGAAACTGTAATGTAATAAGATTAGCGTTCATAGTAGATGAAATATGCTAGTAATTTATACTGTCTGTGTTGCATTAATTTTCATCAAGTGGTGTATCTGTTCTACCCATTATATTATGAATAATCTGAGTTGACACATCTTCAAAACTGATTGACTTCAAAGCTATAGTTTTTCAAACTGCTGGTTATGGTGATTGTTATAGCCTGTCTTTTCCTCTTCTGTCAAAGAGTGTCCTAAAAACAATTGACATTCATTCTGAAGGTGTGTAGTTTTGCTTTTACCGACATATATATTGCAGTGCTTATTTACTCTCGTTGTACGCGGTATTTGCGTTGGAGCACATCCACAATGGTACTCCACGTTCTTTTGTACGCCCCTATTCGATTTGCTCAGCAGAGGAGAACGATTCGACAAATTTTCGTATCTTCGTCATCGTTTAGAGACGTTGTTGATTCCATGTAACAATCATGTTCCAATGTCACGTTACGCAAGACTGCAACGAGCAGAGTGGAAAATATTTTTGCTCTCTATATTGCCCACCATTCAGTATGGAGGGAAACTGAAACAGCTCTGGATGTGAGGAATAATATGGATACACTATTTGAAAAAAGGATGCTCTACAGTCGCTCATATATATGAATAAATTTTTATTAAAATCTCTTCGTTCGCTGTATAATAGTCGCAGTGTGACTAATTTCTTTCTATTTTCGCCTTTTTACTTTGCGAATAAGGTTTTAAATAGAATGGTTTAAAATAATTCAATCGGCGAAAGCGATTTGCTATAAAATAGTTGAATAATTTTGACGCTCTTAAAGTGCTTCTACAAAAAATGATAGTCGTAATTGCAGATGATTTTAAATTTATTCGCAAATGTTCATATGTATATCTTATTTTAATCTTTTGATCTGGGGTCATTTAGTCTAGGCAGAAGATAAGTACGTTTTTTTTTCTTCTAATTTTCGTCGCCTTGAAATAAAGTGTGGAAAATTGATTGGATTCATGCAGCTATTTGGCCGAAGGACGTGAAAAAAAAAGAAAAAAAAAAAGAGGATCCTAAACATACAATGTGAAATACGTTTCCTAGGAGGGAAGGAATATAGGCGTCGATCTTGTGAATTTGTACGCAAGGTTAGGACGGGCTCGGATGAGAGTGAAATCTGATCAAATCTGAAGAAGCTAGGAAAAGGAATGAAAAGGCACTTTCGGTTGAAGAAATGCGGTCTGTTATGACAGAGAAGCCACCCCATATCTGTGGAACCTGGTCACAGTTTCGTGTCACTGTTAATATCCACTCTATCAGAAAGTCCTTAAGTTCGATGTAATGAATGAACTCTCGCTACTACTCAACTAGTCATAGGCTTTTTGAGGTAAACCTTGATTTGGATAGATGCGAGAAGAATAAATTCTATTTCGTACAAATGCCGAAGTGCTAAGTTGGAAAGACAAAAATATGCCCGAAAAATGTCAAAGATCACAAAAAATTAATTAATAATGATTTGTGTGATTTAAAATAATATTGAGAAAATCATGTTTGTTTTCTAAATTTTCATCACCGTCGAGAATAGAACGCATTTTCCGGAAATGATCCGTCTATATGAGGAATCACATATTATTATATACTTATTATATATAGGTACAAAATTTTCAAGCCAAATACCCTGACAGTCAGAAGGTGGTTTATATGGTGCCAAGCCCCTACTTTAACCAAGTTGAGACCCTTCGAGTATGGAAAATAAGGGGGATGAGGAGAAGAGTGGACCTGGTAAACTCAAAATTAGCCTTTTCTCATAATATCCTGGGTACGGACCCGCATCCAGAGGTAAAGAAAACCGATGCGCACAGCAGGCCTGTACCGCCTTTGTGGGCAAACAGGGCACTGCCCTACCTGACGAAAATTTTGACCTTCCTAGAAAATTTTGCTCTCCACAGAATTTCGCCCCGAAAAGCGAAAAATGACAAATTAACACCTCAATTCTTTGAAATCCAAAAAAAAAAGAGCCAAAATTCCAAAAATCCGAAAAAAAGAGCCGAAATTCCTAAAAATCAGAAAAAAAGAGCCAAATTCCTAGAAATTCGAAAACAATTGTCGATATTTCTAAAAATGTAAAAAAATGTGGATTTTTTGGAATTTTGGCTCTTTTTTTCGAATTTTTAGAAATTTTTGCGGTTATTTTCGAATTTATAGGTGTTTTGGGTCTTTTTTTCGAATTTCTAGGGAGTTTGGCGATTGTTTTCGAATTTCTAAGAATTTTGGCTTCTTTTTCGGATTTTTAGGGTTTTTGAGTCTTTTTTTCGGATTTATCGGAATTTTGGCTCTATTTTCGAATTTTTTGTGGCTCTTTTGCAAATTTTTAAGAATTCTGGCGCTTTTTTCTGGATTTTTAGGAATCGGCGTTTTTTTTTCTGATTTTTAAGACTTTTGGCTCTCTTTTTTTGATTTTGAGGAATTTTAACAATTTTTTTCAAATTTTTAGGAATTTTGGGTCTTTTTTTTGTCTCATTTTTAGGAACTGATTTTTTTCCAGATTTTTAGGAATTTTTTTTTCTTGATTAGGTAGGCCTATATTAGGAATTGTAGCTCGAGTTTTAGAAATTTTTGCGATTTTTTTCGGATTTTTATTGGATAAATTTTTAAGAATTTCGCTGGCCCTACCTGACGAAGGCTTCGCTATACGGGCCTAGCGCACAGTAACTTATCGAATTAGTATTTGTTATGTATTTTATTTTATCTATCTAAATAATAAATAAATGAGAGGTGGAAGTATAAACAGTCATCTGCCTTCTAAAGCTTTGCGTAGTTATAACATTTTATAAATATGAATCATTTATTGATATGAATGCGAGTAATAATTCACTGCACCAAAATTAAATAAATGATTACATTTATCTATCTTATAGATAATAATTGAATTTTTTACTTGAAAATAACGTCAAGTAGTATTAGTTAATTATTAATTTGGCATCGTGAATGCTTAGATAATATGTTAAAGAAACTTTGATTATAATTTCTTTAGTGGTGTTTCAACCCTTTTAGCATTTCTATAGCAAACAAAGTACGAGTTCCTATATCTGAATTGTACAACAAACCATAAGACGAATGTGTAAGAATCTGGAAAATAAGACTTTGTACATCAAAAATTATTTCTCAACCCGTTTGTTTTGTGCATATTTTTTCATCTGAGTGCAGCTAAGTTTCGCACGGTTACTTCTTATTGTTTCTTTGGGGGCAATTATATAAATTGATCTTGAAATCGGATTCGAAATTGAAGAAACACCGCATTTGATGGAACTTGACAAGTTTGGATTATGATCGGCAGCTTATTCAGGCTCTTCTATTTCTTCATTTTGAAAATGATTGATTGACCATTTTAATATAAGTATGTTTAAAAAAGGGAGACTAGATCTGCATAAAAAGGGAGTCTGTTTTTCTGTATTATTTTTGATACATAGGTTGTGAAAGTATCGTTGTTCATTTGAAAGTTTATCGTATCCTCAGTTTGACTATCTAAATTAGTTTATCTGGGATCAAAATAGATCTAATTTCAATTTTAATAATTATTTACCGATTTCAATTTAGGTGTTACCTTTCATAAATTACTCGTACTATCCATTATTCTGTGCCTGTTTAATTTTGCACTCCCATTACTTCTTACCCTTGGCTATCAATAATAGCCGTGCTCTCTGCAACAGCCCCCATAATTATATTGATTATGAAAACACGATCAACTTGCATTTTTATTCTCTTGTATAGTCGACGTCTTCGAAAACTATGATATGCATTGTTGCGTTGTATATTAAATTCTAATAAAGTTTTTTCTTCCTCTAGGATAGGTAAGAAAAAAGCAAGCGAAAATATTTTCAATTAATGTCGAGTCAAAAAGTGCACAAAGACGTGAAAAATCGAGATATGGGGAAGTTTCCTTTACATTTTGTGGGGAAACACCGAAGGGAGCAGACATGAGACATTTAAACGCCGTAGTGGTAGGACAAAAGAATATTTCGCTAGCATAGACAGAGTCATACATTTTGTGATGCCGAAGTGGGGAAAAACGTATATTGATCGATAATTAATGAGCTTTGGTATACTTTGATGTGAAGATATACATACAATAATAACAAATGAGGTGAAGTCGACAAAAAAAAAAAAAGTCATTGTATTGACTTCTCATACTCGTATATAAATGGAGGTACGTGCAAAAAATTAATTACTATTTGCTATTGTAAATATATTTTGGAAGTTTTGAATAGAAACATTAGAGTGTTAGTTATGTAGGTGTATAAGTATCCCTAAATGTTTTTAGCTGGTTTTCAAATGGAAAACCGTCTATTAAATTTGGTACAACTTTCACAAATAGGCATGAGACCATATTATAGTTATTCGTTTCATGATATTCAGATTCCAAAAATACCCATCTCGCATTTTGGTGTTTGTTTATTTACTTGGGTATTTCTAAAAGCCAATACTTTGTATAGATCACGATATCCCTGTACAATGATTTGAAAACCAGCTTTTCTGACGGGGTTTGCTGCGCTAGAATTTTTTGTTTTTTAATTGAAGTGAAAAAATAGCAAACAAAGAATCACTACAGTCATACGCAATCTATTTTATATTTGTTTTTTCCAAGTCATGCTCAGGAAAACTGTATCGAATAGGATATTTTTCATTCAAATTAAGTTTTTGACCTAATTTCTGAGAAGAGCTTTTGTGGTTTATTCAAAATTTGAGAAGATCGATGACCATAAATGAAAAATTTTTGCGGGCCCTTCACTTGGTGAATTGTGTTGGTTGTGAAATAGTCGGAAGATTTTAAAGCAAAATATATTTTAATCGACTGGTTTGGCGTGTTTAGGTACATACAAGAGTTACACCTTCGAAAAACATTGAGTATTTTTATATTCAAGAATCTGCCGAAAATATTTCAACTTCTCGACGGCTGCGCATAGATAGTTTTAATATTTTTGGCGTTTCAATTCAAATATCAGTTCAAAGATAATAGTTCTCAAAGGTTTTTGACCCACAGACTTTTGAGTTATTGAAATTACTCTATTCTTTAGATGAAAGAAAGAAAGAGAAAAATAGTAGCATGTCAACCTGGAATGCAGCCAAATCGACTGTCGCCCAAGCAAAGGTTACATGATGACGGAAATGCATTTCTCTCAAATAGAAAGAGTCGTGTAGTTGGCTGGTGCTGATTCAAGAATTAAACGTTTTGTCGGTTCTTGGAATTCCATTCACGTGTCTTTCTAATTGACCGAAATTCGAAAGATGAAGTAACTTTACTTTTGTAACTCGCGACTGGAAATTTACTGTTCACCTATACTATTGATGAACTGTGGTCGATCTAAAAAGTTTTCGAAAGAGGCGAGTGTCGCAAAATTTGACATATTCTTCTGGCAGTAATTCTTCTTACTGAGATCGGATCAGTTACAATTGTCTCCTGGCATCAGGAAAAAAGTACGTTTCTCATTTTTTCCCCTAAATTTTAAATTTTGATTGAGGCGTGTTACAAGGTGCGAGAGCTTTATTATTCAAATTCTTGTATACGTGCTGAGCTGTTTGAGTACGAGTAATTATAGGTATATAGCTAATATATTGATTTTTAAATAATCTAATTTGCAATTTAGGCTACTCTTCCTAGTGCATAGGCTACATTTCTGTTTGGCTTAGATGTACGTGAAAGGTGCGTACCTACATATTCTTTGAATGTGTTGAAAATATAATAAATTATACGCCTTCGTTATGCTCGTATAGTTTCGAAAATTATAATTTTCGTATCAATTGAAAAGTATGAATGGAATACCGACTTTTTCTTGAAGAGATTATTTCTCATCAACTATTTATTTTTGTGTCCCATATTATCCAACCACTACCACTTTCTTATTAGGTAGGTGCCATGAACTGTGAGTTGGTTTTACATTATTTACTTACTTTGAACTCCTCTCTTCATCGTTATATATTATATGTATATATTTTTTTTTTGGAAGAGATGAGTATGATGATTGATGAAGTCGATGTAACTGAGATGCCATAAAGTTTTTACTCTGATTGAGTTATTATAGCAAGTTTTCCTTATTTATGTTTTTACGGTACGACGTGATTTATACCTACGCGCATATTTTCGTGAGCCCCCATTATGATTTTTTAAATTATTCAAAAAAAAAAAATCGTTTAATTAGTTTGCTCGTGTAATTTGCGTTTGTCTTATGGCTTCCTTTTGTGCTGAACATAGTGTTCGGAAAATTGTGAATTGATGTATCAAAATAATATATAGAATCTCGTCTCATGTTTTATACGCATGTACTTAAACTTTGAATTTGTATTTTGTGAACGTAATTTTCCAGCTTCACTGGGGTTTGGATGAAATTCTTGCTTTTAGATATTTGCCTTTTTTGGACAGTTCTATTTTTCATAATTTTTCCGTACTTATGTTTTGCTGATGTAGGATTTTCGAAAAAAACAAGTTACTCTTTTTTTGTCTTCGGTGTAGGGAAAAAAATGGCTACTTATTCTGTTTGACCTTACAGACCTTTTATGACGAGAAAAAAATTTTATTTTCAATTTATATTACCTTTTTGTCGATTGGAATCGTTTATTGCTTGATTAACATATTAGAAACTTCAAAAACCTGTCGAAAAAATTTATTTTATGTTTGGCTAGCCAGCAGCTGCCAGCAGTGGTTGAATTGATGTTATTATTATTTTTCATAAAAAAATTATACTATTGGTACTTATTCGTACCTCTATTTTTTTATAGCTCAAGATTTTTTATATTTTGCTTTTCATTACATTTTTCAATAAAATGCATATTTTTTGTCGAAAATTGCAAAAAGTTGTTATTTCTATCAAGAATTCTTGTTCATTACAAATCATCGAGGTAAACCACGCGAGTGTGGTTTAAAAAATAAAATTTTTTTGAAATTAATTTTATTAATTCTATCCTACTCATGGTCATGAAACTCATTATGATCTCCTATAAACTAAAAACTTCCGATCAGGTAATTTTGCATACGGCATTTTTGTCGTTATTTATTCAAAAAAAAAAAAAAGGAAAAAATCAATTCTCTGTATTATAAGAATATAACAAAAAATTCGAGTAGTTCTCTTTTTTCCTGTTCTTACTTTGAAAACCTTTAATAATATACCAGTAAGTATTTGAAAAACGACCAGTTATTTCCGCCAAATAGCCGGGGAACTGGTTTCTCCGTGACCATTTTTCGATGAATGTGAATGTACCTGTATTAATTTCAAACAAATCTTCGAAATGAAGTAATATTTGAACAATTTTTTCATACTCAAGGTTAAATTACCCCCGTCGAGGTAAACTGTCTAGAAAAATTGAAGAACTATAAAAGAGGGGAAAAAAAAAAGAAGAAAAGAAAATTGAAATTCCTCTAATTGGAAAATTTTTATGATTCTCTCAACATCAGAGAAGTATAGTGAAATAGGATTGTTTTCTCTTTACAAATTACTAGTTATTGTTAAACGTAATTTCTCGACTGTAAAAACATTCGTCTTCTTTTCTCATTATTGTGTGAATGTCTTATATTTTGAAATATTAAAAACCAATTCTGTTCGCCAGAGAATGCATCAGCTAGGATATTATATTGTTTGACGATATGTTTGTCTTAATAATATTTTTAGTGTCCTAATTAGTCGAAAAATATGTCTTGAGAAAATAAGCACTTACCAGGTTTGTCGATAAAAAAAAATATTCAACGTAGTTTCTCAAGCCCTTGACTTAGCATAGGTACAGCCAATGACGTATAATCATCATAGAGACGGATGTCTGCTGCCTTTTCTAACCAAATAAATAATTGATTGGAAAATGTTTAGACTTTTGGTTGGCTATATTGACCAAACTTCTTCTTACTACTCCTCCCCTCTCTTCCAAGATTTTAATTTTTTATTTCGTTTATGAATTTTCTACCAATTTCATGTTGTTCGTTATTTAAGGTGTTACTTTATACTGTGTGTACCTATACTTAAACGGTGTGAAAAAATTCATTTTAAGCATATTGTGCTGTCTCCTGTATCGTACCTCATAATCCATTTCTCCACTTTCTGTCCCTAAAAAGTTTTTTTCTTTTTTCTTCAACTTACTCGTATGTTGGTCTGATTCGATTCAATTTTCCGATGTTTGCAACGTTAATATTTTGAAACTGGAGGAAAAAGTCGAAAATATTCGAAATGTCAGTGGAATCCTGTTGCCATTTTGACCGATTATTGAGGCATTATTTGATCGTCCGCATTTACATGAAATGTAGGTCATAAAAGGAGAAGGAAAAGGGTGTTCAGTCGATGAAGTTTTGTCTTTGTTCTACAGTCTATGTACATTTAGTGGAATTTCGTTCATTTAATTACAGGATGTCTCATCTTGCTACCACTACTCCTCCAAAGTCGTTTTAAATTATTAATAATTTTTTATTCACGATTAAGTTTTTGGCAGCATCTTTTAGTGTATGAAATCGTAAATTTTAAACGAGTCCCAAAACATCATTTGAGCCCAAAAAATGAATGAAAATTTCTTGGGACTAGTATAGGTTTTGGACTTGAGCCAGCGATATTCAAAAAGAATGAAAATGATTTTGGCTTCAAGAAAAATTTATCGTATTACCATTTTAGAATTGAAATGGGGGAAAAAATTATTAATTGTAATATAAGAGTTTTTTCAAGTTTGACTTCGATAATATAGTGGTGGTGATAATATACCTAATAATTACGAAAGAAATCAGTACTTATGAATAAGGTTTTCAAGGGTGCAACAGCTATGAAACTAATTCCCATGTATTTCTACAGCTTTATCTTAATAAATATCAAATAATTATTACTTTATTTCGAGATGCAACCGTGTGAGAATTTTTATGAATTGAAATAGTGATCAAACACGAATTCTGATCAACTATCTTTCAAATCATAATTTCAAATAAATTTTTGAAGTTTTTAATTAGATAGAGATTTACTAATTTTATGTGTGCGTGGCAAAACTGATTTAATCTTCATTTCAGCAAAATACTTCTCAACCTCTCCCTCCTCTTCTCTTTCCCTAAAATTTATCGCTAAATTTTCATTAAAGTATTGATTACTGCTCCGAGACCTTCGCCGCTATTTCATGATTTTTTTTGTTTTGAAATTTGCCATAAAACAGAAATATTTTTGTTGTGAGAAGCCTACCGATGTGCTTCATCAGTGATAAAGCAAAAATTTTAGTATAAGTATTTTGGATTATCTCAGCTAGAACTGCGCTACCTTCCACTGGACTAAATTAATTTTTGACCAGGAGAATTTTCAAATGCAGTTTGGTAACTCTTCTTGAATATAGCGGTACAAAATTTACAGAGTGTTATGAAAAAAAACTTTTCTTCTTTTCTTCATAGAATGTATGTATTTAGGTTCCTATAATATATCGTCCAATCGAAACATTCTAGAAGTAAAACTAACCCAATTTTATCAAATTTTGCAATTAGAGGGAGACTCATTTGTTGGACGGTTCGAATAGAATTTCTTTAGATAGCGAAACCATGATCAATGCTACTCTCTCTATTAGTCTATTCGGTGATCAATACTCACAACTGAGAAATATCTCGGTCTCTATTTTCTTTCAACAAGAAGAGACTGCTTCATTTATTCTCAAAATGGCTCATGTTCCATCCACCTATATGATGTTATAGTTAAATTGAGTGAAAACCTAATAATGTAGGCATTTACAATGAGTTAATTATAATCGCGTGCGGATATTGTCGCCTACGTTTCGTGTTCGAATTTCTACAATTTGGCTTTCGGTATCGGTTTGAATAAAGTAAATGTGCGGTGCATTAATTTAGACAAAATTTCAACAAGACGTAGGCTGCATGGGTATAACGTTAGTGCCTACGTTTAGTACTATATAAAATTCACAAACGTCTCCTTTCTCGAGGCTTATGTAATGGGAAATTTTTTGCTGTTCGTTAAACTCGAGCAATGCAAATAAATGAAAATAATTACGGACAAAAGAAAGTTAGGTAAAAGAAAAGTTATTAGCTATAAGTATTCCTATTTTTTATGCTACCGCCTTCATTTCCTCCTTACACCAGCTTCCTTTAGCATTCGTTGAATATTCGGATAAGCTTGAATGAAATCTGTACATATATTAGAATATGCTATTAATCAAAATCTAATTCGCCCCCAATGATCTTTTTACTGAGAAAATATATGTATGAGTGCAATAGTGCATTATTGCAATAATTTTCAAAGTTACAGTAAGGTAACTTTTTTACCAACTGATGCAATAATCTGTTCAAAGGTGACTTCTTAGTTAATTAGTGAAGAAAATACGTACATACAAAAAATGGATGATAAGATAAGTTGATCCTTTTGTTAAGTAAAAGCAGTGTAATAATATCTTATGACTAATTGTTCTGCAGTGCAATGTGTGGTTTTTTTTTCATATTTTTGAATCCAGAAATGTTAGGTAACACTAATAATTTATTTATTACCATAATCACAGACAAAATTTCTTTTTGAATTTGGTTGGATATGCAGTGAACACCTTGCACACCCAGAGCAGACGCCACTAGAAAAAACTGATATTCCAATGCCAAAAAACTACCTTGTCCACCCTACACATTTTCACTCCCCAGGGGGCAACCACTTGAGGTGGGGGGCTGAAATTTGGGCTGAATTAGTTTTTCATCATTGTCAACCTGACCCCCAAGTTTCAGGTGGAAATTCGAAAAAGGTCATTTCACCTATGTTATCCTGCTAGACCCTTTGCAGATATTTTTGTCATCTTGATTATTTTTCCAAATCCGTTTGTAAAACGGATTTCCTGATTATAATCAGTGATAATTTTTGGGCAATTTTTCTAAATCCGTTTGTAAAACGGTTTCACGGATTATAACCCGGGCCAACAAATATGATAAAACAGCCTTCGCGGAAAATAATCCGGACTCATTTCCGGCAAGACTGATTACAGTCCGTTCGAAATCCGTTTTAGAAGCCGGAAAACAGGAAAATTCCGGGTTATAATCCAGAAACGGATTATAACCCGGAATAAAATGGATCCGTTTTCAAAATATTTTGCCCATAGGGGCATAGCTCCATATCAACACGTTAGTCCTTTTTCCCTGTAAAGTCACATATTTAATGGTTTTATGGGTTTTAAAATCCTAGAACTAATGTTATGTATGTGTATGGGAATTCACGCTGAAAACTTCAGTATACTTTGGTTTTCTCTGTGGACGGTATCGGTTAAATCCGTCATTATGTACTATAATATTTAAAAAGAGATAGTATTATGCCCATCTCTGAAAAGAATTTGAAAAATTCACTTCGACTACTTTCTGAATAAGTCTACCTTCTTATTGCAAAATTGTATTGTATATTTGCGAATGAAATTTATGTTCAGTCCGTAGTTGGTACTCTCCGTTGTTGTTGTTTTTTTTTCTCTACAAATTCCTTTTTCTCCAACATCTTTGCTGCTCGAGGTCACGTTTCTCATCTTCGTATCTAATAACTCTTTTTTTTTTCTCCTTGTTACAGAACGACCATCATTACCACGCTGTTCGCTCGATTATTGGCAGACATGAAAACGATGCGGATAAGGACGAAATATGGGTGCTAGTATTAGTCAGAGGCCAGGAAAATGTTTGAAAAATAGGCGAACCAAATCGGAAGAGGTGTTGGGTTCGAAACAGCAATTTAAAAACAATATGGGACGATTTTTCGCTCCCTGGCACCATTTCATACACGACAGTATCGCGAATAACAATCAGGATAACGTCAATGCAACCAGATATTTCACGTACACGGACTGGACGAACAAGGACAATATTTCGGCGAACATGGAAAAGAGCTTCAACGAGATCCATCGCAGTAACTCGTTGGACAAAATAGATTACGAAACCGATTACGAAAAGCTGGTGGTGGCCAACTTTGACCACGGTGCTGTGGTGGCCGACGGAGAGGACACCGTCGATAGCCAGCTAGAGAAACGCAGTCGATTAACTATAGATGTCAATAAAGGTGAGCAAAAATTAATACGTATGTATCATGTTTTCAGAACTAGAGTTGGAATTTTAAAGCAAGCTAAAAATCTAAATCGGTAGATACTCTTCGATTTGAAAAGAAAATGCCAAAAGCTGCAGAACGTTATATAAGAAAAAGTCAAACGCGAAAAGCTAAAGGTTTTTTTTGGCTTTTTATCTCTTTTTATAAATTATGTATGAAAAAAGTTTGTTAAAAAATCTCAAACCTTGAATGAAAAAATATTAAAACCTAGAAGCGAAGAATCCATCGATTTTAGTCAGAAATAGCTGAAGCCAAAAGCTGAAAGTTTTATTTTCAAGGTTAAAAGCTTATAGCCGCTGTTTTGGGTATTCAGGAAACTTTTCACGAACGATAACCATAAATTCATAAAAATCCTATGAAGAATTCCATCCAGACAAATCTATGTCCTTCTTTATCTCTGAATGCAGAGTTTGGAAGCCGTAAGATATGGCTTTAGCTTTCGGCTTTTAGCTTCTGACCTTGAAAATAAAACTTACGCTTTCAACTTTCGGCTTTTATGATAAAGCTTTAGGCTTTCGGCTTACTGGTTTTTCCTTCAAAAATCGATGGCTTTCGGCTTTTAGCTTTTGGCTTTTGGCTTTTGGCTAGCTTCCAAACTCTGGTTTACACTTTACACTTTACTTTTGTGATTTCATTTGATTTGTGTTTTTTTTTTTTGTGTAAAAACCTAAAAAGCTGTATAAAAGCCATAAAAATACAGCTCTTGCTTTCAGCTTTTGGCATTTTTGATAAAGCTTTCAGCTTTTGGCTTACCAGTTTTTTCTTCAAAAATCGATGGCTTTTAGCTTTTAGCTTTCGGCTTTCGGCTAGCTTCCGAACTCTGTTTGAATGAAGATAATATTATTATTTTTTCAAAACATACACATATCAGTTTTCAACGTGGTTTTTCTTAATTTTTTTATTTTTTTATTTTGTTTTTAGAAATTTATAGTCGTTTTTTCATTCAGTAGAATAATATATTTTAAAGGATAATTTAATCGATTCTTTCATATGAATGTTCAGACTGCCTGAGCCCGTTCCAATTTATACAAATCCTTATTAGGAATTTTAATGTCGATTTCCTCTTTTCAATAATTAAAAGTATATCTAACCTAATTGGTTTGAATTTACTCTGAAATAAAAATAATACACTTTTAGTGAACATAATTGATTCATCGTCTGGTGTCGTCACTCTAGCGTTGTGACCCGGCGATCACCAATAATAGGCACAGACATAGACGGATGCAGTCGTAAACAATGCGAAGAAATTTTTATGAGCTCATTAAATATGGCTCATCTGTTCTTTTATTGTGCTAGTCAATAATATTTTTACAACCAACTCGCTCATTTAATGGAAAATATAATTGATTGATCATGATCAATTAAATTCTGAAGCCAAGATCGAAGAAAATCTTGGCGAAGCACAGAATTTATGTCCGGCGTTGTCTCAGTTGAAACACGAATGCAGGTTTCAGAAGGGGGCTTATTTGAGTGGAAATTTTTAGAAAAGTACGCCAGAAAACTCTTCGAGACTTTTTTCAGTCTGCTGAAGGGGAGGAGGTTGAAGCTGAAACCGTCTTGTGGGTGGAATTATATCTTCGAACTGGTGCGTTTTGCGTTTGAAAATAATTTGGTATAGAGGAAGAAGGTTAGAGTATGTACTTGTAGTTGGAAATGTACTACAACTTGACTGTGGCGACGAAAAGTCCTGAAATTTTGATGCGTAGTAGCCACACTGCCCCCCAGCATTAATCTTCTATATTTTAATACGTGATATTATAAAACAGCTCTCACATAAGCGTTTTAATGTGAGAAAATGTGAATTAGGAAGTTGAATATTGATGTAAGTAAGAGTTAGTACCAGAATAAATAATTATTAATTGAAAATACTTCAATCTTGAAGAGAAAGAACAATTTTTAATTTAAAAACTTGTCGAAGTTATATGATCGTCAATATAACTGAGTTTATATTGGGTTTATCAATATTATTATAAAAATTAGAATTTTTCTGTCTCATTTTCGATTATTGTGGTCAGATCTAGCAAACGAAGGTGATTTCTGGCCTAAAAATCGAATTCACGAATCAGAATTCGTTATTATACTCAGTGAAACGACCTTCAGATTTTCCATTATCAGGCTTTTATATTCAAGCTATATAGGTACATATATACGTACGTATTTTGCTCACACCATAAATTAGTTCCACATTCAGCATGGTACATACTACCTATAGGACACTGGCAACGTGTTTGTGGTCATTTTCTGCGAGAGAGTGGCATTAGGTACGACGTTGTAAAAAAAAAAAAAAAAAGAGTTGAAAGTATTTGCGAGTTTTGCCAAATTTCACTTTTTGAGTTGTTTTCAATTTTTTTTTTTTCGGAATTTCCCCTTTATTCGAAATTGTTTTCGTGTTTCCGTGCGACTTCGCGTTTTGAATCGAATCGAAATAGTGGACCGAAATAGCTGCTCTCCCATCGGTGGCAAAGTGCTCGGACGAGGAACGAAATAAATTATGGTGGTAGTCGATGGAATCTCAGACACGCCTGTCTCTCGGTAGTCGACACCACCAGATTCTTTATAAAATATTGTGAAGAATAAGTCGAGATTTTTCCACTTGAGCTAAATGTTTTATTCGACTGCGTCTCTGTCTGTAGGATTAAAAGTGCGATGCAGGTCATCCAGTTCTGAGACTGTAGACTATATAGTCGAATATGAGTTGTCTTCAGCTACCTATCCCAACGGTATTAGTTTCTTTTTATACGAAATACTATACTTACGTGATTGTTAACGCCGAAAATATTAATATTCGTGTAATTTCCGATCCTATAAAATTTCTCTATTCTCTTAACTGATGAAAGCCAGAAATATCTGTCAGCAGTAGAGAGATATTGTGGGTTGATATGTTGGGAAAACGTTTATTATAACATACAGGGTGGTCATAGCACGTGACACCGTGGCACTATGTACATAAATTATTATGAAGAAGCTGTTTGTTGAATTTTGTCATCGGTTAGCTGGAAAGGAAAACTGAGTGAGAAAAAGAGGTCGTTGTTGCCGACACTGACGTAAAGCCAAGAATAAAATTGAATCAAGGATTATGTAGACTACAGTTCCGTGCTGCAGCCCGTGTCGAAGATTGGGAATGCGAGGCATCAATATATTTTCCAACTTTTTTAAAACTTTAATCTTCGGATATTAAATTTAAGATCAAAATCTCGCTATTCCTTTGATCAATCAGACGAGATAATTGTGTTAATTTATGTCGAAACTTAAATTTTTCAGTTATTGTAGAGGTCATCGCATTAAAGTTGTCAGGGCGCCATAACTCATAAAATTTCCTCTATTCTTGCCCTCTCAGCATGTAGTTTTTCTTTGAACATGCGTCTTGACAGTGGCGTCTGCTCTGGGTGTGCAAGGTGTTCACTGCACACCCAACCGAATTAAATAAAAAAAAAATTTATTAATCATTAATTAATAAGTTACTATTAAATAAGAAAACAGAATGGAACTAGTAAAATTAAAAAAAAAATTTTAAAAAAACAAAGAAATGAGAAGGCACTTGTATTCTTGCGTTTCTTCTTTTTCTCATTCCTCCGAAATTTTTGTTAACACCTGAAGACCCTCTTCTCTTTTCAGTTTTGTATTTTCTATTTCCCCCGATTTTTATCACTTTTTTTAGAGGTTGTGGAGGGGGGGAAGAGGAGGAGAAGGAAGGGTGTGATTTTTTTAATTGAACCTCAGAGTTGAACACCTAAAAAATACTACCAGGCGACGCCACTGCGTCTTGACTATTCTTTGTTGCTATCGCTGAAAATCTTCAAAAATATAAAATTTTAATAACGCATTCTTTCGCGCCTTTTTGCCATTTTATGTACCCATATACTGACTGTATAGTCTGGTATATGCGAGTATATATTATATTAACTGGAACGAAATGTGCGCGATTTATGCCCCGCAAGTCGATGTTTAAAGTTTTCTGCCATCATAAACGTTTTAAAATATTCGCTCGTTTTATTTACATTTTCAGATTCTATTTTTGAAGTGAATTTACGTAAAGGAAGCCGCGGATTGGGATTCAGCATTTTGGAGTACGATGGATTCATTTTCATTAAGCAACTGTTCCCGCTGGAAGCTGCCATGCAGTGCGGACAACTACAAGAGGGCGACATCATTCTGTCGGCCAATGGAAGCCCTCTCACCGATTTGACAAGTTTTGTGAGTATTGTTTTCCATATTTTTTCCTCTTTTGGCCGAGTCGTCGTGCGAAGAGGAGAAAACGTGATACAGCTCTTGTAGGTACCTGCGAGTAATGTAAAATGCAAAACAAACAGGATCATTTATATTATCAGTTCTCTTGAATGATGTCTGAAAAAATTATTTTCTCTCGAAATGTTCTCAACTGCCAAAAGCGTAAGTGGCAATCGTCGAAGAATATAATAACAAGAGCGAGTCGAACTCGCTTTAATTTGCATTAGGTATCATTTTTCACAAATGTTCGAGTTTGAAATTTTTGAAACGACACCCTCGATAAGCTCTGTAATTAGTATATGCTATATAATAACTGTATCGTATTATTTTGTTTATTAGGAAGCGCTGCACATTCTACGGACCGTACAAAATCCAGTCACTTTGATAGTTTGCAGGCTACAACAGTTTTTAGATAAAAAACCGATTTCTTCTAGTCAAGTATTTTCAAATTTCGGCACATTCATGCGCAGTAGCTCTCAAAGCACGAGCAACGTTAGTATATTTTTTCGCATCCCGCCATTAGATATTATATTTTTATGTCCTCCTTTTTTTTATTCATTATTATTCTGTCAGTCGTCTGTATAATATAATAGTAGTGAGGTCTACACAATGCGATTAAATTGATTATATTTTTTGCACAGGAAATTGAAATAGAAATGAAAAAGGTCAACGGTAGTCTCGGATTTACTTTAAGAAAGGCGGAAGAAGAAGACTGCTGCGGCCACATTGTCAGAGCACTGGTGAAAGAACCGGCTATATCCGATGGTAGAATAAAACCTGGAGATCAAATTATTAGCGTAAGTGTAGTAATTTTTTTGGCAGTTTTTTTTTTTTTTTTCTTATTTTCTGGTCCAGTTTTATTTCGTAGCCAAGTAGACGGTTGAAGGAGGGGAAAATATGTATTAAGACTTAATTTTCTGATGAAAGAATGGATAAAAACGAATGAATGCAGTTTATTTTTATTATTATCTATACTGTGGCTTCATTTTTGTATGAGTCTTATAAGTAGTGGTGACAATACCTAATCTTGAATATTAAAATAACATTATCGATTTATAATTCATCGATAGTGATGCAAGTCGCATGCGAGAGTGTAAAATATAGTAAAATTTTTGCCAGAAAACATTTCACGTTACAAACGTACACATATTTACTTATTCTGAACCGAAAAAATTCAAATCAGATTTTCGTCGTGCCAATTTTTTCGTGTACGAAGTACATAATAAATGTGTCTTGCACTCATTACGTTGTGGAGCATTGCGTCCTCAAGGTTTTAAAACAAAACATCTATCTGGATTTAGTTATATCAAACTCTAAATGAAATTGACACACAAATTCAAGAGCAGAAATTGACGGTGGGATTTAAATTGAAAATTTTTCAAGCCTCGCTACTCTATAGTCTATACGAACGATTATAAGTTGTTGATACAATGATTCATCGAATAATTCTTTTTTTTTTTAATATTTTTTAATGTACATAAGTATATCATTGCGGAACCTCTGAACCAGGTGTCATTGATTTAATTATTTAACCTAGATTTTAAATAAATGAATCACAAAATGGACTTACTGTGACACGGGGTGCATAAAAATAAGGTAATGTCAACAAATCGAGGACAGAATTGTTTTTTTTTTTTTTCTTGCGAGCGTTTGAAAAGAGACAAGTATTAGGTAGGCGTGGTTGCTGTAAATTCGATTCGGTATTTTAGAAAAAAAGAAGTTTAAAATTCAAGAGTTCTCGCGTTTTTAGACTATATCAATACAGATAATTTATTTCTGGGTTTTGTGATATTTTCAAGCTTTTTCGTCCATATTTACACGTCAGAATGCATGTGTGCAGTTTTATTACTCGCTAAAATACAAAGTATTTTGCGAACCGTTTAACGACGCGGCGTATACGGTATACTTACCTAGAACTACCATTTTTTATTGAGAAAAAATGTTTGCATTTGGCAGCCTGATAAATTTTCGCTTATGAAACACGCGGAAAGATTGATTCGTATGTCAGTTTAAACCTTTGAAATGAATGTTAATTGAACTTTATTGGCGAAGAGTTCGTTTACATTGAAGTTGAATAGGGCAGACAGACAGGCAATCAGAAAAACAATTATATCATTAAAAAGTTCCCGTCACTTTTCATCATTAATTTGAATAATATTACGCTCAATTTTTTTTAGGAGAAACATTCACGCAGACTTGAATTCTGGGCGATTTTACTTAATTTTCTGTAAATCCAGTTTTGGATATGTCAAGTATCTTTTTCTGGAAGAGCATTAGTTTTTTAATTGAAAATATGAACTGTAATTTTTTTTTGAAGTTTGGTTCTTAGATCATGAAACTTTGAAAAACCATAAAGAGCCATATCTGTCCGCCATATTGACTATTTTGGTTGTTTTTTCTTCGTTTGTGTTCCTTGAAGTCTGTTAAATATATATGTTAGTCGGTAGAAAAGAAACTGAGAACGAGCGGAAAAGTCAACCTAAAGAGAGGCCCCATGCAGGCATCTGCATTTTTGTTTATGTCAGCGATTTTCAAGTGCCTGCTCCATTCTCAGTTTCATTCTACGATAATTTTTACCAGTTCTCAATAAATAAATGGTTTTATCTAGACGTGTTTTCCATTGTAGCTAACAAAGTCCTATACTCGATACGACTGTATAATCTCAAAAAAGAATCTTGAAACAGATTGTTTTTTGTCAGGTTGCGTCTATCATTATATCATATCACTGTTTTCACTGCAATACAAAACATTCCTCACACACGTTAATTTGAAGTATTTACTCCCACCTGCTCGCTTTCTGCTCCGTTTCCATAATTTTCATTATTTATCAACTTTTTACGAACAACTTTCAGGTGAACGGTGAAGAAATTGATAAAATGTCCCATCAAGAAGCTGTGAAATTTCTTAGAGACTGCGGTGACGAAGTTAAATTAAGGGTGCGTCGGGATACGTTGTCTTCTTCGTTAACCTCGCTTAATTCTAGTCAATTCGAAACCCATAATAAAACATTAAGGTGAGTTGTTTTGCAATATGCTTAAATAATTTTTTTAAATCAAAAGCTATTTCAAGCTCACATATTATGTAGAATATAGGCTTTATACCTACCTATCGTACAGATACTGACTAATCCTTTCTTCTTGATATTTTTTTCCCCCCCGTACAGAAAAGAAGCTTTAGAAATGTTGAACACTTTGGCTGTGAAAAAACTGAAAATCGACTCCGAAGATAAAGAAAATAATAATAATAATGTCGAATGTCGAACCGGTAATTCATCGTTCGATTCGACCGATGATATTTTTACCGCCAAACGTAGGGATTCGTTATTCGATTCTAGAGAAAATTTGGCAGCTTTGCAATATTCAGGTGGGTAATTAATTACTATTTATTACGTCAATACGAGCGAGATCGATGACTTCGATATTCCAAGATAGGGTTTATTTTTTTTTCCTTTTTTTAACTGAAAGAGAGAGAGAAGAAGGAACTTCGAAGCCTTTTATCCTCAGTATAGAAGTTCAAGGACAAATATAAGGTGACTGAATGGAGGGGCAGATTGCGTGCTAGTACCTGGTAAAAAAAATTCCGAAAATTCCCTTTGACTGCTCCGAGATTTGAAGTATAAGAAACCCCTCAAGAAAATATAAATTGGAAAAAAAAATTCACTTTTTTGTTTTTTAAAGCTGCTTATCAGTCTCGTGTAGGCTGAAATTCATTTCAGCTTCTCAGAACCAGAGTTCGGAAGCTGTAAGATATGGCTTTAGCTTTTGGCTTTTAGCTTCTGACTTTGAAAATAAAACTTACGCTTTCAGCTTTCGGCTTTTATGATAAAGCTTTCGGCTTTCAGCTTACCAGTTTTTCCTAAAAAAATTGATGGCTTTTGGCTTTTAGCTTTCAGCTTTTGGCTAGCTTCCAAACTCTGCACTTTACACTTTACTTTTGAGATTTCATTTCACTGATTTGCTGATTTGTGATTTTTTTTTGTAAAAACCTAAAAAGCCCTATAAAAGCCATAAAAATACGGCTTTTGCTTTCAGCTTTTGGCTTTTTTAATAAAGCTTTCGGCTTTCAGCTTACCGGTTTTTTCTTCAAAAATCAATGGCTTTTGGCTTTTAGCTTTTGGCTTTTGGCTAGCTTCCAAACTCTGCTCAGAACTCGTTTCAAGCTCTTTCGGAATCTGCGTTTCGATTCAACTCCAAAATATTAATTAAGTAATTTAAAAACGCCATCCGATCTTGTGTCGGAAAAAAATGGGTTACTTTTTTAGAGTGAAGAAGGATCTACTAACGAATCCAATTTTTACGACTACCCCAGACTATTTTATGTACTTACTTACTTCCAATTATACTACATTGCAGTTTTCTTTCATATAGAAACAAACATCTCTCCAATGGAATTTTTTATACTTACTGCTTTTATAAGTCTTTGAAAATTGAAAAGTTTTTTCGCCCCGAGTCGAGATTCGTTGTGAATGGAACTTCTTCACGGATGTCGTGTAGGTAGTTTGCTTCTTTGATGGGAAAAATATTTCAATTTGTTAAGAACAATCGCGATTGTGTAGGGAACGCAATTTTTTCTGCTTCATTATTTACAATGTAAAACTTCATACAGTTTGAAGACTGTCTGCTTGCAACGTTGATACTGTAGAATTTTACCTACTGTGTAGTGTGTAATTATGTTTCAAGTACCTTCAACTTTTTGCTCGTTGAAATAAAAACTGAAAAATTGTTTGGGAAAGAAAAAACCTGTCTGCGATTCCGCTGTAAAATAGTTATTTCAGTCTTTCGTAGTAATTTCCGTCGAAAGCAAACACGTGCTTTTTAGTCGTCGAAATAAAACGTTGTCGAGTGGTTGTGGAGAAGAGAAGAGAAACAAAAAATGCAAAAAGTAGACCAATATACAAAGGAGTGTCTACGTGCTGCGTATACAATATCGTATGATGGCACAGCAAAGATACTCAAGTTCCACTTATCGTAGCGCATCTTTCCGTACACGTTTTCATTAAAACGAATAGCTGCGCTTGAATTATTAAAAATTGAATATTTCTAATGGAAAAGTTGGTGAAGAGATATCTTGACTTACTCCGTATAAATATAAGCCTTTGAAGTTCCACGTCGTCTAGAGGTATGAATTTTTCGCATCTGTTTAAATGGTTTATTAATACGCCATTTTGGATGGAAGAAGACTATTTTGTCGGTCAATTGAAAATCAGTCCTGTCCATCTATTAAAAACATTGTGAAATGTGACGTCGAGCAAATCGATAATATGGGCTCTTTTTCCTGTCACATTTCTAAAACTGACGAGGATGCAGCGCCGTGTTATAAAATTTGTAAGACGAAGCTTGTAAATAATTCTAAAGCCGAGTAAAATGATTAATATGATGGAAATTGTCTGGGTAAGACGGACACTGCGAGCATAATTATAAATTTTCGAGATTGGCATTTACGATATAAAATGACTTAGGTATTTTGAAACGTACCCATAAATTTTCTTACGAAATTGAAAATATAATATTTAATGCTATTTGTGAGATCATTTTGGGTACAAACTTTATTATTCGTGACATCGGAGAGTTTTTATTACCTATTAAAAACTACTGAAAATTTTAAAAAAACAGGAACACAGGAATTCCTGATTCGTATTTTTTTTTTCCCTGTCGAAGAAAATAATAACCGACATAATGACCTAAAAATAAACAACTCTCTGGCCTGTAAGACACTTTTCAAACTTGCAAAAAACTGAGATGCAAAACTGTAGTTTCAAAGCAATAATCTGGGCTGCGAAACAGCATTATGGAAGCATCAAAGTATTGTCGAGTGTGCGAATCTTACTCGTTCATTTTTATAGATCATTTTCTTTTTTTTTTACAGATGAAGATTTGACGTCGAAAGTTTTGCACGATAACATGCAAATGCCCGGCGACTTGGGTAAGTTGGGCGATGAACCAGTCAGTTTACCAGCTTTGGATATGGCTACTAATCGAATTTCTTTTCGTCACAATGATCCGGCGTACCATTCGATCAACGTTCCTAATTTTAGTTCAAAGGTAGGTCGTTAGAATTACTCGTAGATGCATCATGTGTCTAGTGGTTTTGAGATGCAGCTAAATACATTATGGAACATAGTGTCTAATAGTTGGTTGTGGATAAAGGTCTATTGGGTGGTTGCGAATATCCATAGATGAGGAAACGTAATACTGTTACGAGATAATAAAGTTGAGCATTGTACTCGGCTCATTATTTTCTATGTACTATTACCATTGTTCCTCGATCTGCAAACGATGACACAAATGTGACGCAGATGTGGAAAAAATTCAACCAATCAGAAAGCAGTGGTACTGTTGCGACAGTAATGTGACCCACTGAAAAAATTATAGGTTACATCAGTGTCACAAAAGTCACACATTTCTCCTCCACATGTTCGTCTCATTGCAGATCGTTGCAGATCGGGATCTCCTTGTAATCCTAGCATAGTGCTGGTAATGTAATATTTTAGTGTTTTTTTTAGGAAAAGTAAATATGTATTTTATTTATTTTTTGTATGTTTCAGGCCAATTTGGATGATAAATTGGTTCAGAATAGGACATCTCCAGGTCCGTCGGCTGAGAATAATGTCGGTCTATTGAAATGGAAAGGAGTTGTATTAGATAGTGAGAACGAAGAGAAGACAAACTCTACTAATATTATGGCTGGAATAGAGGTGAGTCCTAGATTCTATGTACATAGTAGTGGAGGTGACACTGTGTGATCTGAATGTGTTAAGGAAAAAGTGAAGCCATTTTGTGGATATTTTTTTGTGACATTGCGATTCATTAAATTACCCACAAACTGATCGCAGTTTTGTTATAACTTTACCTGCAAACATGTCACATAATGTACTGCGTGTCATAGTAAGTGACAAGTCATAAGTAAGTCACATCTATGCCTATGACATTTCACATACATGTCATATTTATAGTGAAATGTCACACAGTGCGTCATATGTATGCCAGAAAGGGGGAAAATTATGCGTCATATTCAAACACTTCGCCCATTGGTTCCTGTTTCCTTTTTCATTGATCTAATAGATTAGTGTTGAAAATTGATTTTTGATATTTTTTTCATCAATTTACATTTTCTATGGATGGGCTTATTTATATTCGAGAATATTGAGCCAAAATTTCGTTTTCTCTATTCACTCTACGCCCGTCGTTCGAAATTTTATTTTCTCTGGATGGCTAGTTCTATTTCTATAGGGAAGTAGATCCTCCAACCCCCGAATTCCACTTATGGATAGGATTATTATTACTTATGTATTTGTATGTACCTCGTAAATTCTCATCTCCTGAGCAATATTATGCTATTTAAAATTCCATGTTTACAGACTCTGACTGTTCAGTTGCAAAGGAACTGGAACAGTCGTTTGGGATTCAGTTTGAACTCCGACAGCGACGGAACTGTTATAAGCGCCATTCATGCCGACAGTGTCGCAGCCAAAGATGGGAGGCTCCAGGTCAATGATAAAATAATAGAGGTATGCACCATCATTCATTCTGTGAGCTATATTATGGTCATTATGTATCCCCGATTGTACATTACTCTGAAATTATCTGACTAATCTCTCGATTTCACTTCGTCAGCTGATTTACTGGATACTGGTCCATTTCGTAATGCCTACTACCTACTCAAAATAGCCCAAAAAAGTGGTGCTACATATTTTTATGACGATCAGAGAGCCATAGCTATCGACTTCGTTCGTATTTTTTCTAAAAAGTTTTTAATTTCTTTTATGAAAAGATTTTTTTATCTACCTAATGAAAAAATGGGCAGAGTGAATTGCATACACGTATGATTCACGAAAAACGAACATTAAAAATGCACATTTCTTCATTTGGGCCGAGCCAAAGAGACGAGGGCGACGTCTTAAAATCGCATTGTTGAGAGTCTTAGTTCACCTTAATTGTTGATAAATATTTTCGCTGAAAAATTGATCGAAATAAGTTATGCTATTAAAATTAACGGGTCCAATTTTTTCATGAACTTCTTAACCCTTTTCTTTAATTCTAATAGATACCTTACAATACTGAGCCAATAATACTGGCAGATAATTATGGGCGCCTATACCTATATATTTATAATGTATTCTTATGATCCAGGTTAATGGCCGAGATGTCACAGCCATGGAAACTAACGAAATCATCGATTTATTGAGAACCGTCCGCGGTGTCGTCACAATTGTTGTGAACCGAAAGTTAGCATATGGTAGCAGTAGTAGCTGAGAATGTGTTATGAATAAAAACAGTTACCCTTGGCGACGTACATTTTTATACATTCCTGCGAACAAACGGGAAGCGCGAAATTGTCGAACTTCATTTTCCATTTTGTGTTATTCTATTGGTACCTACCTATTATTGTTTTTGTAGTTGAAAAAATTGGTCCAAGCGAAAGGCTATCGTGTAGTTTGGTAGTCGATAAGAATCGTAGGTATTTTTTTTTTTTGTCAGTATATGTTCGATAGTATTGTTTTTCAAGTATTACTGTTACCGTCACTCTTTCATGAATTTTATGTGTTAAAATCAAAATATTTTAGAAATTTAGTTTGATTACGTTTATTAATTATTTTCATTGTTTCTCTTTTTTTTCTCTCTTTATATGTATGAAAATAAAAGTCAATAATTTTAAAAAGAATTTAATTTTATTCTGTGACTCATCCTTATCAGACCCGCCGAGAAAGCAAAGCAAAGGAGCTCTAAAAAATGGACCCGTGATTCGCACAAAGTTTTCATTCTTGTAAGGGAAGTATCAGTTGATATGTTAAGTGTAAATCGATAATTCACATTAAAATGCTCGTCCACTGAAAAAAATCCTGTGATGATTTGACTTTAAACCATTCATACCTGCTGGTAATTTATATCTTTATATTTTAAGGTTTCAGTGATCGGTCATTTTGATTTGAACAAAAAACAAACCTCATCGAGAAAAATGTTAAATTGAATAATTTCTGACTTTCCAATGATCGAATATTTTTTAGAGCTTTTTAATTTTTATAAACTATAAATACATTCAAATAAGTAACTTTCTTTTTACTCAAGCTTTATAAAGATTTCAAGTATTCGAGAAATATTGTAGCTGCTTGAAATATTATTGGTTTCAAAATAATAAATTATGAAATTCAATAGAAAATGAGCAAAAATTCCTTCAAAACAATCTTTCTTCAATGAAGAATAAACTAGGTTCATAATTGAAATAAAATTACATAAAAATTTCAAATTAGTGTGCCAAACGATAGCTACTAAGTCTTAATTAATATAGTAATTATGAAAATTTTACGTCACAAAAAAGCTCTCGAATGGTCAAGTTGAGCATTTGGGACTTATGCCCCGTAAAATTTTTTCAACCTCATCTCCTCTCGAACGAATTAATATTCGTATTTTCTCTGCCTCAAAAGTAAAACTAACACTCACTTCAAACTGCTGACTGAATTTTATTCGATAACTAAATTAAAATAAATTTTTATTAGTATCAACACTGTTAGTGTTACAAGGATAAAGTAAAATTTATAAGAAAAAAAGTAGAAAATGATTAAGATTAGATAAAATAAAGAAGTAAAAATGAATAAATTAAAAGAAGCACGTTTCGGCTACGAGAAAAGTAACAAAAAAAAAAAAACATTTTCTTCTGGAAATACCAAAAATATTTTTAAATATTAATAATGTTAAAATCGAGTTCATCAAAATTTGAAACTCCAAATAATACACAAGTTAAAAAAAAAAGTCTACACTTAAATATATAAATCAATAATACATTTTTTTATGTTACGTAAGTGTATGAATTTTCATAAAAAAACACTGTGAAATATTTAAAAAACATTCAACAAATAATGATTAAAATAAAATGAAAAAAAAAAAAAGAAAAGTTGTTAACCGATGGGAAGAGATGATTAAAAAAATAAAAAAATATGAGGAAAAATAGTGAAGATAAAATTACAAGTTAAAATACGCGATGTTTCAAAAATGAATAACGAGAGACAGCTTTATCGGTGGCGCACGACTTCGTAAATTTCAATGGCGAGTCCGTTTTCATAAATTTGTCACTATTTCGAAACTGATTGTATCCAGTCTCGGTGGCCGGCTTTTGGGGGCAATATCCTTTAGTGTGGGCGTAAATGCCGGTGGCCTGGCAATACGGGCACACATACTTGGAGAGGATGGGGCAGACGACGTGGCCCTCACTATTTTTCAGATAGTGGGACGTGTAGAATTCACGTGTCTCCTTGTTACTCTTACAGAATCCGCACTCACGAGCTCTGAATTCGACGAATGCCGAATTCGCGTTATCAACTGAAAGTTTACTGGCAGACAATTTCGCGTCGTAAAGTAAATTCAATAAATTTTGGCTGAAGCCATTGTTGAGTTGGCTGTTGGAGCTGAAATTTTGCTGCTGCTGCTGCTGCTGCAGCATCTCTGACAGCTGCTGGTAGAGTAGACTTTCGACCACGGTTTTACCGTTCACCAGGCCAGCCTGCAATAAATTCTGCACATAGAGCTGCCTTAGCTGCAATGGCAAGCCGCTCAGAAGATTCGGTTCGAATACGTTCGGTGAGCCTTTGGCGTTCAGTAGGGTGGACGTGGGGCTGAGGTTGGGGGTTGTGGTCGTGGGACTGGTAAAGGTGGGGCTGGTCGCGAACTTACTCCACGTTGGGTCCGCAACGTTGGCCGCTAACGTTTGATCGCCGTCCGTGAAGTCGCAATCAATTCCGTTTCGACGAAAGTCTTCACGAATTTCGTCTGCAACAAATTCAAAAAAAAAAGAAAAAGAAACGGGAATATTAATATTTTGGTTGAATAAAGACACAAAATGCATGGCAGGATTTTATCATATGCGTCAATCTCTTGGAGTACACTAACGAATATGTAGAATTTTTTTTTCTCACCATCCGTGAAAAGATGAATTTTTTCAAAATGTTTACACAAAATACGCTGAGAAAAGTGTTGGATTTCGTATTCTTCGCTCAAATTTGAGAAAAATTAAAATTCAAAAAAGGACATTAAGAGTTGCGCAACACTTGAATTAAAGTCACCTACTTAATTTATTTCGGCCTGATCGGAGAAAAAGCATCAAGTATTGGTATACCATGGTGAGTTTACGATACTGGCATACCTGTTAGTGGAGGTCATTCAGAAAACATTTCAAAAAGAAAATGAAGTCTTCAACTAAATAATTCAGGTAGACATAAATTTTTCATTGTAGAATAAAAAAAAACTTGCTGGGAAAAAAAAATAATTATATTTTTTCCCTTATGACCAATTTTCATTTATTTTTATTGTCCCATCTATGATGTCCTTTTCTTTAGTTTTTTACTTTCTTTCGCTTTAACCAATCAATACGAAGTATCTTTTTTGGGATTACTTTTTCTTCACGCTGATTGGTTGGATCAATAAAAACAAAAGTACATTGTAAGAGATTTAAAAAATCTTTTTAGGCACCCAACAACGCAGAAGGTTTGGAAATTAGAAAAAAAAAAGGGGCATTTGTTCCTTTATCTGAACAAATCTATTATCAGCACTTTGTGATTTCTATATCTTACGTACATGACCAGTTACCGAAACTCTTTCGAAAAACCCAGGGCAAACACTAACTACTGGCTCAAGTGAGGGTTATATTTATTGATTAAGCAATCTCAAATTATCAACATAATATATTTTTGTCAGGAATTTCGTTTAAGCTTAAATCTCACTTGATCCGAAATTTTAGCCTCCACTCAAAATGTTTATTGTAAAACTTGGAATGTTTTATATCTTCTACTCAACTGCTTTGTAATCAACAATCAGTCTGAAGGTATGTTTTTTTTTTTTACACTACGCTATAACTAAGTTCATCACAAAAGAATCAAGCGAAAAACAAAAGACATTGTTTCTTTCACATACCAAGCTTAATAAAAGAAGAAGAGTAGAAGGAAGAAAATCAAAAGTTAGAATTTGAAAAACATCACTTTTTCGACAAAAATACCCCTTTGAAATGAAACATTTTCTAATGGACGTTGGTAATTTACGAGTTTCAAACAAAATTCATTTCAAATAAATAATGCAAGGGCAAATAAAAAGAAAAACAGACGAGAAACTACCAAAACCAGTCGAAGGAGAATAATTCTGCAACAAGAAATAGCTAGCTGAGAGCGAACCATTATCGATAAAAATTAAGTAGATTTTTCTGTACAACTGATAAATGAATCAGATAAGTTCGCAGTGAACGAAAATGTTCGCCATTCACTGTAATGGTCGACATAATAAGATATTAAAAACCCTTACACATAGACTGTTTTGAAAATTCAGAGGAAAGAATCAATTCAAAAAACCAAAATACTAATAAATAACAAGTTTTCATATCATCTTAAAGGGTGTAATAGCTACTTTTGGTTTTTTCGAGTGGTTCACGATTTACCATTTTACAGCTAAGTTTTGCACCGAATTGGCTACTCTTCAACATATTCTCTACGTCCAGACGAAGTAATTTTTTTTTTTTCAACATTCAAGGGCATTTTTTGATGGTCTCAAAAAACATTTTTTTTGGGGCTTTGAAAAAAAGGTTAAAAAATGAAATTGAAAAAAAAAAAACCTGCTAAAAACAGGTTCGACTGGGCATAGGAAATGTGTTCAAGGACAACATATCCAAATTTGAGTAAATTTGATGCAAAATTCACGAAAAATATGGTAAATCGTAAGTGTACTTTTGAACTAAAAATTCATGAAAATTGTCATTTTGTCAACCAAAACGCAAATCTGCTACACATGTGTCAAATAGATTGCTTATATTCAACATTATCATGTACTTTTTTAAACGTAGTAAAAGTAGATTACATTAAGAAAATATACAAGGCACTCGAAAACGGGAATTTAACACGAATTAAATAATTTTTTAGATTTCTCACAATCACATTCTTCTACTATTTCTTTTTTCACTAACCGATTAAATGATTTGAAAATTCTGAAGTCCAAATCGAAATCATACATCAGTAATGGTAAATTCGAAAACTTATCCGTTAAAACTAAACATTCGTCGTGATACACAAACCTCAAGATTATTGTCAATTCGATGAAATTATATTTGTAGTAATAAACAAAAAAAAAAATTTAATATTCCAAAATGCTTACCCATTGAGGGTTCGTTTTCAAATTCCGGCAAAGATAACGGAAACATATTCAAAATTTGCATCAAATACAAATTAACGACGCACTATGTGTAATTCTAACAGCTTTCGAGCACCGTCGACGAACCAGTGATTGAAAATTCAAACCTCCAACCTGTCAAAGTCGAAAAGAAAATAAGTATTATCCGCCTTTTGTTCATCTTATCTCTAAGCACAAGTTTTATACTACCTTTTATTCCTAAAGACGATGCCAGTTTTGACGGGTTTTCCCCCACATTCAATTTCGATCTCTTACCTATTTGAATTGAGACAACGTCGATGTAAACACAAGCGTATTCATTCCTTTTATCGATTACCTTTTATTCTGCACTTATGAATTAGTATGCACAAATCACTTTTGGCAGTATCAAATAAAATGAAAATTTAAATTTGACAAAGGCATTTTTCAATGAAAACGATGAAGTGAGCACAAAGAATAGAAAAAAGTCATTTTGAAAATCAAGAATTCGGTTTCTGTTTTACTTGATACAGAACCAAAAAAAAAAAGAAAAAAAAAGGAATAAATTAAAAACAAACGAAAAATAAGAGTTAAACAGATAAGGGAGTTTTTCAAGAATCTTATAGATGAATTCATGCAGGAAGAATAGGTTTAAAACTTTCATTACAGATAATTCATTTTTATTTTCACGAATTTCGAATATGATTAGTTTTTATAGGGGAAGGGGTGGGCCAAAAGTGACATTTATCCAGTTTTCATGCTAATAATTTTTCCATAACAAGAAAGTAGAAAATTGTTCATCAAATTATTCAAACGCGTTTTCCACTTAAAATGTCAACATTTCAGTCGTTACCAAAAACATTAAACCCTGAATTTTATTCACAAATAGAAAAATATTATTACTCGATATTCTTTCAGTATAGGAAAAAATGATATAGCCGGTTCAAAGTCCAAAATATGCAACTTCTCCTCGCCCCCCCCCCACAAAAAAAAAAACAACAACAACAAAACACATCACATTAGTATTATCAAGTCCCTAATATTATTTGAGCCCCCCCAAAAAAAGGAGAATATTTTTTTGGGATTACGCAGATTTGAACTTGGGCTGGCGATTGATGACCTCGAGATTCGTAGCGAAGAACTTAATTTATAAGGGGTCCGATCCAGATTGGCTTTCATCAATTCTGGATATTCTCTTTTATTTGAATGATAATTACGTTAGAAAAACTCCTAACTAAAATTGTATTTGAAGATTTTCAAACTCAGACCTATGCAATATGTACTTCACGAGATACCTATAGAATATATAATACAATAATATACCGCAGGAACACAAGGATTTAACCCCAAGAAATTGATAATCAGTTAAAAATTTAGTTAAGAGTAGTATTCATGACCCTCTATAATAAATCTCAAGTCTCTGAGAATTAAAGTGACGCAACACTCTCAAATTGTGGAATACGTGCCCCCAAGCCAGTTTTTGAAGACTTATTAGAAGGCCATGAATAATATCCATAACCAATTTTCAACTCGTAGACAATTTCTTGCGAAATCATGCTTTTTCTTTCACTTAATGTTCCGACAAAATTAAATGCTTAACTCTGGAAAAAAAAATGTATACTTATAATGAATACAACAAAAATTTTGAAATATGAAAAATTCACAGGCATTATTCAAGTACATACGAACGATGACTCGAAAATATGGAAACAGTGAATAAACGACTGACTATATAATAAAAAAAGGAAAAAAAATAAAATCATCGATAAGTTTGCAGTCAAAATTTCAGGGAAAAACTTCATTACAAAGGTAGCACATGGCTCAGTCATAGTAAAAATATTTAGAACAAATGATTTTTTTTTTTCTCGCTTCACTTATACAAACCATGATGAAAGACTTTTTACACTGGTAAACGATAGTGATCCAAGAAAAGGTATAGAAAATATTCTGACTTATGGCAATAACAGTAAGTATTGAAAAAAAAAAAGACAAAAATTAAGAAATAAGAAATGATACGAGCACTATCTAAGAGATCATAACGTTACCATCATAATATTAAGATATAAGACTCATAATAATAGTGTGATATCAACGACGACCGTATGGAGTATCGTTTGAGCAGATCTTTCAAAGAGTAATGTCATCTGCAGCAAAAATTGAAGAAAAAAAAATGAGATTCAAAATACTCAAGGACTCACGGTGAATAATCACAAGTCGCAAGAATAAACCCATTTAATTCTGACATCAAAATAAATTTTTAATGAGCAGGTTTTACAACTAAAAACTTGGGAACTAGGAGAAACACAAAAGTGTTCACAATGCGATGGAAAATAAATGGCAAAAATGTTTAAAATTCCTGACCGTTTTTGTGCAATTTTCTCGAGTTTGAAGGTCAGCCCCCTATCCGGACATAGGTAGGGGAGCAGTACAATATATTATTTTGCCAGTACAAAACGGTACAAAATGAGTACAAAATAATGAGACCAATTTTGTGCAATTTTCCCGAGTTTGAAGGTCAGCCCCCTATCCGGGCATAGATAGGGGAGCAGTACAATATATTATTTTGCCAGTACAAAACGGTACAAAATGAGTACAAAATAATGAGACCAATTTTGTGCAATTTTCTAGAGTTTGAAGGTCAGCCCCCTATCCGGGCATAGATAGGGGAGCAGTACAATATATTATTTTGCCAGTACAAAACGGTACAAAATGAGTACAAAATAATGAGACCGTTTTTGTGCAATTTTCTCCAAAGGTACCTAGCAGAAGAAGTCTCACCCGATAGGGAATTGGTTACTTACGAAGTTATACTGCAAAATTTCATTAAGGATCCTGTTTTTTTATTTTAAACTAATGGACAGGTCCTCTACCTTCGTTGCATGAACCTGTAAATTCGTTTATAGTAAGAAAATTCCACTCACCTTTTTTTCTTACGTAGACTTTTCTTTGTTAGTCCATCGCCAGCTCTACGTTTTCTGCGGGTAGACATAACCACGGCAGGAGAATCTGACGAATCATCATCTTCGCTAGCATCTTTGCCAAAAGCCTTTTCAGTTTCGTCATCTGTCAAAGCTACAAAAAAAAAAAAATCTTTAATAATAATAAAAATAAAAATAATAGCTTAACTACTAAAGTAAAAGCCTCATTTCCCACCAGCTAACAAACTATTTGTTTGCACGTGTGTATGAGGTAAACCATATTTTACATGATAAGTTGAAGACAGATCATCTCGAATGGTTTGCAAATGGCTTCATTCGTACGTATACATAAAACTAATAAACCACGCACACAGTGAAAAACTCAAAACATAAATCAACTATTTTCATTCTTTTTTTAATAACTTAAACTGAAATCAAATTTATAAAATATGGTTCTTCATCAGGGGGTAAATAATAAGCAGATCATTCATCTTATGAATTTCCGTGTTGCAAAATGATTACTCGCTGTTCTTAGAATAAAAACCATAAGGACAATACGAAAATAGTTGCAGGCCTTCTGCCTTCACAAAGTGTCACGAATACTTAGATCAATTCTCTTTTATATAATCAGTATACCAAAATTTGAAGGCTACAAGCACATCGCCATTATTTACAGTCCGATTGTACGAAATGTAAAGAACTATTAAAAAATGTCAATAGTCTTTATAATTCTTCACAATAATTCTTTACACACAATTCCCACTATTCTTTACATAATATTTACAACTCGAAAGAGGCATTTTTTAAAATTCTTTACATTAGCAACCCTGCTAATGTCTTTGATATACATAGAGTCTACGGATCGGAGCACGGATGCGCGGATATTTTTTATGAAAATTGGAGGTCCTCAAAACCATTCTGTCGGTGTACTTAAAAATTTGCACGTTTAATGACTGAAGATAAGATTTATTGGTCCTGGACAGGACCGTTTGAAAAAAAAAAAAAAAGGAAAAAAAAAAAGACACTCAACCGTGATACAAAATATTATATTAGCCGACATAATGGAACAATAAACATTTTATCCGACAAAAACGGAAGGTCCTTGATTAAAAAAAAAAAAATCATAAAAATAACAGTTAAAATTCTATACCGCAAAATATGAAATTCCGTTAGTACCTATTTCGAGTAAAAAAAAAAAAAAAAAAACATTTTCCTTCCCTAACCCGCGGAAGAGCCGATGAACTGCAATCACAGAGGCTACAACAGCTTGTCACTCGCACACGTGACCTCGCGATCGACCTGTCGGTCAGTAGTCAGTACACTGACACTTTCCTCCGGAGCAACTTCACAAGGACACCCCACACGTCGACCTGTTGAGTGCTGGTACGGGGACTCACCCGGTGGATATTTGCGTGGTCGCCCAGGCCCCCTTTTCACTTCAACTTGCTTAATACTCGCACAAGGAAGTCTTGTCAGTTGAATTTTAGGTAGCCATAGTACTATTTCTTTAGCATATTTAGGAGGCTGATCGATGGACTGATCGGTGTGATGCAATTTCGGGGCTTTAACGGGCGGACACATACGTGGCTGCTCAGGCCGCCACTCATCTAGTGAATACTTGAAAGGCCGCCTCTCATTTGGCGGATACTTGCGTGGCCGACCAGGCCCCTTTTTCACTTCAACTTGTGGCAGTTGAATTTTAGCTAGGCACTGTACACCCTCTGTAATGCATTTAGGAGGCTGACTAATGGACTGACCGGGCCGACATAATTTCGGGACTTCGACTGGCGGACACTTACGTGGCCGCCCAGGGCGTTTCTTATCTGGCGGATACTTGAGTGGCCGCCTCTCATTTGGCGGATACTTGAGTGGCCGTCTCTCATCTGGCGAATACTTGAGTGGCCGTCTCTCATCTGGCGAATACTTGAGTGGCCGTCTCTCATCTGGCGGATACTTGAGTGGCCGTCTGCCATCTGGCGGATACTTGAGTGGCCACCTCTCATTTGGCGGATGCTTGTGTGGCCGCCTCTCATTTGGCGGATGCTTGCGTGGCCGCCTCTCATTTGGCGGATGCTTGCGTGGCCGCCCAGGCCCCCTTTTCACTTCAACTCGCTTTATACACGAAATTCGTGGCAGTTGAAATTTAGGCAGACACTGTACTGCCCCTGAAGCATATTTAGGAGGGCGATCAATGGATCGACCAGTCCGAAGCGATTTTGGGTCTTCACCCGGCGGATACTTGCGCGGCCGTCCACGTCGCCTTCCTACTTCTCCTCTAAAAGAGCTTGCGAATGAGAAGAGATGCTCGAAACTTCCAACATTACGATCGGGGCTGACTGAAAATAAAAATCAGGAACGCACGCACCAAAAAAAAGAACAAAAATTAGCCGAATTTTTCGAACATTAATATAATTGTATATAATATGCTTGAATTGGTGCCGCTGCGCTGTTTCACTCGTCACACTCGTACCTGATATATACGAAGCCTGACAATAAAGTTTCAGAAATTACTTGTACTTATTTACCTCATTAGGGGTAACGCTGAAAATAAACTACCAAATCAGATATACAAAACTGACCCACCTTGCCCCTTTTCAGTGACAAGGCCACGGCGATTAATGAAGGGAAAATGAGAAAATTGGCTCCGGAAGGCCACTGAATTTAATAGAGACGAATGATATGTACTTGCAAAGGATGTGTGAGCGGTATTAAGCAACTACAATTCAATTCACTTACCGACGTATCACAATTCAATAGCGACGGAACCTGCGGAGGCGTAAGCTTGGGTAGTGGGAAAAATCTACGTTTTTTTCTATGAGCAGAGGGTCGCAATTTACGGGTATTTTTATTTCCCTTTCTATAGCGTGAATCCTTTATTATAGGCCTAGGGGTTACAGCTGCGTGAAATTCAACAAAAAAAAAATCATTAAATTTTTTTAACAGAATCTTGTTTCGAACGCTTCATCTCACAAGCAAAAAAAGTTATAATGTACTAATAAAAACTGATTTCCAGAGGTTCAAAAACGGACTCCACAATCAAAATACGAGTATGATGGTAAGAATCACTATTTTTGACTGGCATTTGAATAGAACGAGGACGCATCAGTGTCAACGAGTGACCAATCAAGAACAAATGGGATACAAATTATTTTTACGAGTTTACACACTTTCAATGCATTTTGTAAAAAAAAAAAAGATTTCAATATCATCATCCCACTAATATGAAGTTCAATTGTTTATCACCACATATAGTGTATTAGCCACTTTGGTTCTAAACTTTTGATCATGCATTACAGTTCGAATACGGACTAATAAAAGTGATAAGTTTGGTCCGAATATCTCATAAGCAGTATAGCGTAAACAAAGAACGTTTAGAATGTGGAAGCAAGGTGGTAGAAAAAAAAAAGACACAAAATATGAATCACAAACCAACCACCCATCCATCCATCCATCCATCCAAGTACGTTACTCATTCCATGAATCTACTCGAATTCGAATGTACAATCGAAGTTTTAAACGCCAGTTATAACTCAGTTACAGATTTCACAAAAAATAATATTATGATCATTTACAACTTCGAAAGTAACTGATCCTAGAAGTTGGAATATCTTCAAAAATCATATGAATGCCTCAAAAAAATATCTAAATGCTTTATGAAATGTTGGAAAATTAATTCAGACATGGAGATGGAAATCGTACGTTAAAAATACACCGCATAAATTTTCATGTCTTCAAAAGTTACTTTCTAATATACTCGTAAGAAAGTTATACATGTATGAAAAACCTTCTAAAGTCCCTTACGCTAAGAAAGAATATCCAATACTGAATGCTTTCTTCTTGACAAATCACTTTAGTCATGAAGGTATATTTTTACATGTATGCTAATTTATTCGTATAATAAATAGCATACTTACTCATTTTTTAAAAAAACTTCAACCTTGAAATTCCACTAATGAAATATTTCGATTGATTTAAAACAATCGAAAATTAATGTGTGACTTTTAATGTGTGTTTTGAAAACTATTGAAAAATACAAGTTATCATAACGGCTGGTTGTGGGTTGCCACTTTCATTTTCTAAATTTATAACTCTCAAATTAAGTGCACGGCATGTCATATTTTAGGCAAAGATGAAAAAATTTCAAAATGACTTTTCAGTCTAACTCAATCCAGATATTGGTAAAACTATATGTTTTTCTTGCGAAAGAACAAGACAATTAATCGACCTCATGATTTCCAGAATAACATCATTTTACTCAATTTTATTCATTGAGACCAAAAAAAAAACAAAAAAAACGAATCCCTTATTTTTACCAAGGCTACCAACCTGTAATCTTTATAAGTGTAAAATTTCAAAGTAAATCAGATTTTCAAAGTTTCGCTTATACAAGGCGTAGTAAGACCCTCTCGTAGGTACAGGAATAGAGGAAGGAATCTCAAAATGAAGATTTTTCTGCAAATTTTCATGGAAAACTCATATTGTTTTTCATACACAAGAGTAACTGAAATTCAACGGAAACCGAGAAAAAATTCAACTCTTCTCAAGGTTATCTACGCAAGAGCATCAAAGTAAGAACTCAAATGAAAAGACAGCATAAAGTGGAAAAATTAGTCACTCTGGCTAAGAAAAGTTATTGTTCAATGAAACAGCGAGAATGATTTTTCAAATTCCCAACTGGAATACGAGTACAACCGAGTTATTCGGCGCTACATGTATTTGACAAATTATTTTATAATTTCAATTTTGAAATTATTTCCATGTCCCTCGAAAACTACTTTCTTTTTCACTTGTTATCGTCAATCATAAATTAATAGTGTAGTAACACACTCACCTTCAAAAATTTCCACATCTGGCTCAAGTTTTATTCGTTCAGCATCGAACAGTACTGACTCTGGTGAACATTCTTCGAAATCCAATCGTTTGTTACGGAAACTTTTTCGCTTAGTAGGGTTAAACGCATCTTCTTCCTCTGAACTGTGTTTTTCGGGTTGCACGAGCTCTGGGTTCTGCTGCGAATCGTTGTCCACTTGCTCGATTTTGATCTCATCGATTTCTAGCATGTCGTCGTCTAGAGCACCGTAACTGAGATCGAAATGTGTTTTAGACGTGGACGGTTGACATAAATCAGCCAGAGGAGCTGTTTCTTTCTTCTTATTTGCTTGTTGATTCTTTACTTTATTAATCAAGTTTTCGAAACTCTTTTCATTTTCTTTTACTGTAATCAATCAATCATTTTAGAATAAGTTAAATAATTCAGTATAGGCAATTGAAACAGAAAAAAAAACTCAAAATGTTCCACTTACAATACTGCGCACGTACTTTGGACTTATCCGTCACATCGCCCATGTGAGATAAAATATTATTTTTCTGAAAGCAAAATCAAGTAATTAGAGCTATTGGAGTAAAAACACGATATCTACTGAGGAAACCTCTAACTGATTAACTACGATTTAAAAATTTCTCATGAGACATTGACATTATCATTGATTTCCATAAATGTGCCTTCCGAAAATCATAAAATAACAATTTCGATAGAAGATAAGACTTGAAAGGTTTTCCTATTAAGGAGTCGAAAATTATTTCTTCTACAAAGATAAATCATCGAACCCCTTTGAAAACCAATGAGTTGGCTTCTGCGAAGAATAATTACCGGTAACTTTTGTAATGCCAACACTTTCTCTTCTCTTTCGAGTTGACGGATCAGTTCGCTCACCGGACGAGGATTAGGTTTATCACATTCAGCATTGTAAAGAGCAGTGTACCTGCAACAAGTATTCATTTTTGCCAAAAATCCTTCGTTGCAACAGTCTGCATAACAAAATTATTTACTTTTGAATTCGATTTTTCAACGTTTCATTGTCGCCGTGATGGCTCAACCCGTACTCTTTTGCTTTATTACGCAGATTAGTGGAGCTCAGCAATCTGAATACGAGTTTTGGTAAAGGAGTTCGTTTATTGACAGGAGGAGAGTTTTTCCTTTAAAAAAAAAAATTATTATCATTATTATAATAAATAAAAAGTGATATAAAGGAATAATTAGATTATCTTTTCTAAATATAATGATTATAAATACACATTTCACGATCAAAACTGGACATAGATAGAATTAGAAAAAAAACTGAAACATAAAAACCAAGTAGAAATTAACTTAAGCAAACACTGACAACTAAAGACTTTCAGTTTCACAAGAAGTTTTCCAAAAATATGATTCCACAATGTATTATTACTGATAAAATTCCTATTTTTGAGTTGTTAACTAACTCTCAAAATTTGCCCATAGTTACTCACATTCGAACTAATTTCCGAGGTGAAAATTGTAAGAAGTGTGTAATATTTTTCACGACAATAATGAGGAATAACAAATATCTGAGTATACTACATATATTAGATAGCTTGCATCTAAGCCATGAAGAAATTCTACAACAAACTCAATACTTACGCTTTAGAAGCTTCTTCGCTTCGCTTTAGACAATCGTCTAAATGCCGATTCATGTTTCGTTCCGGAATGAAAACATTGCACACTGGACATTCTTGCATAACACAATTTTTTTCAGGGTTAGAGCAGCTTCGTTTAGAAGGCGAGAAGAACATTTTGGGAATAAGAACTCTGTCACTAGCGGATTGTGTCTGAGTTACACTTGGTCTCGTCACAGAAGGTGCAACTAGAGCTACGAAACCAGAAATTACGTTAATAAAATAAGACTGATAATCGATGAAAGACCACAATGAAATTACAGACATGGTTTATGCGAAACGGTAGCTACTTCAGGTACACTTGCAGCTATATTCGAAGTTGAGTGCACTTTCTTCGGGGTTTTAAATTCAGCATTTTTTTGTGGACTAGGTGACACACTGTGGGGCTTTCGCGAATTTATCGTGCGAACACATTTGACAATACGATCTTTTATTTCTGGAAATAGCTTTCGAAATTCGTCGACGACACGATTCGCTCTCAAAGACGAATCATAAAGTTCCTTGAAACACACAGGGCACTCTGTCTTGTATTGAATGTATCGTCGAATACAAAGGGAACAGACTGTAACATGAATAAAACGAACAGTAATTAGTATAACAAAAAGTGTCTGCACTTTGAATATTTTTTATGAAATGCAGCGATTATGCCAAGTTCACGTTACCTATACAAGCAACAAGATCTTGGAAATATTTGGGAGTACTTACAATTATGGGAACAGTCTGTAATGACACATGTGTCGAAATAGTCGTAGCAGATAGAACATTTTAAAAGGTTATCTAATATCTGAAACAAAATAAAATAAATGATTGAGTTTCTATTTTCAGTAATTTTATTCTTGTAAATCAGTATATTTAAAATAACGAAAAGACAGTAAGGAAATAATTAGATCTACTTCAAATATTTTCATACCATTTAAAATATTTCCAATTTCCAGCTTCTCAAGTTTAAAAAAAAAAATATAGATGCATTTATCTGTAAATCTTGATGTCTTAATTCTCTTTATAAGAATAAAGAATAATCACCTCTGTGATAAAATGGAGAGATTGGTTCCAAGAACGCCGATTTTACATTTTCAAAAACAGTTACCAAGTATTCGGTAATGAAAGATAAAGTGGAATTATAGAGGCAAAAAAGATTCTTGAACTATCCCAAAATATGTTCGAAGGTTTACGTTAGTTCAGTTTAATCGTGTTCATCATAATTTGAGAATTTGTTATTTGTATTAAAAAATGATTCAGAAAACATTGGGCTATGAACGTTTAGAAACAAACTTCTCAACTAAACTTTTCTTTTACTTCATTCATAACAATCTCTCACGATCATCTCACAAAAAAATAAGAAGAAAATAAACCCATTAAATCCCTTTTCCTAGAAGATCAATCTTTCGTACTTTCATACAACTTCAAAATATAACTTGATTCTCTACGAAATTCATTCATGTCCTTCTGAAAATATTTGCATTAAGTGGTTCTGGAAGGATAATGAGACCTACCGCTGAATGTGTAACTGCTCAGTTTTAAATTAATCAAGTTGAAAAACTTTTAATTTGAAGTACATGTCTGGTTTGGCAATCTCACAAAACAACATTCTCATTAAGTTCTCATCCTCAAGCAGAACGACTTCATAATATAATTAAATGCTACCTATCAAAATAAGCTTCGAGTTCAAGGTCTCTCACACAATATGACCTTGAATTATGATGATCATTCTTATATTATTCAAGGTACATACATACTTATCAAATTATCAATTGGCTACAAAAATACTAGAAAGTTCAGGAATTGGTATACGTGAAATGGTGTACATACAGAAATACTAGAGTTGTCGGGAATATCGTCGCTAGTAGAATTCTGATCCGTTATCAATTCCGAAAGCAGTACACCTTCGTCAACTTCCATAGTTCTCAACTGTTTGTCCAAGTCAGAGATGATTTTAACAACTAACTTATACGAAAAATACTTTCAAGGTTGAAAATCTGAAAATAATAATCTAAGATTAGTAGAGAATTTTATTTAAAGAATTTCTCGAACGAACCGAACAGTTCAAAACAATCGTGAAGATAGTAAAATAAATGCCACTTTTCAACAAATTTTACAATTAATGATTCTTGGCTTCGCTGATTCAGAGCTGAAACTGAACAAAACACATTAATTATAATATTGTGTATTCATTATTCTTACCTTCAAAATGCAACACCATCTTTAGTATTGATTTAAGAAAATAATGAAAAAAATTTGGAATGAACGACTCGATATGCAGTGATTTTATTAAAAAAGAGCACATACGACAAAAAATTTCAATAGTATTTATAAATTAATTTGAATTTTGAAGAACATTTTGAAGTCCAAAGGAGAATCATTTCTCAGCAACGCGCTCCTTCAAATCAAATTGACAATTTCCTTTTTCCAATTCTTATCTCAATAACTCTTTCATTCCTGAAACGATCAAAAACCAAAACAATAAAAGATCGAGAGTAGACAGAGAAGAATGGAGAAGAACTATAAAAGCAGTATAAAAGTATGACGTACGTTATCATCATCCAGATCCAGAGGACAAAAAACATCGATAGACATTAAGAATTTCGATTTTAATTTTGAGATAATCAATCTATCGACAGCAGACTTCTTTTCTTTCAAGTTTTAATGCGATGAAATTTTTATTTTTTATTTTTTCTCTCTGGGGTGACGCAGCAGCTCTTAGCCTGTGCAAATCTATTGACAGATTGTATGCATAATTGTATAAATGATTCCGCTCATGGTCATCGATTCTCCGATCACTTCAATATCGTTATTTTGCATTACACTATCGATATTAATATTATTCATCACAGTGACTTTTTTATAGTGTCAAGCAAAGGAAGAGAGGGACATCGCCTTTTATTTCATCAAAACGGTCAGTCAAAACCCACAAAACACCAATTTTTCAGCAGACATTTAAAAAATTTTGATTTTTGGGATTGACCAATATACGAAAATCGGATTTTTAATGCTCAAGTCCAGACTAATTTTAAGGTCCCATCGTACCGTACAGTTATAGTTTGTATTTTATAACACGTCACATTCGGTTAGGTAGGGCCTGTACCTTTTATCGTTCCGATTTATTTTTACAGTTACCTATAAGTAAGTAAGACGTACCTACTCGTACTTAATAAATATCTCGTTACCCAAAATTTTGTTGAAAACCATCTAATTTCAGTCGATTCAACAAACCTGTTCATTCATACTTCTCAACCTTCAAATATCTCAATTTTCTCCTCGGGGTAGGGGGTGTCACCTGTCAACCTCACATCTGGAGAGCAGCCAGGTCCCCCACCTCGCGGCCCCTATTAAATCCCCCAATCATAGTCACCAACTAGTTATTTTTTATATTATCTTGTTTATTGCCTTATAATTATTATACCAAATTTATTTTCCCATCCGATTGTGTAAGACATCTATTTCTGGAAATGGCAACACTGGTACTCCTCGAAATCGATGGGCCAAATTCAGCCAAGTTTTTCAGTTCCAGTAGCACCAATCAACGTGGTTGGTACGGTGCAAGTTCGTGTTATGTGTGACATTTATTACGCATTGTTCGGTTTTACTTAGATTGTTTTAGTTTTTACTAGTTGAATCGTTCATCGTCATAAGCGAAACACTGAATGGCAATAATTTCTGGTGAGTTTGAAAAATTAATTTTATAAAATGCAAGGTGAAGTTGATAATTTGAAATTTCCAACTAGGTAACCAGATTTATATGCAAATAATCGCCTGATTTTATTTTTCATTTTTGTTAACTTATTAATATTATTACTTATTACTTTTTTTTTTTTCTTTTTAATGAGAACCATTTTTTATCTTGACTATCTGAATTCTGAATTTAATCTTCCTTCGACTCGCCAACAATTTCACCTGCATTACGCGAATGAAATGAGAAATTGAAACCTAAATATCAGGACATCAGTATTGAATCACTAGGGCCCTAAGACCTGCAGAACCTCCAAAACAAGTCTTAAACCTTCTTGCTGATCGCCCCAGGGCCTTACCTAATCGGTATCTATTTAAAATTCCTAACTGCCATTCAAAATAAGAAACTCGCTGCATAACCTACCACTGTTTAACAATTGAAAAAGTGAAAAACTAGGTTTTACTCGATTACTCAAAGGACCAGGTGGCGTCATATACGACGCCACAATAATAACCTCAAAGGACCCGGTGGCGTCGTATGACACAAGTCAGGGGTTCTCAAAATATTGGTCCTTTGAAAAATCCATCTCAAAATTTTGAGTGGCGTCGTATATGACGCCACCTGGTACTTCTATTGTTAATACAGTTTTTTTATTTTAATAACTTGAGGTGTACCCAAATATTCCGATGAAATGTGTCAACATTAGTTCCCCAAAAGAAATAGTTTGATCAGCCATAAAAACAGAAGATGTACTGCATCAGAGTAATACACTCAGCTGCTCCAGCATACTTTTTATTTTTAATAGACTTGAATGATACCATGAGAAATTAAGTTGCAAGTTGGAATAGGCATGAGTCTAAGCAAGTACGCCTGTTACTTATGAGGAAATTATCAGTTGCATAGTCACATTCACGTGGAAGTCATATTCTATTCCTACTATTTGTGACAAACTATTGAGGAAATATATTTTTTAATAGGTGATTTTTATTAGACCTTGCTAATAATAAGTGAGGTTATTACAAGATTCGCGTATTTTAATCATTTATAATTTTAATGTGAGCACCTTTTTTTTTTTTTTTTTTTTTTTTCAGCTAAGAAAGGAAACTAATTTTCGTTCCCATTTGACGAAACAATCGCTAGAAAAATGTAAAAATTTTAACGAGGTTTGAACTATTTTGGCCATGTCATTTGCTGACGGTATTTCATACAATATCGAATGTCGAAGGCTTTTGAGTTTGAATTTGAGTTTTTCGTTGATTCTTATCAAGACCTACAAAAATACAGATTACTACAGTTTCGAGCAGACTCTATTTTCCAGGTAAATATACCTATTTATGATAACAGGTAAGATTATATAATTTATAAAAATGACTTGGTTGTAGGTACCATTGTATGACATTCCATTCAATTGACATGGAGTGTTTCTCATTTAACGAGTCCTTCTTGTTGGGGAAGTTATGGGGCATAATTCAAAAAACTGTGGAAAATGAGTCCGTTAAAAGTGGGGGTAAGGGTGGTTGATTCTATCGGCTCGAGCTATATAAAGGTGCTCAAAGTATCTTTAAAAACAAGGATCAAGAATTTTCGTAGTTTGCAACTTTTCTAAATCATAATAATAGCGAACTTAACTTAATTTGTTTGGTGGGGCTAAAAAAATGTTTGTCTGCTATTGAAAAAAAAAACAAAAAAAAACAGGGGTTTCAGTCGTGATCCTATCACAAAAACTCTCGATAAGCGAATGAGATGATAAGTTGAATAAAAATTTTAAAAATAGAGAAATTGTCTGAGTTCGGTACAATAAATAAATTAAAATTTTATTAATTTTCTTTTAACTTGGCTGGGGGCTAATTTTATTTTCTCTAGGGGGCTGGAAAGGGGCTTCTTTCAGTTCTGGTGAGCATATAGCTCCCCTGTCATCTCCCAAAGTCCGTCATTGTTCTAAATAAATTTGCTCCCCGTTCCGGAGACCAGATTTTTATTGCCTCCGGCCCAATCAGGGCTTGCAGCAGCCATTTTGATAGCTATAGTTGAGTTAAATCAATATTTTTGGAGATGCTGAATTAAGTATTCAAACTATCAAAATTCCAGTTGGGCTTAATAGATATACAGTCGACTCTCGATAAGTCGAAAACCTCTATAAGTCGAAGTCCAAGCCATTTCCCTGCACCTCGCCATAAGAGCCTTATAGAAAATTCCCTTTCTAATTCGAAATAAAACCTCGATAAGTCGAAGTTATTTTATCTGAATAGACAATACAGGCATGGATAAAAGTGGGATTAAAGGTATGCAAACCTGCATTTTTCATTTTTTTTTGAACAATTTTTTCATTTCTTGAACAAACCTATACATAAGTCGAATTTTTCAAAATTAAGCTTCTGTAACTCGAACCTCCATTACTCGAAGACCTCTACAACTCGAAGAACAACCCATTTCCCTTCAACTTCGAGTTATCGAGGTTCTACTGTATGCAGAAATATGGTTAAAAATACCTAACAATATTATCAATAAGAATGTACATTACATCATTTCATATCGTATCGAAGGTTACTAAATTCTAATTTGTAATGAGAATTACTTAAGGCTCTACGAAAAATCGGAATGTGACTTAATAGATCTATAAAGATCAGTTATTCTTTAAAATATCCAGCAATTCATTTCAGTTTCAGTGAGCAAAAGAAGAAATTCACTTATAGATTTACCCATCCCGAGGGGCGGGGTTTTGGCTTGATTTGAATAAAATTCAACCTCCGAGACTTTTGTTAACTCAAAAATTGATACTTTAATCGAGCTGCGTCATTTTTTCGTTAAAGAATAGAAACCATTTTTAAGAAAAATATTTCCGAGGATAAAAAAAAAACAAAATCTCACTACCGTGTAGCCAGAAAGAGTGGCGTTAGCGGGTTTTAATCAAACCGTCAAGTCAATCGTAAAGTCAACGTTTGATGGTATTTACTCACATTTTAGTCAATTTTGGTTTAATACCTATACCTACTCGATTAAGTATTTAATTTTAAAATTAAGAAGCTAATCGATCGAAAGCTGAAATTTTCTGCTAAATTAAAACTGTGAGCTAACTGTAATGCCATAGAAAATACTCGATCGTCTCTACTAAAAATAGTCCTCGATCTAGTTTTTCTTTTTTATTTATTTTCTTCGCCTGCTTAAGGTTCGTAATTCAATTTGGTTCCACGTAAAATCATCTCATTTAATTTATCTTGGACCTTTTCTTCTTTCATCGTTCTCTGCTACCTATTTCGTGTTTCTTTTCTTTTTATTTTTTCTTCAGTTACTTTTTTTTTTAAAATTCAATTAGACTTTCATTCGCCGTAATCTCTTTATTACCGCCTTTTAGAGTCTTTTCTTGATACAAACGAGTTTCTCGGTCTTTACGATTTAATTTTCGTTTCTAATTTTGCTGGATTTCGAACAAAACGTACTACCGCCAAATTTATTTGTACATGCACAGTAAATAAAGAAAACCTTGTTCTCGAAGACCAACATTTTCCCCTTCGTATTACTGCAAGTACCTATAGCTGGTGAGAAAAAAGGATTGGGTGCTCTCTCTAATAATTCGTAGCAAAAAATTGGGTCAAAACCTACAATCCCAATCAAACAATTGGTTGCGAAAACTTAATTACGAGCTTGTTTTATCTTTCCTCGATGCGCAGCAATGGTGAAATTAGCTTTCTGGCGAAGATTAAGAAAAATCAGGAATACGAATGTTGACATCCGAAAAATGCATATACTGAAATGATAAAGTGAATCACCAAAATATACGAGTAGTATACACCCCACCCTCTCTTCCACATTGAGGAAGTTTCTGCGGTACCTAATAAACACATTTATTAGCTACAAATTTTTTCAACAATTTTCTTCTTTCATTTTAAATAATTCCATTTTTTAAATGTATTTTTAGCGTATTTTGCGAAAAGTTTTTTAGGGCTATAATTTTTTCTGTGGAGGACCGCCTTTAATTTCACCTCTATCGCCGCTCAATAACTAGTAAAATTTTCCACACCTGAAGGGAAAGAAACTACAGTTGGAGGGTTACATTGTACTATAAAAAGCTGATTATATTTTCACTCAATTGTCTGGCTCAAGTAATAGAGATACAAAAAAAAATTTTTTAATTTGAAAGTTCAAGTCCTCCAGGTACCCTCTAACTTCCCTTTCAAACTATGTTTCTCTTTCTCCAAATTGATTCCCTCTTTTTCTGAAGTCATGGTGGTTAAGATAACTTGAACACTCTGAGATCCAGTACATTCAGACAAATTTTTCAAATGACAATCTATGACATAATATTGTCTAACTGTAGAGTGTATATCTTCTAGCATTGAATCAAACAGGATTAAAGTTCGAAAAAGGAATAAATAAATTGACTTCTTTTTGTATAAGTTATTATCTAAATACTCTCTGAATCTTCAATGTTTTGCCTCGTGTAATGCGTGACGTACTATTTTAGTCGTATATATTTACAGTAGGTACTAAAATAGTCGTTTTTCGGATTTGATCATTATTTAGCCAGTTTTCAACGGAAAAAAAGCTTAATTTTTTTCCCTTCAGTACAATCGTACCGTTAGTACTCATAGGTTAGAAGTGCAAAGAAAATATATAGCCTTTGAATAAGTTTATTGAATCATAAGAAAACATTTTTTCATACCAGTTCTCATTTTATGTCGCAAATACGAGTATCTACGTCTAAGCCTTTCGTTTTCATTATTTAAGCGAGTACGCAAGTGGCTGCCAATATGTTCTTCATTTTCCTTTTTCTAATTAACTGCTCGTACTTTCCACCATTACGTACATACACCTTCCACTTACTCGTATTTTGCGCACAATAACTAAACGTATAGATGCAAACTCGAGTACTTATGAATAATTCAGATAGAAAATGGAGTCTATATAGCCTGTAAAATGTGATATTCTATGCATATTAAGATTTTTTCATTATTAAAGTTGAGAATATGACAAAGTACCTATTTAATTAGGAACACATTCGAAGCTCTATTAATCGGGTAGTGTGTGAGATAAAATAGTAGGTACTATATCACTGGCCTTAGTCCAAAAATTGCCAAGTCCTAAATAAGTTATTACTTTTTTTTTTCACTCAAATAATGTTTTTTAGAAATTTTAATTCGATGGTTAAATCGTTGGGAATAATCGATAAAATCCAACTAAATACTAATCGCACGCACCGTGTCATTTTTTCTTCTCAAAATTTTGAAATATTTTTCTTTCTCATTTTCATCACTACTTATTAGTTGTTTTTAATTGACGACGTTAACACGTAGCAGGGATCAACTTGAGCATACTTTTTTTTTTTATTTATTTAAGTTATGTTCATCTGGTAACATTGTTTCAAACTGTTGGTTGAAGTTTCCAGAAGAGTTATTTTGCATTTTAGAGTAAAGTTTTCCTTCAGATCTCCAACCACAATCTAATCGTTCGTCGAGAAATGAGCGCGAATTTTGTAGTATTACGGGAAAACTTATTTTGTCATTTTCTGGAAGTAGCATTTTTTTTATGGTTTCTATTACAAATGCTTTGAAATGTGGCATCCAGCGTTCACTCGCTCAGATAAGAGTTGTTACATTGTTTGAAACATGATGACTTTGAGTTGGTGGTTTAGTTGATGAAAGCACATGCAGTGATAATAGTTAAACTGAAGAGAACGAGGAACATAGAAGGGAGAAGGGAAGAATTATTTCCGTTTTTAAAAGATCAGAACCCTAAACGTATTTCATTTTCTATAATTATTTCGGAGGAAAAAGGTCACATCTTTCACATCGACCGTAAAAGCTCGTTTACTTTTCAGGCCATTAATTTAGAAACTTACGATAACTCGACTTTCAAGAGGGAATAGGAATGTAAAAGTTATATTAAGCCTGAATATTAGAATATTATAGCTTATGTTCGTAGATAGTTACCACAGGTGGGGCATAAAATATACCGCCTATGTTAGCCATTTTAGCATTATTTCAAGCCCCAAGTTCTGGGTTGCTCCGCCAGATTACGTATGAGGCACTCTGCATTCTCACCTGCAATTTGGAATTGGTCTCTCCCTTTCTGGTATTAAAAAAAAATATTCCGCAGAAATACAAGAATACCCCCTCCCTCATTGAAAACTGCATCAAGGGTTACCAATATTATGGTGCTTTGGGGTGGCAAAATCCTTGATCTGGCACTGCTGGGTAGTACAATTTTTTTTGTAATTTACTTTCTAATTTAATAATTTTTTCCCCTATATTCTGACTGTGGATTCTGACAGCGGCCCGCAGCATGAGCTTATTGTCAAAAATATTAAACGAAAAAATAGTTGGAAAAAAAGCTTGGCTTTTCACTTGCAGCTTTACATTAGTTACTCTGACAACACCACGTACCAGGAAAGAAAGAACTCAATTTTTTTTTTAAATCTAGCCTTTCGCTCGCGTATATTACTCTCGCCTCACAGTTATGAAATGTACGTATCTCAAAACAACAAATATGGCGAAGACAATTCTTTACATTTTTTTGTTGTTATTACGCCGCATGAAGGGAAAAAATTAATTTCTCATCCCCTTTTTTTCCCCATTTTCATGTCTCATCCTCAACAGTCTCACTTCCACAGCCATGCGTGAATTAACGAGAGAAACCCGTAGAAAAATTTTTTCCCAAAGCAAAATAAAAAACAGAAAAAAAAATACTCAGTAGAATGAGCGAGTTATATAGGTACAGAGACTTTCATTTTCGAGCTGATGATTGCTTTTGACAGAGGAAGGTTTTGAGAGCATTTTGCTAAATAGATCTTCTCAATCAGTTACTATATCTGTGAGAAAATGGTTAAAATCTTGATTTATTTGTACCAATGGCGGAGCTAATGGGAGGGGGGGTGGCCCGTGGCCCACGAAAAAATTCTGGCCAGCCCAAAAATTTTTCGAAATAAACTAAAAACCAGTGAAAATAAGAAATTATATTGAAAAAGAATAAAAAATCAGCTTCAGTATCAATTTTGTGGATGTTAAAATTTTCAAATGATTTTTCTTTCTTGGCCCACTTTGGTTCACCCTAAAAAAGAAAATAGCTGGCTCCGCCATTGATTTGTACCGAATTGTGATATTTCTTTCTACACTTCGCTGCTTCTCAACTGTTGTTTTTATTGCGACGGGCAAAAAAATTTTCGGCTTCTTCACCACGTACATCAAACAAACATCGCTTTTATGATTTTGTCGATTTGCAATTATAAAGACAATTAAGTTTCCAAAAGAACAAAAATATAGGTGCTGCTATAATTTACGCCGACCTCTTTGAACTATTCGACCTTTTTTCTACAATTCCTATTTTTAGCAGGTTTTTTTCTTTTTTATTTTTCTGTGTTTTTTTGGTACTTATGTATTTTTTATGGGTTTTCCAACTGGTCGGCCGCACATTCGTAAGTTTATGCCTTTGGTTTATGCGAAACAAATTGGAATTAAACGCGCGCAACAGAGAGATGATATGAGACTAGAGTGAAAAAGACAGAGAGTGGATTGAAAATGAAAAATAATAATTTATATGTAGAGGTTCAAATGAGAACAGAATATGAGAACAAGTTACCTTGTGGAATCATTCTTCGGACAAAACGAAGCACTTTAAAAATGTATTACACTCGTTAAACGTAGGTCTGTCGGTAAAAAGTCGACTTACGACTTCTTTTTACCCCTACGTACCCCCCCTCCATTTTTCTCTCCTAAAAATCGTTCTTTTTCGCTCTCGCACAGTCGTCTCACAAAGCTGGTAACCTTTTTTTCCCCTTTCCGTTCGCCAAGTTTTTTACAGTCAACCCTTGCACCCCTTTTTTCTCACCTCTACAGAGTACCAGCAGTGCACTCTCACTGGCTCAGTCTAACCGATATTCCGCAGCGTTTTCTCAGCTCGCAAAGTTTTATATCCGCATTCGCTTATCCACCTCGTCCTTGACTGGAATAAAGTTTTTTACCAGCATTTTTATACGCTTCCCACCTCCTCGCCGGTTCATTTAAGCTAAGACATCCCTTTTTGCCTTTGTAATTCCACCACAGTCGTCTAATCCTGTCGATACTGCGGTTGTTTTTTCTGCCTTTAAACTCGGCATAAACCTCACGTACCCGCCAGGTTGTTGCTTTAAATTATTTATTCGGCGCAATACCTTCCTCCGTCACTCTCTCCTAAAGTCCTTCTGCTTCTCGTTTTTCCATACTCACCATTTTGACCCCTTTGTCCGGTGTATACGTGGTGCAAATTTTTTTTTATTGAATATTATAATACGTTGAAAGTTATCAGAATAACATATTACACCACGACGATATTATATTTCTACGATAAATTGTACTAGAGACTGATAATATGGAGACAATTTATTATTATATGTGTAGTTACAATATAATCATACAGAGAAATGTAAAACTTTGAAAAGCTGATTTCTTACATGTTATTTGTAAGGCAGGGCTTAAATTTGTCTTAACACTAGAAAAACCAGCTTTTACTCTCTTACTCAAAGGACCAGGTGGCGTCATATACGACGCCACAAGAATAACCTCAAAGCGCCAGATGGTGTCTTATGACACAAGTCAGGGTTTCTCAAAATATTAGTCTTTTGAGTAGTCCATCTCAAAATTTTGAATGGCGTTGTATATGACGCCACTTGGTACTTATAGTGTTGAATTATAGCCAGGGAGGCTTCGCAAAACTCGCTCTATGTTTTAGTATTTTATATTCGTGCTGTGATTGGACAGACTTCGTGTACTGCAGACTGCAGTTATCCTTTCTTATTTGGAACAGACTATAGGATCATTATTTTAGATTAACGATTTAGTTTTAGGTGCAAGCGTGAAATTGATTTCAATTCAAAATGCTAATGACTCCAGCTTTGCATGAAACGTCGAAAAGAGTAGATTAAAACTTCGTTACTTTTATATGCAGATACAGCTCATAAATAACGAGCATACATAAATTTTATATACGTCATATTTAGAAAGACCTATCCGCGAGGCATTTCAAAATTCAGGTTTGTCAGAAACAGTAAACCTATCATGATCGATTTTTGTTCGTGCTATAAATGTTAAAATTATGAAAATGAAGTTATTTCGTTGAAAGTGGGTAAAATATAGCCCAACTCCGACGACTACTAACAAAATACGAAGGTACGGTATTTACCTATCTCCTACGTGAATAGTATGACCCTTTGCTATCTTCAGCTAAAATCTGCATAACGTCCATTTGTTATTTCAATCGATAATGGTTCGGCGCGGTTGTTGCTGAACCCTCGGCTATAGCCAAGAATGTATTCGTTTCAGCTCGAGAATAAACGCCAATTTAACCTTTAATTGACTCTTATTAGTGAACCATTGACAGAACTTTGGACTAATGACCGAGCTTTTTTTTTATATAAAATATTCTAGCCATTGTAACAAATTTTTCAGTTCTACTTTTGGGTAATCATTTAATACTGCTTCAAAGGTTCTGATCTAATTTTCTTCCGTAATAAGCCATATTATTGGGAAATGATTATGAAAGAGTTTTCTTTCCAAGATATTAAGCGAATGAGATGTTAGTAATTTATAGCTAAGTATAACCAAACCAACTGTAGACTAACATTTTTCATTAAGTACTGTACCTGTAGAGTATTTCAATATTGGAAATACAAGTATCGGTTTTAATCAGGGGTTATATTTTAAAATCATTAAGAATTTTGCCATAAATTCTTATGGCCGTACAGGTTAAAGAATTGTTTAGCAGGGGCTGCAGATTAGAGGGTAGAAAAGGAAGACAAGCTGTATAGAAATTATAAAGATGACTTTTCTGTTCAAGGGAAGTAAAATTCATATAAACTGAAGCCTGTCAAGGTGTAAGATTTTTCATCAAAAGCTACGAAAGCTAAAAATTGTGCACATCTAAAGTAATTATAATAATTTAAAAAATAGTAGTTTTCACTAAAGCTGTAATTTCCAACTCAGCCGTAATATTTTTAAAGTATATTGGGCTCAACATGTTTTTTTTGTTTTTTTCAATTTACAAACTCAAACACAAAAGCAAGAATGTTGGAATAATATTAAAAAATTGAAATAAAGCGATACTCGTTTTAATAAAACGATGGAATTATTTACGGCGCAAAGTATGCAAAATGCGTGGCATACAGACAATAAGTCGTAGGGTGTCTTGAAAAACGTACGACATGCTAAAAAGTTTTCAACATTCTTCGAATTTTTACTCTTTAATATAATAGCTATGCAAGATTTTCTGCAATTTTGCAAAGTACGAGCAAGGGGAGATGTAAAACTAGGTACAACTATGCAGACTGTTATTGAAGGAATTGTATCTATTTTCACAAGCAAAAAAATGATTTTACAAGATTTCAAATTATACCCCGTAGTTTCGTCTGTTTATTTTCGAGACCAGATAAAATTTTCGCTGCGATTTGCGGAAAATGCATAATTATTTTGAAGATGAAATAAACATTGAATAAAGTTAGATGTGATATGATTTACGAAACGGTCGGATAAATTATTTTCAAGCTGATGAGTGATGAAATTGCTTTTGATAGAAGGTTTTGAGAGCGTTTTACAAAATAAATCTTCTCGCAATAGTTTGAAAATTGAATGGGATAAGAAAATTTAAATTCTTCAATTAAATAATTTCACTTTTGAGAAAATCAACTTTGAGGTTTGACTTATCATTTTCAAAATTAAAATGTTTTTTCCTAAAAACTAGCGAATTGATTTCAATGAAATTTTCATAATCAATTTATTTGACATATTTTTCCGCCGACATCATGTTGTTTAGACCCTGAATATATCTTGAAAATTTTAACAAAATTAATCCGACAGTTTTTGAATTAAAGCAGTTAGGAGGTTATTAGAAAAAAAATAAAGGGAAAGAAAATAAGCCCATTTTTGTACGAAATTTGCCTAAAATAAGGAGTAATACTTCTCTAAAATATATTGCCAATGGTATGATTTTGTCATTTTTTAAGCTGATAATCAGTTTTGGCCTGTTTTTTAAAAATACTCCTTTTCATAGATTACATCGTTGATTGATTTTTTGAAAGAAATCTTCACGGCATACTTTTTCAAAAATATGTACTCCTAGGAGATTCGAACGAATGAAATTCTGAGCAACTGCAGTTTTTTTTCGTGTTTTTGGAGACCTTGCTATCACCAATTTTCGTGAACAAATCTTAATTTTTATTTTCCCAATCTAATTATTATGTTTATTTATATCAATTAAAAAAAATATTCCAATTACTCTTTTTCTTCCATTTAATATCCATCAGTCTTTCACTTTTAGCCTTTAGGTGAGGACATTCGGTGGAGTTCGAATCAAACTTCTCTGCTGATTGAAGCTTTTGTTTTCGCTTTTTTTTTTCTTTGTTCTAAAACATACTTTAGACTCTAATTTCGTCCTCGAAAGAATAGAAACTGTGAGACCCGCTTGTTCTTCACAAATCATTCGTGTCAAATCCTGCATTTCGTGTCGACGAATTTAAATTACATTGTTCGACTCGAAATACGACTGAATTTCCTCAACTATTCAAAGTTTCTACTCCTTGCCATCATTTGCAAAAATAAAATCTTTCGAAATATTTTCTCCTGCCTATATTTTTTGATCTTTTCCTAAAAAGCAAGCGGTTATTTTGAAAATACCTAGAAAATATTGCAAAAATATTTTCAAATATGTATTCGAAAAATTGAGAAAAAAATTCTCAACAAAATATTTTAAAAAGGTATTCTAAAAATATTTTGTCGATATCTTTGTTTTATCTCATACCATTTAGAAGGCTTTATTGAAAATATTTTGATTGAAACGTTTCCAAAATCAGGCGAAAAAATTTTCTTTCCAACCAGAAAAAAAAGCAACTACGTACGTTACCTCTACCTATATTCATAATTTTACGATATTTTAAAATATTAATTTGGCGTTATTGTGAGAGAGTTATTATTTTTTTCAAATAGGTACTCGTATTACAATCTCCCATTTTTCAAATATTATAATATTATTCTAAAATTGTATGTTCTACTATAGGGTTTATATGCTCAGGTTGGTGGCAGAGTTACCAACTTTCGCATTTTGAATTACTACCGTAAAAAAAAACTCTATTTTCGATTGATTATTTTGATTTGACATACCTACATTTAAAAGATTGAAATTCTAGCTTCATTTAGCTTTGAAAATTGAAAAAAAAAAAAATATTGGAAAAAGGTTCGCGCCTTTCGCAAACAAATTTATTGCTTCAAATCTGAAAAACATGGGTCAGTCTTGTAAAATACCATATGGTTGGCAACTCTGGATATAGGCAATTACGAGCTAAGAAATGGCTACATAAAGAGTTGAGCTTAAGAGTGGGTTTGAAAGGTGGGTATATGTGAATTCAGTTGCTTTTTTCTAAAATTTGAAATATCGACTCCTCTCGCCGCAACAAAAAATTCTTTAAAAAGCGCGCCTTACGACATTTTCTATATAAAATAATCTGAAATTTGATTCGACAAGACAAAACTGAACAACTGATTTTCGAAGAAAATAAACCACTTTTTTGCCTTGGGAACCACATCTTTAAGTCCTGTGTACTTTAACGGAGCAGATGTGCGAAACTAACGCGAAGATAAAGAAGAATACATAATATAAGCTAAAAATGCATCTCTATAAGTAAATATATTCTGTCGTTATATTGTGTATTCTATATGCTGCTGCGGTGTACGAAGTGTTTTTCGTATCTACCTACTCTTTAGAATAAGCTTCACAATGCAAATAACTTACATAATGCGGGAGCTTTTTGTAGCGAAAGTCTGGCAAAATACGTAGTTTGACGGAAAATTAATTACTCTAAATTACAGACTTTGTTTAGAAATCGCTGGTTTCGTTAGATTCTCCCAAGAGCGTGAGTAATTATATTTTCTTTATTTTCCTAATGAAAAGTTGGGAGCATGGGCGGCAGAAAAATGGTTGCCATAAAAATGTGAAGAACAACTCTGACGCTAAAAAAAAACACTTCACTTTCAGTAGTAAGGCTTGTAGCGCTGGAATTTTTGGGGATTATTCTGAGGAAGGTCTGAAATCCATTTTGGTAGAAAGAATCTTCGAGTTTTTTCATGTTCTACGTTTCTCTTCAAAATGGATGTAATAAGTCATCCATTATATGCATTCTTTTAAAATCTTGATTCTTGAATGATTATAATTTTGCATAAGGCAGTAAATTCATGAGAATCCAATAACCTTTTAGAAAGACGCAGACGATCATGTGAATGCTATCTAAAAACTATATGGGACACTTTCATAAAACACATTTGCCTGCTCATTGCCAGACACTGGGAGAGTTCCCATTCAACTCTGTTTAAGGAAGATTCTGCCAAATTGTGAGACACTAGGTGAAAAGCAATAGAACATTATCCGCATAGCGATAAAAATGATGAAGTCACGTGAAAATTGCTCCAAAGGTATTTGAAAATGGTCCAGATTGATCGTCTTATCAAGCTAATCTATCAGTTGGTTGATAACGATAAAATTATTTGTATAAAACTAGTTCATAATAGAAATGAGTCTTGTCTTTTGTCATATTCCTTTGTAATCAACCAATCAGCATGAAGCAGTTCTATTTTTGTTTACTTTCTCTTCGTGCAAATTGCCCTTTTCTATCCTAAAAACAAAAAGAGGAATCTGTCCTTTAAAATGAAAGTGTCCCACGCAGAAAATTACATTTTATCTACAAAGAATAAACATTTTTTGATAATCTTATTCCTCTTCCCATCATAAGAGAGAAAAATCCACCTCTGTTCGTCTATAATGGAAAATTCGGGAATTTAAAATTCTCGTTGCAACGTTCAAAAAAAAATCGATTCGTTTAATTTAATTTTTTTCTTCCTTTTTCATGTTAAAGAAGAAAAAGTTATTTCTTGGCAAGTTATTTGTTAAAGCAGAGTATGCGCGCCAAAAATAGGAGAAAAGAGGAAACAGACTGAACGAGAAAAGTGCTGCTCTTTTACTGGCCGCGAATGAAAGCGTGATAATTAATTTCCTCGCTAGGATTTTGTTTTTCCTCATACGTAGTTTACCTATTTAAATTGAAATATCAAACTTTAATTGGATTCACTCAGAGACATGTAGGAATTTATAAAGTATAACATTTTTTGTCAAGAAACAAAAATGCTTTTCCTTTTTCAAGTGTATAAAACCGTATTTTGTTTTGTTTTGACAATCTATATAAATGAATGTGTGTTTATGATGTTTAATTTAAAAAACAATGGACTTCGCCCCTGAGGCCCTCTTTTCTGCTTACATCAGGTCAACCAACCCTTACCTTTTGCCTACGTCATCATCCACTTCTTTTTCCTCCTCTTCTTCGGCCATCTTTGTTTGTTTGTTTTCGACATGGGTAAGTCTTATGCCAGGGGTCAACCAAAGATTGTGATAGCGTCATCATTAATCTGTGATGATGTCATCATCATAGTTAGTTGTTTGTTTGACGAAAATGATATCATCAATAATAACAAATGATGACGCCCTTGTAAGATTTTCTTTCTTTGTACATTCAAAGCAAAATGTACCTTAGGGTGAGAGAAAATGCACCAGAAAATTATTTTTCACCCTAAGGTCCATTTCCATGCTAAATCCCTGACTTGTTTGTTTTTTTTTTTTGTATTCATTTTTCCAATTGTTTTCCGACAACGCCATTTTTTGCCTTTTTTCATTATGCAGAAATTTACACTTTTATTATATTATTTGGTTTGTCTGTCGAAAAACCTACGCTTTTTAAAAAATTAGACATAGAGGCAACGAGTGCATGGGTGGCGAAACCCAGTACCACATGAAGGAAATCATATGTGGTGTTGGAGGAAGGAAAAAATTATGTAAAAGGAGAGTAATAATAAGTATGTTATATGTTGTAGGATGGGGGAGAAGGTGAAAGAGAGGTTAAGTAGATAAAAATTTTTAGAGTACCTTATGGAAAGATTTGATGAGACCGCCCCTGAACGAGTGTATAGCAGAGGCTTTTTCATTTTATTGTACATTTTTCCAACGTACGGATCGTAAACAGGACAAGAAAGAGGTCCATTTGAAAATTTTTATATTCTCAAACGGTAAATGAAACGTTGGAAATAATAAAAATTAACGATTTACGTGATACGGCGAGGAATAAAAACCGAAATATTTTCCCCTAAAAATAATATGTATGTAAGTATAATGTGGGAGGCTATTGAGATATTTGATGGGTGCACAATTTTTTCGCACCCGTTATTGAAGTTTTGATGTCCTGTTGAAAGTTAATCGATCTGACGAATGAATATTATTTATTTTAATTTCCAGTCACTTTGTTCACTTTTCTTCGATTAGATTCTTTTATAAGTTAAGTATATTATAGTCATTGCAATATAAGGTAACATCGATTTTATTTCAAGGTGATATTTTGTTCTTATCAAAATTCATTCAACCCGTTTGTTGTATTCCTTTGGAGGTGATGAGGGCAAAGTGTACAATGCGAGCTTAAGTGGGGCTTGAGCAAAAACCAGGTTCAACTCGAAAAAAGATGGTGGACAATGCGAGCTTAAGGAAGGTTTAAACCAGGTTTAAGTTACGCCAGGTATGTTAGAATTAGTCGATGTGATAATAATTGGGTTTTAGAACCGCCATTGAAAAATAATAATGTATCAAATTCCAAAAGGAAGTTCCATACTATTATATTGATGTCGCTTATCTGATTTTTGCGCCGGTAGTCCTGGTTCACTGTGACAACACACTACACAAATTATTTCAATCACAGATGCAAATGATCAGAAAGTACCTACAACATTTTGATGCTTCGTCAGCAGTTTTGTAGGGTTAGCTAAACCACCTTCCATTTCTGTTCGGTGGTGAATTCGAGGCGGAACACCCTGTATTAAGTAGATTTACCTACTCGAATGGTTCTAAAAGAAAAAAATACTGTTTCCGAATCATTGAACTCAATCTTCTTCAAAAGTTATACCTACCTATAGATAAATCGAGAGAAAAGCCACTCGAAACATCAAAACAAAAAGGAATTGACTTTATAATTCGACCATTCTTCAAGTTGAGATACTAAACCCCCTTTTGACACAGATAAATGTTTTGAAAAGTGGAAATGCCAGAGAAAATTGAAGTAAAAAGTAAGTAATCGATCAGAGAAAACCAACATTAAGAGTATATAATTCCTTAATGTTACGAATTTTACGTTGCCGGTGTCAGAGGTATGAAGGATTAACGGTAACCAAAAGCTAAAAATAAAGAGAACATTCTTAGCCAATTCTCTTTCCTCTTTGGGACAGTAACATGATTTTCTATTTTCTATACGTCTACTCTAATTTTAATGACTGCCTTGTTTTGTTTTCTTTCTGATCCACGAATCTCCTTGTTACATCTAAACGTAATTTTTTGTAGGCTTTTATTTGACTCACGACGAAGGTAAGTATACTTTGAGGGACCTATCGATAAAAGATAAAAGGGTGAGACACCCTTCTGTGATGTTTTTCAGTCAGAAAATTCTGCCATAAGGTGAAACGTTGACAAAATTGGAAAAAAATTATGGGAGGAGGTATATGCGAGAATTGCCTTTTCATTTGAGTATGTTCTTCAGTCCTGTCTAATTTCATCATAAATACTAAAAATTTTATTCTATTATAACTTTTCGCTTCCCCTTTTTTGTATTTCGGTTTAACCCTAAGTTATCTTTTTTGTCGACGTATCAATATACTCATCATTCATGATGGAACAGTCTTCGAAGAATTACAGGCGAATTTTTTCAGTTTTCTCTGATAAATATTTTTGTTCTATTCGTAGAGTCCTCCTCATCCCTTTCTTCACCCTATAGAAGTTTGATTTTCTCGGAGGATATTTCATTTCTGAGACAGAGAGGGCGCACTGCCCACAGCATGGTGGTGTTGTGTACATGTGATGGCGCCCATTTTCTCCAAATAAAGCTGCCTATAAATTCTTCCGCAGATAATGGAATCAACAGCTGCTTTTCAAAATTATCTTTCATTTGAAATGCAATATAATGCACATTAAACAATAAGGAAATATAAGCCAGCATCACTTATGTGGATACATAAATGATCAAAATAGAAAAAAATGATTTTCTTATTTTAATTCTTCCTTTTCATTCATTTTATATTTGTTTTTGTTTTTATTTTTATTTTCCGGAAATAAATAAATTATTTGTCCGCGTAGCTCGAGCCATTTATGTATACGTGGAAGAATATAGGAATAGGTATGCTCGCACATTTTACTGTATACCAACAATTCTTCTTATTTTGCATCATTTGTGTTTATTGAACGACGAGATGTTATTCTCTCAAAAACAATTTGTTATGACAAGGCGCCAATTTTCATCTCCTTTTTCAAATTTATTACCAACATAAATTTTGGCATCAGGAAGTGTTTTATTATTTATGATTCGACGTTTTTGTCGATATTCCAATGTTAACTATACTGTCAGATAAACTTTATTCCACCAATAAATATTTTTGTACCGGTGGTAATAACCTCATTTGAAAAAATTTTAGCGCAGCTCCATTAGGAAAGAAATATACTGCTTAATATAGTACAGGGTTGCACAGATACCTTCACTCTTTTACCTGATCTGAGTCCTTCACTTATTATAGTTTCGTATAATATTTCTTGAATTGCCAAATAAAATGCCTTTTTTTCCCCCCGATAACTGCTTGAAAGTGTTATGGATAGCCCATTTACAGCTACAGGCATACTTATTTTTCAAAACCACGCTTTTATAGTTTTTTACTTTATCTTTTCTTTTCAAAAAGCTTCTTACAACCGCTTTCTAGTTAAACTCACTAAGTAGACGCCTTGAAAAGGGCCGAACAAAAGAAATTTTCTTTTTTAACCGTGAAAGGTATTTTTATCAGTCTGATTTAGGAAACTTGATGCTCGATATAATATGGAGAATGAAAGTATGGAAAATGGTCGGAAACAAAGAAAGTTTTGCTGCGCAATTGTGTTATTGTGTTCTGAAGTTAACAGCAAAGAGGAGGAGATGCCGCCTTTATCTAAAATTCATTTCGAACATTTTTGTCTCCCTCGTCTACTGAGTTGAAAAGTTCCTTACTTTTAAAATCAATTCTATAGATTTTTCGTCGCCTCGAAGGAAAACATTATAAGCTTATTTTTGGTTCATGACCATTTTAGACTTATGTATATCTGTCAGCTCAACTTTATATTTTTAGGTAGGTTATGATTATTAGTATTACCTACCAAGTACCTGCAGGGCTCGATTTGTGGGCTCACTTTGTGAGATTTAATACCCTAAATTGTGTAGTTTTTGCAATTTTTGATAATATTGGACCACTCAGAAAAATCTGAAAAAATATAGTATGAATGAACCATTAACTAGTGATTTTTTTTTGAACTCAGCATGGGGCGTTGAATTATGCACTGACCGTACGTCTCGGCTTTTTTGAAGGTTTTCCAAAAGAAAATTATTTCTCGAGTTATGGACCAATATTATTCCCTTTAGATACGTTTCTCTCAAATATGTGTCCTCCCTGTACGTGTTGGCGGTCAGTTTTGTCGATTTATTGGGACACCAAAAAATTCTGGACTTTCACTATTAATTGGTGAGTGTGACTGGGAACATTCATCAGACTTCAATTTTTACATTTTGAAAATGGTTTCGTTGTTTACATCTGAACGATTTTATTGAATTGAATGAAAACACTTATAATTGGGTGCTTAAAATAAAATAAAAAACTCAAATAACTTACACAGTAAGTAAGAAAAAGTTGTCTATTTTTTCCCCTCATTTTGGTAAAGCCCACTGTTTCTGGGTCAACTTTTTTTCAAATTATAATTTTATTAGGTTTGTCAATCCTAGTCAATGGACACAACCTGCGTGCAACTGGTGGGGGGCATTCATGTAAATATTAAATGAATTAAATAGTCGGTAATAGCTATTTCGAGGATGAGGGCCTGTAGGGCAGCAGCTAATAGAAATGTTCTAGCGATATTGGAGCAGACGTGTTTTTTTTTCAAGCACCTTTTTGCTTTATGCGTCTCCCTCTTGCTCTTTCTATTTCATGCCACCATCTTTGTCGCTCATTTTCTCTTACTATTTTCTCTTTCTCTCAGTCCTAGAAGCGAAAAGCCTCTCGCTGATACAAACAACGAGTGCACCTGTGTGAGCAAATTCAAAATTATGGAGACGTGCGTTACAAAAGGAGCAGAAGAGAACCCTAAGTTTGAGAATGCCCCAACTAAAACGGAGAAACTGCCGTTTTAGCCATCGTTGATGTTAGCTTTTACATGTAGTCATGTACTTTCCCCAAATAGAAAGAAATATAAAAGATAGGTGATGCAGAGAGGAAAAGAAAGCTTGCGGGTATTCTATCATATCTTACAACACCTTCGGGTAATTCAGTCCAAAATTTCATTATACATCTATACCCCACTACACTCTATGAAATTTCTTCATTAATTTCAATTTTTACGAAAATGAACTAGAAATTTAAAAAGTAGGTTTGAGGATCTATTGATGTTTCTTCATTGTCGAGGGGAAAAAGTTGGTAATTAGTATTAATTTTAATTCATATGAGGAAACGTGTTTGTGTCCTCCGATACTTTACGAAAAGTGTCTAATTCGTATCTTGAGATACTCGTTCAATGAATTGAACAGACTCTGTGGCTCAGTTGGATAAGTGATCGTTTTGCTTCGACTCTCAACATTGTCCAATATTAATTTTGTAATGACAAATAACAATTCATTTAGTATCTAAGAATACGAGCTATTCCAAGATGTATGAATAATCATATACGAATACAAGATTTCCATTATGTGAAGAGTCCTTACATTTGCTACTTTCTATACTATTATAATTTCTGCCAAGCTTATGGAGTGCGATTTGGGGTACGATAAACTTGAGCCATATTTTCTTCAGTACACAATATTATATGATAAAGTTTACAACTGAAGAGAGAGCTAAGTGCCATTTTCACCCAAAAAAATTATAATAATGGTGAAATGAAAGAATATTCTTACCCCACTAATTCCCTAAAAGGCCTTTCCCTGACCTGGGAAGGAACCTGGTGGTTTAAGATGGTCGAAATTTTGGCTTCAAGCGATTCGGATAGAAAATTTTAATGGTGTAAAATGTAGCTCTCTATGTCTCCATCCTACTGAACCTCTCTTTTTATAACACACTAAAGACGGTGAGGAATTTGACTCAAAATATTTTCAACTCCACAAATTTTGAAATAAAAAATTTGTCAGCTTCTATAATGAAAAAAACTGATGACAGCAGAAGAAATTAATCATCAACAGGTAAATCAGATTCTTAAGTCAAAAGAGAAAATTTAATTTACGAATAACTACATAACATTTTGAGGAGATTGAAATCACTGAATATTAGGGTCAAGTATGTACGGTATCTAATTTACTGATGATTTATATTTTAAAATTCATATGAAAAATTTTTTAGAATAGGTGATAATTTAATTCAATTTCTATTTTTAGATAATGCCGATAACAATAATGCTGCAAGTTCTTCCATATATTTGATGTTTGCGAAGAGATAATCTCAAACTAAAATGTCGGATCCCAGCAACTTTGACGATGACGTAAGTATATACCTGCTTATGCTGTAATGTTTTATTTTTATTTATTTTTTATTTCCTCGCAAACAAAATGACATGTTATCAGTTTCGTAAAATAATTTTATGAAAAGTAATCAAGGTGGTTCTTTTGTTCTACGCAATTCCATACGTAAGCGTATATCTGTTCACTACCTCAATTCATTCTGGGAGGTATTTTTCATCTTCCCTGCGTATTAGAGGACAGACAAAATTACTGTTAAATGACCGAAAGTTTCATCAGTTAGGTCTTTTTTGTTATTTTTTGCAACATCATCAGGCTATACTGAAGTTAAATGACTAAAAGAAGCAAATTATCAATTAAGTTGTTTTTTTTTTTCTTTCTTATTTTATAATATACGTATTTTAACAAGCTGTCAATATCATTCTGCTTCGTTTAGGGATCACTGAATACGATACATTCTTATAACTATATATAGAATATAGCGTATATTAAATTATCTATTGAAAACTTTGAAACGGAGAAAATGAAATGACTCTCAGAGGAGGTAATATACCGAAATGGCTTTTTAGGCCAAAGAAAAACAAATTTCCATTATACATTTTTATATTACTGTGTTTATTCAAGTTGACCAAAAATTCACATTAATCGATCGCTATCTACTTTGACCGTCGTCCTAGCCATGTTTTTCCCGTCCTAAATTCCCCTTTTAATTTGTTGGTCGGTTTCCATCGAACTCTCAAAAAAGTAGCCTTTTTTCCCCAACGTTTTCTTTTCGAATACATATTGTATTTCTTCACGGGAGGTCAAAATAAAAAGATATGTGATAGGAAGAAAGTCAACATTTTTTTCAGCAGTCAGACATAGCGCCATCGAGACTTTTTAAAACTTTTCAGCCAAATAGCTCTTTCGATCGCATATATTGCAATAAATTTGGTGGCTAAATTATAGACGAGCTATTAGCAGATGAAGGTGACAATTCAAAAGATACGTATAAGGGTGAGAGTTAGAAAAGCATAGAGGTTTATGAACACGAAATATGTGCACATTTTGTGAGTTCAGTGTTCGACAAAATGACGTGTTAAAAGCGTTTTCCAAAAAATCGATTGTGTGCGGTAGCCTATAGTTGTTTTGTTTAGGGGTAAATACGAGTATTTATATGTCACAATTCTAAGTGCATACAGAGTTGATGCTGGAAAGAGGTAGATGAGTACACTGAAAGAAAATGTGACCGCTAATTTTTTACATTCAGTGCATTAACTGCCCGATGGGCAAAAAATGAGAAAATGATCCGTAAAATGAGAATTTTATCCGTTGTCAGTCCGTTTTTATTTTCGATCATCGGATCTGAAAATTTGCAGTTATTTTTGTCATCTTGATTAATGTTTCAAATCCGTTTATAAAACGGATTTCCTGATTATAATCAGTGATAATTTTTGGGCAATTTTTCTAAATCCGTTTGTAAAACGGTTTCACGGATTATAACCCGGGCCAACAAATATGATAAAACCTAGCTTTCACGGAAAATAATCCGGACTCATTTCCGGCAAGACTGATTACAATCCGTTCGAAATCCGTTTTAGAAGCCGGAAAACAGGAAAATCCCGGGTTATAATCCAGAAACGGATTATAACCTGGAATAAAACGGATCCGTTTTCAAAATATTTTGCCCATAGGGTGGGGGACAGTTCTAATTTTAATAAAAGATTTGTGTGAAATATTAAAAATTAGTGATATTTACATAAAAATTAAATTCCTCAGACTTGATTTTTGTGTGTGTGCAATTACAATTTTAAATTTCTGTAATTTCAACATACTTACATATAAAATAATCTAATTTTTACTTAACAATTCGATTTATCTCTAATATTGCAGTACATTATTTCGTACTTCTTGGTCATAATTTGCTTAAACTTTTACATTTCAAATAAAGACTTCATCACATGAACTTTGAAAATTAATTTAACGTACTAACTAATGTTCATTGCTATCTACTCATTATTAAAGAAAAAAAAAATCCTATCTTAGCTTTTTTTTTAAATTGGAATCTTTATATTCAGTCATTATTCAAAACTGTATTCACAAGTCCCACAACTGAGTTAGAATCAAATCATCAGGCGAAATGTAAAAACCTGTATGAATGGACAGCGATCGTTTTTTCACTATTTGAAAAATACGTCTTATTTTTATTACTTTTGCAAGACTTTCCAAAAATGTTTCGACTCTCGCTACAAGTCTACTTATTCTGACGAAAATGTGAGGAATTTTAGGAATTTTATTGTTCTATTATATTTCAGGCTTTTTAAAGGGCTCAGTTATTTATAGTTTTTTGAAGAAGAACGAAGTATATAGCCCTCATCCCTATAATCAACGTTGAAATGAAAAATAAAAAAACAAACTTAGAAAAATTTGTCCTGTTTAGAAGCTTTAGACGACTTAGAATGCAGGCGACTATTGAATCCAATTTTATACAAGTCATTCTTCGCTTGAATCAACCTTTCCCTCTTTCTCGTACTTTTTCATTATTTTGTGAATCTTGGAAGATTTTGGAGAGTGTTCGTAAATTGATATTATTTTTAGCCACAGCAAATCGAGCGATGGCTAACAATACTCTAACGTTTTTTGTGTTCGTTGAGTAATGATGAGAAAAACCCTCGACAAGAAGCCCGGTTACCCGTAGAAAAATACTCAGCCAGTGGTTTAACTTTCTATGATTTTCCTTCATCCGCAAGGTATATTCTGTCACTTTCCGGCATTTTTTCGCCTTGTCCTTTGTTTTTTTTTTCTTCAAAACGATACTTATGTAAAAATAATATTCGTTGACAGATAAATGAAGTGTTAAAGCTGCGGAAGAAATTCTGTTCGGTAGAACATCTGAAGTCGACGCTTCATTAGGCTTTTCAGGAGTGACTAACAATTCTAACATTCAATGGCTTACAAGCTTTTCGAAAGAAAAACTGTTGACTGTTAATGATGTACTGCTTAATGAGAGCTCACATTGGTGAAAACTCTACTATAACTGGTAAAGAAAAACTTCGTAGAAACACCCAGCTAAGGGTCACTGAAATGATCTTAATCGGTAAAGGAACTCGTCATTAGTTGAAAGATAATATCCTATGAGGGGGGCGAATATGTATATTGTAAATTACTAGAGACTTCCAATAAGTCAACTTATTTTTTTCAAAAAGGATTCAGACCATTCTAATTCTAGGGATGATGGAACTTTCTCAGTGGGCTACTAATCCAAAAATTCCATACTTAATCGAAGTTGGAAAAAGTAAGTTGGACAAAAGTGGACAAAGATGGACAAATTTTGAAAAAATAATTTGGACAAAGTTACTCAAAATTAGACAAAGTTGGACAAATGAATTTTCATGAACTTGGGAAAAAAATTTAGGTACAGAATCTTAAATTTTCAACAGAGAATAAAGAGTTTGAAAATTTCAATTCTTGTAGAAGGTTGAATTATTCAAAATGGCGAACTCAATCTACGTTAAATCTTAAATGCACAGCGATCTAACTTTTAACGTAGGTACCCATTTCATTTTCAAAAAATATATATACTTACCTATTTTACACTAATTTGCGTAATTACATTTTCGTCCACTTAGTATTGTAAAAGTTTCCGTTAGCATGACAAAAAAACTAATATACCTACCGCTCTCCCAAACAAGGGAAGTAAATATCTTCGACTTTAAATTAGAAATATCTGTAGGAGGGTTTATGGAATAATAGTTAATGTAGATGTCTCACTGCCCACAAGAAGTCAACCCTCGTCATCAGTTAAATATACATAAATTTCCATTTTCACTCCCACATTATTGCGACAAAATTCCGAAAATGGAGTATAATTTGTCTGAAAGTACTTGTCATTAATCAAACTAAAATTCCCTTCACGAATAATGGTCTGTCAAAAATCATGATTCGAAAACTATAACGTGACCAGCAAATGAACTTTTTGTTAAATAAATTGGTCGATAAAGAGCAGAGATGGCAGAAACGTTGGAAAACATTGGTATTTTTTAAGATCCTCTGATGTTTTATAAAGGTAGTCATATTTTATAAAGATACCGGGACATTTTTTTAAGTTTTTTCCCATGAACGTTCCGATAGCCTGCTGGACATTTTTTCATGCTTTTCACGATAGTAGCCAATATTGAACAAGTTTAAATTCATACCAGACAATATTACAAATGTTACTCAAAAATTCTATACAGGGCAGTCTTGTCTTTATAATCTGAATGCTTGAAATCCTGAGATCGTAAAACGAATAACTATGAAGGTCCCATATGCCTATTTGTGAAAGTCAAACCAAAATTAATAGAAGGTTTTCTGTTAAAAATCTGCTGAAAACACTTCTTTTTAACAGATAAGTCATATTCATTATGGAAGAGTAGGTATACAACAAAATACCTATAAATCCATGAAAAAAAGCCAAAATACCTAAAAAATCCGAGGAAAAGAGCAAAAATGAGTCAAAGTACGTATATATCTGAGAAAGAGAGCCAAAATACCTAAAAAAATCGATAAAAAGAGACAATATACCTGAAAATCCGTGTAAAAGAGCGAGAATACCTGAATAATCGAGAAAAAGAGCCAAAATGAGCCAAAATATCTGAATTGGAGTAAAAGAGCCAAAATACGTAAAAAATCAGTAAAAAGCGCCAAAATGCTTGAAAATCCGAGAAAAAGAGCCAAAATTATTACCACTATTCTTATGAAATTACACAGGTTCCCAGACATTTCCTCAAAACAGTTTGCCCCGAATATAGTCATCTACCAAATGGAATTTTACCTGAAATTTTTCCTGAATAAAAACGAACTTGATACAACTTTACACCTTTACTTGAAATTTGGAAATTTTTGTTTAATAAAGAAAAATGCCGATCTATTGGTTGAAACTAAATTTTTGATAATTTTCTACTTAATATGACTGAATATTTATTGAGTATTTAAATAGGTACCAAGTAAATATGAATTGTTTAATCTCCTCGCTATTCATTCATTTAGGTCTATACCTTAATTTTCAAAATCGATTTTTTAGTTTTTGCGAATATAATCAATCCGAAAATCGATTTTTCATAAAGCCAATTAAATTGAAAATTGATCAAGCGAAAATAATCGGCATCCTAGGATCCTCGGATTACTTATAAAATAAGATAAAATAAAATTTCCGTCAATTGTAGAAAAAGAGAAAATAGAAAACCTGCACTTAACTTTTAGCTCCATAATTCCATGTAGGAATTTTTTCTAGCTTTACAGATTCTAGCTTTTATAATCGTATGGTTTTCAGAAATTTATATACAAAGGGCCTATGCACGATCGCAGTTGCTATATGAGTACAATTTAAAATGAAATGACAGTTTTTCTCATTGAAAATGTAGGCATTCTCCGTGCTTTTATAATGAGCGTGGAAAATAACGTTAACATGACGTAAATTCTGGCTTTTGTTATATTTGCCCTCACCAGTCGAAGTGATTGCATTCGAAAACCGCATTTTCGCGTTCACAAAGCTGGAATAAAAAATCGACGACGTACATCATTTGTATTGAAAAGCATAATATACGTGCGACTCCTTTTTTCCAAATGCTTCTCGGCGCTCGTAATTCACAAATTTCCAATTCTAGCGACGAGACAAATGACACGGTTTGCCTGAATAGTTGAATCCACGTTGGCAAACTTCGCATGAAATATTTGATAGGAGCTGAAAAGTTTTTCGCGGATTACACCTAAAGAATATCTTTGTAGCCTCGCATAAAATATTTCCACATAGGCGAAGAGGTCTGTGATGTACTACTGAAAATCTGCTAATTCAAAATTGGGGTGATTATCGAATTTCGGGGTGGGGGTGCGATAGTTTTTCAACTTTTTTCAAACTTAAAATCGGGTTTCAAATATCATCGAGTAGTAATAAATTTAAAAAATTTTTAATGTAGTTAACGTCACTAGGAAAGCAGGTTTTCAAATGTGGTAAGATCATCCTACAGAGTGTTTCACAGTAACTCTGTACAAATTCCAGCGCTTCCAAACTATTCACTGACGAACTTTTGAAACAACCGACTTGAAACTTATATTTTATACATGAGTCGCATATCTATTTACGTATCCAATTATACAGGGTGAGTCAGTTTGACGTGCACCATAGAATATCTCAAATTTGTGTGTGACAAACTGACTCACAGTGTGTAAATATAAGACTGATGATTATTAGCGCCCCAAAAAAATAATATCAAATAATATAGTGAAATAAAAGTAAAACGCAAGTTTCAGCTGTTGAAACTCGAATATGTTGACATCTTCATGATAATAAATTGAAACAAGTTAGAATAATAAAAATTTTTTAATTAAAAAAAAAATTCGTTTGTCAACGGTTCCCCTTAATGAGCACCCTGTTCTAACTCAAGCGAGGGGTTAACCGTGGAACACACATTACATTTCGATTAAGTGCCTTTAAAAGTGTAGATATCTGCCAGAAAGTAAGAAACTAAAACCATGAAACTCTAAAATCCATTTTTATGAAATTCTTGAATGGGTGTATAGGTATGGCTTGTCATTAAAGCTTCTAAAACGTCCATTTAGTGACATCATACAACCTGTTCATGAAAAAAAAAGTTTTTTATCACCTCCATCTTCCCTCAACCTTAACTCTCAATAACTCCAGTGGTTACAGTACATTTTTCCTAATAGATATTTTTCCTAATGGATATTTCTACAAAGTGCTATTTCGCCGTCTGGATATTTTTCCTGTGGGTATATCCTATATTGTCATGGTAATGGAAAAAAATGGCAAGGTGAGCTGTCAAAACTCATTACGCAGCACATTGGCCGGATCTATAGTCAACAACATAACAAATTGTTAGTGGGAGGGTGTGTCTAAATAAAAACTATCTTTAAAATAATATGAAAATAATTCAACTATTTACATAAAAACAAAACAAAAAACAAAAAACAAAAAATTGAGAAAATCTTAATAAAATTTAAATACCTAATAATAAACAAATAAAAGTAATAATATTATAAAAAGAAGAATTTATAAAAATTTTATAAGCTTCTTTAATTCTGAATTAGGAATGTTGTCATTCAGAAAAATGACACCAGGAAAACATGATTAGGAAAAATGAACGCGGGAACTAATTCCAGTTATAATTAACCGATTTTGATGATCTGTGCGCCAAAATTTTTTATTTTTCAAGAATAAAAATTTATGCTAGGTACTTTATATTGGTAAAGGACGTTTTCCAAGAAATAATGAGAAAAAATAGAAAGGATGAAGAAAAAGCTCTTCAGAAAAAATGGGACCAGTTGAAACCTCATCATTAAAAACTCAAAAGAATTTCTTTAGCCATAAACACAATAGACTACACAGGTTCTTTGAAATACGACCACATCTAGTCGGATCGGCTTCTTTTTTTTTCACGTATTCTCATCGAGAAGTGCCTTACAAAAAAAAAAGGTGAAAAAAAGGAACGGTTGTTCCAATTTCCAAAACGTACATATATATGGACATTGGAGAACGTTATTTTGGAGAAAACTCTCGCCATAAACTAGATTTTGTTCTCTTCTCACATTACTATGTGTGCCTCCTCTTTGTCACTCGCTGCTTTTTTTTACCCTCGCCTTACCTTCTCATCTGCTCTCTTTTCAACAACCTTTGACCATCGCCACTTTCGGCTCTTCAAATTTTTACCATATTTCCATTAGCAAGGTCTGTAAACAAATTAATCAACATCAAAACGTACCTACCAATTGGGAAGCAACATTATCGTGAGGGGAAGGGGGATTGTAAAATGTCTTTGTCCTCGACTAAAGTATAGGCATGCACGAGAAAAAGAGGGTATCATTTTACGTAAACATTCTATCTACCATTAGACTAAAAGCGAGTTTTGATTTGGTCGTTTTTCTTGGCCCGGTGTGAGAGGGTGGGAAGGGAAAATGGGCTCGAAAAAAAAAGGAAAAAAAAAGAGAAAAATTCATCTAGTCGGCGGAAGTTACGCTTTTTCCACCGCGTTTTCCATTTTGTCAGACTGACAGTGATCTGTTTGCATTTTGAAAAATTGTCGTCGCAAGTCACGCTACCATTTTCAGTAAAAGTCTAGTCTACTTTTGAAGATGTGACGAAGGGAACAGCTGTGTGCGTAAAAATGGTAGATATACGTGTGAGGAAGTGGTAGGAGGGAGCTGGGGGTGTAAGATGTCGCGTTGTAAATGGACTGAATTTCAGTTACGACGTACTTATAAAATATTCATCCATCGAACTCACTTGTGAGATTTCGTTATTTTAGCAAGTTGTCACCGTAAAAACTGCTCATTATATATGTAGCATTGCAAAATTAAAAAGGACCAATGACAATCTATAAGTTTATTAATAAATTAAACAAATCAAATTTAAAGTCTCCAACTTTGATGCTTTTTGAGAAACACACAGTTGAGTTGGAAATTTGGAAAAATAAATTTTTTTAAAAATAGCAAAAAAAAAATTCAAAAATTGCTCGCTCTAAGGCCCCATCTAGGTACTAACTCCTTTTCCTCCAAAGATCTGAAGTCGTGTACTCACCTGAACATTTTTTTCGCCGAACATGGCAAATTTGCAATGTTGGGCAAAAAGATTCGCTGGTGTGGATGTCAGGCTGAACCAAAAGTATCCTTACTTACTTCTGTGGAAACTGATGGCAAGCATGCAGTATGTTTGGCAAAAATGTTCAAGATTTACATACTTTCAATAGGAATCAATAGGAAAAATGAGGCGATTTGCAACAGATGTAACGAATTTATAATTTCTCCAAACATTTTTGAACTGTTTTCTACAGGCTATTCCAGGTATAAGAATTCCATGACGTTATAAGAATGTCAAGAAGGTGATTGGTTTAAATCAAAAATACTTTCTCCTTATTAGTTAAAGCAGTGTGACTTCATGGAACTCTTAACTGGAACAGACTATATACATGTATTCAAGCAAAAATGTTTGTTTGCGAAATTCATTATACTCGTAATTTCACTTGACATCTTCTTTCACGTCTTGTTTTAGGATCTGGTTTCTAGTAGCCCGAATCAAAGAAACTGGCGAGGAATATTGATAGCCTTGTTGGTGATAATGGCCGTTTTAGCCTTGATCGTCATGTCCGTCGTGTTGCTGACTCCACCGACCAACGATTTCCATCGCAAAGGGCACAAAATAAAGCTACAAGATATAATCGGACACGAATTAATTCCATTAAGGATAAACGGATCATGGATATCAGGTAATGAAACGTCATATTTTTAAACGTCCTAAAGAATGTGCCACAACGCAATTCTCAACCCCCAACCACCACCAAATACCTGCATTGTTAAAGGGAGCCGATGAAAACCACAACCAACACCAGGGAGCAAAAGCGAAGATTAATTTTATTAATTTTTCGTTTCGTCTCGGGCATTTTTTTTTTCCCACGGTGATAAAAGTAGCCAGCTCTTACACCAGCTGAACTTATTATGTAAGCAAAGGCTGGGATGAAAACTAGTATTATTCAAATTTATGATTTTACACTTTAAGCAGATAAATAAGATTAAGTCTGGGACCTTAGCCCACAAGAGAGCAATTTACGTATATATTCAACTCTTCATATTTTCAAGTGAGAAGAAAATATAGTTGATCTTTTTGAAGTGTTAACATATTTGTTTTCGTTACATGGCGGTAAATTCGAAAATTTAATGCAAAATTAAATTCGATCGTCGAAATCGATAGATAGACTACGGGAAAAAATACCTAATACAAAATATGATGCGCGCGCCGTTGTCAATTGAATAGTGAAAAGCAAAAAGCGAATTTCCAACATTTTTTACTTTCGAGAAAAACGCATATTTTGCTGGAGTTTGTTAATGAACAAAACTTGAAAATGCCCAGAAAAATGCTATAGAATCAGGCAATTCCTACATTTTTGGAATTCTGGCATTAGCTTGACAATTGTCTCTTCAGAGCCGTTATACCTCGCTACGCCCTAGATCTGTTAATGAATTTTTTGTTCAACAGAATTAATTTTGTTAATCATTATTTTATAAGTTTTCTATTATTCAGCTTTTATTTTATTTTTGTTTCATTACGATTGATGGTTTTATAATTAAGTATTTTTCAATTTTTTGAACAGGAAACGAACTGATGTTTAAAAATGAATGGGACTCGATAGTGGTTTTGAACGCAACTGATCTAACATTTCGATTGATAATGCCAAATACTACATTTGTGAGTAAGATTTCTAGAAATCTTTGTAGTTTTGAAATGCTATATTTGACGCGCTCTTTTCAATTTTTTGTTTTTGCATGTTCTAGAGACGATTGAATCCGACAAAATTTACTATGTCAGCCGATCACAAATATATATTAATGGTCCATAGAATTCAAAAAGTACGTACCTATGGGCGTCTACGTATTTTTTTCTTTAAGAATGAGTATAATATTCGTCATTGTTTTAAGAATATGTGTTATGAAAACACACAGTTTCTTTAAATTGATCATTTTTTGATCTCAAAGAATGGATAAAGTTGAGTCAACGACAACCAACGCACTTCTCTGTAGGTACCATACTTAAAATGTCGCCGAACTTGATTTTCTTCACTTGAATATATTATTTCAAACAATTTTTAATCTGTAAAATTCCTTTCTTGTTAGCTCAAACTAAAGTTTCATGGTTTGAAAGACAGAATTTCTCACCTCTAGGTTATTCACCCCACCTTACACCTCATACTTTTTCTAATGTAAGGGTTGGTTGAAAAAATAAACCAAGTCAGTGGTGGCATGAAAATGGTATATTTTATGATCATAAGTTTCTTATTGAGGAATTTATCGCTATTTTTCTTCGCAGATCTGGTTTTCCAAATTCAAGAAAGGCGGTTGGGTTTTTCATTGAATAATGTCGAAAGTCTTTAATCCTATAACGATCAATTCCTAGAATTATTTCTTATACCTGCTTTTGCAGCTTATGTCATGTGGCCATCACTGATGTAGGTTTGGTTTTACATGTCAATTGCTTTTTCTTATTTTCCTTATTTTAATTCAGCCGTCTGTAAACTACGAGTACATACCGAGTATTCAAACTTATTTTTTTCTCTTTATAGCTTTACCGCCATTCATACTTAGCCGATTACTCAGTTTACGATGTTGAAAATCAGTGAGTATATATTCTAATTCTTCTGAGTTTTAGATTACATATTCCTAATTACAAAATTGAATAACCTAATTCTAAAATTGTATAACATTTACTTTTTTACTAAAACTTGGCGATTCATCAAATTGACCAGCAAACATGTGCATCGTATGTAATTTTTCACGCTAAATCCAAATCTGCAGACATTTTTACCATACGTCGCGATTTAGACACATTTTGGAGCATTTTTCACTTTTTTGTAGCCATATCTAGCTGGGCAAGAGCCGCCGCCAAATATGGCTTCCAGATTCGTGTTCAGCGACCTCAAAAAACCCCATACCAGTGCCAAACTCGAAAAAATTTTTTGGATAAAAAATGACGATTTTAAAAATTTTCCAGAGACATGTGCACAGTATGTAATTTTCCACGCTAAATCCGAATCTGCAGCCCATTTTGCTCTACGTCGCGATTTAGACTAATTTTGGAGCATTTTTCACTTTTCTTGGGTTGAAAAATACGAAAAAAATTCCATGGGGGAATAACTCAATGGATAATCTAATCATGTATCGTCGGCTCAAGTCTAAAATCTGCCAAGTGCCAAAAAATTAACATCGCGTGTTTTTGGCTGAATGGTAATAAACATGTATTTTAAAAACAAATAACTTGAATATGCATATTTTAATAAAACTGAAGAGCTTTTATTGATAATCATAGAATCTAAAATGGACTCGAGTCTGTCAGTACACACCATTTCGGGACCCACAAATAGCGGGGGGTAAAAAGTATAGTTTCACATAAATTGTAGTCTACATGACTCTCTGTATAATGACGTATTGACAGATACCCCAGTAGTATTCAGGTTCTCTATTGAGATTATCAAGTTTCATAAGCAAGAAAGTTTAATTAATTTTAAAGATTTTATTCTTTCACTTTGATGAAACTTATGCCTGCTGAAATAAAAGTGATATTAAAAATTTTCAGAGACATATTCCCCTTAAAACTTCACTCTAAAGGTAAATCGTGGACAAGATTCATTCTTGCAGAGTGGGCTCCGACAGGAAACGCGGTTATTTTGGTGCATGAGAACGATATTTATTACAAACCAAATCCTCGTACTAATTTAACGTACAGAGTTACACAAGATGGCGTACCAGGTCAAATATACAATGGAGTTCCAGACTGGTTGTACGAAGGTGATTTAGTTTGTATAATTTTTAATATTTAAGATACATCTAGGGGAGTCCTCCCTAGAGTAACAGGTGCGAGTCCCCATTTGACGTACATGTGCTAATCCCCCGCCCCCTCCGCCAATTTTAATAGACTACTATATTAAAAAATATGTAATTCTTTCTACGCCTAAATTTTAAATGATAAATAACATTTTGCCTACCAGAGGAAATTCTTGGGAGTAATGCAGCATTATGGTTTTCTCCCGATGGTCGAAGATTATTATTTATCAACTTCAACGATTCCGCTGTAGAGGAACAAAGTTACCAATGGTATGGCACCATAGACGACAATAATGCTCATCTGTATCCGAAAATAAAAAAAGTCAGATATCCAAAGGTGAGAATAAATATCTAATCATTTTGGTATTTTAAGACAAAAACTGTTTCTACATCTTGTATTTTACCTGCGGCGTAAATTTTAATTTTTTCTTATCATTTCAGGCAGGCACCAATAATCCAATCATTAGTTTGTACGTAGCTGACTTCAATGATCTCAATAATATTAAAATTGGTAAACTAATACCACCTATTGAATTTTCTAATACTTTGTAAGTTGACAATGTTTGATTTAGGATAACTAGGTACTTTGTATGGTCGGTCGTATTTGATTATAAATTCATTAATGAAATTCCGTCTGTTTCAGAGATTATTATATAAGTGCAGCAACTTGGGTAAATGGTTATGAAGCGTCGGTTGTGTGGATGAATCGTCTTCAAAATTTATCCATAATTTCACTTTGTAAACTCACATCGTGGCATTGTCAAGAGGTAATCATTCACAGTGGTTCTCCTAAGCCATTAAAAATACCTGTAGTTTCTTGTACGTATGACTAGCCCAAGTCTAAAACCTGCTAAGTCCTAAAAAATATATCTATTATTTTTTAGCTAATGTCGCAAGAACTCCACAAAATCAAATCATTTTTCCTCCTAACATCTTATGTCACCGAACTATTACTTTTACAAATTGGCCACAGATCATAGTGGCGGAGCCAGCTTTTTTTTTTTTGAGTGGGCCACGAAAAATTAAAACAAATTTCAACATCCAAAAACAAAGGTGGTCGGATCTTTTTCACTCACTGACAGGCACGCCCCCCCCCCCAAAAAAAAAAAAAGTTCGGATTATTTTTTTCCAACAATTTTCCACCCCCTTCCTACAAGCTCCGTCACTGATTGGCCAGTTTTATGGCTAAATAGTTCAGTTTTTTGCAGGTTTACTAGTAGATATTTTTTATTGTCATTTACATAAGAAGTGAGGAATGCCAAGCCTAGAGACCGGTGTGAACATTTGCACATAGAAACAATGAAAAAATCCCAGCATCTTGAATAAACATAATTTATTATATTCCTTCGTAGACGCATCGAATCCTTGGAGACAACAAAGGCTGGATTGAGATTACCGATCCTCCATTATTCAGTCCTGATGGCAATCTATTTTTAATACTAGCTCCGGTTCAAGATGCACCAACCGGTTTCTACAGACATATCGTATCGGTGAATGTGACTCGGAAAAGTATCATTCCTTTGACTTTAGGAAAGTTCACTGTTAATAAGATTATCGCGTGGGACCATACTTTACAATTAGTGTCGGTATCACAGTATCTCAGACCTGATTGTTGACCAAAAAAGTGTGTGAAATGTAAAAATGCAATAATATGTTTGTCCTAAAACAGTTATTTTCTTGGTGTGCCTACCGAACGACCGGGTGAAATGCATTTGTACTCGATTAGCAGTGTGCTGCCAAAAGAGACGACAATATCGACGCACAACTGTTTAACCTGCCCCCTACTGCCAGAAGCTCGACCTAAAGCACAAATGGCCAATCAGCGACACGATCACTCGATGAAATACATCTCCATATTCGATAATATGTACGAAGAGCAAAAAGGTGCGACACCATCGACGCAGGAAACAGCTAAGAAGAAGAAAAGTTGGTACATTATTGATGAGTACAAATGACAAAGGGTGATTTACCTTTTTTTTTTTATTCATTGTGTTTTGAATGCCAGAATATTTTCAATAATGTACGAGTACCTTTAGTTCAAACATTACCAGTTCACTGTAAAACCCTAGGACTGGTGCAGAAAAATTTAACTGTCAGAAAATCGTCAAAATTATCTCCTGCCAACTATTTTCCACATATTTTCTATAAGTTACTAAAATTAATTACAACTTGCGAATAAACGGAATTTTTTTTAATGGTTGCAGTCTTAAACTACATAATTATATAGAACTGTACAACGCAGAAAGCTATTCTTATACTTCCATAAGTGTTATCAAAATCGTTTAAGCTCCTCCATAGCAGTTGGGGTTGAGCATGCGCAGAACCTTATAGTTGTTTAAATCAACTGATAGTTTAATGGAATATATCATAAATGTTGTTACCATTTCTCTATAAGAGACTTGTATTTGAACTAGCAAGAAAGTATGTTGCATATAACATATCTAAGGTGGCTTGAGGTAGCTTTTCATGTCTCATTTTAAAAAAACAACAAAATAAAATAAAAATACACTTTGAAACCCTAAAGGTCCTGCATTGCTCCCATCTATGCATATATGTCTATTGTCCCCTCTTCTTTTAGTCAGTTTTGGCCGGATGAGGGGACATTAAACTAATAAATAAATGAATAATTAAATAAATAAATAAAGCTTGGAATTTTGGATATAACAACCCCTTTGATCTCAGCTTGTCCGTCCAAGTTGCCTCGTCTATATTCTGAATAATAATATGTTGGAACTTGAATTTTCTTAAAATCGAAATTTGCGCTTTGTCATTTGTACTCTTCAATTATTTATTATTATAATTTGGTCATATTTTTGTTGTTGAAATTGTTGGACATAGGTACATAATTAAATTTGTTCATTTTACAGCTACTGCACACCGTAAACCAGAACAACTGTACAAAGTTTGTACTTATCATAACGTGTTATTCAGCACCAACATGGAGTACTTTTTACTCGAATGCCTAGGCCCGGGCATACCAATAGTGACATTATACAGCACTAATCGGAATTCTGATTCGAGAGCAAATTTATCATTTTCAATTCCAAAACCCTTATTGGTGCTTCAAAATAATACTAAATTAAGTGTAAGTTGATTTGAAAATTGAAATAATTCAAGTAACCAAAACCCCCCCTTTTTTTTTGGCCACCATATTTCTTTCCGCGAATCTGCTAATTTTTTTTGAATTCCTACTGGAATATTTAATGAAATATAAAGTCATTAAACCTTACTTTGTCCCAAAATGAGTTCTTATTCATGGTTTTGCTCCTTACCTATGCCATCATTGAGATTGTGTTTTCAACCAAACTTTCATTATATTTTTAGTAACCAAATAATGAGTTAAAAAGCATTCACAAAATGGCAAAAGTGAAGAGTTTTTGAACATATTTACGAGACTTTAATCATCTATTCGGAAAAAAAAAACTAATTTCTTCGTCACTCTGTGGTAATTAGTCGACTCAAATGTAACATTCGCGAGTGTTACTATGAATAACTTTCATCCAATTTGTAGAATAACATAGAAAAATATAGTACCGTGTGAGGGAGACGGACGAATTACCCCTAAATTCAGATCAAATATATCCCTTAAGGGTTCACAGGCTTCTTTTTTTACAGGGATGTAGCCAGAGCGTTCCGATAGGGGGGGAAATAAGATTCTTGAGGGGGCAGTTAATTTTTAAGCCCCCTATTTAACTTTTTTTTCTCGAAGTTTAGGAGGAAGAGGGGGGCAAATTTTGCTAGGGGGCGAACGAGGATGCCAGGGGGGCTGAGCCCCCTGCCCCCCTTGGCTGCATCCCTGTTTTTTATGACCTATATGGCATTTTTAAAGGTACTTTTTTTCAAAAGCTCGAAAAATCCTTAAATTTAGAAAAATGTAATTTTTGTGGAGGTATGCGTTCCTTACAAATTACGTTATTTTTAATTATTTATAACAGGAAAAAGTGTCTTCCCTCGCAGTTCCCGTTATAAAAACGTTCCCAGTGATCATATCGGGAGGAAATATTGCTCAAGTCAGAATTTATTTACCTCCAACATTAAAGGAGCAAGAGATTACCAGATATCCGCTCGTTTTGCAAGTGTAAGTTACTTATTCAACATTAAAAAATGAACATACCTATAATAAATTTTAGTTAATTTTACTCGCATTTCCTATTTCATCACAAATAATTTAAAACTCGTTTTGTTTTATTAATTTCAATAAGTTATTTACCTATTCAATTAAACCTTTTGAAAATTATTCTAAAATATTGCTATTTTCAAAACTTAACTTCTGAGATGAAATTTAGACTGAATTTAATTATTAAAATTTTCTTCCGTCGATCATTTCAATCAGTTTCCTTTTGTTTCATACTCAAAAATGTAGAATATCTTATTATATTTACTCAGATTGAGAAAATCAACAAATTGAAAAGACTCGATAGCTTCGAAATAAGCACATGTTTCCAAATTTTCTCATCATTTTATCTATTCTCAGTCTCATTGAAGTCAACACCTTTCACCTTTTCCATACATTTTTTAAGTAAATTTTATAAACAATCAGCTGTAAATAAATAATTTTAATTTGAATGATTTGTACTTTAAGTTGAATTTTTTTATTATTTTATTTTACTTTTTCAACAGATATGGGGGACCAGGCACACAACTTGTGACCGATAGATGGAAAATAGATTGGTCTTCGTATTTAGCCAGCTCTCGTGATTATATTGTGGTTCAGGTTGACGGCAGAGGTTCTTCGGGTCAAGGATACCATCTGCAGCATCAGATTTACAAGAAACTAGGAGCCGTTGAAGTTGAAGACCAGCTTGAAGTTGTAGAGTAAGTGACAAAATGCTGCATTTCAAAATGCCTCGCACGATGGGCAGTGCAAAAAAAAAGTCAATTTTGACTGGATGATGTACGTATTTTAAGCTCGTCCCAGCTGTCCCTTTTCTTAATAGAGCAAGCGAAGGTGAGCATGAAATCAGGTATTACATTACATTTAAGAACTACAAAAAGTTTTTATGACAGACGCGTTAATAGCAGCCCCCTTTATGTGGTCACCTAACAACACTTAGGTTCCTCCAGGCAAAGACTAATATGTAAGAGTTGCAGTCTAATGGGGAAAGCGAGAAGAGAAATATTTAAACAATCACAAGGACTTGACAGATCCGACCTAAGTTTTCTCTTCTACAGATTTGCTCAAGAACAGCACTTGCGTTAAATAATAGGGCTAGGAGATTAAGAACTAATTCAGTTGAGTAGGATATCGTGTACCAGAATTGGATTTGAACGTATTGAATTTCTGCATCACAAAAATCATGATTTTTAGACATAATATCAACTTTTTCTCTTCTTTAACCTTTGTTGAATCACATTTCAACTTCTTCTAACCAAGTGATATCAAAAGGCGATTATAATCTGATTCTAAAATCTCCTTCAAAGGTAATATAATATTAAAACGATCAATCAACTTATAGGTACCTACAAGACCAACTCCATTTCATTGATAAACGTCGATTGGCTGTGTGGGGTTGGAGTTATGGCGGTTTCATAGCAACAATGTTACTTTCGAGCGCAGAACAGAAGATATTCAGCTGCGGGGTGGCTGTATCACCAGTGGTTTCATGGAAACTTTATGGTAGGCTTATTTATGTACATGCACTATGTAATATTTACTTCGTTAGTGGATTTATCCTGTTTTCTTTTGTAGGACTAAGATTAGTTCAAAAATGTTTTATATGAAAAGATGTAAGGAATATTTAAAATTTGAATTTTCTTAGAATAAATAAACCAATTCCCTCGCCTCCCCCCCCCCGCCTCCTCCATTTACAATATTTTTCCCTTTGGGGTAAAAAATTGGTAATGAATATGTCTTATGACTCTTGATTTGATACGACAATATCGAGTTTGTGAAACCTATCATATTGGCTCAGTGATGACGTCAGCATATACACCCCAGTCTCCACCCATCCTCACCCTTACCCCTATGATAGTGACCTTCGACAGAATGTAAGAGAATGTTAGGTATAGTTTGTTCCAGTTAAGATTTCAATGACGTCATAAGGATTTGAAGAAGGCAGTTGGTTGAAAATTTGAAATCAAAAACACATTTCCCTCGTACACTGAAGCTTTGTAACGTCTTGGAATTCTTGACTGGAACGGAGACTTCAGTATACGTAGGATGATAATCATTCTACAGGTTGTGATGACGTCATCAGGAGGGTGATAACTTTACCACCCCTCTCTCTTCCCGCTCATCAGATATCTTTTGACTCCGCTATACACATAAATAAAATAATATTGAAAAAAAAAAAAACTGTGACATTGAAAATGAAAAATATGGTTCATTCAAACAGATTCCGCGTACACCGAACGATATTTGGGTATGCCGAATTCCAGTTCCAACTACAACGCTTACCACAGTGCAGAATTGACAAAACGGGTTCAAGGTCTGCATGACAAAATGCTGTATCTGGTGCACGGCACTGCCGACGATAATGTGCACCTCCAACAGTCGATGTTATTGGCAAAAGCTTTATCAGAAGCCGGCATTATTTATCGTCAACAGGTACCCTTATCCATTTAGAGAGCTTAATTTTTGGTGTCGCCTGCTACACTCATGATGTCAGTTCCCCATCCTGGATTCAACACTTGTAAAAAAACATTGAGTAAAGAGAAATACTCTTTGTTTTGGATCTTATGGAGTAAATAAGCTTGGCACTCCTCTTTTGCCATTGGGGAAAGCCCTCACCGTCTCCACTTGAGCAACCCCTCTTTCTACTTCTATGTTGTATGCTAATGAGTTTCTAAGAATATGAAAAAATTGCTTCAGCAATAAAGAATAGCTACAGCCTTCACTGAAGTTTCGTGAAGGCGAAAGATGAATTCTCTTTTACAATAGTAGTATAATTATAAACGTGAGTACATATTCCTTTAAAATAATTTCTTTGAATATGATGATGACGTCATGACGTGTGGCTCCTTTGTTATACCTATGTATGATGACATCATCAATTGCGCCTCATAACTAGGTATGATGACGTCATTGCCTACGACTAAAATATTATATCTAGATATAACATTGAGGAATCATGGACGGACAAATGACGTCATCAAATGCGTATCCTGTGTTATACCTAGGTATGATGACGTCATCATTCGCAGCAGTATGATGACGTCATCCTAACATTGGACTCTGACGGAAGGACAAAAAACTTGGCGGACAAAATTTTGACCTAGGGTCCAGTACAAAGAATTCATCTTCAATATTTCTGCATTGGACGTTGTTTAATCGAAAATTTCCAACTTTCAAGAACAAAGTTTTCAGTGAAAATTAGATTTTGGGTTCGAAATTGGAAAAATAAGTCTTGCAAATATTGCAATTACAGTAAAAACGGTTTAGTTCTAGTCTCGGCTGCCTAAAAAAATATCATCAGAGGTTGACTATAGGCATAATTATTTTTGAAACTTGTATAAGATTTTTGAAGGCGTTTTACATCATTCAAAAAACCTTATTTCACTCTTCAAGAATATTTTTATAATAATCTGTGAATGGTGACATGTTGACCTTTTTTTGAAAAAATATTTCAGATATATCCTGATGAAAATCACAGCCTAAGCGGAGTGAAAAGACACCTTTATCGATCAATGGCCACATTCCTGGATGATTGTTTTCGCAAGCTAGCGCCTCCTGAAGAAAAAGCTGGTCTTCGAAACGGTGGTCACGATCTACAATAGTCTTTTATTCACATTTTCTTCCTTAATCGTATTACTGTGACTTATTTTCTTCATATCATAGAGGAAATTCTATTTTACTACTTAAGTCAAATGATGAATAAGTTTCAGCTAAGTATAGATTTTTTTTTCTCTTTTTTTCCCTTCCTTTTTTTGACTGATATATTTCTGATATAATTTAGTTTTTATTTTTTAGAAGGCAATTTTTCGTCATAATTTTTCTTCATTATTTTTCCTTATTTTTTTTAAATGTTATAGATTTGAATTTTAACTCGCTTAATTTAAAAATGAAAAAATAGCTTGTTTTCCTACCGGAAAACTTATTACTTAATTTTATCAGTAGAGCTTGGGCATGAATTGCGAATGAAGAAATGTAGACTAACAATTATAACTTTCACACATATCATTTTAGAATACAACTATTCAACCGACGAATTTTTCAAATGTTGAAAGTGATATGTCAGCTATTAGTGCTCAAAAGAAAATTGATACCCGCGAGTTTGTATGAGGGTTTCGCGCTTATTTTTTAATTACCTAAGTATATTTTATTAAATTTATATTAATTTCTGCAGAATTGTGAAACTGCTGGTGTAAAGTTACCAAAAACTTAATGATTTTATTGATGAAAAACAAAAATATATTCACAGGTGCTTATAAAGTTTGAATTAGGTACCCTGTGCTTTTTATTTACATATGCCAACTGTACCAAATCATTAGCTGAGAAGTTGTTCATAATAGGAATCAACCCCAACATCAAGAGTGGTTTATGGTAGATATTAACATTCATAAATTGAGGCTGTAGGTCTGTGCTGTTTTAAAGTACGAGTACGTATATCAGCCATCCGAATATTTTAAAATAAAAAATAACAAACCATAATTTTTTTTTCTTTTTCTCAAATTTTATGGTAACTTTTATTTTTTTTCTTCAAAAAAATAACCAGCATTTTAACGGAAAATATTTTCATCGCTTGACTTTAATTTCCTTTTTGTTTTTCTTTACTTTAAAACTCGAAATTTAGTTTTTTTTCTCCTTTTTTTTTTCATTTTTTTTTCATTCATTTCAGTTTTAGGTCAATTAATATATAAATTAAAAATTATTATCGTAATGATTTACCGCAGTACCAAACACGTCGAATTGTACGTTGTGATTAAGCGTGTTAATTTTAATAAATAATTTCTTTTCTTTTTTTTTCTTTTTTTTCAATTTTTGCTTTATTTTACCTTTTTTTTTTTTTTTTTTTTTTTTAAATTAAAATATTACTTTGAAAAAGGGACCTTTCAATGCAGATGCTTCATAGCCATTGAGGCTTTTTTTCCCCCCTCTTAAACGTTTACATTTTTGTAGATTTTCTTTGTTTTTAAATAAATTATTGAAATACTAAAATGAGAGAATTTATTTTATTTGATGATACCTAGTGCGTGATAGCAGTAGAAAATATTAATCAATATTCGATCGTGTAGAGCAAAATGATGTATGGTCAAGAAAATTCCGTATACATTCATAGGCGGACTTTGCTTGATTTGTTTGGTGGGCGGAGGAGGCTAAAAAAATGTCTTATGCTAAGAAAAAAAAAAAAGAAAAAAAAAACTATAAGTAAAACATTTGATAAGATGAGTAAAAAAAAACATGAAATAAGACATTCGTACAAACAAATCGAAATTTTAATCCTTTTCTTCGAATTGAGGGAGAGAAGGTTACTAAGATTTTCTTTGAGAGGGGGGCTAATTTTAGCTTTGGAGGGCTTAGCCAGCCTATCATTCCCATCACTACATTCTCAAAAGTCCATCTATGATTACATTTTGATTCCGCCGATCCCTATTGATTCATTATATTCGTATAATATACTGAATGTCTATTGTCTACAAGCGGCTTCACGGTAATTTCAAAGCTGAAAAAACGTGCTAAAAATGTGTTAGAAAATGTTGTTTGAGTGGAATTTTGTCGATTCCCCTTCAACTCGGGTCATTACTTCAATTGATTGGGAAAAATAAAATTAACCAGAGGCTTTGATAGCCCCTAGCTTCCCCATTACTTATATGCTATGCTCGTGATAATATAATTTTTGTAATTAAGAATATTTCATTGTATTTACACGATATTTTCGTATTTCGCAATACTTACAAAATAATATTTCTATTGGTAGGGCTACCAAAAAACATATTTTTTACAGATTTTTATATGAGTGAATATGCTGATTTATGAAAAATACGTGGTCACTAAAGTACCTTTGTTTACTCGCAGCGCGGGTATAAATATCTGCAAATGACGGATTTTTATCCAGTCACGTTACCCTTTTATGGATAATGCTTTTTAATCACCCTCGTCAAAATTTCTAGTAGTTAATCGCATTTAAATACAAACCAAAGTTTGTATTTTTTTCAAAATTTGAAGTACTTTTTTCCTCATTAGGAGCCATTCAGAAGCATGGCAAGCGTGAGTATTGTTATATTATTTACCATACACGAATCTAGTAGCGTATAGTAAATAACTATGGATTTCTGTAGCGGGAAGTAATTTCAATTCATATCGGCCAGTGCGGGGTACAATTGGGAAACGCCTGCTGGGAGTTATACGGCGTCGAACATGGTATTATGCCAAATGGAGAAATCGTCGACAATGTGGAACTGTGCAGTGCTGAAGACTCATTTTCCGCCTTCTACCAAGAAGCTAGAACCAATAAATACGTACCTCGGGCCGTATTCGTTGATTTTGAACCCACAGTTATAGGTAATTTGGCTTTGAATTTTTATTCGTTTTTAAAAATCAGACTACGAAGCGACAAGAAAGTTTCACTACAGCTCCATCAAATGAGGCAGCCTTAGTTATACTACAGTTACTCTCGAGATAAACTTACTTCGATATTCCATAATGTACATTTCGCATCAATGCAGAGGTGTGTTTTGGAGTTGATTAATGCAGCCAGAGTACGGAGGTCTCAGTTCTGTGTAGCCCTAAAAATTACATTTTACCAAGGGGGTTACTTCAAACCTTTTAGTTTGCATTGCCTAGTTATGTGTTCATAATGAGTCATTGTCTATGTTTAGAGGAAGTTCGTCGAAATCAGTACGGAACTCTGTTCAGACCAGACGCGCTGATAAACGGAAAAGAGGATGCGGCTAATATTTATAGCCGAGGATATTACACTGTGGGCAAAGAAATGGAGGGGATGGTCATGGACCAAATCCGAAAAGAAGCGAATTTATGTCACAATACTGGAGGCTTTTTTATATTCCATTCAATGGGTGGTGGAACGGGTTCCGGCTTCACCAGTTTACTGCTTCACAATTTGGCTGAGGAGTATCCGAAAAAGAATAAACTCGAATTTGTTATCTATCCGTGTCCGAGAGTAAGTGAAATTTGAAATTTTACCATTTTTACTGTAGGTAATTACTATTTTTATACAAAAGAAGTTTACTCCACCTAGGATTATAAATTATAATTTCAGTCTTAAAAATATGCCACGAGTGACCAATAGATGAATACTATAAGTGTATGCATAAAATAAATGAAAAAAGTTTTCACTCATCAAAGTCTTGGGAACTAAAAAGGCAAAGTTTATTATTTTCCTTCAAAATAAGAGACATCATTCGCCACCCGGAATTGTGGCTCTTTTTGGATGTGGTGGTGTAAAAAGTGAGAAAGGAAGGAATAACCAGATTTCACCTGGTGTTTTTTATTTTGATTTGACAATGAGATGCGAATTTCTTGCTGTTGAATAGTGAGACAGGCGTCTAAAGGAGCCTCATAGGTAACTTTGTTGAAATAGGTACTTGAAATAAATACCAGCTGACCAATGTAAACCAAAATATATAAGTTAAAATTATACGTTTCAATTTTCTTGACTTTTTCCCCTATAATTGGTTTGGTTTAATATTCGGAATCATTTTCAGTTCTTTCTATTTATTTTTTATATTTTAATTTTTTTTTTTTTTTTTTCATGAAAGAAATCAAAAATTTTATTCGACTTGAACTTTTTGAGTGGTTTTAATTACGTGAAAAATATTTTTTAATGTTAATATGAAAAGAAATTTGATTAAGTTTTCTTTATCTTTATTTCTTCTAAAATTTTTGAAATTTTTACAAACGTTCAATGTTGTTATTTTACAAATGTCTGGTGGGGCCTGAAGTTACCACTTGCCTTCTCCCCGTGGAATATTTAAATTCAGACTAAACAAGCTGTGTTTACCCTCTTATGAGTTATAGTGTGTATATTTGTCTGCCATAACTAATACTTTGTCATAAATATTACTGTTACTTAATGGAGTGAAAATTTGAGTAAACAGAATAAAACCGTCTTAAAAGGAGGAGAAATGTCTTTCTTGGCTCAAAAAATGAAAAACAGCCCATTTTACTAATAAAATTGCTGGGCCAATTTCCAATTTTTCTAAAATTTCAATTCATTATTCCTGAAGAATACATTCAACCACGATTATCATGGCAGAATTTTAAATTTTACTTTTATTGGGCACTCACAAACTGAAATGTCTTAAAAAATTATTTATTGTGTATTCTATCTTGAAATATTACAACATTTATTAATATCAGATGTACCCCCAGATGCTCGACATAGGCGATTCCGGCGGGGGTGGAAGAGGTGGATTCCTTATTTTCTTTTTGCACGGTTCAGCACCCATTTATAAAATAAAATAATACAAGATAACGTAAAAAAAAATACAATAAAACACCGCATCAGAGATTAAAATATCTAAAATACAGGAAAGTGCGAAATGCAAAACGTACTTTGTAAGTGCCAAAATCCAAATTTTACAAAAAGTATTTGAAAATTTTACTCATTTAATTTATAGAAGGATATATGGATAAAAAAGTCATTGCATTGGAATGGGTGATTTCAAGACCCTTTTATGAAGCACATTATTAATATGACAGATTTGAAATTGGACTTTTTTCAAAGGATTTAGCTATACAAAAAAACTGCTTTACCTATTCCCTATAGTAGTTTGGAGGCCCCTCCTTTAAAAAGTACGCTCAGCAAATCCACCACCATGTACTGAAACGATTTTCTCTCGTTTTTGTACAGTATTTCGAAAGTGGCCGAGCGTGCAAAAAGTTAACTATATACCTAAATCGAAAGTCGTACGTCAAATTCTACGCGGTTTGACTTTTTCACCTACCTGACGTAGACGGAAAATTGCATAGAAATGTAAGAGACACTATTTTTTTTGGTCAATTTGCGAATGAAATGAACCGAAACCTCGAGTGTTTCGCCAACTTTGGATAACCAACTGGCAAATTCTCTGTTGTAGTTATCTACTGGCGTGGTGGAGCCGTACAACGCAGTGCTGATGGCTCACAATACCATGGACACGACAGACTGCGCTTTCTTAATGGACAACGAAGCCCTGTACGAAATCTGCCAACGCCATTTGGACATGGAGAAGCCCACCTACGTGCACCTAAACCGCATCTTCAGCCAGGTCACCTCTTCATTGACAGCGCCTATGCGATTCGACGGCTCCATAAACGTGGAGCTATCCGAATTCCAAACGAATTTGGTCCCCTACCCGCGAATCCACTACCCACTAATAGCATATGCTCCCTTCAACTCGCTGGCCAAAGCTGCTCACAAAAAGGAGACAATCAGCACCCTAACCGATTCTGTTTTTCGACGAGAGTATCAACTGCTGAAATGCGACCCATCCCGCGGCAAATATATGGCTTGCTGCATGCTTTATCGTGGCTTGGTCCCCATCAATGACGTCACTGCATCTATAAGACTCATGCGCACGCAGAAACTTAAATTTGTCGACTGGTGCCCAACCGGCTTCAAGGTCGGTATCAACTATCAACCCCCTGCTGTGGTTCCTGGCAGTGGTATAGCTACTGGCGAAGTGTCACTGTGCGCAGTTACCAATTCCACCTCCATTGCTGAAGTAAGCAAAATTGTTTGAATCGATTTATTTGGATATGGAGGCTCCGCTACAAGCGCTAAACAAGTCTGAACCATTACTAGGAAGCTAAGGGCATTGCCCCTCTTCCCGCCACCACTAGCAAAGAGAAGAATTTTCACTCTGGAATGCCTAGCGAAAGGGTCTATTTTGCCACCTAGTCATTTCATTTTACCCCCCCCCCCGGAGTTTTTTGCACTAGCTAAACGGCCCTTGAGCAAGTGCTACTCGCCGGAAGCTACTTGTCGAGTAGGTACACAAAAATGTAGAGCCAGCTTAATGCGCTATAGCTTTTTTTTCTGCGATTAATTTTATGAATATTCGGGGAAAACATACTACAGGATTTTTCCTTGTGTGAAATTTTATTTTTTTCTAATATAAATAAATACTTTAACCTTTCTCCAAATATTTGAATCCAGTCTAGTGGTGCACTAAGAAATTTCCTGAAGGAGGGGCTGAATTTTCGAAATTTTGCCAAGAATCCGTGAGAGGCGTAGAAATGTTTTTATTCAGCTTTTTTTCAATGAAAGAGGCCTCCTTAGCTCCTCTCTTTGGATGGGACCCTGATCTAGTGAAAAAAAAAAACCCTGTTGGGATAGGTTCCATTTGCATTTTTATAAATCTAGGTGATAATTTTCCAGGTTTGGTCGCGAATAAATTACAAATTTGATCTCATGTACTCGAAACGAGCATTTGCCCATTGGTTTTTGAGCGAAGGAATGGACGAACAAGAATTTATCGATGCTAGAGAGGATATGGCCTCACTGGAAAAAGATTATGAAGAATGCGGACGAGAAACGACCGATGAATCCGGCGAAAAGGGAGCAGAAGAACTGAGCACAGAAATGTCAACGGAGATGTCAACTCCATCAGCTACCAGTATAACCACAAATTGAACACACAGCATCTTTATACACAACTTTTTCGACACAAATATCGAGGGAAATAAAAAGCGTTCTTCGTAAATTGTTTCGTTTTTTTTTTTTAATAATCAATGGAGGGAACTGGGAAGAAAATTGAAATAGGCACATCTAATACATCTAATTTATCAGCAGATAGGTAGAGAAGTAGCCTCTTCTTGAATAAAAATTTCAAAAATTTTCGGACAAGAAGTGCTATAGTCCGTTCGCGCTAAGAGTAAATAAACTCAACCCGCTACAAATTTCATTTGTGGACAATTCGGTATGTCGAAGGGAAAAGTAATGGACGAGTAGTCACACTCAAAACGTTTTGCGTTATGAAATTCGAATGTTCACAAAAATTTTCAGCTTCACTGCGGATCATTATAAAAATATTATTTTGGCAATGACTTTGTTTTTAAAAAAACAAATTTTGTAGTCCAAACTTACATTTACCTATAAAAAATTTGAGATTTGACTTCAATCCTAATTTCAAAGGGTAAGTTAGTAGAGTAAATGGTGAGAAAAATGAAAAACGAAGCATGCCACATTGTAGAGCATACAATTCTCATCAGTCACAAAATCCCCAATAAAAATGTTTTAAGGAAAATGAAAGTTTGAAATTTCAGCCCTTCATTTCGTAATACCTAATTTTATAATGAGTATTCTTTCCATAAGAAATGCCCTTCCTCCTGTGAGTGGCATTGAAAAATATGAAATACTTGACTGTAAGTGAAGTAAAAGCGTATAAAAATTCGGGGGGGAAAAAAGTAAAAATTTAATTTCCATGCTCTTATCAATAATGACCGAGTCAATAAATTCGAACTTCTTCAATTTTAGTTACTTACGTGATTATTTTTCCAATAATACCGAATGACCAAGGGAAAAATTAGAAATAAACAACGAAATTTGAAAACGGTTTACCAAATAAATTTATTAACAAAATTAAGCCTAACAATTGGTACTTGGATTTTATGTACATTTGCTCTTAAAAATCTGACTAAAACATCGTTGGTAAAATAAAATTCACACGATTCGAAAATTAATAAATTATACAACGGTTCCAGGTTCCACAGCATAAAAACTGATTTAAACTAACAAAGAAAGGAATGTAGAGACCAAATTTCGTGATTTACGGATTTTTTAAAACATTATCAAAAACAGTATAAGTCACAAGGGTTTAAAAAAAAAATACAACTAACAGAATACAGCAAAGAAATTAAATGCAAAGGTGACGAATTCCGAGATTCGTTTTTTCATCAAACGACGATCGACTTTTTCAACCAAAATACCAAAATTATAATTTTTTACGAAACGTTGGTCAAAATGTAATAATTTATTTAACAATTAAAATACATAAAAATCTGATCGTCCTTCATTGGTCCCTAAAGAAAGGCATATTTTAGCATATCACGTTACATCCTTATGCTAGAGGAAAAAAGGCACCAAAAAGAGGTATTTGAATTATTTTTTTTTTTACAAAAAAAAATTTCAAATAATTCGTTGAAGCTTTGATAAAGATTAAAACGCTGAACTCGATAGTAGGTGAAGGTATTTGAATAAAAATTGAAGAATAATAAACGGTAAAAATTACTGCTTTTAAGGTTGGCAATACGAAATAAAATAATATCAATTATATAGTTTGAAAGTTCCTTCAATTGTAAAACAAAAACAACAGAAAAATAAAATAAAAGGAGTAAAAACGAGAAAACAAAATGTAAGTTTTTTTTCCATAAATTATAATTAACATAAATACTATCGACATTTTTTTCCCTCATTTTTTCGCTCCTTCTCTATCAATAATAAGTTCTTCAGTTTTTTTTTTTTTTAACAAAGAGTATATAATCATTTTTTCTTCGTCCATTGAATGGAAACAACATAATTTAAATATATATTACAAAGATTAAAAACATAAATAAAAGACTACGTTTATGTTTCTTTTCGTCGACTTCTGTTTACTCCACTTATGATACATTTTTTATGTACACGATTACGTCGAACAGAAAGAAAAAAAGAAGAGAACCATCCTATCGAACGTTTGTCGCATAACATCGTCTCTTTCTCATAACAAAAAAATGGTTAACGAAAGCATTCTTTTTTGAGCAATAGTTCGCATTGCACCCGAGTTTTTCAGCATCCTAGGTTTTTGTCACCTCATGATTATAACGTACGATAAAAACGCGGATTTTTGAAAAATTCTAAAGAAAAAAAAACAACAAAATGAACTTTTTTGTTTCCGAAGGTACTAGAGACTTAATTAATTTGCGGTAGCCGAGACTGTTCGTTGAACGAGATCTGGTCTTGAAATTCCATCACCGTTTACATAGTAATCACTTTGTTTGCTGTAACTATTCCTTTTGACGTCACCATTGTGCTGAGATACTCCATTGCTCGATGGTTCTTTTGATGCGGCTTCCAGCTGCAAACATAAAATGTATCAAGATTATCGCGAGCTGGTTAAAAAACACATTTAAAATTGACGACCTTAATTCCAAAGAGGCTCAATTGAATTTCTCTAAAATCGGATATAGCAATTAGTAAAATCTGTCCGGGACAACACATTTTTCATACACTATAATGGACACCCAAATAAATAAAAATGAAATGAATTACTTCTATGACATCTTCAAAATAAAAAAAAATTCAACGTGGGTAAAAACTAAAGACTTATATCGATTGAGATTAATAAAATGCAGAAGCTAAAAAAAAAAAACACATTTTCAAATACGTATAAACATACTTATTAAAATATTTAATAGGTACTCGAATTTTGCACAACGAATAAAACACTAATAAAAAGTTTTTAGTAAATATTACTTCAAAATATAATTCATTCATTTTCTATTAACATTGTCATCAAAATATTCATCATAAAAAATTATTGAAGTGAATCTGCGTTGGTAAAAGTCAATCATGAAACAAATCACAGTCACCAATCTAGGAAATAGAAGCAATTCTCCGTCAGTCCCAAATAAGGCAACCCTTACAAAACATCCTTGCCTACAGGTCTGAGCAGAGCGTAAGAGACACGAAGAATTTTAATTTTTACTCTCACTTATGCGCCAAGTCAAACGTGTAGTAAATCGTATGAACATGGACTTCTTACTTGAATAGATATTACGTTTTTTTTTTTTAAGAATACAAACTTGTTATGCTATTTTTGAATTTTTACTCTTGACATGAAATGAGCACGATATTTACATTATGCATGCATAAAAGTGCAGACCCTGTTTCATAATTAACATTTTATATTTTCGATGACGGTTCAGAGTTCAGACCACTCCAATATCTACAATTTTCTAGCCCTCGCTGAAACTATGTAGGTATTTTAAACTCAAGTACCTTACTTAAACAGTTTTCTGGCAAAAAACTAATTAGCTACATTGAATTTCTGCAAATTTTATAGGAGTGAAAAAAATTTCATTTGTGACACACTTACTTATTAATTTTAGGCACTTTTTAAAATTTACCGAAAAAATAATTTGACCTCACACTTTTATTTTGTAAGAGACTTCTTATTCATGTGAAATGAGTAATGATTGAAACTTTGGACATCCAACAAACTGATTTTCACAATAAACGCAGTTTGGCACTGATATAATGTTTACAATAGCTTATTGAATGATTTAGCGAGCTTTACCTTTTGTCTTCTGGGTCTGCTGTACTGTTCGTTGTAGAATTCTTTGAATAAAAAGAAGAACATAACAGCATGCATTCCAATCCACCAAACGAATGCTCTAGGATAATTGCAGTCAATGAACAGTAACTGGAAGGCGTGCACCATAATGGCAACAAATTGGATCTGAAAATTGAAACGTTTTTAATTACAATATTCAGTACAAACAATACGTAACTATATATCAATATAAACAGTGATCGTAAGCCGTAGGTCAGCTGCTACAAATCTCGTATTGTGTCAGTTTTCCTATCCAAATTGTAAAAATTATACCATTGAAATTTTTCTTAGTGCACTCATCTACTCGATAAGATATTTCCGTGAGGTTACTTTACCTGAAGAAACTGTCGGGTACATGAATTTAGGTTACCAAAAATTTCAGGGAAATGTCTTGTCAGGGAAACGGATTCGGGGAAATTACACGGAATCTAGTAAACTGATTATTGTAGATATTTCGAAAAACTAATCAAGTTTTTTTTTCTTTTTTTTTTTCCATTCAAATTGTAGAGAATACATGAACAGTATTTAATTTCGTTTTACATGAAATGGAAATACGAACAACCACTACACGATTTCGGATTTCCTTTCAAAAAATAACCTTTTCACTCAACATGGAGTATCTATTCGTAAAGAATTGACTAACTTGGAATTTACGGTTGTACGGAGGAAATAATACAGTGTTTGCAAATTATTATTACCATTTGAAGAGAGGTTAGGTACTTCTTCCACCACAAGTACTTTTGAATTTGTGGTCCTAAGGCAGCTAATAGGTAATATGAATACATAATAATGTGAACAAAGGTATTCAAGAGACCGAAGAATGTACTATGTCCACCTGAAATCAAAGCAAAACGAGAACGGATTAGAATAATAATTTCAATTAACTAGACGGACAATGCACAAATACCTCATAAATATCGATGAGGTCGAATCGCAAATTGTTTTGACGTCATGTAAGTACAAAATTCATAAATTCATTCGGGTGGTTCATTTATTTAACAGAATATTTAATGATTGCCACAGAACAATACATAAATTAAATATATTATGATAGAATAGTCATAAGATCGACTGATAAAGGAAAATTTCCTTACTAATATAATTCAATTCTTCGCTCCAAACCATTATAAGAAAATTGTTGATTTTTGATGAATGAAATTGTGACTTTTTTTCGAAAAATAATTTTGAAAAAAGCAAGCCTGATTTTGTAAAAATTAATTTAATTTTTTCGGAGTGGCCAAAGCTGACAAATTTTTCGACCGATGTATACCTATGTAAATTATATTATAATGTTTTATAAGCAGCATTCGATAAAAACGAATCCAGTTTCATCAAATAATGCATTAAGATTCATAATATTTAGTAAAATCGATTAAATTATGCATTTCGTTAAGACGTAGAAAAATTATCGACTGGTAAAATAATCCCACACAGGATTTTAAAACGCTATTATTGAGAACAAATACCAGTATAGTGTATAAGCAGAAATTCTACAAAAAAAAAAAAAAAAAAAAAACATTTCTCAGAGCTATTAATATTTTGGGGTGAGAAAAAACTGTACTTATATAATTTTCATTCAACCTCGAAAATGGGCTAAAAAATTTTGAATTGATAAAATTTTAAATTCAAGAAAATGATGATAACCTTGAATACGAATCAAAATAAGTAAGGCGATCTGTTAACAGGTTTTTCAGTGAAATCAACGAGAATATTAGGAAAACCTCAGTTCTTGGAAATAAATTCCACTAATTAATGTTTTTCACTTCTCTCCTTGAATAAGTTCAGGAGAATAATAATCAAACGACGTCTATTCCGAAGATCGTTCAACATTTTATTATACTTAGTTGAAAAGTGAGACTTTTAGGCTGGTTTTTTGAATCATTAGTCACCAAAATTTTCTTCACTTTGCATGCCACGTAAAGGAATAATTTCACTATAATTCGTCACGTTTTCTCAACCATACAGTCTATATAATATTAGCAAAATAAAAATATCAAGGCGTTATTTCTCACCACCAAAATACACCAAACACTTTTTTGAATCGGATTCTTCAATTTTATATTTCTGAGGTAATTGTGGTACCATAATAACATATATAAAATGATGGTATTTTAAAAAACTTTCGTATTACCTGGTGTGAATCGAACCCCAAACCAAACACTCATTGGCATAACTCCATGGTGGATGACGTGTAACGTCGATATATGCCTGGTTTTCTTTCTCAACACGAAGAAAAACTGTAAAAAATGAAGAAAAATAATTAAATCAACATCAAAATCAAGGTCTCACTCTTCAAGTGATAATAAAATTCGTTCTTTTCGGTAAGCCTTCAGCAAACAAGAATTTTGTTCTCACCTGATATCAATTTGTAATTCTACAAGTATATCAAAGTCATAATAAGATACAGCCCTTCCCTCCCAAAAGATGGGAAAAAAAAATAAAACAGACGAAGAACAAACTGATAAAACCTATACTTCTAGTGAAAATTATACCTAAAATCTGAAAAAATCTACTCATAATTATTTTTAAAATCGTTAATTATTTCACTATTATTTAGTAAGTACTGAAAACTCACAGTGATTAGGCTAATTTGAAAAAGTTTTTGAAAATCCAAAAAAGTTAATTGGGTATTTGAATTTCATGAATAATGTAGCGCTTTTCGACGCGTCAAGTTTGATTTTTTTGATATCGATAAAAACTTTCAATTTCTTATGTAAAAAAATTCCAGAAAACAATTTATTTTAGCCGGTTTTAAATTGAAAATTGGCAAATGATTTCAGATCTCAGCTCCTCCAATAGAGAGAAATATAAAAAATTCAGAAATACATATCAAACGAAAAAAAACAAAAAAAAACAAATGGATTTTAAATGATAAAACTAAGCATTCAGGGAGAGAAAATTCTTTGTAGATAATGTATTTTCAATATTTGCATAAAGCATGAAAATTTTTCAGGAGGGCATTAACAATGTAATGGGGAAGAATTAATTAAATAGAACAGGTGAATAAAAATAACATCATTATGCGAGTGATGTTAAGTTAATAAACGATTTCTATTTAATCTCTGATGAAAGCACTATTCTACCCTTCTTTTGACCTCTCCACCACAAAAGAGTAGTTCGGAAACATTTCACGATTTATAAGGATATTAGAATTTGAGAAAGTGGAGCGATACCGTGAATGATTTTTCGACCAAGAATCTAGTAAGGCATAAGAGTTGTTTTTATGATTTTCTTATGGAATCTTAGCCAACAGGCAGAAATACTATGTCGTAATTAATACTGATTAAATACATCTAAAAATTATTCAGACGCAGAAGAATGGAATTCTACTGAAACTGATTACTTATTCCTAATTTTAGCAAAAATTACCAAAACATTCAAAAACAATACTTTTCAGGGAACATTTTCACAGGATGATGGATAAAAAAATATGTATTAGGTACCTAGCTTGATTAAAATAAAAAAATAAAAAAAATTAACAGAAAAAGAATATAAAAATACTTTTGCTTGTATTACTTACTGTATCGAAGAATTCCGTAAACTTTGAGAAATAATACCACCAACAAACGTTAACCATCTATAAAATAATAAAATAACGTATTTTAGAATCAAATTGTGGAGTGAACGCTGCCCGTAGGTACTTACAATTAGAGTATAAGAAAAAAATATTTACAATATTCTGATCGAAATCAATGGTTAATTTAATTTTTTCAACTTATCATTTCAAAATTTTAGATCTTTTGTTAAACTTTGCTAACAACAGTTCCAAGATTCCAACTCGAATATTAGATCTCCCAAAATCTGTACATACATTTGTCCATATTAAGAGTGCAGTCTACCTTTATTTTATTTAATTAATTTTTTTTTTTTTTTTTTCAGTGGTCACGATTTACCATTTTTTTCATCAAGTTTATGCACCGAACAGGCTCAAATTTGGATAAATGTTACTCTTGAACATAATATTCTCTACGTCCAGAAGAAACATTTTTTTTCTTGATTTTCAAAATTTAATGGCATTTTTTGATAGTCTAAAAATTTTTCTTTGGGCTTTGACATAAGTACATACAAAAAAATGAGCTTCGTCTGCGCATAAAAAATATGCCCAAGGACAACATATCCAAATTTGAGCTTTGATGCAAAACTCAATAAAAAAAAAAAGAAGAAAAAAAGGTAAATCGTAAGCGTAGTTTTGAGCTGAAAACTTGTGAAAATGGTCATTTAGGGTGCCAAAACGCAAATCTGATACACGTATGTCAAATAAATTGCCTATATTTTGCCTACATTCAACATTTTCACGCAGTTTTTCCAAACGTCGGGGTTGAATTCGTAGTAAAGGTAGACTACACCATTAAAAACGTTTAAACCGAGCAAAATGTTTTCTCATTAAAAAACAATCCCCAACCTTAACATATAATAAATTAGGTAATCTATACATAGTCTATGCAAATTTACGTTTTTCTCTATAAAGTCAACAAAAAACCGCATTAAAAGAGAAAAAACGACAAAAGAAAGTTAGACTTAAAAGAAAATATTAAAAATATTTTATGAAAATAATTTGAAAACCGAAAGAAATGTCAACATTTTGTACATTGCCGTACGCAATTCATACAAAAAACCAAGACAATTCTCTTCGATTAACAAATCAATTACGTACAGATAATAATAAGGCACATATTTGAAGATAATTTATGGAAACGAATTCGATTTATTTTCTGAAAAATATCACGATGAAAAATAAAATACACACATAAGAAGGAATCATAGATGAACATATCGCCAATTTTTAATTTAAACTAAAAAAAAAAAAAACAGTCCCGTATTAAGAAAAATTCTTTCACCAGTTTCAATCACTGCCGAAGGGAATATACATAATATACTGTCTAAAACATCAAAATAATGATGCAAATCTGCGATAAGTATATTTTCACCGCTTAACGATGGAAACTATCAAAATCTTGCCAAAAACAATATTCAAAAAAAATAAATAAATAAACAGTAAATCCTAACTTATGGAACAAATTAAAACAGTAAAAACGTGGCAAAAGCACTTGCGAAAAATGAAAGAAAGACTGAATTCATATTCTGTCTTTGTTATGGAGTTAAAAAAGGTTCGCTATATTTGGCAGTCTGTGATGTTTTTTTTTTAATGAATTTACTCTAACATTTACCTACAGAAATGGTAGTAGCTACAAAATAAATTTCGAAAATCATTTTCAATCCGTCGAAAAAAGTAGAAACTAATAGAGACGAAAGACAACTTTTGTAATTATGTATAATGAGTAGCTTTTATACATGGACTTGACGAACCTGACAGAGCAGGGTGTTTTTGAAATCAACTTATCATGGAATAAAAATCGGGAAGTCCTATGTTCATTTTACAAATATTTTGAAAAATCTAATAGGTGTTCCATCGAAAACTTGCTAAACGTACCATGAAAATACAAAAATGTGTTTTCAGTACTTCACAAAATTTCGGGCTAGTATCAGTTGAAAATCATTTAATCGCAATGTTTCCAAATCGAGAGCACACGAGTATATGAAAGCTTACCAACTAGTTCAACCAGTTAATTTGTGGATGAAATTAATGAATGCATGAGAAGCACGATGGATTAGGCTTGTTTTTTTTTCTACTGCATTTTCGATTTTACTTTTCAGTGATGCAATTGAGCGACTGATTTTGAAGTGCATCTAATCTCTTTTAAAGCTCTCATGAAAACACAAAAGCTGAATAATATTTTATCGTAAGACATTCCATATGCCTACTTAACCTTCATATATTTTTTTTTTTTTTTAAATAAACTTTCCAACGAGTCTTTGTTGAAAAAATTATCGCTTTATACGCATCCATAGACGTATCAAGTCACGAAGACGTCAAAATTGGTTAGGGTATGTCAACTTCGAGAAAAAAAGTGACAGAGACAGAGAAAGTATTACGTTGAAATGCACGTTCGCTTAAATCCACAATTAAAAATAACACGATTATAATTATAGAAGAAAAAAAAGTGAACAAAAAATACTGTGAGAGCCACGATTCTAATTTGCATTTGATTTTTTTTACTTCCTCGTCCAATCGATGCGGTTTTCATTTGTATTTTACACTTCGAAGAATGTCAAAAATAAATTGGAAAAAAAAATAATACAGACAAAAAAGCATGCAGAACGTATGAAGAAGGTACTCACTCTAAGCGTTGAAGGATGTGAGGAATAATCAACCGGTTCACAGCGTAAACTATATCGACCAGTTAACCAGCCAGACATGCTAAGCTGCAAATTAAAAATCAGTACATAAGCTACCGCCACCTAACATTTGGGGGTCTTTTAAAAACGGAAAAAAAAAAAAAAAAAAAGTAAAAAGCTTCCTTCTGTTCGTTCAAAGAAGAAAAATGAAAATATTAAAAATATTTAATACAACAAATTTTAGCCTTATAGAAACTAAAAAGGTGAGGGCTGATTTACTTGTTAAAAACAAAACAGAAATTGTTACTTATGGTTAAAAGATTAAAAATGTCTAGTTTAGGTCAATACAAAGCAGAATAATAAATATTTATTTACAGTTTTTCCCTTTTTTTTTTCACCGACTCGTTCGTAATCTTCGGCGGTGTTTATTATAACCATAAGCATTAACAACTTCTGGAGAGGAAAGGGAGGAAGAAAAGCAATTATAATGCATTCGACGAACACACAAAATATAAACATGTAAAGTAAGCTTATATCGATATAAAGTTGTGAATTGAGTATAATTTTTCCTCATAGACTACAAGCGATTGATTATGATTCGCCCTTAGCTAAAGATAATGACTTTTAATTATTTTTTTGAAGTTAAAACACTTTTTTAACGGCACGAAGACCCCAAAAACCAAAGCAAAGCTGCAAAGTGTTTGGAATATGCACAGGTATAATGAAAAAAAAAATTTACGATGTTCTGACGGGAACATCGGCAGCAATTTTTTATAAACGAGTAAAGATAAAAAAATTTACATTTAACAATTAGTACAGTGCAGATCTAGATGTTTCGAACAGAAAAAAAATCCAGAAAAAAAATGTTTGCGTAGAACATCAGAGACCATCTCCAGAATCACCCTTAAAAAGTATCCGCTGCAACTCCGCCGAAAGAGGTCAAATGTGACCACATTTTTGATTTTTGACGTGAATTATGTCTCAGGGCTAAAGACAATCCAAAGTAATTTTGAGGATTGAGCGTTACACTGGATGTCACAACGATGACGCGCCATCATGTGCTGGTTGGTCACAAATATATCCCAAAATTTAGTTTCACCTCGCCAATATACATTTTCTGAAAAAATGCTTCGCACAAAACATATTCTCAATCAGATTATCTACACAACTTTTGTACTAAGATTTTTTTTATTCTTCACAGGAGCAGAGATGGAGAGCGCCGTAGATAGCCAATTTTTTTATTAGTAAAAGTTTCTCGTAATAAGAATTTGAAGATAGTATATGCCCCACCCACCCAAACAAACAAACAAAACATCTATTTTTGGAGCTCTCTATTTGTGCTTCTCTAGTAAACAGAGCAAAAAAAGGCTTAATACTTACTAAAGTTGTAGATGATTTGATGGAGAATATTTTTTGTATGATGCATTTTTTCAGAAAATGTACCCACGTTATTACTAAAAAACCAAAAATGTGGCTATATTTGACCCCCTTCTGAATGACGGTGGGGGTTGCAGCAGATGGATTTTCGGGAAATTTCAAAGGGTAATTCTGCAGATGGTTCCTCGATCCAAAAAATTTTTCTTCCGGATTTTTTACATTTATATGGCAATTTTTCATCCATTTCCCTGGACTAAATGGAATATTTCATCAACAGAGATCAGTTTTTAATTTAGGACACTTCTTTGGGTATGATATTGATAGCTACCTCATACAGAGTTACAGTATATTTACTTCTCTTTGTTCTTTTATGTTGTTTTACACACACCGATAAAACCTATGGATACTAATATCAATGTAAAACCTTCAATTTATCTAAAGTATTTACAATACCTCCTGCATCATAGAATCTGCATTTCTGAAAACTTATTTGTGAAAACTATACCGAACATTTTCCTTTTTTCACAATATATGTACATACATAATTATTTTACTTTGAATTATATTTTCCTGCAAGAAAGATTTTTGATTTACGAGTAATTAAAAGTGTAGGATTTTAAAGCAAAACCCAAAAGTCTTGAAATGTAAATGTCTTGAGGAGCCATGTTACCAAACAAGCTCTAATTTAATCGGTGATAAAATCCTTTCGCAAGGCATACAATTATCGTACACTCATTCAATAATACGACTTATATTCGATTCTGTCTGTTATTCAATTATGTTCAAGTTTATCCATTTTCCCGCCAAATTACACCATCGATGTACAGTTTTTGGTAATAATCAATTCCAAAAGTTCAAAAATGACCCGCTAAGTGAAAACAAATGAAGGGCTTCGAAGCATAAAGATACTATGTGGCATTTTTAACAGAATGGAGATACGTGTACATAAAATGATAGAAGCTTACATTGGTAAGAAACAGTGTTTGTACTCCAAAATATCACTTAAATCCCTTGGCTTAAGTGCTTGAAATTAGATGACAAGTAAAAGAAAATCAAAATGCTGGTGATGACAGAAAAAGTAAATTAACCTGTAATTATAATCGCTATTTTTCAACTTTCATGTAAATGAAACCCAATGTAATCAATGTAAAAAAAAATACTGCGTTGCTAATTAGCTAATTATTTTTACGAGCTTCAAAAATGTCTTCGCTAAAATAACGATAATTACCAAATAATTCTTAATTGCGTGCGTTTGTCACATTTTTGAGAATAGAAACCAACATTTGTGATATTACATTAGCCCATAATTTCAAAATTATAATTAAATACAGAGAAAATTACGAACGGGCAATTTTATGACTCTGTATTAATAGAATATTAATTATTTTAGCTAAGGTATTTTCAAACAAAAAAAAAAAAAATGGACACGATTATAAAGAATTCGCGGAATTAATTTCCATTTTATTTAATACTCAAGTGTAGCATCTGATTTTAATACCTTATCACTAAGTAGAATATTGATAATAATACATGAAAAGACCCAAAGTTTAAGAGGAATGATGGACAAAAAAGGTAACTGGCCTAATTCTAGCTAATAAATAATACACGAAACAATCAACAAAGTTTCAAGCACTACGGATAAATTCCAAAGAATTTCCAGCGAAACGCCATCTTTTCGACTATTTTTTTGGTTCCTTTGTTTTTCTTGCGAGTACATTTTTTTCATATTTTCCACGCAAACTCAAAAATTGGAATCTCCGCAAATTTTAAAGCCTTATGTTTTTTTTTTAAATGAAACTTTTCATTCGGTTTAATAGCTATAGCTGGAAATACGAGTAATAAGCACTAGGAGGCAGAGTACAGTTCATGATGAGGGTCAAAAAGCAATTAAGTTTCTTTCCCCAGAAGGACCTGGGACCAAAATACAAGTAAGGTTCATCTATTAAATCAATTTTGAATTCTTTAGGTAGTATATTAAATTTTTCCACTCTTGACACACAAGATAAAAATCTTCCTTCAAATTCTACAGGTCACTGTCCTCCAAATATTAAACAAGTAGTAAGAGCCACTAAAATCTAAGATGAAAAAAAAAAAAAATGCGAAAAGTATACTCTAAGGAATACAAAAAACCACTGCCATATAATTTAAACGGGCTACTGGTAACCACATAAACAAATTCATAACTGTCGAATAAAAAATTCTTGTCATTTTGAAGATCGAGTACTGCATACTGCGTACGTTTAGACGCGTACCTTCCCAGCTAATTGAATTCATTTGATATTCGATACAATAAAACAACAGGTACATAAAAATGTTTATGACAGCCAGCCAAAAAGAATTTTCAGTACACGATAATGGGCGAGAGACAATCATTAAACATAAGAGATTCTCAAAACGGAGATCGTAGGGACAATATTTGGAGGATAGTTTTTCAATAAGTTAAATAACTATTATTTTCTTTCTTCATCGTTTTTCATTATTATTAAGTTTATTGTGATTGTAAGATTATTCTTCCATGATCACAGTACACGACTTGAAAGGTTCAACTGATTTGTTCTTTGCTCTCATCACAATAATAATATTCACAAACGAATTTACTCACAAAACCATTTATACGTTCTTTCCAGCTTATTATGGGGAAGCTATAAGGCGAAACTATCAAACAATGGAATACGTATTATACTGCATAGTACTTGAAATGTACAATAAGAAGCAATAGATGGGTAGGTATAAATATACAATATAATATTCAAAGGGTGGAAAATTAAAATGCAACTAAAATTAGAATCTACAAAAGCGTACCAAATGAGCAATAAAAGCTTTCTAACTACTATTTAGTAGCAGCGAGTGTAGAAGCTTATTTTTTTCCAATTAAAAAAAATCAAAATTATAATTTGATCAATTCGTTAGAATTTAAAGAAACGAAGCGGCAGTCTAACATTTTGAAAGACAAAATATTATAAATTTTGCTCATTATAACCGACACCGTAAGGAAGTTTTTGTCTGATTATATTAAGGTTTTAATTCTCAAAAAAAAATTTATATTTACTTCTTTTTTTTACTGCTTCAGATCAGCGCTGTATGCTAAAAGCAAATCGAATATTTTGAAATCACTTCAAGTGATTTCTCGCACGTAATTATCGTACCTAATCACTCTTTTTTTCAGTGCTCTCAAAGTCGAATAACTTTATCGAGTCACTTTGATATACGCGTAACAAATAAATCAAAACGCATACGATGATATGCTACTAGTATTATGAGTATAAAACCGAAACCTCATAAAATAACTACAATGAAATCATTTAAAAATATGAAACATGAGCTCTCGATGAGTTGTTCTCAACAATGAACGCATGATACGACACCGATAACTAACTATGTACTTTCAACAGATACCATTTGGCTTGTAAAAATTTTCAAATAAAATTTCGTACTTACGAAGGAGAAATGCAATCATATAAATCAGCATCAACTCGAGTGATCAGTAGTTTTATTTTTTTTTACGAATCTATCGGCAACTATAATTCGTGAAACGAATGAAAAAGAACCAAAATACTTTTTGCCAAACTGCAGGATTGGCTCATATTTTTTAGATAATTTTCAGGAGCATTATAGTTCGGAAAATACGTCAATTCGATTTCGAACTAGATTTTAGCTGCAGCTGCGGGTATTTAGTAATGAAGTTCTTCAGGGTGGGAATAAGCATGAAAAAAATCCTGACAACAAAGAAATTCGACGAAGTTGGTAATGAGAAGACTGAGTAAAAATTAAAAATATATAAAATAAGCAGAAAGAAATCTAACAAGAAGCAACTGACGTATATGTGTAGTTCGAATTAATAAACAAAATAGAAAAATTTGTTCATAAACTGTACTGCAAATTCCCACAAAAAAAGAACGAGAAATCTACAGCAGATGAATCGAGTAGAGGATAAACTAATTTTTTTCTTCTCTTCATATAGGTACTTATTTTATAACAAGTTTTTAGTAATATTTCGGATACTGGAAATTTTTACCTAAACCTATACTTAAGCAAAGTGTTTTCCATTGGAAGTTTCCCAAAATTTGCAAACATTATGATATATTTTCTACTAAGTATATGAGTTTAACTCATCATTCACTATCAGAACAAATCACAATATTGATACTACGACGAAACTAAATCCGCAGAGATTAGATGCAGAAAAAATGAGTAGGTAGCTAGATAGGTAGTAGGTACTTAATTAGAAATAGACTCTAACAAAAATATAAGTGCTATATTTTGGCATTCTCAAAAAAATTTTGAGCAAAATATCAGAAAACAAGTCTTTCTTCAATTTTTCGTGTTTCACTGAGTAAGTGTGAATCTAAAAGTAATCTCAAATTGAATTAGGTAATTCCAAATAAATCACCGACCCAAGCAGACTATTGTTAAATTTCAGATTACGGCTAACAGCCATGAATATCTCAGAAAATTTTAGAACTCAACACTGACAATGAGAATTAAGATTTTAACTTCCTCTCACAAAATTATTACCTATCGTCCGAGTATATTAATTTGAGAAGGAGAAAAAAATCTTCCGTTAGATTTCGAATCTATCAAAGAGGTTCATTTACTGCTACGAGGCCATTTATCAGTTCAGTAAATCAGGTAAAAAGTAATAATGAAGAAAGACATTTTTTCCCCGAAAAGATTAAACTGTGGCTACTGTCAAAAACAATATGATCAAACAGACTGCTGAGGAAAATAGTGCGTAATTATGGGTGAGTGAGAAAAAAATTCTCATCACCAAATAGATCCTGCATAATATAATTGTCTACATTTTAAAACAATACTTATCGCAAAACCGTAATAGAAATGTAACGGAAGAAATTAAGTGTACAAATGGGCAGAAAAATAAGAAAATATTCAGGCAAAAATTTCAAGAAAATTTTCCCATCATTCCAGAAACCAAACAAGCAATAATGATGTCTGAATAACCAAAAACAAAAATAATTGTACATTATGCATTTTCAGTCGACGAACGAAAATAGATTTATCCAAGATAATCGATAGAATTAACCCGTCTTTCATATTATATAAATCGAATTCAGCCACAAATATTTAGTCTCGGTCCAACCACAGCTATACGTAAATTATAATAAAGAGGGGGGAAAACAACAGAGAAACGTTAAAATAGATTCTCGCTCAAAATTTGCAAGAGCCCACGTCAACTACGTCGATGTAAACGACCTTAATTTATAATTTTATCGTCTAGATACGATTTCTGTATCCACTACGAAAAAATAATGTAACGTAACGTCTGTATCGACAGGCGGAGGCTGGTTTTGGCAAACTCTACCAAAATTTCGAATAAAAAGTTTTTCACTTATTGGCGACACAATTAACACAATTAACACCCATGTTTTTCACAGATATGGAAAAGTAAAATTTCTCATTTTCATCCTGATTTTTTACCAAAAAACAGAAGGACTTTTGATTTCAAATATGTGCCGTGAGTAATATATAACTCACTCTTTTGGCTGAGGGCGAATCTGTATAATCGACCGGCTGACACTTTAAATTATACTCATACAACCAACCTGACATTAAACACTGAAAGAAAATGCAAAACTTTAATTAAAATATGCGATCAATACAATTATCTTTATAGCGTTGAAAAAAATATTCGAACTATAAAGCGATATAGGTAGTGTTGAAGAAATTATCACATCTTCTCCTTGGGGTTTACTAATTTCTTTGCAAATCACACACCAATTTACGAATGTTCAAATTATGTGATAGAAATTCAAAAAAAAAAAAGAAAGTAGAATACATAACTGGCTCTTTGAGTGGGAAATGTAATCTAAGAGGCAAATTTAGTAGACAATCCAAAGTATTTTTTACATCCTAATTGCCGATAAACACAACTTCACACGAAGATCCTGTCATGAACGAAAGATCAACAGATGAGTAAGTACATACATTTGTTGTGAAAACAATATTTAATAATTCATTTGAAAAAATATTCTTCGACTCCACCAAACAGTGTCTTAATTTTTGTGGATTGGATACCTCACAATTAACCTTCTTTCGAAAAATTCATAACTGTAGGCGTCTTCTATAGCCAAAAATTAGAGCATTCGTTTAGCAACTCGACATCCATTTAAATTATACTCGTTCATGGTCGAATTCTTAGAGAAGGTTTTATCTATAGATGACTACTGATTTAAAATAAAAAACTGACCGTATTTCATAGGTTAGTCATATAATACAATACACTCTGAGTAATACTAAATGACAGTCTGCTAGCTGAACGTTGGTTAATAGAATATTCTCAAAAGAAATTTTCGTTATCACATACAATCAAGTGAAATTTAAATTCAATAAAACATGAAAAAACACTAAAAATTTTTGAAAAGCGTAGGTATTACGACTTATGTGTAGGTCAAACACGACATTTAGAAAATTAAAAAATAAACTTTTACAGGTACTTAACGAAGATTGAAGCCGCAAATAGACTAGAAAAATCAATTTTACCTTCAATTACTGTACAAGTTATTCACCTGTCCCAGAATGCAAAATAATAACATGAAATGAAAATATTCTTTCCACTACCTGCATCTATGAATACCTCAACACCTACACTTTATTATGGTTTTCTAGTCCATGTGTAGAAAATATTTGGCATTCTCAAGTAAAATAAGCTCAAGTAGGGATGTTTCTTAGCTCTACACTTGAACAATAAAATAAAACACGAATACTTAGATATCAAGAATCAAAAAACCCAACCACTTCAGAATTTTTCATTATTATTTTTCCATATCTTCCTTGATTTTTTTGTTTGAAAAGCAAAAAAAAAATAATAATACTTTCATATATGTACATAAACAAACCACTGAAACTGCACTATACTACACTCATTTCCACAAAATCGGTAACCTCGTCTATACGTTCGCTCAATTCTTTCCTATCTCTGAATGAAACCTCAGGACATACTTAACATTTCGCACGTAGTTCTTCTGTTAAACCACATCCGACCATAACCTATACTTCACCGTAATTTACATTTTACGTAACATTATAATGCAATATTTACGTTTTTTTAAGCTCGTATTAAACGAAACTACAGCAGGAATATCGCTAACCATCTATATCACCTCACCTAGGTATTATAAAATTCGCCGAACTATCGACCAGCAAAAAATCACATTTTTTAGTAACCCCATACCGCTTCTATCGTTTGAATTATTTAATTAATCGCCAGAAAAATCAGCCTACCTATAAGATAATTAATATTCGTACCTACATTCAAGGTACCAACCTACTTGCAGAGAAGGGGGCACTTATTTGGCAAATCGAAGGTCTATAGCATACAGTTTCTATTTCAGGTCGTCCATTCTGTATGGCGAATAGGTACATAGACACTGCAGCAGAGAATCTTTCAACTTCTGTTTAGTTAGGTACTAAATTTTTTTTTTTCAAATACTTTTTTTTTCTCAATTTTCAAAATTTATTCTCGTTACCTCGTAAAAAAGCCACGAGCTGAAGATCACTTGGAACAAGTTGTAAATAATAAGCGTACGCCGCAGTTCGAATGGTTTCCGATTGGCCATTAGTTTCGGCCCTAACACTTTCACAATATACACGTAAGATAAACATATCATAAGCGTCGGCAGCGGACTACTCATTAGGAACCAGCCTTTTGTTCTAGGATCTGTAAAATCGCAAAAAAAAAAAATACCACATTAAAAAACATATTAGATTACGTCAGTTTCACTTCTTTTCTCTCACATTTTTGTATCCAGGTACTATAATACGGACACACACGAAATTTCGTAACCGATACATTAATATGACACTCATTTTTCCACCTCTATCCGTATAATTATGTGTATTTTCCAACAACCAATATCAAAAGATCTGAACGTGACTGTGTCAATAATACGTCAAATTATGATGGCGCATCTCACCCGGGTCTGCAGAAGCGGGGGTGTAGCCAAAGGGGCCAGGGAGGGCTCAGCCTCCCTGGCATTCTCGTTCGCTCCCCCTAGCTAAATTTGCCCCCCTGGTACAAATTTTTGGTGGAGTACTCTTAGAACACCTCCCTCCCCCTCCTATACTTCGAAAATAAATGGTAATTAAGGGGCTTGAAAATTAACTGCCCCCCTCCCCCCAAGAATCGTATTTCCCACCGCTATCAGAACACTCTGGCTACATCCCTGTCCAGAAGCATATGGTTACGGTCAAAAAGTTTGTGAACTGCGAAAATTTACTTTCGAGATAGCTAATTGATAAAGACATTGGGTGTTCCTGACAAAGGATTCAAAAGTTTATAAAATTTTCAAATACAAAAGACTCCAAAACAAGTTTCGTATCTCACTACGACATTTTCAGGGGAGCTGTGATTCCCCAAGGCTTACGAAGAGTGACCCCCTTCTGTCCCTCAGTGCGCGAGAAAAATTTTTGGTATTCGATCATCTTTAAAATTATTTTCTAAATTAAAAATAAAATTGACCCCACCCCTCCAAATCGTCAACGAAGAGTTGCTCCTCAACATTGCGCTTTCACGGCACCCTGACATTTTTATAGGAAAACTTCAAAAGTGTTAAAGTACACAATTATGAAAGAATGATTGTTTTCTTTAAATTAACATGTTTGTAATTTTCCAAATATTATCCGTTCAAAAATACCACCTTCAACGATTTTTTCATTAGTTCCATTATAATTTTGGATCATTTGGTACAGCGCGATCTTAATATAGTAAGTCCATGGAGTGATGATCTGCTGCAAATAAACTTTTCAAAATGCTTAAAAATTAATTTTTCCAGAGAAAAGAAAGCTATCTTACAAAATAAAAAATGTGGAATTACGTTATGTTAGTTTTTGTAAGGGACTTGGCAGGTTATTTGAAACTCAAAATTATTATTCAACATGCACATTGATTCGTAACATTGAAATGTAAAAAGCGTAAAAAATAAATGGAATTTATTAAAGAAATTTTGAAACTTATAAAATTCTCGGCAACTGAATTAAAATCAAAGAATTTTTTTCAAGTCAAGAAGTTACAGTAACTAATATACTATACACGGATCGGTTAAGTATTTCATGATAAGAAAAAATATAAGTACATCATTATAAAACGCAAAAAAAAAAAATAGGGCTAATCAACAGCTACTACATAGTATTGAAAATAATCTGAAAAGCTTGGAAAAGCTCGACCGCCAAATAAAGAAAAAACATTTAACTTCACGAGGCCATCATAACAAAATATGATTACAGGCTATGCCTGGGTTTTTCTTCAAATACATTTTCATGGCTGCGAATTAGAAATTGAACATTATTGTTTTGGTCTAATTAAGTCTGAACAAGACTACTCGTATAATTCTTCAAAACACGAAAAACATGAATTTTTTTTTGACCGCGAAAATAAAAAATAAAAAAACACAATAATAGAAAAGCCAGTTTGTTGTAAGTATGAAAATTAAAAACAAAAATTAGGTAATTCGTTGCAATAATCCGATTGCGGTGAGAGAACTTTCTGGAAATTAGAACCAAATTCTTTTCAAAGCTTACGATTCATTTTTGCATTCGACGAAAATATTAGTACTTAAAAGTTGCGACTTTTCTTGATTTATTGAAAGGGGCTAATCATTTTTACACATACTAATAAAACGAAATTCGATAAAAAGCCTGCATTTTCAAAATAATTTTAAGAGTGTAAAAAACGAAAAAAACTGTAAGAGTTTGATATAAAAAAATCAAATTTTCGTCATTTCCTTCAAGACTAAGAACTAATTTAATTTTGTTGGGGAGTAGGAGATCAAGGACGATTTCAACTCTGAGAGCTACCTCTTCAGTTGGCTCCCTCCTCAAATTCGTACCTATATATGAAGGGGGCTATCCAAAAAGGGCCTAAGTGGCAATACAGTGTTTTGAGATATTAACGTTTGAAGTTTTCGTTTAGTTGTAAAATGATGAACGTGTGAGATGGAATCCAAAGAGGGTATGAGCGTGTTTGTCTAATCTATGGGCTAGACAATGAGCCATGTTTCGCCATTCTACAATCCATAGAAATGGATTTATGGCTATTTAGCTAAAACCCTACATAGGCCCTTTTTGCATATCCTTTTAAGAAAATCAATTTTGAACGGTTTCAAGAAAATTTGAAGAGTAGTTTTCAGTTTCCCATGATGAAAAATCATGAAATGCAGTCAGAAATTAAGTTTAGAATTCTACATAGGCCCTTTTTGCATATCTATCCAAAAAAATAATTTTGAAACAGTTTTACACGTATTTTAAGAGCAGTTTTGGGTTTCCCATTATGCAAATTCATAAAATACGACCCAAAATAGATTTTTAGCCATTTGGCTAAAACCCTACATGCCCTTTTTGCATATCCATGTGAATTCATCGACACAAAGTAATTTACAATGAAGTTTGATAGTATAAGATGTTGATTTTCATTCAAAACAGTGTAAATGGGAATGAAAGAAGGCTTTTATTAATAAATGAAAAACGCTGTAACTTCACGAATTTCCACAAGAATGCGCTGAGTGACAGCTGCTTATAACGAGGAAAGTTCATAGATAATGAATAGGTTGGATAGCCCCCTTCATATCTTCTTACTTTTGCGTCGTTCTCTATTTTGTTGAAAATTTCACTAACACCACTCATTCTGACTTCTCAATTACAAAAACTGTTTCAGTCCCACTCTAAATGAAAGTATCTGCGTTGATTATTTAGATTTAACTTTTTTTTTTTCAAGGATACATTCGAATTTTTTTTTTTACTAAAAGCGCTTTCAATCTCTCGAGCCTCCGTTATAATGTCAACCCAATTACCTAGAAAAAATAAATAATTGCTATTGTGGGCTCGATTTCGCCACTAAAACCGTTTAAATTTTCATCATGTGGGTATTACAGCTAGAAAACATTTCTAAGACAGGTACTCGCAATTTTTACAGAGGAAAATAGTAAGTGACTACATAAAATAAAATTTACATCTGGCATTAGAGATCGAAAGTTTCACAGGCATATTTCAAAATTGGTGAATTTTTGGTTCTTGTATAAGCTTGCAAACTAAAATAAAATAGAATAACTGTTGAAATGAAACCCGTCCAGATATTATACTGAACACAAAATCCCAAGTTCCCACTCGTTTACACTCGGCGAAACCTTCGTATTTGAATTATAGATGCAGTTTGATACCAATTAACTATTTTATTTCGTCGCAAAAAATATTAAGTAAATAAAATAATTCTACTCGCATGTAGAATTTGATCAAAGCCTCTGTAAAATTTTTTTAGGATACATTAATTTTACAACGATATAATATTATCTAATCATTATTTTAATCAAATGGAAAAATTATGAAACATTTTTTAAGGTCCCTCAACTAGGGGTGACTTCTTAGAACTCATTTGGTGACGATAGTGGCACATAGAAGTCATAAGAAAAAGTTCAACTTTCCATTCCTTATTGTTACAGTTTGATGAGTGAAATTTTCAAATATTCTTGAAAACCACACGGAAGAGCAAAAACTACGAGAACAAATACGAAGAGTATATTATTGAAAAATGCGGGTGTAATTCACAGCATAAACCCCAGGTGAGGGTTATAATCGCACAGGTTAAAATTTTTTCCTTAATTTCTGTTGGACTGACTGATATGTTCTATTGTTAAAGCCAAAGGGTGCTATGTCCATTTAGAAAAATTTTCAAGTGCTGAGAAAAGAAATGTTATAACACGCATTTCTCTGGTAGTGATACCACTCGAATCAACTTAGATCTCAAGAGAACTGATGAGCTGTTTTATCCGAGTTGACCAAAAGAATATTATCACCAAAATCGGGCGTCTTTTTGTTTTTTCATCATCATTAATAACTTTTCTGACGATGGACATCGTAGCGCCTTTCAACTCTAAGGCATTTATATCTAGCGTGCCAGGAAGTAACAATATAAAATCAAAAATCATACTTTTCAAGAGTTCTCTTTACGATGAAAAAATAGTGCTCTTTATGTAGCTGTTGATACTTTGAGAGTACTTCGTATTTTCAGGTTTTCATAAACGTGGATATATCATATATGAATAATATTTCAAAAAGCCATAATATACAGATCGGACTATTTTTTTGACCTTGAAAAATCTGTTTTAAAAAATACGATTTTTGACCAACTACTGTTCTACTTCTTGGCACGCTAGATACGAGTACATATATTGCAAATAGGTATCCCAAAACATATAATTGGTTGGCCAAAACATAAATTTCAATAAAACACCGAGTACCGATTTACTCATTTCTTTCGCGGTCGTAAAAACTTGCTTCAACTTTTTCGAATAATTTGAGTTTAAATCCAAATATTTTCGCAATTTATTTTAATTTCAACGTTCGTTTACTCAGAAACGTTACTCGAGTTACTGACGCACAGATTATCAATAATGGGGTAGACGTCGGTATTTCGGAAATGACCAAAGATTTATCTATTAATAAAGTTAGTATAGTTTAAGTTTTTTTATTTTATTCTCCATAATCGAAAACCGTTGGTTGTTTTTTTCTACTATAGGGCCAAAAAATTTTTTATTCTACAATTTCGAATGAAGATATTACATACCTACTCGAGTAAAATAAACCTGAAGGAAGTTAGATGTTTTAATTTTTATATACGAGTAATAGTAGAAAAATTATAAATATTCGCATGAAAATCGAACTTCAGCAGTTGAGACAAAATTATTGCCCGTGACATGTAAATTTAGCTATAAAATGGCGAGAAAGAAAATTACTTACCTCCATATTTGTCGAAAACACTTTGAAAATTATCGTATAATCTTAGAACACCGGTCATTGTGCAAGATGAGATCTATGAATTACTATCGATGGGTAACAATAATGCGTGTCCTCCTGATTACCTTCACCTATCTACTGCAACAATAACAAAAGAAAAACAAAAAAAAAAATATTTATGAATATACAAATATAACATCTTTTACAACAGTCATTATCGTACATAATACACGATGGTAATTTTTTTCACATTTTTTTTTTTTCAGCTACCAGCAGTCATAAAACGATAAATGCTGGCGCAAGAGATTGTAAAAATTTTATAAGACAATTATCTCTTCAAATTCTACGGATCTTTTAGGTATACGCGCACAGATATCCGGCTGCAGATCCGGAAGCATACGAGATTCTAATAGACGGCCGTAGTGACGTATGTGAATAATCTTTGATAGAATGGAAATGCAGATAAGAAGAAAAGTCGACATCAAACGATTTTCCTTAGCGTCGACTTAGAAACCCATTTAATGAATTCAAAAAAAAAAATAACAGGAACTAAATTTTTAACTAATCGAAAGTGAAACTGATACCTCAGATTGAAATTTTTGGCTGAAACTTTTAGATTAATTAGTGATGGAAGACAAAAAATATACCTACCTAACTACTAATTTCATAATAAAAACGCAAAAACATCGCCAAGGTCTAGTTTGATTTCCCACCCCTCGATTTTTAATTTGACTTCGGAAAAAATGCGCAATAAAAAAAAAATTGACCAGAAATTGGTACTCGTAGAAATATTACTCGTTACATGTTGGTAAAATTTTGAAAAAAAAAGGTCAATTAGCCACATTTTCGATCTCTTCAAGTTCAAAAAAAAAATTTTTCAACACGATACAACTCGTGTAAATTTTTATTTCCCAACACAGCAACACAAAATTGAAAAAAAAAATTCGTATGGTTTAGGTATAACTAGACAGTTTTTTTTTGTTTTATCATCAACATTAATTTGTCAATCTGATAGATCGATAAGTCTTTTTTCACTTTGAAGGTATTTTTGGCGAGGGGAAGGAGGAAAAGAATAATCACTCGGTAGCTTTTTCAGTGCTTATAGTTATTGACGATGGTTAGCTGCAGATATTATTTTCAGCGAAAACTTTTTTTATTTTGAGAAAGAATATTTCCTAATTATTACATGTTTTCGTTTTAATAAGAAAAAAAGCAAGAGGAAAAAATAAAAACAAGAAACATGAAATCATCGAAGAACAAAGAAAAACGTGAAACACAAGTACTGTACAGATACACAGCATGCTTCACAGAAATTTCAGATAGGTAATTAATAAATATTCAGTTCTATGGGTAAATTTGACAGAGGCCAAGTAAGGTAAATTTCAATTTTATGTAAAGCAAGAATTTTACAATTTTCAAATTGCAACAAAGTTTATGAGATTTTCTTATTTTAGAATAAAATTATTTGAATTTTCATGTGGAAATTTCAAAAAAAAAAAGTTGCGTTGTTTGTTGTAGGTCTTCTTTTTAGAAGCTAATTCTTCTAAAAGAGGTATAGCTTAGTTGCCGAACTAACAGTTGAAAATTTTTTATTTAATATCTAATGTGAGAATAAAAAACAAGCTCAAGTTTCAGTTGCACTGTTACAATTAATGTATTAACATGTTATGATATGAGGAAGATACTGATAGACTAAACAGTTTTAAATAATATTATTCCGTAGCTTATTTTCATTTGATCACCACAATTTCCTACCGGCAAAAAAAAAAAAGGAATATCAGGGCGTCGCGCATCGGCGTTATGCGCACGTTCCCACCGTTTTTCGTCCGTTTTTTCATCCGTTTTCGGCAAATTTCCGAATTTAGTCCCAGGTGAGTGAAAATAAATATGTTAACACATCAAAAAGCAGTACAACCCAATGGAAGTGTTTGGACGAGTAGTAAAATCAAAATCTCAAGCTCATTGTATCGTAGTCGACCAAAAAATTACTATGAAAAAAATGAATGAGAAGACTATACAGTAATAGATTTTCAAATTCACCTATAGTCCAATTTGTATTTATTATTAGTTCAAATGAAGATACGTCGTACTCAAACGTTTTATTATAAAACTCTCCCATCGGGGCTACAGAGTGAAACAGGTATTGTCAGCTTACTCTATTGTTTCATTATAAATCAGTATTTTATTTGAAAGTCGATGAATTACCTTCTTGGTAAAACTATGTCTGTTAGTGAATTGGCAATGCGGTGAATTTAGTCGATGAAATGTCAGTCTGTGAAAATGTCGGCACTCGAATTAAGCAACCAGAAACTAATATAATTTTCAATTCAAATATTAGAATTATTAATTAGAAACTATTCGAAGACTTTCTCAATTTGCAATTCAAATTAAGCCTTCTAAAAATTTTGAGAGAAAAAATGTACCTATACGGTGCCAATAATTATAATACATATATGTCTGCAGTCAATCTTAATTTCTAGTCGAAATATATAATTTTGGCTCGTTTTTTAATTTGCCGGAATTATTGATACATACGTATTTTTTTCCGAACTGACAAGTCAAAATGAATTACAGTACCATATGGTTTGCCTAGCCATATTCACAATGCCTGCCTGAACCGGTGGTCAAAATTGATAATAAATCGGAAGGTCATGATTGTCTAGCTATTATACATATTGCCAACCGGAAGATATAGTCCAAATGAAAAATTTAAGACGAAAAATCAACTCAAGAAATATTATATCACTTGATTGTCAAACAAAACGAATTCATAAAGAAGTAGCAGCGATCCTTTTGCATTATCAAAAAAATCAATGTTCGTAAATGAATGAATCATGCCCCATCGCCCAAAACTTTTAAAATAACATGCTATTACTAATGGATAAACAAGGTTTCACACAATTATCGTTCCTAATGTAGAATAAATACAAAATAGGCATTCAAAAAGGGCAACGAATAGTCTTGCTATACGAGCGCATAGACTTGGTGAGACATGATTTTATACCCTCTTCCCTGACTTGGTAAATTTTACCAAACATCCAAGAAAATCCTTATATTAGATTTTATCGGCTCAAGGCCATTATTTCGAAGAGATTTTAATTCAACTTTAGGGGTACTTTTTCATGCTAAAATGATACGTCGGTATCTAGTATTCTTAAAAAATTAAGCAGAAAAAAAAATCAATTTTTAGGATTTATGTAAACAGCAAGTTTTGAACTTGAACTAGCGATCTAAATCTAAGTAATCCGAATTATTATCACAAAACAAAGCACTTCTTCCCGCCGCGCCGTACAATATGTACTTAAAACTTTTATGTGCGTCATGAATAAGTACAAAGATGAAATTTTATCAGACAATATTAGGAGGCAGATACATACATAATGTTTTAATCAAGTATAACCAACAGACAGTAAATAATTTTAAGTTTCATATCAAACATACGTTATCACAAAATTCGATAGTAAAAAAAAATTTCAAGGTCTGTAGTCTATCTCTAAAATCAAGCCTTCAATTGGAATACTGAGCATGAAGAGAGTTCACTTTAGCACACAGTGAATAGGTCTGCAACTGAGGAAAACTTTCTTAGGATACTCCTTTTAATGGGTGCAAAATATTCAATGACCAAGAACGAAAAACTAAGGGGCAATTTTTGAAGTAATGTGTATTATTTCATTTAAAAATGCAGCTGTATTTCATGCTGCTAAAATGTTCTCTGTGGCTGAGGTATCAGAGCTCTTAGAATTTATCTTGGTAACTTATTGAAAAAACATAGTGGAGGAAATGACGATTTAGGGTTGATCCTATCATACATATAATTGATATTTGGGGCACTTGTGAGTCCCAAACAAACAATTCAGATTTGGGGTCAACAGAGTGGGGCATGTAAGAAAAACCATACATACACCTCATGGCCATGGAAGACCCACTAAAGGATCTGAAATTGTCAAAAAGGGCCTCGCAAGTATTATGATATAGCAATTTTGGGTCTCACGCGTGTCTAAAACATCTCTATGTATTTATTATCTATAACAGTGCATATCGCCATTCTATGCATTGCACATACTTCTCCTTTGACAAACTAGTAGTTCAAGGCTAAACTTCGAATGTGTTCTTCTCAAAAGTAGATTTTCTTGGAAATCCTCTCCTTGTTTTTCACTGTACTCACTTGGAAGTAAAACCAATTGGCTTAACCACATGGAAATATGACGTATTTTTCATAGTCTGGTGCTTCGTGTATCCTTGTGGGACGCAGAGTTACCAATGAGTTTAGCCATTAATTTTCTCTTTCATAATTTACAGAAATTCGACGAAGAGAGCTTCAGTCCAATGCATTCACCTGCATGAAAATTGTTATCACTTTATCATTCAAACAACGAAATATAATCATTGCCAGTATCCTCTAAATACTTTCAACAGTGGCCATTAATCGAAGCAAAACCACCTAAATCATAATTTATTTTCACAATGAATACCACTTTGAAGGTGATTCTATTCGAGTAGCCTACTACATTAATATCGAAGCGGATGACCTGTATTTGTAAATATTCGAATACTTCGGATTAATAGTATTATAAACAAACTCAGCAATGCTTAATAGCACGTACTTTCGAACAAATTTCAATAATACACAGACGGGTAAAGAATAGAGCTGCTCTCAAACTATAATTCCAATTTTTCACATGGATTACTTACTAAATCTATCCACAAAAATGACCTGAAAAAAAAACTAGGTTATCTGCAGATCACACATATGATGACACTATAAAATTCAATTCATTGTACGTACTTAATGATGCAGATCTATACTGTAACAATGAATACTCAAAGCATAAATCAAACTGACTCGTCATTCTTGAGAACTGTTTAATCCTACATCAATCCTACATCGAGGAATAGAATAAATGAGATTTTTAGAAGAATACTACTAAAATAATCGAACCAGAACACAATAATATACACTTTCCGTTTCAGCTGCAAACATATGAAACTATTCTGGTCGACTTTTCATTATTACTAGGATCCCCCGTTTAGAATCTATCGTAGGAGAAATATTATGTTGTTTTCATGAACCGACTAAAAGAAGAATTCAATAAAATTAAGAAAAAATACACACACTATTGGACAAATTTAGCGACCCACACATCATTAAAATAACATTTTAAACAGCAAAAATTAATAATATAAAATAAGATCGAAATTTAACATATCTTTCTCACATTATAATATGAAGTTAAATATATCTATATAGATGATGTTGTGGTCTTGAACCATCCTTAAATGGAATGACCTTAAACCATCCTTTTTGGAGATTGACTTTGCTGGTTTATTTAAATGAAAGAACACAGCTGCACTCTAGTAGCATACTGCATGAACTGCTGGAATGTAAATCTTTATACTCGTAAACAAATCTTACTATCTTCTCCAAACTTTCGCATCTCCGGACAGCATAAGGTATCATTTCTCATAAAAACCCAAAACCACTCGGGCTCCGGATGGCTAAGAGTCAGAAATAGTTTAAGACCACAACGCAATTAACGGATGGTTTAAAATGACAGTGCCAAACCAGACTGAAAGAAATTTCGAACCAAACATTTTTCAAAACATACTTGAAGTAAGCCTGACTACAATCATGGAATAAAATTAAGATTAAAACCGTTCATTCCTTGGCAGAGGCTTTTCGTATTCAAATAATTCAAATTAGAAAAAAGAAAAAACAGCATAGTTAGTGGAGAAAAAATTTTAAATTGTCAATTTTTGCAATTTTAAACGGTAAAAGAAAAAAAAGATGTACTTACTTGAATTTTATTAATGTCAAGGGCACAGTTATGAAGATGGCCAAAACTACGTTTGGAAAATGTAAATTGAGCAAAGTCTAAAAAGTACATTTGCCAAAGAAGAAAAACAGTAAGTACCAGACAAGTAACCAGTTACTCAAGCAGATTTGCAATTGTCATGAATTAATTATTATTAGGAGGTACGCAGAAAAATGTATCAGCTGCGACTTCTTATTTTAATCATTCCTTTTCGTCATATACGAGTATTCATCCCAAAACTACAACGTCTGCACTATATTCATATCTCATTAAAATGTGAAACAAAAAAATTCTCAAAGAAAAGAAGGCCACAGACTGCAAAATTCACATTTGTGCGGGCAAGTGAAATTATTTAATTTCCAGGAAATTCGCAAAATTAAGCTAGTCGTCGTCAGTGAAGCTTAAAAAACCTTCACAGGTCGAATCCCTTTTTTCCTACTTACTGCCACCATTTTGGTAAGGTGCAACAGCAGGAAGAAAATGAAAAGAAAGTTATTATGCTGCATGTTTTATTATGCGTCAAATTGATGACACCATAACAAAATATATTGAGAAATAAACCGGTACCTCAGGTTCCAATGCTAAAATACATTTTCCTTGATCATTTCCTATACAAAACCGAGTCATTCAACGAATTACGTAAATTACATCCGATTATTTACAGAGTAGATTAAAAAATTTCTGCATATTTCAGAATGCGTTTCTTCAACACTCCTCACTCCTAAAAAGTGAAGAAAAAAAAACACTAATTCAATTTATTTCATGAAAATTGGAAGCACCGCGACTATTAATTACTTATTCGTCCGATTTATCGCCTTACCAACAAAGTTTATAACTTTTCTTCTCTCACCTTGACAAATGAAATTATTGGAATGTAAAATACCTAATTTAATATTAATTGAGGCGTTGAAATCTTCGATTATATGAATTACTCGTATAAAAGCGCCTGGTATTCGTATCGATAAAGGAACATACATATGTATTCATTATTTGTTACAAAATATGTACATATGCCGACTTTTAGATCGTCATTTGTATATTTATGAAGAAAATGCGACCTTCCAAGATGAATACATATATGCAACAAACACTTTAAAGCATGACCCAAAGCTACATTCAGTGGCTCAGATAATATGTGAAAGCTTGCACGTTCGAGCAACTGACTTCATAATATTAATAAATATACAACAACAGATCATCAGCAAAGAAAAGATTAGGGACTTGAGAGTTGATACCTGAGCATTGCGCAGAGGAATAATTCTTAGTCATCAAAATATAAAATATTAGAAGCTTGAGTCATGGTTATGCTGCAATTTTGCACCTCTTTATTACGAACAATATATTATACGAATCATAATATAAACAATTATTTTAGTCCCAACCAACCACAATTCACTAGAAAATACCTGTAGTAAAAATAAGTAAATCTTTCTTTTCCTCAAACCATCTACCTCTATTCTAGAACACTTGAAAATTATACTTAGCATGTTCATTTGCATTTTTCAACAAAACAACATGAAATACAAGTAGGTACGAGTATAAAATCCTTCAAATAAAGATACATAATTATAGAAACGAAAAATACTCAAAGATTAAGATGAAACTTGAAATGCTCTTGCGATGCTGTTTTTTTTTTTTATTCCTACAATTCCCTTACAGCAGAGTTAAGTAATTGAAATATGAGTTCTTTTGAAAACTAAAAAATAATACTATGATGTGTTATCAGCAAATCATACAAGTCAGGTAATTCATTAAATGCCAGAGTATGTCAGGCAGAACATTAAAAATTGTTATTTTTGCTGATACCCCAGGTAACCGTTCAGCAGACAAAACCAAGGAAAAGTGCATTATTTAAACCAAGGAAAAAGGCATTATTTATCACTTTTTTTTCTCGAAAATTGAGTTTTTCGAGTGTTTTAATTATTGTAGGTATGTACGCGTACATCGAGCTCTACTTGAAGTAAAAACATTATACATGTCCCAAAATGCAACCATCGCTGAGAAAATAAGACTTCAAAATTGAGGTACTATGCAATGAAACGGATAAGTCCATTCATGTAATAACTGCAATAACTACGTCAACGTGTAATTTGTGTAAACATGCCCTACCGTTTAAAATTCATTCTTATAAACGATATAAACTGTACCCAAAACTCATCACAGCTTTTCATCTTCAACTTATATTTACAAACTTTGATTAGTGGTAACTTACGGAAGAGCAAAAAATAACGTAGGATAAGGTGAAATTCGATCTTTAGGTTCACTCACTTCGTATTAATCGTTAATTTAAATAAATTCAGCAGAATGAAATTAAACCTAGGTACTTTATACGAATACAAAAAGTCACCAAAAACCCTATCGAAATAGTTGACCATGAATTTGACTTCTATAAAGATCATATTCAGGAACTTGGATCATTTTTCTCTATCTCTCCAAATAGACGGCAAGGCTACAAACATCACACACATTCATATAACATCAGTCCGAAGTCTACTAATCTTGCATCAATCTCGAGAATTTGAAGAAAAAAAATCTAGCAGGATCTTGTAGATTTTTTGCATTGATTTTCGCATACGTACTGAATAACATTCCCACGTAACCAAAAAATAAAAAACCAATAGCAAAAATTGACAATTTGAAAATGTTGAGAAAAAACAAATTGTTCAACTAGAAAGACGTTGGACTTGGGTAAACATCCTCGAGAAATCCTCTGAAGCTTGAATTTCCTTGGAAATGCAAATTTATGATTTGTGCGCATGTGTTTTTAGTCGCTTACGAGGAATGTCGACCATAAATCGGTCCTATGTGTAAATGCGGAAGACTTGCGACTACCAAAATGAACTTTTTTTCGCTCATAATATGTGATTTTTTTTTCTCAACAAACCTAGGTACGCTTTGATTTTACTTTTGGTATTTCTGGCCACCAACATGAATGAATAACAAACATTTGAAAATTTCAAATCAAGTATAAAATTGTATAGCTATAGTACGAAAAATATTATTTTAAGAATTAAATACATAGGTAATTTCATTCCACACACGTAAAATAAAATTATCAACGTATTATTTTTATGAAAGAACAATAGTTTCGCGCGTACCTATCAACAGAAGCCAGATGATACGCATGAACGTTCATTATATTTTGTAACAGATATTAGGAATTTACCTGCTATTCTCTCTGTCCTTCTGTATCGACTGACAAAAAAAATCACTCGTTTACGAAGTTCATTTACTCATTGTACGAGTACCCATTTTGTAGAGACGAATAACTATATGGGTGGCGGAGGAGAAAGGATATACAACGAAACGATCAGAAAACGCTGAAAAATTTCAACCAACTTGAGTCCAGAGCTGCTAAGAGCCCCGATTGGGGCAGGCACAAATGCAAAATTTGACCCTTTGCAGGAGAAGGGGACGAATAAACTAAATAATTAGAGAGAGGCCCCTACAGCGAGATATTTTTTTGGTTGGTCATTTTCTTTGACTAACATATACACGGATGAAATTGACGATACAAAAGCTATACCTTCAATTCAATTATGTGCCGAAGTTGTAATGAGGCCGCCAGAGTATCGGTTTTTTGTCGTGAAAACGCACCGAAAAATTAAGCTCTGATCATTAACAAGTACATTTTTGACGCAAAACCATTACCTAAACAAATAACGCAAATTCACACGTATTATTCTGCTGCACGAATTGCTAAAAAGAAAAAAAATTGAAAACAATATTCAGCGTAGCCCAAGCAGCTCTTCGTCAGCTTTTATTTGACAGCTATTGTTACAAACATTCCAAATAATTTTCGCAACAATCAGCAAAATCAAAGACACACTTTTTAGGATAGGTTTTTACAGCTTCAGTACCTAACACCATAAATAACTATCCAAGCCGGCACTGAAATGATGAAATTAATGCTTCATCATTTTTCAATTGGAGGCAACACTGTACCCACAGACAGGAAAATGAACAAACATTGTCTATAAATCCTACTCAAGACCTATGATATGTAAATACTTATGTATGAATTTCTTTTCTTTCAACTAAAATGAAATTATCAAACATAAGTATATTTTGATAGCGACAACTTAATTGATGATAAATTACGATTCACCAGAGACACCCAGAGCACCTTATCGATGGTTGCATTTGGGCATAAAATATTGCTACAGTGATTAGGGCTTGATGTATAATATATACGATTGAACCTTTGAGGAATTCAATTTGTGAAAAAAGTGGACTTATCCGCTTTTTGCAAATCACTGTTCAAAGACGTATCAATATTGCGGATTCATTTTCGAAATACACGTACATAGGTGAATAATTACTTCGATGCAAGAAAAGTATCTGAATAATATGTAGAAATACCTATATTACGTCAATTGTGTCGCATCTACTCGTAAAGGTATAGTAAAATAAAAACATCTTCGAAAAGCAGTCAAACGAAAGCACACAAGAAACCATAAACAAGCGACTGCTTTAACGATTTACGGAAGTAATTAAGCTATCAGTATCATCGTCTTTGTAGAGGTGGCAGATGCTTCGAGCTTTAACCCTCTTTAAAACAGTCGATTCTTGAAATAAATAAAACAACACGTGGGACACTCAATGTTGAAACTCCAAAGAAAAGTCGTCGAACTTTTTTCTCATACCCTTCCCTTTACAAGGAAGCCAAAGTGAACATAGATTTTTTCATTTAAAATGAAAACTGGAATAATATCCAACACTATGACCTCAACATCTACGAGTGTCATCCAAAAATAAGTCTCGCAGAAGCTGAGTATGTTTGAGGGTTGGCTGGTAAAATACTGGAGCTATGTTAAATAGCCTTTATTATGTCACAAATACTGTCAACATAATATCAAGTACCAATCTACACACGAAACCCTATAAGAAAGAATTTATAGTCTGTTCAAGTCAAGAGTTCTATGACGTCACGCAATGCTTCAACGATCAATGAGAAGAAAGTATTTTTGATTTCAACCGTGTTTCAACCAATCGCTTTCTTCAGATTCGTGTGAGGTCATGGAACTCTTAACTTGAACAGACTATAACAGTACAAAACATATACTATACTATTGTTTTCACCAAGCTTGAAAACGAATTCTAAAGAAGAAGATACGGAAAAATATTTACACTAATGAATTTCAAAATACCCTTCTAGTGCAGAGCTACAATTCGCTTAATGAATGATTCATTGTTCAGTTTCGGAGGGTAATTATTTCCTGGATGAATTTAAATCGTATTTTTTATGCACTAGTACTTATCTAATTGTAATAACAAAACGGATTAAAATCCGATAGCAATAAAATTAGGAGGAAAAAAATTTAAAATCGAATTGAATTGAGCTGAGTACAAAATTTGTTAAATGTAAATAAACACAAAAACAAGATTGAACCATCCACTAGCAAAGATGAATAGGTTTTTGGAAAACTTACTGGAAGAGAAAACAAAACTTATAATATTCTAGTCGGGAATTAAATGATCGTAAAAAAGCTGAATCGTAATTTTGATGACTAAGTATATCTTAAACATAGGTAGGTAATATTGTAGTTCAAGGCTACGAATAATTTTTTTTCTTTTCCATTCTATTCTTCTACTACATCGGTCTATGAAAAAAAAAAAAATCTCCCATGTATTTACTGAGTAAAAAATTGCGTGATTTAAAAAATACAGATCATATTTATAATCGAAATTTATAGTTAATTTTATTATCTTTTTTGTTTTAATTAATCCTAATCAATCCTCGACTATCCATAATAGTCGTTAAGAAAAATAAGCCCAAATGATGTAACCACTCTTTCACATTCGCACGAACATTACATTAAACTTGACCCACAAATATCCCATTGCTTTTCGATTCATTATTTCGTACCATCTTCTCTTCTGTTTTAATTATATTTTTTATTATTTATTTCTACAGCGATAACCGATTTACACAACTTTAAATTTTTTCTGTTAGCTGAATTCCATTCATCGTCTACAGAGCTTAAAAATTTCGATGAATATTCTATTAACCTTGAATATAAGGCATTGCATTTCATTTCCAGCCAATAAAGTTTTGTGCTGATAAGAATAACTAGGAATAAAGTGGTTCGTTCTGAATGGTCATTTTTGAAAAACTTGAAACATTATTCGTGCCATCTTAAGGTTCATTCTGATTACATTATCCAGTTTACGCCTTCTAAAATGCGTAAGGCAAAATTGTCAGCATTTAAGTGAAATTATAATATTTCGTATGTAACCTTACAGAATGCATTTTAGTTTAAAACCAATCGAAAATCTGTATCTTTTTTCTTACTCGCGTAATCAAAAATACATAATGTAGCCAGTCATTTTGCTGCACCCTGTAGTATGAATGAAAAAAAGTACAAAATATGAAACATTCAGATAAATTTACATCGATTTAAAATTGTCTTGTGTCTACAGCGATCTTTTCTGTCTAACAATATTCAGATACAATCAGAGTTCAGACTGTTCAATTAAACCCTCGACAAAATCATCTTTTCATATGAAGGGGGCTATCCAAAAAGGGCCTAAGTGGCAATACAGTGTTTTGAGATATTAACGTTTGAAGTTTTCGTTTAGTTGTAAAATGATGAACGTGTGAGATGGAATCCAAAGAAGGTATGAGCGTGTTTGTCTAATCTATGGGTTAGACAATAAGCCATGTTTCGCCATTCTACAATCCATAGAAATGGATTTATGGCTATGTAGCTAAAACCCTACATAGGCCCTTTTTGCATATCCTTTTAAGAAAATCAATTTTGAACGGTTTCAAGCAAATTTGAAGAGTAGTTTTCAGTTTCCCATGAGGAAAAATCATGAAATGCAGTCAGAAATTAAGTTTAGAATTCTACATAGGCCCTTTTTGCATATCCATCCAAAAAAATAATTTTGAAACAGTTTTACACGTATTTTAAGAGCAGTTTTAGGTTTCCCATTATGCAAATTCATAAAATACTACCCAAAATAGATTTTTAGCCATTTGGCTAAAACCCTACATGCCCTTTTTGCATATCCATGTGAATTCATTGACACAAAGCAGTTTACAATGAAGTTTGATAGTATAAGATGTTGATTTTCATTCAAAACAGTGTAAATGGGAATGAAACGAAGACTTTTATTAATAAATAAAAAACGCTGTAACTTCACGAATTTCCACGAGAATGCGCTGAGTGACAGCTGCTTATAACGAGGAAAGTTCATAGATAATGAATATGATGGATAGCCCCCTTCATACGAAAACGAAAAAAAAAAGAAATTTTTCAAGAAACTCGCTTACTCACTCCAGCATAAATCCGCTATGGTTCTTTTAAAAAATTTCTCATATTCTCAGAAAATTTTAAATTTTCCAGCATGTACAGCAGGTATACCAATCGAGTATTGAGTATAACGTCAAATCATCAACTTTCCTGCGATACTTACGAATTCAATATATCATTTCATTTCATTCGTTTCTAACGCGACATTTTACAGGCGTAACTGGCTGCAATAAGCGAGACACGTGCACAAAATGCATTCTTCGTCTACCAACGTCTAACAATGCGCATGCCATCAGATGGGTGCAGAATGCGGGTAAAAGTACGTCTGTGCTTCACAATCACAACACGATTCAATCATTTTGCAGGTCAAACAAGTGGCAGATACAGGGTGGGAGAAAACGAGAGAGTGAGAGAGAGAGAGAGAGATAGTGAGAGAAAAAATAAACCCATAATATAATAGATGGTACTCGAACCCGAGTCAATAGCCAATACACGTCATTAAGTGACTCCACCAGGAGAAAGCGACATAACGACGGTTCATAAAAGTGATTATGGTTACAGATTATTACAGCAACATATCGTTGGATACTGATATCACCTGCGCCATCGTATACATTTAAAATTATGTACACACCATTCAAGGTCACATTTTTCGAATTCGGTACTTTCTGTATCATTGTGTCATCAAGGGTGAGCAGTGAAAATGAAAAGAAACCGTCATTAGCGTCGAGTAGGCAATGTGGGTATGAAGAGAGGTAGGTAAAATTAATAAATAATAAAAATAAAAAAAACATAACAAGACCCTATAGATATAAGAGCTATAAAATTATCGAATATGGAGACCGTTTTCAAGAGTGTGAAAGACACCTAATCACATAATTATTGTATTATTTTCATAAGAGAACAAGGCGAAATAATCGATTGAGGAGATCGGTATTGCCCACGTTTATTTAATAAATACTTATTATTATTAATCGACACAACAGGCGGTAATATTCGTAATTAGAAAGCAGAGAGTGTATTTTTTTACTTCGAATCTACAGATGCAATCTCAGAAACATTTTCGTAGACCATTAGTTCTGCTGTGACAATTTACACGTGTTTTAAATCTGTACATTGGAAATGTAGAGCTAATAGTATTACATGAAGTCATTAATCAATTTTCTTGACTATTAGTGAACACACACAGCTCCAAGTTACGTTATATCTCAACGTATTTTAACAGTAAGGTATACGGACAGAAGTAAAATTCACTTCCTCAAATAGGAGATTTTGAGGGAGATTTTCAGAGAGATTTTCAGAGTAATTGGAAAGTGCGATTTTTGAGAAAATTTTCACAGCAGTTTGAAGGGGGCTGAGAATTGATTGAAAATTTTTCATGGAAAACCCCGCTCTGGAAACGAGTGATGATTTCTTTTGCCAGCTTTTAAAGGCGAACAAAATTTAGATTAAAATTCTCTCCTCATGCCAACCATATTGCTAGAGAAAAAAAAAGAATAATGTTGATTTTTCAGAAAAAAAAACTAAATAATAATTTAATTAACTCGGCTAATTTTCATTTGGAAATGAGACTAGAGATTTTTCACAATATCGAATCTCGAAAGGTATACTGTCGGTGTATTTTAAAAATTACATTTGAGATTTTCATAGATTTTTTAAATATTTTTTTCAGAGATATTCGACGAAATATAAATGCCTGGTTCTGTAACTTATTTTACCTTAAATATTACATAGATATTCAAGTACTACTTAAAGGATTTTAGTCATCTAGTAACCTACGTATACATAAAATCAACTGATTAATTATTCTAAAAACTTAAATTGGGTAAAAATTCAGAAATTCGTTTTTCTGCAAATTTTTGTACATATAAGAAAACATCAACTGTTATGAAAGAAAATAATTACCATGATCCTATAATACTGAAATTAAGTAACTACCAAAAATTTCGTCAGAGCATGTATACGTTCCATATTAAATTTTACCAAATAAAGCTACCCGCCCCTACAGGACAATTCCACAATATTATTGCTTGAGACATGATAAAAATAGACATTGAGTAAGCCTTTTACGATCAATTTTAGAAAACGGTTGATTTTTTTCATTCCACAATTCATCATCACAGCGGCAAAAATGGAAAAGCCATTTCTGATTTTCACAACATATGAATTCTGAGAACCATTTTCTCAAGCTTTCACAAGAATTTTTTAGCAAATAAATAATACGCAGACTACACCAATTAGCACCTCGATCCACGACAAATACATTAGATTGCATTAGAAAATTAGTTTCATTCAATATTTCAACACATGAACCGGCGATATCACAGTCATGTTGGTTATTTTATCAACTCATAAATTGAATCTTCTGCATTTTTACACGATTCAACACTTACGGCACAAAACTAAGCGCGATTACGAGACGTCTTTCTTCACTCCGCATAATACCGTCTTAAAGGAAAAGAAGATGAAGCCTTCGCTTTAATTTGAAAAATTATCTCAATTAGTTTTTTGTTACTATATTATTACAAAATTAAAGTGCATTAACAATCGCCAGATTCTTTAAAATATCAAATTTTTTCATCATGTCAGAGGTCCATTATATCTTAGAAAATTTTCAAACTGATTTTCTGCGAATTCGATCAGATGCTAACTTTTGTGAAAACAATGGGATATATTTCAGAACATATTTGAAGTTTATAAAATCAATGAAAATCATACGATCCACCTAATGCAACTGCTAGCTTTTTCAAAATCATTCTGTACATTATCCACTACGAAACAGTATGAAATAATTTTGTTCTACAAAATTCTCTACAATTATGTAAGTCTCTGATTTACTGAAAATAGATCAAATCTCAATTCAATTTCATTAGATACCTGAAGTCATATACAATCTCAAATATTCGTAATAACCACCCATACATAACCTAATGCGGCGCTTAGGAGCTATAATATGTATAAATGGCGTGGGTTGATATATTTTTGACAGAATAGACATATGCACAAAAATGGAAGGTTGGCATTGGTAAGAACCAACTTAGTTATATTTTATTAAAAATTTATTTTCATGCAAATCGCAACGGCTTTCTATTCTAAGAAATCTGGAGGATTAATTGACCTATATTGATTTGCAATCGATTGAGGTGATGATTATTACAAAATGAGAAGAGAAGAAACTAACTAAAACAAGTAAAAAAAAATATAAAGGCTTATCAAAGTTTTATGCGAGGGGGACCTAATCATGGCCGATAATAATTTGAAGATATTATAAGAAAATAAATTATTAAAATTAATTTTAATAACCACGAAAAAGTGTTTTCATTTGTGTCGATAAAGGTCAGCTGTCATCCAACAAAGCTAAGGTCCTATAAAATTAGTCCAAAAGACGTCGTTTGCTATCACACAGCGCTCAGAATACTTGAGACTAAATCCTCTACATTCGAAGTGTGTTTATCAAGAAAATGTTGGAAGTTGAATAAGGTACTTCCATTTAATAATACAAATTAGTTAGACTATCAATAATATGGAACAAATCATGAACACATTCAAAATATAAGCAATAATTGAGAAAAAAATTAATTTTCACAATATTCACTGACTTACTTTGTAGTTTCGTTTTCATTTTGCTAATTAGTGATATTAGCTAAAATGACGATTGGCATTTATTATTTATACTCTGTTTCAAAAGAGATACGTGACTTACTACTCAGTTTATAATTGGCCAGTTCATTAACTACTGTTCGCTGATTTGGTCTCATACACATACAAACGAACAGCATTGGTAACCATTTACAAACTGCTCCATAAGATGCTTTTTGAAACACAGAATAATTGTTGCAGGTGAAAGAATACTAATTGTGCGTTGAATAAGAGCTCGAGACAATGAAGTGGGGAAAAAAAATGAAAGTCGACTGAAAATTCTACCTGCATTCCAACTTTTTATCCTCCCTCAAAGTCCTTTACACTCGTGTGACATTGACATTCTCTCGTTAAATACACAATAGTGACGTAATTATTTGAAACAATTCTTCAACAGGCAGGAGGGAGGAAGGCTACCAGAAGAAAATGATCAAATTAGTTCCCATAAGTGGCCCCTCTGATAACAAAACAAAATGTATTTGCCACAATTACTCAAAATTCATAGCCTAACAGCTATGAGCATCGAATATTTTTCTGTACCAAGGAAGTAATTTTTAGGTAGCGAACACTGAGAGTAATTTCGGATTTCATATAAAAGAATGACGATGACAATGCGCTTTGCAGGCACCAAACATTAATATCAAATAATTTTGTACATTTCAAAATATACGGGTGTTTAGGTACCGAAGAAAAAATATAGATAAATACATGGAAGTTTGCTCAAAATAAGAGACATAAATCTTGTCATTAGTTTTTGCTTTCTGTTTTACTGCCTCTGTGTATCTGCACGCCGATTTTGAGTCACTTACTTCAAGGATTTGTGTGTCTGCAAAACTGATCACTCATGTTCTGCAGCTGTTTTTCAACATTTACGATCCATTAATATCAATCAAAGCTGGTTTGTAGAACAGAGTTACTCCCAGCGTTAATCGATTAAAAAACGGTTTAAGAGGAAAAAACAAAAAAAATTTTCATATTTTATCATCTCGATACATTGAAGCCAAAAGGTGCTATGTTCGTTTTAGAAGATTTACGAGACGTGAGAAGAGAAATGAAGGAGTGGATTCCTCCGTACGTTGAGATAATGCTACGAAGTGGTGGTGGAGGTAGTTCGCTAGCAGACTTGGAAAGTCTGTGGCACACTTGTTTATGCGATATGCAATACATTACGTTTTTGTTTTTCACCAGTTACATTGATGAAAATGAAATCATACTTAATTTTTGAAATATATTCTCTATTTTCCAATTTAGTAAAAAATCTACCTAATGTTAATTGTTCATTTTCATTCACAGATAAATCGATTATAATGAGAAGCACTGAATTAATATAATATTAAACACAGTTGAAAGATTCATGTATAAAAATATTCCTCGAATTATAGAGAAATGAAATAATCGAAAGTTAAAGTGGTCCAATTGATCATAAAGTGGTTCAATACAATTTTTAATGGAAAAGGATAAATATTATGACCACTATAACTGTCTTTGAATTTCATTATCTCTTTATTTAGGGTATAATAAAAAGAAAATTCAAAAAATTTCGAGACAATCCGGAGCAGGTATGGAGCTGTAGGAGGAGCAGGATCAGTAGAAAGAGCAATTTGATGACGTCATCAAGAAAATCTCTTGAAAATGATAACTGTATAGTCTACACGTAGACGTTCGTAGGTCGTTCATTGTTGTGTCGGAGTAGACAACCGCTCAAGGGTAAAATTGAAATGGGTAGCTAATGAAGAATTTGCAATTCAATAAATAAAAACACTAAGAAACGAGTGTGACAGACCACATGCCAAAATTAATCCATTCATTTTTTCCTTATTCGTGGTAAAAAAAAAAATTCCAAAAAAACTTCAAAACAAGAAATGCAAAACGATTCGTTATGGGCGTTTAAAAGTGAACTAGAGCGCAGCACTATTTTAAACAGCTGATTATAATTGTGATGAAAAAGCCTCGTGTAATTTGCTTATAAATATTGGAACGTTGCATTTCTTCGTAATAATGACATTTCTTTGCCCACCAAAAATATAGTTCAACGTTCACCACCAAATGTCAGCCAGTTTACTTATAAACGCCAATAGGGGACATTACGAGTACTTCCTGTAAAATTTAACACAATGAAAAGCGAAAGGATCCGACGACGAAATGAAAATAAAAGTGGCATTCATTCATTGAATGTTCACCCGACAGAAAGAATGAAAGAAGGCCCCCGCGTAGTACGTACACGATCTAAAGGCATTCGAAGAAACATAAAATAATTCATACGGTTAATCGAAAGAGATACAGGTTTTACAGGTATAGCAGGAAAAAAATAATATGTTCGTTTACCAATTTATCGAGAAAAATAAAACTTATAAATCACCCGACGATAAAAAATTTCCAAACGACTGAAAGGCGGGAAACGTAACAATTGAAACTACTTCAAAGTGGAGCGATTTATAATTTTGGTGCAAAAACTTGCAGCATACATTATAATATTATTAAACTGCATATTTTTACGCGGAAATTACGACGAATTTTTTCATTTTGGGAAAATTCCGTATCCGGGTTTTCAGTCAGCGACACCAAAGCCATAAAACAGCCGGAAAAATTCGAAAACATATAAAAAACGAACAAAATCAACGTTAAACGTCGATGTTTGCAAGTTTCTACAGGGTGTCCGAGACAAATTCTCGGATCCCAGGCAATCACGTAGAACTCATCCACACAATCAACAAATACTTCACATAGGTGCGAAAATTGCTCATCTCTTTTCCTATGTGCTGAGCAAAGTGCAGAAAAATTCTGGAATTGAAAAAAATTCGTTAACTTTCTCTTTCTGATTGTATGTTTTATGGAATCTATTGAGAATTATGCGAGAAATGTACAAAAATAATAAAGTCCATTCGGGTCATTAAACATTTTAGAAATAAAATCCTGGATGCTACCAATGGATAAAATTATTTCACTAATAAATTCTAATAACCTGACTGGACTGAAATATTGGTATAATATGTTTTTACTCCATCCTTCAATAGATTCCATGAAAAAATTTCATTGAAATATTTAAAAAATAACCAATTTTTATAAATTACAGAATTTTTCTGTCCCTATACAGCATATAAAAAAAGAAATTATATGCAATTTATGCACATTACATTTTTGAATTATTTGGATGAATTTTGCATTTTTGCCCAGTATTGGTAAATAACGTTTGGTTTCTGGAAAATTCGAACATTCATATTGGGAGATCAATTAATTGGAAAATGAACATGAGCATCAAGTTAATAGCATTTTCCATGCATTGTTCTTTTTTATTTCAAGCATTTAAATCCCATTTGTTTATTGGTGATGGTGATGCGCAGTCACATTAGCTATGTAGAAATTATACTCAAATGTTTTGCATCTATCTACTACATAACTGCACTCAATAGATTTACTCAAATTTGAAACCTTATCATAACCCAGAAATTGTACGCTCTAATTTTTCGAGTACTATCCCCTAACAGCTTTTCAAAAATATTAGATAACTCATTTTCAAAGAATTACTGTATTCAACTTTGCTTTCAAACAGAAAATTAATAAGCAGAGTTGAGTAAAATGCAAATGAAATAAAATATAGGATAATTGTACCAAATCGGTCTTCATAATATTTTTATTAGCATTGTTTTTATATAAAAAAAAAAAAACATGAAAATTGAAAAAAATACAAAATTTATGAGCCCTCGAGCCAGTTACTTCACTTCCGCAATTATAAATAAAAATTTTTTTTTCAATCGAAAATACTAAAACCTTCAAAGACTGTTGTTTTTTTCTTTTTTCTTTCATTTTTTTTTTTTGCAGAAAATTTATTTTTGGGCAAAAAAATCTGGCCAAGACCTTGAAAGCCTACGTAAACGATTCGATGAAAATGAGTCGATTATCTTTTTAATCGAAGTAGGTACTTGGCACTATCCAGCCTAGAAGTTTAAAAATTTCGCATTTATTTCACGAATAAATTCATTTTTTCGCGACAGATGAATTTAAATTTTTATACACACTTTCCACGAAATTTCATAACATGTTATGAAAGCCTCAATGAAAGCATTCCAAATATCGATCACCTCAAGTGACACCCTGAACGCAACAATTTAAATTTTAGTAGCATTAAAAGTAGATGAAGTAGCATTCACGAATGAAAAACAAGCAGAGAAAATTTCTCGGCCATCATTTTACTACAGACCTGAATAAGCAAACCTATATCTCATGAACTACGTACAAGTTGTGTCAACAATAATTGCAACGTTTTCTTTTGTTGAATGAAAAAAATTTTGGAAATCATTTACGTAGAAATCGGCCTCGAAAAAATTTTTCCACATTTCACTACAAAAGAACTGGTTTACTGTAACATATCGAGCTACACAAACAAAACACCCATCAAGTCCTACAGTTAATTAATTTTCTTACCCTCTCCCAGTTTACTGTCACAGTTTTGTAGGGAAGTTCAAAAAAAAAAAGTTCGAACGAGTTTAGATTTCTCAAAATTTTTGATCGAGTCGACCTTAACAATACCAGTTTTAAGAAAAATTTGGTGGAAAAAAAATCAAAAAAGCGAACACGAATGTAGAACAAGTTTCCGTCACAAATTTCACAAATATGGGTGCCCCCAGTGCTGCTAACTAGTGATAATTGTCATGCAAAATAAAAATTCAACTTGTCAGTGTCAAGGTGTCAAGTTCGGCACTTTTACCCTAAATTTTCACCAAGAAAAATTCTAGCGCAGCAAGCCCCGCTTGAAAAGCAGGTTTTCGAATGGAACTGTAGGAGTCTTATGAACCATTATGATGGTTAATGTTTTGAGATTATGCAAAACTTTGGTAATAAATGAATTTCTGTCGGAAAGATGCCAGCTGGTTCTGAAGAAGAATTTCAATTCTGAACCTTTGAAACCACTTTTTACAAAAACCAACCAAGAGATTGGCTTGAAACTTGAATCGTAGAAACTTCTATTTGGACACCATACCGGTATCAGCTTAATCATTTGACTATTTTCCCTATTAGAAGCCATCAAAGCTGAAAAACCCATCAACATTTGAAGGAATCCGCTCCTTCAAAATTTCATAAAAAATCATCGTTTATTGGCAATATTTTTGCTAATTTCTGAAAGACTGTAAAATCGATCGCTATGAAATGTCTATCAGACTTCAATCTCACCAAGATTGACCTCGGGTACAAATTTCAACCGTATTAGTTCAGTACTTCATCCTGGAGCGCGTTCCAAAAAAAAATGCACGTATTTCAACCTTCAAAATAATTTTTCTCCGAAAATTGGCTTGAAATTTGAATGGTTAACTCACAAAACTTTAATTTAGGTTCAGTTCGAATTTCAGCTCGATCCGATTATGCGACAGTTTCCCTGTAATTAGCTTTCAAAGTTGAAATTTACGATTTCCATACACCCCACTCCATAGGTTCGTAAGCAAATAAATAGAAGGTTTTCTTTCGAAAACACGTTAAAATCCTCAGAAGAAAATTTTTTCTGCGCCACATCATTTATATCAGATAAAAAAATTAATATACAAGTTCAACGAAATGATGAACGTCACGAAACAGACGTCTTCATATGATAATTTTTGAACAGATTTTTTACCTCTAAACGCAGCGTTTTTTCAAGGTTTTAGGATGTTGGATTATTTCTCTTGAAATTAATTCGCAAAGAAAACCCGGGTTAGGCGGGAGATGAGTAGGAAATTTACTTCTACTATTTCGCGATGTAATTTAATAGACCATCTAATGTTTTGAGCTGCTAGTTGAGATTAAATTAATAATACGAAAAAGTTCTATGAGTTATTCTATCTATGGGGATTTTCGCATGACAAACTACTTGGAAATCATTCCATGCAAAAATGACACAATGTTATCAAAATTTAAATATCGAATAATATGACACCACCTACTGCATTGTTAGATCGAGAATCATGCAGCCAAATAGTATTCAGACATAAAGATCCAACTCTCCAATGGTGCGATATAGAAATGATTATATCCATAATTATCATGATAAAGTTATGAAGGTGGAAGAAAATCCACCCTAAAAAAAAATGGGTAAAACGAATTTCCAAAATAGATTGGAAAAAACTAACCGCAATATTCACAAAAAATATGAAAGACACTGGAGTGGTGGAAAAATTGTCCGAGTACGTCCATGGTAACAGGAAACAATAATACTGGTAAAGCAAAACAAATACCGAGGTTACGCCATTTATAATAAAACCAGTAGTTACGAACATACACATGTATAATATTTTTTATCCTTCTAAATCCGTTTCTTCTCCACCATCAACTCCTCCATTGGTCATTTCAACTTTCGCGTTAAGTTCAATGTTAAAGAAACTTCATTAATTTTGAAGTACCCTACCCTACCCTAACCCCTACGGTAAAAGGGTCAACAGAATTACGCAGGAAAGGATTAGAAAAGGATTCCTTTTGTAATTGGCAACCAGAAATTTGAAGGGCACATCGTAATCAGGGCTGAAGAGAACAACCGAAGATATTTCTATACATTATAAATGGCCCAAGTACTTTATTTGGGCTCAACTAAACAAAAAAAATATTACTCGAGGAAGATTGAAATACAAAAGAAAAAAAACAGGTTTGCATGAAAACTTGCTTTAAAAATATTTTCCAAGCCTTCGCAGACAGGCATTTGATGATCAATATTGAAAGACAGATTTTACTAAATTAAAACGCGTCTTTTTCTTGTACGATAATATTCAAATCTTTTAAATTAATGCACTGTACTTTAGAATTATGAATCTGTGATTTAGAAGGTAGGAAGTAAAGTTGGTAAAAATCTATTAAGCTTTGTAAAAACTTCGACAAATAATTTTTTGTCCGGAGCATAATGCGCCAAAATAAGAATCAAGAATCAATTGTTAAGGTATTTTTGACTATTCTCAGCAAGAGGTACCTACATCAAAAGAATAAGGACGCAATACTGGGGTATATGAAGAAAATATTAATATAACTGTTAAAAAAATGTATCGAATCACTATCCCAAAAAAATTAGCATTATGGACACACTAGTTTCGCCATTTAATTTAATATACTATAAAACACTGCACTTGAAACAATTTCTATTTTATTCGACTGAATTATAATAAAATCAAACCTGGTATCTTTTCGACTAAACTTTCAAATGAATAAAATATGAATGAATTCATCGATCTTCATGTCTTCCATGTAACAATTTACTGCCCATGCGAGGGTACAAGGAAAAAATGATGTTAGCGACCATAACAATATTTTGAGGAAAACTAATCACTGGAGCTGAGTGCTAAACTGAGATAAACGTCAATAGCTTTTATAAAATGGTAAAGTTAAATAAAATTTTAGAAATCGTTTTTTCTAAACTTGTTCGTCATATTATTTTTCGATAATTATAAAATTCACTAAAAAAAATGTAAATCAATTTTTCAATTTCAAATACCCTTCTTAAATGCCCATACGAATTTACCACTAAAAATTTGAATGTACAAAAGTCAACTCGAACAAGGTTTTAATAAGTCTTACTCTAGATGTAACTCGTGCACACAGGTGGGTGCGCATCAATGAGACATCTCTCGATTGACAGTTTAAATATAATAACGATTTTACAAACAAAAATCGAGGAAAATATTGAAGCGTAACTTCGACACGTTTACGAAATAAAAGTAAAGCGAAAAATTTTTTAATCGAATTACCTGACGAAATGCAGCAACAAAAAACACGAAAAATCAAATAAATACAAAACTGGATCAACTGTTCTATTCTAGCGATACCCCGACACCACGAATTTATTTCAGTACAGCCAAAACCAAACTGAATTCAAAAAATCGAAATGCTACTGAAAACTACACCGAATCTATAGAATCAGAAAAACGACCTTCACCTTGTAAGGTCATCAACTTTGATCGGGGAACCGGTATTGAAAACGAGTGATGAAGGAGTTACGTGGTTTTTCTTTCCTCTTCGTCTTCCTCTATTTTTTTCCTCCTTTTTTTTTCTTCTTTTTTTTTTGTTCCTTTCCCTCTTTTTTAATGAAATGTCGATCCACTTTTTTTTCCTTTTTTGCATTAAATGAAAAACGACATTTCGTACTGTAGTACGAAGCTGAAATTTTCACGATTATCATTAAGAAAATTAGGTGGGAGAGGGAGAGGGTGACAAGACAAAATTAGCCGTTTCAACAGACATTTTCGAAGCACTTTATGAACGAATTTAGGAGTAGGAGTGAATAAATTCTATTTACGGGTATACGCATTGGAATTGGAAAACTTTTTTGGGACTTTCGTTAAGAGGACAAAACGGGAGTACAATGGCCGAATGTAAGAAAACTTGGCCTGATCAATAACGTCAGGTTTCAAACAATAAAAAAGTGAAAGAAACAAAATGGATAGCGTGTCCATAAAAATAAACTAAACTCAAGATAAATAGATAAATAAAAAAAGAAACAATATGAAAATGCGAGACGGGTATTTTTGGAATCAGGAAATCATGAAACGAATAACTAGGATGGTCTCATGCCTATTTGTGAAAGTCAAGCCGAAATTAATATGAGGTTTTTTAAAGGTCAAAACTATAATGTACGTACTCTCTAAATAACATTATACTTTGATGGCGATATAAATGAAATTAAAAAAATTCTCATTACATTTCTATCAACCAACAGAGTAGAACGAAATAAACAATGTCATAACTTCAAAAATAATGAACTTTTTGCAACTTTTAATAAAATGAAACATTTTTTAGAACAAATGAACGCAAACTGAGGCAAAATATGAGAAAAATTTGATATCAGTAAAATTTACAACTCGAGTTTGGTAAGAATTTCTACGAATAGACGAGTTTTTTATTTAGAGAGCGAAAAGCTAGAAGCGATTAGAGCAATAACTTAAATTCATACAAAAAAAATTAAAAAATTTATTTTCGAATAATTTACCCAACAATATTGTTGGTACTTAGAATATAAACTGCATCATTCAGCGGAATGCGACTCCAAGAAACCAACAATTATATTCATTACAATACTTGCATGAGTAGTTGAATACTCTCACCAGGATATTGATTTTGTTGTATTACTACAGAACAGATACTGCAATACAAGCTAGCTAAGTTTTTGGTTAGTTGTTTAGTGATATGTGTGGGGAGATGGGTGGGTGGAAAATAATGTGAAGAAACGACAGAAGTGATTGAATGAAGTTGTTAAGCTACGAAAATTGAAGATCATCAGCTCATTAAATTTATAAATACTAACAGATCCTGAAGAAGTAAAGAATCGACGTCATCGGATATAGATTTTGGGACTACTGAATCCAAATTTCAGCTTGAATTCCAGCACTTTTTCAAATGGCTTTATTTTAATTTAAAAAATATGTTATTTCCCAACTTTGACGCACGTTGAATTCAACTTGAAATCATAGGAATACGTAAATCAACTGCGTTTTTTAAGAATGTATAGAACAAAAATTTATACTTAATTTATTTTGAATTTATATATGTTACTTAAAGTTTTATTTAATCAACTAAATCAAGAAAAACTAAAAATTATTCATAATTTTTTATGAAATCTCCAGAGGTAATAAATGGGTGGTTCAAGATGAACTACAAATAATGTATATGTTACGGTTAATGTGTATAATCCGGTAATTCTACAGAATCACCGGCGATTCTATAGAATCGCCTAGCGTTTTGGTGAATGTATGAAATGAAGAAAAATTTCACACATTGACCGGTTATTCTATAGAATCGCCTGAATGTCTTGGGGAATGTATGTAGTCAGGACATTTTCATGGTAATACCTGTCTTAAAAGATGAGCAGACCAGTCTTACAACTGAGTATCATTTTGTGTGTTTGGTAGAGAGTCAGATCTATCTATACAAACTTTGAAGACCAAACATGAAATGGCATCACGAATCACCCTCTCTCCTCAATTCCCCAGGCTTTTCACCAGATTAGCTGGTAAAGGGATAATACATTTTCTCAAAGTTTTACCAATTGTCCAAATTGTGAGTATGTTTGTATTAATTTTGTAATAATATGCTATCTTAAAATCCACTTTCTGGTATTTTTTTATACATTCACCAACCACCCTAGGTTATTCTGTAGAATCACCGGTGAATGTATGAAATTTCATACATTCACCGAACTTAAAACAGTGTTACTGGTGATTCTATAGAATCGCCGGTTATTCTATAGAATCACCAATTACACACATTAACCGTAACATATACAGTCTCATAAATAAAGGTATTGTTAATATTTTCTCCATAATTTGAAGTTGATTTGCTGCAGTCCAGCATGTAAATATCTCATCAAAAATTAAAACCTTCAAATGCATGTTTCCTCTGAAAAATTCGAAATCAAACCTAATACATGTGCATTTCAATGCACCCCTAATTTTACCAAAGGACGAAGGAGAAATAAAGAATTTACTTCCTTAATTAGGTGTTGAAATAAACGTTCACTTTCAAAAGTAAAACCAGCTTTTGTTCGTATCATCGACGTAATTAGTGTTATGAACCCGACACACAAATTTAACACATAGACGGTAATAATCATAACTGACAGCCGAGATTTTTAATGTTGATCAATACAATAACTTGCCACGCACTTGTGAAAGGTGTTCCATATCTGACCGAATGAAAAGCGATTATCGCATAGTTTGACATTTACACGCCATATTTATTCTTGTATATTAAATTCGACGGAAGAGAATTTATTTTCACCTGCTAAAATTATCTGATTAAATCATCTCGAATGGGGTTCTGTTTTAATGTAAACAGCCAATCAATAAAGATATTGGTAAGACATTTCGAGCATTAATTACTTTCAACTGACAAAAAAATTAAATATGAATACTTCCAAGCTCTCTCTCTCTCTCTCTCTCTCTCTCTCTCTCTCACTTTCATTTCAAATTGAAGCTTCTTACAAGAATGAGCTTTTTTTTGCCTTTCTTTTCACCGAACGTCTTTTGCGAATTTGTGGATAATATGTTGTATATAATAACTGAATAACAGCTATATAGAGTAGACCCATGATCAAAATATTTTCAATTCTCTAGTTTTCTTCTCAAATACCAATAATTGATCGATCGAGTCAAATTTCACACACTATGGAATTTTTTTTTTTTTTGGATCTACAAAATCATTTCAGACCCTGTTCTTTTTTTGCAGCTAAATTCTGAAAAATTATTTCAAAGCAAAAGATAAAAGCCGTGTTACGAAAAAATCAATTTGGTAGGTGCGAGTATCGCCAAGTGCCTCGTCATCATCCTTCCCAACTCAATTGAAGCAAACACAAATGCTTTAGCCGAGTAAGATTCTAATTAGCAATAAAAGGGTACGTATATATGCATCAAGTTCATTCACCTTCCAGAGTTTCCCCTCACTACTGAAAGTTCAGCCAACTCAGTTTTTCTCTTTTTTCACAACATATATTTTTTTCAAATTTGAGCGTTAGGTATAATATAAAAATGAATGAAGAAAAAAATATTTCTTACCTTATGTAGTAGACGTTATGTGAAGTATGTCGATAACGGTGGAGATTAACCTGAAACAATTTGTACAGTATACGTTAATTTGATATGGTTACAATGTGATGGCTGAAAGAGATAGAAAAAGAGGTATGGTGAAAGAAAAAGCGAGCAATTAGGCTAATGAAACATTAATTTTCAGTATGCCGTAACCATACTCGAGTCTAAAAGGAATACAGAAAAACGCTATGTAATATGTACTATAGCCGAGTAGCCACGCTAAATGACGGCCACCATGACAATTTTCTATACTAAATCATAAAATCATGAAGTCGATCGAAAAGACGTGATAAAGACACCGGCCATATTCCGAGAAACCAATCAGTTTTGTATTTTTCTATGATTAATAAAGAGTGATACATAAGTTCGCAACCCTTCAAAATTTGTACTTTGAAAATGAGTAGCCTAAATCAAAACTATGATGGACTGTATTTCAGTATCAGAAGGAAGCTCAAGATTAGTTGAATTGACTTCATACTTGAAGATTATTAAAAAAGTGAAATGAAAATTTCACATGTAACATAATAATCTAAATTTAAGAAAAATTTAAATACGTAGTCTAATACATATATGTACGTGCAAATATACTATCACAGGTGGTGAAAGCTATAATTTACATTTTTGAAGATAATTTGCAATCTATGACCTTTCACATTCCAAAGAGGATCCAGCAAGTTAAAGATACATATTGGCAATCTTAACTCCTGCCTGTGCTCCGATAAAATTCAATCATTTGCCATATAAAAGAGAATTTCGTTTTCGAAATTTTTAAATACATCAAAGACATAATTATGTATAGCTATAGACTGTAATGATCATTTACAAATTAAATCAGTTTTTAATTCAGAACTCGACAACGTCCTATTCCTCTTTCCGTTCTCATAGAAGTAAACTTAAATTGACTAAATATTGCTGATATTTCAACCATCTTTTCCAAATTTTACAAAACTAACGGGCCTGAAAACATCTATTCACTACAATATCCAAAAAGTTTTAATGTTTGAAATTTTCACGATCAAACATTATACGTGTAGTACAAAAAATAACCAAAATAACTTACATAAATTTTGAACTCGCACATTTTCATATGCATAAAAACACCTGTCTCACATTTATCCGATTAAATCCTATTTATACGACTGATATCAATGAGTTTATATAATATAATATTTACAATTTAAATTGCCCGAATGAAGGATAGTATAGTGAGAAAACAGGAAAAAGCTTCAGAGATTCGCATAAAGTTGGTAAATTTTCGAAAATCGACGAATTAAATTAGGGCTATCCCAAGCAGAAAAAAAAAAATTCTAAAACAAGTTTCATTTTACGACGTTAATATATACGCGGATATTGCAAAGATTTCGCATTAGGCATAGATGATACGTAAAATCTAAATGAACATCACATAAAATTAGGATTCACAAAAACGAATCAGAAGAATCTGAAATGACATAGTATGCGGATCTCTTCTCCGTATACCTACTTAATACATAGAATCTTTGCAAAAAATTCACAAAAATTCGCTGAGCATTAATTAAGCAGAAAAAAAGTTAATAAATGAAAAGACGTTTTACAGTACATGCGTCTGACGGAAAATATAATATGTAAGTATGCGAACGAAATGCGTACAACTACCTACAAGGACTCTTATACTGTGCCATGCAAATAAACATGCAGACTACTGGCAAACAAATAGGCAAGTAAGTATAGTACTATAGTATTATAATATTTCATTCGTGTTTCATTTTTTTTTTTTGTTTCTGTTTTTAAGAATTGCAGAGTAGACAAACAACATTCTCACACATGGAAATTTTACAGCCAAATTAGAACAAATCAAAAACTGGAATGAAAAACTGGCACCCACATATTTAATTTCGTAAATCATGGACAAGAATGCAGAACCAGAAAATTAAAGAAACAGACGTGTGTAGTGAAAATTAGCGTAAAAAATTCTCAACACCGCAGGACTCTCGATGAAATAAAAAAGAAAAGCATAATACACGACACGCCTGAGTAATGGTTCACAAATGAAAAAGAATTACAGCTAACCACTATTTTCGAATATTTAGCATATTTTTATGAACGTTGCCCAACCAAGAGTGTAAAAAATGAATGTGGAAAGTGGAACTCATGCCTGCGATTTCCATAACAAAGCCCACAGTAATTATTAGAATTCACAAAAATATCCGCCACATCAAATTTTGACAGGAAAAGTTGAAAGAAAAACTCTTGCTAAGAACTTGAATCATAATTATATCTGAACCTTTATTGACTGAACGATGATTATTGCATGCTTCATCAATCACCACCCGCAATCTATCAGATTGGAGAATAATTATAAAAATAATATGTAGTTAAAAGCTCTAATTTTCTAATTAAAATACTCTATCATGCTTGTTTTCCGCGCATTCGTGATTTAATTATTGGATAAATGATTGAAAACTGGTTTGAACACATCGTAAATATTTCAACAATTATTTTTCAAAAGTGAGAAAATACATAATAATCTCAACATTTGCTGGCTATAAAACGAAAGACAATAAAAAAATTATTACCTTTGAAAAATTTAGATAAATCTATCCTGAACACGGTATAAGCGTTGTAATCGGTTGTTTGGCAGAAAATTTTCATCACTGAATCAAAAGAAAATATAACCTAATTTCATTACAACAGTTTCAGTCTGATTTATTGTATGAAAATCGACGATATTACTTTCAAAATATGTAGGTACTATTTCCTTCAATAATTTTCATAATCAGTAAACAAAGAACACAGATTCAGGAAACTTGATATTTTTCCTTCAAAATTGAATTCAACCACTGATATGTAAGAAGGTATAAGTCCTCTTTTTTCAAAAATTGAGTTCTTCTAAGGTTCAACTTGTACAAACCAAGCCCTCACTTACAGTAAAAATACATATTATGTCACAAAATGCAATCATCGCTGAGAAAATAGACTTCAAAGGTGAGATGCTATAAATAAGAAAGCTATGTGACATCAAAGTGTTTTTTTTTTTTTGCTCGCCAGGAAAATTTGAAAAAGTGGACTAAATCCTCTTCCAACATAATATCACTGTTACTTACAATTTTTATATGCTTTTTTAAACTTATTTTCAAAAAAAAAAAAAATCAGATTTGTAAAAAAAAGGCATTTGGTAAGTTATAAATTCTCATTCACAATATAATGAGTTTTGCTGATTCAGCATGATAGACTTTTGAAGACAGGAAAATTAATTTCTAACTTTGAAGATGAGGAAGCAGTACAGCCGAATTAATTTACGCATATGCGTCGAACTGTAGAGAGGGTGTGTACTTTCTTGCTGGGGAGAGCGCAAAAAAAAATTGAAGAAGAATTAAAAACTGAAAACACGGGAACGAATGATCAAATATCTTCACATTTTATTATTTTGAACAAAATATACCACTTATTTTTTATATTTTCTCAACTTTAGAAATTTTTTCATCCTTATACTACCAACCCCGTAGCCTCGAAAAAAAGTGGCAATCGGTGTAGCCGACCTGGTCACCATGAGTTTTACCCCCCTAAGAAAAATATAAATCGGCACCTACGCGTTTCCGTGTACTTTTATAATGTTTTACTGCAAAACTATGTCATGCAATCAGAAAGAACGAAAGAAAAAAAAAAGAAGTAATAAGGAAACAAAAATGCTGAGTAATGGAATAGAAATATTGTGTTCGAGTCGGATACCATTTTCTTGAAACACATCGAATATTTTCTTTACTTTTGTACTTATTTCTTTGCGTAATCTTAACTCATACTGAAGAAATATAACTGATCAATCTAAATGGCACATCGATAATTTATAATAATAATAATTCTCGAATCATCTTGCCTTAATTAAATCGTTTATTATTTCTGTCAACACGTTATGATATTCGATTTCTCAGTTATTGTTTAATTTCCTTATTCGATGTTGCCGACATTTACCCGACTGACAATAGAAGTGTTACAAAAATTTCATCGAAGATACTCAAACCAACATTATCAGGTGTAAATAAACGCGTTACAAATTTGGCATGTAAAAAAACTCTAGTTACCAATAAATGAACAGCTGCGCAGGCATACGAAAAAAAAAAAAAGCTTTATTATTTCCGGCTGGTCCCAATTCTCAATACCATTCCAGCGTTAAATTGTTAAATTTTTTTCCCAATTGTGAAAAGAATTCATCACATACATTACAGTTGAAAACCCATTCAGACAAAATTGTTATTAAAAATTTTGCTACTCGTAAATCTTAATACGAAAAAGTCTGTATTTCATTATTATTTTCTTTTTTTAATTTCAGTAGGTAGCAAATGAAAAAAAAAATACTGCAGTAATCATAAACAAACACTATAAACAAACATAATGAAAAACAATACCAATTAAACAGACAATATGAAATGATTCGTTATTTTAAATCCACAAAATGTTATCAAAATTCTTTTCTATTTTTCATCTTTTTTTTTTGTACTTTTGTTTCCCTTTTGAAAACAATTGTTTTTGTTTCTTAATTTTTGCTCAAGAATCAAAATTCATAAAATAAAATCGTTTTCTAGTTTCACCATACTTTCATTTTTTTAATAAACTGATGAAGTATGAAAATTAAATGTCGCCTAACTTGAGAATGGAATTTCAGTCAAAAACTCTCATTTTGGTTGCTGATTCATTTTACGCCATTCTACCTGCCAACCCTGAAAATTATCATAAAAGGCGCATTATACGTTTTCAGCATGGAAATACCGCAACACAAATTCTTTATCACGTTTTAAGATGCTAATATGTAGGTAGTTATAAGTTCAACTTTTTCTGAAGATTTTAAAAACCACCGAACTATAACGTTAATGAAGTCAAGTGTTTCTAAAGTTTGTAAAAAAAAAAAAAACCACAGAACTATTTCAATAGAAACCGAATTCGATTTTTTTTTTAGAATTTCTTAGTATTCGTACATATATGAACAGAATAATTAACCACTGTTACCTTTCTGACACAGGCATTGGAAACAAAAACAAAAAACTAGATTTTTTTAAAGATTAATTAATTTGAAAAAAATTAATCAAATTGAATAAATATTTGGCTATTACTTCCATAAACACACATTATGCAGAAATCAACCAACGAAACAAGAACAGAATTAACAATCCAGGATATGAAGTCGATATAACTCTGGCATAATATAACATTTTTCCATCATGTTCTAAAAAATCATTATTAGCGACACTTATAAAAAGTAAATAGGTAGGTAGGTACGGATTATGAGTACCTATACAGATCCGACAAATTGGCGTCTTTTGATATTTAATTCAATTCCCTTATAATACTACTGGCTCACTATTGACCTAAACAAACGTACGGGGAATATTTATGAAATACTTGACCTTCAAATAAATTTCAAGAGGCTGTCTCGAACGATAGCCAAAACATTATGAAATAATTTAATTTGAAATGAGAAAATAAATAAAACGAAAGTTTCAGTTAATCACTGTCACATTTCCAATGTATTAAATGACTAAAATAATACAGTAATGAAAATTTATGTTTCGCCTACATTCTCGATATCGAGAATCGATTTTTAACTTCGTGACGAATTTCATTCCGAATACACTCTCGTGTAACGAAAGCCGAAAACAAAGATGTTAACACATCAATAAAAAATACCATAAATATCTGTGAAATTCAAACTTAACGAAAAAAAAAAAAAAAACATTTTCAAAATACACAATACACCTGCACCGAGTTACCCAACAATGGCAGCAATTTGTGTAATTTACAAACGACAAGCCATTTCAGTCATATTATTCTCAATTAAAGACTTATTTGCAGAATAAGCAGTTCACGGATGATCAGATAAGTAGGTCAACATTAAATCTTTTCCTTAAACCAATTGGAAAATAGGCACGAGATGGGAGAGACATAGTTTTTCGTTTCGTGATCTCAGTATTCCCAACATACCCACCTCACAATTTCATAATATTTTTTTGTCTCTGTGTGGGAGGGGGTGGGGGGAGAGATAATGCATATAAATCGTAAAGTTCAACTTAGAAGCTAACTGAGCTGATTTTGGGTCCGCACTGATAAAGCGATTATTCTAAGATTCTGTCTGAGACATAGCAGGGAATCGAGTTCGAAGCTAGAAAACATGCCTTTTCACCACTCGGGCCATAACAGGAAGGTTCATACACGAAGTATACCATACAGACAAAGTTTTAACAACGGAGATTCACTAAAAGATTTTCAAAAATCCCTAATAACTTGGCTCGCTTCATTTATTTTCTAAGCTACTAAAAAATGAGCGAAACAAAATTTCTTCAGCAAAATGGCTACATTCGTGAGTATTAAAACGACTCGAAGACCAGCAGCGACGTTCGTTATCAATTAACATATTTCCTGCGTAAGATTTTCGAATAGATATATGACGCTAAAATTATGTAATCATCTTGGTAACAACAGTCAACATACATTAGCCAAACAGAGGCCAAGTCGAAAATAGTGAGAACAGCACACATACACAAAAATCAAACAGACAAATTTTTAAAACAAACCTGGAATGATAGTTTCCGAATTGCACTTTCTAAATTATTGCTGATGTACACGGTAATACCCGCACCATCCTTCAAAAAATTCAACATCACCACCAAACTTTCATTTCATTAAGAAAAATTTTCGAAACGCTACGATCGACAGAAAAATTTCGTACGACTCAACTCTTTCTTCATAATAAATTGGCGAGAGTTTTTCTCGGATTTTTTTGTACGACGAGGTTTTTTAATAGTAGGTAATATTAAACAAAATATTTTTATATATTTTCAATTAACACAAAAAAAAAAAAAAAAAAAAAAAACAGAAAAAATTTAAATAATTACGAAACTTGTTGAACGAGAAACACCTCGGGCTATTGCTCCAAGCCAAGTACGACTGATAACTGAAGAAACAGTAGGTTAGGCAAAGAACCTATGTTAGATTATTGTGTGATCGTGGGATATCTGAGCTGCTGAACAATCGTCCTCAATACCGTCGACACTCGACAAAAACGACGTGTATAATAACGAACGCATGAAGACTTCCCCCTTCAATGTACGAGTACATATCTAATTTTTTTTTCTCTCTTTTCCAACACAAGTGTCTTCACGTAAAATTGCCATACTATTGACGTCCTTGCGAACTTACGATCAAAATGTAAACGTTTACACTCCAATATACGAGTAGATTATGAATTTAGTCTACCTTATAAAACAAAAGTAAATATACCGAATACAATGCATTTTAAAAGTAATTGATTTTTCTGAATTATTTATCTAATAATCTAATAATATACAAATAATGAATGATAATTTCACATTAAATGCTAATAAGAAAAAAACTCCTCACGAATTCAAGACTAAAATTTTTCGATGCTATAGGGTGTACTGCACAGCTTCTTTTTCGACACTTTTCATAGAAACCAGCATTGCATTTGCTGATCTCATGGATCAATAACCACGAAATTCGGATTGTTACCCTCTATAAGATACCAACTAACGTAACGACAGTCGTCTTTTTAGAATTATTTAAGAATTCTGATTTTTCATGGTCTTTTTAGAAGGCTTTGAAAAACGTTGCTCTTTCGTCCTTTGAGTGTGGGTTTGAAAAATTGAAATTCAGAAAAAGTCTATTAGGGTACGCATATTCCAAGTTGTTACTCGGTCGACAAGTAAGTTAATTTTTCCAAGTTGACGTTCCTTCTAACCTTTAGACTACCTACCATTGTAAGTACTTACAGAAGGCTTATGGGAAGTGGAATGAATTATATGGTAGGTTTTTCTGGTCAATGCTGCCTTATTAGGTGTTGAACAAAGTGGTGAAGTGAAACAGGTCTTACATTCCTGTTACGAATAGCAAGCACCTATTCTTAACCCCCTCCCCCCACCACAAACACAAATCTCCCAGGAAAATTGTATTCAATTACATTTTACTTTAATAAATTACGTTTTCCTATCCAACGCATACAGTCAACCTTTCTAATACGCGCACTTTTTGAATTTAAGAAGTAGAACGTCTTTCAAATTTTAGCTCTTCAATTTCTGAAAGAGAGAAGATGGTCAGAAAAAAAATCTCGTAAAAAGTGTGAAAAAGACAATGATATAATGCTGATGCACACTGGTGAGCCTCCATTTTTAAATCTTTTCTCTTTTTTTTTTTTGCAAAAGAATAGACTGATTTAAGATTATACTTTTGTTCAGGAAATTTCAGAGCAAAGTTCAATAAAAAAATGCCAGGTTAAAATTAAATCAAGAGAAATCTTAGCATTTTGAATACGTAGCACAATAGCGTTGATATTTAGGTCCCTACAAAAAAATAGTAAACGGAATATCAGTTAATCTTTGAATAAGAAAGAATATTGAATCTGAGATTTTAATTTGAATATGAGAGGATGAACTTTTATTAAATAAGCCAGACATCGAAGAAATATGCAAGATTAGAAGAAGCGTTGTCAAAGAAAACAGTGTATGTTACAAATCTTCAAAATTCGTTTTATTGGCTTATCCTATAGAAGTTGCTTTTACCAATCGATTGGCAATAAGCATTGAGATCGAAAATTTATGGAAGTAGTTCAAAACAAGCTAGCAAGATAGCTCTTAGTGTATGTTCCATTAGTCTTATGGAGAAATTCGTTTTTGACAATTGTAACATACACTGATTTCAAGCAAACAACACTGTAACATACACTGATGCCCACTTTAATACCTCATAAAACAGGCAATTTTTTAGAAATGTGTAAAATCATCGATTGGGCATATGAACTGACCAAAGTTTTACTCAGAAAACCACATACACTCTCTTCTAGTGATCCCTACCGACTGCCAGACGTTTTTTTCGTTTCCTGAAAAATTTTGTTTTTGTAACATACACTGTTTTTTTTTGACAACGCTTCAGTTTATGTAAATAGATAGGTCGGTAACAAAAACAAAAATTAAATTGAAAGTTCATTAGTTACAGTTTCTAAAATTCGTAGGTAAATACATATATTTTCCTCGAAATTATCTATTTTTTCAATTTTCTAATCGAATGATAAGGTTGGATAAATTTAATATACTATATTCGTAAGGAATAGAGATAAGGAAGATTTGCGTAGCAAGAATATTTAGTTATGTTTGGCTAATACCTCCAGGAAACTGCTCGAAGCAAAATAATGTCTGAAACATATGACTCAGACAGAATGTCGCAGTGCCACTTGATAAGATTTTAAATTCATTATAATTGCTAAACATAGTTATTCATTATGCATGAAGATGAAAAATGAAAATGAAATAAATTAACATAAGTCTACTTATAAACCAACAAAGAATAAAAATATGTCCATAATCATTTTTTTTTAAATGAAACAACAATAAATTTAACGAATTAAAAAAAAATGAGCACATTTTTACGTGAAAAAGAATAATTATACTCGTACCTCGTAGAAAATTAAAATGCATTCTGAACGATAAATCACGCGCATATGTACGAGTATATCTATCAATTTTCTTTTTCCAATTCACTCAATAAACAGAATTTACAAGTATAAGGTGTCTTAAATGGATGCAGGATATAATGTTCATCCCCTTCATGTTTTTTCAAACAAGTCATTGTCGCAACACTATTATTTAAAAAAAGTGATGAAAGAATTTCGATAAAAAATTTACAAAGTATTAAAAACGCTTTCAGACCAGTAATCTTTGAAAAAATAGAAGAAAGTGTTGGAAACAGATAGGAAAAAAAATAGGCAAAAAGTACAAAAAAAGAGAGAAAAAAAGTGAGAGAAGACAAGAAAAAATAAAAATAAAATATGAGAAAAAATGAGCACAAATGAAGAAAAACAAAATATGAAAAATAAGAAAAAAAAGAAAAATATAGGAAAAGATGAGAAAAAACAAAAAAAAGACAAAGTGGAAAAAATATAATATTTTATTTCCTTCTACGACTATTTTATTTCATATTCTTCAATTTTTCCCCTTTTTTACACGTTCTTACATGTTCTTACACGTTGCTAAAAGTCTCATTAGGCTTATGTATGATGACGTCATCATAATATTAATCATCATCTACATAGTTACGAGTATGATGACGTCATCAAACGATAACATTGGACACACACGGACACACAAAATTTCGACTAAAGGTCTATAGTAAAACGAATTCATCTTCGAAATAGGAACAGGTAGGAAAAATTGGGAGATAATTTTCACAGAACTCCGCCAGTTTTCGACGAAGGCTGACGATATGTAGGAAAATTTTCAGTACACAAGTGCATAAATTTCATACATGCAAAAAGCATCTTTATTTCTAACCTTTAATTGTTTCACGCAACAGTTAGATAATTCAAGAACCCTCGCGATCATGCTTTTAGACTTCTTTATTTTTTACAAAATATTTCGATTCCAGATAAGCAAGTTTTCCATAAAGAATTTTCAAATTCAAATAATTTATAAATGTCAACACTCGTAATTTTTCCATCGACTACAGTAAAATTTTTACGACCACGAAAACAAACTCGGTAAACAAATTCACTCTCACTTTCGATTCATAATCATTCGGTTATATAGGTGCTCCTTGAATACATTACCACAGGCGGACACCGAATCGCAAAAGTATACTGCTATTCACCAACAAAGCTGTCGCACCAACGTAGCTAGGCTGTGGTGAACCCTCGACACACAGGGTTCACTCAAAGCAAAATAAGAGAACAAACCCGAGTCAATTTATACAATCGCGAATTCATCACTTATATGTTCTTCAATCAATAATATTATAAATTCAAGTTCTCCCAAATTTATCCCTATTAATAAAGCTAATCCCGATTTATGATAGATATGAGATTTAGGAATTTCCGATATCGATTATCGATATATTAACGAATAATATCATGGATATAAGGAAATTCAATATTTTCAACGTATCGTTGCAGGTTTTTATTTAAATGTCTACGTAGGATGCTTGTGAATAAACAGGAATGCCGTGAAGACACAATTTTGAGGAGCAACTCCTTGTTGACGATTTGGTGGGGGGCGGGATTTTTTTTCAAATTTCGAAAAGAATTTTAAAGATAATCAAATACCAAAAACTTGTTCTCGCGCACTGGAGGGGGTGTAATCATTCCTAGTTGACCTGGAGGGAGCACTCCTCGTAACCCGTGGGAGATCACAGCACCCTTGTCAATTAAGTGCAGACAGTATTGGGACGAATATGCAAGTCTTATTTTGAAAATTGAATAACCCTATGAAAAAGATACCGCACGCCTCCTAACAAATCATCGAAGCCGCACAGAAGTAAACAGAAAATTAAAGAGGAGGCAGCATCACCGATTTTTCCCGAGACTCAGCAAAACGGGGCAAATTAAATCCGAGAAGCCAAGACACTGATAAGGACACAAACCATTAAACAACCTCGACGTAGGATTAGTCGAATTCTCGATGTAAAAATATCCTTTAATGAAGGCGATTGAAAAATTTCTAATTCCATAATTTCGCAGCGGCCATAAGCCGTCAGACCAAAAATTTATGAAGAAAAATTGCTAATAAATCCAAGTAAATTACAGAATATTTTTAAATACGACTTACTTAATTTTTAAAGCAAGGCTAATATTTAAATCCACATAGTTACAAAAAATTTTAGCTTTCGGAAATTCTCAAAACAGAACAGCGAAGTCCAGTCTTTTTTAGCTTGTTCGCAGATTTCTTATAAAAAGTGAATGATCGAATGAAAGAAAAATGATATAAAATTTTAAAAAATGTTTAGATAAATGCTTATAAGATTATCTTCATATGCGCACTTCAGTTTACTGTTTTCAAAGTCTATAAGAATCCATTCCCAAGTAAGATACCGCATATATCGACAGTGTTGCCATTTCAAAGAGTCTAATAATTGTCCGTTAATTTTTTACTTATTATTCAATCAATTATGATATCTGTAACGATGTATCTTTTCAACAAATTAAAATTCAAAAATCCAACAGACAACCGAATACTCAAGCAAGTACATAGTACCTAGCTACCTACCAAGGTAAATTAATGTCGTTCCTGTTGTGTTCTCTTTCTAATTTCTACCTTGAAATGTTAGTGTATTTCACAGGTAAGATATGACGCACGATGTCGGTAGGACTCTATAAATTGAGATCACAAAAAATTTTTATTTTATTTCATTTTTAAACAAAATGAAACGTATTTACGAACTAGTAAAATCCCAGAAATTACGAACTATTGAAAAACTACAGATAGAAAAGTGAACCAAGGCTAAACAATTATTACATGCGTCTAGTTCTCACAACTTGGAACTTATTTTTTTCCTGAATAGATTTATTAATAATAACAAAGATGATTTTGATATTTTCTTAGATTATATCTACGGTGCTGTTGTCCAACATACATGTCGGCAAACATATAGGTAAACCGAAATCTCGAACATAAATCGATCAAAAAATAAGGTTATTCAAGTAAATTCAAGATCAAAGTTTTACAACGTACAACGAGATACAAACAGCTTCTCTATTTAAAAAAAAGGTTAAATGTTGTTGGAAATGAAAATAATTGATAATTAATCTTCTTCATTAGCCAAAAAACAATAGCGAATAAAAATCTTACATATGACCTATTCATGACGAAACAAAGAGACATTATTTTGACTTTCGATCGATACAATTACATATTTTGACGTTCGAATATTATGACTTATGAGACACCGCTGTAGGGCGAAAGTATCGGTGCACCAATCAAAAAAGAATTTTGAAAAAAAATCTACGATTGCATATTATCGTGTCCAGTACAATTAATCGTTAAAAAAATCAAGCTTTCTAACGATGACGTTTACCTTCTTACATCTGTCCCCCCTCCCCTTCCTTATTCCTTCTATCTCGACATACGCGTTTTCATATTTAATGCAAACTGTATTTTTTTACACCCTCAATTTTTTATCATAACTAACAGACATACATATATTACATATACCTACTCAAAACTGTAGTTTCAATAAAAATTCAAGGTTAGACATCGTCTATGAGCCACGCAGTTGGAAATCTAAAGAAAAAAGTGAACTTCTACTCATCTTGATGCGCCCGTAAATCGTATCAATCCAAACTTTTGAATAATGGGACCTCAATGTAAAATTCGTACGCAGATTAGAACGTAGATAAAAATAAAAAACAATCACGAGCTGACTAAGAATGTAAAAATGATTTTCGGACAATTTAATGATGAAACTAGTTTCCTAAAGCTAGCGAACAACCAAAACTAGTACAGGTATAATAATTTTGCAGCGAGGTTAGGTTAACCTTTGAAGACTGGCACAAACCCAACGAATAAGATGAGTATGTAAAATACTCTCTTGATGTAAAAAATCATTTTGATTTGAACAAGACGTGATGAATCGTGAGCAAACGACTAAGTAGAAAGTAATTGTTACAAAAGAATAGAATATAATGTTTAAAAAAACACTTAAAAGCCTCTTCTAATACTGATCCTCAAATAGGATATCATAAATTTTTGGACTGCTATACACACAAAGAAAACGGAAAACACGCTGACCCCAATATACGGCTATAATGGAAAGAGATTTAAAAAAAAAATCCCTTTTTCATTTTTCAAGTACCGTCGAACGGGGTGACTTTACATTCAAGGGGCGACTTTACCCACTTCGTTTTAGCCCAATAAATAAATTGCCAGGCAAAAATTAAAACCAAAATACGATTTGGATCGAAGCAGGTAGAAGGAGGAAAAGAAAAAAAAGATCGCCACCCCTACCTCACTTCACCCAGTAACAGAACAAGAAAATAAAGCGGCGATATGGTTTTTTCCTTTTTTCTTATTCGTCTTTTTTTTTAACCACAGACACTCAAAATATTCAGTTCGGTTTCACACGGTTGAAGTTGGTTCTTGACTAGTTTCTTTTCAATCGTATGTCTGAGTACAAACATCCTCAAATTTTGCCTCCCCACCCATCAATAACCCATCAATTACAAATTGATGGGTAAAGTCGCCCCATTGAGGGGTGACTTTACACAAATGTTTTGAAAAATCATAAAAAATAGAAGGAAGGCTGCAAACTCAAACTTTTTTTTACAATTGTGTTGAGAAATGTTAGACCTAAATTTTAAAACCAAATTCACTTCAATAGCTTCAAAATTGGAAGAGTTATTAAAGGACAAAGTTGAAAAACATAAAAAAAAGTGTGTAAAGTCGCCCCATTCGACGGTATGTACTTTTATTTCTGCAAACGTGATAATAGATGGTGATTTTTAACACATCTCATAAGATATGATGAATGTGAGATATCCTTCATGTTAGTATTGCGCACATGTAAATTTTAAACAAGTTTTTCTCAACGTTTGATTTTGGTAGAAATAAATTGCACTATAAATGTCTGAAAAACTATTTTTGAGCTAAGCATTTTTTATACCATGTTCATAAATTCACGACTTTATAGCCATATTTTCGCTAGAAATTAATAGATTTTTTTTTTGAAAAATTTACAAAAAAATGTAAATCTTTTTTCTTGAGATCAGAATAAAGTCAATTTATAGTCATCTAAGAAGTTGACAAACACCGTATTATAAAACAAACTTGATACATTCTTTAACCAAGTTTTTCAAAGTTTCTTCCACCATACTTGATTAAGACGAAAACAGAATGGCACTCAAGAAGTAAATATAGCCTTGAAAATGTATATGAGGTCTATAAATCATAGTTGATATTTTTAGAGGAAAATTTGTACTTCCACTGTTGAACGAAGAAATTTATTCTTTCAGAAATCGAAAAAAAGATAATAACAGAAACGATTTTTTTTTTAATCTGTAAAAATTCCCAAAGTTTTCCACTTTCCAAAATAATTGTTACAACGACGAATTGATTTCGAACTCTATTTTTTATTTTCGGTAACAATCCATAAATTACGAGTTCACTGACCGTGCTGGCAAACCAGTTTTGGGAAAATTTGGCAACTTTAGTCGTTCAGGACGTTTAGAATATTGGCGATGAAGAAAAATTTCATAAACGACAAGCACAATAGGGACAAAGTAGAAAGCATTCATTCTTCTTTTTTTTCGCTTAATTCTTCTAGTTTCAGAATCGTAACAGAAAAAAAATGTCTACACCAGAATACTAAACTTCTGGTCGGGTTTCATAATAATGTTTATGGAAATTTTACCGCCGGACGTTCAACTAAATCGAGTTTCATAGAATGCTAATAGAAAAAAATCTCCAACAACGATCTCCACCTTTTGATAACTTGCGCGAAAAGTATTTTAGTTTTTTTGTATTTTTCAAAAAAAGAAAAAAACACGTAAACAAACGAGTAAACTGCAGTTATCATCTTCATCAAACATCGAACTATTATTATACCAACTATATTTCATACAAAATAAGTTTATACTGTCAGTCGTAAAGAACTACACAAGTTAGATTAAAGTGGTATTTATATTGAACTTCGTCAGGTAAAATCTAGTCGCAGGTGAATAAATGCCTACACAATCTTGGCAGTCTTTTATAAATACATACAACCCTTCCTTTCTACTCACGTATGAAGGTAATCTTTTTTTTTTATCAAACGTATAATATAATTTAAATATAATTTCTTAAACTCATTGCTAAGCTATTGCGTTATAACCAAGAAAAATTTCCACAATTAGGATTAGAGTCGAAGTGCTGACATTTAGGGAATTTCTGCATTAGAAATCCCATGCCTGTAAGCTAATACGATATCCTGCGGAAAATTTACGGCTGATTTGAATCGAATTTGAAACAAATTTTTAAGCTTGAAACGACGCAAGGACATATTCCAAAATCATTTTATGACAGGATAGATAGCACTAGAGTTTGTCCAAAAGCTAATACGTACATATACCAAACCCAGCTGATACAGATTTTAAGAGGTTCAAAATATATATAAAAAATGGTGACGCATAAACATGCAGTACAACACTCAACTTTGAAAATGCTTTCCAATAAAATTTGTTCTTTTGGCACTTAGTACGTATTGCACTCACCATCCTAAATTAATGAATTTGAAGTAACGATTCAAGATGACACTCTGAATTACCCTTTCAAAATTTCCCAATGAGTTTGGAAAAATGAAATTCCCCACAAAATTTATTAATTCCATAATTTTCAAGGGATGGTTTTTCAATGCTAGGGGAAAAAAATCGAATTGACATCCTCCCACAAAAATTAGCAACAAAAAGTCTTATTCGCAATCGTTTTGGGTGGTTTCTACAGTAACCGCAGTATCATACAGACACATAAAATAAGTAACCATAAGCCCGGCAGACTGGTGGAAGCTTATTAACAGATTACATTAACATTCCAAATTAATCAAGTAAATTTATTAGCAATCAAACTACCTTGTCTACCAATTACACTATTCCGAAAATTTTCCATTCATGACTATACCACACCATCAACAGACAAAAACAAGTTCTTATTGACAAACTTTCTTCTTAGTGCGCATTATTTGGATTTTATTTTTTTACATATTATCTCACTATAGGAAATTAAAGACATTTCGTCCAGGCGTAATTCAATTTCAAATATTTTTTGAAGAAAAAATTTTAAAACTATCTAAAAATTCATCTTGAATTTTTTTGCCGAAATTTTTTTCCAACTTCAAGGACCTAAATGGAGGTGGTAAACCGCAGAAATTCCAGCCATCACCACATGCTTATCGCTCGCTAGTAAAACTTTGAGAAAATTATAATACCGCTACATCAAAAATGCACAAACCAACAACATTTCAAACATCAAAATAATAATTTCGCAGCATAAAACAACTTGTCTGAGGATAAATTATTTCAATTTGATGAATACTTTTATAGTCGAAAAAAACGGATGAACTTGAGTCGTAGACGTTGAATAAGTTACACATACCTATACACTATATACTCGTAGTTAGCCCGAATGGAAAAACACTAGTCTGCTATACACATACATGGTTACCTAATTAAAAAAGAATGAAACGCTTTGGATTTCCCAGTTTTAGATTAGACTGAATTTTCTCGAGTGAATGGAAAAACTGTTGAAAAATGTAATGCGAGGGTATTCTAAAAAATTACAGATATTATGTGTTCAAGAATTGAAATCATCAACTATTATCTGAAGAATAAAATAGCTTACGGAAAAATTCTATTCCGCAGTTTCAAAAGAAAATATGAAATTAGAAACTTATGTTCAATTCATCACATTTTTCAACTTTTTGGACTATTATAGCAGCTTGAGTGCATATAATTTAAAGAAAAATGTGGGGAAAGTAATGAAACGGACCGCTCCCCTGAACGATTTATCCGGATAAGTATGAAATCTGTGGTCAACCGGTCGACCACTTATATTTAAGAAAAAAAATGTTCCTATTGATTTATACAATGCCAATGTTGACAAATCCAAAGTAGTGTGCATCTGGCCAATGAATTACATTAATATAGCTAGCCCAAGAAAGATAGCTGATAAAATTTTATTCGTTCAAGCTTTTAAAAATCGCTGAGGAACCGTCCTATAACTTTTTAGAACTAATACAATAAATTTCTTCTTTCGTTCATAGGATGCAAATTACAGCAACAGTACACTATAAGTTCATGATCTGAGAGCCAGAAGGAACCAAATCAAAATTTAGTGATAAGGAGAAATTGACTGGTTTTCAACGTAGTTTACCATATAAGCTCATTTTCATTATCAGTGTTACAAAATGACCCTTCACTGTCCTCAAAATTCAAACAATTCAAGATAAGGGATGTCAGCGTATTTTGAAAACTTCAACAGCGAATATCCCAAAACTGAAAATTTGTAGCACGCCCCAACTGGTTCTTAGGTCCTGAGGTAGGGTCACAAAACTATAAATATTGTTCGATGTTTGAATAATTGTAGTTTTCTAATTCTTGACAATTTCTAAAAAGCCATAAAATGGAAGTAAATGAAGTCACGCACTCACGTGAGCTACACTGTAAAAGTATATAATTGTATTCTAGGATAAGAGCACTGTGGCGGCCATTTAAAAAAGCTCTTTAAATAATCAGAATCATTTTGATCTAGAATCCGGCAGTAATACGATCCACGCCCAACCCAGGTAGAATAATAGCATCAAGGAACAAAAATAAAGTTTAAAAACAAAGACGATTCAAAAATTCACTTTGAACTGAAAATCTGAACAAGTTTCATTGTTGCGATCAGATAAAGTTTGGCTTACGTGGAATACCCATTAAAAACTACACACTCTTTCAAATTTTGTGAAACAAACTGAATAAACCAATGTTTGGAAGTATGGGCATTAACTTGAAAGATACTGCGCAAACCCTATAATCTTCATATGATCGCTCTGAAAAATTTATTTTACCCTCAAACTTACAGCAATTAGGTTCATTTTTACATCCCAAATAAAATAAACAAAAGGACCAGAATAACGAGGGCCGGTTTCAATAACAATAGATTAACATTAGCAAAGAATCTCATCACGAGACCAATAATTCTTGCATCTCTCGATTATACTCGTACCAGCAAGAAAAACGAAAATATCCAGAAAATCTGCCCTTTAGCAGATTTCGAGAAAAAAAAATCGATCATTGACTATGAGAAAATTTCACTTTCGGTAATATGAACAACAATAAAAGAATAAATATTTTTAGAAATTCTTACCAATAACTTTCGACGTTATTCCGCCGTTTCGAACGTCAATTGGAAAATAAAACGCCGAAGAAAGCACGTACGATACCAATTTTTTTCTTTTTATGCAAACAAACCCGAAAAAATATCACTAAATATTTGACGAGATTTAAATATACAATATTATGGAAACGCGAACAGTTTAATAAGAAATTGAAAAGGAAAAAAAACGAAAAGAGAGGAGATTAGAAACAATTAAAACGGCGAATTAAATCGAAATTATTCAAACACACGCGAGTATAATATAATATCGGTGCGAATTTTTCAATAAGTATTAATGCCTCTCATTAAGACAGACCGTCTGAAATGAAACTGACCGTTCCTCTGTACGATTTATCCGGATAAGTATGAAATCCGTGGTCAACCGGTCTACCAATTTGATTCTAAACGGGGATTCTTCTCAAAAACCTTACTCTATAAACCTTGAAAAACCTGTATTTTCCTTTCGCAAAATGAAGGAAATACTCTTCTCTTTCGTTTTTTTTTAGTTCTCTCTCTTCCTCTGTCTCATACTAACTCGTTATACTTACCTCCTCCTACCATCCTCTAACGCGATTTTTATTCCTCCTCCATTCACGTACGTACCTATGTCTAGCAATAGAAGTGCATTTTATCATTTTTTTTTTCTGCTTTTTTTTTTCTCCTAATTATTGGAACTTTTATGTTTTTCTTCACGATCGACGATACGATGACGAAGAGGAAAACGCCATCAAAAATGCCAATAATTTTTCAAAAACATTTTACTTCACCTAATAGGCAGTGAAATCTGGCAGGAAAGCAAAAATTAGTAGGTGACTAGTTCCTATATTCCCACACCCCTGCAGCATTAACTCACAAACTAAAAATCCCCCTTACTCACAATTTTTTCCTCCGCTGATATTAGATGGGGTACAATTGAATAGTGAAAAACAAAAAAGAGATTTCTGCAAAACTACACGTTTGAAAAAAACGCATTTCAAGTTTGCATTTATGAACAAAACTGATGTTAAAATCGAGTTAGGTCAATGAAATTTGGAACATACAGTATACCAAAGGAAAAGTCAATAGAGTGCATAGAACGGCCGATAGGGAGCACTGAATGTGCCTGCAGAAATCCCTTATGGGCAGTGACGGATTTTTCTGCCAAATAGCTTTTGATCTACAAAATCGCCTTTTTTCCATTCTCACACTTTCTATCCATAACATAATAAAATTGAATATAGCATGATAATGACTTTCTATTGATGCTCCTGTGAAGTTTTTTTGCACATTATTTCATGCTACAACTTTCCACCACTTTAAAGGGGGTATTTTCACTTTGATGAATATGAGTCTGAATACGAGTATTACCAAAAAATATGGTAAAGATTGAAATTCTAACTGGCCATATCTCGAGAAAGAGAGCAGACATCGAGATTTGGTAAAAAATGCCATTTTCAGGATAGTTCATAGAATTTGAATTGCCAAGAAAGGGTGCCATTCACTACTCACTGGAACATTTTTTTGCCGAATATGACAAACGAAAATTTTTGTCCGAATGCACGTAGACAACTGTGCGAAAATGTTTGGAAAAATTATAAATTCGTTGCATTCATTACATTCGCCTCATTTCACTAATTCATTCCTACTGAGAATGATGTTCGGGTGAGTTCAAGGCTTTACAGAGAAACGAAAGAATACCATTTATGATATTCCACTAATCCTTATAAAAAGTTTTACCCCAATTCAACCAGAAACTCGATTCATTATAAGCACGATTTGGAAGGGTCAAAAATTTGGTTTCAAGCAGGATTCTGATGGAAAATTTCACACCGATTCGATATTAATGTTGCAAAATCTAAATAAAAATTTAATTTGTGTAATCCTCACAAACGTTCAACTCGAAAAGACCTATTTTCAATTATCGAAATAATATTGTAGTTCGGCTATAATTTTTGACTGAACAGGGTCAAAGAAAATCTTAGTTAACAATACTTTATAAAATGTACTCAACTCATAATTATTCATCCGACTAATATTCCCGTTTGTTTTCGTACATTAATTATAGCACGAGCCAAAAGTACTTCAATAGTACACTAAATAAATACAGACCACTTTGCGCATTTGTTACATAATACTCGTACCTTTATTACTTTTTCATTATAGACGAACATTCATTTAAAGAGTCCACTTCAATGTAAATTCTTTATAAAATAATTTGTTGGTAGTCTTACCGAGCAGTCCTTCTCTATTTCTTTTCATCGATTTATATTTTCCATTTCACAAGAATTTATGCTCGTAACACATTTCAAATTAATTGATTCATTTCATCAAAGTTTAGCTCAAAGTAATTACCTAGTTGTAAAGACATGTTGACTTCTTATTACTTCACATTCTTAAACATTCGTTCAAGTCTAAAGCATTCATTGATGAGTTATATCATCTCAGATACTATTTACTATCAAACCTTTTGCTCTTTGATCAATACTTGAACTCAGTTTTTAGTTAATTTTGAAGAAGACATTCTGAAAAATAAACCAATTTTTAGACATTAACTTGGATATTTATAAAGAATTAAAGAAAAATTAACTTTGATGAGTGGAAGAGTCGGATACTCTTTCGACAAAAGAACAAAATATTTTTCATCCGACTTCAAAAAGCTAACATGACAAGTATTTAAGTATAATTATCAGAAACAAAATTCAATTGATTTAAGAATTAAAATTTCCGTTTCATGAATAATATTTTATGGAAGATTTTTCCAAGAATTTTTATCGTACTTACCCTTCCTATTCATATTTTTATTTATAATCTTAAATGAATGAAATTAAAAAAATATATATTCTTAGATCTCTTATAAAAATTCCCCGAGCTCATATTTAATTTTACATAATCATTCGAAAATTCGAAGTCCAGCTGGGAAAGGCAACGATATACGAGGCAAAAAGAACGGTGAGCAAAAAAGTGCGACACATATTGCATAACTATTCGCCTTTTAAAACGCTTCGACCTCGCAGTAGACGCGATTTCACTTGAAAATTATCGCGCACCGAAATAAAAAAACCGAAAGAACACAATTTGAATGATAATGTGAAATTAAAGCCACAAAACTTCAATTAGCTATATTAAGGAATCGTAAGAATGTCCAAAAATGTAAGAGTTCACTAATTCGGACACAAGTTTTGAATAAAGGTACGTATAGAATACATTATAATATGGCATTATTTAGCGTACCAGGGAATAACAGTTCAAGTCAAAAATCATATTTTTTCAAAAAAGTGTTTTCAGGATAAAGGAAGCGGTGTATAGTTTAAATAACATTTCGGTGTGTCCAGAATATTTTTCTAATCTCAACACAAATGAAAATCAGAAAATCGTTCCAAAATGCCAAAAGCATTACAAAGGGTACCCTTTTTTCAACCTTGAAAATTTTCTTTCGAAAAAAATGATTTTTCACTCAAACTCTTACTCCCTGGCATGTTGGATATACGAAGAATCGAATATGAAAAGAGTGTTCTGCCTGTATTCAAAGAATTTCTCTTAAAAATTTTCAGTTTAATTCAACTTATTACCTAGATATTATGAAAGTAAATACAAAGTTTCTCTTGTATGAAACATTGGAAATCCTTGTAAAGTTATTCGCATAGTACCTAACCTATCTGTAACTTCCCACCATATTTACTTAGTAGATATCCTAAAAAGATATTTTTATTGGCGTCCTCAGTTACTTAATTCTTATGACCTTGGAAACCCACAGTGATCGCAAAATTTGAAGAATGAGTTTCATCTCGATGTACGATTTCTTTTTTGGATTTTTGTTTCTATCAGTCGGAGAGAATACTCTCGAAATAAAGTGCAATGGCCTTCGCATTAACATATGTCTAGCATCTTCGCATAGATACCGCAAGTCAGCGTTTAATAACCAGCAGGTGATTTTGTTGAAAGTTCTAGGCACGATGCAATGAAAAGTATATACTTTTATGTAAGTACGAGTAAAATAATATTTTTACAGACTAAAAGTAAAATTTAAGAGAACAACCAAGTACATAATTTCAATCCAAACAAGATTCTTTTACTTTACTCCCTTATTAATTACAATATTTCAATCAACAATTTGATCGATGAAACATTCTTTACTTTATTTTACCAAAGACTTTATAAGCAAGATAGAATTACAGTAGTTGAATAGAAAGAATTATGAAATAATACAATGTGATAGCATGTTTTTCATAGAGAGTAATGAAATACTAACACCCACAAAAAGTACTATATTAACTCCTTATAAAGTTGATAATCACTGTCTCATGCTGAAAGATGGAGCGAGAGAGTAAAACTTGATTATCTAAGATGAAAATAACGGTTTACTGATCATCATGTGCTGAATTGAAACTTTTTTCCAAAGGGTTTGTTCTTGCAATATAATTTCAGAGAGAATCAAATGATTCTTCAGAGCATGTAGATAAACAAAATATTTAACGAACTAAAATAACAAAATTTCATCAGATTTTCCAACTGAGGAATCAATATTTTATTTTTCTTGTACACATAGGAAAGACAGCCTCAAATACCAACAAAATGAAGACCAACGATTAAATGGAGAAAATATGAGCTCAAGGCCATAAAATATGAATTGCTTTTGCTGATGAGACTGTACGACAATTCGTGAGGATGAACAATTTTCTTGACAATTCGAAAGATAGTGAAAAATTATATACTATATTTGTACATATAATCAATGTCAGTGAGCAAGTCTCCTTTCAAAAAATAACAACCCTACCCATGATATCGAATTTTCACCATATCGTACAAATATTCTCTAACAAAAGTTGAAACAATAATACAATACAAAACGAGGTGGACACTTTAATTCATTTGTACCATCCGAGCTCTTGATAATTATTTTATTCTTTTCCTTTGTAATCATCTTATAATTTTTTTGTTTTAGTGACAGATAAAATATTTTTAGCCCCCATCCCAAAAATAAAAAAATAAAAAATAAATAAAAATATCAAGCAAAGCATGTTTTTTCGACTGTACAGCGATAATTTTTCCTACATTTATTCACCCATATGTACGAGTATAATAGGCTTGTAAGCTCAAAATCGAAATTCGGTGGTTCGCCACTAATTCACGGAAAAATTTTACACCAGCATGGTGTTTCAAACAAAACAAATGAAAAAAAAACGGCAAGAAAAATCCAAACGGAAATATCAGATTTTAACCGCCAATGGAAGCAAAAAAAATTTGTGTTTTTTCGCTATCCAGTTTTAATCCTTAAGGAAAAATTTTAAATAACTCGGCGTTAACCTTGATCGTGCTGAGATAATTTTTCAGACCGCAAAAAACAACAAGCATTATTTTTGAAAGATGAATTACGTATGGAAATAATGCGAATAAAAAGGGGTGGAAAACGGGAACATTTCTAATTGAAACTTGAAACATGACATCAAAATGAGTGGGTACACCGGATTTACTAACCTCGAATCAACTTAATGACGCAATTTTAACGTCTATTTTAACCAACGAACTCAGAATTTAGAACTTATTGAAGTTAAACAGTTAATAAGAATGCACCTAAAAAAATAACATGTTCATACATGTACATGTATTATATCAAATTTACCTATTTTCATTCTCTTTTCTTTCCTTTTTTTTTTTTTTTCCGTATGTCAAGTCGATACTTTATTGTCAATACCTATAACCTTTCACAGAAAAATTTCTGAATCTATTGTTCAGGTATGAACCGTACTAAATATTTTTTAGTTGCCGGGTTTGACATTAGAACCTTAATTTGCATTTTTAACCGATATTTTTAATAACATAACTTAAAATTTCATAGGCAACGGAAACTTCGATATTTGGCCACGAAAATAGGACAGATGAGAAAAATCTAGACCAAAAAGAGTTCAAGGAATATTGACTTTCTAACCAATTATATTAACGCATTTAGACAACCACAAGGCAGAGAGGACAATAGTTTAACATATGTTGGTATTGCTACGACTTCTTCAAATGATTAGAGACGATTTTATACACTTTCAGCGAGAGTAACTCACCAATAAAAAATTCGTTCATCATTAGTGAAAGGTGTAAATTTTTTGGGTGAAAAATCACTAGACCAGAGACAGAAAAATTAAAACTCCCCACCCAAAAAAAGTCTATTAACAAGTTCGGTTGAAAAATAACGCAATCAGCTCTTGTTCTTCATTTTCTTATGATAAAGTACCTAATTTGATTTTCGAGCATGATACATTCGGCAAAAGCTAACCTTAAAAATAATAATCATAATTATTTCGTCTGACATCATCTAAAATTGGTTAATTAGCTGTAGAAAAATGAATGTGCAGGATATTAAACAGCGTTTCAACCAGAAACAATGAAATTCATTAACGTCTGAAAGAATAGAATTTCCCAAACTAAGCCTATTGGTGGATGCTAATTCAAAAATGGTGCAACTATAAGAGAATCGTAAGTTATAACGACTTATTGTGGTTGTGAATTCGGTATAAATGTATTCTTCGAAATTGGTAAACAACATGTTTATCAACAGTTTTATAGCGAATTTTCTTGTTAAAATTCTCATGAAAACTGGACTGAATTCCATTCAAGTTGAACCCTCCAACCTATGACAAAATATTCTTTTAGCAAGTTTTACAAATTCTATTTCGACGCGTTTTTCATGACATATATCCAGAACATAATAAAAATATTCAGAAAATGATCTGACAGCCCCTCTTCCGAGGACTAAACTAAACTCCCATGTCTGGCACATTATGCATTAACGAATAGTCTAGAAAAATTAGGACAAAAAGAAATGAATGATTAGTACACGACTCTCGAGTCTGGACTTGTCAGGTTGTTGGGTGAGCCCCCTAAACTACCAAGTATACTATAAGTTTCCTCTCAATCTACCTAGGGATTCCACATACGGGGATTAATATACCCCAAAATTTAGTGTTTCTATTTACTTTCGCAAATATGATTTTTAAGAAAAAATAAATAAAATTCTGCGTAGCAAGCCCTATAATAATACGGTGTCTATGAATATTGTACTCGCATATCTTACGCGTCAAAATGTCTTTCAGTTCTTCCTGTTTTCAATGAGACCAATTCTAGCTTCTTAGGTTCAATAAGCTTTATTCTAGAAAAAGAAAACATATCCATAATATACAATTACCAAAATAATTTCGCATGTAAGTCATTTTTAAAACGTGGTAAGGAGAATTTTTCTATGTAAAATTTTTCACTTCTTTTCCCAAATTTTATTGCATTACCCTTGTGTTTTAAAATTTGTTTCGTAAATTTTTCATTTCCGGTTATTCGTGTTTATTCGCTCAAGACAAGAAAATGCGATGAAACGAATTTTGTTTTGAGTAAATTTCAATTTATATAATTCAATGCTCTGGAAACTGATTTTGCTTTTTTTTTTTTTTGAAACATTAATTTTCCTTCTGAAACTAGTTCCTTTTTTTGTTTATCCTACAGTAAAAATATTCCATTATATCTATCTGAAAATTAATTTTGAACACTAATGACCTACGATAAGTAAACTACATCAAATAAATAAAAAAATCTCATTATATCGAAAAATTGAACACAACAGAAAAGAACATCAAGTTCCAAATACTAAACACACTACCTACAAGATCAACAAATAAAGTTATTAACAATCAATAAACAAATTTCCAGAATACAGGCGACAATGCTCAAATTATAAAACTTCCATAAATAATATTCTATGACAAATAAAAGTATCTCATCATATTATAAATAATGATGGAAGCAAAAATTGTAAGAAAATAAATACTCGATTTAAGAAAATAGGACGACAAATTTTAGAATCGATGGTTTATCCAAAAAATTCGGCTTTTTTAGAAAAAAACAATTACGTTACGAGCAGAAAAAAATTAATGCCGCTATAATTAGTGAACCGTTTACAGATTATTATGGGTTTGAAAATGAGTTCATCAACTTGAAGCGCCGTATTATTCGTCAAAAGTTATTGCACTATCTCTCTGTAGATACTCGTACCTACCACAATTCAAAAAATAAAATAAAAAAATAGGAATGGAAATACCCGTTGAAAAACCTTAAATAATATCTTCTACCTAGTACGAATATTAACGATTCCTAAATTCAAAGTTTAGATATTTTAACGAGGAAAAAAAATCTATAAGTATCTTCCAATAAAAAAAGTATCCGTTCCACTTTTTTTCCCCATGACGACAACAAGAAAGAATGTACATTTGAGTCGGCCAAATCAAATCCGAACATTGACTCGGAAGAAGGAAAAATATTCCGGTTATTGTGGAAAACAGTTTGTTCTTCGAGTTAAAAATGAAGAAATTTTTATGAAAGTTCCAGTCTTTTTCTTTCCCAAGAATTAAGAAGTAAAATTAAATTTCAACGTCAGCCATGTGAATGCAACTGGGTAAGATGGGGGAAAAAAAAACAGGCCAACTACAGTCTAATATTACTCGAGACGAATATCTGGTATTTTCAATTTTCATCTTTGTAATTAATTGATAACTCTAATAATACACGAAAACACAACTTTTGCCAAAAGTCATTACACCTCGAAAGTGTACCTACTTTAAGTCCGTAAAAGACGACTACTTTTTTTTCCAGATTTCAATTTTACCGATTTTTCTTACGCCCTAAAAAACCTCGAATATAACAACAGAAAAAAGTTACAAATGAAACGCGATTAAAATTTCAAAACAAGATTAAAATGTAAAGTAAGATTAAAATTCTGTCGTTAATCAACGCTTAGTAATTTGATCTCAGAATGAAGAATATTCCTTACATTCAAGTCGAGTGGGCAATACAAATACCAACAGACTTCTAAATGAGTGTTCCAAAAATATCTATATATTTAAATCCAATAATATAGTGAACAGCGATCGAAATTATGCGGAATATTTGTCATCATTTTCGCAAACCAATGAAAAAAGTTTTCATGGAACTGAAAACTTTTTGGAAAATTTCGTAACTTTTTTAAGATGAATGGAAATTTTGAAGGATACACGCGTCATATAACAGGATTCTTTGCTTGATAAGATGAAAACAATGTGATAGATATAGCCGTGCATTAATTTGAAAACAAATTTTACGAAATGAGTACCTACCTACTATAATTTTCAACAATCCTATAATTTGTTTAGCTGTATTTCTTTACTTTTTTAATGCGTTAACATCTTTGTTTTCGGTTACAGAGAGGTAAATTCAAAAATTTAATAGAAAATTTAATTTGATAGTCGAAATTGATACGTACGGCAAAACAAAAACATAATTATGCAGAACATAAATGATGCGCGCGCCGATTTCAGTTGTCGGACGGTTCCTATCGATAACTTCTTGATAAATTTTCTTAGGTAATTCAATGGTTATTTCATTGCTCTTAATTTGCTAATTTTCATTATTGTACATAGTTATTTTTTACGCATTATCATGAAAGTTGTCCACGCAGTAATGATACAATAGTGACCAACTGAAACTTGCATTTTATTTATTTTAGAGTCATTCTAGAGTCATTTTTGTGTCAGTTTAGTGTCAATTTCATGTCATTTTAGATTTGGTTTTACCAATATAGGTTGTTTCCGAATCTTGGAAAATCCAAGCTAATCTCTTTCGATGACAAAACTGTGACAAAAAAAACAAGTACTGAAAAAGTGCACATTAACTGCAGAAACCCTTAATTTTCAACTCCGAGGAGAAATGAAAACAACAGACGAATAACGAGTAGGGTACTTCCTTATCGAAACCCAAGACGAATAAAAGAAGCACAGCCTTGCAGGTGTAAGGTCGACTTCGTAATAAATTATTCAAGCCTCCAGCAGTTCCAGGTTTTACGAAAATCCAAGTGAATTGTTTTCTACGCCACGCGTCATAAATCAAAGAGAGATTTTGGGAAAGCCCAAATTGTAATTGCAAAAATTGCTGCTGAATTTAACTGTTGGGACGGATGAACGATTTATGAAACAAAGAAATTGTAGTATAGATACCAACGTGGGTATGCGAAATTTTTCCACTATTACCCACGAAACCAAAACGTGATTGAGAAAGCTCACTAAACAGGACACCACGAACAGTTAAAATATTGATCTTTCGGACAGAAACAGAGCATCTCACGAATACATTACACGTGGTTCAGAAATTTTCTGGTTTTCTTTACTCTCTTCTTGGTTATAAAAAAGACTGAACAAACACCAATATAAGTACTCATCCTATTCCTGGAGAGTATTGACGATAAATGTGCAAATATCTGGTCTTCTAACCTTACTCTGATGGGTTAATTAGAAAATGCTCACCAACGTGAATAAAATGGAATTTTTTTCAATACATTTTTGGCATGCAATTTTTAATTGTGACTTTCCATAGAACCTATGTGATTTAGAGGGAATAATAAATTGGCTACTTGAAAAATTGACATAAAAAGAAGTCATGACACGCGCTTCGTGAAATGTGTCCAACTCAAATATAGAAAAAATTTAATTCACCCAGCCATTTAGAAGACGATATAATGGAGCTCTGATAAAAACGTGTGTTTTATCTTAATTATAAGTATTAATAATTATGTTTTACAATGAAGTACCTACTCAGACAGACAGTGTTACTAATATTCAAGAAAAAAAGTCAATCAAGGTTACGGGGGGGAGAGGGGTACTCAATACAGCCAAAAAATCACATTTTCAAATATTCACCAAAAATTATGTCGTACATTTATTCGTACGAAAAAAAGTATAAAAAATGAAAATCTTAGTATGAAATTGAAAAAAATGTGAAATAAAACTAAGTTAGGCTATTCGAAAAACATTTGAAATTCCTTCTTGAATTGAAAATATTCTGACAAAGTTTTTTATACATTTAATCATAACGACTACAATTTCCCGTTATCCTTGTATAAATTCGTGCCGATTTCTTCAAACACAGAGTAAAATAATTTTAAAAATGGCAGCTAATATTTGACTTCAAATAGATCTTGTTTTAATACTTTTCTCAAATTGCAACTTTAATCTCAATTATTTCGACAAAATTCTTAGATTTGATCATAGTGACTACAGTTCCACACATTCCTTGTACTTTCATTCAAACTATGGTAACACACAAGATGAAAGTTGAGCCTAATAATGAAAAATTTAAGGCAATATTTCGGCTTTCAAATAGACGTTAACCTCTTAAAATAAAAATGCGGACAGAATCCGGTCTCAAAAAAAAAAATTATTGAAGGTTCCTCGATAACATATCCAACACTCAAGACTCCAGATTTTATAGACTTGGAAAAAATGTATATCTGAAGATTAAATTTTCAAAGTCAAGAAGAAGCACTTTGAAGTTTACAATTTAGTAAAATGACTAGATTCTGTAAAAAAAATGCCCGCATGAAATTTATACTTCTGGTTGGAAATGTAGGCTTACTTCCGACGATACAACTTTTTAATTTTCCACAAGACGCTATCTAGAGTAGAAAATTGTAGGTAAAATTTACATTATAGACAGCATTTAAAATATCGTAACCTGAAATTAATTAATGAAGTTCAACTCGGAACTTGAATGCCTTACTGGAAGAAGCAGCACGGATATACAGAATATTTAGCAGGTTATTACACCTATAATTCTATTTGAAAATTCGCGTGCTTCGAATTCTTGCCGAAAAATGTTCGCAAGGATGTAAAAAAGTGGAAAGTTTTTAAAATCAAGTACTAGTTTACGATAAATATCGCATAAAAGTACATCCCTCGTTTCAAATTAAATACATATAATTAATTATCAAAGACGAGAATACAACTTTTCAACAGGAAAATGTTGTCACTTCGAACGATAACCACTAAAATATGTTGACTCGTCTAACAGTAGGGCAACCTATGATTTCCTTACATTTGTCAGTTCCTCTGAGAATTGATTCGATAAAATACTTTTACTCACTAAATAATATAATATGTATAAAATCATATTTTTATCTAAAAATAATTATCTAAAAATAATTACTCAAGTATTTGAAAATTAAAAATATTGAATAAACGAAAATTTAACGATTTTAAAATCTGAATTCAGAATCCACTTTCATAAACACCCAAATCTTCAATATTCACGAATCTGATCACGAACACACCTATGACCTAAGAATCTGCCAGTACAATTTATAATACTTAACTGAATCACTACTCACAAATTGAAATGTTGAACAATTTTAACACTACTCCCAACATTTTTTCCAATCTTCTCGAGTCAGTCTCAAAACAAAAAAGAAATGGGCAGTGAAACTAGAACAAGGGCGGCCAACTTGACCACCTCTCGTAGAATAAAGAGATTGCAAAATCTTCAATCAAAAGTTGATATACAGAACAGAAACAATGGACTATAAATGTGGAGAAAATTAAAATATTCGAGAACAATTTTCTGTTTTTTGGGCTTAATATTTTGTGATTCGACGCAGAAAATCACATAAAAATGCAAACGAGCCAGAAGTCATATTAATGGCATGGACTAAATGGACAGGAGAAAAAAAACGCATCTATGTTCTGATTTTTTGACAAGTTTTGTTTAATGGCATAAAAATTACGAACCAACTTATTAGGTATATTTTCCATTTACGTCAACGAATAATTCAGAGAAAACACACTCGGCATTAGCACCATAGTTTTTTACCGATTAAACAAATGAAAACGAAGAAAATTTTAGACGGTCATAATGTCGATTTAACTTGTCAAATTATCATCAATTATAAATCGATGCAAATGACTACTAAAAAATCGACACATTGAGGACTTACACTTTTAAAATCAATACAAAGGATGCGAGCAACTCTGACAATTTTCCGCGATCTAACCCAATCACACTAAAGGAAAAAACCATATTGCTTCAAACATAATGGCATATTACGAAGCGCTCCAAAATTCGGTTCGCACCTTTCATATCTCCGGCCCTGGTAACACTGGTGCAATGAAATTTTTACCAGAGCATCACCAGCCTCACAGGATAATGTGGTATAAATTTTGTAGTCCTAGTGGATTTCATTCGTGAGATATAGAATTTTGAAAATGAGATATGGAAATAATGTGCCGTCCAAATGCGGGGGTTAGGGTTTGCACTATTTCTCTCGTTTTGACGATCAAAAATGATCAAGTACAGGGATAGGGACATACATAAATGTTACATTGCCAAAGGTGTTGAAGTTTTGGGCCGGCGCGCCATTCAGAAATTGATGAAAGGAGAATGAGAGAGAATGGAAAAATATGCACAATTGTAACAAAAATTGAACAGGCTGCCTGAACGTGAAAATGAAGAAAATTGATGTGTGTGCGTGTGTACACGCGTCATGTGGGACAGAGACGGACAATATACGCTCACTGCTTCACACCAACACACATTTGCCTGGTTTTCACTCGCCGCTGACAGTATTATTTTTTGGTTGGTATAATTATTCTTTCATAGCGATAAATTTATTATTCTGTTGGTTTCAATAAGCGTCTTGGGAAAAACTAAGATTGGAACACCTTTCCCCACCCCCTTTATTCACTGGATCTTGCCCTCTCCAAATACCATCTGTTCCCAGATTTAAAATCTTAATTGAAAGGAAAAATTTTGTAGAAAATGAGGAGATTCAAAAATTGATCCAAAATTTAGACAACAGTTTTTTAAAAATATTATTCAAAATCAGATACTGTGTTATATTAAATCCCTCAATCACCTGGAAAATTACATGGATCAGTACATTCAAGTCTCCTCTTTCAAATGAAACCAGTGGCGTGTCTGTATCTCTGTTTGTTTTCAAATGGTGAGGGGTGCGAACCGACTTTTGGAACGCGCCTCGTATTAATACAGAATAAAAAATATTAACATACTCGTAAGTTACTGAGACTAAAAAAAAAATTAAGATCTCAGTGTATGATAATAAAATCCTCATAATTTGTAATTTTATAAAATCATGAATGTCAGACAAGTCGTCAAATTCCAATCCTTTTTATCTAAAAAAAAATGTATCGGTTTATGTCTAAATGAACTCTCTGCCGAGTAAATTGAAATCAATATTAGTAATATTATTATTCCTCTTTAACCGTCTTCCATATTAGATTCAGAAAGAGCTGTTCGTCTTCCAAATCGCTATTGTCAGAGCGATGGTCGTATTTTGCAACCATCATAGGTATCAACTTCAGCTCAAGAACTGTACTTCATTATAAGCAAACTAAAAATGTACACGTGTGATTCTACAAAAATGTCGACATTCTACAGCTTGATTAAAAGAGAAATTTAGCCATCATTTTGAAACTCTTTTCTTAAAATGTTCAGTTTATAACCCAAGACATATATTAGTAACATCAGATATAAAGGAAACCTTCTAGAAAGAGGCGCAGAATTTCATGAGGTTAAAATCATGATTATAGATACATATTTAGTGACCAATATTGAATGTTACTAGTGCTTTTAAGGGCAAGAAATCCATCCAAGCAATTAAAACTATCACCACCAGTTTAACCGAACTGAAACTTATATTTTTTCAAACTAACTACTTGAATAATTATTCATCATTTTTAGATGCGTTAAACAAACATTCATACCTCAATGCAAAAATCTGTGGGATTTGAAACTGAATAGTAAATTTATCAACTCTAGACTACCTCATAACTGCATTTAAAATCAAAAATTGCATCATAATTAAGTAAAAATTGGGTCAAGTTGAAGGTAAAATCCGAGTATAGACATATCATATGCCACTTCTAGGAACAACCATATCTGAACTAATCAAGTTTCATATTTAAAACAAGACAACTTCGATGCGCATTGAAGACGGGAAAAAAAGAAAAGAAGAAACAAGCGAGGTGTGTACATACATGAATACATTATCGTTAAACATCATTAACAAGATAAATCTAAAAAATTTACAATTATGATTAGAACCAGGACGAACACCAGCCAATTCAAATTAAAGAAGTGCCTGAACATGTTCAAACTTGAAAAAAAATTCCATGTTTCGAAACGAAATTGAAAGTAAAATAATTTATGAAAATCGCAACACCTCAAAACAGTCGATTTAATCGATGAAATGACTAGCTACATGGGCGAAATTTCTCAATGGGTAGATTATCTTACAAGTGCGCTAGCTTGGGTGAATAGAGAAAAATATTATAAAAAATCTTTGAATGTCTTGTATTTTCTTGACTTTTTTTTACCCCTTAATCTCATAATGGAAACATTGTAACAATTGTTACAAAAAATTATAAAAAAAAACCACATACATAGTAGAAGACACTTCTCAATAAAATTTCAATTAGGTATTACTGTACTTACAATAAACATGAAAAAAAATTATTGTACACCTATAATTCCTACGTTAGAATCCCTTTCGAGCACGAAAAACGAATAAACTTAATGTCAATTTGAATTTTAAATGATTCAGCCATTTAGTTTTTATCCGCAGCAAACACCAAGTAACGACTATGTCCACGCCGAAAGTTAGAAATCTCCCAACAAATAAATTTTTTGCCGGGATCAATATTTTTTCAATAAAATCCTGCCAAACTACACGAAATAATGAAAAATTGCGGTTCTTTTCCCATTACTTCGATATAACTTAATTAAATTTATGACCGAAAAAAAAATTGTCTGATGTTCTTTTGTTTTCCACTGTAATGAAAAATCATTGCTACCAGAAATTAATTAAATTATTTTCAACCATTTAATTCATTGGAGGATTCTCGTTAAGAATGTTATAATTGGGATTAGGGGTGGCACTTGGATAATTTAAGAAATTCTGTCGATTTTATGAACCACTATTTTTTTTTTAAATTCTAATTTTTAGGAATCCATAACGAAGTTTGAAAATGAAAAATCGTTCCGAAAAAATCAAAAAACGATACTAAACAAAGAGTAAAATTTTAAAGCAGTAATTTGAAGCAATGAATGAGAATTGAGTCAAAAAAATTTTTAACGAGTCAATAAATCTTGATAAGTTTTTTCAAACATTATAAAATGAGATTTATTTCACAAGAATTGGATTAAAATTAACATGTGGCTTTCAGCTGATTATTTTCTTTGGAATAAGCAGGTTTCAAAAAAATTAATTTTAATAATCTTTTTTTTTTTTTTGGTCGATTACGTCAAACAGAAACATACTTACAGACCTACTTAGTAATTTATTCAATCTTGTTCTTTCTTTTTATTTTGTAACAGCCTAAAAAATGTGTAATAAAGATGTAAATATACCTAAATACGAATACAAAATATAATAATCAAGTAGAAATTCGTTTTCCAGAAAAACAATTCTCGAGAACCATGATTATATAGTCAACTGAAGGCAGTTAGCTTCAGAAGGCCAACATAAGCAGCGGAAAAGTCATTGGAAAAAAAATCTATCATTTGAATTTAAATTTTATCAGTCGAGGAAGATTTCCAGGAATTTTTATTTTTCAATGTCACTTATTTTTTGTGAAAAATACCTTTCTTATTTTCTGCGAAAAGTAACTTTCTAACAAGAGAACCTCAACACATATCCTCTCGAATATACCATTGACAAGCTTCTCACCAGGCAATATCAACGCACCCATTTATTTGTGCCTCGGTCAGCGGTCAGCCACAAGCAAGATTGAAAATTGGCATATTTTAGCAAACAAGTTTAATTGTTTTTCAGATTTTGTTTTTTTTTCTGTGGAATAAATGGATGGCCATCACACAAAATATACAGATAGAAAAAATCAGCTTGATCCGATAGTTAAAAATTTTTCACGATGAATTTTCATTCTGAGGAATTGTCATGCAATTTCTTGAAATGAAAACTCATAAGGCCCCGTTTCAATAGCTTTACGACTGGAACATTTAATGTAATAACATTTTTTATTTTCTCGTTGAACTGGAGGTTGATGGGATGCATGGAACATAAATATGCATTTTCAAATGATCTTTTGAAAATAAACTTTCAAGATTCGTTCAATCATAAAAACGAAATACTATGACCAAGTTATTATCTACCCTTTTCCACCTAATTACTAAGCTCGAAGAATACCTATTTGTGGCATATGACACGGAATTGTTCACATTCGCAAGATTACGTAACACCTTCCGAAATTTATAGAGGCAGGAAGGGTTTAAATTTACGAAATACCATCACACGACTCGTCTAATGATATATCAATAGTACTGAGGTGCAAAATGTCTAAAAATCAAATAACTTGTTGATATGAATGATTATGAATAAATTTAAGATCGTGTTAGGTAAATTGCGTGCGCGTGATTCCGAGCATTCAATTTGAGACCTTACGCACTAACATCTAAACCAACAAGTTACAGTAATCCCTTCGGAAGGAATCAATATCCAAATAGAAAGTCACTCACTTGGTGTTCAAACAGAAGCTGTCTTCGAAGACACTATTTCGAGCAGCCATTGTCAGAAAAACACAGAAATCAGATTCAGCGACATGAGTCCTGTGAATAAGAATAAAAAAAGCATCATTATATTTATGCAAGTTATCGATACGAAGTTCACTATCAACTGACCCCACTGGTAATGGAACCTGAATAATGAAAGTTGAATGAAATGCAGACTGTTACGTAAGTCGCTTTCAATTATTCGAGATTCGACAACACGAACAATATGGTGCGAGACAATAACGTTCATTAGTCAGTGATGAAAGCAGATGGAAGACAAAACGAACTGGTACATATTTGATGGCACATCTCTGGTGATATAGTGAAGCGTCGAGAAAAATATAATTTTTTGGAAACACTGCTGCATATGAGCTAGAACGAAACTGAGGATGCCAGGAACGAGTACGAGAACAGACATTCGGACCAACTCCATGAAGTAATTGTTTAGAGAAGAGTGAAGACTAATGAAACATAATAGCAAGCTACGTACATGATCGATCATGTTACTCTACAAGTCTGGGTTCAGTTGGGTTAGGAGGTGCCGTACGAGCGACAGAAAGCAGGTGAAAAAATTACCTCACATTCAAAATTCTGGCTGTTTTTTGAAGCAGCTATAAGGACGATTTATCAATTTCACCGAACAATTCACATTTAATTATACGAATCTAGCAATTTGTACCAACTACCAATTCTTTGATGGTCTCTGATCCCCCAAAATAGTATTTCAACTGAACTGGTGATTGGCGAATGCAGGTACAGCTACAGTGTTACTGCAAGAGCGAAGACGACGTGAAAATTAATATGAACACTTGAGAAAACAGTGAAGTGTGAACACCCTGATGTCTGAACACCCCTTCACGGCTACATCAAGTTCGCCGGTATAGAGTGTTGCCATATTTTGCAATGTAAAAATATCTTTTTCGCCAATGTCAGAATGAATTCCTAAATTCCATCTTCCAATCAAATGAGGCAATAAAATGAAATGACTTGACTTACTTGACTTCGTCCAATGATCAAGAATTATTGACATGTGTGCAAGAATAGAATCATGATTCATCATGAAGCATCATTAATTTTTTTTGGCATAAGAAACAAAAAATAAAAAATTATTTTGTAGTTATTTCCGAACAATTTTTTATTTTTAGTCAGGAATAGGTTGGATTAGTTAATTTTTCCATCGTACAAATTTCGAAGTTCCTAGGTATTTGGGTTTAGTTTTCATTTTTTAAAACCAAAGAGATATCGATCCACATCTCTTTGGTTTGTACACTCTCTTCATGCCTAAGCCGAGGTTCATCGTTTGAACCTGGTTCTGTTGAACTGAAGCTTAAGCTCTGATTGTACCCCCGGCCCTGAGCCTTCACCTGTTTTTTTTTCGATCTACTATTTTGTAAGTTTGATAACAGTTTTTCTTTCACCAAAAACACATCACAGCACTGACATTTCCTGTGCCGGAGGGACTTCAGTTCCAGTCATTCATTATATATGACTACATTATCCGATAATTTTAGATTATTCTCATACCAAAATGCTGAAGTACTTGCTAAGTTCAAACAAATCTTGCTCGATGATATAATTAAAAAATTTATTTTTGAAAGAAGACCAACTACTGTAATATACATGAAAAGAATTTCTCTAAGAACCTTGATTTTCTTATCAAAAAATAGGTGACATTAATTTAATTTAATTTTTTTTTTTTTGATTTTTCTCTGAACTCCATAGTATTTTTGAGAAAAAGGCCAACGAAATTAATTTTCTTTACTTTCTCTTAAAAATTCTTTTTATGCCATATGATACAGCAGTTGACTTGATTCTCTTTTGCAGAATACAACTGCTACTGCTACAGCAACTACAATTTACTAATAATCCTGAATTCATATTTTAGAAACAAGAAAAGAAGAATTGGAAAGAAAAATATCACCAGACTGAACCATATTGTATTATTTAAATAATATGTATTTAACAAATAAACTTGAATAATATATGCAATGTATAAATTACAATATTAGAACTGCACATATGTTACAAATCGAGTATACACTCCTTTTCAAAAAAGAAAAAATAAGTAACCAAGAGACAAGAAATTTACAGAAAATTATGGACAGAAACAACAGAATTACTTATGATAATAGCGATTTGGTATGTTCAACAAAATTTACAATACGAAAAATCAAAATTAAAAAAAACATCGGAACAAAAAGTGGAATTTCGTTACACCCGAAGTAACATTATTAACACTTGATAAAAAAATAGTCCATATTATTAAATACATTTACAAGGTAAGCTCATTACTTTATACAAAAGAAGATAAAATGTGCGTTTTATTCGCTGTAGAAAAAGTCCGATAAAAAACGCACAACGGCCAATAAAGTCGCACAAAACATTAACACCGAGATAAACGAATCAAAACACTAGCAAGAATTTTATTATTGAAACAATTTTTCCCTAGTATTACGAAAAGTTTTCAGATATTAGAAAAAGTAACGAGAGAAGATACATAAAATTTTGATTACTGTCCAAAATTTTAAGAAATCTAATCAAGGCGTAAAAAAAAATATTCGAATTGGAGATCATGAAAGACGAGCAATCCGTATGTATAAATAACCAATAAAAGAAATTTATTTCTCCAATTTTCGAAGTATGATGAAAATCAGTTTACCATGTCACAAAGAGTAAAAATCTAATACAGCAGAAAAATTCTTCCAGCTAGAGTAACGTTGTTTTCTATTGGAAATTAAACCGACATCATCTCTGCGATTTAAAATAGTACTCAAAAAAAATTCAGACCAATGAGAATATTATCTAATTAAACTGACCTCATTCAATTTTTGTTGGATACAATACAAGCATCACTGAAATGAATAAATATAAATTCATATAATTTTACTAGTGCGATACAAAAGAAACTCAGGGTAACAGCAGACACATTTTTTTCAGATTGGGAAGCTGAAAAAAATAAGCAGGTTTTTAAGTGAAAACCTGCAAAAGATCATCGGTTTTATTCTCATAATACATTCTATAAACGTAATGTAATGAAAGAGAAAAAGTACACAAATTTGGGAAATTTTTTCTGAGATTTTGATATTATCAGATGAAGAGTATCCCAAAAACATTTAAAACGAAAAACAAGTCCAGAAGGTACAAAAATTTTTAAGATATAATAATCAGAAATTTCAAAACTAAAATAATTCAGCTCATTAAGAAAGTGATTGTAAAGCTTTCAAATTGAGATCATGCTGTGTGTTATACCAATCTATTTTTATTTAAAATATTTTCCTGCTTGTAAAATACGGGATAAATCATGGATTCTAAGCTCATTTTTTGTACTGAATTTGAATAAATTAAGGTGTGGTACATTATACACCAAACTCCAATGTTCTCTGAAGGACACAGCGAGTCTATTCTCATTTTCTATTTTTCGGCTGTTTTTAAATTACAAGATAACAAACCGTTCTCAAGCATCAACATATACCAAATTTCATTAAAAAGGCTATTTTTCAAGAAAATCGCAGTTTTTAGTGATACTGGCAAACTTCAATTCTAGAGTCTGTGTACTTTTTCTGAAATTGCATCACAAATTTGGTTCAAGTAAATAATGTGAAATGGAGAATGTTAAAAACAAAACTTTGTTTTCATATTTTTCAACCTCTCGTTACATACTTACACAGAGGGTGAAACCGCATAAAACTACATTCAGTATCACTGAAACTATGAATTTTCATTCTTCATCACATTTCCAGCACTGAATTCATGAAGTCGCCAAGCACAGCAAGTAATAAATTCCGGACTCTGTTCTCAATATTAGAACGAATGAGACATTGAAAGATTGAAAAATAAAGAACCGTGTTTTCTCTTAATTTGTACTAATAGATGGTAGGGTACAATCATAACGAATGACTGTGTCAAGTTCGTGGCTCAAGTTAATTCACTGTATTCCGTCCATCCGTGATTTGGTGCACCAAGTTTCAGAATACCCACTGTTTTATCTTTGGACGCGGTGACTAAATCTGATTTTATACAAATTAAGGACCACATATAAAGTATAAATGTTAAAATTACAGCTATTATTATCGATTAGACAAATGAAAAGGATACATTCATCGTAAGGAGAAATATCTAAATCTTGTATATCTCCTTTGTGAGCATAAACTTCGCCGAGATATTCGTGATGATCAGGATATCTTCGATATCGCCTCAGTTTACCGTCATCACATGCTGAATATAATAAACTTCCGTTAGATGTGTACCTAAAATAAGCCAGACAAGAATATTTCAGCGCTGCAACTCGAGTAAGTTTGGAAAATTATCTGAAAATAGAATAAGTACCTTAATTTCCAAACAGGACTTTCATCTTGGTTTCGAACGGTTTCTTTGACTCCAACATCAGGGACGTACGCAGTTATTTCTTTACCGCCGCACATGACCAGACCTATTAATCAAAAGCACTCATGGCAAAAGAGTCAACTAAAGGGTGGTATAGCAGAGGTAGAGGACCTATATGGTTGATGACAGTTTTCAAGATACACTCGGTAATTTTGGCTTATCAGGTTGAAATTAACATTTTTCAGTTTTCACAGGATTTGTCAAGCCACCAAATTCATAAAAGGGTCCTTTTTTCATTAAGTACATTAATTAGTGAAGAGGACTCAACCCAAATTTTCAACAATGAACGTAGAAAATTACAAAACTGACCAAATTAATTGTTATCGATTGATTAATGTGCATACAAAAATCTTTCTCACAAATAATAATTGTGAATCACTACATTCAGCTCTCCTTTCATATCACCACACTGAGACGAATTTGGACTATTCCTACGATGAGACCACTGTACGGAATTCTGGATTTACTCAATGGATTTGTTAATATTATTAGATAATCATCTCGTTCTGAATTCCATAGCACTCCAAAAAAGCTCAGTACCAATGTAGTGTCACAAATAATGATGATAACTACCAGGCAAGACTTACTGTAAAACCCATCATCGGCGCATTGATTAAAATATTCTGGTGTGGCGCAAATAGCGTTAACTTGTGATTGGTTAGCACTGAAAGAATGCAAAAGAGTGCCATCAACGCCCGAAACGTTACACGTTCCATCTGTACCGGCAGTTAGAATTGTGCTTTGATTCGTTACATGCTTCCATGGCCAGGACGGATGTAGAAACATTACATCTCTTATGTTAGCACTATGAATCTAAAAAATCGAAAAACACCATCTATGAAACTCAATCTTTACTGCGGACTCGATCAAGTTCTGGAGCAATGAAAAGATTATGTCTTCGTTTTGAAAGCAAGTATAAAACGAGAATGGTAGCAAATATAGGGCTGATTGATGAAGCCAACGCCGAAGGGCTCAAGTAAAATAAAATACCAAAATCTCGAGATCGATTAAAATGGATTCTACAAGTTTAGGAAAAGAAATCTTCAATTACTGTCGGCTGTTTCGAAAAATGTACATGGAGAAAGCATCAGAATAAACGATTGCAGGAAATGTAGAGAAAATAAAATTTCAGGATCCACCAGTAAGTTTAAAAAAATAATTTCATAATACGAATTACTTGGTTAGTCATGTAAAGATCTATGATGAAAACGGAAATTATTGATTGATTTTATTGAAAAAACAGTTTCAATATTTTTCTATACATTAAAAAAATGAAGTAAGAATCTGATTTATCAGTGTAAATATAAGTACAGCCTGTCAGATACGGGACAAATAATTAAATAGGACAATGAGGATGCATAATTTAACTCATCAAAATGAAAAAAAAAAAAGTTAATGAGGGATAAACCTAATCGTTAAGCCTCATAAATTCCTACCTTACTTATGTAAGAAGATGAGTTTTCATGAATTTTAGAATACTACGAGTTTAAATGAAAAACAGTTCTGTTTTCATTACATCGAAAATTTAAGGGACCCAATTTTACCGATACTGGATTCTAAAACACAATCTCTCAGCTGAATGAATTTTGTTCCTAAAAAAGCTTTCGGCAGATTCAAAGTTAGAAGCAATGAAGTATTCACCATTATTTTTACCACAAACTTCAATATTATCACACACTACATAATGAGGAATTTGAAAATCTGATCACAATAAACGATTAAAAATATGACTTGAAATTATTTTACCAAACTGAAAACTTACGTCATATAAAAAGTCTAATGGTAGAGGCATCCTGAGATCGAGCAATGTTAGTCCTTTACCATTAACGGTAACACAAACAGCTACACTTGGACAGATTGGATCAGTTGCAACTCCGGCCCTGTCTCGGCCACTAAATGCACAGTTATCGTAGGCCAGTAACTGTTCTCCTCTTTCTACATCGACTACAGCTAATCGCCTTGCAGTAGTAGCGGCGAGAATCTAATTAAAAAATTCCCCATTAGACGTCATTTAAACTGGAAAATGTCAATCGTCAAAATGATGAAAGTATCACCTTGGAACCATCGTTTGTAAATCTTACAGCATTGATATTTCTGGTTATCGTCATTGTAGTTATCTGATACGACATGAGCAATTCAGTTCGCAGGGCAGTGTACAGATTGACTTTTCCATCGTTTCCGCCCGAACAGAATAGATATCGGTCCTATGAAAACAAAGCAATAACAGTTATTTATCGAAATTCATCATATCAAAAATTACAAATTAACATAAAAGTATAACTTACACGGGGGCTGAAGGCAACGCCCCGAACGCTTCCTTGGTGATATTTCAAGAATTTAACATTTCCTTCTTCCTGCATTATAAATCAGCAGGGCTCCTATTAACAAAATTAGATTTTAATAAACATAATAAGTTTTAAAATAAAATAATTTAAACTTCATATACCTGACACAAAATAAAAGTCAATGCTCAGTTGGATAAAAAATAATATACAAAGTAACTGTTTCAATTCATGAGCTCTAGAGAAATCAATATAATATGCCGATCAGCATGTCTGAAACAAATAATACCAATAATGCTGATAATATTAAAAAATACAAAACAAAATTGTGCAATTAATTACATAATACGTTGAAGTTATGCAGGAATTACATCAAGCATGGATTAATTTTCAAAAAACCGATGATATTAAGCGAAAAATATACAGAGAAAAAGGACATTGGGTATGCGGGTATGCTTTACCATGCCAAAAAAATGTAAAAAACTGAGAAATTTTCCCGACTGATTTCTGTTTGAGTTTTCAACTTACAGATACGATTTTTGAATATGTTATAGTAGTTATGATGGACTTACGGATGTATAGAATTAAATTTTCAATTTACATTTTCTAGTAGCTAAAATTAGCTATTGAAGTTAGATTAACTTTGCGTTTCCGTAGAAGCCGTTGTATAATTTAATATAAAAATCTAACTCTATTCATAAGTTCATCATATAACTAAAATATATTCAAAAATCGTATCTCTTAGATAAAAACTCGGCCAAAAAACAGTCGGAAAAATTCCCTTATTCGATGAAAATATATTTTTTAAATATCGTTTAATCGGACAGTTTGATAACAAAAATCCTAAATTTCGTAGAGAGGTTTGATTCAAATTTTTCCATATTTCATCCTCAGAAGTTCATCCCATGAGATATTCGTAAAGCCGAATTGTGGAGTTCGGGCGTCTAGTGAAGCGTACCCTTAAAATGTAAATTGTCAAGAAAGGCAATCAATTTAAAAGTAATTTTCAAAACCAAAACATCATGCAAAAATTTTAAATCTACTTCAAATAAGAACAGTACCAAAAATTACGAATACGGGAAAAAACAAACATGGACACAAAAGCTGCATCAAGTCCAACTCCTATTGCAACCTTCAACAAATGTGGTCTCTCGTGAACTCGTAAGCAAAGAGTTAGATAAATCACTGCTAAAACTTATTACAAGATGCTGGACTTCATTCATTCTAAAGAGTAATGAAAACCTGGACATACATAAAAACAGAAAAAAACGTAATACGAAATAGTGAAATACTGAATATTATGAAACTAAGAAAGTTGCAATGCAATTCAAAATTAGATTAATATTTATTCCTTGTTTTAAAATTGTTTTTACAAACTGCTGAATATTTATTTATGATTGAAGACTGAAAAATATCCTACATTGGAGATATTGATTACTCAGCAATTTCAAAGCAAATTATTAGTAAGCCTAAACAATAAACAAGAAGGTATGTGTTAATTTGGAAAATCACGAAGCATTTATCATCAGAAAAAGAGGCAGTTCTAAAAAGATAGAGGGAATATTTCGAGAAATCACAATTTTTCCAACTAAATTACGTAATTTTCGAGATAATAAATATTTATCCTTGAATGAAATAACTGATCCTAAGAATAGAAACGAATTGATTTCGGAAAATCCAAAACTGTTTGATGAAATAATTTACCATTACGCGACGATTAAGTTTATCAGCTGTTGCAGAACAAATGTAGGTTAATACTCCATTTCGTGACCAGCCAAATTTAATTTAAAATGAGGAAGAATAAACAGAAAAATCGAGTATAACTATGTACTAGTTCCTCTAATCGCACCACAAAAACATGCGTCAGATAATGCGAATATTTCGTACGATAAAATGAGAAAAACAGGAAAATATCAACTTATTTCAACCAAATTTTAAATTATTCTTGATTTGAATGATTTTTTGAAAAAAATAGAAGTAAAGGGCTATAATAAAAGGGCTGTAAAAAATACTGATAGCAAAAAATCAGATGATACAATTCAGACAATTCGTGATAGAAACTGCAGTGTTGAAATTTCGAAAACTCAGAAGCTTTTATGTAGTGAGAAAAATGTTTACATGGCTACACTGAAGTTGAGTCAGTGTTGAGCACTTAGATAAGGTTGAGCACTAAGTTGAGCAGCGATGGAATGGAAATTTCGTTCGCTACTATGTAATGCTGACTGCTGCGGCATTGCGGCAGTGCGGTACGGCTATCGGCTCAATCCATCCAATCGATTATTTCGATGCTTGTTCTGTTTTCGTCTGTCTCTGTCTCTGTCCAGTGTCTAGCAAAGAGATATCGATACTATTAAAGAGAGAATACTCCAGTCCAAAAAGTGTCCGTTTTAAAAAAATTGTCAAACGCACCACCAGTAAGCGCTGCTATCAACAGGCTTTTTTCATTTTCAACGTAGCTTAATGGGAATTATTAGAAACAACATCCTTTTTCTTAATTTTTCTCAAAAATATGAATTTTACGGAAAAAAGTGTTTTGTTCAAAATTATTCTGCATTAATTTCCCTACAAATTGGTGAAGTTCATTTTTCGATACAATGCCCCTTTGCTAAAGTAGAGAGTTTTGAAGTTGAGTATTTTTTTCATGTCTTGTGTTTACTTATATTAGGACAGCTGTTATTGATTTGTTTACCAATTTGAAATATTATTTATTGAAATGAATTTGAACGAAATTTGAGAATTGATCGAATCAAGGTATGTACCCTCTGAACACATCATATATCGAACCAAATGTTTCTTTTCTTCTAAGTTGAATTGTGTTTCAGATTACTGGTGAATGTGAAATTAGGGCAGCAGACTTAGTATCTGCTCTTCACTATCTTCATTCGAATCGAATTTTGCATCGGTATATCTCTTTTCAATATGGGTACTGGTTCCACTACATCCTAAATAAGAAGTTCCGAGTCTTGCGAAGAAGACTACGACAAACATCGACATCATGAGAAGCACCACAAGGAATGCTGAGAGAAACGACCAAAAGTTATACTGGTTGATGACGATTATGAAAGTGGAGGTAAGTAATCTTTCATCCAAAGACAACTGATGAACTTATTAATGAAGATATTCGGGAGAACAAGCGGTCAGCTTACACTGCAAAAGACTTGAAAGGACTCAAAGTTGAACATTCCATGGTAAGACCAAAATTCTTTTCAAGATTTCAAAATTTGAAGGGTTATTGTCGAAAGATTTGTTGAAACAGATACACTCAAGTGTGGCTGATTGGAGCTTTGTTTCTTATTGAACCTTAGTCGCGAGAATTACGATGTCTTCCATAATGAAACCATCATTATTATAATGTAATAAATACCAAAACTACTTTACAGTTCGTACCAACATTATTTATAGGCATCATAGGTAAAATCTGAAGTTTCATTCTGTTCAAGCATCTCGTTAAATTTGATTTTTTTATTAATATCGAAGTATATTTTGTGCTCTGCAGTTACATGAAGAATGTAAAATGAATATAAAACAATAAATGCTGAACGTTACAAAAGTTTCGCTGGCAGTATTCAAAAATTAATTCTATTGTTTTAATTTCTCAAAATTGATTGTAATTTATTGATTAGAACAGCTATCGAAACGATAATCTTCCTTGTCATTATTCTTCGAATAACCTTGAAATGAACTCTCGATCCTTTCTTACAGGATGCTTTTGCTGAGGAAAGAGCAGTTGTTCTAACTCTGAAAGATAAAGGGGTGCTGGATGAAAATGAAGATTCGTTAGTCAATGTAAACATGCTAGATGATGAACGATATAAAAAGGTTTGTATTTTCCTTCAAAAAAGTTATGATTATATTTTCATTTCACTCAAAAATAGTCCTGTTTGAATTTACGTTTTAGCAACTTTTTCATGATCTCATCATATTCGAAAAATATGATCGAAACTGAGACAATATAATTATTAGGTTTAACATTTTTTCATTTAAGCATTAATTTTTAGTAATTTCTTTTTTGTCATTCTTCCAGGCAATATTTTAAACGTCATTACTAAATTTTTTCCTTTTTTAAATGGTGTGTTGGAGGTAAAGGTTTAATAATATGCTAGAAAAGAATCATTAGATTCTTTGTTCGTCGAATAATACTCATAAAAAGTAGAATATATTTCTAACATTTTGATAGAATGTTTATTGAAGAGGTTTTAATTATTTTTTTAGAATCTGGATCGACGTCGACAGAAACAAAAGTATGATCTTTATGAAGACGACGAATTTGCGGAAATTGAATCGCAACTTGATAAAAAAGTTCTGAGTAAATATGACGAAAAATTTAAATGAAAATATTCCTGTTCATGATTTCCATGCGCAGGTGAAACTGCTAGAATTCGAGAAGAAGCTAGAAAAGAGGCGCTCAAAAACAAATTGCAGCAGTACGCTGTAGGAAAGCGATTGGAAAATTTATCAGTTGCACTACAACCAGCAACAGAGTATTATACTGAACAGGAGATGCAATGTAAATTCAAAAAATTCAAGAAAAGAGTAAGTGAGGAGAGAAAAGTGTCTTGGTTGTATGTTTTTTCGATGAAAATTAAATACGTTTGTTTTTTGTAGGTGAAGAAAGTGCGTAAGGCCAAACCACTGAAAGCCGATGATCTGTTACGTGTTCCAGTGAAACCAGAATCGAATGATGATGCTCTTAATTATGGTTCACGTCGGGCCACTAGCTCCAGGAATATGAAATTGGAACCAGCAGTAAAAGATGAACCAGATTTGGATACTGATGATTTGCCAGGTACCATTATTTTCATAGTGAGGCGAGAAGGCTAACCCACTTTTGTCGAGCCAACTAACTAAGTGCTCTGTTTTTAGTCGAGATTTTTTTGTTGAGTGGTTGCTTCTATTTTTATATTTGATAGAGTTTATTAAATAGGTATAATATTTTCCTTTGGGGAAAAATTTTTGCTCTTGTTAATGAATATATTTATTAATTTTGTAGCACCACTACCCATTGATACGGGTAAGATAAAGGTAGAAATGGGAGATGAAGATGATCACGAACTGCAGTTTGCATTACACAGGTCACGTAGATCGATGATGGCTGAATCTCTATAGCCTCAATTTAAAGCGGTTTGTATTTTCTCATTTCTTACTTCTGATTATGTAAAAATGAAGAGTAATCGTTCCTCATTTTTCTTGGTTCAGAATTTTACTGACGACATTAGTATGGAGGATTCAAAAGAAGTGCCTGGAGCTTCTGGTTCTATTGTATTAAATTCAACAGACAGAAGTAATAAAAAAAATATATTTCAAGATAAATATTCTCTGCTTTGAGCTTCAATTTTCGACGACGTTCCTCTTCGTTTTCAGTAAAGGATTTTTACCAGGCTGTACTTTTCGTATTTCTGTATAAACAGAAGATAAAAGAAAAATGTTGTAAAATAAGTAAATCTGTATCAAATTCAAAAACCGTTAGTTCTTACCATTATTGTAATTTGCTTTTCTTCTTCATTTCTTTCGACATTTCTTTTTGTTTGAACTTGACATTATTATATTTTTTTATTACAAAATGCATCCGGGTGACGCTATAAAACTGTACTATTCTTCTGGTTAAATTTATTCTATGCTCATCGTCAGCGCATCCTATCAATATCAAATGACTATTTTTTATGTTTTCCAGAATGTTCAAGAACGTGTCATAATTTACGACAATATTTCTATATATTTATTTTTTCTAAATAAATGGAATAAATGTAGAATAAACCAGAATAAAGGAAGAAATAGTAATATCCTCCATAAAACGTAATGAAAAACTATAAAGCCTAATGATATTGGCGCGCTCTGTTAGCATTAAAAACAAATATTTTGATTGGGACATTTTTTCCCACTGATAAGGAGGAAGTTTCTTCTCTTTGGTGTCTAGTCTCTGTCTTGTCAACTGCAGGTCGTCATCTCACTACTTGTCTGTTGGGGTTTCGAGCTGTTTCGAGTTAGAATTTAGGAAATTTAAGAAGTGAAAATTTATTAATTGAATTGTAGTTCAATTCATCATTCATCAGCTGTAACTTTTAACATTACTGCCATCTCCACCTGTATATACCAACGCTAGTATGTTTAATCTTTCGTCAATCAATAATCATATTGCTTCATTGTTGTGTAGCTGCTACATTGTTTTCATTTTGATTTTTGAGAAGTGCTAAACAAAAGTTGATAAATTGGTTTTAAGCTTTTCAACTTAAATTTCTAATAAATGTTCATTGTTCTGATAATTTCTGGACATCTTTTAGGGTTTCCTGTAATCATATTTGGTGTATTTGATATTGTACGTCACCAATAAGTGCAAATGTCGGATAACGAAGAATACGAGAGTGGTAGTGAAGCCGAGGTATGACTTATGAGCCATGTTGAAGATTTTCATTTCATGAAGTTACTTTACGTTAGTATTTTAAATTATGATGCATTTGTTTTTTCCGTAGGAAGTAGCTCCTGGTAGTGAAGAGGATGAAGAAAACTCCGAAGAAGTAATGAAGTCTTTTCTCTTTTTCGTATTATTCATGAAATCTTGGTCTTATAACTTTCTGTCTGTTTTCTAGGAATATGATGAAGAGGAAGAAGAGGATGACGATAGTGGGCGTTACAAAAAACGCCGTAACGAAAGACATGGTGGATTCATTTTAGATGAAGCCGAAGTTGATGATGAAGTGGAATCCGAAGAAGAATGGGAAGAAGGTGCTCATGAAGTTGGAATCATCAGTCATGAAACGGAAGAGCATGGACCCACTGCTCGTGAAATCGAGGGAAGGAGAAGAGGGAATCTTTGGGAGTAAGCTATGTTATCGTTTACTCAAGTTTTCTTTAAACAGATCTCGCTCAGTGTGAGAATGCTCCAGTATCCCGTGTCAATCAAATCATTTTCTTAAACGAAATTCCGAAGCAAACCCCCGACTATAAAGCCGTGCAATTTCTTTCACATTGACTTTTACTAACAGTTATTACATACCTATGTAAACTCACCAAAAAGAACTTGTCTGTATATTCTTACACATTCTACGTTGATGTGTAATATTTTACACAACTTTATACTAACACCCGGTAAAAGTCAATTCCTTTAAAATTGCTCGGTTTTGTATTTTACGTTTAAAAAATAATTTCTGTACTTTTCTTTTATATTTTCATGTGTTAACACCTTCATGATATTCAAAACATACTCTTGAAAGCAACTCTTTAAGAAGGTATTATACCTTATCAATGCACGTCTTCGTTGCATTCATGAATCTTGTTCAAATTCATCCTTTTTTTCACGCCGAACCTCATCATCGATGTACTGTTTTCAGCAGTAAGTGGATTCGCAATTTCCCAATTAATTGTTGTGAAAAGAAAGATGTTGGCACATCTAAAAACTATTTCAATTTTATCCCTTTAATTAATTAAGTAAGTAAGTATTATGTAAACAACATTCTTGCTCTCTTAGTCCTACGACTTGAAGTAGAATTAAATCGCTGTGCTATGGTGGTGTGTGGTCCTTGCATCTAATGTGTACACATTAAATTAGATATGTTTGTGAGGACAGCATTATTAAATTTATATTTTGAAAACAGTCTAATCCATTTGTAAATTTCTCACATACTCTTTCAACTTGTGCCTTTGATTTTAGCACTCAAAGAGAGGAAGAAATTGAAGAGTACCTTCGTCGCAAATATGCTGGAGAACCGACTGGATCTCGTCATTTTGGAGATGGTGGCGAGGATATGTCCGATGAAATCACTCAACAAACGCTTTTACCCGGAGTCAAGTAGGATTTTATTTTTCATGTTTGATGTGGCATTTTAATTTATTGCCAGTCAGTTATGTTGAACGTTATTCTTAGGGATCCTAATTTGTGGATGGTCAAATGCCGCCTGGGAGAAGAGAAAAATACTGCTTTATTATTAATGCGGAAGTTTATTGCTTATCAATTCACCAACGAACCTTTACAAATCAAATCTGTTGTTGCTCCTGAAGGCGTAAAAGGTTATATTTACATCGAATCCTACAAACAGCCTCACGTCAAACATGCCATTAATAACGTAGGCAATCTGAGAATGGGATTTTACAAACAGCAGGTCTGTATTCAATTCACCTGGCCGTATCTGATTTTTAGAACGAAATAATTTAAGGAAGGTACTTTATAGATGGTACCAATTAAAGAAATGACTGATATCATGAGAGTTGCCAAAGCACAAATTGGCCTTCGACCAAAGCAGTGGGTTCGTTTGAAAAGAGGTTAGTTACTCACTGATTTATTAAGAACCATATTGTGAAATTCGTTAGGATTAATAAATCCATGAAAAACTATCAAAAAGTGATAGTTTTGCTCTGTTTTTGTACTGACAATTAATTTGTTAGTCTTGACGAGCTTTTATTATGTAGTCATGGTGCATGTTTTTCACTGTTCGAAATTTATTTCAGGACTTTACAAAGATGACATTGCTCAGGTGGATTACGTCGATGTTGCGCAAAATGAAGTTCACTTGAAACTTTTACCTAGAATTGATTACACTCGAATGAGAGGAGCATTGAAATCGTCCAATGTCAGTATTCCAATAATTTTCTTTTGTGTATTGTCAATTTTTTTACTCTGTTAACCTGTAGACTATGATTCTGGATTGTTATATTCTTTAGGAAAATGATTCGTCGAAACGAAAGAAGAAGCGACGTCCACCAGCGAAACCCTTTGATCCTGAAGCAATTCGTGCAATTGGTGGTGACGTGACCACCGATGGAGACTTCCAAATATTTGAAGGAAATCGTTATTCTCTAAAAGGTTTCTTGTATAAGAACTTCAACATAAATACTATTATCGCTGATGGAATTAAACCTACATTATCTGAATTGGAAAAGTTTGAAGAAGCACCTGAAGGTGTTGACATTGAGTTGCCTTCTACGAGTAAAGATGACGGTGCTACACATTCATTCAGCACAGGTGACAATGTCGAGGTTTGCCAAGGTGAATTGATGCATTTGCAAGGAAAAATTCTGTCAATTGATGGTAATTTCATCACCGTAATGCCAAAACATGACGATTTGAAGGTAGGCATATCTACGGTTCTAGCAATGAAATTTATTTGAAATAACTTCATTTCTGTAATTTTTAGACTCCACTTGAATTCCAAGCAAATGAATTGAAAAAATATTTCAAAATGGGTGATCATGCCAAAGTAATATCGGGTAGATATGAAGGTGATACTGGGCTTATCATTAGAGCCGAAGAGAATCGTGTTGTCTTATTTTCTGATTTGACTATGCATGAGTTGGAGATTTTGCCTCGAGATTTACAACTTTGCTCTGATATGGCTACCGGCGTGGATTCCCTTGGACAGTTCCAGTACGGTGATTTGGTTCAGTTGGAGTGAGTATTGCGACCCCGTAAGTTTCACTTTTACAAATAAATTAAACTGATCATATTAATGTTTTCTCAGCGCTCAAACTGTCGGTGTGATTGTGAGGTTGGAAAGGGAAATTTTTCACGTTTTAAATATGAATGGAAAAGTCGTGGAGGTGCGTCCCCAAGCACTTCATAAGAAGAAAGAGTATAGAAATACCATCGCATTAGACTCTGATCAACAGACAATTCAGCGTAAAGATATCGTGAAAGTAATCGACGGACCTCATTCTGTAAGTTTTCTGAGCAATTTTTCGCTTCGCTCTGCGCTTTTTAAAAATTTACAGCTTTCAAACATAGTTTCGGTCCAACCTTTGAAATATACGCCTTCTTGTGATGCTAGGGTTTCAGTCTAATTCGCCTTGATGACAAACCATTCCTGGAAGGTGGTGATGCCATTTTTTTTTTCCTGTTCTATTCACTCGAAATAATCACTGAATCATTTCTATACAGCGTAATAAATACCTATGTATTTTAGTTTTTAAAATGAGTTGCGAAAGTTCACTCGAATTAATCAAGAAATACCTAATTCTTCTCTTCACTTATGAGAATTTATGTATGAGGAAAGTGGACATTAATACGAATCAATTTTTCTACTTATTTATAAGTTTTTGACAATGTCACTTCCACCCCATGGCATATAAGCGCCTCAACTAATTATTTAGAAGAAAATACATCTGATAGCTTTACTTGATACTTTTTTAACGACTGTGTAGTTTTAGCGAACGATAACTCTTTGTTGATTTAATTTTGGAGTCAGGATCATTCATTTCCCATCTAAATCTTGTGTACTAAGATTTTTTTTTGCGTCACCATTTTTAGTTCTATTAAATTTCAAAATTTGTCAGATTATCGTCCAACTTCTTGAATTTTCGGAAAACTTTTTTTTTTTAACATTCATTCATTAGACTTTTATAATTTTGTTCTTGAAGGGTCGCGGTGGAGAAATTAAACATCTTTACAGGAATTACGCATTCCTTTATTCGAAGCTGTATCTGGATAATGGTGGAATATTCGTCTGTAAAACTCGACATTTACAGCTTGCCGGAGGTAACAAAGATTCAGTGAGTATATTATTTTGGTATTTGCATAACCACTTGAAATATGAATAAGAATTTCAACCAGAACTGTCATTACAGTCACACACTATTACTCTGGACTCGGGTTTCATGTCTCCGCGTATTTCGTCGCCGATGCATTCCGGAGGTGGTGGTGGAGGCCGAGGAGGCAGAGGTCGCGGTGGTGGCATGCCACGTAGAGATAGAGAACTCATAGGACAGACCATTAAAATTACTCGTGGACCGTACAAAGGTAAGAACAATCAACAATAAAGTTTCTGTATCTTCCTGTTACATTTTATGTGTTGACATCTTTTTATTGTTTAAAATGTACATGAAGATAATTTTTCCTAGTACAAAAAATATTGATAAATCAGGACGAACGATTAGAAGTGTGTATGTAACAAAATTATTTTGTCCTTTCAGGAAATGTGGGTATCGTGAAAGATGCCACCGAGTCTACTGCTCGAGTTGAACTGCACACTAGCTGCCAAACCATTTCTGTGGAGAGAGGTAACATTCAAATTGTTGGACCTCCAAATACTGTACGTAATGTCTTCATTTTGATTTTGTAATTTGTTCTACTATATTTAAAGTCTTCGTTGTTAACCACTTTTTCATTTGTAGGATGGCTCGTATTCATCATACGCCAAGACGCCCGCTTATGGTTCGAGTCAAACGCCAATGTATTCTGGAGGAGGCAGAACTCCCATGCACGGTTCGCAAACTCCTCTTTACGATGGTGGTAAATATAAATATTATACTTTCTATTTTATTTGATCATCGTGTTTCTTTTCCGCGTTCTCGTTCTCGAATCTCAATGCTTCGTTATTCGCAGCCGGAAATCGTACACCACATCATTATGGTGGTGCCACACCCATTCATGATGGCTCTAGAACTCCTGGAGCTTGGGATCCTACTGTTTTGAATACACCCGCTCGCCAATCGGATATGGACGGATTCAATTTGGACGATTCGTACAACTCGATGTCAAACGTCGACTACGTACCTCAGACACCTGGCAGTAATTATGCATCATCTGACCATTCATTTTCGCCGTACAATTCTACTTCGCCATCTGGTTATCATAGTACGTTAAGATCTTCTTGAAATTTTTTATTTTAGCTTCGACAGTTTTGAGTAGTACAGTCATTATAATGTGTATTCTGTGAAAATTTTAGGTAGCAGCGCATCGTCATCTTCGTATTTACATGCTTCCAGCCCTGGTGGAAGCGCAATTGGTCCTTACGGTACATCGTCGCCCATCAGTTATAGCCCTATGACACCTGGTGGATCTTCTTCTATATCCGCTGCCTCGCCGTATAATAATCCACAAACCCCCGGTGCTGGTTTGTATTCATCTAGTCTTTTTTTTTTTTTTTTTTTACTCGTATTTCTAGTTTAAGTATAATTGGCTGATATTCATCGTGAGCCATTGAGTAGTGAATATCCAATTCACTTTGTGTTTTATTTATCCTTGAAGGGAAGCTTGATCGATAAGCACCATGATTAGTAAATCATTATAAAACAAATCAGGCTGATTACCTATCTTCTTTTTTTTAATAAATAAATAACCCTTCTCACTTTTGCGAAGTGACTGACTAACTTTGTGAAGTCGAATGTATTTTATTTTTCATTTTTCATAGAACTCTATCGAAACCATTTCGACAATTTTCTCAACATAATGTACTTAGATTAGCTAGCGAAAAAAAAAATGACAAAACACTATTGCCTTTCTTCGCTTCCCAACTTCATCTGAAATTTCACTGGATCTTTGTAACGACCTTTTTTTTTTCAGGATTGGATTTGTTAAACATGCAAGAGTGGTACACTGCGGGTTTGGTTGTTAGAATCCTGGAGAACGAGGATCGAAGCTTAGTGAACCAGACAGCCGTTATTCGTAGCGTCAAGGTTCGCATTATCGTGACGTTATTTCAATTCTGAGTATTTTGAATTTGAACCAATACATTTTGTTTGCTTTTCTAGGATGGAATGTGCACAGTGGTCTTAATTGATGACGACGATCAAGAAGTCGTAGTACATTGCGAACATTTGGAGCCAGTCATTCCGTCTTTGAATGATCGCGTCAAAGCGATTTTGGGCGACCGGCGAGATATTGTTGGAACTTTGATCAATATTGACGGACAAGAAGGAATTGTCACCTTAGAGGGCGGTGCTATTCAGATGATTCAGTTGCGATTTTTGTGTAAATATCAATCTTAAGTTTTTGGTTTGTGAAATTTCTGTTAAAATTCATGGAAGCGTATTGAAAAATTAGTTATGTAAGTACCTACCATAAAATACGTAGTAATAAATGAATCAAATATTAATTATAATGGTTTTCAAATTATGTAATTAACGTTGCATTACACAGTGAGAAGTTGATATTACGAGTCACATTATATTATCCAATCAACGGTGGGCAAGAGCAAACAATATTTTTATCACCAAAAACATCATCAGCACGAGCTGCTGAAGGCCATATTTTCGCACCGGTTATGAGGAAGGGCTGAAATACAAAATTTAGTTAATGTTGTGCCTAACAAACATATAAAAAGGTAACAGAAGAGTTTTTCCAATACGGGGTAAGTTGAAAAAAGTGATTTTGAGAAAATAAAAAAACTGTCTATAGGTACTAAAATTATGTTTAAAAACCTGCCAGAAGTTGAATGAATGCCAATTACAACCTATTATGGACATTTATTCTGGCAGCTTTTGGACGTGAGCCGAGGATAGTAATAGTTATCTAAGAAAATCTCAAATAATTGACAAAAATCAATCGTAAGCACGTAGGGTTTCGGAAAAACCCTTCTCAAGTTGTTTTTCATCACTTACCAAGGGAAAAGCAGCTTGTTGCCTACTGTAGGGCCTGTCCCAGTTATCAGAAGAGATTTGTCGCAAAGTATGTGGAGCATTTTTCAAGAGATTGTTCTGCTTATCGTATTTATTATTTTCAATTTCAGCAATTTCTTGTCGTATACCTTAACATACATTTAGTTACTGCATAAATGATCAGATTTTATTTAAGGAATCACCTACATTTCACTTTCTAATCCTTTTACAAGTAACTCTGAACGTTAAAACAAAGAAAATCTTACGTATTAAAGAATCACAAAATCGATCCAGTTCATCTTTATCTTCCGATTCTGTGGGTTCTATCATCATCGTACCAGGAACAGGCCATGACACAGTAGGTGCGTGAAAGCCTGCATCATACAAATTGATATCCGATTATCAAGGCTGTCCTCATAATTATTAAAATAAAATAATATTTTTTTTACCATAATCAATAAGTCTTTTCGCAATATCTATGACTTCGATGTTGGCTGTAGATTTAAATTCTCTGACGTCTAAAATGAATTCATGAGCAACCAAACCAGATTTGCCACGATATAGCACTTTATAATGCGGCTCGAGAACTTTGCACATATAATTAGCATTTAAAATGGCTATTTGAGAAGCTTTTTTCAATTTTCTGGAACCCATCATCTGAAAAATATGGATATTTATTTGATTTTGCTAACAAAAATAAGTGAATTTGTTTCTATACATTAATTGTTTACTTTGATATATGACCAAGATATTGGCAAAATTAAAGCAGAACCGAATGGGGACGCCGAAACGGTTGGTACTAAATGATTGTACTGTTTTTCAAGTAAAGGATGACTAGGAAGGAACGGAGCTAGATGTGCTTTACTGTCAACAAAATATAAATAAAATCAAAAATATAGCATAATACGAGTACTGAAATAATAAACATAAGATTGAAAATTTACACGGCTACAGGTCCTACTCCTGGTCCACCACCGCCATGTGGTATGCAAAAAGTTTTATGTAAATTTAAATGCGACACGTCTGAACCATAATCACCGGGACGACATAAACCAACTTGAGCGTTCATGTTAGCTCCATCTAAATAAACCTACGGGTACGGTAAGAAAAAATGAGAAAAAATAACGATTAAATAAAAAGTAGGAAGATATCAACACCTACTGGCCTTATTTTGGAAATGATTTTTTTTTCCAAATGAGCAAAAACGTTTCCAAAAGAAATATATTCTTCAAAATAAGAACTCTCATGCTATGCAGGTTGAAAATTTATTGAAAAATTTATGTCTGAGGACAAAAATTTTCCAACATGTATTTTCTAAAACAAAAACTTTCTTATTCTAGGCAGCAGGGATTGAAAAAATACTTTTATTTTTGAGACATGAGCCAAGAAATTTCAAGTTAGTCCATTATTTTTTTAAAATAAATATTTTATTGTTCTGAACGTGAGGAATTTTACTTACGTACCTGCCTATTCCTCAAAATAAATCTGCCTCTGTGCATAACGAACAATTCATTTACACCAAAGAAATGAAAAGGTTCAAAATAAATTTTCATCACCTAACCAAATAAGCAAACTTCGTTTTTACCTGTCCTCCATTTTCATGAATCAAATCACATATTTCAGCAATATTTTCTTCAAACACTCCATTCGTTGACGGATATGTAACCATTAAACAAGATAAATTATTTCTATGTTGATGTACCTAAAACAGTCGATAAGTTGTATTGAAAATCACAAGTTCGAAAAGCTACTTAAAACCGAACACGTGCATTTTCGATAAGTCGAATCAAAACTTCTTTACGAGTAACAACGTCACAGACTATTTTTAATTTTTCTGTAAGAATAAATGATTTTTCGTGCGCTTCAGGACTGAAATTTTTTAAAGTATTGTTTTAATGAAAGAAAAAAAAATTATTTTAAGCGAAAACTGACGAAAATAAATCTAACGCTGACAAAAATGTTACAAAAAAGAAAATCCAAAGTCAACAAGATGGACAAAAATTACTAAGCGATTGCTATCAGAAACAATTTTCTTGAGGGTACATATTCATTTTTTTTTTCTCGAACTCTACATTTGGAACATTTCCCAAGTCAATGAAATAATGGCGAAAATTACTGAGTTTTCACTTCAAATCCTCCGGGATATAATTTTTCTTACTTTTTTTTTCAAGTTATCAACATCAATGGAACCATCCGATAAAACAGGTACAAGTTCAATTTCCATTCCCGCCATTTTAGCAGATGCCGGGTTTGTGCCATGGGCGGATATAGGAATTAGGCAAATATTTCGGTGACTTTGTCCAACTGAATCATGGTACGATCGAATAGCATATAAGCCAGCGTATTCACCCTGAGCCCCACTAAAAGACAAAAAATATTACGCTGTTTATTTTACTACCAATAGAAAAATAGATATTATTCTAAAATTCTAGTAAACATCACGATGACTCAATGCGTAAAAGTCGTATCTACGAAAAAAAAAAAAAAATTTTTCAGGAGAGGCTTTCAATTTTCATGTAGGCCTACATAGGTATAAAATTCTCAGTTTTTGTACTTTTCCTTACGTGTTTTTCTTTTGCTTCGACCAATCGATAGAAATTATTTTTATATTACTTTTCCTCCACGCTGATTGGTTGGATCAATAAGAACAAAAGCGATAAAAGACAAAAGCAAAAATACATTATGAACCAAACTTAACCAATATGAATTTACCATTCACCTGTTAGGTTGAAAAGAGATTTTATCGTAACCAGTTACAGCACATAAATCACGCTCTAATTCGTCAAATAGTTGATAGTAGCCAGACACTTGCTCTTTAGGTACAAAAGGGTGTATATTCGTAAATCCTGGTAGGCTACACAGCATCATTTCTGTAGTACCATTCAATTTCATCGTACAAGAACCCTACAAACAATAGGGTCTGCAATTAAATAAATTTTTAAACCAGAGGATAACTAAGTAGAATTTCACATTTACCAATGGAATCATCGAATGCACCAAAGAAACATCCTTATTTTCCAATGCTTTCATGAAACGAATTAATTTAGTTTCTGAATGATAGGTGTTGAAGACATCTTGAGTAAGGAATTTTCCTTTTCTAGCAAACCAGGAGTTTATCAGTGTTTTCTCGAGATTAATATTTTTCAGCACCTGCAATGAAGTTTTCTATAAATTTTTTTATCGAAGTGTAGATATAAATTTTGAAAGCATTAGTAAGATTTTCTCAATCAACTACCTACATGTAGAAAATAGAAATACTAAATTCTGAAATCGAAAAATTAAGGGAAATGGCAGAAGAGAATAGCTGAGGCTTTGAATATCCTCAAATTTTCAGACTACGCTCAATCCAAGGTTTTTCAACAAAAAAAATTGTCGAATAGAATAGCCCTCCCAAATTACAATTTTCATAAAATCAAGAAAAAATTTTGAAAATACAACTTTTTTTTCAGTGAGACACAGACTAAAATATGTCAGTGTGAAATATACGTAAAATAAATTTTTCTCAATATTTAAAACGCCAAAAGTAGAAATTAGCACAATTCAAAGCCCAGATATCAGATACGATTGCTGAGACTCGAAACAATGAAAAAGATATCGGCGTGATAATGCAATTGAATAACTTATTGTTAATTTGAGACGAGGAAGTGATTAATTAGCTGCTCTATAAAATGAAGATTTCTTCTTTGCTTAGTCAAATACTAAAAATGTTTACTTCTTCAGTCTTAGTTTTCGATCCAAAAATATAAAACAGATCATCGATATCTTCGATTCTTGTAGTTTCGTCAAGAGATATTCCAATCTGCAAAAATGTTTAAAATGTTCATAATCAATAGAGTTATAATTTCCAACACAACAATAATAAAGTCGAGATGTTTTAGCCTACTTACTGTACCATCGGAGAAATATCGTAGATTGATTTTACGATCACGAGCTCTGTCCTTGATGACGGACAAATCTTCTTTAGGAGAAACTTTCAATGTATCAAAAAAATTTACATTGCTCAGTTGATTTCCAGAGGATTTCAAACCTGTAATTAGAAAGTAAATAGCTTATATTCCGAATAATTCGATGGCAAAGTGATGAAAAATAAAAAAAGATCAGACATTTTATTAGTGTTATTATCACGAATGAAAATATTTTCAAGGATAAAAACTTGAAAGATATTTTTTTCAAAACACCTTTTTGTCAAGTAAAGCTTGTATTCCCAAAGTTGATCGAAAAGACAGCTATTTTAAAATAAATTACGAATTATACCACAATACCTTGATATAATACGTATGCTAATAAATGGACTTTAGCAGCAATACTTTTCAATCTCTCTGGACCATGGTATATTGCAAACAACACAGCCATATTCGCTAATAAAGCCTGAGCTGTGCATACATTGCTCGTAGCTTTGTCTCTTTTGATATGCTGCTCTCTGGTTTGAAGAGTGAGTCTGTAAGCAGGCTGCCCATCCGCGTCTCTACAGAATAAAAAATTTTTTCGTGAATAACTGCAAAAAATATGTCATTGAAAACTAAATTTCCAAAGTTTCCAAATATACTTCGACAGTCCCGCAATTCGACCCGGCATTAATCTCAACAATGACTTCTTGCATGCAAAAAATGCAGCATGAGGTCCTCCAAATCCCAGCGGAACTCCAAAACGTTGACTGGATCCAACAGCTACATCGACGTCGAATTCAGAAGGAGGTTTAATGACACATAAAGCTAACAAATCAGTGGCACAAGCTACGAACGACTATAAAAATTAATTTTTTTAAAAATAATGTCCAACTTTTTATGAGAAATCCTCACAAGAAATGCACTTAATAAGAAATAGATATACCCCATTTTGATGAGCTTTCGCCACCAAATTAGTGTAATCGTAAATTTCCCCATTCGTATCGGGATACTGAATCAAAACGCCAGAATAATTTTTATTAGTGAAATCTTCTTTTTTGGCGTCTCCAACGACAACGTTCAAACCTAACGAGTATCCTCTGGTTTTAATTACACTTATCGTTTGAGGATGCAGGTCTTCAGACAAAAAAACATTCTTCCTGTTGTTTTTTCTAAAATTATAAATTGAATTGTGAGAAAAAATATAACACAGCTTCGGTTCTTAGGACAAGTGATGCTTCTGAAACCTATAAAACAACGTCATAGCCTCAGCAGCTGCTGTTCCTTCATCAAGCAATGAAGCATTGGCTACGTCTAATCCAGTTAATTCGATAATCATCGTTTGAAAATTAAGAAGATTTCGTAATCGACCTTGGGCGATTTCACATTGATACGGCGTGTACTGGGTAATCCTAAAACATAAATATAAAATATCATCATGAAAGTGCATTCAACTATTTATTAATAATTTATTTAGTATTATAAGAGAAAGGTGAGGAGAGGAAAACTTGTTCCTATAGAATTGACTTACCCTCAAGATAATTAAGTAAGTGCTCCTGGAATTTCAAGACCCCAAAAGAATCTAAGCCAATTTTTTTTTTGTGTAAGGGGAGGAGTTGTCGAATATTTCCTCATTTTTTAGACTGAAAATTACTGATGCAAAGTTTACAATACTTCACTGCACGTGTTCATGGCATAATTCGTCCGAAATTGATTTTTTAATTTTTAAATAAAATTAAATTTCACAAACGAACCAATGAAAACCCCGGGCTGGAAACATTTTTGAATCGATCTTTTCATAGTTTTACCTAATTTCACAAATTACACGAAGTACCTTACATCCAAAATTGTTTGAACTTTCTAAGGAATAGGTGACCTTTGCATTGGTCTTTGGAAAATTTTTTTCCATTGTTATTTCCATACTTCCAACAAATTACCAACATTATCCACGATGAGTGGCATGGAGATTGGGATTCAACTTGTAATCTACTTACCAGCCAGGATTTTCAAAAACATTTCGTAAAATTGGAGTTGGAGTAAAACAGTTATAATAACCCGTTCCGATAAAATTTCGCCATATTTCATTTTTCTCCGAAAGACTTTTTCCTCGGCTATAAATTTCATGTTCACCTAAAATAATATAGATTTTCAATCATGTCATAAATAATTAACTATTATTAGGGGGATGTAGGTAATTGAAAATCACGAGATAATCCAAAATATTTCTTAGTCTTGACGTATGTTTCTAGATAGAAAATTCTCAGTTTTCCTTTACTTCTTCTTCTGGGCCTAGAAATTAGAAAATAGTTTTCAACAGATTTTATTAGATTTATCACTCCTCCAGATTACGTCTGCAAAAACTGATCAGTTTCCCAAAAACCATGAAGTGACTGATGAAAAAATTATGGTGGTGGGAGGAGTGAAAAGACTGAAATTTAGAAACAAATTTTTTTTCTTATTCGTAATAAATCAAAATTAAGGCCGAGATCATGAAGCACCAAATAATTTTCACGAAAAAATTATCAAAGCGTAGAAAAAAAATGTACGGATTAATTTTTATCTGAAAGAATACGATAAGGATTCCTTTGCGTGGGGTCTTTCAAGATGTACATTCAAAAAATTAGGTAATCAGTTTTTCTGCTTTTCGATAAGCTAAAAAAATACACAAATAAGCTACGTTTCTTTAGTTACATAATGATATCAGTTTAATTTATACTAACACGTCGATATAAGCCAAGAGATTATATGACAAGTGTTATGTGATCAATGCTCAATATGATAATCACTTTTTTTCTATTTTTAGTAGAACACTATCAACAGGGAAGGGGAAAAAATTGAAGAATATTATACCCACTCAAAGGTGAAGAAAATTAGAGAAAAAATTTTTTATAAGTAAACCACCGAGAAGTTGATACAATCACGTTTTTAGAAGATTGCCTTTTCTATAAGACGATTTTTCAACATTTTTTTTTTATTTTAACGACATAGAAAATAAAATCAAACTCGAATCATGGTTATGAACAACTTACTCAAGGAATGTTCTGTCCCATGAAGGGCACTCAAACGAATATTTTTAGGAATTACGTGTTCGCATAATTCGTCCAACGTCTGAAACAGCAGGGAAAAAATTTTTGAAAAAAAAAATGTCAAAGCTTTCCTGGTAATCACGAGCAATATGAAAACAATTTATTAAATTTCACAATTACTATTAAATTAACTTGAATGAGTATTTTGATAAAAATTAAAAAAGCAAAATATAAAAACTAAAAATTTTCAGAGCTATTCCTTCAAAACTTGGATATAAACTTTTGATAGGAAACAAAATTATTTCATCCAGAAAAAAGTACATAATGAACTATCCCACATGCCATCAATTTTCAAAAAATATGTTTGCCAAGAAATAATCATACTTGAAATAAAACTGAAAATGTTCGTACGGATTACAGAATTGTTTTTCTAAGAAAATACAGAAATGGGAGTTTCAGCCCCTTCTCTTTAGAATACAGTAAACACATCTCATGAAATAAAAAATGTATCTACCTCATATCCCACAGTTTTCAACATGAGAGCTTCATTTTCAGCATTAGGACCAATATGTCGGCATGCAAATCCATCATCAATATTTAAAACCGATTCAACATTTTCAAAAGAGCTGTTGTGACGCACAGCAACTAGAATAACAAATTTATTTTCTACAACTAAAAATTTTCGAAAATTTTGCAGGAACATGGTAATATAATCAAAATCACACGTGATGTAGCATCATCAAATTTTCACAAAATGCTACAAGAACGTTCATTCGTTCATTTATCCATTCTGAACTAGTTTCCATTTCATCATCACTTTGCCAACATTGATACTAGTAGGGTATAAAGGTTTAAAAAGAAATTAATCAGGTACCTACGTAATAGTAAGATAACGACTGAGATGATATTCGTCAGAAAAATGGAATTTGAGATGCTCAGTTATTTCAATATCAATCTCAGGACTTCGTTCTTCAGTTTCAAAAGATTTTCATTCAATTAGAAAAAACAATTTTCAAGGCATGAGTAATATTGAATAGACTGAAAAAATGTTATAGGAGCTTATACGAAGTGCTCGAGCCAATTACTAGATAAAAAAAATTATTATGTAGTTCGAAAAGTGAACAGATAGGTACAAAGGCTAATTATTTACTCATCAATAGAGATACAACAGTAATAGTAACATACTCTCACAAGTTCGAACTTCAAATAAAGAACAATCACGCTCGAAAATTGCGGTTCAGTCAACTCCAGAATGAGCATCCTCGGGATCAACCAGAATTGTGATCAATTCAATTTGAATACTTTCAACACTACTCATTTTGTCCGGTAGAGTTTTCATTTTCTTAGGAAGGCACGTAAAATATTGGTATGTGTACTTTGCATGTAACACAAGGTAGTTCTCAAAGTTTGCTTGAATAAATATTCATTAAACCTTACAGCCAGACTTGAAAAAAATATTTTAACACTACATATTTTATAAAAGAAGATTTCAGAAGTGGCATTCTTCAGATTTCAGAAAAAAAAGACATTATGAATGAAAACTAAACATCTCAAACACGGTATTACGAGACAAGACTACTTTAGATGCAGTATTTCAGTACCTCTTAGTCCCTCACTCAGTTTAAAAAAAATGAATCTATAGAAAATATATTTTGTCGCCCAACAAAAAAAATTGTATCTTCACTCATAACCTGCTGAAAAGAAGTACACGAAATCGTGGGTAAAACTGAAGAATTTTATTCAGAATAATACATGCCACTGGAAAATTTCTTGAAAATTCAGTGAATCCGGATAAAGATATAATGATGATATGAAAAAAGATTTTTAAATCGATTTAAAAAAAAAAGGAAACAGGAATGAACAAAGACTAATTACCTTCTTACGACTAGCAATCAGGACACCGTATTAACAGATACATAGCTTTTGCACGAGGATTCACCAACGCCAACTAACGGATTTAATCGACTTCCTCGATGGTTGGACCACTGGATCCACCACCTGGAGCAGCACCACCAGCACCCGGGAAGCCACCAGCTCCTGGGAAACCACCTGGCATACCACCGGGTGGAGCGCCACCACTTTGGTATAACTTAGTGATGATCGGATTGAAGGCCGATTCCAGCTCCTTTTGTTTGTGTTCGAACTCTTCTTTTTCAGCCAACTGGTTCGAGTCTAACCAACGGATGGTTTCATTGCATTTATCTAATATCAGGTTTTTGTCGGCTTCTGCTAGTTTATCTTTTAGTTTTTCATCTTCGACAGTACTCTTCATGTTGAAGCAGTATGACTCGAGCGAGTTTTTAGCAGCGATGACTGATTTCTGTTTTTCATCTTCGGCTTTGTATTTCTCGGCCTCGTTAACCATACGCTCGATTTCATCCTTGCTCAATCTACCTTTGTCATTGGTAATAGTAATTTTGTTTTCTTTGTTCGTGGATTTTTCAATAGCACTCACATTCAAAATACCATTTGCATCAATATCGAAGGTAACCTCGATTTGTGGAACGCCTCTTGGAGCGGGTGGAATGCCGGTTAATTCAAATTTGCCTAACAGATTGTTATCTTTGGTCATGGCACGTTCCCCTTCGAACACTTGGATGAGCACACCAGGTTGATTATCGGAATACGTGGTGAAAGTTTGCGTTTGCTTCGTAGGAATGGTTGTGTTTCTTTTAATGAGAACGGTCATCACACCACCGGCAGTCTCGATACCCAATGATAACGGCGTAACGTCCAACAACAACAGATCTTGCACTTCTTCAGATTTATCACCGTGTAAAATGGCAGCTTGTACAGCAGCACCGTAAGCAACGGCTTCATCCGGATTGATGGATTTATTCAGTTCTTTTCCGTTGAAGAAATCTTGCAACAGTTTTTGTACTTTTGGGATACGAGTAGAGCCACCAACTAGAACAATATCGTGAATTTGTGACTTATCCATTTTGGCATCACGAATCGATTTTTCCACTGGCTCCATCGTGCTACGGAACAAGTCAGCGTTCAGTTCTTCGAAACGAGCACGTGTGATCGACGTGTAAAAATCAATACCCTCATACAAGGAATCGATTTCGATGCTAGCTTGGGTGGAGGAGGACAGCGTTCGCTTGGCTCGTTCGCAAGCAGTTCTCAAACGACGCAGGGCACGTTTGTTTTGAGTGAGATCTTTTTTGTACTTGCGTTTGAATTCTTGCACAAAATGGTCCACCATACGATTATCAAAATCTTCTCCGCCCAAATGCGTATCACCAGCAGTAGATTTCACTTCGAAAATACCATCTTCGATTGTCAAAATGGACACGTCGAAAGTACCACCACCGAGATCAAAAATCAGAACATTACGTTCGCCATGGCCCTAAACAGGAAAAAAATTGATGAGATTAAAATCAAGAATTTCCATATGGCAAAAAAAAACCATCACATAGTGCTTAGAAAAGTATTACATTAGTGTACGAATGGAGCTGTTGGTAACATAGAAACAAAATTTTAAATGTAGATGTGATCTACAGAGGATTGAAGAAAACTGAAACGTTTCACAATTTTGAAGAAATAAAATCATTTTGGCAACAGATGAAGAAAAATAAATATTCACTAATCAAGTTTTCGTCAAAATACCTAAGAATGGAGTGAGAAAATACCTTCTTGTCTAAACCGTAGGCAATGGCAGCTGCAGTGGGTTCGTTGATAATACGAAGAACATTGAGGCCAGAAATGGTACCAGCATCTTTGGTAGCTTGACGTTGCGAGTCATTAAAATAAGCAGGTACGGTAATAACGGCATCTGTTACAGTTTTTCCCAAGTATGCTTCTGCAGTTTCTTTCATTTTAATAAGTACCATTGAAGAAATCTGCAAAAAAAAAAGAGTAAATTCAAATAGGTTCAAAGTTAAAACAAGATAATACAATTCGGCTGTAAAAGCAAAGTGAATGTTCTCAGCAGTCTTTGCTAAGATACGAGTAAAGTCATTTGTAAATACCACTCGACTAAAATCATTGGGTGAATGAGGACATTAGACCCAGTCATGATTGCCAAAGTAATAATGCTTAGAGAAGTAAAATTCTCAAAACAAAACGAGGACCTGATATGCCAAAGTAATAATGCTTAGAGAAGTAAAATTCTCAAAACAAAACGAGGACCTGATATGGAAAATTCAATAACATAAAAGCACACTCACTTCTTCAGGGGAGAACGTTTTTGATTCTCCTTTGTATTCCACTTTAATTTTTGGTTTAGTCGCATCATTAATAACATCAAAGGGCCAGTGTTTCATGTCAGCTTGGACGGTTGCATCGTCGAATTTTCTACCTATTAATCGTTTTGCATCTGAAAGAACACTTACATTTAGTAATGAATAAATAACGTGGAGACTTGAAACGTGTACTGTACGAAGGAGATCCTGATCTTAATAACTTATGAGCAGGTTACTATGAGCACAGAATGTTGCTGTCGGCTGCATGGCTCTCATCAACATATACAGAATCAATGTCGATACTATTAGCAGCACTTGAAATATACAAAAGGAAAAGTAACACTTACCAAAAATGGTATTATTCGGATTCATGGCGACTTGATTTTTGGCAGCATCGCCTATTAATCGTTCCGTGTCGGTAAAGGCAACATAACTAGGAGTTGTTCGATTTCCTTGGTCGTTGGCGATGATTTCTACTTTGCCATGCTGGAAAACACCGACACACGAATACGTGGTTCCCAAATCAATACCAATTGCAGGTGCTTTGGCCATAATTTAAATCTGCAAAATGAAGAACGGAATAAGAAATGATACAAGGCAAGTAGAACTAAGAAATTAAAACAAACATGACAGGCGGACACAGGAAGATATGGATGAATGACCAGTATACGATGAAAAGGGGAAAACTGACTCCATCTAGCTTTCAATCGTTATCGGTGTATTTTTGGAATGGCTTCCGTCAAGAAATTAAAGGCAAGTAATAAGGTGAGTCAACTAGTTGGCCGATAACTAATTCATCAGAATGAAATTATATGGGAAAGAAACAAAGCGATGAAAATTTAGAAAATTGTGTTACGTGTAAAGTATAGCTGACAAGTGGACGAATTTCAATTTCAAAAACCAAAACTACCAAACCCTCAAATTACATTAATCATAATGAATTTCTAGCAATTCTAGCATAGAAGTAAAGTAGTAAATTATCATCCTGGTTTATAATAAGGATAATATACACAAAAAGATAGTCAGGTAGAATAAATGTTGAGATGAAGGCTGAAATAATATGAGCTGTTTAGTTCAGGTTTACAAAAATGGATAATTTAGGCAGGGCATGGGGCACGTCATAAAGCTAATTTTCAGGCATAACCTAAAATAATGGAGCCGACAGTTGCTATTGATACTTTCACTATGATCAACTACCATGATCAAAAACTAGACAAGCAATCAAGTGGAAAATAACAGTATGAGATTTGAAAATTATTTCAACTCACGTGTTCTAACTTCTAAGAGCACATTTACACTTATAAAACGGAAACTCTGACGTGGGAAAAAAGTAGAATTCGGTCACTTACCAACAAGAATCACACAAAATTCGAAAAGAATTGAAGCTGTATATAAAATTTTGAATTACTCTGAATTGTGTAACCTTAAAAAATAATTACACAACTAAATCTTTAGTTTCACAGTTTTCTATCGAGCCGAGCGGAACAATTCACGGAAGAGATGAAATGATATTGATTTGATTGTTGAGCGAGGGCTTGCAATGTCGTTGCTCGTTACTCGTTATCCCGGCTGTTGACGATCATTCTAGAATATTCTAGAAAATCGAGTAAAATCCTCATCTCGCCTCCCTTCGCCACAAACACTCGATACAACGTACGTTTTCAATGGCAATATCGATATAAGTGTGTTCGATTTGGCACGGTTTCTCGGAAGTCGGAACTGTTTCACTGAGTTGAGTGTATAATGACTGATGAGATCATGATCAACACAATACGAGATTATAATACTTATTGTGTTCTGAATTCGTATCGTATTCGTATATACGCAGCGCAGCATGCCGCACCTCCGTCCTCCGACCTCCGCACACTTGGTTACATATCGATATTATAATAAACCTCGCACTATATTTAATTTTTTTTTTAATCGTATAATTCTACTGAACGGGTAGTCGGGTACGCTACTAGAATTTTCGATATGATTTTAATTTTTTCTCTTCGCTTGTACTCGTACGTTCGATCATTTCTCTTTACTCTGACACACAACACAATTCTTCGCCTTTACTTTTATTACGATAAAATTGATAGATATGATTCATAGGGAAATAAATGAATTGAATGGTAAAATGTAATACTCACGCATCCAAATTTACATGAATAAAATTCATGCATTACGTATCTTATAATGTGAACCTGATTCGATATTCATCACCCGGAATTTTCATTCATTCAGAATAGAACGCTACCGGCGGCTCTGTTCTTCCAATTAAGTAAAAACGACGATAGTTTACATATTACAGGAATTAGAAAAGCCCTCATAACTTTCATAAATAATTATTGTTTCCGAAACGTGTTCTTAATATTTCTAATAGCTGCCTTACTGCTCCCATAGAGATGATTTCAAATATTTTTCAACTGTCATAGCATAATTTTAAGGCTCACGAAAACATTTGTTACCTCCATTATAACAATAGATGGTTTATAATCTAGCCGGGATAAGAAAGCCTACGTTCTTGTAGAATCACTCGTACATACTATATATACATAGTAATAAGGGAACATTAATTATCATGTTGATCGTAATATGAAATAATCAATAATTCAAAATAATACTGTCGCCAGAGAAACCGTCGAAAAAAAGTAAAAGAAAAAAATATGAATATCACTATTTTTTTTTTCAGCGAGGGAGAGGAAAGGAGAATTGAGTTGTGAACTATTTAACAGGACATAATAAATAATTATAAATAAAACTAGAACAAATTATGATGTACAGATGACAAAGTAGTGTTAATGACCGACGTAAAAGGAAAACACATTTTATTGAAAAAATATTTTCCTTTCAAAATATATTCTATTTTTTATTCAATTTTTTCATTTTATAAAAAAAATAATAATTTACAGTACAAAACATTGAAATATAAGGAAAATATATAATTAACGACTATAGGTATACACGAGATAAGAGTCGTAAAAAACAATGAAGAGTTCTATTTAAAAAGTAATGAAATGTGCATAAGATTAATAAAAATAGTAAATTAACAAACAAGAATAATAATCGAGAAATACTTCTTTTTTAAAACCTCATTTCAACGTTAAATTAAATATTTGAAGATCAAATGGGTAAAACATGAAAGAAAAAAAAGGAAACAAAACAAAACAGAGATTTTAGGTACTTCTATTAATCTGAAAGAATAAATTTGGATGATAAATAATCAAATAATACGATGATTATGACAAATGCTGACCAGCGGTGCCATTTTTCAAAAAATTGCCGTAATCCAAGTTTAAGAAATCTGAAAGTTCCTTGCCAATATGATTTGCGTCAGTAACAACCGCAGTTGCGGCTGCATCAGCTTTTGACAACAAATATGTCGCTGTTTTAGGATCAACCGGCGATGCAATTTTCAAGCTACTATCACTTTGTAGCTGGATGCCATCACTATCCTGAACAAACTGAACACCAGTATAGTTTTCGCTATCAAACTGAATTGCATAAGCAATCTGATCTCCACCATCATCACCGATGAATTTAAAATTTGCATAATTTTCATTTGCCACGTGTACCATATACTGCATTGTCCCATTTCCATCAGACATGAGTACAAAATTCTGGCCAGTCTTGGTAATAGCCACTGGGTCTTTATTGAAAGGTATTAACTGTGAACTATCACAACCGTCGTCATTAATATCGAATTTGGTAGTACCATTACGCGATTCCGCAACATTATCTGGGTTAGCAATAAATGCACTACCAGAAAATACTGTACTCGGTGGCAACTTATCTGGCTTAATTGATTGTTGATGCTGATTTTTCGTCGGTTTAGTCAGACTTTCGAAGAGAATATCATCAGTTTTTGAAAAGGTGACATCATTAAAGGCAATTTTTGCGATTGTATCGTCGGTGACAGGAAGCCGTTGCTCCACAGACGTTAAAGATGCCGATATCTGATCAGGTAGCTGTAATACATCGTCTACTATGATGTCACTGTCTATTGTGGTTGCATTTGTATCACTAGGCAGCCGATCATTACATCGTTGGTTGTTTGACTTAAATATGGAAGTGCTAACGATAGGAACTGGATCTAACGGTGAAAACTGAGGCATTTTCAATGTTTTAATGTTGACTAGTTCAGAGCCAAAATCACAAGATGTTCCATCATCACCTACGAACTCTACCCCTTCTAAAGTGGGTGTAACAACATTCGTATGTATCCGTAGATCTTCTCCACGATGAACACCCGCCAGCTGTAGCGTTCGTTGCCAAAAACGTGGACCTGTTAAATTTATTGCGTTCAGATTGTTCATCATTTTGGCCCGTTCCAGAAGACATTTGAATTTATTTTCAGCACGAGACTGCAATTTAACTGGATCATTGGTTCTTCGATCATCGAACCTACTGCGACCTCCGTGTTGCCAAGATTTTGCCCACGTTTTTGCAGGATCCCCAGAGTAGCTACTGTGGTTACTGTTGTCACACACGAAATCATTATTGGTATAACCGCTGTTGCCGGTTGCAACAGCACTTGTACGTGCTTTCGCACGTCTCAATGCCTTATACCAGAATAATGGCCCCAAAAGGTAGCGATTCTCAACTTTGCCATCATTTTTTGCAGCACGTTTTTGCAGCAACGCTAGACGACGTGTGGCTACTTTGAGGAAAGCTGCGTCAAAGACATCATCCGAGTTGTCAACAAACGCTGCTTCATCTTCGTTATGGCTCATCTCACAACTGAGCGGAGTTTCCACAAATATCACATCTGACTGTTTGATACCTGACGAAATTGTAGTTTTAGTAGCGTCTACTTTGCTGGATTCAGGTTGCAAAATATGACAGTTATAACTACTGCCGCCATCACCAGCCGAGTCGACAGACACGATAGTAGCAGTTGAGATATCTCTGTTATCATTTAACAGAGTAAATAATTCACTATCGGAAAGAGTTTCATGAGGCAGATATGAAGAGCAAGAGCTGCCAGCAGTTTTTACGCCGTTGTCTTCATTCAGATAATCATCTTTGCTTTGCTCCATGGTTGGCGTGTCCATCTTGCATGGATATATATCCATAGGAATGTTCTCGATCTCATCCAGTTTGATGTTACATTTTTCAGCGATTGGCAACAATGAGACTCTACATTTCTTCGAAGGCTGGTCTATACTGATATCTGGAGTTCGTAATTTACGTTTCAGCGCACTAGTATCTAGATTATCTAGCTTGACAATGAATTTAGACGCATTCATCACGACACTTTCGATATTATTAAAACTCTTTACAGCCACACATTCCTCTTCACTGACTGAATCGGCGGATGAAACTTGTTTTCTTATAATCACTGCTGATGAAGTTGTATTCTCTTTGGTTTCGAAGCGAGGTCGGTCAAATGATAAATGTAACTGACAAGGTGATTGTTTTATCGAAAAAGAAGGGTTGATAGTAGTTTCTTCGACCAAGTTGATTGAGGGACTATTTATATTAGGTAAGCTTCTACTTGTACTGCTTATGGTATCCAACTTATTGTGTAGTAAACTTTCTTTCATAAAAAGCGGACCAACTAGTCGACCAAAATCTACACCACGTACCACACTTTTGTCCAACTGCTCTGGGCTACCTGTCCGCTTTATTTCTTCACGATGACGTTGCTCTGCTTTGTGCTTTTGCAAATGCATCCGATAGTCAGACAGGTGACGCAACTTTTTCTGACAAATGTGGCATGCGAATGGTTTTACATTTTTATGAATCAATACATGTTGCTGCAGCAAATGACTAGTGCTTAGTTGCTTTTTGCTATCACAGGAATATAATTCAACTTTGGCTGTTTTTGATCGATTCTGCACATTTGCCTCGACGAGACAATTGTTACGGTGTAGAATCATGTGCTCATTGAGCAACTCGTGTTCCTGGAATACGGTGTTACAAAGGTGGCAAGAATAAGCACCTGACGAGTATGGAGCATTCTTTGGCAACTGATTTGGTTTCATAGAATTTAACACGTTATCCATATTGAAACTAGATGACAAGATGATGCGGTCATTCGACTCAGATAAAGCAGAGCGCGTCAATCTTTTTTTCGCAACGCATTTTTCGGTCTGGCTCGAATTTGGCTGAAAAATAAATTGGAAATAATTAGAATGAGAAGAAATGAGCAAATGACAGAAAATGAACCTTTTATTCAACTCAATCGGAGAGCAGAGATTAGAGTTTGTTTAACAAATTGGAGTGCGCAAGAAAAAATCGAAAAAATTTGGATTTTTAGACTTTGAAAAAATTAAACTGGAGTATGCATGAAGATGATAACATATTTTACCAAAAAAAATTGTCAATTTATTATTATTCCGACATAAGAAATAGCTCAGTCGCCCAACTAATTAATACTTTTGTTTCTTATAACTTACCGAGCCCTTATTTAAAACAGCAACGTCTTTATAATCGGAAATTGAGTGAACAATGTGACTTGAAGTACTTGCAGAATTACTTTCAATATTGGTCTCACTATTCACGTCTTTGCTACCACTGAGTACGTTAGCCAAATTCAAACTTGGAATCTTGGACGGCGCGGAAGAACAGACATCATCATGTAGCGGAATCGTGGGATTAGAATCTGCTTGTTCAGGAACATCTGAGCAACCACCAAGAATTTCAGCGATTGTTGGAACAAAATTATCAGGACAGTTGCTATTCAGGGTTTTATCGTTCGTTAAATTTGTATCTTCATTATAACCATCACAAACGTTTTGCTTTTGTTTTTTCAACACGTCATCCGTTACTTTAATTTGTTTGAGCAAGAAATCGGCATTGGTATCGACTATGGCACAAGATTTGGACACAGATATGTATGATTAGATGGAATAGTGGTTTGATTACAGAATTATTCGAATTATAACCCTAAAACTAATGGAAATAACATTAGCTACTTGTCGGCCAATACTTTCTTGAGCGCGAATTGTGTTCGCCCATGACTTTTTTCTCTGCCTATTTCTAATGCTCGAATAATATTGCTACAGTCTGTCTCGTACAAAGTAGCCATTTATCAACTTTTAACTTATTCAGTTTCGTCTTTGGTTTAAATAAAGGACTGTTAGATGAGTGTGAAATTTGAGGTTGTAATTAAAAACAAAAATGGAGTTAAAAATGAAAGGTGCAAATAGAACTAAAAAATTAAAAACTCGTCAGTGGCAAATTTATTTATTTATTTTCGTTTTCCTTTTTGGGTTTAAAATATGTTTTTTCCGTTTTCTAATAATTTATTTTCCTTTCCTCTGACGAGAGTTCCAAATTAAAACTTTTTTTTTTCATGCACTGTGTGGTGCATCACACAAACAGTTCTGTGTGGTGCAGTTTGTTTACTGCATCACACTTGATGCCAGCCGTGAAAAGAGCGCTCCTTCCAGAATGACAAGTGATAAAATCGAAAGAGAATAACATTTCCGTATAGATTTTTAACTCCAAACATCAAAATATTACGAGTATTTGACCTGACAACTTTTGAAGCTTACAATTTGCCTTACAACTCATATTTCTGACAGTGAGATTTAGAAATCTGAAAAATGGCAGGGGACTTAGAAATAAGTAGAAGAAAAATACAAACAGTGTGTTAACACTTGATTCCACACCTTTTTCAATGTCTTCAAGAGCATTATGGGGATTTTTTTCAACTACCAATGAATCATTCGCAATGACTTCATTTTTGGTCCACGATAATGACGAAACGTCATTCCGACCAATACTTGAGCGATGTTCGGTATCAATAAGGTTGTCTGAAGATTTTCCAGCAAATTTTTTTTTTTCATTTTCGCTAACGCCGCCATCACCATCATCGACAGCGTTTGAAAATTTTGATTCCGAGTCTGACGGATTCAAGAGATAACTGAATGGCGGACCAATCTCATAATTTACTTCGTTATTATTTGAAGTTGATATCTGATCCATGAACAGTTTACATCTGGAAAAAAAAACGAAAGTAGTTGATATTTGATTAATAAACAATCAACATCTGGAAAAGAAATTAGAAGTGTTTAATTAATTGAAATCAATACCAGAGTTGATCAATACAATCAAGAAAGCAACAAAGACTGTACGCAGGATATTTTGTAAGTGATTTACACAACAAAAAAAAGGTTCAGCCAGCAATAAAAAACCACCCTACGGTGAAAAGCTGACAAATGTAATCTCAAATTACTACAGCATTTTGGTCGTGAAGAAGTAAGCGAACTTACGAAAATAGCAGCCAGAGACTAGGAACTTGTTGGAATTTTTTAGAAAGGGAATCTTAATCAGAAGCGAAGACTATTACAATTCGATTTAGATAGGATAAAACAGTACAAAAATGATGGTGAAAAGATGTTTCGGGACACGACGACAATGGTGTGCTATAGTATCAAAAAATTATTGTAACAATTTGTCTGTTAGCGAATAATATTCAAACCGGTTACCTGAAGACAAATGATAATTTAAACTTGAAATAGGTAATTCTATCTGAAATTAAATCAATAGATATTCAAGATCGAGATACAGATTTAAATTTTACACATAAAACCGAAAAATAATGGAAATTCGCCAATCTATTTATTTTTTCTGTTCCGCAATCCGCATATTATAAAGATGATAAAGAAAAGATGTATGCGGTATACCGTATACGTTTGGGAACTGGGGTCTGGGACGGGTACAGTACAGGGTACATTTGTGAGCTGTGACATGTCTGTGGACTGTTTCTCCGTGCCGTGGATTTTTATTTGAAGTCAGCACAGTCAGCATTGCCCCGCATTGCCCATACCACTGGCCCATACCTCCATGGCATTACATTGCCGGGCGGACAGCGGTACATACGAGCCATGCCCGTGCCCATGTAGCCGAAATCCAATGCAGCCAAATTTTTATTTTTCACAAAGAACCGAATTCGCATATTTTTAAACTGTTGTCCATTGTCCAACAAACATCCACTGACCACTGTCCAGTTGCCACTTGTCACAGTTGTTGGTTGTCATGTCACTCAAGTTTGTTATATAGTGTGATTGTGGTATTTGTGCACGTGTGCACTGTGCCACTGTGAGAACTGAGAAGGCACTGAGTGATGATGATTGATGAGTCACTGGACCATAGTCCATAAATTATTAATTTTGGACTTTGCAGCTGCACTGCTGCAGCCTGCAGCGCAGCTGCTGAACTAATACTAACGAGAGAAAGATAGAATTAATTAATTTTTTCAAGGTCGTCGCTAAAGAAATTGATTCATTTTTTAATTTCCTGCTAATTATAAAGCGATGAAATTATAACCTCATACAGCTTATCTATGTAGGAAATCATGCTGGTGTTGAGTGTTGACTGCAGGTTGACTGTTATAATGAACGAATGATATCTCCATCGTGAAAGAGAATTCTCATTTGTTTAAAGTAGTTTAAAGTTACGTGGTATTCCTTCGACTAGAAAATTGTTCATCGTAATCCAATCGAGTTGACTATTTCCTTTTTCCTGGACTCCAGCAGACATGTTGAAGCTTGTTCGGATTCAATTATTTGCTTCAAATAAATACAAGTGAGGGAATAATTTGATTCAATTTTTGTAGCCTTTACGATATACATTCCTGAGGTAAATTTTAATTTTATATTATTTTCAGGATCTTCAAAGAATGGCCTGCAGTCCATAAGATTTCATTTTATTCGAATTTGGCAGCAGATTCTCACCAACCACAACATACCGTGAAAGAATGTAAGAATACCTTTTAGAAGTTACGAATTATTTCTTTAATTTCTGAAGATGTAACTCAGATGCAACCCAATTCTATTAAAAATTTTCAGTGCGTAATAAAATGACAGAGATCATGGGTCTCACTCGAGGATATCAACCTCTTAGTTTTAATCAAAACCGAAATCATTTACTTCAGTATTTACCTGAAAGCCAAAATGAATTGCCCACTCGATGCATGCAGGTAGAATTTCTGACAATTTGAAACTATAAATTATATTGCATTATAGTTATAATTAGGTTTTTAGCAGGTTTTCGACAGAAAATCCTCTATCAATTTTGTTGTGACTTAAACAAAGCTACATATGGTATCTTCACGTAGTTATTTGTTTCATGATCTCAGGATTCCAAAAATACCCATCTCGAATTTTCATGTTTCTTTCAAGTTTTCCCTTCTTTATTAGTCATAAGGGGGGTGAGATACATGTAAATCGTAAATTTTGACTTGGAAAGCTAATGACAGCAACCTACAAAACGGATTGAACTGGAATTTTGACTGTAAGTATATGAACAGTATGCTATGTAAGAAGGGGATAAGCCCACTTTTTTCTAAAATTGAATTCCTCTGGGGTTTAATTGTATACATCGAGGACTACATACAGTAGAAATATTAGGTCCCAGAATGCAACCATGCATCGCTGAGAAAATATACTTCAAAGTTAAGGTGCTACGTGAGAAGAGACCAAGACGTGAAAGTTTTTTTTTGCTCTCCTGTAAAATTTGAAAAAGGGGACTTATCTCCTCCTTGTATAGCACTGTTCACATTAATTGAAGTCTTGAGAATCTACCGTCCATATTTTAAGTCAATCCGTTCGTTGGTTATAGAAAAAAGTCATTTTAATGGTAGAAAAACGTGGAATTTTCTGTGGAACTCGAGTTAAGAACTACCGAACCAATAAGCCTGAAATTTGCATCAGAGGTCAATCTCGATGAGATTCAAGTCTGACAGAAATTTCATGATGATCGGTTTTGTGGTTCTCTAGATATCATAGCCAAAATGTAGCTAAAATATGATGAATTTTGATGAGTTTTTGAAGGAACGGATTCCTTCGAATTCTGACGGATTTTTCAGCTTCAATGGCTTACAAACGGGAAAATACGGAATCGATTGAGCTGAAATTGATATGGTGTGCAAGCATTTAAAATGAATCATTAAAATTTCAAGCCAATCTGTGGGTTGGTTTTTGTATATAATGGTTTTGATTAAGGTTCAAAATGTTACTAAAACTTGAAATTTTCATAGTTCATGAGTCCCTGTAGTTTCAGTCGAAAACCTGTTTTTCTAGCGAGGCTCACTGGGCTAGAATTTTTTCTTTTGATTCTGAAGTTGAAATTATAATGGCTTTTCAGGATAGTTTTGACGATGCTATCATTCCTTTGAGTACCGACTACGATTTACAAGACAAATATGTCACATATTTAGGTTATATTCGACTGGGAAGAATCATGGAAGACATGGACTTTTTTGCAGGTTAATGACGCTAATTTCACTAGCCTTTCATCTCCGAAATTTTTAGAAAGTAACTGTTTTTTTTTTTTAACAGTGTGGTGCGCTTTGAAATATTTACACAATCCGAAACAGCCGATTGGTGAGCCAACACCATACGTTATCGTTACTGTCCTCGTAGATGAAGTCCAGTTTACACAAGTGACACCAAAGGTACTTTCTGATTCATGGCTAATTCGTTTGAAGACCATTCTAAAAACTTTACCCTGGTCTGAAAATCCAAAATGGTTTTGAACTTACTGAAAAATATCTGTTATAAAATTTCTTACCATAGTAGTTGTTAGTTCTACTCAACATCACATTATTTTGCTATATAAGTATGTTGTTTGAAATGTTTTCTTCCTTCTCACCCAGATTTCCTAGAGTGGTACGACCTACGTGTTTGCTTTCTGCTTCAGATTTTTACTGGACTGATATGAGTTTTTTTTGTTGATGAAATATTTATGCAAGGATGATGAATCCAAACGATGAGTTTTGACATTGGGTTAAAAGAATGATTTGAATGTGAACAGATCAGAGAATGGCGACCGCTCCAATCTGTTCTTGTTACTTGTATACAAATATGTTAGCATAGACATTTTTAAAATTCTACAAGTATTCATTTTCTAGCCCAATAAAGACATACGAATTTCGGGTGAAGTAACATGGACTGGGAAAACATCAATGGAAATTACAGTTTGGCTTGAGCAGAACATTGATGGCTACTGGCAACGAATAACTTGTGCTGTTTTCGTCATGGTGGCTCGTAATTCGACTAACACAGGGCCTGCATTCGTAAATAAACTTGTGCCAAATGGAGAACGAGAAATTGAAATGTACAAACGTGCCGAAGGTTGATTGACAAGATTTTTATTCGCATTGTTGCTTTTAATTGCTTGGCATTGGTAGATGGTTTTAATTACATGGACATTTTTTAAGAGCTACTGGGTGTGTGCTTCATCAAGTTATTCTTAGGTATTCATTGCTGCTGTTCTTTAATTCTCTATTTTCGCAAATTATTTTTCATACAATATTTTTTTAGCTCGAGCTAGTAGAAGAAAATTGGAAAAAAGTGACAGTTTGATAAATAAAGAGCCAACGTCCGACGAACAAACTTTAATTCACGACATATTTATTCGTACAGTAGACACTACAGATCCACTTTTAGGCAGAAGAATTTTGCCTCCAGGTTGTGTTTGGTTGGAAGATACCACCCTCACCAGTAATATATTCTCACACCCAGAGGTACGAGTATTACAATGTACGGTAGAGACGTAGAGATTTACGTGACTGATTTAAATATGAGAAATTTTGCGTGGGCCTTCCAGGATAGAAACTTTCATAATAAAATTTTTGGTGGATTCCTGATGCGACAAGCCTTAGAACTTGGATGGCTGACGGCTTATTGTCACTGGTACGTTTATAATGGCTCGACAACTTTTCTAGGTACCTTTTTGGAATTAACGAAAAGTAAAATTTCATATGCTGACGTAAATATTTTTGAAAACTTATTTTTTTTTTTAAATATTTTTTTGTCTAAAATTATGCTTTTCTTCATCAATGCATATAGTGTATATTTCCCTCGTCAATTTTTGCATTAAACCTTGACTTTTCTTTTCTAAATTACCGCAAAGAACTTATCCTTTCATCTCAATATTTGAACTTGTTGAAAAAATTTTTTTATTAGTTTTCAGAGGCATTGTACCCCTACATTTTCTTAATTTCTGGGCGTAGTTACTACATTCATCGTATATTCGAAAAGAATTCATTTTTTTTCCAATGAATATTTTTCTATCAACTTTTTTTTTCTTAGAATCTTTTAGTAGTAGCCATAAACTTTGAAGACGTTAACTTATAATGAAAAGAAACAAAGAAATTGGAAGATGTTGGATGAATTTTTTTTATGTGAAACAAATTTTGTAAATTCAAAGATTACGTGACGATATAAATTTGATTGATGAATCGGGAATTCGGCCACCTGTAGCCTTTAACTGAATCAAACAGAAGCGTTATTTGAATTAACTGGCTGAAAACTTGAAAAAACTCTTACCCATTTTCTTGTTTTTATAGTAAACACAGACCGATTTTACGATACATTAGCGATATTTCATTCAAACAACCAGTTAATGTTGGTTCCCTCTTGAGACTAACGGGGCAAGTGAGTACTTATGATTTTCTAAATATAATACTGCCATGTTCCTCTCACTTTTATTAATATAACTAAAATTTCGTTAGCAGACTGCTTCGAAAAAAAAACCTTTGCATCTCATCTATTTTAAATAGACTTTTACTTATTAATATAAAGAAAAATCCAAGTTTTTAAATTCGGCGATTAATTTAAGGATTTCCTTATCTAATGGTAGAGAAAGATGTTGACGTATCAGAAATCTAATGTTTTTTTACGTTAACCTAGTCAGATTGAATAAATAATTAAAAGTAATAAGGATATCTTTTATAGACTGCCCCTTATGTCAAAATTTACTAAAATCTATTTGAAATAGGCTGTCAAAAAATCAAGAGTTACTCTATATAATATTTAGGTAGAGGACGAGAAATGATCTCTCCTATAGATGCCTGGAATTTAATGATTCCATTATTTTTTTGAAACTGGATTTCAAACTTATCAGCCGTTGGGCTCCCTTAACTTTTAGCGCTGTTAAATTCAGATAGATTCTTTATTACAGGTTGTCTTTACTGAACAAAACTTCATACAGGTTGTTGTACATGCTGAGGTTTTTGATCCTATGAAATCTACAACCACTACAACAAATTCTTTCCACTATACATTTGAAGCTAATAATATTATATCCAGCGTGATGCCACAGTCGTATCACGGTAAGTAGAGCGTTTCTATGTCTATTTTGTGAAACGACTGCAATTCTCATTTTCGCGAATTAATTTTTAGAGTCGATGATGTACATTGATGGAAAACGTCATTTCGAACAAGCAATTCGTAATTCCAATTAATTCATTCCAAAGAGTTCAACTGGTACCTAAAATTAACAATTAAGATTCGTAATTCCTATTGCATTCTTTTACTTTATCATTAAATTAACATTCTCTGTAAATGACGGTTCTAATGATTTTCCTATGTAAAAGAGTTACCGCATTATAGTATTTCAAGTTAAATCTTTTTCATACCATGTTATAATGACTATTCTATTATCTTTTTCCTTTTTTTTTTTTTTTTTTCTATTATTTCATAAAATATATTTTTTAAATAATGTACACACTGGTTCACATTCTGTATCAAGTTTTTTATTCTCTGTTCGTTATCATCTCGAAGTTCGAACCATCAATTCGTAATTCCAAAGAATTCCAATAATTCATTCCGAAGAATTTAACTGGTACTACAATACTCAAAATACATACAAGGATTGCTGTTATCCTTTCTCATTTCGAGAACAGACTACACCTACACTGAAAAAATTTATTAATTTTCCAATTTTTCCGCTGTCACGGTCACATGTACACAGGCAAAGATGCACGATACTCACCACTCACGGTCACATAGAAAACTCATGGAGGTATAATTATACCTCCATGAGAAAACTCCGGAATAAAACTTTTTTTTTGAAAAAATAACTATTCATACTCAAAGAAAAATAAAAAAAAGATGAGAATTTTGATAACAAATTCGACTTTCAAATTTCAAGTTGTTCGTACGTTTTGAATTTTATCCTAGATTTTATCATGAAAAAATTAATTTTGTTGTACAGTTAATCATTAGGTACTGTTTTATCTGTATCTATTCAAACTTCAAAGTTGAAAATGTTGGAGTCCAGTTTGAACGTTTAAAAAAACCTTTACTTCATATTGGTTTGTGAAGTTAGTATTAACACTTGAACTCATTTTATAATTTCAAAATGTTTTTTTACTGATTATTAAATTCGTTTCTCTGTGATAGTTACACTCGAACTCTCTTTCAGTTTGACTGAACAGTGAAGAAGAAATTCGGACAAATTCATGTATTTTTATTCTTTTATCGGAGACTTGGACTCGTATTTAGAAACACCTAAAAGATGAATCTGAACCAAATCAAAACACGTTGCTTGTACTGTCTCTATAGAAACACCGCAGTTGATGGAATTGATGCAACTGTTCTTGAGTTTTTTATAGGTTAAAAAAAAAAGAACTAATAGGTACTTGATATGCCATGGAAAATGAATTGATTAATTCCACGCAATTTCTTCAGGTAATTTTCGTTTGTATATATCGACTGTGTTGTGCAAGTAAGGCCAAACAGATTTTTTTAGCCAAGGGCTACACTGAAATGGTGAGTTTGATTCACGAAAAAGGGCCTAACGACTGTTAATAGTGTAGGAATATAGGTACTCTAATTATTGAAGTCGCACTATATCTACAGCGCTGTGAGTAATGCTTAGAGTTTTTGAACGTCTTTTTGAAAACTTAAGTTGGCCCCACTTGAACATTACAATCGATATGTTATTTGCCGTGAAACATCAGAAGGAATATGACAATTTTCAGATGGCCTAATGTCCAATAGCAGACTTGAACAGCGGGGAGGTTATAAATTAATTCCTCAGCTGCATAGTGATGATACAGACCTATCAGAAGAGGAATTGCAAAGCTTGAATCGAGATGGATTTCAAATTATAACAAAGAAGCTCTTGAATCCGTCTGTAACGTTCAGAACAAGTAAATTTATTTAATATTTTGTTGTATAACTGTAAAAATGAGTACCTATCCAATTCTGTTATATCTGACGAACGAGACATTGGTCTCTTCTTTCTCAACTGAAACTCCGCTTTTCTCCGAATTTTGAGTTGAGATTTGATGCACTTTGCACAGAAGCTTCTCGATTTAAAATTTCAATTCGGAAAATGTTTTTTTTGAACTTCTCTGGTTTTGAAACTTAATAGGCCCCGTGCAGTGTAACTTTTAATGAGCCTGATGTTCTTATCTCTTGAAACTATAACATTTATCTTGTTTTTGTTCATTAAAATTAACAGTTTACAACACCAATGTTTTGTTCATCGCAGGCAGCACCAATCATAAATTACCTCCTTCAAAAAAAAAAATGATAGCAGAGAATACACGAACTGATGTCCTCATACCATCCTGCCACAAGAATAGAGTATCCAGTGAACTTAACTGTATGTCACTGGAGAGAAAGATTTCATTCGGGCTTTCAATAGTTATTTGTTTTGTTGTCGTTGCATTGTTCGTGTCAATACCTTGTAGCTGGTCAAACTGTTCACATGATCCAGTCAAAACTTCTTCCAACGAAATATGGACGAAAATACTTCCAAATATAGGTGCAGTAAATATTAATTAATTCTATGTGTACCGACGGATTTTTTGGCTGCTAGCTATTAAGATTATCTACCTTCAAAAACAATTTTTCAAGGGTGGTGGAGTGAGGGTAGGACGAATTTCTTGACAAAAAAATTTTGTCAATAGATTCGATCGGGCCATCATGCACCGTAAAGATGACAGAAAAAAAATCAGTATTTTTAATATTACATTTATATTCGGAAATGACTTTGAACTTCGAAATATTTTTTTATCTTTGCAGAACTAGTGGGTCCAATCACTCCTGTTTTTTCTGTTGGGAAAAACATTTTCAATTTCGTGTTCATGGCTCGTGGATGTATTTTTGCCGACGCACCTGTTATTCGAACCAATTTCACATCCTCATTTGGGGGCGATGTGTTATGTTTGAAAGGCGTAAATGGAGAACAAATGTGGGGTAAACATTTCAACAAGATGCCAAACGATTTAGATTGCTCTATATTATCAATTAAAAATGAAGCTCAAAAGGATTGTATCATTATTAGCTATTCAAACTTTGTAGCTGTTTTGTCATCAGGAACTGGTAAAAACGTAATTCTATCTTGACAAACAATAATTGTTAGTTTCATTCGAATGAAAAATACTTATTATTTTCTTTTTTTTTTGCAGGACAAGCATCTTGGATCACTCCGATTACCCCAAAAAATAACAAAACCAAGCAAAATTTTCCTATTTTATTGCCACAATCAATACAAAATAATTCTACTGACTTATTAATCGTAAAAGATAATTCATTGATGGTAATTTCTGGCAAACGAGGTAAAGTTAATAAAACAATCAATCTCAACTGTTCAGAGATACAAAATCTTCAATTGTCTGACCAGAATGATTTGCAGTTGACCTGTTTGATTAATAACTCACGTTAGTAATCATTTTTATTTTTCCTTGTTGCTTTGTATACATCAACAATAGTAAATTCATATTTTGTAATAGTTCAATCCAGAACTGCCATTTTTCAAGGAAAAATGTGTACAAAAGAATATTACAATCGTTGTTTCAAATAGTTTTCATCATTTGAAATGCTGCTGTTTGTCAATACCTTTGAATTATGTTACTCAATTTTCTCCTCAGACCAGCTCAATATAACTTGATTACAAAAATTTCGTGAATAATCGATATTTTTATCACCATTTGCTTTCTATCTCTTCATTTCTTTTTTTTTTATTTCTTGAGAAATAAAAAATCAAGGACTGGTACCTGAGTGTATGATTAACACTTGAATTAGAATTCAAAGGCCTTCTGTTAATTAGATCCAAAAAGTGTTTTCTGTAAAATATCTCGATTTTTCATTAAGGTGATACGTTGTTTTACTTTGTATTTCAGTGTCAAATCTCACCATTCCATTGGACCGAAAACCGTCTAAAATCTTACAACACGAGAAAAAATCAAACCGTTTATTTGTTCGTGATTTATCGATCTTTGTGACTAATGAAGGCACAATTTGTCCTCGCACATGTAAGTCTGTGGTACAAATTAAAAATCGTGGAGAAAAAATTGTTTGGTCCAGCGAGTTTCACTTTGCGTATGTTATGACTCCGCAGTCTTTCGATCTAACCAATGCGTCAGGCGTTTATGGCTTTGTTTTTAAAATCTGGGAACATGAACATGAAGTATGTGCAATATTATATCAGTCATCTTCCATATCCCCCGCATGAATATAATTGTATTACTTTAATTTAGGATAAAAAACCAAAGAAACCGAAAATATGGCAAAATAGCAAGAAACTGATGGCTAATCTAATTTATGAACGGACAGTAATGGTACTGTTTAATGTGTCTCAACAACACGAATTGGCACGAACTGCAAATATAAGTTTTCACCTGATCCGGCAGTTGTACGATGCACAAAAATCTGTACAGCCGGATCCTATTAGCCAAAGACATTCTTGTAAGTATTAATCGAATTACATCGACCTATTGGTCTTTTAAAAAATGTAGTAGTCTAATTTTTGCATTCAATTTTATTCTGCAGTGTTCATTTGTGATGTTTGGAATAATGGTTCCTATCAACTAGTCAGTTACTACTCAACAATTGAAGAGGAACGAAAGAATAATTATAGCTTTACGGACTACATGCTGAAATCTTATGTTCGTTTGTTTGATTTAGAAAAAGAAGTATATCGAAGTTTGAAATAAGATCACTGATTGTTTTATTTGAATTAATGAAACACGCTACTTGTAATTTAGTTTATTAAAGTTTTAGTAAGAACACCATCGTTAAATAATATTTTCACGTTGGGATCGTTTTCTAAAATATCACAAATATTTTTCAATTTCATAAAATCAAATTTTATTTGATTGGGACCAAAGATCCAATCACCATATACTTTCAATTCTTTTCCTGTTTTTATGCATTCTTTTCGTTTTTGTAAAATATATGCAATAAAGTCATAAAAATCTCTGAAGTCCATCCCAAAACAAGATTTCAGTATTATTTGGCAATGGCTATGCCAGTCATTCATAGTATCTCTAAATTCAGCGATTTCACATTTGATATCTTCCAAATTCTTTTTCATTGATGTCCACATATTCTCGATGTTGCATCCATTAATCCAGTTATGATTTATAGAGATAGTATCACGCTAGAAATAAGTTTCATGGCAAGTGATGAAAATATAATTAATGTATTTCAGAATTTTCTATTTTACTTACCAAGTTACGAACTTGATGGTACCAACCAGATGGAACGAATACAGCTTCACCAGCTTTTTGAATTATAATTTGATACTTTATGCCATCATAATTGTTATTATTATCATTATTATTTGCATCCTCTAAAAACGAAATATCATATGGTAAATTTCCTAGTTTATCCTTCAGTTTATTTTCTTCGCCTGGTTCTAATAAAATCCACCGTTTTTCTCCACATATATTCACCGACCAACTAAATGACGTAAAAACGTCTGCATGAAAAGGTGTCCTAAAAAAAAACACATTTATCTGAAGTTTCATGTGATAGCTGAAGTAGCCTCATAGCAAAAAATTAGTACAATCCATTTTTATTATAATTCAGTTTTACAATTCTTTTTTTCTCTTCCCTCAATTTTAGCTACCATGATACATTTTTATAAAACAACTAGAAAAACTATAAGACTGCACGGGTAAGTTGGAGGGCAATTTTGGTCATCTTGCCGAGGAATAAATATCCTTTAATGATTATAGTCCCGTCTTCCACATTTCTAATTTTCTGGTTAAAACTATGTTTTCACTGAATATTTTTCAAATAAATTTTCAAAAATAGAAAGTTTGTGAAAGTTTTTTCTCAGCTAAAAATTATGGAACGATTCAAATAAAACATGACTGCTATCAATTCATTGAGAAGGATAAAATTTATAATAAAAGAACAAACAATTAAAAGAAAGGCGAGACAGAAAAATGGAAAATTCAATTAGTCGAATGAACTTTTTACTAACCAAGACCCTGTGGGACCCATGTACACAAATCGATAATCATCATTAAAATCAGGATGAGCGGTGAAGTATTCATTCAGCCAATCTGAACAAAATTCAGGAGGAACTATATACATATCTTCATTCGGAAAATCACGGGTAAAATGCCAATCCTACAAGGCAATATCAATGGCTACTATAGCAACAAAATAACAAGTTCAGTATTTCAAGTACTCACCAATCCAAATGCAAGACCTGAGTTAAAATTTAGCACTTATAAGTTCAATTCATATATTTTGTTAATGTTATAATTTTTTATTAAAATGCTAACTCACTTTCAAGTAAAGACAAGGTTGGTCTGATAGATTTTTATTATTCAGGATTTTCATCCAGTAATCAGCGAAATCTCGAAATTTCATATTGCGCTTTTGTTGCGCATTAAAATATTTCTCATTACAATCCGCAACGCTGACGATTGCTTTTCCTTGAATAAAAATATTCAGTAAGTGAAATAGTAATTTTTTAGTAAGAAAAATGAAATTGGCCTACCGTAGCTGGTCCGGAGATACTCGATGTTTGGTAAGCCATTTTTCACCCATAATCTCGAACATTTCCAATGAGACGAGACATTAGATATTAGAACTGGCTTGTTGCAGATTAAATACTGCTGGAAGAAATCATTATAATTCCCTTCGAAAAAAGCAATGTGATTGGAATGAGTTTGAGCCTCATTTGGATTTTTTGAATTGGAAATATTTACGCTAATATCAATTTGTTTAGAGGAAATCATTGAAAGCCTGGAAAAATAAAGAGCAAAAGAGCTGTATTGAAAAAAAATCGAAATGGAGATGGGCTGAAAAACTGTACGCTCTCAAGTTGAGAATCATATTCAACTGGATGAGAAAAATAATCAGTTGTAGGAATAATTTTATTTTCAGTACGGTTAAAGTCGAACAAAATAATTAAACTCATTCAATTATTAAATAGTATTGGTAAAACATTTCATTCAGTTAAACCCTCAGACTAAAGCATAGATGTAGGATCTTTTGAATATAGATCATATAGATGCACAATTGTGTACATCCCTGGATCAAAGTGAGAGCCAACTCATGATGATTTTGGAAAAGCACGTGGAGCATAAGAATTTTTACAAGTCTCGGGAAGTAAAGTAACCAATACGTACTTTGCATTGAGGTGATTTGATCCGTAGTCTCTGTAAAACCAAATCTGATAAGAGAATTACCGGTAGTGTAAATTATTTTATTTCAGTTTGGACCAAAAAAATTAAATAATTGCAAATAATAATTTTCAAGTAACTAAGACTAATTATATTATTAATATTACCTAATATGTAATTAATGAATGTAATTAAATTTTCGATTTCCCAAACGAAAGTCGAAACGAAATACGAATTTTTGTCATAAATTTTTCGCATGATGTCTGACGGGAGCAACGTTATCACGTTATCAGTAAAATGGTAAACATATAGAAATATTTCATGTAGATCTTTTCAAGTTTCAACTTACCAGTTTTTTCAAACTTTTTATACGTACTTTATAAGTTTATACCACACCGTTTTATACCATAGTTTGCCTTCTATTTTTCTATAAAGTTTTTGTTGCGTGACTTTTGAATCCTAATGAATTTGGCGATAGAAAAAAATAAATCTAAAAATGGTACCTCAGATTTGGAATAGAAATATCGTATCAAAAAAACTCTCCCGCTCAATATCACTTTAAGTGTCTGCGAAGTTCAGACACGATTTTATCATTTCAGTAAACCGGCGACCGTTGTTCAAGTCCAGGTAGAGACTTAAAATTTTTTATTTTAATTTCAATTTTTTGTGGCTTGTTTCAGCGTAATTAATCGTACAATAACACATCAAGTGTGTTGATAATAATTTAGGCTTTCAAAGTTCAAAATAAAATGGATTTTTCATCAGATTCTGACAATAGTTCAAGTTCTTCAGATTCTGAAAAAAAAAGTACTCCGCGTACTATAATTTATTATTGAAAGCTCGAAATCGCATATTCATTAAACTAAATTTCTTTACATGCGGTACTTGCAGAAATTATTTATGAAACAAAAGAAGAAGAGCCAGAAATTCAGCCTCAGATTATTTTAGATGACACAGTGCTAAAAATACTGGTATTGCACAATTTTTTGTCAAGTCATAATCCTATTGCTTGGTGACTGGTGGCCATTTGAACGGAAATATTTTTGTATTATTTCAGATTCAACGAATAGAATCCATTGCTTCTTTATATTCAAACTACGAGCTTCTCAAATTTCATGAACAAATACATAATTTTATCGTAGATCGAAATGCTGACAACTTGTTTATGCCTCTCGCGAATTTTTCCGCGGAAGTATATTCCTCCAAAGACTTACCTTCTTACATGACCAAATTCACGTACTTTATTAAAAAAGCACCTTACGACGAAATTAACGAATTAAATTTTTTCGTAAATCTAATTTTCGGCAGTGTCGACACGGATTTTGAGTATGTTATGTATCTGATCCTAAAATACAATTATGCTTGCATTGTTTATCGTGTGCAACAACTACCAGGACGTATCCTTTCCGTCATAAATACATGAAAAGAAAATTACTTTTTTATTCCTTGAAGTTTTTCAGAAAATATAGCCCCAATAAATTTGAATAAATTATGCTTGAGGCAACTTTCGAAAGTTCATCTCATAGCAATAGCTGGAAAAAACCATTGTTCTTCATTTTTTTTTAGTTTTTATTTTTTATTTTCTTATTCCAAAAAATTTCTAGATATTTATTTCTTAACAAAAATTCACCATAGGAATCAAATTACAACTTTGTAGAAAATTTGAAAAATATTTGTTCCGGCTTGAAAAAGTTATATTCATGAAAAATGGTTTGTCTAGTTTATATTTACCTATAACGGCCATGATTAATCAACAAGAAACGTCCGCACCTGGAATGAAAATTGAAAATATGTTAACGCTTTACGAAGGTAATTGCGATGGGTAATTGATTATTGGTTGTACAATAAGCGTATATTTCAGTTCATTATACGTACACATTTTCTGGAGTCTGTCCCAAACAAGAAAGGATAAACACACGTGACTGAATACTCGTATGAATGAATATTTGTTTTTGATCAACTCATAGTCACGTATTTCTCCTTTCTTATTTGGGACTGGCAATCCAATTTTTGACATAGAATGGCTTCACGCACTCCCCTTCCAAGAAGTATAAAAAGTTTAAAGGAATTTTTTGAGAAATTTTCCCCTAAAATTCGCTTGAACTGAATCAAAAATAGGTTTTATTAATCGAACCACTTCTCCTCTTTCCATAAGTCCATTTTGCGTCCGCCTATTTTTACTAATAATCATAGGGAATTAGGGATCATAAAATTCTCTATTAAAATATTTATTCGTCCTTTAAATTTTTCATTCTATTTTTGTATTATTTTTACATTGTTTCATTTATTTTGCAGATGCTGTTGTGAGTTGGTGTGACCAACTAAATAGTGTCGTTCTTGATGAAGAAATAAACCACCAATTTCCGTATAATTTCAACCTAACTAACGTACTTCTGTTTTGGCAGTGCGAAAGTAATTTTTAGTTTTGAGAATTCCAGCAGTGTTTTTATGAATTTAAGCATTAAATTTTATACTGCAATTTTGCTAATAATTTTATTATACATTATAAATATTTTATAGGGTACAATCTGCAACAAATGAGGAAATGTCTTAATGACTCGACATGGCAATGGGTTTTGAAAATTTTGAATAATCATAATTCCGCTCACCTAAAATCTGTTCGTCAGTATTTGGAAAAACTACAAGTAAGTTATTATTTGAAAAAACTTATTTGAAAATTCAGTGTTCACTCTAGCTATAATGATGCTTAAATACCACGAAATTTCAGGTAAAAGAGGAAGAGGTAAAAATTACTAATCAGTTTCTTCTCATACTCCAACAATTCACGCAAAAACTTGACCAGACGCCACCATCAAAAATACCTCATTTGCTGCCAGACCTGTGGCTCTTATTATATGTCATCTCTCAAGAATCTAAATATCATCGGATTCCGTTAGTACCTACCCTTGACAAATAGAATATCTTCGTCAGCGCTCATCTTTAATGCAGCTACTGACGGTTTTTTACTGTCTTTCAAATATTTTGAAAAAACATTCTTTGGTCTATTCAGCCGACCTCTTCGCACCCCTCCCCAAACCAATAAAAAAACTTTCATTTGGGGAATTTTCATTTGCCTATGATAGGAGCTTGCATTTTTTTTTCACTGTCGATTCCAGATTGTCTCCACGTGTTGCATTTTCGCTTATCTCTGCGTACTATATTCCAACAACAGTATGCCTTCTTATTTAATAGATTCTTTTTCTGATAATTTTTTTAGGCAAAACAAAGAACTCTTTATCAATAGCATTATCCAACAAATTGTTGATATTTGTTTAAAGAAAATAGAATTGAAGAACACGCAGTTCGAGAATACTGAAGAATGCATGAATAATTTGATTGAATGCGTCCGAATGTGCTGTTTATTGGAAGAAACTTTTGTACAGGTTATAATTTTCGGATACTTGAAAATTAAAAGATCTACCTTTGACATTTGAGTATTGTAACAAAAAACTAATAATCGCAGCTTTATGCAACCTGTCTTGGCCAATGCTGCTTGGAGATTTTGGTTGATGAGATTAAGGATAGCGTCCAAAAAAGATATTTGAATTACGGTATTGAAAATAATTTTCTGCAGAACTTGGAATGCTGATGGAATTTTTTCTCGCTGAATGTACTTCATGTTTGGTGTTTCAGCTTTTTCCTTAGTTCCCCTTATATAGTATTATCTGAGAAAGAGTCTACCATCTTTTACAACTCAAAATAAAAGTTGAGGGTTTTTAATTGAAAATATAGTAGCAATAGACAAGAGACTCCTTATTTATAATACTCAACTCAAAAAATCTTATGGATTATTTTAATGTGCAATTTATAAACCCTATGCGTAGTAGCTGTAATTAATGACTAATATAAATACCTTGGTGAGTCGTTTTGATTCGTACTACAGGAAAACCCCATTTGGTATGTACTAAAACGACTCACAATGCAAAATGTGCGAAGGTGATTAACTTAAACATGTGTCCCAGTTAGTAAACAGTTTTTTCATTTCATTTTTTTTTTGGTAGAATTTTTTTTTTTTAATAATTTTTCAAGGGTATTTAAATTATCAAAAATAACGAATAAAAAAAAAATGAAAAATTCAACAAAAAAAAAAGAAAAAACATAAAATAAATAAACTTTTTATTATCTGCTGGCGGGTTCAAGTTTATATAATTCCCGGCTCAATTTTGCATTGTGAATCGTTTTAGCACGCACCAAATGGGGTTTTCCTTCGGGTCCGTGTCAAAACGACTAATCCTCTTTAGCTATTATTATGTTGTCTATTTATATACCTGGAAACTCGTAACAAAAAATCGAAAGGGTTTCAAAAATGAATCTTGTGAATTTTTTTCTCAGAGCCATATTTTTCTTTCTACTGAAGAATCGACTTTGCAACAAATAACCCATCGTATTGATGTTTTCGTACAACGATGTATTGATGCTTTGGACTTATGCAGCCGGATTAATATTTTTTTCACGTAAGTCAAACTATTTTGAATTTTTTCCAATAATTTCGAATTTAAAAGTGGATAATTATATGTGCATATCAGGTTATGGTTCCATTTTCAATTTTTATTCTTACAGTTTGAGCCATACGCAAAAAGAAGTACAATGTAAGATTGAACATTACGTAAAAATGAAAAGTGTTGTACATGATATTTGCGAAACCTTTTTTTTAAGCGTAAAAAAATGTCAGTTACCTGGACGCGATTTTTTGGGATTGTGGAACATTGACTGGTTCAACTTAAATTACAAGTAAAACTATAGTGCATAAAAAAAATTTTACTGTCAACTTCAAAGTTGAGAAATTAAATTATTTGAGAAAAAATGTAGAAACCACTCCTTTCTGGTAAAAAATCTGATTTTTCTTCAAGGTTCCTTCGTGAAATTCAAATTATCGATGATCAGATTAGAGGACTTGTTGAGAACATTTTCAAGTTTGTATCGACATGCGATGATGCCATTGACTCTTTACGAGTCACATATCAATTTTCCAAGATTCCGTCGTTACATTGTTTCTTTAAGCAGAAAAAAAATCAAGTAAGAGCAATTATCGAACTTGGCAAAATTAAATCCTGTCTATAGGCATAATCTATAGAAATTTCTTCCCTCGAGACAATTGCTATGATAACTCAAGAAATCTCCGACATTGACGAAACCTTAATTGGAAACAAAATGAATTCAGTTGGCACGAAGTCATTTGCAAGACCAAATAATAGAATAATTTTTAGCTTTCGCTGCAGAAGGAGGATTCAATTCTTATTCCAGGTAAAGTGCCCTGCAAATAATTTTTTTACTTTGATCAGTACTCGTAGTTATATTTCAGTAGTGACTTAATTTTATTTACACATTTATCTGCCTGATTAGAAAATTATGAGCCTACAATTATAACTCGTTGAGATTCAATTATACAGTCACTTCCTATTTACATTTATGTAGAGTACCTGAAACCACACTAAAATTAGTACCAGTTGTCCGGTTGGAATAGTAGTTCTGTTCTGAGCTGTGTAACTAAAACGTTGTGTATTCAAAACCAATAGGTTCTAACATTATTACCCATGCTCTGATTTTTTCCTAAAAATATGCATTAACCTCCGTTTGAAAAATTATAGGTTTTCATTTAGTGCCTGATCTGACATACTTAATAGAATTTATAATAATTATTAAATCAGTGGCCATCAAAATTTCAAGAGGTTGCCTATTAGCTTCATTGCTGCACAAAAAAATATTGAACAAGTTCCGAAAAATGAATTAAACAAATTATTGCATCGATGATTGACCGTACACAACAAAAGTTTTTTTCTTATCGATGTTTTAGACCTTGAAAAGATGCAAATGGTTTACATCAAATGATATTAATGAAAACTATGAAACAATATATGAAGAGAGCATTCGTGAAATAAACACTTACTTGATCAATGAATACAAAATTTGGCTAGGAAAATATGAAGGTACAATTCTGAAGGGACTAAGCAGACCGCTTTTAACAAAATGCTCCAACACTGACGGTTTGTTAGAGGTGAATATTCACAGGTAACTGATGGTATTTTTATTTTTTTAAATTTTATTACTTCATTATAGTTTCACTCAATAGTTCCTTTATGCATACTAACTTTTGTTAAGACGACTGCTCCGGGTTATACAAGATGCATGTTATTGGATTCAAATGGGTTTTAATTTACTGGCCAATTTAAGCAGAGTAATCATTATATTTCCGCAGGTCATGAGTTTATATGCGAAAGTAAAATTATTTGTACTTGCCTACAATCGAATATTCAATGGTCAGTAGACTCACTTGCCTATAAACCATCTTTAGTGTTAATTTTAAAGCAAATTTTCGACCTATGATTTTGTGAATTACACAGCTCTTACTCCAGACGAACACATGCTTTTCTTTACAGTGATTCGTCATTGTAAAGTTATTAGCCGACCTATGCTGTCGAATGTAGAATGGGATCAAGATAATGCGGGTCGAATTGTGACTGAGTCTTTGAAGCAAATCCAACAAGTACATATAACTGACTTATATATGTTACAGGAAAATCATATCATATCGTATTTTTATGATCTTTAGCGGTAGTAAAAATATTTGTAGCAGAGTATTCTACCCTACAAAAGCAGATTTTTGATATAGCTAATGATCTACAAGGCACTTTGGAATATCTTTGATATGATATCCAAAATATTATTGGTTATTTTAGGAAAATCTCTTCTTTCATGTTTAGCTAACTTTTGTGGGTCTTTTCTAGGGCTATAGGTATATAGTAATTATCTATCGATCAAGGCTACTTATAAAATTCAGTGAGAATTATAATTAACTTTTGATGATCAGTAAAATAACATTATTTTATGATTTGTCTGAAATAAATCAGCTGTTTCATGAAATGCCTGAATTACATGATTTGCCTGTAACATAATTATGCATACATTAATTAGATTTTCGTCTAGGATTGCTAGAATTTTATGCTCTAGTCTTATGTTCAATCTTGGATACCTATATCTAGACAATGAACAAAAATTATGTTTCAGATTGAAAATTTGGTTCACACTTTTAAACGAAATAATGAAAAAATAGTTAATTACTGCAAAAACATTAGTTTACTCCTCTGCGCAGAAATTCAGCAAAATGAACTGGGAAAAATTTTGGATGAATTCAAAACATCAAGGTGAACGACCTCATTGATTAAAAATTTATAATTTTTATTACTTAGCCTGATGATTTTTTTTTTTTTTGTGACAGATTATTGTTTTGTCAAAAATTAATTTATTTTTATAACCGAATAAGCGACTGCATACAGTTTATACTATTCAGTCTTCGAAGTTATTTTCACAAACAGGAGGTGGGTTGTAATCGCAAAATCAAATTATCGTGTTTTCCCTAATTTTCAGCCAAGTCATATATTTATTATTTTGCATTGTTTGTAATAATCATTTGAATTAGCAGATGAGAGATATTTGGATGCTTTACATGAAACAAATAGATTCACTTTTGAAAGAAGCTTTCAAATGTTGTTTGAAAAATAATATTTCAAATTTCATTAATCATGTGAGTAATTCGGACGAATCAAGCGAGTGTTTGATGAAAATAAAACTCGCTGTTGAAACTGCTGACAATACAGTGAGTACATGGCGTAGCTTCTGATGTATTATTTCAGTCAATACATAATCTATTCCATAGTTCTAGCTTTTACTAGATTCGATAGAGGCCGGCGTATTTTTCTTGATTTTGGTAGGTTTGAAAGTAAAATTACGTGGTAATTTTCAGTCAATTTTCAAAACTTTGGTCACAAGCCCTTTAGCCCTAATGCAAAAACTTACTTTAAGGTTGATTTCCATTCAAATTTATATTTAAAAAAAAAACTCCCTCAAGGTGAATGTGCTCCTAGGGAAAGTTTCTACAGAAGGGCCTCAGTGTATTTTATAAAATTCTGGTTCAAACATTTTTTCTCCTAATCCCGAACGTTTCCCTCTACCCAAGTAGCAATAACTTACAAATAATGCGTCCTCTTCTATTAAAATTTATGACTGATTTTTTTTTTTCTGTATCTGAATAAAAGTATTAATGAACGTTGCCGCAGTTCTCCATCCAAAATTGTAGAAAAATCGTTTTAATTCCTAAAATAATGCATAAAATCTTAGTAAAAAGAATTTTGTTTGACGTGCTCTGAATGAAATACAAATGAACCAACTTCAAAATAATTTTTTTTTGAAATTCTAATTTTTATTTATTTTTTTATTTCAAATCTGTTAGTTGGGCGAGTCCTCGTCGCTAAATGAAGTACTTTTTTGATAAAATGAGAAACGATTATATAAATTGAAAATGTTGCAGATTTATTTTGTGCCTGAATGTCAAGAAATTTTCAATTTTTTTTCGGGATTTACTTTCCGAATTTGCGAAGTATTTAAGATATTTCCTCGAATTTTAAACAAATTTTGTTTAGTCAAAGTAGGAAAAAATCCATCTTACGCTAGTGCATTGATCAACGATCCACAAATAATAGAACTTCAAACTAGGATTGAAACAGGTAATTGAATAGAACAAAGATTGTCTCTGAATAAATACATGTAAAGAAAAATTCACAAGTTCTTAGTATATTCTGAAACATTTTTTAGGTTTCAGTACCTACAAAATTCTTTGACTATCGCGCATAATTTTCTTTTGAAAAAATTGAATAACTATCTTTTTTATTTCAAAGACTTCGTCATTTTAATTTGTCCTAAATAATTTCTTGCATTTTAATTTTTTAAATTGAGAAATTAAAGAATAAAGATTTATTTGGTCATTTTATTTTTACTGCTAATTCTTTTTTGAAGCAATGTATAATTTTCTTGTAAAAGTTATTGCAGATAATCTTGAAAAATTGAGAAAATACATTGAATCTTGGAATCAGTATAAAGTTGTTTGGTGTGAAAAAGGCCTAATTTTAAATCTGGAAGAAAAAAACGACAATCCGTCAGGCGTTGATCTATGTGAAATCCTTTTCAAATCGTAAGTTTTTCGACTTCAGTAACTAGAATTTGGAAATTTTTAGTTGAAAAAATATCAGATTTTGTTCAATAAAAATAATTAACTGTAAGTCATGTACCCTTCTCACCTGAGATTAATATTTTCTTGCTTTTGGAATCACTTAATTTTATACTTTTCTTGCCCTCAATATGTTTTTTGAATTTCCAAGTTATGTCAATCATGAAAAATTGTTTGATTTTTTATGATGTGTTTTAGGTATACTTCCATAAGAGAAGAAATTCAATCAAAAAGTCACATTGAGAATAAGCTTTTGTTTGAAATTGATGTGACCAAACTGAAACTAGAAATTATATCTCAGTGTGAAAAGCGAATATATCATCTGTCTGATATCATTAAGAAAAATGTGAAAACTTTATTGCAAACAATAAAAAGTGGCATTAATGCGGATTGTGTAAAGTAAGTTTTAGGACATACATTTACATTATAATGCTCCAGTTCATCTACCATATTTAATAAAGAAGAAATTATTTAGGTAATTAAATGATATTATTATTTTTCTTAGGTTGAATAAATTTGATTTCAGCAGTGGTGATTACAAAAAATTCATGAGTCTTATTCTGAAAAAAAAACTGAATTATGAAATGCAAATTCGTTTAGTTCATCAGTGCATCACCCTATTGAGTAAGTATTGACTAATTGAAAAATTAGTTGAAAAAGAATCGTACAATAAACTTTATTTAGTTTCATGAGTAAATATTGGAAAACCATTGTATAAAGAGGTTTATAATGGTCACCATTTTCAGACAACTTCAATACAGATGTTTCGCCAATTTCTGAAGAAATACAAGTTGTCCTATTACAGGAATGGGAAGTATATACAAATGTGATCGACCGATACCGTTTTAAAATTCAAGTAATTCACAGTGAAGTTTTATGAAAAAAAAAAAAAACATTACCGAATTAAATTTTTCAATAATATGGAAAATTATATCAACTTTTTTTTCTCCTCAAAGTTGAAACAAATCTACAATTGTTGAGATAATTATAATTTTATTGTTAATTTGTAAGGGCCCTTACTGGTTTTCTAATAAATGAGATATTTATAGCACTAGCCTTGACTGTTATTTCGGTTTTGGATTATTTCATCATTTTGCTTACAGTTGAACTAATTGTAAGTATGTCATCAATTTCATAATAATATGATTATAAAGATTCATCATACCAATGTTCAGTACAAGAAAAAAGCAATTACGGGGCATTATTGTTTTATTAATTACAAATGTTTAATAAATAAATGCTATAAACAAAAATATAAGAAACAACGAAATAGAAAGTTAATAAAATTTGAAGAAAATCAGTTGTACACATTTTTACAATAGCGGATATGTTTTTATAATTAAATGCAAGACAGTACTTCTAATTTAAAAAAAATCTATTTTTAGTTTCTGTACCAATTGTGCGATCACGTGCATTCTCGCGCGGCTTTGTGGAACTTGATTTAGAAACATTTTGATCACTTGAAATGAGTAATCGATTAGAAAATTTTCTAAATTAAATAATACTACACATGTCACCACAAAAACAGGTAATTCCATCTCGCGAGTTAGTACATTTTGATTAAAATAAATATAGCAAAAATAATTAAATATATGTTCCACGAAAACGTAAATTTAAATTTATGGTATTGAAATTAAACAGATTAAAATATAATCAAGCTAACGCTTCAACCAATTGAATCGCAGACAATGCAAAAAAAAAAAAAAAAATTGCTGCACATAAAAGCACCACTGTTTTCTATCATGCACATTAAAATGAGAGATAATGTAACATAGTTAAATGTTACCAACTTCACATTGCAGATACAAGGGCAATAATACATGTTTACTTCTAAATTTTACTATTATTGAAAGAATATAACAGCACTAATTACAAATTAATGCAAAGTTGTACGAAAATTGGTCTCCGTGTTTAACAAATAGGAAAAAAACTTGTATTTGCATCTAAGAAAATGTTTTCGTACAACTTTGAAGCTATAATTAACAAACATCACAGTAAGTATAAATGAGAGAGAAAAAAAAAACGAATAGAATATTGTAAATATTTATAAAGTAAGGAGAAACCGTGAGAAATTTTTAGTTTCTATACAGCAGATAATACGAATTACAGAAATCGAGTAGATTTCGCGACAGCAGAGGTTGTAAATTTTGTCATTCAGCACGCAGTTAAAACGGATTGTGCCTAATTTTTTTTTTCTCACTTTGATTAGTTTGGCGCGAAGGAATGACTCGTGATTTGTTTTCTGGTATGTCGCTTAAAATATCGCTGCACCAGGCGCGAAAAAGCAATCATTATTTTCTCTCAAAAGGGAAATAATTTACAGAAACCACAATAAAAAACGTCTAAAAGAAGATGTCATCCAACTTAGGACGTCATTTGTCACTAATGGAATGCTCATTTATGACTGAAATAATAAAAATAGAAAACCACTCGACACTGTTAGAAGCGACGTCATAATAAATAAAGAAATTTTTAAATTCCTATAAAATATAAATTACTCGTAATTATTTAGATGTAAAAGATGAACGCATACGATAAAATCAGAGTTATAAGTAGAGCGACAAAAACAGTGATTAACACTTTGTGAAGACGGTCGCTAAAATGATATATTACAATACACAAAATGTTGTAAATGGAACAATCATTTGAATTTTCCGTTTCTTTTTGAGGGAGAGGGGAGACGTCTACAACTATTAATAGTTATTAATTAAATTAATGGTCTCAAAGTATAGCGCATTTACGCTTCGGCTTGACCGGAAGCACGGGACATAGAACGGCTCGTATTGCCTCGTCAAAAACTGTTTTAAGACCTTTCTGTGTGAGAGCGCTGCATTCCAAATATTTGACCGCACCGATTTCTTTAGCCATCGACAAGCCCTGAAATTGAAAGAAAAGAGGTGAGTCTTACAGTAGTATTTCTACTATGTATTTTAAAACGCCATGCATAGAAATTATCGGAAGATAGTAATTAGTGGAACATGCCGTCCCTGCTCTTGTAAAACCGCGTAAGTCCAATATTGGACAATTTTCATATTTTTGTTGATTCTTGGGCAGAAAAATCGAGAAATTTTGGCCCAGACTAAAATCTGAAGCCGAAAATAGATAAAAAAAAAACAAAAAAACTAGAAACCCTGAAAAAAATACCCGATTCAAATGGTATTTACCACGGAAGTCGGAAAACTCCCTGAAATTCCCTTACAATATAAATAGTGGAGGAGGTAAAAAAATTTTGAATTAATTAGACTCGATCTCTATTCTCTATTCACCTAACGATGATAACAAGCCCAAAAGTATAATTAAATACCGCGTTTTAAATTTTTAAACAGTTTTTTTCAGTTTCCCACGATGCAATAATCTTCAATAAGTCACCAAAAATAATACACCAAAAGGAACAAAAGTGAGCACAAGGTACGGAATACGGATGTAGACGACCCGGAAAATCATAAAACTTAAGGGTATGCTTTACCCCACGAAATAAATGTAAAAAACAGAGAAATTTTCCCAACTGATTTTTGCCTGAGTTTTCAACTTGGAGATACGATTTTTGAATAAGTCATATGATGAACTACGGATGTATAGAGTTAAATTTTCACTTTACATTTTCTGGTAGCTAAAATTAGCTATCAATGTTGCATCAACTTTGCGCATCTGTAAAAGCCGGTGTTCGATTTTAAATAAAAATCTAACTCTATACATCCATAATTTCATCATACTCGTATATAACTATAACATAATCAAAAATCGTATCTCCAAGTTAAAAACTCAACCAGAAAACAGTCGGGAAAATTTCCTTATTTTATGAACTAATTTTTTAAATATCGTCTTATCGGAAAATTTGATAACAAAAATCCTAAATTTCGTATTGGTTGAGCTAATTGAGAAATTGTATTTACCTATATTTTTCCATATTTCATCCTCAGAAGTTCCTACCATGAGATATTCATAAAGCCGAATTGTGGAATTCGGGCGTCTAGTAAAGCATACCCTTTTGTTTTTAATAATTTTTTTTTTGAATTTCTTAAATAAGTTGGAAACAAAATATGAAGTCGTATGAAATATACGAGTAAAACGAACATTCACTAAAAAGGATAATGCGTAAAAATGCGAATTTCACGTACTTCAACGATAACAAGGTCAATATTGTTTCAATTATCACAGGCCGAACAAAAAAAAAAACTGTGATTAAGATCTTAAACTATTTTACGGATTAACTGAATACCGTAACGGGAAACGAACAGACAGATTAAGATAGGTAAAGTTCTAGGAGAAATCCCAACTATTTGTTCGAATACGAGTATTCAGAAGTAAAATAAATTTTTTACTGAACGTGCGAAACTATTAGGGCTGTTTTGATTTAGATAATCTAAAATTATGCAGAAAAATATTTGATAGGTATGATAACAAAACTAGATAGTCTTAAATTACAATAATTCAGCATTGATTGAATGGATCTAAATGAGAGATTAAAAGATACGAATACTGCATTAAATCTAACGAAATTATTCTTTATCAACAGCATTATCTTTTTACACTAAATGAATGAATCAAGGGTAGGGGAAAAAAAGACATAAATTTTATTTTATTTAAAAGAGAAAAGAGAAACCACATTCTGCAACAAAATGCTGTTTACGGAAGTTGCAGTACTCTAAAGAGTGAGAGAGAAGGTCTGCGCAATGTAAAGCATATAGATTGGATTTAAAGACTTTGTTATTACATGACAAGGAGAATAACACTCACCAACTTAATAAAGAATTGTTCTGTACTCGTATAATAATCAAACTTATTTTTACTCTGGTAAAGTTGAAGGCTGGTTCATATGGTTATATTCAAACGCAAGAAAACTGCTATTTGAGAAATACAGATTGTGGCTTTTCATAGGATTATGTTTGCTCTATGTTTTTGTAAATTAGCTTTTTGATGTTTTTATATGGCGCAAAAACATAGCGTCTATGCATGTAAACATGTTGGTGTAAATCATAATTTAAAAATAAAATTCTGTCGATTTATTTTGGAACAATTTTTCAGATTTCCCACTTTGAACTTGGAACTTCTTTCATATCTTCACCTTATTCGGGTCAAAATATATTAATATTGAATGAATAAATAAATAAATAAATAAATAGAACTAGACTAAACAACAATGGACCATAAAAAAGAAATAGTCTTTTCACCTAAAAAAAAAAAAAGGTGAAAGATTAAAAAACGTTGACCTTAATTATTGGAATTTTGAAATAGGTACTCGCAAAGCCTTTATTTTATTCCTTCAAAATGATAGGGCGGATTTCGCGAAAACAAAAATAAAAAGTGGTCACTTGCCTGTGGATAAGTGATTGGAGCTAACTTCTTTTCTTTCAATTTTTCCAATGTTTCCTTATCTTCTCTTAGATCTAATTTTGTACCAACAAGAATAATTGGAGTACTGGGACAGTGGTGTCGTACTTCTGGATACCACTAGAAATAAAGTAACAAAATATACAGTTGTCTATCCCAATTTCAATGAATGAAAAAAAAATTGCTTACTTTTGCTCGCACGTTCTCAAACGAAGCTGGATTTACCAAAGAAAAACAAATGAGGAAAACATCCTATACGGTAAATGAAAATCAAATATTATTTTCAAGGTTACATAATTTTTTAATAAAATATTATTTTATTTTATTTATTCTTACAGTTTGAGGATACGAAAGTGGGCGCAATCTATCATAATCTTCTTGACCAGCTGTATCCCATAATCCTAGATTGATTGGTTTTCCATCTACCATAACATTTGCCGAGTAATTATCGAAGCTATACAAAAAAAAAAAGAAAAACGTTACAAAGAAAATCGCTGCGTGTAAAACAAAGAAAAGAACAAGAGAAAAAAAATCTCTCACGGAAATACGAATACATTATACTTACACAGTGGGAATATATTCTCCAGGAAATGCGTTTGTTGTGTAACTGATAAGCAAACAAGTTTTACCGACAGCTCTGTAAAACAAAATTCAGAATAGGTACATATAATTCAAACTTGTAAGAACGAAAAATTAAAAAAAGTTGACAATATGTCACACCTTGAGACGTGATTTCAAGTATACAAGGAAACTCAATATAAGCACCGATTAGCGTAAAACGAAGAGATAATATTTTTTCGAGAAGTAATATAATAAGTTTTACCAATTCAGAAAATTCCTGAGATAAGAGTAGCTAACGATAATAAGAACAGAAAACTTGAAAATAATTTGCAAAAATAAATCATGACCAAATGAGGACAATTCATTTAGCACGATTTAATGCAATGAATTCGTTTTGGTAAAAAATAAATCAACATTTTTTTATATTGGGTATAATTTAGAGGATTTGAAATAACAAACAAAAGGTCGTAACGATTCATTTTTTCCTATGGCATCCTAGGGTATCTTCGACATAACAAATGTAATTCACGCATAAATTCTATAGAATTTTTGAGAAAGCTCCCGAAAGTCTTTTTCGCATTTGTAAAAACTGGATTTCCTCGATGGTTTTAACGAAATAGCTTCTGCTTTCTCGGTACCAAGGTCTCAATCAAGTTTAATAGGCATATTCGTAATTTTTCTGAAAAGAAATTTCATGAAATGGCATAAAAACACATCATGAAACAAAATTCATTAAACTTTCTAATGTAAGGCGACCATGAATACCCGAAGGCGAAGGAGAAAACGAAGACATAATCAACGAACAATATATTTGATTGGATAATACTGAAAATCAGTGAAAAATATGAAGATTGAAACAATTACAATCAATCTAAAACCGTACATACAATGAATCACAATTTCTAGAGGGAAGTTGAAAATCCCACCTACTGAGAGCTTTCTCAAATGCATTCTGCTGATATTGTTGATGAAGAGTGCAGAATTAATGAATCTGTATTCAAGACAGCTCAACTATAGTAGTAAAAGCAATGAAAATGCTTCAGTGGAATTCGAAAAATAGTCAAATTTATACAAAAGATGATTCAAGACATTCATGAATTTGCGATAATCACTTACCCATCTCCCACAACAACACATTTTATGGCTTGCATTGTCACACCGTTCCGCTTCTACACACTGAAAATTTGACGATTTCCAAAACACGAACGTGGAACACAAAATATAGAATCAATAAATTAGGGCAATCAAGCTTAATTCTACAGTATATCATCAAAGAAACAGCCTAATTTATAAATTAAACTCTCATCAGATACAAAATAATATCAACTTCACATAGCAAAATGGGTGATTCTATTCATCAAAAATCTGATTCTGAGATTTTGATATTATTATAATAATCGTGACGATTCCGTGCAGCGTTATCTTAACTCGAATAAAACGAATAACGACGTTACAGGCTGACAGAGGGCGAGGGAGCGGAGCGACCCGGCCACACTCTGAACTCTATTAATAACACTGGAACGCTTACGCTCCGTAAGACCAATAGAAATTTACCCGACGGTATGGTGTAGAAAGAGACAAGAAATGGAAAAAAGAGTACATATCTTTGTTCAACGCATTACGTTCATAGGCGGCTGATGAGTTTTTCTCATTAATTTTTTAATTATCTCAACTTCTACTCAACTTAAAAAGTTGAAACAGGTCTCATTTAAAAGAGGAAGATTTGGAGAATGTGTTGATATGGAAAACGTCCAAATTTGGCCATTTTAACGGATTTGTTTGGGGAAAAAAAATTTTAAATCTTCAATTGATCATACATTTTTTTTGTTTACTCTTCTTATTGAAAATAAGCGCATATAATATGCGCTTAAAATTTAAGTATGCATATTTTTTCCAAAAATATGCATGATTTTTCAAAAAATATGCAAAAAATATGGAAATATCAATATTGGTATCGTTTTACTCAGCTAACTGAGCTAAAGCTAAATTTGACCTTCATACCAATTACCTAATAATTTAAGATACAATTTCTGAATGAACAAAACAAGAAAACAATTTTATTCAGTAGATAATTCTTAATTTTCTCCTGTGGGCTGTGCCTGGTGCCTCAATTTTTTTCAAATAATAAATGATTTTATACTATGCAAAATATTAATTATTTTTGACAGATCAAATACATAGAGACTGAATAGAATTTAGGTGAATGGACAAATTAAAAAAAAAATTAATTGTTTTCACTGCTAGAAAAAGGAAGCATTATAAAATAATTTTTTTCAAAGTAATTTTCTTTAAAAAAAAGTGTATCTAGGCACTCCCTTCTGCCAAATACTGTTTCTAATCTACCGATACACAAAAAACTGCTCATCTCTAAGTCATTGTGAAAAAAATTAATCATTAATTGAAGATTTAAAATTTATTTTCCCCCAAAAAATCCATTAAAATGGCCAAATTTTGACGTTTTCCATATCAACACATTCTCCAAATCTTCCTCTTTCAAATGAGACCTGTTTCAACTTTTTAAGTTAAGTAGAAGTTGAGATAATTAAAAAATTAATGAGAAAAACTCATCAGCCGCCTATGAACATAATGCGTTAAACAAAGATATGTGCTCTTTTTCCCATTTCTTGTCTCTTTCTACACCATACCGTCGGGTGATAAGCGAGCGTAAGCGTTCCAGGGTTCTTAATACAGTTCAGTGCCCGGCCACGGTCGCGACGGCGCGACCACGGCGCGACCTACTAATCTTGGGCGCGACACATAAAAGCCACCAATGAATATAAAGCATTAATTTTTTAAGTTTGCGCAGGTTTGATGAGTGATGACTGATGATCAGTTTTAATGATGAATCTCAATTTCTCAAATCTCAATTTTCGATTTACTATCGAATTTATGAATGATTTTGTCCCACGATGTGAATTTCTCTGAATTTTTCGACTTATACCCACCATTTCATAAAATTTTGAATAAACCAAGTATATTGCTAACGACAATATTGACAATAATTTGATTGCGTGTTTTTGCCAAGTGGATGTGTCTGGGATGTGTATTCATGTATTGAATTTGAAATACCTAACTCAATGACTGAAGAAAGAGCTTCGAGTATAGGAAATTTTGAACGTGTTATTCGGTAATTACCTTGTTATTTCATCGAAAGCTATCAGCTCATGACCAGTGTAATGAATATTTTTCTGAATTTTTTCTGCATTGGGAAGTATTATCACTTTCTTTTTGTTTGTTGCTCTCGTTGTTCTGTTCACTTTAAGTTCGAAGAATGAGAACTTAGAAATGAGAATCATAAAATTATTCGCGGACCGCGGTTGAAAAGAAAAATTGTGCTGTACACTGTAAAAAATTTCGTGGTGAAAAACTGAATTTTTTGTACAATTTTTTGCGCTTGTGATTTTGGTTTTTGATCTTATTGCTGCAATACTTCCACCTGCTTCCACCAAAGAATGAACCAACGGGCAACGGGACAGAATACCAAGGGAGTCCATTGAAAAATGTCTACGGCAACCGAAAATATCAAAATTTTCTAAAAGATCCTCCGCGATCATAAAAATTTGGAATATTATAATCGTCGTGAAATATGTCCGCTCCACTGCTCTGCTCGTGTCTATTTGAAACTTGAAAGGTAAGTGTTTCAGATATTATTATTATTATTAATTTAACTTATTTGATGCTGTCATTTGATGTACCAAAATTTTTAAATCTCAGTGAAGTAAAAATTGATTGTCTAATTGGAAATTGATAAGTACCTAGTCTAATTACTAGTATGTTTACTTTATCGTATCGAAAATTCTCGTTTTCAATTTCTCGTTCACATTAGAAAGCTATCCGTTATTTTCAATTTATTCTTAGACTGTGGTAGCTATTGAAGAAGAAAATGTATGTAGGTTTTGTATACATGACTTTTATTCAGACATTCATTCAACTTTCCTAATCTTGATGGTCTCATATACAATATGAACAGTTCATTATGTTACCGTTCAAGGATTAAGAAATAATCCGAGTGAAAACTGAAGGAAAAATTAAGATAATATGACCTTGCATTCTGAGCCGTCGATCAATGTGCAGCCCAAAAGTTCCAAAACTGCGGCGTTGTCACTGGTCGTTAACTGATATTTCAATGTCTTCAATAAACTGTAACTGTAGCTTGGACTACCTACTTGTCATAATCACTCTTTGCCTAATTTTAAGAATTTCCTATTGAATGATGAAATACCTATCTACCTAACTACCCACTCATCTATTTCCGTTTATTAGTGAAGGCCAGGAAATTATAAATTTAAACATACATAATTGATTGACGGTGTGTGTTGCATAATATAAGGTGTATCATGTGTCTGTTTTGAATTAACTCGAGTTCTCTTCACCTATCAATTTTCGTGATGAATAAACTTATTTATCCTTTCTTATTTGTAGTATCCTATTACCGGTTTCATTTAATTCAACCATTTTACAAAAATCAGTTGTATTTTGCTTCTTAGTATTATAAAGTTAAAAAATCAAAAAAAAAAAAAATCAACTTAATAAAAATAATTATGGACAAAAAATCAAATAAATTATTAAAAATAATACTATAACTTATTATGAACAAATAATTTAAATAAAAATGAAAGTTATTCGTTTTCACTAGTACATGTCTATCAAACGAGGGTTTACACATAAAAATTTGTTGCTTATGATTTTGTGTCACGTAACTACTTACAGTTTCAACCATAAGAAGTAAGTAATTACACCCCACGAAAGCATATTCGTCGCGTCTTAAGAAATCTAAAGAAACTGGCACTTTATATGAGAAACCAAGGTGGGATTTAAAATTTTGATCCATGATTGTTGACAGGATTTTAAAATAATGAGTTTCACTTCCATGTGAGTTGCTTTAGAGTGTCTGACTTTCTTTTGATTCAGCGAGTTGTAGTCTGATTTTGAATGGATGATGCAATGACTGGTTTCATAAATGATTTTGCTGCATTAGTTATTTTTTGAGAAACTAGATGGGCCAAGTTGCTGGATCGTTTCCAAAGGAATTCTCTGGTTTTGTCATTGTCATCTGGTGTTTCTACTCGCATCTGTTTAAAAAACAAAATTATAATTACAAAATTTGTTCACTCTTGAGATTACATACTTATACATATTCGTGATGCTAGCTAAAAGAGCTAGGTTCACAAATTAGAAAAATTAAAATTTTCCCTTCTGTTGAAAAGTAAAATCTTTTTCAAAAATACTGTAAGTACCTATTGAGAACTTCTTTTATTAAATTTATATTATATATGTATTAACTTTGGCAATATCTATATGATCAATCAGAGTTTAACAAACGATTATCTGATAGTTTGAAGAAGAAAAAAAAAATTATCTATAAAATACACGTGCTATTAGATTTATTGAATCGTTACTTCAGAATAAAATGAAGTTACTTCAGAGTAAGATGATTCCAGACAAACAATAGATCTACTGATCTGGAATTTATAATTTGTCTCTATTAGGTAGACGTATTACATTCACGAAAGAAGTAATTTTTTTCCTGATAAATTTTCGATGAGAACATTTTCAATTACTGCACCTTAAAAATTGTTGTCTTTTTTGACCCGATATATTTATTTTTTTTTCAATTGAGTTTTGGCTCAAAACGCAACAAATGCCGTTGAAAATATACTGTAAAAAGTCACCCAAAAATTGTAACAAAATGAGAAAATTGTGGCTCTTTGCTCAGTCTCTTTCTTATAGAGTTAACGAAACCTATGATATTTCATAACAATTATATTCCCCCTTCTCCGGTAGCCATTTTTAGAGGTTAAAACAATTTTATAAAAAATAGTGTTAGTTGAGTTAAAACTTCACAAATTATTCTTGTTGTATTTTCCAGCTGAGGAATTAGTGTATCAAGTTCACTGGTCACTTAACAATACTATTCAAGTCCGAAAAAATGTTTGTCTTTCTATACTGGTTCCAGATTTCATTATAATTTTCAGATTTCTTGGTGAAAATAATTGCTTTCTTATTCTCATATATTTTTCACCCTCTACCTTTGAGAAAACTTGATTTTTTACTTACGCGTACCTGTTTTGGTTGCATAACTTTTATTGAACTCAGTGAAACATCACCTCCGTGGACAACTTTTAAATTTAATTTACCAAACATTTCGGCTGTGGTTGCTGTTGCACTTCTCATTTCTTTTTTAGCTCCTCGTCCAAACTGTTGGAAAATACGGTGGGATGAAAACGAAGTTCAAAATTATTTACTTACTTTAATACAAATTACAGAAAAAACTTACCTCCTTCTCTACCTTTAATGTCAATGGCCCAACCAAAAATTTGGATTTGACAAAGGTATGTGTGTTCATTACATGCACTATAACATCACCATCTCTTCTTAATGAAGATAATCCATAGAGTGTGGCCTTAGCCCGCATTGTTTTTTTCGATGGTTTTGGCGAGCTTGTAGCCTGTAAAAGTTTTTTGCAAACTCGTGGATTAAGAGTACTTGAATTAGCATGAATGATAAAAATTTCAGTTTTGATGGAATTTTGCTTGGTACAGAAGTAGTTTTTTCATTTATATCAGTTGAGTGTACTGGGTGACCTTTATAAGTCCTGTAGTGCAAACATCCTAAAGGTTAAAACTACAAAATAATTGTACCTAGATATTACCCAGTATTTTCAACGTCTATAGTATTTTCGCAATGCACAACATTTTAGCTTATTTAAGTAAAATAATGTAGTGATGTGTAGCAATACTTTTTAAGATATCTGCATCGGAGGACTTCCGTATCACCCTAGATTACATAAAAACAAAGAAATAAATCAGCACTTACGATAAAGGTCGTCGAAGGACGCCTCTCTTTTTCGCTCTTAGGCTGCAGCCCAAGATGCCCACGTCCAAATCCATGATAGACCATATACAACGGAACAATGAAGGAATTATGGCTGCAGCCTGAGCATATGTAAATTATTTTTCAAATTTTTTTCCCTTAAATTTTTGGTGCATTGTAGAATATTTATGAAAATTTCCTTCATTATATTACACTTTTTTAATCGCCCCCTGATAGGTTTTCAATCGTAGTTTGAATTTTTCAATACCATCGAATTCGTTTTTTTTTTTAATCAACTGTAAAGCAAGATTAACGTGTATATTATAAATTATACTTTACATGTAATAGATACCTTGGTTTGGGTTTTCCTTTTTTGTATCAGTCTGCTTTTTCTGCTTCTAACTCGTCTGGCTGAACGGTGTTGCACTTTGTCTTGATTGACTCGCGTAGCCACAGAAGTGCTATTGTTGGGTCTGTCAACCAAAATTTTTCTATCAGTTAGGTATACAATTAACGATTTTAAACTAAAAATGTTGATAAGAATATTATGAGAGTCGTAATTTGAGAGGTTTACTCACTCGTCATTGCGACTGCTTGGTCTGGCTGTTGGTTGCTTTTTCTTGTATTTTGAAGAATTTTTAGCTGCCGTTGGCTTCTTTTGTGCTGGAGCAGTTTGTAGTCTCACGTTGACTGGGTCATAATTTTTTTTCAAAACTTTGTTAATTCGTCCAAATATTGTGTCTACGTAATTGTTGTACTTGGCAATGTACGACGAAGGAACAGGAACTGCTCCACCTTGCATGTTTCCTTGAAAAAAATATTGGAAAGATAGCTGAAATTATGATTATTATGATTGTGAGGTAGGGTGGGCGGGAGGGAGGGAGGGTGTGTATTAGGTTATTTATTTAATGAGCTTTGCTCATCAAAGAGTTTTGCACTCACAATTTTTTTGACAGCTTTAAAACATTTTGGTGAATAGTAATTTTTGAGGAACACTTATAAAAGAGTTTTCCTTCTCTGAAAAGGGCCTACAATCTATGTGTATGGCATTCCAGATTAGTAGTTTTTTCCCCCTTTTTTTTCTTTCAAGGTCATTCCAAGGAGGAATATTGTAGTGGTTATTAATAATAATCTACTAGTTGTATAAAGAGTGAACTTCTTGCCCTAGTTTCTCGAACGTATCCGTATTTGATTTGTAATTCACGATTATTGTTCCATCTTCACGAGGTTTGTATTCACCTATTCAACCGGTTAATTTTTTTATAATTCCAACTTCTCTGCCATTGAACTAGAGCTGCATTCGAGTTTCACTTACTGAATATTGAGTTCTTCAGTTTTTGAAATGTTTTTTTTCATTTCTGTATTCTAAACTTTCTTTATGAATGATGAAAACTAACTATTTTTTTCTTCTTAGTTGCTATAAGTTATAGTAGTTTTTTTATTTTTAAATAAAATAATTTGGTCTCTTTTATAATTTTTTCTGTTTAATAGGCCTACCCACCTACTTTGGCTGTTAAAAATCACTGAACTGATTTTACATTTGTTACAAGTTCTTGCAATGATAAAATCATCTTTATGTCATCAATAAAAATGCTCGGTTAATTTTTTAAACTGTTATTGTTTGAAAAAATTAGTAATTTTTATTCCCGCCCCAAAGGGTTTAATGTCTTAAAAGAGAGATGACACTGAAATTGAAAAAAAAAAGGTTATCATCCTGGCTGTTCATAGAATGATGACGTGATCCTACCTATTGATGACGTCATCGTCCTGCCTTATCATCCTGAGCGTCCTGGCTATATATAGGATTGATGACAGCATGACTGATCGTATCTAGCGAATCTCATTCGAACGTTTTTTTTTCATCATTGATGTAGCTTTTACGTAGAAGACGCCATGTAAAAAAATGTCGAAATACGAGTTCATCCATGGCTATTTTGAATTTTATATTTACTATCTTTCCATCATTCTCATTCATGGGAGTTAGAGGCCGTCAAGCAAAAAAATGGCCGAGTATTTAAAGTTACACAGATCTACTATCATTATCATATCCTCTACGCCACGGTATTTTAAAACCGTCCAAAACGTCATAACTATTCATACAAATTGTCTATATTAAAACATTTATACCTATCTCAAGATTTTCTTGTTTTCGAACTATCGATAATTAACCTATATGACGTGGACATCCTCCAGTCATGTCATTTCCTTTGTCGATATAGAAAGTGATCATAATGTCTAATTTTTTTTTTTCTGTGGACGTACCATTTTGAAATTTAAAGTCGAGGTACACGGACGCATATTAATGATTCGAATGCGGTACTCTTAATACTGAGCTGGTTTCCAAAGTCTACCATTTGTCAGCTGAATCTAATTTTGTAATGGTGCTCAAAAGAACTGCAAAAACTTTCTCTAGCTTACTACCACTTTCTACAGTTTTTTATCGTTTTTTTTTTTCTCTTTTTTGTTTTTAGTGGAATAAAATTTTATTTAATCGTTAAATGTTTCGTATTTGAGTTGCACTTTTGAGCTGCATATAAAAATTTCTTCAGTCAAGTTAGGGTGTGAGTTATTTATACTTAATATATATTTTGAGAAAAGGAATTTATAAAAGTCTGTTTAAAAATTGTTGAATATTTTCATTCTTTAAACTCAAAACACTGGTTTGCAACGTTATTTTTCGCTTTGAAGGTAAAATTTTCAAGGTATGTTTTTTACTGACTTGTAAGGAATTTTGACTGACCTGCAATAGTAAGGGTACCTATTAGTGTATGAGGACTGAAAGTTTTACTTCTTGAATTTCTTATTATTATGAGGTCCTCACTTGTCTTTATTAGCTCATAGACATTATAGGGATATCTTCACTTACTTGCTTTTCTAGCTTCATCATCCTCTTCTTCATCTTCATCTTCGTCGTCGTCGTCACCCAGTACATTGTCTTCATCCTCATCTTCTTCATCTTCGTCTTCATCATCGTCATCGTCACTAGTTGCAGCTGATGCCTGATTTGTCGGAACAACAGCTGTAGAAATTGTTTCACTAGCAGCTGTACCCAAATCATTAGAATTGAGGAGTTGTTCTTGAGCCTCATCTACATCATCAGGTTGACTGTTGGTGAGCAGTGTGACAGTATGAGAGTTATTTTCATCGGCAACTTGATCTTCTTCGTCGTTGCTTATTACTGCTTGTTCGATATTCTGCTCAGCTACTTCTTCAATGGGTGATGCAGCTAGCCCTTGAATCGGAGCTGCTGCTGTTGTGGTCGATGAAACAGCCGCTTGGGGAGCTGCCGAAACAGCATCTGAGGCTGCTTCCTCTTCTTCTTCTTCCTCTTCGTCATCATCATCTGATCATCAACAAAGAAAATCAGTTAAATCCGATATTCATGGTGAAAACATAGGCTATAGCATTATTAAAAAAATTGAGATTTGAAATGTCACTAGGGGAGTAAATTCTCATTTTCGTTTGTATAAAAAATATTCACTCATAATTATGCCCTAATGAGAATTGAAAATTTGCCGGAAAAAGCTTCAAATTATAATTTACCTATAATTTATTTCTGGAAGGAAACTACCTAATACTGTTATTGAAATTTTTATTCCGCTTGAATTTACGTTTTTAATTATTGAATAGTGGCAAAAGTTGGTAAAAGTTTGCAGCACTTGGTAAGAGTGTGGAAAAGGTTTAGTGTGCCTCCGCAGAGACGTGTTTTAGCGACCCATTTTCATGAGTTAGTGCCCCATTCCTCCTCCCCTCCCTCTCAGCAATTTTTTTTTGAAGCCATAATTTTTTCTCGGTTGCACTAATTTTTTCCTCGCAATTACTTTGGTGCCTCCGCCACTGCGAAAAATAGATACATAAAACTCACGAAAAGACTCAAGGAACTGTAAATCTGCGACCTGTTGGTGATATTTCGACAACGTTCTAGGGTACCTGTATTTTAATGTGATGTAATTATGTAGTAGATAATTAGAACATACCACCTAGGATATCGTCTAATATTCTTTCAAAGTCATAATCTTCATCGTCGTCGTCGTCATCATCACTGGCTGTCTCACTTTCTTCTTCATCATCGTCATCATCAGTGAGATCCAAGTCGTCATCTTCGTCATCATCGTCATCATCGTCGTCATCCTCCGAATTTGAGGATGCAGGACTAGCTGATGCTTGTGGCGCAGCAGCAACTGCTGCTGATGCTGCTGCACTGGCAACTTCATTTGATTGACGAGATACTCGTTCATTTTTAGTTTTGGTTTCCTCATTGAGGATAGGTGATGAGGTAGCGATAATAATGAGACATGCCGTACTCATCAGCAGTAACCATTTTGACATCTATGAATGATGAATTTTGTTAGTTGGAATTGAATTAATATACTTAATGAAATCAGAGTCTGTATGTAAAAGATACTGGTGTTTGGTATCTAATTCTAGTTTAACTCTTCATGATTTTGTTTTACTTCTAAATTCCTTATATAAAAATTTCGAGACGATTTAGTTTTGCGGTTCTCTGGATATTAGAAAAAATGTACGTCTAGCCGAAAAACGATGATTTTGGTAATTTGGTTTCTGAGGGAACGAATTCCCTCGAATTCCGATGTTTTTTTTTCAGCTTGAATAGCTTCGAACAGCGAAAGTATCAAACAGATTAACCTGAAATCGATATGATGTGCAAATAGACACTTCTGAGATGTACCATGCAAGTTCCAAGCGAATCTGTTGGTTGGTTTTTGTAAAAAGTGGTTTTGAAGGTTTAGAACGTAAATTTTTCTTGAGAACTTGCAGACAGGTTTTCGACTGAAATTCATTTTTTACCTAATTTTTGCATAATTCTAAAACATAAACTTTTAATGATTTATGCGAGACTCCTGCAGGTCATTTCGAAAACCTGAATTTCTTGCTGGGCTTGTTGCTTAGAATTTTTTTTCTCTTATGCTTGGTAGCATGGATGAGCAAGGTGCTGTCCTAAATGTTTTATCTAGGGTATATTCTAGTCAGATAACTAAGCTGTTGATGACTGTCAGCAACTGTCACGAAAACTAAAATGAAACTTTAATGACCTACCATTTTATCAACTCGCCAGTCTAGTCTAAGAACTGTCAAGTCCTACAAAGATTATTACCCATTTTGTGGTGCCAAAACATCATCTGAGCGCCAAAATTTGTGGAATAATTTTTCTGAGACTTACTATTAGCAGGTTTTAACTTGGGCTAGAGATATATTTATCACGTGTTATTAGGCATGAAAATCTAGTTCCGAGTCTCAACTGTTATATAGGTACTGGGAGAGTTTTGTAGATGATATCTTTTTGTGTATACATGTCCCCATTTAATAACGTCTGGATAAGTTAGGTGCGACGATAGGTCACACTATCATTCGAAGAATGCCCATTTTGTAAACCTGACGTGATAAAATGCGTATAGAGAGTAAGTAATTTCATACAAATGAGAGTCAAGGAAGGAAGATGTATGTGTCACAGGTGCCAGATTGAGGTCAAATTTGGACTCGTGTCATGAAGTACTCGTACCTGTGAGATTTTCTTCTCAAAGACGTTATTTTTATTTTTTAAACTTATGATTGCATCTGTCTTATTCATAAAAACTGTTTTCTCAACTAGATCGAACAAACTAAAAATAATAGATTATGTCAACCAGAATTAAATGTTCAAATTTCAATATTGTCTTGAAAATAATAATTTTAGGTCAAAAATTTTTGGGTTCTGTATCTCTACATACAGTGAAAAGGTATATTTTTTTGCAAGCGCAAATACTGCGAGGACTGTGTCAAATGTTTCTGATCAAAGTTCAAAGTATTCCTATTGATGAGGAGTAGATTTGTAGTCATAAAAATCTGTACAAACTGTCGAGATGTCTGTCCAAATACTTAAGATTCACGAACAAAATTTTTTCATTTCACGTTTACTCAGCTTTTACTTAACTTATAGAAAGGTGGAATTGGTCTCATTGAAAATAAGAAAATCTCAGGAATATGTTGATGTATTAATCTTTTCGATTGTAAATTTTATTTCGGAGCTAATGATGAAAGCATTTTCAAAAACTGTTATAATTCTATGCTACACTTCTGCATAATCGTTTCAGAACGGAGCAATTTTCTTTCATTCATCTCATGATAACTCAACTTCTATTCATCCCCGAAAGCTAAAACTGGTCTCATTTGGTATAGAAGCTTTGAGGGTCACGTTAGTATATTAACTGTCCAAATTTGATGACTTTCTTAGCCTTTGAATCATTAAAAACAAAAACTCACACTTTCTAAAAAAAAAGTCTAGGGGCACTTTTGCTGAAATTTTCTCCACAGTGATCTATTTCTGAGACAATATAGTTGTGACTGGAAAATGAAATATAGCTGAAACAGGTCGACCCTTATCAACAATCGTATCCAAAAATCTCGAAATTCGAGATAAAATCAGGGCAAAAATCAAAATACTTGTAGCAAAGAGAAGCAAATCTTTGTAGGATATATTTTTTTGTATTTTGCTTTGATTTTTCATTCTCTTCTCATGTTTTTGTCGACAAAAAATGTGGAGTTTCATGACGCCTAATCCATACACAAAAAGTTTCGTATTATAAGTAAAATATAGTTCAGAAAACATTAATGTACGAGTAGGATTTCGGGTATAATTTTCCCAAATCAGTTTGCCCAAATATTCATTTCCTCGATTAAAGTGAAAAAGCACAATAAGACCGAACTTGAATAAAAAATGAATGATATTTTTTTGGAATACCCATAGGTAGTGTATGTTGTGAATATTTTCAAAACTCATCCAAACTTTGAAAAAGAAAAGAAATTTTTATGAAAAGTCTTCTGAATTTGGCTAATAATCCGTTATTGGTAAATGGTAATTTGATAGAGTCCAAGTTCTAAGTACCTGTTGGTACACCTAAGTTAACTGACCAATATTTGGAAAATTTCCACCTCATCTATACTATGTATATATATATATGAATGGGTGTGAAAAATTTCTTCCACAATTTGCACTTGCGTTAATATAGGTAGGTAATTCCTCTCGAATATTAGACTATACGAACAGTTGGCTTTGACTGTAACTGAAACAAACCCCGATCTTCCCCTGCTGATCCTCTTTGTAACGTACAGTTTCATCGTAGAATCCATTTATTCATAAAATTTGTACAACATCGTTGCACTAATTTCACTATCAAAACTCGAAAATTTCATCGAAAATTGCACTAAGAAACAAAATTAAAACGAATAAGTATCCGAACAAATGAAAAATAATTTTGCAAAACTTTTACTCTACATCGCAACAGAAAATTATTGTACGAGTATTAAAAATAGAAAGTTCTTCATCATCTGTGATGGAAATTTACGTGCACCAATATTTTTTTTTCGTATTGAAAATTTTTCTGTTTTCAACGTTTTTTTTTTTTTTAAATTGATTTGTTGATTTATTCAATTTACCTTTTTTGATGCTATTTTTATAAAACACCTACCGCACTAAAATATAATAATTATTTGAAAAATTATACTTATACTAAAATTAATAAGAAAAAAATTCACCAAATTTCACTCGCACGTGAAAATGTTGACCGAAACACCAACACAGAACGAATATTATTGAAGTAATCAACGTCTACTAGAAAGTAGGAATTATAGTTGAAGTATTTAAAGAGGACAATGTTCCGTTAATTCTTCCAGCCTCTTTTCATTGGGGAACCTGAAACGAGAGGTGCGTCTACCTATGGTTGATGAGGTGGCCGGTTGAGCGGGAGAATATATTTCAAATGGTAGCTCTGACGAAGACTAACAAATAGGTATAGTTATGATATAAATTAAATGCATCTGTAGTTACCGAAAGTGTAGGTACTTCAGTTATAAAATCTGTCGATAAATGATTCAATACGTCTATGTTATTATGTTCGTTTAGGTTCATTCCTAATATTGAATCATTTTTCTGTTCAAAAAAGTACCTGTCGAACAAAATTTGGCTTTCTAAATATTTCCAGAGCTTTCAAATTAAATTTCTTAAGAAACAAAAAAATACTTCTTTCATTACGCCGATTCTGTCATTTTTTTCTTTTCATCACAAGAATTTACCTACTCCAAAAAATCTCACTGAGATTTGAAAGGTACTTCTTTATTTATAGGTTAAAAAATTATAACGAGGATGTGATTTAAAATTCTCACGGTTAATTACATAATTTAATGAGTTCGTTGTTCTTGAAAAACAAGAAAAATATGCAACTCGGTTGGCTTACTGGAGCGTTTTATACGGTACGAGTAGGTATATTTGTGTATGATGGCCAGTCTTGGATGTTTAAATTATATACATTTTTTTTTAATGCAGTTCCATATAAACTTGTTTGAAATTATTTTTCAAGTGGAGAAATTTTACGAATTTTTTATACTTACATGAAAAATAAAATTTAGAAGGTAGCTTGTGCAGTAAATACGGGGGCTTGGTAATATGAGAATTTTCAATGAGATAATTTTTCTTACGAATAGGTTGAGTAGGACCTTTGAATTGATATTTTGTCGAACCGAGTGGAAACACTGAATTAGTTCTGTATTTCGACATTAGAAAATTTAAATTAGATAAGTACATGCTGTTATAGTTTTTCTGAAGTATATCTTTAGAAATTTATGTACTGTATATTAGAAAATTTTAGATTTTCTTCATCCTGACTTATTCGTTCTCTGCAACCTGATAAGCTCTCCTGAAATTATTCATTTTACCTGTTATTATTATTATTATTTGACTTCTGTGTCAGTAAAAATTGTTTTAAAATCATTCATTCTACTGTATTTTACTGAAATTACCTGAGGTACATTGTTTTTTTATCTGATCTTGGCCTATCAAGAAAGCAGTACTCGTTACTTCTAAATTAATTTTGAAAACCGAAACTGACTTTCTCTACAAACCAGACGGAGCTTACTTCTCTACCTTTTCATATGTAGATATATATTATTGGAATCAAAAAATTATGAGATGAAAAATTAATCATGCCCTGTGACTAATTTCCACTATCAAGTCAAATCTCGAAAACCTGCTAAAAATGACAATCCTCATTCTTCATGTATGAATACCATTGCTGGTGCGTAGGTACGTACCAAAATGGAAAAGTGGATTTGTTTCGAGGTCACTGGGTCTTCAATATCTAACATAAACATAATCAAAGCTTCGTCAGCCAAGGACGTATAGAGACATTGGTATTCAAAAAATTATTCCATCACCTCTTCGCTTTACTTTCTTTTTTTCTTTTTGGAGTCTTTGTTCGATCACCACCATCTTAGCTAACTGGTTCAACAAATCTACTTAGTGTATAATTTTCAGTGGTTGAAAATCTCGAGCAACTTCCCAAAACGGACTTTCCTTCTTGTTCATGTTCAGTTCTTTGGTACAGCTGAAATGCTGTTCGAAATAGTCATCAGCTTTATTACCTATAATTTACTGGTTTTTTCTCTCTTTTTTTTTTACTTTTTTCATTGACAACAAAAATATCCTCCTTTCGAGAGAATGAGAGAGATAGAAGTGTACAAAATTTACGAGTACAAAATCTTTTATAGGGTAACGCCCGTCATATTGCAAATAAATGTTGAAAATATTGTTGACTGTGAATCGTAATAACATTGCGACTGCTATAAATGTTTAAACATTTCGTAACCTGCACCTTGGACAGAAATGACATTTTCGTTAATAAGGATAGCTTCTCAGGTTCTGCATCCAATAGTTGACATTCTGAGGCTTAAGGGATGATTTTTCCCATAATTTTCTGAAAAAATCAAAATCTTGTATCCATAATATTTTCAAAATACCACAAAAAAAAAATGGAAAAAATTGTTTTAATACCTCGTAAGCCACAGAAATATTGGAGTATTACCTCGTAAGCCACAATTTTGCCACGAAAAAAGCTATATTTTTCCTGCAAAAAATCAGTGCTGTAAAGTGATATTAGGAACATCAAATTATAGTCCAAAAATAAAGATCGTTAAATCCACTTTAACTTTACCTCTAAACTAATATTAACAATTCGTATACATTGTTTTTTTCATTCCTGAAAAATTTATTTTTTGTGGGTTACAATTGTTTTTTAAATAAAAATAAAAAATTCCTCGTTTTGTAAAAGTTTAAGTGTGTACTCGTATGTGCGGCGTGATAGATCAGCCCTCCAAAAATGAGGTAAGGCGAATAATTAAGTTTTCCATAGAAAATTGTGAAATCAAAGCTCATAAAATCTATACTCGCCTATGTGTAGTCCACAGTATAGAACAGATATATAATGTGATGAGAGTGTCCGAGTGTGGTCAGTTTTAGCGCATAGTTGTCAAAGAAGAAAGTCACAATCAGTGGTAGAAAGAAGTATGAAATTTCTATGGTATAAAGTCGAGTAAGCCCTGTTTCACACAGTGTCATATCCGACACCGTGTGAAACCAGGCTAACATAGCCAAAAATTTTCCGTGAACATTGTGCCCTCATTGTTAACAGGGGCCAAAATAAAAAAAATGTGCGAAATTACTTGCGGAAAGAGTGGATGAGTAGTGCACTAGCTAAAAAAAGAGAAGTTCTTTTTTCCTGGTCTTGGATGTGGAAACATTTTTGAAGGAAAATTTATGTATGCAATATAGAAGGTTTAAGGTTAGTATCCGTCGAACCTCAGTTACCAAAACGTATTTGAAACCCAGCATGGAACTTCATTTTTGTGTTGGCCTCCTGCGGGTATATTGTGTGGTCCGTAGGCACTGAAAAATCGATCTAAATATGCATAACTGCAGGAAATATTTCTATAGCTTTCGTCGTAATTAATTGTCTCTGAACGAGATAATGTATTCTTTCTGGTGTACCAAGAAATTACTTTAATGCATACAAGAACTCTTACAAAGAATAAATAAATACAAGTAAGTGTAACTAGGCCATGGAGAATAAAAAATTTTTTTCTTAGTCAGTCACCCAAATCCTTCGAGAATATTACTCGTATCTCAGCTTCTAAATTGGTTGAGGTAATAATCTTGTCTATAATTTTCATTTTTACTTTAATTTAATGATGGTTTATTCATACCTCTCCGCAGAAAACTTCCACTAAAAGTGAACTTTTCAAATAATTGTTAAATCCACCACCGCCAAATGATTTATTAATGCTCCCGGAACCCCTTCCTGGCTAAAATATGGTTTACGAAATATTGTTTTTTCAAAATTTCTAAAATCCTGTGGGTAACAGATATTTTTGCATATTACCATAATAGCTAACGAAGTATTGGTCTAAATTTTTTTTATTACCTACAGTCCTACACGGTATTATGAAAATGTAAGTGTGGGTCAATTTACAAGATATTGGTAGAAACTTTGAAAGTATTGGGGGTTTAAAAGATGGTTTTTTCCATCAGATTAGGGGAAATTATAATAACTAGGCTTCTGGAGGTACAACAGTCGGATGCAGAGCTTCAAAAGCCAGCAATATTAATGAAAATATTATTTTTGTCCTCGTTGTGAATTATGAGGTTTTAGTATTTGCTATGCATTGTTACAGTAGATGTATTTGTAGTAAGAAACTATAGGTAAATGGAAATAAAACAAAATCAAATTAATAAAGTATGTACTTGAAAAACCAAAATACAACAATATTATTAACTGGAAAAAACAGGAAAAATAATGAATTATCTACATTATTTACTCGAAAAAATACTGTCATTTTGTGGTTCTGAATTATTGAAAGAAAATGTATCAGTACAACAAAAAAAAATAAAACTAATAATTTTAGCGATTATTGATTCGCCAAAAGCCAAGTAAACGCTGAATTTTCGATTGAATAATTGCCGGGAAAACAGTCAATGAATTAAAAATTAGAATAAATAAAATTCATTCCGAATAACGTTAAATATATATATGGAAAAAAAAACTAAATACATAACATCACAATTTTGGAATAAAATCGAAAGACAATTTGTGCCATCAATAACGTGTGGAATACTTGGAATATATCAACGTTCTGTATTAACTTAGAAAATTGGCGAAACAAAAATTCTTTCTGGTCTATAAAAGCAAATTTTTGCAATTAAATGGTAACGTTCCGTCAACAATAGATAATAATAAATAGCTATTACAAAGGTTTAACTACAGGAACTATCGACATAAATTAACAGTAACCTTTTCAATAGCAAAAAATTTTTCTATCCTAATTAATAGAATATTACAAAATAATCACAATTTACATGAATTTTTGGTCGTGTATCGAATTCTGTCCGTCGTTTTCTTAATGGACTGAGAAGTACAAAATACGAAAGGAATTCATAAAAATAATATTTTTTCACGACTTTCCATTAAAATTTTCTCCATAGGAACGTTCACGAGCTCGGGACAAAAATTTTAAATTTCGAATAATAAATCGAATATGAAGTAATGTAATGAATTTGACAGCAAGAAATAAGTTGGCCTAAATTAAAAACAACAACATATTTACACGTACACTCGAATGGTTATTAAAAATAAATTTACTAGTTCTAATGTAAAATGGAAGAACGAAATTTATTGTTTCAAAATTGAAAAGCCAAAATAAAATTAAAAAACAAAAAAAAAAGACTAACAAAAAAAAAAAAAACGAAAACGGTATAAAATTTTAAACATTAATTTTTTTTTTGCCTACGAGCAAAAAAATGTTTGGAAAACTATGTACAATAGAAGCCATTTATCATATCTTCGGTCACCGTGTATTTCCATTTCCTTCGAACTGGTTCGTGATTTACGTCTGTAAATAATATAATTCGATTTGACATATGAGTAACATGACTTGATGAAATATTTTCAAAAAAAAATTAAAAAAATACTTAGTTTAGTGGTAGCTACTATACTCTATACCAATGTGTCCGAAACTACGCGCAAGTGATTTTTTAATTCGAAAAGTCAGATGCGAGTCGAGTCGTGTGATTCCCAAAACAGATAAACGGATTCAATTGTGTAAAAGTGATAGATTTATTTATAATACAAATCCAATAATGGTTGGTGAAATAATAAAGCAATTCTACACCATTCCCAAGGGAAAGATATAATGTGATTCTTAAACCTAATTAAAGTGGTGCAGTAATAAAAAAAAAAAACCAACTATTGTGACAGTGCAGTGCAGTCGAGAATTTTATACAATTTTTTCCTTTACCCAAATTCCGTTGAAATATTCTTTAATACGATCAAAAGGACACGAGTAATCGTCTGTTGTTAAACAGTCTGTAAATTTGAAGTCAAAATAAAATTTCTTATTTTTCAGTCGATTTTAGTTTTGTCAGGGTGTCTACCGATTCTAATAATCCTGAAAAGTCCTGATTTTGTGGAAGCAGTTCCTGTTGGCTTTGTTACATGTTGATGTTTCATTAAAACTACAGATGAAAAATATTACCAATTTTCTCTGTCGTCAAAATATATTATACTTTAATAGAGAAGGGGAAAAAATTCTACGATATTGGGAAAAATGAAAAAATTTGTTATAAAATATTTGATATTGTTTTAGTACTTTCGGATCGCAGTGACACGACAACCCTTTCGATTGGAAATGAAGTTATGAAATTAGCCCAGATAATGTAAACTGATTTTTCATCTGTATTTTCCAGTAGACACACTGATGGGTTTTTGTTATCTTTTTTGATAGTTTTGGAAAAAAATATTAAATTAATTACATACCTGGATTCACATGTCTTATTTGTTTGCCCCATCGGTCTAAAAATTCGAGAACTACTCCGTTTGTCCAGCCGAAACCAGTTTGTGGTAAATATTCGCCACCATTTCCAGTCTCGCCAGATTGTAACGTATTATACTGAAATTTCAGATGAAATAATTTCAATTATGCTAGTTAGCTAAGTTATTTATTTTAAAATTACTTATATAAATATTTATCTCATCAAAATTCAACGGGAGGCTTGAAATGGCCGAAGAGCAGAGCTAAATTTTTTCGCAATTTTCGCATTTCAGAAGTGAATATCCAGTATAAAATATTGTGGGTCTTGAATATTGTTAAAGACTTGACCCTTTGTTTTTGTAATCACTTAATTTTCTAAGCCTTGAAATACCCGTCACGAAGAAAATTCGTTCATCTGTTTTCTTATTGTTTTACACATCTCCCTCCCCGCCATCCGGAAAAAACCACACAATAGTTTCAACACACACATATATATATATATATATATATATAGTTATATTACGTCACATGTGAGACCCAAGATAAAGTATGACACTTGCGAGACCCCCCTTATAAGTACTCAGAAATGAAACCTTCGTCTTCACATGGCTTGGTGACTATCTGTAGATGCCTTAGGCTATGTAACGAAGCCCACAGCTGTTGGTTCGGTGTACAGCACAGTCTGTGGGGAGTAAAATGAAATGAGGGAACCACGAGTGCACATACAATTGATATTTGGGGCACTTGCGAGTCCCAGACAAAAAATGCAGATTTGGGGTCTGCGGAGTGGGGGGAGTAAGAAAAACTATACATACACCTCGTAGACATGCGAGACCCGCAAAAGGGTCTCGTATTGTCAAAAAGGGTCTCGCAAGTGTTATGAAATATCTGTTTTGGGTCTCACATGTGCCCAAAACATCTCTATATATATATATAAAAGTGTTAATATAATTAATCAGTTTTACAATTTTTTCTAATCAATCTTTTCGGAACGTTTTCTTCAAATATTCTGAGGTGATGAAACATTTTTCCAAATTAAAAATTTTTATCACACTTTGTATCTGTTACAAAGACTGTTCTATTTATATTTTTTCAATTTATAGAAATTTGAATGACAGGAAAATTTATTTATTTTCGCAATATACCTACTGTAAAAATGAAATAGGATTCGTTAAATATATATGTACATAATTCAGTTCATACACAGTTCACCTACTGAATTATGAAAATGATATTCTATCGTTTCTGAATTCCCTCAAGGAAATTCACTTCATAAAAAAGGAGGTTGAAACGTTCCTTTCAAACTATTTTTCACTTCAAAGTTCAAGGGTGTTGAATTTTTCAGTCAAATTACAATAGGTATTTTTATAATTTGTATTAGAAATTCGAATTTTTTAATCGAATAAAAGTCTTACTTTTTCAAACATCATTTGATAGTGATCGTATCCTTTGTAATTTGTGCCCAGCCACACCTGAGCTAAACGGAATGCAATTATCTGTGCTAAACGTTGATTGGTTCGATCAAGTCCTTGGATGATGAACGCTTGTAATGGTGGCCAAGCATTAGGGTAGTCCCATTGTTCTTTTGAGGCTTGCATGGAACTAGGAGTACCTGTAATGGATATAATGGCATGAGTGAGTACATTTTTGAAAAGAAAAAAAAAACTTACGCCGGACAAGTATAAATACTTAGATCAAATATTCAAAATATATTTGAATTTGAATCAATAACTTATAAAATTATAATTATTAGAAGCTCGAGATATAAGATTAGAATTTGTATTCACCGTTGTATTTAATGGAATAATCATCTTCAATGATTTTGCTGTCGATCAGGTACTGAATTGTTTTTGCTGCTACATGCTTTTTACTCATTGTGTAACTACCCGTCCATAATGGTGTTATATTTGATACATAAAAATATTCTCTATGCTTATTATTGATAATGTCCCAGTCATACCACGTGCCGGCTTCTTCATGCCATAATACCTATAAAAACATTATTACAAATTTTATTGTATTTATAAGATTCGCGAATTGTGGACAGTTAATGAATTGCTGTATCTTCTAAAAATTATTAGTAGGTAGGCATTTAAAAATTACGCAAACTTTGATTCATTTTATTAAAAACCTATTGTTTTAATAATAGACTATGAATATTCCCTCGGGAGATGCGTTGTTCTACAGGTTTTTTTAATTTTCACTCAATCAACTTGCCCTCAGGGGGAGGGCATATAAAAATCAGTCAATTGAGCAGAAATTTATTCCACGTATTTATAAAAGCCATGAGAGTATACTATTGAAATTTGAAGTCTACTTTTAATATTTATAAAATATTTAAAAAATTGTATTGCAATATTAATAGGAAAAATAATACTTACAATATTTAGGACTTCTTTTTTCAACTTCTACTTAACATTATATACGACTATTAAGTTAATCAAACATCAAGTTGTTCCCTATTAATATTGTAATAACAATTTTTTAAATTGTATTTTCTAAATTACAGATTTTAAATTTGAATGATATACGCTCATGTGTTTTATTGATATATGGTCCGAATTTCAGCTCAATTGACTGATAATGTAGGCCTAATTCTGTATTTTTGTCACCCCCAAAAAGTATATACCTTAATATGTGTATTTTCTACCTCGTACAAAATATAATGTTGGGATAAAGATATTTTCTGAATGAACTGATATATTTGTCCATTAACTGGAAAGGGCATTTTGATTATCTGTGAGATAGTAAAATGAAATTACTTCTTGTAATCCTCTTAGAAATTCATTAGCAATATCACGGTAACGTCTACTCTTTTCTTCATTTCCTAGACGAATCCACCAGGTACTTAAAGCTAGAGCATTGGCGTGCAGAAATGAATTCAAATCAACTGGAATGATGCCAGGAGCGTTAACATCGCGTAAGCTTCCTGAAATTTTGAAAAGGAAAGTTGAAATTGGAATACAGAACAAATTTAATTAAATATAACAATTTGAAAAAGTTGATCCAGAAAAAGCAATCTGAAAATATTTTCCACACATGTGAGAAACTTCGATGTAACATTTCCGAATTTCTCTAGTCACATTTTAGACGTTTTCATTTAGTAGTGCGATGTCGTTCTGGAGGAGGAGAGGGATGTGAGAAAATTTCCATGAGCTTAATTTCGCTATTGCAGACCATTAGTCGAGTATAAAGTGCACACATTCCTCTTCCTTCCTAATATGGCTTCAAATCAGACTTCCTCATTTGTTTGTAACACTATAGAGAAACAGATAGACGCTCTATGCGTCAGTATTTTTAGGATATGTTCATAGGTGATTTTTTGTGCTCTTTTGCTTTTAATAAGAGATTGAAAAAACTTTCGCATCTGAATGGATGAAAAACTTCCTCTCAAAATTTTCATAATATAAGTACCCTATTCGAACGAAGAATCAAGTTATAATCAAATTATTTATTTAGAGGCACTAGGTAGCCATGGAAATATTATTAAGTTTTGAACCTTTTTTTCTGCATTAATTCAACTTATTTGAAATGGTTTCATATGTGTTAGGTGTATGCTTGTCCATAAAATTTATACATTTTCTTAAATAAGGAAGAATAGTAAAGTTTCAGATATAAAATTAGATAGATTATCTAGAACTCATCAGTAAATTTGTAGGTAGGTAGAATGTCACCAAGATTATTTTCATTTCTTTTCCTTCAATCAAATCAATCGTTTTTTTTTTTTTCTAAAAAATTATTTTTCAACGGTTCAATTTCCATCCAATACAATATCAGTAAGAAATGAAAATGTGACTTGTGATTGCACAATTAATTTTCTGCATTAAATCACAATTTTTTGCTGTTTATAATCTTATGCAATAAATCTTGAGCTCAGTGTTACGCGAATTGAACAATAGCTCATATTTTTTCTACCTTATTATTGTCTGCTGGCTGTGACAGATTTCTAAAATAAAACAAATCCAAAGTGTTTTCAACTTGTAGACTGATAAAAAGATAAAAGAAATTGCTGATAACTTGAAAATGAAAAGTTCATACATAGCATAATATCAAGGCATTCAAAAACAAAAACAAAAAAAGAAAACTAACGTATTTTTAAAATCTACTTTATGAACGAAATTTCTGAAGGTTGATTGTGATTATTTTAGTGCGTAGGTATATCAAAGAAAAAGGAAAGTTTTACTAATAAAGAACAAAACGTAAACCTTTCTAAAAAAAGCTATCTTAATAACGCACCAGAACTCGGTCCAGAGGAAGGACGTTGTGATTTTGAAAATGTAAAAAGTAAAGAACAAAATCTTTTCATTAGAAAAAGGCTAAAGTCAAAGTTAATTGAAATGGACATAATTAAAGGAGGTATAAATTTTATTCTCAGGTGATTATAGCCCTTATTAAACGACCAGGTGGAGAGATTTAAATAAAAATCAATAGATACAAAAATTAGAATATAAAACTTTTTCCTTCATCTGTATTTTTCTTCATTCCAACAAAGTATGTATCAAATCTACGTAAGTTTTAGTCATAAAAATTTGAGATTCACCTTTCCTCTAGACTACGCCCTGGCGCTGGGGAAAAGCTCGTAAAAACTGTGTGCTAGATTTGTAAACACTCACTTTGATACTTTATATAGTGTATGATTTTGTACCCTAGCAACGTCAAATGACCATTCCACAAAAGCTTCGTACATTAATGATTCAAGACGAAGCAATAAATTACGTGAAGGTCAGTATCTTCACAGTCCTGATGGGTATGTGTAAACCTATGAATTACCGTGTGATCCGCCATCTTTGATGAACCATCTACTTGAAAAGTCCCAACCACTTTCGGCGGCCGATTTGATATTCTCATAGAAGGAATCACGATGTTCAGGGTGTTCTAGGTCATGAGCAATTTCATAGTCTTCTCTGTAATAAGAATAAATATGGACAAAATATTATTAGAGAACTACAAAATCTGAGCAATGATTCGTTAAAAAAAAAATAAGCAGGTTCTTCGAGTGAAAACCTGCTAAAAAGTAGAAGGATGATGCGTATGAATGTATAGGAATAAGCTAATAAATCCAGGTTTTTTTTAACCACATTAGAGATAGGCTCGAGATAAAATACATTAGTTTCATTAAAATATGCGAGAAGTCGATTGATAGGCAAAATCTATAATACCACGTTATTATGAATTTTGCCTGCTTGCTAATTGCATCGAAGCAGTTCTACCACCCCCACGTATGAAAAAATAAAGAGCTGGTTTTCTGCGAAAACCTGCTGAAAATGAGTTAACATTAATAAAACAAGCAAAAAATAAAAACAGCCCAAAATTATCGATATTGCCTGATTATTTATTTTGCCACTAACATCCTATGCATTAAAATTAATGAAGTTCATTCGAGAGACTGTTAAGAATCTGAAAAAGTATTGTTATTCTCTTGTTAGCAGTTTGGTGGAGTATAAATGAGAATTTAGGCCGAAGTGTTTATAAATAATTTTGAATGATTGTGAGTAATTCCACATTTATATTTTGATGATAACGCTTGAATTAAGGTTTCCCCTCACCCCCTCCTGCCATCACTACAGAAAGCAATTATCCATTAGGTCTAGTATCATTACATTTTCTTCTGCTTCTGACCAAAAATCAGTTAATTACGATTTATCCCATTTTCTTTCTGCATATTTCAAGATTAAAACGTATCAAAAATATTGAAATTATTTCACTTTACCTGTAAGATTCTGGCCGTGGACCTTGTGACGGCACATAGTAACGAGACATATAATAAGATTTACCATCTTTTTCGAATTTTACCATTCGATTAGTCATCCAAAATTCGAATTCAGTCGTTAGAGTCTGTAAACAGGCAGGTTACAGAAATATGTAGTAAATAATTGAACAAACGAATTACAACAAAAAAAATTAAGAGATTTTGAAAGGAGTAACTAATAAAATAAAATAAATAATAACTTTTGTATTAAAGTGGTCCTTGTTTATAAATGGTGACTTTTTTTTTGTAATTCCCGCTCCCTCTCCCAAAGTGATTCAATTCAATGGAAAATAAAAATCTACTTAAGTTTCACTTTCCTTACAAAAAGTGCAATGGTGCCTCAAAGCCCCCTTTTTATTGAAAGTTATGGCAAAATCAAAATTTTTAAGCTAAAGGTGTGGGAGGGGTAAGAGTGGAGGAATTCTTTCTTCAAAAGATCATTCAATTTTTCTCAAATCCCCCTCGACCTATTTCCTAATCATCTCACTGGGTTGTAGTAGTAATGTTTCGAGAGAAAAAATATATTTCCATGCAATGCTGATAATAAAGTAAAATGATGCTAATTTTTGCATGTACGAATTTCCAACCCCATTAAGACGCCACTTTTCTCAATCTAAGGGGCTGAAAATTTTATGGAAATTGTTTTTCATTAAATGGAACTATTCTGCATGGTGGGTGGTAAAAAATGCAAAACTTCCAAATAAGGATCACCCTATATAATACGAGTGTATTTGATACATTTTCGAAAATTATTATAACGCTAACCTAATGTTCATAAATTTATTTATATTTGAGTGCAAAAAATTTGGTAGTGAATTTTTTTAGGACTTGACAAGTTTTGGTTTAGGCCGTTGACAAGTTTATAATTTTGCTGACGTATTCACTGATAACTTTTTATCAAAGAGATGTGGCCAATGCTTTATCTTAAAAATTTTTTCAATTGTTTATTTCTGATCAAAATCCTCAAATTTCGACTTTGCTAAACTCATTTTTGCCAATAAAATTCTGTATTACGTAATTAAATAACCGGTTGATAACGCTAATTCAAACTTCTAGATTTGGTAATTTTATTTCACGCCTCAATGAGTTTTCCTAAGAATCAAATTCTAAAAGTTTCCAAGATACCAGAATTTTTCCCCGAAATAAATTCGATACAAGTTTGAAAAACTTGCTTTCGCAGGCAAAAACCAGTTCAATTTATTTGAAAGAACGAATCTCAAATAATGGTATCTCTTAGGTTTAAATTTCAATTTTTTTCAAAACCACATGAACTTCCTCGAAACTGTAATTGAAAAATTGAATGTGAAGAAAAAAAAAATATTATTACTTCGCAAGTCCAAAAATAGCAAATTGCAATAATTTACGAGTACATTGAGCTGTGTGCAAAATCAACTTTCACATTGCGCCTACTCATTTGTTGAAGACCTCGGAAGATAGAAAAGAAATGTTGGAGAAAAAATTCAAAAAATTGATCGTTTATTGTTGCGATTTTATCAAGTGATTTAATAAAGCTTGTTTTTATAACTGAACAGGTTTGAATGCAGTTTTTGGTTCTTCTAATAATGCAAGGCTGTCTCCCTTTGAAATGTTTTGACGAAGGCTATTTATTGTCTGCGACCTGCACTTTCCTCGTGGTAATAAAAAAATAAAGACAAAGTTGTTTTTTACATACGTAACACTTTTAGTGATTGCATTCATTTCAGGCAAGTTTTATTTTTTGAAATCCAGATAGTTTTTCTTGTTAAAACTGGCATTTTTATTTTATTTACAAGTAGCAAAAATTGCGTTATTTACAGTTACGTTTTTATTTACCGTCATTTAATTCGCACTCCTTTTCCAAGGAAAACAATTCTACCAGTTATTAACCCCCCACCCAAAAAAAAAATTAGTAGAAAACCGAGAAATTTTTAAAGTTATTAATTGTCAATCAGTCGATGTATACTAGAACAATCCGGAAATGACGTCACCCAAGCATTGTTTATGTTTCATTAAGGCACTATAACTAGGAGCGCCCTAGTTTCATCAGCCGGCTGGGAAATGACCAAAGTTGTTATCCGTTTCTGTATAAAAAACATTGGAGTTTTTTGTTTTTTGGTAATTTAATTTAAATTTAAGAATCCTGAGTGGTATCTATTTAATACTTGTGCAGGACTTTTAAATTTAAATTAATTATTTTTTCGATCTCCAATATATTTTACATGAGAAGCTAATGATAATTTCTCAACCCACTAGTTCGAATGTAAACAACCCTCATTTTCAACTGATAGAATTGTGCTGCTGGCATAAGCAATAAGTATAGCCTACACGAGTTTCTCAGAACAGTGGTGCATTTTTTCATTCGTTCGAAAAAATACGAGTATTTACGAACAAAAATGCAAGCGGAAAAATTTCACGATAAAGTAATTAAATTTTCATTATTATATCTAGTACTTATCAGTAAAGTGAGCATGCAACTAGAAGTTTCAGACACAACATCAAAAGCTTTATGACATGCAATTAGAAGCGTTTTTTTCCCCATTCAAATTCAGCTCAATACCAGCTTTATGAAAAAGAAAAATTGACCTACGTACGAAGAAAAACATTTCAAATGACCTTCAATGAGTTCACTCGCTCAAATAAAAACATACGAGAATAATCAATTTATAAATTTCCGTCTTCTCATTGTTTAAAAAGAAAAGTGGAAGGTATTATTTGGATGCAAGCCAAAAGAAAATTGGGCCAAAATAAAATGTGATTTGTTTGTTCCGCAGACGATATACTTATATTTTGTTTTAGATAATTTAAAATAAGCAGTAAATACCAAATTTTCTCGACTTCATGTACAAGTCCTGAAAAATTAATAGAAAATTTTAAATTTCCAACATACAAATTAAAAAATTTGCAGTAAAATTATTCAATGTAACATTGAAATAGAAAAAAAAAATTTGCAGAATTAATATTATTGTAAAATTTATTTTCATTATTAGTTTTGGAATATCTAAAAAAAAAAAAAAGCTTATACAGTGCCTCGCATAAGTATAAGCACTTAAATTGACCAATTATTTTAAATTTGAAAAGTAAATGGCAAATTTTTAAAAGAAGATCCATTGTGTTTCATTTGACGAAAATGACTAATTATGTGAATCGATGAAAGTTGATCGAAATTTTTATTTCACATGCAACTTGTTTGTACATTTTGTATACGGTCTTGGATGTGATAAACAGAGATTAGAACTTACCTCAATATTATTCATGATGAAGCTAAAATCTTTGGTCATTTGAAAGTAGTTGAATACCATCAATATTAATAGAGGAGGTTGAGATCTATTTAAATAGTATACTCGGTTGCCATTAGGCATGAAACCGAAACGATTCACCATTGACATAATATTCTCAATAACTCCACGAGCTGTTTGTTTCATATCACAGAGTAATAAACCATTGACGATCCAGTATGTGTCCCAATAATATAATTCTCTAAATCTGCCACCTGGTATACAAAATCCATTTGGTACCTGTGAACACCCAAGTGAAATAATTTTCATGAGAAAAAGTCTAGTATCGTAAAGTGTTTTGTAAATCAGTGCTAGGCAAGAAAACTATTCATGCTCAGATGGTCTACTTTTTTTTTTTCCAATTAACATTTTGGATTTTAAAAAGGGACAAATTTCAAGAAAATCATTTTATGAATACATTTTACTAATGAACAGCGAGTTCCAAGCTTTTTTAATTTTTTGATGTTATGAGGAAAGAAAATATGAGTTTAAAATCAGGCGACTTGATTGACTCATCTTCCAAGGGTTTCTTACACCATAAAAATTCGTTGATAAGCTGATGAAAAATTTGATCATTTTAATAGGAATTATTTTGTGTTTTTTCCTTTCACGATCCATGACGGAAGTGTTAGAGGGTGATTTCATCAATTCAGAATAATATTCATTTTCATTTCTTTGCCGATTTCGTTTCGCTAAGCTGAGAAATTTTATGTAAAAATAATGAGTTTTAAAAATAGGTTGGTACTCGATTTGTTTCAAATAACTATTGCTGTTTTTCTCTTCCTTTCTTTGTTTCTAATTCACCGAGACTCTCAAAGCTTACGCAGATATTTGAATAAAAATAAAAATATCATCACATTAAAAATTGTCAAAATGACTAACCCTTCAAAACGTCTGAAAGAATCTCAACATAATAATGATTCATGCCCCCATAACTGAATTTAAACCATTTATATGGTTTATACAGTAGTTACAACTTTCTTGAAAATTTTAATTTTGCTCTAAAATATTGTTTCAAGGAGTTTATATTTTAATTATTCAACTTTGGCATTCAGTGAATTAGTCATAATAGGTAAGTGAGGTTTTAGAATTCATATCTTTAAACTATAATTTGAAAATATGTAAAAATCATATTTTGAGTAACGAAAGAATTATTTAGTATATTTCTGACTTAATTTTGAGGATCAGTGAGTTTGACCCAGTAGTACCTACTAGTGAAATAATTCATTCTGGTTACTTATTCCAAAGAAAATCGTATTTTTCGATGATTTTTCAAACTTGTTTTCATGAATGGTTTCCCTGCAAACCTTATCCAATAGATTTCAGTCTTGTACATCGGTTTTCTTTTCTTTTCTTCTTCAATATAGGTACATACTCTGGTTTGAAATCTATTTTTAAATTCCAACAGCCGAAAAATGATTTTCGAGCGTTTCGAAAAATTCGTTTTGAAAAATTGTAGATAAGTACATATTTATTTTCGTCTTCATGTGTTCGTGCCAGAAATCTGAACATGTTCTATTCAATTTGCAGTACGATTTTTAATTTCAACATCGATGTTGTTAATGTTTTTTCTCGGCATATAAAGTAGGTATCTAATTTCGCAGTCGAATAATTAATTATATTCCAAAATAGAAATTTCTTTCCAATGTTACAGAATCATAATTGCTACTTTTCTGAATAATTTGAATTTTAAGGCTTAATATTATCAATTTTTATTATACTCGCAGTATGTAGGTATAAAATTCTCGGCACTTCATAGTTAAGAAAAAATTTTTTTTTCAAATGATCAGTACAATTTGGCAGATAGTCACAAAAATCTTTCTGTACACCCGGACGTAAGATAAAAAATTTGGATGAAATTCAGCTGAATTTATATCAGTTTTACCACCTTCGTAGATTTTTTGTTTCTCATATAATGTGTTTTTTACGCTACATCTATTGAATTAAATGACAACTGAAAATGCTGATGCGCATTTTCAAACTACATGGCGATCAAAAATATTGATTACTTACCTACTGTTTTTCTCGAAACTCTTTGTTATTAAAACGCGGAGCATTATTGTAAACATGATGGGTACTGGGTAAACTTTTCGAGAAATAATTGGAATATCCAATTAGAGAATTTGAAGTATAATTTTTAGAATGAGGAAAAAATATACTCGAGCAGGTAATAGACAGAGATAAAAAATTTCATTCGATTTGGTTCATATTTTTGAAATTTTGAAAATGCTAGTGCAAAAAGTTTACCTATTAGAAAATTGTTGATTTAACGTTTTCTTTATTATTCGATAGTAAATAATAAAGTTGTTTTTGTTTGGCACTTACAATGCCAGAAAAATTAAATCTCGGTGCCCTATTTTCGAGTTGTTTGTATGAGTGTATACCTATTTAAATGTTATGAAGATTTGAAAAAGTTTGTTTTTTTGAGTACCTAACAGATTATACAGTCAAAATGATGTCATCAATTTTGATATTACCCGAGAAAATGGGGTTAGGGTCCAGTATTAACTTCGGTGTGACACAATGAACGCTAGTGAGGAGCCAGTGTTAGTTTTAGTATAACATAGAGAAAAGGTGCAGCCAGTGTCCAACATCAGCATTAGCTTTGTTCGCACGCTACCAGGCAACCTGTACTTACAGTTTTCCTGGTCTGTAAACTGGCCCAAGTATAAGCCAGAAAAATGAAAGCGTTCAAAAAATTTTCTGGCATATTCAACACTCTCTACCAAATTAAACAAGCAAACTTTTTTTCAAATATTTATGAAGAATAAAAATATCTTATACTCTTCTTTTCTAGAATGTACTAAAAATCAAACTAAGTAACGTCTTCAATGTTTCCCATAAATACAAAATACTTCCTTGCATATTTGATTTTTAAGTAACGAAATTAAATCAACTCTCATAAAACTTTTGAAAATAGTCAAAATACCTACACTGATAAATGATGAAAATTTTCAAGATGAACGAATTTAAGGTGAAACAATTTTTCCTGGTCCGTTACCAGGACATTTAAGCTCCTGGCGAATTATAACCAGGAACTGTTTCCTGTAACCTTCCTGCTAGCGCTCGAACAGATAAATTGTTTACCAGAAAAAGCGTTTGAACAGTTTTCTGGCATATTTTGTCCAGAACTGGCCCAGGATTACCAGTCCTGGTAGCGTGCGAACAAAGCTATTGTCATAATATGTGACCAAACCTGTGAAAACGTGTCTTCACGCGGGGGGGATATTTTTTTCTCAAATAAGTAACTTAAAATAAGCTGTCAAGTCAAAATTCTTCTTCTGATTTATTCAATTCCCAAATGTCGAAACTTTTTTCTCAAAATTAAACCGGTTTGTATTCAACTTCAAAACCCTTCATCACACCTCAGTTTTGAGATAGAGAGATGCTTTTTAGACTAGGTATTCATTTCGTCACCCAATACTTTCTGCAAAATATGAAAAAAATAATAAAAGAATTTTGATTCTCTTCATCCGAAAGTATGATTTTTCTAATTTTGTCTCGTACAAAGATGGTTACGCCTACATCACTTTTAATAAGATACAATTAAGAATGGTAGTAAAGTGTCTATCGACATCGTTAAAATCTTTTATAGAAATATTAATTTTGAATATTATGACAATGGTCCTTTTTTTTTCTCAAAACTTTTGAATTTTCTGAAAATTCTCGAGACTTATAGGTTTACTAAAATTCTTCGCCGAAATTTTAGCGTGATAGCAGTTGTCCTATTTTGAAAAATGGTTAAGGTACACGATATTTCACGCTTGCCTGGCTATGCTGATGACACTAAAAAAATAACAACCAAGTAGAAAATGTGAAAGAATACGAACCCATATGAGCGAATATAGTTCTGGTCGATTTTTCACGTCATCCTTAATTTTCCTGGCCAACGTTTTCCACACTTCGTTCAAATCTAACGCCCATTGCTTGTATTCAGGGTCGACAATTCGATCGGCGATGCTTGGATGGGATGTGAAGTCTGGTGGTACCCACATCTCGAGTTCGTCGCCATCTTCGAAATTTTCGTCCACAAAGTTCGTCAATAAATGGTGCATGTTCTCATCTTTTGTAAAGCTTCGTTTTAGATCTTCGTATTTATTCAGGATTTCTGCTTCTGTGTACTTTAATTTTTTGTCGACAAATGTTTTCGAGTCCGGATAAATGGCTGCCATTTGAATATCATGCATTAAATTGCTTTCGCAGAAAATTTGACTGTAAAATAAAAAGCACAGAAACACTGAAATTAAATACTGGCATTAGAATGATAGGAAAATTTTCATTGGGAGCACAGGAACTGATACACTTCTTACAGCACATGAACACGTAATTTTACCTCTTACAAGATGAATTTGCTCGTCGAACATCCCCTCTGGTGAGGGATTCTCGATAAACACCAAAATTTAAATGGAAACTTGGGGCAATTAGACAGCAGACAAGGGTAAATTGAATGAAGATCATTCTTCGATCGAAATGGTCGTCGATAAAATGGAAAAGATTTCTCGAAATGTTTGGCAGAAAGGTGCTTTTTTAGTGAATGTTGTGCTAACATTATAGAAAACCGACTGCATATAGTATTTGAGGTAATGTAATTAAACATTTATCATTCAGATGGAAGGGATTTGTATTTGTCGGTGTCGTATTTCAGCGAAAATTAAGATAAGAATGCAAATCACGCAATTAATTGGGACATTTTTTATCGTTGAATAGTAAACCATTTAGAGAAATTACATACGACCTACCTCGTCCTCAGATATAAAAGTGATAATCGAATAGGTTTGCCTCAAATGTTCACGTAAAAAAATTGGATGAGAAGTAGGTATAGGTGTGAGTGGAAAATTTTTTCCATCATTAATTGCGCGAAAATTATTGCTGAATCGAAATCCTCATTTCTATTAATACCTTGCACATTTTACCTCATTACAATGAAAAAATTGATTAATTTATAAATCGCTATAAAAACTTTCTAATTAAAAATCGAATGATTATACAGCCATCATATTTTATTTCACCATGATTTATTCATATATGTGTGATTAATGAAAATTCGTTGAGATACGATGATTTTAATTTTTTATCCAAAAATATAAAATTTTAACTTTCAAATAAATTGAAGTTCAACGTTTGAATTTTTATTTTCAAACATGAAAATATTTATTTAACTCTTTTTCACTTTGATTCAAATGTATATAGGTATCTTTTTCTAAACTATATTTATAGGTATCGGTATACTATACCCATAAATAGCTGAGTTATTGCTTATTCAATATCATTGACATTTGAACTCTATCCAGTCAAGTGAAAAATAATTTGTGTAAAGGTCGAATAGGAACTGCTCGAAACAATGCTGTGAAATTGAATCGATCTACAAGGGTTCTTTTCAAACAACATTGTTTTGAGGAGAAAACTGCTACTTTCTATTGACCAATGCAATTTAATTCTGAAAAATATTTTTGAAATTCGTAATCTTTCCTTGAAGAAGAAAAAAAGAGTAGCCATGCAAACCGCTATTACATGTGTTCTCATAAAATACTTATTCCGGTCATTGTTCGAGTCTTATGCTATTTTTTAAATACGCTCAGCGGAGAAAATTAGAATTCAATTTGAATTGACTCGAAGAATTTGAAGCATCATAAAATTCTATTAATTTTGCTTACTTATCAATTTTCTCTGTAAATTATACATAATATTCACCCCTTACCTTACAGAATATAACTCAAATTTTAATCCTTCCGTTGTTGAGTCGAGAAGAGGCCTTTTTTGATATCCCCTTTAATTTAAAAACGCCGAAACATTAGTTTTCAAAAGTTTTATCTGAAGTTCACTTTTAGTTGTTTCAAGTAACAAAAAAAATTCGTCAAATGAAGTTGAGATGAAAATTTGTGTTTTCGGTGGTTCGTCTTGTCTTATATGTACTTATACTTGTACTTGTTGAAAAATTGAAGAAATAGTTTGTTTCTTAATAGAGTCAACTATGACGTCAGAATTGAAAAGATCAATTCATGACATCACGTCGTTTTCTGCCAAGAAAGTCTCGTTACTGTTAGATGGATCATTACTGATTTTCCATGACGTTCCACCTCATCAAAAATTGTCTCAACGGATAAATATATAGGGTATTTTATCTTTATAGGTCTATAATTTAAATAATTTAGTTGACTTTTCCTCTCATTTCTCAATTTTTTCGGTCTAAATTTCCAAAAAATTATAACTCATCATGTAAATAATTATGAAATGCTACGACTTCTAACCGTTCGACAATCGACGTTAATGATAATGACATGCAGGCATATCCTTACGCAATTTTACTGCAAACGAAAGGAAATGTGTATAGTTTTATTTGTAAAAAAAAAAAATTGAAAAAGAATACGAATGACGAAAAGGATGACGTTTATAAGCAGGTAGTTGACGAAGATAAAAATAAATTTGTGAAGAGGCATTGGCGGTTGCCCATTCTTGAACTTTGTATGTAAGAAAATCGAAATTATTTTTAGAAAATTTCTAGTCGACAGGGTTAAAATGGAGGTGTACGATCTGTCGCTATACGCTGTACAAATTGACCTTGAACTTTTTTGATATACGTGTCATTAACACTAATGAAATTATTTTCGGACAATTTATACTTTTAAAGCTTACCAAGCGTAAAAAAGTCGATGTAGGTACCTAATACAATTTATTCTTATTCGAAAATACAAATAAAATGTATCCAAAATGAATTTAGGATTTGATGTGCTCGTGATGTTAGTTGCATACAGAGGCTAGTGGAATATATAGACGGAGAGAGGATAAAAAATATATTAAATCACTGCTTGGTGATTAACTTGAAAAGTTTAGAGTAAAAGTCCTTAAAAAAATCCTTTGAAAAATAGGATCTATCAAGGTATAGATACTGTTGTACCCATGCAATGAGGGTTTAGTATTTTTTTTTTTTTTCAAGGAAAAGTTTTCAGCGTATACTTTAATTGCACAATTATTAAATAATTTGGAACTGGTTTTTCTGCATGCAATAATTTTTTTTTTCCTTCAATAAAAGTCAAACGAATTACGTCATCTATTGGCGTTATTGAATATTTTACTGGATCTTATTTAAGGATAATAATTTTAAATTTAAGCAAACAATTAACAATGTGATAATAACTACAATTGACGATAATAAAAAGCAAATATTAATAACTTGTTTTTAAAGAAAAACAGAATACTAGCTAAAAACTCCCAAAGTTGTTTCTTGTAAGACTTAGTCAATTCATTCCCCACATTTACATTTTTGTAAGATATTATTTTTATAGGCGAAAATCATGACTAGTCTTTGAAAACAAGTCAAAGAAGATTGATGTGTGCGACAATTAGTACAATATACTGAGGACTGAAAAAAATTGGAGGGTAGCTTCAAGTCGATTAAATTTAATAATTCGATGAAAAACGAGTACACGCCGTGGGAGAAAATTCAAGGTCGCCAAAAGCATTATTACATATTTTCGACGCCAAAGTACTTTCTCAAAATTTGCTCATTAAATTTGAAAATTGCTGTGGACGACATACGTAGTCAAGTCACGTGGACCATTTGAAAGAAATAGGGAATTTAAAATGCGGAGGGACTGTTATGCGTCGAAATGAAGTACAGGCTGGATACAAAATTTAGTTATGTCCGCTGTCCGGTAATATTATATTATCATAACGAACCGAGAAACATGAAAATTTTCATTTTCAGCCAAAATGTTTTGTTGCCTTCTACTATTCGCCGCCGTTTTTTATTTCATAAATCCTAATCGAGTGATACCTAATTTGTTTCTAAAGTTTGAAAAAAGTACGTACTATACATATACATACAGAAGTCTGAACTTTTTCTGATATTTTTATACTTTATAGGACTGTCGTCAATTTGAGGAAGAAAAGAAAATGAGAAATGTTTTATTTTGTAAATTTATTGGTGAAACTGAAAATTTTTTCGAGATAGCTGTCAGATATCTATGAGAAAATAGTCATGATTTTTCATTCGTGGCCCAAACTGAGATAATTATATAGACATTTTCACTCTTGAAAAAACACTGGAAAACTTTTTGAAAAAACAAAAAATAGTTCAACAGGAAATTGGGGCGGGGGTAAATTTATAAATTTTTAATCGATAGGGAGAATCGAAAAAGCTAATCAAACCGCAAATCGCATTAATGAGTTAACTCTGATCCCAGCCCAGGTTACGTATTTTTAAAATTTTCTGATTTCCTTTAATTAAGTTTTTTTAATTGAATATCGCAGGAGAATGTTAATCCATTAAAGGTGTAACAGCGATTAACTGAGACTTGTGTTTTTTTTTCCTCTTTTCATGGGATTATTATTTCGTTACTTTTCTGAAAAATTTTCTCTAGTGTCTTTAAATATGGCCAATTTAGATCGGGTCTCATTTGTATTTTTCTATAGATACCCTGTATCTGTCGCAAGTCTCCTATATACTGCGATAATTGACTGAAAATTTTTGTAGCCATCAGTTGAAATTTGGCCTCCATTCAATAACTAATTTGCAAAAATTGACATTTTCTCTCCATACTAATAGCCTAATATTCATTCACAGCCAATGCCAAAAATAGTCAATATCTACTTGCAAAATCTTCATACCCATTTGTCATACCCTTGAACATTCAGCAAAGACAAAATTCGTCGCAAAAAGCTTTAAAATTAAATCCTTTTTTACAGCCAAACATAACAATTCAGTCATCTATGGACTCCGGCTGAATTCTTTTTTAAGAAAATTATTTTGTTTTCCTGGTATAGGGAGATAAGAAAAACATTGCTGTATGACATTTGAATTGGTCATATATATATGTGTGTGCACGTCACGTAAATCACGTTCATTCAGTACAAAATTTCATCTTTTGGCGACTGAAGTAAACAAAGCTAAATAGTGTCGATGACGTCATAATTCCACGAGGAGAGAGACTATAAGGATATGTATTTACGTAAGAAGTGCCAACGCATCGCATATCCACATGATCTACCCATGAGCAATTAGATGGAGGTTAAATAGAAAAACTTTATAGTCGCGATTGACAATCTTTTGGCTGACCAGAAAATAGACTAAATCGTGGGTAGAATGCAAAACGAACATCGACGTGTTACATTTTTCTTAATTATGGTCGAAATATGGGAGATTTGTAAAATTTCTACGCGAATAAAAATGACGGCGGGAAAACTTTTTGTTAAGTAAATGCGAAAATAAACGATTAAAATTAGCGACATTAATGTAAATTATTTTTCATGGGTCTTCTTGTCAAAAAAAGAGCAGATAAAAATGTAAAGGTGTGAAGGATCGTGTGGAGTATATACACTGTGCGTATCAGACAATATGTCATTTTTGACGAAGAATTTCCTTTTTGCTAAAGCAGCTTTGAGCTATATATATATTCGTTATTTGCACCCGAGGACAAAACATGCAATTAATTTGGAATTAATTTGCACATTAATTAAATGGCTTTTTAATTAATACCTTTTTTTTTTTTTTTTTTTAATAAGACAGTAAATTCACTCGGACAGAAGATAAAAATAGAAGACTGTAGTGAAACGTGTGGTTTGCGTGTGTACACAAATATTTATGTATAAAATAATCAAGATTATTGGTTACCTTCAGAAAAATCCTAAAAATGGTGTGCGGGTGAGTCAGTACCGAATTTTTTTATAATGCACAAAATTGTGACGTGTTCACAAAAAAAAGAGCGTATCGGGTTAAATTCGTTCAAGAAAAGCTATAAATATAAAAAAGCCTCAGAGGTCTAAGAATCACAAGCCTTCGATATTCGATATTTTTAAATTTTATGAGCTACCGTCTTCTCGATAGTTGTAATTTGAGTATTATATATTCGGTGAAATAGGGTGGGATGATTATCTAAATTGAAATGTACTACCTACTTACCTGTTTTTTGTACCCACAATTTTTTTTTTTCAATTGGTATTTTTATTTTTTTAAATTTCCTCAAACTTTTTTTCAGGGCGCCAATAATTTTTAGGAACGAGAAACTAATTTTCCGATGGATATTAGTATCACAAAAGAAAACAGTGGATGTGAACCAATGTGAACTATTCTGAAAGCCAATCGAAAATTTATACTAATTATGGGGAAGTCCAAACCGAGTTTGAGTTAACGCAAGAAAAAATAACCCTATGGAATATTCCGTAGAAAAGTCGATAGTCAAAAGACTGGCATATTTAGCATGCAGACTAGTCGTCTTCTTAAACGTCTCCAATCGATTGGCAAAGGGACGAAAATCAAAATAGACTTGGTGAATCACGAGTATAATATAAATCCGTCAGAGAACAAAAAGTGAATAACTTACAGATTATAGCCTTGAATAATTCGTGGGTGCTGTTTTTTTCGAGTATTCTTGAACGAGAGAAAAAGTTCAAGAATTAAAAACCGTCCTACTATTAGAGAAAGATGGAACACTTTTTTTTTCATGTTGAAGAAAAACTCATATTCATCGGCTCGTAAAGGCATTATATTTTGTGCTTTTTTCGAGAGCAAAAAAAAAAACTGCTAATCTAAAGAAAACGGCACTGAAATGCAAAAAACCGAAATACCGAGGCCCCTAATTGGCGGTAACTATTAATTGAAAAAAAATAATCAAAATCACGTCGGGAATTTATATATTAAAGCAATCTGATAACAAAGGAGGAAAGAAGAAAAGGTCTTAAGTGCTGGTAAATATAGAATCGGCTTGGTTACAAAAATTTCATTAAGTAGGTAATTCAACGCTATCGACATTAATCATCAGCATTAATGATTATTTACTAATATTAGGTATACGAGTATGTATTTCCACTTGAGCCATGTATACGCAGAAATTAATTATGTCTTCACGTTGATAAGCTTTATGGGTAAATTGCTGATGATAATTAATTGAGTTATACAATTTTTTATTTTAGTTTCGGGACAAAGATGAAAACTAAAGTAAATGGCAGGAAAATTCCGTTTACAAAGCAAAAAAAAAGTGGAGCACCTATACTTACGTGTATATCGCGAAAAAATTGAAAGTAAAAATAACATTTTATAATATTAATGTATCCAATAAGTATGTTTCGGTGCTTTATGACCTACAGTAATACGATTGCCAGATTTTTGAATATTTATAAATCACTATATTATTCAATTTTGAACGATGATAAGATAAAATCTGACTGAGAAAACACGACTTTAGGAGAAATGATTTTGAAAAAATATTCCACGAGTGAAAATATTGAGAGAATAGTGAAGATTATAATTTTAATAATAATGTAAAGGATAATGTTTTGAAACAACGATCTACTTTCTCACTAGCGAATTCATTATAATAGTCTCCCTCCATCGGTTCAAAAAATTTTCTATTATAGGTACAGTTTTAAAAATTTTAATTTTAGTTCCTGTAGAACAGTTAATGAGTAAAGGAGGGCAAAAATCCGCACTGCTATTAGCTCCTCTATGTGAAGTACGAGTTTTGAAAAATTTCTTTAAATACTATAATATATACTTAATAGAAAGTTGACTACTACTACTACTTATTAGCGCTGTGTGCAAAATTTTATGTCATTAGCATCATTATCGGTGATGTCAGATTAAAAAGTAGAAAAACTGTATACCTGTTAATTAAAATATTTGTACTTGATAGAAGTAGCATTTTGCCAAATCAAACGTCATATTTCAATACATTTTAAATAATAAATGAAACTGGTGAAAACATCAGAGATGGGCATAGATCCGCAACCTAATTTGGGGCAAAACTCCTTATTGAAAACCGGCATAAAACCAGTTTCCTTTTCATTTTTGGATTATAGCTTTGAAATTTCACGGCAATGTAATTAGAAATAGAGATAGGCTTGTTCTTTTGGAGTTTTGCCATAAGTCAAGGTCTATTCTACTATTTTAAGAATTAATATGTATTCAGTCTTCAAAAACTTATTGGAAAACTTTTGGCCATCTTTTGATAGCCTTTGCCTATGAGGGTTTTTACCCCACCCAAAGCGTGTTTTTGCCTTTTTTACAATTTGACTCATAATCTACATACAATTTCTTGGCCTAAAATTCATCAAAATTATTGTTGACTGTTTTATTAATGGTTTGTTGAAGAAAAAAAAATTACTCGGCAAAATTCGTAAAAGAATTATGGTTCTACAAAAATTACGTGCGGGTTTTTACCCGCTCTTACTCTAATTATCACACATTTTTGAAATACAAGCATCGTCACCTCCATTATCAAAACACTGTAAATACACTGAACGAGGTAATATTCGTGTATCTAAATTCTAAGCAAATGAATTTCTCAGAAAAATTCATTTCTTTTCAGCTTGTATGATGCGCTACGTAGCCTCCTTCATTTTGTAACAAAACATTTTCAAATATTTAGTGTTAGTATTTTCTCAATGGAAAAGTGAGTAAAAAAAGATGAAAATTCTGTAAGTCCGAAGAATAGGTAATAGTCGAATTTGTAAAATATGGGAATCGACTAACTCTCTATCCTCTTAACAGTTTCTGTTTCCACTAAAAATTTTGCTCTATTAAAAAGAAAATGTATCTGATTCTTCTGAATTAGGTAGGTAGATTCTCTCATAATTTATCGAATGCCGAACTAGGGTACACTCAGACCAAATTGAACGCTCAAAACGACTTAAGGGTGAACCCAAGTCGAACCTAGGTCTATTTTTATGGCTAGTCGAAAGGGTTCCATTCGGATTGGGGTTTATCAGTCCTGAATATTCCCTTTAAAGTGTCAGACATTTTAGCTCAACTGAGATTATTTAAAAATTCAAATCTGAATACCTCAATACCCCAAGTTCTGCATTAAAATAAAACGTTATGTAATTGCTGTATATTATATACCTAGTGGAGCATCTCCATGAAGGCAATCCTAAGGGTTGAAAGCAGGTCCAAAGGGTACTTTTGTGATCGCCAGAATGGAATGTCCACCAGGCTTGCACAATATTTTTCATAAATGAGAATGTTTGAAGCTTTGAAGTTGCTAATAAACATATCCCTATAGTTGTGTATAAGTCTTAATTTTAAGTAGAACAAAGAAAGTACAATCTCCTGGTAACATTGCCTCATATTTACCCTACAATACACCGAATAGCACATTTTAGTTCATTAAATAAAACAAAATACATATGATATGAATATCATGAAGTCAACAATATACTAGCTTAATTGCAGACGTTGTCTGAACTTATTCAGCTGATTGCTTCGTTACACTAACATAAAGTTCAGAATTCTCTCTTCCCTCCTCTGCTACGACTATTGAACCTCTGTAGAAACCCCTCGACGCCAATATTCCGCTTTATTGTGGTAACGATTTTTTTTTTCCTTCATGTTTCAGATTCAGTACAAGATATTGGACCCGGCTCGACACAACAGGTAATAAATTTTTGCCAACGAGAATTCGTTCATTGACCTTCCTCGAATAATGGAACCCGCCAATCGATAAATTTTCCACCAAACAATCGAAGTTTTAGAAAAAATATAAAGAATATTGGAAAAAAGTATACAATCAAACAACTCGAGGTAGATTCGATAAGTAAAATCGATAGTTTCCCTCGTTTCAGCTGACTTCATTTTCGGTCATTATTCTACGAATAATACTACGAAGTGTTTAAAAAGTGTCAAGATAAAAAAATTTCGAATAGCCATGTTGGGTTGGGGGTAAGGAATAAATTTTCGTCGAATTGTAAGCGGCAGTAAAATTTCTACCCACTTTTTGCCACACTGACATCTGAATAATAATTTCCGGTTCACAATGAGAAACACTTATTCATATATGGATAACCTACTAACTAAGAGTAAAACACTTATAACCTACCTACTAACAATATATTCGGCACTATTAAACGATTGAAAGTTTTTTTTTTTCGTTTCTTGCCATTGTTGCAAAGCAGAACTGAGCTAGAAGAATTTTAGTTATTTCCGTTTAGGTAACTTAAAATTTGCTGAACTTCTGCAACGGTTCATTTTCTTTCCATAGAACAATACTCGGTCTGTTGTCTGTACTCTAAATATTGTACTAATAGGAAAATAAATCGAATCCTTTGGTACAAAATTTGGAGAGTGAAAATTGTTCATTTCATTCTTTTATACTAAGGCAACTTGAAAAGAATTTAAAATTGAGATTCAGATTATGTGTACATCAGGGTTTAACACTAGAAAAACCAGGTTTTACTCGATTACTCAAAGGACCAGGTGGCGTCATATACGACGTCACAAGAATAACCTCAAAGGACCAGGTGGCATCGTATGACACAAGTCATGGGTTCTCAAAATATTGGTCCTTTGAAAAATCCATCTCAAAATTTTGAATGGCGTCGTATATGACGCCACCCGGTACTTCTAGTGTTAACGTGGGACTACTCTCTAGTTTCACTTCTAGGCTCGCCATATTCTGAAGTATATTTTATGAAAATTAGCACATTGTATGGTAAAATATCAAAATTCTTTGCATAAGTAATGAAAGATTTCAGAAAAAATAGGTATTCTTATTGTTAACAATATGGAAATATTGCATCATCCGTAGAAAATGGAATACTTTTGGAAGCCCTTCACCAAAGATAAAAATAGAATAAACTTTCACGGTACGATGGCATACCAATTTTTTTTTTCTTTCTAAGACTGAACCAGGTTAATGACTACGGAAAATTTGTGACTCACGTTAGACAGATGCGCGCTCAAGGAAGTGCGAAATGTTGGCTAACATTTCTTGGATCTTTAACCGTAAGATAGGTCATTCTACTCTCACTTTGTACAGTTTTAGACTTCAGTTTTTGCAAATTTCTTTATTTGAAATTGACGATGTCGAAAATTGATATGTCAAAACTAGATTTCAAAACCAAATTTATTAATACAGATGCCCATAGGAAATAAAATAAAAGTACAACAATATCTAATTTTGATATACTTATTCAATAGTTTTCTTTAAAAATATGAATTTTCACGATGATTTTTGGGGTGGAGAAAATTAAAAGGTTTCCGAATTAATTATTTTTCTTTTTGAAAATGTAAAAAATTGAAAATAATGAAGAATGAAATTAAAATCTAAAAATTTATTTGAAAAATATTTTTAAACTATAGGTCGGATGAATTTCGCACTTTCAGACCACCAGGTTAAAGGTTCACAAATAAGATAAAATACAGAGTAATTGCCCTAAAATCTTTTGATAAAATAAATCTTCGAGTAGAAATAATTAGTAATAACTTCAACCTTAATCTTCAAAATGTTCGCAAACAAAATAAGTAGTCGATCAAATTCAGTTAAAATAATGCAGATTCAGGCATATCAAGGTCAGACAAAGGACTTTCAAAATTGTTTTCCTTCAATTCAACTTTAAATCGCACCCTTAAAATCCGCGAAAATAACAATTTATCTTAAAACACCATGTTTTTGCCAATTTTCTTCTTCTTGGCATCCTTTTTCTTTAATGGTTGTACATCCACCCCATGGAGATATACAATATTTTATTATTTATTGGTGTCTCAAGGACACGGAAATATGAATGCCGTATAAATAATAAAGATTTCAGCAAAATATGCAGATGAATATTTTTTGAAAAAGCTTTCCGTAGGGTAATAATGTACTTATAAATTTTGAAAATGTGGTTCTTTGCAGTAAAATTGAGTTTATAGTTTATACTTGAGGGTAGTAGAAATAAATATTATATTCTTGTAAGTACTATCCAAGATGATTTAAGTACAATGATGAAATCTGCAGCTATGTACTGTTAAAAAAAATGTTGAATTTAAATAATCTATAGTTGTTCACGATTTTGAAAAATTTGTAATATAGATATCCTTATTCCAACAAATTAGTTAAAATTCTATTTTTTTGAAAGGGAAAAAGTGGTTGAAAAATGTTTAACCGAGAGAAAAAAATTTGGTATCTTGGTACAATTTTCAAAACATTTAATTTACACATAATTGTTAAAAATTTGTGATCCTGCTAAACACCCAGCCATATTCAGTTTATTAATTTGTCTCGTGTCGGCTTATTCAATGTTAGGAAATGTTCTCAAACACTAAACTCAGACTACTTTAAAGATGTACGAAGGAATATTCATGGCTTGAACATGGACATGGTAGGATTATAATTTTATTCTCACGATCTCTCACGATCCAAATGATTACCACATGAAAAAATGGAGAAATTTATATTTTCCTGACTACTTTCTTCAACTGATACAATTTTTTTTTTTTTACTTTTTTTTTTTTTCTGAGAATAGAAGAGAGTAAGGCTTTCTAAAAAAGTGTTTAGGTTTGATGAAATAAGACGAGTTGTTAATGAATTTTTTTTTATTATACTTTTGATAAGTCCATATGAATCACTTTATTTTTATTCATGAAAAACCGCACCCAAATAATTTTTCCGCGTAAGTTTTTGTCAGATGGCCAAATCAGAAATGTTATACAATAACTGAATTTACGAAACTGCAATGGCCATACATAATATGTTCTTAATTGTTAGGATTTTTTGAATGAGAAAAAAATACAAATACCAACGTCTGAAAAGAAAGTTGAAACTCTGATGGGTATTTCGTTTTTTCCCCTTGATAATCAAGTGGATTTATAATTTGATTCTTATTACTGTTTTTAAATGTTTATGGATCATACAATGTCAGTGTAAATGAATGAATGAAAATTGTGTGAAAAGCAAAAAGTTGATATCAATTATTTTCTTTTTTTTTCTCTATAAAAAGAACCGTAGTATCTATTTCCAGTATTTTTAGTAAACGGAAAAATTTGAGATATTTTCCAAAACCTAACCTGAGGAGAAGCTTTAAGTGGCATATTATTAAACTTTTAAACATATTGCTGAAAATAGGATAATCATTGTTGGTATTTACATGGGCGTGGCCAACATGGAGGCTCGTTCTTTTTAGAAGTTAAGAATAAGATAAATGTTCGTGAATCAATCGCCCACGTGAAATATCGCTTATTCGTTCCCAAGAAATTACTGTTTGTTGAAAAAACTTTTTCTTTCAAACCAAAAAATAAATTTGTAATAAGTAAAATTTGTAATGGGGCGAGATGGGATAAGCTGTAAGCTTAAAACAAAATAAGGAAAATAAGAAATTGTGCTAAGAAAATAAAAGTGAAAAAAAAAAAAGTTTTATTTTACGGTGACAGGGGGGAGGATACCTCTTTTTTCATAGACTCATTTGGACTTTTCTCCATAATATTTTTCTCTTACTGAATCATAATTAATTTCAGATTCTCCTTTTAATGTATACAGCTCATTACTTTGGTTTCAAAAATTCAAAATTCTGGTTTAAATTTCTCTCACTTTATATGGAAAAAAATTAAGTAGGTACTTTTTTTCAGAATTCAAATTAAATTTTTTTATTCAAAAATGTTTCTAATTTCGTTCGTCAAATTTATTCAAGCTATTCAGAATGCAAGATTTGTTACTGATAGAAAGAATGAATATTTAATTTGAAAAATTATTGGTAAGGTGTGATAAGTTGAGTCGCAGGTTGGTCGATGTAGTTGGAAAGATGAAATCGTTGGCTACTGCCACTTAATAAATTTCATCATTTTTTAACAAATGAAGTTATTCCATCTCAGACTGAAGCAAAATGATGAAAATTCAGACTGAAAATGTAAAAGTAACTGTAACGAGTCTTCTTTGGAAGAAAATTAAGTCTGATACTGTCTATTAGCTATAATATTACCAATTGATTAAAATTGAATTTAAAAATTTTCACGGATCCATCTTGCAATATTCTAAAAGAATTTAGTATCTCGATGAAGCATGTAATCTAATAATTTCATCAGACATTTATTTCATACAGCCAAACCGTGAATTTCGCTCAAAATATTCAGTATGTTAGTCCGCAATTCTTATTTTTTTTTTTTTACTGCCCATCAGTCACTTAATATAAGATGTACCTAATTACAGTTTTATAAATCCTGTAAAGGGACTGTACAAATTCCGGAAACATTCCTGTTTTTTTTTTCAAATTTAAAAATTATAAACATTGCATCAGGCCAGATTAATATGAAAAATATAAGGATTTAAAACTTGCCATTAATACAATCAAGATAGAAAATAATTTGTCCCCCCCCCCAAAAAAAAAAAATCAAATAGTTTGAAAGTTTGGAAAGAAATTGCATCAGTAATTATTATAATTTTCAAATAATTAAACAATTTTTTTTTTTCTTTTTAGCAAAATCTTACCTTCTTCGTAAATGCACAGCCAAGCAACATCGATGCAAAAATAATTTGTAACACGTCACTTTTCCATGGTACGAATGCCGACGCTTTGTTTGCGTTTCCGGAATATTTTTCATCGTACAACTAACCATTGAGTTAGAAAAATAATCTGCTTTATCCGTATTTAAAAAAGCAGATTTTTCAATTGAAAATTTTTAACCGAAAAAAAAAAGAAAAAAAAGGAACCTCTACAATGATGAAAACGAAGAAAAAAAAAACACCAGAGCTCGTTGTTTTGACTAAATGGAGCTGAAATGGAAGCACGTTGAAACGCGTTCACCTCAAGTCCTTAATCAATACGAACTGACTGTTCTGTTAAATTCACTAGCACTGAAAAAGTTACGTTAAAAATATGAGCAAAATATCAGCTGAATTTTTTTAACCACTCAAATTTCACGATTTTTCACAGTAGTGGGGATGCGAAAAAAAACACAATGATAAAAACAAAAAAATATTAATTTTAAAGGGAAAAAACCTCACGTCAATTTTTTCAAACGCAGATACAATATTTTTCTAATCCACTAGTGCAGGGTGTGCAACTTCATAATGCAATGTGGTGAGAAAAGTAACCAGATTAACTAGTAGCTAGAACCGTATGTTGCTATCTGTGTGCTCGAAGAGGGGGTAAGTGAAAGGGAGAAAATAGTCGTGTTTGTGTGCTTTTTTTTTTTTACAATACTAAATTACAGTTGTTTTGACCATAATCGTTATCGAGTAAATCGACCTAGGGCGTTAATGCATGTTTCATAGAGTTCCTCAGTTGATGTTGCATCAAGGTTGTACCATGACTGTCTTTGAAAAGATGAAAAGATGCCCTTAAAAAAATCCACTTTTATAAGTTGTAATTATTGTTCTCAAGCAGAATATCCTTAGGAGATATTGAAAAAAAAAAAAATCTCAGATTAGAATAATATCAAATAACAATATTTTTTATTACGATTTTTTTTTTCTCTAAAAATATCCTCCAGATGATATTATCCTATTTATGGAGGCGTGCTAAAAATATTCTGATCCCTGGAAGATCTTCGTTAAAATATATTTTTTTCACTCCTTGTATAAGTTAAATTAAATGAAAATATTTGCTTCAACTTTGAAAGCAACGGATGCTGGCTGACCATAAATTTACTACGTGGCTATTTTCTTCTTATGTATAGTTTATTATCATATTATGATATTATGGTAGATATTTTATTTATAGAGTTTTGCAATACTTCGTAGCTGCGAAAATTCTACGACAGACATAGATGGATATTTTGAGGTGATAGGATATCCCTAGTCCTAAACTAAAAATTATTTATCATTGCCAATGTAAAAATCAGATTACCTAGCTTACCAGGGTCAAAATAGTAACAGAAATTTTTCAAAATTTCGATTCGTACTAATACTTCAAATTTTGTTTTTTTTTCTTTCGTTTTCTTCTTATAAATAACTTAGATTTTCGTCCTCGCCCTTGACTATAGCTCGCCAGCAGATGGTCGAACTAAAACTTTCAGATTTTCTATTTATTTATTTGTTTGTTTAACTAGAACATATCGTTATTTAAATCCATCCTGAAATGTCACATTCAGAGTAAGTGGAGACGAGGCAACGAAAGAGTTTTTTTTTTTTTTTTTTTTTTTTTTAAAGGCATGTCAAAAAGCAAAAAAATTTATATTAAAAATTGTAAAATATGCTGTTACTCTGCACATCTTAAAGATACGAAACAAAGAACAATCATGGGTCTGTTACACAAGGACGTAGCCAGCTTTTTTTGGGGGTGGGCTACATGTACAGCTTTCAGCAGTTATCGACTCTGCATAAAATGGTGCGGTCATACTATCGTCTTTAACCAAGCCAAGTACCTGTGAATTTATTAATTTGCTTAGCAATTCAATAAATTTATGTAAATTTACGTGTATTATTCGGGTACTTGGCTTGGGTTAAGACGAGCGGGTAGCTTCACCCTACACCTACCACAAAATTTCTTGCTAACTTTGCTCTTAAAATTGACCCTAAAAATGTTTGGCTCACCAAGTTCGTTCTCATGGGATAAGATGTTATTTTTTCTCTAAATTTTTCTAGATGGACTAGAAAATTTCTTCCATGGACCATGGCCACGCCTCTGCACACCTTTAGTTGCGTCCCTACTGTAACCCATTTTCAGCTTACCGAAAAATAGGTACCTAAATAAAATTTAAAATTTCGAATGCTTATATGAATTGAGATGTTTTTTTTTTCATTTTTAATAATTTGTTGAAAAAATATTATCTAGTAAATGATTTTAGAGACGTGATAGCCGATGAGGTTAAATGTTTCAAATAAAAAATTAATTTTTCTAAGAACCATTTTTATGTTAGAAAAATTTTGAAAAGGATATTTTCAAATCCCTTTTTTATACAAGGAACCTATAGTTCGATAGCGTTTATTTTTTTTATTTTAATAGAATTATTCGAGATTAGAGCTTGACATAAAAATTATTACTGAGAATAAATCTAGTACCCAACTTGTATTTTAACTTTTATCAGAAACAGATAATTCTGATATTTTACTGAAGCTGATGCCGGTTCTTATTATTGGCACACATTGCGATATTGATGACAAGCAGGTCGTTATTTGCTCGTTTCTACTATTGGATTGGGGAGACATTCAGACAATAATTTCATCATTGTGCATTTAGCACAAAACAATGTTAGCCAAACCTTATTTATTTTCAAAATTTTTGATATTTCCGTCGTATATGAATTTAAAAGAAAACTAAAAGTACGTGCACGAAAAATAAAATGGATATTATGGAGAGGGAAAATCGAGGGAAAATTACATTTCTTGTTCGAGATGTTGCAATGTTCTCAATGTCTCGCTGTGAACCACGTGTATGTTTTTTTTTGTGTGTGAAGACAATTTTTGCAAACATACGAAATAATTGATTACGTTGTAGTTTTTATTCATGATGGTATTTTCTTTGTACAAACTGGACGTCGTTTTGTGAAGTTACAAAATTACGTTGAGGTCGGCAGTAATCGGCTCGATTTTCAGTCGAATTAGGAAAAAATTGAATGCTATGAATACATTTTTTTTAAATTTACACTCGGACATGGCATTTTGTAACAATTTTAATCCATATTATTCGCTAATATGAGAGCCAATTTTAAATTTTATTTAGAAATAGCGATGTAACCAAGGGTCGTGGCTCGTAACCAAAGTGTTTTATAGGATTCTAAATGAGGAGATGGCATTTAAATTTTCCTCTAACTTTTAAAAATCTCTTTTAGACGTCACTTCTCAAATGAAGCAGACTGTTGTTAGTGTAACAAATAGTTAACATTGATAAAAATGACCATAGTGTGTTAGTTCTTTAATGAATAATCATCTTTATATAATTTTAGATGTAACCTCAATAATGAACACTTTCATTTCTCATTTCCAAGTTGATACGACTTTGGATGTTCTTTCCCAGGTTCCTTAGATACGTTTGGTGAAAAGAAAAAGTCTTGATTTTTGATTTAAAAATGGGAAAATTATTTCAGTTTTTCGTTTGAGAATAGCCGTGAAAAACTTTGAAGAAAAATTGCGTCGTTCGATGGAGAAAAAATTTAAAATAAAATTTTAACCTACGTAGTATATTTTTATGATCTGCTGACGGTGAATGTAAATTGGCTTAAAACTATTCTAGTAATTTTTTTTTTCTGTACTAAATGATTGTCGAAGAACAAGTTTATCAAGTCATTAAAAAAATTTTCTTCTGAATAATTTCTGTAGCGGGTCTACCTATATTCATTTTTTGGGGAAAACGAGTAGAAAAAAGACGAACGATTATTATGAAGAGAAAGTTTTCATTTCATTGTGGGTGTGAAACTGCTGATAGAGAAATTAGTAATAAAGTTGGATTTTTTTCACAGCCGAGGGGATTATCCACGCGACCACCTTATCTTTTGATATGAAATCTGAGCCATTTTCAAATCTTTTTATTTTAAAATCAACTTTATCCATTCTCTTACTTTCGAAGATGATCCGGATTTACATTCTATCCAGCTAATTGGAAATTTTCCAAATTTTTTTGTGAATTGAAATTTTTTTTTGAAAATTGATTATTTTCAACAGAATCTGATTTGATACCTTACTTAATTTTTTGAGCATCTGATGTAAGTAAATTGTTTTGATTGCTGATTTATGGAGGATTGATTTTCATATGTTTTTAATAGATTTCATTATTATCGATTTTTTACTGATATATTTTGTTGCCAATTCATTCATTACATTTTTGAATTTTTTGTTTTTTTCCTTGTAGGTACATAACTATACATACTTTTAAACTAATTTTTTGATGTGTTAACATCTTTTGTTGCCAGTTCTCATTGCCTGGGAATAAATTCTTATAAATCATATACAAGGTGCGGCAAAATGACCGGCTACATTTGGTTTTCCAATTATATGCGTAAGAAAACGATAGAGACATGCGGTTGATTTTAAATTAAAATTCATTCTCTAAGGTTACGTATGAAATGAAATTTCACTCGCATATTGATCATTTTGCCTAGCACATTTGCGAAGGCGTAAAACTCAATTTTTTAAGAATTTGCAAAGCAATAATCATATTTTTCCACTAATTTCTCACGTACCTATTCAACGGTAGGAAATTTACCCCCACACGCTAACCATGAAGAATGCTACACGTGCACAATTCCTTCCGTGGTCAATTTTATCCATCAATCACTGTCAGCATTTAGAGGAAGAAATTGCAAAATAATGTAACCATTGCTTAGCAAAGTTAAAAAATTGGATTTTACGCCTTCAGAAATGTGTTAGGCAAAATGGTCAACATGAGAGAATGAAATTGTATTCAGTAGTGCACCAAAGTAGGGATATGGAGCTGGAGCCTTCCCTTTAGGTCTTGAATTTCATCGAAAAAAGGCTGAATAGAAGATTTTCAGTTTTTTAAAGGTTTTTTGGGGAATAAATTTATGCTTTAGCTCTTCCCTTGAAAAATTTCTGGGTGCGTCACTGATTGTATTTCATACGTAACCTTGAGGAATGGATTTTTACTCAGAAGCAACCGCATGTCCTTATCTTTTTTTCTTATGCGTTTAATTCAAAAAACAAAATAATGTAGCCGGTCATTTTGCCGCACCCTGTAGTACTGGATAGCCAGCAAATATAATGTCGAGGCGTCATCATGGCTAGGCTTGTCAGGTGCAGCGTGTAGTTAGGCGAACGCATGCGCAGAAGGTAGACCGTGGTTACGGTTGACAACGGAGTGGATAGGGTCGCCAACCTTACTCGCTTCGGTCAAATTTTAAATCCAGGATTTTGTTCGATTTTGTTCGATTTTATTGTTCTGTGCATACATTCCCCCGACTGCATCTGAGACACCTTAGCGATTATGACAGCGCCAGTCTTCCAAGTTTAAGGACAGGATAGTGCTTTGGGACAAATTGTTTGAGCGAAAATAGGAAATTGTGATATTTATTATGGTATTTTGAGGATCTGGACATCTTGATGAAACCTGCTACTCACAGCCCTAAAAAATAATTATACCATGGCATCTTTAATATTCTACTGTTTGGTCTTTTTGTTTTTGTAATACTTCCTTTTCGAAACGTCTTGTAGATTTTTTTTTGTATTAGCGAGCCAAATGCAAAATAAATTTCACAAAAATCAATTTTTCATTCACCATTTCTACTCTTTCCCCTTGTAAAGTATACAGGAAAAGCCAAGTCTCCATTAGAATTAACGACTGGTCGGCTGCACGCTGTAGGGAGGAATTTTAACCTGCATCGTTTGAAAAATTCCTAGAAAACCGCCAGACTGCTTATCGATTATTTTCGTTCTCAACTTCTTTCTAATAATACAGACTACAGTCATAAAAAAAAAAAATTGAAAAAAGAAGGAAAAAAAATTGTACACGAAAAGAACGCTTAACCTATACTAAACTGGTTATCAGCCGCGCCACAGCCGAGCCTCTCATGAGCAGCCAATCAGAGCGTCTCTTTTGCAGACGCGCACAGTTAGCTAACATTTGTGATACGTATCTGACATTGTAAATATACATTTGATTAGCACTCGCTATTTCTGCATAAATTTATCGAGTGATTCAATTATTTTCTTTCTCCATTTCAGAGCATGGTTCAAGTTCTTTATTATTCGCTAGTCTCGTTCGCTTATAATATAAAACGTGTATGGTTAGAAAGAAAATAATTTTACACATTTTCAAATTTTTGGAGTAAATTAAAAATTTTTTCCTACAAGACTAGTTGCCAATGTTGCCTCCCCTTTCTTCACAAAGATGTGCTCAACAGTCGAATAGATTAACATTAACGCTGAAAAACTGAATTTTTTAATTTTGCCAATGCCAAAATTTACATAAAGTCGATCAGGTCGTTAATAAAATGAGAGGAGACGGACAAATTATTGATACGATTAAAATTTCATTTTTTTGAATCAACCCACAAGCCGAACTTATTGACGGTGTGAGGAGCAATTTTCGCGAAATGTTTTCAATACTTACGTATACTTATATGAAAACTTTTTAATCTTTGCATCATTATATTTGATGGTGGATAAAAAAAAAGATAAATCGGTTACCTAAGAAAGTGTTTTTATTTCATTAGTCGAAAAGTATTAATAAATATACTCGCTATATGTCAGGCTATATGCAGAACTAGACTTATAGCATTAGGTAGAGGGGATCCCCACAAATGACGAAATTTGTTGGAGACCTACGTCTTATTGAGAAAAAAAAAAAGTTTATATTGAGTTGAAATGAAATCTTTTTTTACATTTCATCAGCTTAATTTCTTCTTGTTAAAATACCTGAAGATGAAGCGAAGGGTTTAATGAAAAAAAAAGCCAAGTTATGTGATGACATTAGATACCATATTTTACTCAAGTCCTCTGAGAAAAATTTCAATGGTAATTTTTGGAATTTGGATAAGAAAACTAGGATAATTCAAGATTTGTAGCAGAAATTTACCACAAAAATAGTAGAATAATATGTTGTCTATATGATAGTAAATAAAACTACAAATATTAAAATATTTACAATGAATAGTAATTTTCATAACTGTGATGAGAAGAGAACTATTCTGTTTAATTATAATACTTGTATATAGTGTGGGAATCACACATTATTAATAAAAATAAATTATTCATGTTTTCTTACAATAAAATAAAAATATCTGGCCACTGCAGGTCTACGTCAGTCTACGTAAATTTATATTGTCAAACTAATTTCTTTCTTTCTTTCTTTCTTTCTTATCTTCTGTTCCGTTCATTCTTTCTCTCTATACTTCTCTCGTCATCTGTTTGAGAAGACATAATAAAACATTCTTCATAATTGAATTTTGGGTTTAATTTTGGAATTCGATGAATTTATTAATGCATTTTGTCGTTTTGGAAGACTCAATGAAGCAGTTGGATGCAGATCAAGTTTATTTGTTGAGTTTGCATAATTTGTGTTTTTCATCTGAATTTATCGTGAAATATTTCGTAATTTCTGAAGTTTATGTAATTGCGCAATATTTTCTTTAATTTGACAATGTTAAAGTAATTAAATTTATATCATGGGTTGAAGAGTAAGAAAGGTGAATCTAGGATTGAATTGCACAATGGTATAGATATTTTCTTGGAAGATAGAAATTTAATCATCATATTTCTTATTTTAGGACTTAAGTCCTTCAATATTCCTCTGTATTTCTTGTATTTCAACTCTTTGGCATATTTATTTCTTAGCCTTTTTTGTGATTATAGTGTCAGTTTGCTGATTTCAAACTCACACACTACATATTACTATCCATTTTTTTCAGTGTACAACAAAATATTGCCACCTTAGGATGTTATATTGCCAATTTTTATTCTTGAAATGTAAGAAAGGCCTGGTCTTATCAGATGAGATTGTGGAAGAATTTATGATTATTTTTTTGGTAAGGTGTTAATTTTGAATGAGTTAACCTTCGAGCCTTTTTTTTTTTAAATTCTTCAACAAATTAATGTTTAAGTATATCTAAACAAAATTCAAAAGCAATTTTTGTAGTATCCTTCACAAAATTAAAAAAAAAAATCAATAAAATTAATACAAATGTATATAGGTAATACATATTATTATAACATGAAGAAACGGGAAAAAACACATAAAAGTGTATTAGCTCAGTAGTGGCAACAATTTTAGTTTTCAAGCAAGTTGATAATTTTTATTACGGAAGGGTAGACCTTGGAAAGTATAAATATTCTTTTATCGGTGCTCTGTGAAACATACTTTATCTTTAAAAATATTAATTCTAGAATAATGCAATGTTTCAAATCCCCAATATCTTATCAAAACCAGAAAATTAAATTTTGCGAATAATTGTGGACCAATATAGAAATTTTTTTTAAATTTATGAAGAATGATGCCGACGAGTTTTATAGAAAGATAAAGTAGATAAAGTCGACAATTATAATATTTTAATGTTGCGCCCCTATCTACGTATTAAAGTTTTATGTTTCGAGAACATTTCACCTTTGTTATACAATTATAATCGTATTCATCATTCATCTATATCATCAAAACTGATCTCCACATTCTGTTGAACCTTTCAAAAATTGAATTATAAATTAATTGGCTCAGATATCTTACGCAATTTACAGTAGGATAAAGTAAGTACCTGAGAAGAAATTTCGAGAAAGGATGAAAAGAAATACTACGTAATAAGAATGCTACTTATATAATCTCTTATTTATTGCAATCTTAATTTATCAAATAATTGGTTTGAGAAATTATAGTTTCTAATAAAATTTAAAAAAAGCTTACGTATGCCTCCTTAGTGAATCAGTTCTGCTCTGCTTTATATTTGGAACTTGGAAAATTTTTTAATTTCAGTCATATATTTGGCAAAAAGGAATTTTTCAGCTTTGTTTAGCTCATCTATATAATAAAATCCAATATCCGGATGTCCGTACGACACTCGAAATTTGTAAACGAATTATTTTTACTTTTGCGATTACTTTACTTTTACTAAACGTTGAAAGCTGAAGTTGGTTTCATTAGAAAGATAAAACTATTACAAATCTTTCTCTATACACACTTTTTCGAATTGATGTCTTACTTCCCTGTAAATGATTGAAACATTCCATAAAACCGATGAACTTCATGCTACGTTTCATGTTATTTTTCATCTTGAGATTATTTTTCATTTCACGATTACTCTCCTATTACTGAAGGTAGGAAGCTGAATTTGGTCTCATTAAAAAGAAAAAACTATCAGAAATCTTTTCCTATGTAAACTTTTTCGAATTGATGTCTTACTTCCCTGTAAATGATTGAAACATTCCATAAAAACGATGAACTTCATGCTACGTTTCATGTTATTTTTCATTTCGCGATTACTCTGCTATCACTGAAGGTAGGAAGCTGAATTTGGTCTCATAAGAAAGAAAAAACTATCAGAAATCTTTCTCTATGTATTTTATTCGAATTGATGTTTTACTTTGCAGTAAATAATGAAAACATTCTACAAAACGATGTACTTCATGCTATACCTTTCATGTTATTTTTCATCTCGCCATTATTTTTCATTTCGCGATTACTCTGCTATCACTGAAGGTAGGAAGCTGAATTTGGTCTCATAAGAAAGAGAAAACCATCAAAAATCTTTTTCTATGTATATTTTTTTTAATTGATTTTTTACTTCGCTGTAAATGATTGAAACATTCCATAAAAACGATGAACTTCATGCTACGGTTCAAGTCATTTTTCATCTCGCGATTATTTTTCATTTCGCGATTACTCTGCTATTACTGAAGGTAGGAAGCTGAATTTGGTCTCATTAGAAAGAAAAAACTATCAGAAATCTTTTCCTACGTACACTTTTTAGAATTGATGAATTATTTCCCAGTAAATAATTGAAACATTCTACAAAACGAAGAACTTCATGCTATGTTTCATGTTATTTTTCATCTCGCGATTACTCTGCTATTACTGAAGGTAGGAACCTGTATTTGTCCCATTTGAAAGAGGGAAATCTCAGAAATGTGATGATGTATGAATCTTTTTGATTACAGATTTGATTTCACAGCTAGATGAAAATATTTTTGATAACTGAATTCTATTCTACACTTCTACTCAATCATTTCATAATAACGCAAAATTTGAGTGGACTTTGAGAGGAATGAGCGGAATTTGTGCGGGATTGAGCAAACTTTGAGTGAAATTGAGCAAAATTTGAGTAGAATTGAGTGGAATCAAGCAGCATTTTAGAAAAATTTGAGCGGGATTGTGCAAAATTGAGTGAAATTTGAGCAGGAATAAGCAAAATTTGAGCGATGAGGGGGCGTAGACCCCTCGGGCCACGCTAGTAATAAATTAAAATACATAATAATCAAAGCAACAATATAAAATGGTGGGCTTATTCTTGTCAACATTTCTAAATAACACTACCTAAGTTACAATTTCAGATGAATCGATGCAAAACAGAGCCGCTGAGAAGTATGTGTGCAAATGTATTTTTCATTAAAAGTTATTATTTTAAAAAATGTTCTTTTTTTTTTTTTAATACAGGACTTTGTAGAGCTATAATACTACATGCTCCTAAATAATCTAATATCAGCATAGGACATTTGTTGCGAACAAATATTATGAACATTTTTGAAAAAATGCAATTACGAGTATTTCTGCTCGACTCTGTGTTTTTTATTCGGTGATGAAGCGAGAAAACTTGTATACAGCTGGGTTATTCACATTGACTCGCAGCATTCAAAAGTCCCATTTGCTGCGAGTCAAAGTGAATTTGTGTACATTTCGTACGTGCGAGTGCGAGTATAAATTTAATTCACGACTGCAGCATGCAGGCCCGTAACGCAAAGCCTTTGTTAGGTAAAGCAAGCGAAATTCTTGGTAGGGCAAAAATGTTTTCTCATGTGGGGAGGAGAAGTGGAGTCGTCGTTTCTTGTTTTTCGGTGAAAAATTCTGTGGAGGGCAAAATTTTATAAGTTGGAAAAAATTTTCATTAGGTAATGCAATGTCCTGTTTGCCCGCACGGGCGGTACGAGCCTGGCAGCATGGAAGAAAATGGGGCATTTTATTCTATTTTTAACTTAATGAAATATGATTATCAGAAGACTAAAAGGTAACAGCATTATCGCATCAATTCATTATGCTGCATTGGTGAATTAAGATAACAGAAACACATGCTAAAACACGTACGATTCACTTTGACTCGCAGCAAATGGAACTTTTGAATGCTGCGAGTCAACGTGAATAATCCTGCATAGGAATGGCTAAGAGCTGCAGAAATGTGTGAATTTATTTTGGGTCCTTGTGGCGCCTGTTGGGTGAGAGAATTATCAATTAAAAATATAGAAAAAAATATTCTAAAACATGCTCCTACTGACAGAGATTTTTGCCCTTGATTTTAACCCAAATTTTGCGATTTTTGGATACAGATTGTTGATGACGTTTGACCTGCTTCTGCTATATAGACTTGAAATTCTAAATTTTATCCTCCAGTCATACTTGAAAACTGCTGCACGAGACCGGTGTATGTTACAAAAAATTGATCCGATGCATTGGCAACGCTAAGATCAATTGAAATATCAAAAATTTTTAATATACGCCGATCTCTTGTAGAACTCTTCATCGATTATTTTTTCTAAAAAATGGACAATTTTGGAATTTGGGTTACGCATTCTAATTTTTACGGCGCTGACAGGTCGTCCCTTGTTTACAATATACCAAAAAACCACGTAATTTGGCAGAAAATTCGACCGATAAAGCTCAGGCTTTTTAAATAAAATATTTTTGTGTAATTGTCTGAAAAATGCTAAAAACTGATGAAATAACTAGTTCCTGTAAAATATTCTTGAGGCAAAAATGTCAAAATTGAATGTTTTTGCTTGAATATGCTGACGTGCCTAGGTGTATGAGATTTTCATCCCTTTGTAAAAATATCGTGTAACTCTCTAAGAAAATTACCCATAGTAGTTAGTATAGTAAAAATATTTAAAGAAGCATAGCTCATTTATAATATTTTCAATAATATCATTAAAAAAAAAAAAATAAATAAATAAGGGAAATTAATAGCAATGGTTCCTCTTAAGAAAAGATCCATACCTTTGATTTACAAACATTTCCAGAAGAATTTGCCTCTGCATCTCTCGGGCTGTAATTCTGTCGGGCATTTTGATGTAAAAATTACACTCTGAAACTAACTAAAACTAACTAACCGATTTTATGTACGAGTAGTTTACACTAATGGTAATTTATTATGTTCTGGTAGAAACCTGATTATGGGCTTTATATTTATATTAATATTTTATAGACAATGAAAGGGAGGAGAAGGTATGGGGTTTCAAAAAAAAAAAAAAAAAACTATATCCAATCAATGGTTCAAAAAAGTTTGAGGTGGAATTTGGAACTTCTTTATGAGCTACAATGGCTATCGAGATCCGAATTATTTACAAAAATATTATCTTATAACATCAATAAAAACGGTAAACTTTTCCACTGTGGGAGGGGCTTGAGTCGCTCAACTTTTCAACTGCTTCGCCAGTAAACATTTTAGTTTTGAGGATTTTAACACCCACGCTTCTTACTAGGGAAGCACCAGAAAGATTCGACGTCAAATCGCAATGAAATCTCCCTCATAATAATTATGTCTTCGCCCAAATACCTTGATGCTATAATTATTTCATTCATCTGAAATACGAGTGAGCCTGTTCAAAATTTTCAGGTCAACAATAATATTGCAATAATTTTACTTAATGCAACCAATATAAAACAAATTATAATTATAATAAAAATAAACAATAGTTGCTTCCACAGCTAAAAAAGAAGTAGCTTCGAGGTAATGTTATGTTATTGGAGTATACACTGAAGGTAATCATGTTTATGATGAATAACCTATCAAATCTGTTTTTGTATTGGTATCAATTTTCTGGACAGACCAAGCCGGACGAAGTGTCTTATTCGATTATGAGGCCTACAGTAGGCTGGGCCAATATATCCTTCATATACAAAGAGTGATGAAGGGGAAAAGAGAGGCGACAAAAGATGAAAGATGAGGTGGAAATGAAAAGCAGATGAGAAAAAAAAATTATGAAAAATTGCAAGTAGTTCTATTTATTGGTTCTATACTAATCATTATTATTAGCAAAATTTTAAATTTTATTGAACTACCTATTTCAAAAAGTTGAAAAATATTCTCAGCATGAAGCTAGAAAAATGTACGCTCCAGGGGTCTGTACGGACTGGAACATTTATTGTGGCACACTTTTTATTTCCTTTTATTAAACCGATGTCGAATGGTTTGAGGATGTTGGTTTTATAAATAAAATAGCTGTAGACTTAACAAAGAGTCATGAAGGCGAAGATGAATTCTCTTTTACATCAATTGTATGAGTATATGAGAATAGTATAAAAAAGGTTCATAAACTTTTCTTGAGAAAAAACATTTTCAAATCAAACTTGAATCGCACAATTTTTCATGTTTTATATAAAATTTTGAATCCAATTTGTAGGTCATTTTGTAACCCAATTTGTAGCTCAATTTGTGGCTTATTTTGTAGCTCAGTTTGTTGCTCATTGTAGCTCAATTTGTAGATTATTTAATTGTAGCTCATTTTATAGCTCAATTTGCAGCTCAAGTTGGGAGTAAAAAAAGCTTCGTCCGGACAGACGTCATCGTAATAATTTATGATAACATTGGACACACTAGGACACGCACAAAATCGACTAAAAGTCTCATTAAGCTTATGTATGATGACGTCATCAAACTTATATCGCTCATTTAATGCAAGAGTGACACATTGTCCATAAGATTTACATAGCAGATGTGTCACTCTTGCATTAAATGAGTGATATATGACGACGTCATCATACGATAACATTGGACACTCACGGACACCCAAAATTTCGACTAAACCTCTAGTAAAGAGAATTCGTTATGATAACGTCATATCATACCCCCAATGTTATGTCTGGGTATGATGACTTCATCATGATTGAATATGATGACGTCATCACACGTAGGTATAACACTTGAGACGCCCATAATGACGTCATTATACCTATAGGTATAACATTGAGGAATCACGGACGGACAAAATCTATAGTCCGTTCACGATAAGAATAGACATGATTTCCAAGGCGCTAAAAAGTGCCTCCATGGTAACGAAGCTCATATTCTTATCACTATCTAATTTGATTGGTTCTGCGTATTCGAATTTCATAACGCAAAACAAGCGCAAAACGTTTTCAGTGTGACTATTCTCCCCTTACCTTTCCCCTTGATATACCGAATCGTCCATACTTAAAATTGTTGCGGGTTGCCTATGTCTATTCTTATCGTGAACGGACTATAGTATAAAGAATTCATCTTTGATAGAGTGTTCATAAATGACGTCAAATTATTGTATACTTTTTTTTTGGGGGGGGCGGTGGTATTTATCTTCAAAATGCTTGGTACATAACTCGACACATAATGAATTCGGTGATAGGTGATTGATGAATGATAACTGTCCACCAGTGAGATGTAATAACATAAAGGAAGGCTCGATTTGGCTATCTCACCCCAGGATGCTCATTAATTAGATTGGCTGAGTGCCCGACGGTATGTCTCTGACTTTACCCCAGTGGTGACAGTAAAAATGCGTTCCACCTTACAAAATTCTGGTACAATTTTTCAAATTAATCAAAATATCTGAAGTAGATACAGTAGATATTTCAAGAGCCCATCCTGGATGTGAGAAGGGCATTCATAAAAAAAAAAAATAGCAAACGCCCAGATTCGAAAGTTTTTATATATTTTTATTGGGCCTAATTATTTAAGTTAGTAATTATTTGGGTCATTCTAATTATCATTGTTTATAAACTGATAAAATATTAAATAAATAGATTAAAATTTTTCCGTCTGGTTTTAGACTAGACAAACAAAAATTTATTATTAATCACCTTTGATAAGAAATTTGATTAATGGTTGAATGGCTGACTTATCCGATATCCTAATCATTTCACCTTCTATCTAATTCGATTGCGTTAAAACATTTTGTGGAAAAGTTCATAGTGCTTGATTAATTTGAGGAAAAGTACTATATCTTTTCGTTTACTAAAATCAAAGGCGCAGTTATGCGCATTAACTTGACTTTCAAGTAGCTTCATTTTTTCTTCCAATTTATAATTAAGAGGGACTATTGATAAACTTGGAGTTATAATATATTCGTATAATTAGTGGAGCCGCCAAAGAGTGAATATCATTTAATTAATGGTCTTTGAACAGATATTCTCTTCACGTTTTAAACATTATAACATCGGTATAATTAAATGCTAACACTAGACTGAAACTCTTGCTGAAAATATATACCTCGTGCTGACCACAATTTTTACATGGGTCCACAGAACCAAAAAAAAAAGAAAAAAAGCCAGAGACATCATCACCGTTTTTGATTTTAACCTTCTGTGTTGAAGACACTTGAGTTTGCGGATACCTAATGAAAGCACTCGGTAATGATGTAAGTATAGTGCTTTATTCCTATGGAACTTTGCAAAGTAATTATTTACTTCTATACGACTTTTGCACTTCAGTTCACTGTTTCAAGTCTAAAAATGCAACATCTTTTTCCTGTGCGCACTCCAGTTTGTTGTACATATAAAGTCCACTTTCTGCTCCGTGTTGTAGTTTAAATAAAAACATTTAAACAGTATTGTGAGAGACCAGAGGTTACTAAACTTTTATTTAAGTATAATAAAATATTTTTAAAATTCATGATAATTTTCATAATTGCGAGTACACTGATAAAAATCACGTATAGGTATAGTTTATTAAAATTTTGATTCTACCTTTACCTACTTGATTTTATTCAGTTTAGTTTCTGGATGAGATTTAACAATGTATTAGGGAGATGTGGTAATAGAATAGCAAACATGATAAAACTGGCCTGTGCGCAAGATTATGTTGGTATATTATATTTTAAGTGAAATCCATTCAATGATTCTATACATATGTATACTACCGTGAACCAGGGTGACTGTAGTCTGTGTTAGAATCATTAAGCCTGATTCACGATGTACTTTGTACTTTTTTTTTTTCCTTCAAAAGTTCAACTAATGTAGGCAAATGGGATTTTTGTGATTTTGTAGAATTTTGTGTCCCATTCCCATCGTCTAAGAAAAACAAAACGAAAAAGTAAAAGTACATTGTGAATCCGGCTTTAAAAAGTGACAAAAAAATCACCAAAGATCATTACATAATCACGATAAGTTTCTTCACCATCGATTATTTTATTTTTACTCTTACTTCCAAAATTTTTGACGTCAAATAATGTCAAATAATTGTCAAAAAATGAATTATTTGACGTGGTAATTTCTCATTATTTTACATGTTAAATTACAAATTACGGTAAAATAATTCCAGTTATTTGACGGAACAACATTGATTTAAACTTTGACTACTTGTACTGAACTATCTGTTGAAGATATTTAAAAAACTAACGACTGTTTTATGTTGAGGAGATAATTGCAAATAAGAAAGTTAATGAAATAAAGTGAGACAAAATTTTTCTGAGCCTTTTCAGGGCTCAGGAAAGAGCCATCAAGGTCACCCCTTATCATTCAGTGTTGCCAGAAGGAAGAAAAATGAAAATCGGAAAATTCACTCTTGAGAGATAAATGATAACTCCCTCTCGCTAAAATATGCGATGGAGTAGAATAAATGGAAATGCTCGTTAACTAATTACAAATGAAAAGGTCTTCTCCAAAGTGACCAAACTGAGAAATTATGATTTTTGAGTTAGTGGTACCGTCCTCGATTATGATGGAAATATTGCAGAAGAATAAAATTGACCCTAAGACCCCTTCAACTGGATCAGTTACACTGTAATTACCTCCACCTTCTCTACTTCCTCTTCCTCTTCTACCTGCTTCTTCTCTTCACTGTTCCTTTCATTCAATAATGTCAACTTTACTGAAGTGGCAAAATCTCAATTTAATGAAAAATAATTTATGGCCATTAAACTAGAGATATTTTGACATCTTTTGCTAGTTAAAAATAATATTCAGCCCGGCCTTCTACTGCAGGCCTAATAATACATCACTATTGTCCCCGTTGTCTCCTGTTCTGCTTGCCAACTGTAGCTCTTCAAAGATCATGTAGAAATTGGAATAAAGAACTATAATACTTTTTGTACTAAAAGATCAATGTCGAAGACTAGATTTAGGGATGAATGAGTCATCACTGAAAAATTAAATTAAAGAGCGAAGTGAAGGACTTGTTCATTATTTTTAGAACTCTTTAAATGGTAATTCCGACTAGGAAAATTCGATCTAATGTCACGATCTTAGCAGACCGTTTTATCCTCACAAACTGGTTCTTACAGTATAAAAGCGGAGAGGTTATTTCTCAAAGAATAAAATTCTAAAAAAAAAATTCTTGTGTTCCGACAAAAGCAATATTACCTATACAGTGCGAAAAAACGACGCAGAAAGACTGAAACGAGATTAAAATTTTGAAACGAAAAAAAGTGACTTTTAAAATTGCGGTCTAGTTAGGTGTACCTTGAAAATGTTGAAAAAATTGATTTTCGTCTGACCAATCACGATTTAAAAACGATGATACACCCTCGTGCAAAGGTCAAATTTTTAAATAAGAGCAGTTTTTAAATTTTTTTTATCTCTACTTCTTTTTGTTCTTTTATTTTCTCCGTCTTGAGGAGGCTAATTATAATTCAGACAGTGCGCTGTATTCATGGTTCATTAATATACACAACAAAAAAATAAAAAATTATAATCAAATATATCCGTAGATAGCCATCAGCTACACAAAACCACATGATGCTTGATTCACCAACTTGATCTCAACTCTTGACAAATGATAACGAATTTTTTGGTCGGTTAAGGTCATATAAAAGTCAAAAGACCAGAATATATTTTCCCAAAGGTCGTGAACCTCAAAGTTGACTAAAATTAATATTCGGCTAAAAGTATAAATTCTAAAAAATCGATTAAATCTTTTTCCTTTCGTCCACTTTTGTGGTAAAATCACGTTTTTATTTGAATTTAATTTTTTTCTTGAGAGACGCAGTTCCGCAATAAAATGAGAAGTGTGATGCAAAAAGTGGTAACTTCCGTTTTCAATTTATTTTAATGTAAACAAAAAATGATATAAATTGAAAGAGCCAGTTGGGTAATAACCTTAAGTAGAATATATGAGCGTGAAATTTCAATGTAAAATTTGTCGAAAAAATTATGGATAGGGGAGAAAATATTATTTTTAGATGTTTTACAAACATCTGTTGGCTTCTGAAAGGATTATTACAACTACGGTATTATTGTAATCTCTCGAATTTGTTATTATACTACCTACTTCGAGAAGTTATGTACTCAGTCATTACATATGCTGTATTATTAATATTATTAGATGTAGAAAAATTTCCATTTACATGTGTAGGAAGTAGACTGACCTTAATTGCTGTGCTGCGCAAAGTTTAATTCATCAAATTTATTCAAAATATAATTTATTAGCACCAAAAAAATTTTCCATCAAGTACTGATATCGAATTAGATAAATAAGTAAGACATGATATATTTCAAAAAATTAGCCAGTTTCTGAAGATGTACTTGCGAATTGTGATGAGGAGTAAGGGTTTCAGTTGGTGAGTTGATAGAAATTTTGAGTTCGACAATAATGTATAATAGATGACTAAGGCTTGTCAAAATTCATATTCAAGTTATTAATCAACGTATTTCATTAAAATTTTTATTTCACCAAAAGTCTTCTTTTTTATCTAGAAAGTCAATAATTTTTTTTTTTCATCAGAAATGATCACGTTGAATATTAAATTAATGTTACGAAAGTCCAGGTATACTCGTATATAGGCATGAAACATGGGTAACAATGATGAGTGTCCTCCATGAAAAAAAAAAAAAAAACAACACTTGTCGTTAGTTTTTCAGATTTTCAAGTCTCTATACTTGGTCTCACAAAATAAAAGTACTGACGTCTGTTGAAGGCAACGAGGTAGCTCCTCTTGCTTCTGGCATACCGTAAAGTCTTATCAATTCTATATGACAGCCATTCTTTCTTTCGTGAGACAGAGTATGTGGGTGATTCTACAAAAACGTTGGGATTTTCAGAAATAAAATCACCAAATTTTTTTTGGCCACTATTTCGAATTATTTTTCTTGGAAATGTCAGTATACCTACGTAAATAACCTACAAAATATATCTCTAACATCAGAAATACAGGGAAACTCTTAAAAAAGAAGTCTAAACATTTCAATGTTACTACCCATATGAAATAGCTCTTTGGACTGGTTGAAACTTGAAAGACATACAACAATCACGCAAAATAATTCATGTTCCAAGTTCAGAGTCAGAAAGTTCTGAAATGGAATGGAACCGACTGTTTTTCCCCAAAAAAATGTTTAACCTAAAACTATATATTTGCTTATGAGTTTCAGTTTCTTTTCATTAGGAAAAGAACTGTAGCACAAATGAAGACATGATAGTAGTCAGATAATTTCTGATGTTTAAAGGTGTTGTAAAATAGTTTATTCCCAAACACTAGCTAAAAATAGTGGAGAAATATTATATATTTCAAGTTATTACCACATCATTAATTTAACTACCTAGGTGCCTCAAGATTATTACTTTGTTTTGCAATGGAAAAACATTTTTTTTTACACGTACTCACGTCAGCATGAGCAAACTACCCAAGAAACCAAAAATTTTATGATCAATTTCCTTCTTACTTAACTTATAATGCAAAATTTTGAACTTGTTGACGCACAAGTATAGTCTTATACCTATCTCAGTTCCCAACCGAAATTGAATAAAAGTGTTGACGCACAGGTATAGTCTTACCTATCACAGTTCCCAAACGAAATTAAGTAAAAGCATTTAAAAATTCAAATGACTTTTGCAAAATAAAGTAGTCTGAAAAATATCAACGTCATACAACTGTAAAGAAAAATTTAAAAAGAATGACGTTCTTGGAATAATTTCATATGCTTAGTCAAATAATAATCCAAAATTATCATTCAAAACTGTAAACCATCAAGAATTTCCATGCCAAATTTGCTATCATAAGGGATTAAAGGTATAGAAAATGTTCTTTATGCTTATACTCGTAGGTGTTTTCAAAAATTCCTATACTCGCTGGGTAGGTACTATGTTGCTGAGCACACAAATATGTGGTTCTGTCTTAACCCTTGAGAGTCCACCTGAATTTGGACTCCGTTATAGTCCACCTGGGTTCTACCAGACACAATTTTTTGAGTTTTTCTAATTTACGAGTACATACAAAAACTCTGCAATCAACTCCGAATATCGTTCCTGATGTAAAATTTAACGCTGAATCCGTTGGTACCATTGGCGTCTCTCTAGCTTCAAAACTCGCAGAGTTATGGCCATTCTCAGTAGCCTACCTTCATTTTTTTTCTCTTTTCAATGCCTATTTTACGAGTATATTCTATTCTGAGAAATTCAAATAAACTTGTAGTAAAAAATGGTTTCATGTAGTCTTACGTAAAATTTAACGAGGAATCTATTGGTACCATCGGCATCTTGCTAGCTTCAAAACTCGCATAGATACACAAGTTCAATCTTTCTGTAGGTTGGCAGCACTGAAATATGTTGATTTTCACCTTGAGCATGCTTTTCTTTTTTCATGGTCTCTTACTGACCCCTAAGACATTCTTCATCATCTTATAATTGTCGCGGGTTGAGCTGTACATACTAAGTTTTTCTATAAGAATCCCTTGTGGAGCAATACTTTTTGACTCAATTATAGTCCACCTAGGGTCCAAAAGACCCCATTCATTTTTCCACCTCAAATATGAACCACTCAAAGAAGAGAGCTGCAATGCCACTCATGCGGGAATAATAGGGAAGTACTTTTTTTTACCTCAGTACCATAGCTGGCTGGCTCGCCTTATTTCGAAGAACACGTTGAACATTGTGTGGGGTCTTGTAGACCCCAGGTGGACCTTCAAGGGTCAAGATTGATTATAAGTCAATTTGTGCAAGCCTGAATTAATTTTTTCACTTTCATTTTATACGGGGAAATTTATAAAGTAAAAAAAAAAACATTATTTTATCGTTCGCTCTTCAGAGACAGACAAAAAAAATTTTCCTTTACCCGGCTCATTTTTTCACTAGAATAATTATTTGTAGACTACATAAGTATACACATGGCCAGCGAAATGTATGGTGCACTGCACAAAATGCACCTCACGAGAAATTTTTTGTAGTGAATTGCTTAAATTGGAAAAAATTGGAAAATTTGATAAATTTGGAAAAACCACACGCAAAAAAATTCGAAAAAGTTAAAAATTGAAAACATAGCCAGAAAATTAAATTAATAAACGAAAGATAATTCTTATTGTTTACTCATCAATTTTGTTGAAATTCTTTTCTGAGTCGTACCTATTTTTTTGGCGGGGGGGGGGGGGGTTATTAGTGAGTGAAGGAGATCAGAGGAAAGGAATTCTGCACCGTACAGGGAAAACAAAAATCGTCGGCTACGAGTATACAAGTTTGGTACCAATTTCAACATATTATTGTTTTAAGTGAATTGGCAAAATATTCTAAAACGCTTATAGGTACTCGCAATTTTTGATATTCAAAACGGGAGGGTAAAGTGGAACTTGTTTTACTTGCATCCCTATGCAAATTTTTCTGAATTCATGGGTTCAAATAATATTCAGAAAACGTACAAATAAGAAACTTAAAAACCCCGCCAAGCTTTGACATTGCTCTCAATATGTAAATTTCTATCCATTATTGCATCACTCAGGCAGTTAATGGAACTGAGAACTATTTTTATTTCTCTTCACTTCACAAGTCGAGAATTTAATTCATATGGCAAAGACCTATAAATAAAACGATTGCCGCGAGCCTCTAAGTCGAGCCTCCGAATATGCACAAATGTCGTTGCCGCATTCTAAATGGATGCCAATTATTTTCGTCTTATCAGCATTTTTTTTTTTCGCTATTGTACACATAGTTTATCGTTTTTACTTATACACATTTCCCGCTGATAATAAAAATGTTATTGTTACACCACCATTCACCATTTTGTACGTGGATAAAATTATCGTGATTTGTACGAAAATTTGCAAATACATTGGTAACTAATATTTTTTTTCTTCTGTATTACAGGTTTCAATTTTTTTTTTTCACGTACGATGTACTTCTACACAGGTAGAGGACCTTCGATAGAAAAACGGGAAAATTTTGCCTGCACAGGTTGTGCCTCGAATTTTGAACCAAAACTTATGGTTTTTTGGATAGTAGGTAGCTGTTTGAAATAAAGATATTATCGTAACTCACAAAATTTTTAATTTTCTGCTTTTTATGGTTTTTTTGCGAACAAGAATCTAAAAGTGAAAAATTGATGGCTCACCAGTGAGGTTTACATTTTTAAGAGATCTATACATATATTTAACGAAAATGAAGAACGTAGTTCAAGTTACATTTATATGTCAAAGTTGAGTCTAATTTTCAGTCACGTATGGGACAAAATTTCATAAAATTCGCACAACTGACACTAAGAAATTGAAAATTCGAAATTCAAATCGACATCTTTAAGCTGTAGTCACCACATAAGTCCATAGTTTTGATGATCCCTAATCAGAATATGTGCAGAGATATGTATGATGAAAATTTTGTACCTGAGTTGTTCTTCGAAAAACTGCATATTTTATATTATTTCAGTTACGCGGCTATATTGCCACGTTGAAACATTTAATGGGAAATTTTTTCAAGGAAACCTTTGGTGGCACGAACCTTTTTGAATGGATTGAAATTTTTTTGCCGAATATTACAGTAATCTCCTCCTACTTGTGAATTTTGACAAAACATCTTTAAATCGAAAAGTTCATTATTATATGCAGATCATCAAAATTAGCTCCAGCACTGAAATTTCTAACGCGAATCAGCGGAAGTGAAAATTTTAAAATCCTGTTTGCATTTTTTTCTGAGCAATTAATTTAGAAATTTCAGAGCGTCAACAATATCATTGAGTAACGTATTACACGTTTCCTGCATGAAAAACAAAGCGCATCACTCCAAGAAGTATAATAAACGATTCAACAGCCATCAATTGACGGCAGTTTAACTTGTGAAGGTGGTTCATTATGAATAAAAATAATATTAACTTCTTATAAATCGTAAAAATATGAAAATTCAATAATTCCAAAGCCAGCTCATTTTGCATAGTTGAAAAACATCAAATTAAATTACGAGTAATTAAATTTGAACTTATTTAGAACATTTCCAATTCACTACAAAACCAAAGATTTCAAGTTTTCCTCGAGTTAACAATTAATTAATGACCACGGCAGCAATTCTTTGGACCGTGTTTCAAGCTGATTCTTATCTTCACAAAAAATTTACCTACAGACCTACATTACTGTGAAATATGAGTAACTGTTTTTTTTTCTTCTGCAAATCAATAATTATTTGGACGCATAGGCACTTCTCACTTTACGACCTGCTCATTCCTCAAACGCGTAGGGAGCATTATTAAAAAATGCTTTCTCAATTATTAATCTGAAATTATAAATCTGAAAAAATTCTTCATTGCCCTTATACTTTCATGCCTTATTCTAAGATCAAGCAGTAGAGTGAGTAACTTACTATGGCAGGTTTTGCAGATATTTTTGACGAAAGTAGGGTGAATCCAGATCGACACGATTTTCAGGATTTGCAATCGCTACAACTATCTTCCTCACATTGTATTGTACTATAGGGCTCATATTATTTTTCAATAAAATAATAATAATATACTTATGATCAAGCTTGCTTCATTTTACAGCTACATCGATTCCTGCGGACTTGTGAAATTTTTTTTTCACACATCTGTAAACAAAACCCGAGTCGCAAATTCATTTTCATAATGATTTAATAAAATAAATGGGTCTCATTACTGAGGCAGTAGATATTTGCATTCAAATCATAACTATGCACACTACTATAAACTGACCCCAGCATGTCACTGAACTGTCACCATAATTATTATTTTCAAAATATTACGAGAATTACCGATTTTTCAAACAGAAATAATTTGACGATATTTACAAAACAAACGCTCAATCTGTTCGCGATTTTTGAAACGAATAAACAGCTGATGGGTAGTTATTGTGGAGAATTTCAGGTTTGATTTCTGGCATAATGGGGTAGTTAGGTACCATTCTCGGATAATATCGTTATTCGTTTGAATGAATGCAGTTAAGGGTCGGATAAAATAAACAGTAAGAGAATGTAACCTTGCTCAAGTTTTAAAAGACTATGAATTTATGCGCTCAATTTTATGCAGATAAGAAAAATGATGGTTGAAAAGTTGTATAAAGACCTTCACTAGATTCCGGGTCAAAATCCCGAATGGAATTTCCCGAATGGATTATTTGGCGAATGGACTATCCCCCGAATACGTTTTTCTCGAATTTTTTTTCCCGAAGACCTTTTTCTCGAATTTTTTCCCCGAATACCTATTTCCCGAATGTACCAATCTGGGGCCCCTTCTTTCTTACACATCACCATTCACCACGGGCTATAACAAATGTTATTGTCCCAGGTGGACAAGTCCATATTTTCAAAGGGCCAACTGAGTCATCGCACCAACACCCGCCCAACCGAGAAGAATGTGCAGCAGAGGTTGCACAGCTAAAATAAAATCAATTTTATTCACTGCATTACTTTAACAATAATTGTAGAAGAAAAAAAACTATTCTGTCTTTTTTTTTCTCGACAGAGAACATACAAAAGGGGGTCCCGAATTCGGGTTTTGAACCATTCGGGAAAAAGGCATTCGGGAAAAAAAATTCGCCACCCCCTAATTCTTACAAAATTCTGTTCGGGATATTGTCCATTCGGGAAATTCTATTCGGGATTTTGACCGGGAACCCCTTCACTAATAATGAGCTAACATACAGTAAAAAATAATTAATGAAACGGCGAAGGGCTGTTTGTTATTTGATGAGAAAATTTTATTTGGTAATCGGTTTAATTTAATCAGTTAATTTAGTCACCAAAAGAACATGGCTTGAACAGAGATATTATGTATTTTTATATGATCATCTTTCTTCATGTTCTGGCAGAGAATAAAATTCAACATTTCATCGACGATGACATTGAAAGAAAGAAAACCAGTAGGTATGAGAAAGATGAGAAGAAAAAAGCATAGATGCATCCTTTCAGTCAAATCGATCCAAAACTTCTTATAAGTTTTCTTTCTTTTTTAAAAATTCAAATCATTAACAAAAATAAACTAGGTTTAAGGTACTAAGGTGAGGACATAATTTATAAGGGGGTTTCATTGGGATTGGTGTCGGACAAACCTTGTGGTTTCCTTGTTAGTGGTAGTAAAAAAGAAATTACTTCGAAGTAAAGAAGAAGAAAAAATAGAATTCATATTATGAAAAAAATTAATTTTTTAAAATTGAATATCATCACCAATAAATCGATAGTGAAAAGTTTCGAAATTAAGAATGCATTAAAATTATTATAAAAAATTCGACCCATTTGATATAACATAAAATACTCAACTTTACAAGAGTTGACTCTGACAAAAAATAAAATTAAAAAAAAAATTAAAATAAAAGATACATTCGTCAGCATGTATAATTATATGAAGAAAAAGAAGGTTTAACTTGGAGAGAAAAAATGAAGAAGCAAAAAGATTTCGTCCTTCCGTATTCAGTCTTTAGAAGGCAAATGATCTGAAAATTGAGAAAAGTGACGCATTATTCTGGAAAAAGATTCGTATCATTGCAGAAATAAAATAATAATATAAAAAACCATTTTTGAAATGGAGAAAGTCGTACTGTTTCTAATAGTGCAATGATGCTTGGTTCGAAATTAATATGAACATTTGCCGGTAAGAAAATGCAAAAGTTGCACAATTCACACATACCAGAGCTTAAAATGACTAAATAAATCACATTTAAAATTTTTCTGGATTTTGGACGTTAATTAACGTTGAATTTCGGTTTAGAAAGCATTTCCATTAATGGAACTTCTATTTTGCACGGAGAGTTTCTCATTGGTTTCGCAAGTCTATGGCATTCACGACAAACAGACATGTATTTATCGGTACCTCCAATAATTTCCACCTGCAAAATACAAACCAGTTCAACAAACGATAAATCGACTGTATAATTACATAATATAGTTTTAATAATTAACAGAATATAGGATATCATTACTGAAATTACCTCTTGTTCGTTTGAAATACGTTTGGTGAACGATGCTTCGTTAAAACAAGACATACAAACAGCGTTTAATTTGACCACGCTTTCAGATAGTGGAACTAACTGCAATATTTTACCGAATTCAGCTCTTTGAAAGTCACCATCTAATGCCGCTACAATCACTATTTTTCCTTTATTAGCCATTTCCTCGCTAAAGCTTATGATATCTGGAAACTGAAACAGGAGAAGATATATGAAAAAACATGAAAAAATTGAAGTTTAATTCAAGTCAAGACTACTACGTTCAATACGACATGTCTAATAAATATACATCGGTTTCTAATATTGTTCAACTTTCATAGAGCTTTTCAAAATTCGAATAATTTTGAATAAATTTTCTTTTAAAACAAATTTTTGACAAATATAAATGAAATTGTTTGCCCCAATCATACGTGGCATTGAAAATGAAATGTGCCAAATAAATGTTTAGTAGAACAATAATATTAATTGAGACACGATCATTTGTCATACTTGTATGTAGATGTACGAGTACAACTAAGAAAAATACGATTTCTCCTTCTTCAAGTTAAAAAAAATTTTGAAATAAAATACTATTTTTCAAAAATAAAAGGAAAACATCAAGAGAATCAGATCGCTCTTGAATGTAATAAAGAAAATTCCCGAATAATTTTGGAAAAATTGAAAGATTAATTCATGTTTCCAATTTCGGGTTATACAAACTTATTTGAACAAAACCGAACTTACAAACTGTCCTTCATCGATACCAATAACGTCGAATTTATCAAGCATTGGTTTTGTTTGGTACAGAAGTGTGCAAGAAGCAGCTGGTAAGGACTGACCATCATGGGAGGCAATAGATTCTTCCGAATATCGAGTATCTTTCAAGTATTTAATAATTAAGCATCTGTACTGGGCAAATGTGTAACGTTTCAGACGTCGAATGAGTTCAGTTGTTTTTCCACTGAACATAGGACCATAGATAACCTAAATAAAAAATAATAAAATCATTTCTCTTATAAAAAAAATTAACCAAATTGAAAACTCACATATTTCGAGAAGAATGGATCGAGGATTTCATTAAGGAGGTGAAGCAAATAATGGATTAAAAATACGCTTACGTTCACCTTGGGACTTTGATGAAAGATGTTCATCTTCCAAATTTGAGGGATAAATCTAAAATTTGAAGAATTCATGTAAGAATCTAACACAAAGTCGATTGTCGAATCATTTTTAGAATGAATCAATTTAAGGTACCAAGTTCAAGTAATTAAAACTGGAGGAAAAAAAGTGGTGTCATAGGAAAATCCTTTTTTGTAATGAATGACGTAACGATTGAGAACATGAATTATGTTAAGTAAAATTCTTTCAATTCCTCCAATGTGAATCGTCAAGATACATTGAAAAATAATGACAATTCCAAAATATTATATTTTAAAATATGGGGAAAATTTGAAAATTTTTTATCAAGCAAACATCTGTATAAATCTGACTGACAATGAGAATTCAAAATGTTGAGGCCGGGTATTTCGAATATTGATGTCTCGTTTAACAGATCAAAGTAACAGAATTTCCTGTTACAATGGTCCGTTCAATCAATAACCAAGCTTTGTAATATTAGCCCTAATGAAGATGAACTTTAGTTGAGACTTAAGGCATCTTTCGAAAGGATTTGGGCCGATTCCATAATCTCTTTCTCATGTAAGCAAGTGAAGGAAGTACTGAATAAAAATAATTAGAACAATAAGACAGTTTTAAAAGTACAAAATGTGTCTAAAAGCAAAATGAAATACAGAATAAACCATCTTGTACTCTTACTTCAATTATGATACAATGACTGAATCAACATAGTAAACGGCAAATTAATACTTCAAAACGCTGCACCTAAACCAGAACCACTCATTATTTTTGTGTTTTATTTTCGTGGATGGCATAGTGACCAATTTTCTTGGTTTTTCTCCTTCATGTCAGAAAGTAGGAAAGAAAATTTAGATAGAAGTAGAAGTGAACATTGTGGAAAAATATTCGTAACAATTTCCATTCAAAATGATGAAATACTTGATTTTATGGATAAAATCAAGGCTATCGACATTCGACAAGATAAGATTGATAAATCAATAATATGAACTATGTGCACCAACTAATTAAAAACTTATGCAATGTTGTTCACGTATTTCATCTTTTTTCTCTTCCTGTTAAAGATCAACATATGAGATTAAAAACACGTGGAAGCAAATTTATAATTATTTTAAAGTAATACCTGAATCTGGCCTCTGTTAGTGTTCAAGGGAACTCCATTACCATAGAAGTAAGACATGTCTAGAACTGAATGTGAATCCAGAGACTGAAATGATGATAGATCCTAGAATTGGTTCGGAAACACGCAAAAAGATCAGAAGGAATTTAAACTTAATTATATAATATATTATGATACTTATGAATCTTATCTTGTTTTTAACCTTTAAAAAAAGTAATCAGTCACGAAGCCCATTCAAATTCAATTAACAAAAATTCTATTTTAAATAATTATAAAGAAATTAACATAAAAAGGCGGTAAAAATAGTGATGTGAACTTCCTGTCAAGAAAAAAGAAGGGTTAAAAAATTATCAAAATCTCTCATTGAACTTTTTGTTATTATACGTCAGCTGGCTTGACGTCAGTCGTGAGTCGTGAGTCGTGAGTCGTGACTCGTTACTTGTGTCGATATACTAGAGCAACCTACAGTGAAAATATAGCCTTTCTGCAGTTTGCGCTTTGCGTTGCTCTTTGTTGCTGCAGTGCTGCCTCCTGCTGTGCTGTGACTGTTGTGTGAGTATGCCCTGCGCTGTGCTGTGTGGTGCAGTGGTGCTGCAAAAAAAGAAAAAAAAAAGGATTTTCTCCTTTCCTCTGTTCTCCTTTTCTTTCTATGAATGCTGATCTGATCTGTGTATAATTTGATTTTCAGAAAATTACATGTTTTCTTAAGGTTTCTTCTACTTTCATGCTGTTTAAACTTTTTAGTGGAATTACTGCGTTTCATTCACATTTCTTTAATAATTTTTATTAATGCTTTTGTACCGTTCGCATTATGATTAATTATCATTAGTCTGAAGCGGTGTGATATATCGCCATGCTCGAAACGCTTCTGTCCGAGGAGGAATTTCGTAGCATTCCGGGATCTATCTCGAAGAAACTTGACGTACTTCTTCGCGATTATATTGAATCGTATAAGCTTAGCCAAGGTTTGTAGGGTATTTCCACTCAGAAAATTCTTCCATTTTTATTTATTCAAAAACCTCTACTTTTAGCTGAAGAATATGATAAGTTGACTAATAGGATTGCCGAAGAAGCCGAAAGAAATGAACGAATCAACGTTGCTATTGAACAGAAACATAGAGAACTGGAAAATGTGGAGAAGAAATTGGAAGCTCGAGACCGTGAAAATTTACAACTGAAAGCTGACATTATAAGGTTCGATAATATTAGCTGTTTTTCTTCAGGACTATTTTCTGGCCTTCCATTTGATTGATTTTTTAATGATTAGGCATCGAGATGAGGCTCAGACATTCCGTCTTCAGAGAGATGAAATTATGGATCAGCAATCGGTCCTCGAAGGTATGCTCGATCGACGTTCCAAGGAATTTGAAAATTTGAAAGTAGATCGTGATTCATTGCTAGAGAAGTTGAAAGCTGCGGTAGAAGCTAAAATTCAAGCTTTGTCTATGTTAGATGAGATTCAGTCGAAGACGATAGAGCTCGATTTTAAGTAAGATAGTTTAATATCTAATTATTTTAACTCGTATGTATCGTGACTAATAAGTTATTTATGATTAGGGATAAACGTCTGGATAAAGAGAAAGAATTGCTGAATGAACAGATTATTTTACTGACGAATGATGTCGCGAAGTATAATAAGGATATTGTGAACACGAGACGAGAGAATAATTCACAGATTATTGCTTTGCAAACTCAACTGCAACAGAAAGACGAAGAGGTCATTATTTTGTAAAATGTTTTGAATTTATCACATGTTTTTTTGCTCAGTTCTATTTCAATCTCGTTAATTTTTCAGATTGGTGTTTTGCTCGAAAATGAGGAGAAATTCAAGAAAACCATTCAGTCTTTGAATGACAAATTAGAAGAACTTAACTCGAGACTTACTGGTCAGTCTGAAATTGAAAATCAGTTGCAACAAAAATACGTTCAGGAAATCGAAAGTAGATGCAAATTGGCTGACGTGTATAAGGGTGAGTGTTAGATGTCATTCTCGCCTTATTCGTTTATCATCAGAGTTAATATGATGAACCGTGTCTTTACAGAAATGAGCGATGAATCAAACAAAAAGGCTGAGGAATTGAGTAAGACAACAAAAGAGTTACAAAAATTGTTGTCCGATGCTTCAGAACAATATAAAGATCTTGAACGTCGTTTTACTGTTAATGAAACTACATATCAGGAACACTTATTACAGAAAAACGAGACAATTGCTGCTTTAAAAAAGGAATTAGTCGATGCCAATAATTTAATCGACTCTTTAAAGAATGGTAGTAAAGTAATAGAACTCATTTGTGCTTGTTTTTATTCCCATGTCTTATTTTATTTTTGTTCAATTTCAGATCACTTGAATGAAACGATCGAAAACTTGACCCCACATGCTGCGGCTGCATATAGTATGATGCAGAAAGGCTTGACTTTAACGCAAATATATACAGAATATGCCACCGTGTCTGAGCAGTTACTTATTAAAACTCATGATAATGAACAGCTTCAAAGTACATTCAAATCTTTTCTTGAGGTAAGATTCTTCTAGATCCTCAATCAGGTCTAATCTTGATAGTATTGAATATAAATCTAATTTCGTAGGAATTGGAAGGTAAAGCTCAGATACTGAAAAAACGCAATGATGATTATGCAGAAGCAATGGCTACGATTGAGAAAATTTCTCATAATTATGATCAGCTCGAAATGGATTACAACGTTTTGAAAGATAAATGTGCCGATGCAGATAGAAACATTGCTCACCTTACTCGAGATCGTGAAAAACTTCAAAAAACCATTAATGATTTAGGCCGACAGGTGCGATTAATTTAATGAATATTATTGTTTTTTTTTCTTTTTACTCGGTTGAAGTTTTTCAAATTAGTTACATTCTGATCTTTTGTAAAAGGTTTGTTTCTTACTGAAAGAAGTTGAAGAATGTCGTGGTGGAGAAATCGTTATGAAACATATCCCGAATGATTCGGCTATGGATGTCTCAGACTTCTCGAATTCTTCGGATGTAAGTTTCTTATGATTCATATTTACTGTTTCATTTTCACTTGCTGATCATCAATTTTCTGCTTTATTTTCGATAATTGTTATCTTTATTATTACTACTTGCTTGTGATGTAGATAATAAGCCGAAAATTAGTTACATTTCATGATATTCAAGATCTTCAGCAAAACAATGAAAGACTTCTCGGCATTATTCGTGATTTATCTGATGAGTTTGAGAAAGCAGAAGGGAAACTGAAAACTTATGATAAAGAAGGATTGGAGGTGAGTAAAATTCGTTTTTTTTAATTTTCAGAAATTTTATACGCACTTATTCAAAATTACATTTTTTTTATTTTCATTTAGGAAAAAATTAAACAACTGGAAAACTCATTGAATGAAAAAACGGAAGCTGTAGCTCGACAAGACAAAATTATACAAATGCTCAGAAGTCAAATAAAACTGTTGCAAATGTTAAAAAATGACTCCTCACCTTCTGGTCGTCGAAAAATCATTTCCGAAAATGTAAGATTATCGTTATTATTTCTTCATTTACGTATACAAACGTATTCATTTATAATTTTCAATGTGTTTTTTTTTTACTAGATGTTAGAAATGAAGGAAATGGTTGACGTGTCTCTTCAAACTGATTATGTTGAAATGGAAAAATTGTTTTCTGCTGATGTAAGTTGAAGTATTGAAATTTAAATTAAAAAAATAATCCATTTCTTATCACTTGGTTATGTTTTAGCTACAAAAAGAATTGAATCAAACGAAAAAAGCTCTCAATGATTTGAAGGCTGAATTTGAAGCGGCTGAGAAGGAACATGCTGCTTCTGAAAAATCTTTGCTAGAATCTATCGAAAAATCCGAGCAAAACTATCAGAAAATGCTACAAGACAGTAGAAAAGCAGTAGCTCAAGTAGAAATCAGTCAACAAAGATGCAAGACTTTGCAATCGAGTATGGATTCAATGAAAACCGAAATTAGTGCGTTAGAAAATCGATGTAAAATGTATTCCAAGACAATCGGTAACCAGGAACAAACTATCAATTCTCTTCGAGAAGTACGTTCCTGTTAGCTTTTTGAATTATTATAGAAATGAATTTTTTATCTTTCTTATAAATTCGTTTTCAGGAAGCAATGAACACCATGAGTGCTCTTTCAAGAAGTGAAGTTTTACTGGAAAACGCGAAACGTGAATGTGCTTTATTACGTGAATCTGAAGTTCGGCTGCGAACCGAAAGAGATATTCTGAAACAGGACAAACACAGTCACGCTCATTTACTTTCAAATCTGGAGTCTATTAAAGCTAGTATCGATAGATCAGAATCTGAATGGAAATGCAGAATGGAAGAAAAATTGGATTCTGCGACAAAAGAGTGTTCGGCTCTTCGTAGACGATTACAGGTTATTTTTATTTTCTCTGACTGAGTTTATTATCTGAGAGTCGGCACATTTTATGAAAACAGCCGAAGCAATCAAAAATATGAATATTACGAAAACACTTAGACAAATGCTTCATTTGATCGGAGAAACTCCTGAAGTATCTTTAGTTCCAAAAGCAGAATTTTTCCGGCAAGCACGAAAACTCACTTCTCCGTGTATGAAAAGAACAATATCCAAATTAAATTTCCAACAATGTGCGTCATGATTGGAGAAAAAGTTGCCTAATGATTATAACTGATATTCTTTAGGAATTAGGAGTAAGAAAATTGGGAAAAAGTGGTCTAAGCTCGTGAGTTATGAGCTGAGCATAAGAATTTTGTTTTTACTTATTGACTTGACGCACAATGTTCAATGGATTTTACTTGCTCTTGATAACATTCTACAGAAAACTGCTTGCGCATTTGCTTTCTCGAGATCTTAATATCAAACTGTAATTTGTAAACCAATTTTGAAGAGTTCTGGTTTACACCATTTTAGACGGCATAAAACGTTTTATCACCATTATCGAAAATAAATTTTGGAGTTTAGTCCATTATTGCGAAGATCTTGTAAATTCACCTTCTATGCCGGAATGGAAACCATTAGGTCAATCGTTATTATGTAAGATTCCTAAAACAAAATTTTTGGTTGAATTAGCATTTGACCTCTTCGGAGTTTCACCGATCGTTTATTTTGTTTTGTATTTTTGAAACGTCGACTTTTTTGTCAGATATTTTTGTTAGTTTTTGTATTCAGCAATAAGTATAAAAGGTTCAAAGTTGACGATTTATTTCTTAGGACGAACAAGATAGATATGCCGAGAAAATATCATTATTAGAACAAAATGTTGAAACTGCTAAAAATAGATTGGACGAAGAAAAAAAATCGAGTTCTGAATTGATGAATATTACGAATTCCTTGCGACTTGATTTGACCGAGAAAAACAAAACCATTGAGGAACTGAACGAAAAACTAAGAATGGCATCGTCTAAATCAGTCGATGAGCTTGGTAAGTACCACAGCGATGGAATTCATTACCCCATTATTCGAAGTCTGTCCTTACATTGAATTTCTGTTATAGAAATTCAGACTAAGAGTCTTCAAAATAAATATCAAGCTGCGTTGAAAGATATCGAACACCAAAAAGAATTATTAAATACAGCCAAAAAAGACACCGAGGAGATTTCAAAACTTTCAGAGGAATTTGAAAAACAGTTTGTTGCTGAGCGTGAAGCACATCTGAAATACAAACGAGAAGTGGAAAACAAGTTTGTTTCATTTTTAAAATAAATAATCGTCAATTGTTTGGCCTATTCTAAGCGAGTTTTGTTTTTACAGAATTTCCTCGATGGAAATTGAAATGTCAAACTTACAGAAACAAAATGATGTCTTACAAAAACGTGTTAATGAATTGTCGAATATGAATCAATCTTCCACGATTGATTTGAACAAAGAACTCATGCAAGAGAAGCGTAAGAATTCAAGTACGATGGACGAATTGTTTAATGTAAAATTACAATTGACGTCTGTGCATAAGGATCTGAGTGCTGCTGTAGAAGCGAAGTTACAAGCAGAGAAGAAGTATACTGAAGAAATGTTGCAGCATACGAATGACATTCAAGTAAATTTGCTTCATGATACTTTGTTGAATTATTTTAAATTCTTGAATTGTTGAATCAACTGTTACTTAATATTGTAGGAACTGCAAAAACAAGTTGAAGATATTCTCAAATTGAGAAATCAAATCGCATCTCTAACCAGTGAACGCGACGCTGCAGTCATGAGAGCGGAAACTGTGAATATAAATTGGCGCGAAGAACAGGCTCGCTTGAAACAAGAAATGGTTACTCAACATGAAAAATTGAAGGAAGTTATGCAGCAAAATGAAGTTTTGTTGAACAAGATTCAAGAACTTAGTTTAAATATGGCTGTTACACAATGTCAAGTGAGTTGCTTCTTTTATTTTTTTAGTTTCTATCATACTTATGTAAGCTTTCATCTAATCGAAAGATAAATTTCTCTCTTTTTACCTACATAAAGGATTCTCAAAAGGGTCTTCAAGGGGACAGTTTGCCTGCAATGACCGAAAATTCCAGCGAACAGACCACTGACAACTGGGTTCAAGTTATTCGATTTTTGAGGCGCGAGAAGAACGTAGCTGTTTCCAATTTAAATGCGTTATCTGCGGAAAACACGAGGTTTTAATTTTTATTTCGTGTTGATTTTTCTTTTTCATCCATAGACTTATCTAATATTCTATTTTATGACTAGATTAAAATCAGAACTGGAATTAGTGAAACGCCAGTTAAATGAAACGGTAATTCAGCTTAAAGCTGAGCAAGATAAGACGGATATCTCCAACACTACTTACTTTAAACATGCAGAATTATTGAAGAAAGTAAGAAATATTGAAATGAAATGGTTTTTCAAATTGGTTCATTTTTTATACTAATCTTTTCTTTTCCTTGGTAGGTGCAAACACTCAGCGCAGTTGTAGATAGTAATCGTATCTTGCGAGAAGAACGTGATAAATTCCTCGCTGAACTAAACGAAATAAAAGAAAAATTGGAACATATCGAAACTCAAACAATAATACCGTTGCGTAATGAAAACAGACGTCTTTTAGCGCAAGTAGAGAGTTTGCAAATCGAGAATACAGGTCTTCAAAATCGAGTCAATTTCTTGACCAAGGAAATGAATCGGACGAATTCCGAGGATGTGAAAGACTTGAAGAAGTCGTTAAATGTGGAACGTGAAGCATATAATAAAACATTGGACGACCTGCGTTCGATAAAACAAGAAAAATCGAAACTCGAAGAACAAGTATGGGCGTAATCCACCCTTAGACCCCCTCTCTCTGTTTAATCGTCTCTATTTCATACTGCATTCTTTTTATTTCAGATCAAAAAATTACAAGGTCCTGCTAACAGATTGGGAGCAGTTGAAAAAGAACGCAATGATCTGCAAAAAGAATTGATCGAGAATAAAACGAAAATGGAAAAAATCAATCACGATTTTGTCGAATTGCAAAAAACTGTCGCAGATCAAGAAGAAATGATTAGTAAAATTAAGTCTAGTAATTTACAGGTATATTCGTTTACTTTTTAGCTACCAATTTTCTTAAAATAAATCTTAATTAGTATTTTGTTGCAGCTCAAATCTATTGCTAGAAAGTATAAAAGCCAGTACCTGGAAATGTCGGAACAACTACAAGGATTGAAAGATAAAGCCCCAGAAGCTCCGAACGTGCCTGCGGAAACGACTCCGCAGCAAGAATCAGAAATCCCTGTTGCCGAGCAAAATCGTTTGCGACAAGAAGGCCGTCAACTTATGGAAACAGAAATGAACGACCGCGTTAAACAGTTTACAGATCAAGTAAAGAGAAGAAGCTTTTATGATCGATTTTCAATTTTGTTTGAGATGTTTAATGTTTTGTTTTACTTTTAGTTGACTGCAAAAGAAGGTGTGATCGGTAAATTAGAAGCCGAGAACAAAGCCTTACAGGTTACTGTTGCTGAAAAAGAGGTTCGCGCAGCTGATATATTGCAGCAGGCAAAGTGCAAAATTTTGAACTTGCATAAAATGTCTAAGAAACATGAAGCTGAGGCCAAAGTATATAAGGAAAGATTAACAACTCTTGAGAATGCATTGAAAGGTTAGTAGAAAATTGTTTAATGTGGCGATGCTGCGGTGAGAGATGAATTGGTAATGTAAATTAAAATTTTTGTAGAAGAAGCAGCTGCTCGTGAAAATGTTTTAAAATCTGCATATGAAAATCGTATCTCTAAACTGGAAAAAGAGAAAACAGAAATGCAAGCTGAACGTGATCGGTTATCTCGTGACATAGAAGTTTCGTCACAACGAATCAATACGCTTCAGAGACAGTTACATTCCCAACCGGTATGTATTTTTGGAATCATTGGGAAGATCCAATGGAATGAAGTGGCTGATATGTGATGGATTTTCGTGTAATAAATAGAACACGGACTTCTGGCAATTCTTACCACCTATTTAATTCTATAAATCAGCTATTATTTTTCCATACGGAATTGGTAATTTTCGTGATTAATTATAATATCATGTAAGTGTCTCCATTCAGGTTACATCAAACATACCCAATAAAGACACTTGCGCGGCGCAGCCATGGATCTTCCCAATAGACTATCAGTCGTTGGGTATTCTTGTATAATGTACTGATTCGTTGAATAATTTTGATTTTGTTAATTTAGGGCGTTAAATCAAACGTAAACAGCAGTCAAGAAAAGAGTAATGTAGAACCGCCTACGGCGAACATAAAACCGATGGCTGGCCCTTCTTCCTCTGTAACGAAATCACAACAGGTTCGTAATGAAACATTTTTTTAAAATAAAATGTATTGCCTAACATTTAGCTTGAATTGAGATTGTCTTTCAGAATCAGCAATCAGTCGCCGTGACTCCTTGGAGATCTGCTAGTGAAACTCCTCTCGCTAGTATAAGACCTATGTCGTTGCAAACCAGAACGGCTGCAGTTCTGCCCACGAGTCAGACTTCTTGCACTGCTAGTCAAAGGTATGACCTAGAGAAGCGCGACAGTGTGTTAAAAATATGTTTAAATATCCTTCTTGTCCAAATTTAGGGAAAATACAAAAAAAAATCAGTATTTGATCAAAGAATCTTCCGTTGAATAGTGAAATTGATGCATTTTTTGTTGTAGCTGTACATGTGTTTAATTATCAAGTTCACATTTCAATTTTCAAACTTTTCTTTTTCAAATAGGATATATTTTATAAATTTATATTTAGTTGGGTATAATCAAGAAAATTCAACTTAAATTCAAATAATCCCTCGTTAGAAGTGATGTAATCTTCACAAAAAGTGTATTTAGGTTTACTTGTTCCTTTTTTAAATTCTGCCCTCCACCTATTCAAGTGTGGTCGCCGTTGATTTTATCTCAATAAAATAAAGCCATACTGCTTACAACATTTTGTTGAAAAACATTATTCAAGTCTGATACGAAATCAATTATTTTGTATCGGAAGGGTTTTAAATTTTCAAACCTTAAAATTGCCGAAAATTTAATTTTTTTTGGGGTCTTGTAGAAAACCATTTTTGTTTTTTGATGATAACTGTGCTGGATGTCTTTTTTACTATTGTCAAGTAAATAATTCGTGTCATTCATATGTCTTTTTTACTATTTCCAAGTAAATAATTCATGTCATTCACGTGGTTCTCAGCACTGTGATGGTTCCGCCTCAGCAGCAGCTGGTTGATACGAGTTCAAATGCCCCTAGCATCGTCGAAGCGTTCTCATCCTCACCATCGTCTTCCTCCCATACGGACTACAATTTGCCATCGACGAGTTCTTCAGTAAGCCATCCATCAGTAAGACAAGTTGTAGTAACGCCTACGCAACAAGCTTCTCATTCTGCTGAATCTACTCAGGTAAATCTCATTATTCGGTGTTAAGGTAGTACTTGTCGCCTCCCTCGTATCGAGCCATCGAGTTATTCTAGTCTGTGCACCTATCTGGAGTATTTCCAATTTCACTGTTTTGTAAGTAACAAATATCATTTTGTAGTCTTTATTGAATGGATTTTATTTTGATCGTACAGGATATGGAAGCCGAATGCGGCAACCAAGAGCTTACTTCACAGACTTCACATTCCACTCAGCAGTCGTTAACGCAGACGTCGCAAAGTCCAGCTAGTGGTCTATCTACGCTCTCTCAAATTATGGCCGCGCCTACCGTATCTCAGTCACAGACACCAACTGTAGCCTTAGTCCTGCCAAGAATTGATTTACAGAATGTCTCTGCTCCGGGATCGTCACACCAATCAAATGCGCCCGAACAGTCAGTTGTTGCCAGCAGTCAGTCGACTGTGGTGGCGCCACATGTCTCTGCATCCAATCAAACCGACCAGAAGCGTTCAGAAACATATTACCAGCAAGATACCGAAGATTCGAATGCCAGTCAAGTCTCGGCGAGTAACCAACATAGCCAACAACAGCCGATTGTGGCCAGCAGCATTGAAACAGCCCCCGAGCAGTCTATCATCATTGCCAGTAGTCAACCGTCGTACGAACCATCGGTCGCCAGTAGTAATGCGAATAGCAGCAATACAGTGACCACAACGCAAGCTGGTTTAAAACGTACTCGTGAACCCGAAGGTGAAAGTTCAAAAAGTGGTAGCAGTAATAGTACAGAAACTAGCTCAGCTCAGCCACAGGTTTGTGAAACGTAGTTTTGTTATCTATTTTCAAAGCTGTATTCAGTATTCCATTAATTTTTTCTAAAATATACCCTATTCTGTGGAATTTTCTAAACTGTCGTAAATATCTGTAACCTAGCTAGTACAGAGAAGTCCTTATTCATATTTTGAAAATTTTGACATTTTGGTTGGTGAGGAAGTTTTATTAATATTTTCACTATAATTCGTTGAATTCAAAGAAAATGTAAAAATGCTGATTGCACATACTGTCTTTATGATAATTATAGATACCAACCTTCTTTTTGTTTTTCTGAAAAATTCATTGAAATCTTTTTCACTATAGGCCACAGATTTTCAGTTTTTCAATTTGAACAATACATCGATTGAATAATTTGCTGATAACGAACGCCTGATAGTTTCAAAATTTTGTTACTGAATTAGCTATAAATTTATTCTTCTCTTGAAAGGCTTATTTTTGTTTTTCCGATTTGCGCGTTAGAAAAAAAAGATAAGACCTTGGGCCTTCTCCTTGACTGGTCCCATATATCTGTTTCAGTGCCAGCCTCTCCCCCTCTAAATTGTTTTTTGTTTTCCCCTATTATTCCCACCTCTCTAAAATATTCGTTCACCGTACATGTGTAAATCTGTCCCTCCATTTCCCTTAGACCTTTGGGCACCTGTTGGGAGGGACACAAGTATAAATAAATGAATAAATTCAAAATCACGATTTATTCATTTCGATTTTTTTGTACTATGCACTGTATTCATAATTCATTATTTTTTTAGGTTAAAAGAAGTCGTAGAATGGATCTAATTCATGAAGATTTATTCCATAATGAAATTGACGAATCCAATAATGCAGATATGCTGTTGCGGTACGGCGCCCTTGATGTTGAATACCAGGTACCGACATCCTCTCAACGGGATCAGGAATTCGATAATTTAGTAATTGATTCGGAAGTCGAAGATGAGCTAGAAGAAGATGAACAAACTATGCCAGACGATGGGGTAGCTATTAATGTAGTATTTAGTATCTTCTGAAAACTGATATCGAAAAATTATGCTGATTGGTAATTCATTAGCAGATAATTGATGAAAACGATGACGTTCAGGAATATGTTGAAGATGAAGAAGTTGAAGAAAACGAAGAAGTTTACGAAATGGACGAAGGTTACGAGCGTGAAGAACAAGTATGTACTCTATTCGTGATCGATAAATTCTGCGAGTTTGTCTTCTAATAACACGGCTTTTCTTGTAGGATACGACAATGACCAGTTATAATGTGATTGAAGGACCTGATATAGATGAAGAAAATGTACAGGTACAAGATCAGGATAACGAAGTCGAGATTATGGATGGTTAGTTTGTCACTCTTATCTTACATGCGTATTAGTGAGCCAATTTCGATAGCTTTATCTACATATTTTCTGTATAATTTTATAGAGGAGAGTAATGAAGTACCAAATCAGTCGGGACGAAGTGATAGTACTGCTGGCCCGCCGGCCAGTAGAAGAAGTTGCGAACAACAAAGTTCGGAAGCATCGAGCAGTGGAAACAATCTGCGAGCTCAGTCTGCCAGTATAACCAGCAATCAATCTTCCGTTCCTCTGCAATTCAATCGTAGACCTTCGACCATTTCGCCCTTGAATAGACAACAAAATCAACAGTTGCTTCTGGTGAGGGTATCATTAGTGTAATTATTGTTGCTTTCGTATTCTTAGTAGCAAAGTTTTAACGGCTTTTTTTAGTCACAGGGTTTCGAAGACAATACAGGAGATGATAGTATTGTTCCAAGCACGCCTACATTGTGCGTTCCTCGAAGGACAGATGGATTTGGTGAAGCAGTCAGTTCTCCGCATGTGCCCTCTGGAGGACGATTCACATTCAACGAATCAAATCCACCACCCAGTCGAGCTGGTTAGTTGAAGCAAATAATGCCCGATAATATTAATTCTTTATTCAGATTTTTTTTTTTAAATTCATTTTATTTAATCTGCAGCTGTGATACAAATGGTCTCCGAAGGTATCGACGATACCAGAATGGATCTCAGTCAGTTGGACGAGAACAGTGGTACCGGCCGAAGTGTACCCTCTACCCCACTTCAGTCATCGCCTCAAGGTATTTTTTTGGAATTTTTCTCTATAACTTCATTTGATTTCTTGTTCTTCTGACATTCAACTGAGGTGTTTGGCGTTCAAGGTATGCAAAGGAAATTTTTAACAAAAACGAAATCGGCATGAAAAAGGGGCACCAGCCTGAATTTCTTTTTTAATATCTGTTCTGTTGAGAATGTTATTTACATATTATGGGCTTCGAATTGTATTGTACGAGTGTATCGCGAATGCGATACTGTCACACAAGCGTGAAGACTAAACTCTACTTATTTTGTTTCATTCACCAAGTACATACTGTATTATCTTTTTGAGACGAAAGTATGCAAATTTCACGCATTTAATTTTCCAATCCGTCAGATGTCGAGAGAATTGAAGTTGGTCAAAGTGTCGAGGACAGTCAGCCGCTCAATGATGACCTGACCAGTAATTCAAATCAAGTTCAGCAGCAACCTTCTGAAGATATTTTAAACGATAACGACAATTTTCGCGGTGAACCAGCTGACCATGGTATGTATGAGATTTTTATAAAATGTACCGACTTGAAAATTTGATGATTGATACAGATAGCTAGAAGTTTCCTTGTCGTGAAATATGTGATGATACGAGTTCAACTGTAGTCTCTTTCGGGGAAAAAGGGAAAGTTTTTAGATGTTCTTTTCAAAATTGAGAAAAATTATATTTTACAAATTCCACTCGAGTAAGAATAGGATCGTAAATTTTTCCTGACAAATTGAAAATTTCATCGAGTTCAGACGTTATCTTTCAAAACACGTTTGATTTCTATCAGTATTATTATATATAGTGGTTAGCATAAGTTACTAAATATATGAAACCAAGGTTTGATTTCTAAAAATTATGCAACGAGGTATAATTGTTTAATTTGGACTGTACTTTTTTCCGCAGAGTTGGAAGTAACCAACGAAAATGAAAACTTGATCAACGAACCGGGTGATCCAAGTCGAGAAGAAAGTACCGATGGTAATATCAATTCCGTTGAATTCTATTATACGCGTCGCGTTTTGCGTCTTAATTCGTCATTTATGTGCAGTTCTTGTTGCAGGTGTTACTTCGGAAGGGCAATCGGATCCTTCTGTAGCCGGCACGTCCCAAGCGTTGTCCCACGAAGAGGAGGAGGGACGTGAAGCCGAAGCTGCTGCTACAAAAGGAAACGATTTAAAAACGAATCTACCCAGCCCCACGACAATAAACACGGCCAGGCGAAGCGCGTCTGGACGAATAGGAAGAGCCAGAGGGACCAGAGTGAACGCCAGCTGGTCGAATAACTCTCCCCGAGGAGGTATGAGACCTAACATGGATTCAGGGCAAGGTGAAAATTATGATCCGTAGATTTTTGTTCGTAAAGTTTTTGAATTTTATCAACTTCTAATGGATTTTACGCACGTTTCAGAAGGAACTCGTGGCAGAGGGTCGTTCCGGGATAGACCTAGGAAACAAAAGCCGTGGTATGGGTACTCGAAACGATACTCGCAATGAAATTAGGTATTTTGATTTATTCTTTCAAATCAATAACGATGTTTTTATGTAAGCAAACATGTTTTTTCGTTGATATTCTCGCAGCGTTGACTTATATTATTATTTTTGTATCTTTTATTTCGCGGTCTCGTTTTTTTTTCCTCAATGAAATTCTTGGTTTGTTCGAAATAATTTTTTATTGAAAATGTGTTTATTTTTACGGTTAGTTTCAAATAAAAGTGAATATCTTTGATTGGTTTTTTTTTATTATGTACTACGAATCGATAGCAAAGCGAACTATTTAAACTTCTTGCCAACTTGAAAATGCACCGAATAATCTGTTTCTATGGTTTGCATTTCCATCTTCATTTCTACAGCTATTTCATGACACTAGCTCTTCTGGGCTGTCCCTATGACATGTTTTTAATGACTTGAGCAATGGTATAAAATTACAAAATACTGTATTAGAAAACTCATTCATATAGACTTGTATGTATCCAATTGATCTGAAATTTCCTGGGCTTGCTTCTGTTTTATTCCTCCTCTAAACTTTTTCGGCTTGAATAGGAGAAAAAGAAAAAAAACTTGAACCGAACGACAAGAAAATGTGAAAAAAAATTTCCCAACTTTTTGTGAGTACTTTTTTTACTTAAAACGTCTTTTACATTTTTAGCCATAGTGAAAAATGAAAAGGAAAACTGAAATATGAGAGAATATTTTATTATTTTTCACCCGATACCCGAAGCCCGAAGCATTCTTTTCTCCGATACCAGTAACAACTCACACTGTCACCAGTCACACATAGTTGCATGCTGTCTTATAGAAAATGTTGCGCTCTTTCCAATGGTAACACTGATTTTGACTCCCCATGGACCATGGATGGAATTTGGAAGGGTCGTTCACGATCCCGATGCTTGGTAGTATTGTACTTGTACACGTTTTTCCACGATTGTGTCTGCAACTATCCCGTACACCGTAGACGACGAAAGTGACAAAAATATTAATTTTTTTAATTTTAATTTTAAAATCTATTAAAGGATCAAAAATATAATTAATAATTACATGGGCAAATGAAGTTGAATTTTGGATAGAGAGTTTATTTAACATTCAATATTCAAAAATAAGAATCAGAATTTTATTTTATGAAGAATCGGAATCATGGTAAGAGTTTGAGATTCCATATCAGAATTTGCACGTGAACTAAACGCAATTGGGTGTAAAGGTTTGTTGAAATTTCTGTATTTTAAACATCCAAGTAGATATTTTTCTCTAATATAATTGTTTTCTGTTTCAGTCGAGCTATTCTCTGGGAACTAATTCTAGCTCAAGTTGTTTTTGCTGAGCTGTCTCCGATCTAGCAATGTTTTGAAAAATCCTAAATTCTGTTGTGGATTCCTGTAGATTTTTACAAAGCTAAAATATTGAATCTTATGGTATGAGTTCAATCCTTATTGACTAATTTAAAGCTCGACATTAACCTCAGTTCTTAAATGTTCTGGTACCTCAAAATTTTTAGACTTCAACCATTGACAACGTCACTATTTTTAAACCGCGTTTTCCCCCATTATTTTAAACTTGAAGTAGAACAAAATCCTTATTTCAAAATCCATCAAAAATAGTTAAATATTGGAGTTTTTTTTTGAATTTTCATTTGCTTGATGTAAAGATCAATTACTTCGCAATCATTTTATGAATCAATGACTGCACGAAGCTTTCTCTATTCCATAATTAATTCTGTGGCTCAGAACCAGAGCGATTCAAGTACGAAATTGTAGTTTTAAAAGAAGTGCAGTTGAAATTCTCAAAAGACACCCATTTTCCTTGTTTTAAGTTCTTCTGGTTTTCATTTCAAGGATAGTGATGGTCAGACTAGGATCACTCTGGTTCTCAGCCACAGAATTATAATGTAAGATTAACGAGTCTGCGTTGTAAATGACGCCGTTTATTTTGATTTTATACAGATATGTCATCCGGTAAATTAATTGAATTATTTCGGTCGTGTGGCCTTAGCGAGCAAAAGGCTGTCGAAACAACGAAAAATGATAATTTGAGTAAACGTTTCAAAGCAGTTCTTGACGAAGCATCAAAGTATGGTGCAGTCTCTGAAAACGGTGTACTTTATTATCATTTGGCCTCTAAACTGAAGCCTGTTCTTGAAAAGTATATACAGTTTTTGGTTCCTTACATAATCGAAGGAAAACTTGATAATACTCAGAGAATCGATGCGGCCTTACAATATTTAATATCTGAACTAAAATCGGATGTAGACGTGAAAGCTTTTGAAGAATTTTGTGGTATTGGAGTTATTATTAGTGGAGAAGAGATAGAACAAATTATCGAAGATGTTGTTGAAAAATACAAAAATGAAATTATAGAAAAACGCTATAAATTCAATACCGGTTTGATATTACAAGAAGTTCGAAATAAACTGAAATGGGCTGATGGTAAAATCGTAAAAGCGGAAGTTGATTTACAAGTATGTTAATTATTTCTTTTGTTGAAAAACATTGTCAAATTTAATACTAAATATTATATATTACTGCATTTGTCTTCTAGGTTTTAAATTTACTCGGACCAAAAACTGAAGAAGACTTATTGACATCGTTGAAAAAAGATAAAAATGGATCTAAAAAGAGTTATAAAAAAACTGTCGAAATCGAGTCAAAAGCACCTCAAGAATCTAATTCATCGTCTACAGGTATCTATTGAGCGTCTTAATGTTGAAAAATATGTTGTGCGAGTTATCGAATTAATTTTTTTCATATTATTATGTTCGTTTCTTTTGTAGTGAAAAAAAATAACTCGCCTCAAAGTAAATCAGTTCCTAAATCAAATGAAATGGTTGAGAAAGTATCAAACGAAATTAGTCTTACAATATTAGATGTGATGAAAAAACTCGATTTTCATAAACCTGGAGAAAATAACACTACCGATGGGTATACTGTTACGAAAAATACTGAACGGTTACTTCAAGAGCATTTGAAGATAACAGGTGGCCAAGTGAGAACGAGATTTCCACCGGAACCTAATGGTATATTGCATATAGGTCACGCCAAAGCCATAAATATTAATTTTGGATACGCAAAAGCTCACGATGGAATTTGTTTCCTGAGGTCAGTATATTCGCTTATATGTCATTTTAATGATTTCATTAGTTTTTTGTTTTGAGGTCAATGGAAAAATTTTGTAACTTCTGAAAATATTTAATACAACTCTTTGATAAATTGTTACCTATTTCTTAATGCTCATATTTTGTTGCTAAGCAACTTCATTAATATTTTCTTTCAAAACAGATAACTTTCAAATGAGTTATAGTAAAGTACACATCTCGTCAATCAAATGAGTTACAGTGTTTTTCTTTTTTTCATATTGCAATTGAGGGTTCCGATGTTTCTAATTTTATCCTGCTCAGTTCATTTTATGTTTGCAAAAAATAGCTTTACATTTTGCAGGGTTCCGGGGACAGGAAAATTAGTTCACATTCAACAACATTAAATTATTACGTGTCCGATTTTATTTATTCATCGTTCTTATGTCTTATCATACTGATCGATACTTATATTGTTGATGAATATGAATTTCACGTTCCTTTTTTTGCAAGTTTGAAATGAACACAGAGTAATATAATGAGTGGGTTAGGTACCATACTCTCAAGAGAACGGATTTAAAATGGCGGCTAAAAAATTTTTCTAAAAATTGAACTGAAATATTTATTTTTTTCTTTGTAGGTACGATGATACAAATCCAGAAAAAGAAGAAGAAAAATTTTTTGTTGGCATTCGTGAAATGGTCGAATGGCTCGGTTATCAGCCGCATAAAATAACGCACTCCTCCGATTATTTTGATCGGTTATACGAGTGGGCTGTGGTGCTAATTCGCAAGGGTCTAGCCTACGTGTGTCATCAGCGTCAAGAAGAAATTAAAGGATACAATCCTCCCCCGTCTCCTTGGCGAGACCGCCCTATCTCCGAAAGCCTAGTACTGTTTGAAAATATGCGTATGGGTTTGGTAGATGAAGGCGATGCTACCCTGCGTATGAAAATTACTCTCGAAGAGGGTAAACAAGATCCTGTCGCCTATCGTATTAAATTTTTACCGCATCCGCGTTCTGGTAGTAAATGGTGCATTTATCCGACGTACGACTATACGCACTGTCTGTGCGACTCCATTGAACATATCACTCATTCGTTGTGCACTAAAGAGTTCCAGTCAAGGCGGTCGGCGTATTATTGGCTGTGTAACTCGTTGGATGTGTACTGCCCTGTGCAGTGGGAATATGGTCGCCTAAATATGGACTATACGGTCGTATCTAAACGCAAGATACTCAAATTAATTGAAAAAGGCATTGTACGTGATTGGGATGATCCTCGATTGTACACATTGACAGCGTTACGTCGTCGTGGTTTCCCGTCTGATGCTATCAACAGGTTTTGTGCCAGACTCGGTGTGACTGGTGCTCAGGCTGTCGTCGATCCACAGATGTTGGAATCAGAAGTTAGAAATTCGCTGAATGAAACCGCATCCCGTACCATGGTGGTCACCGAACCCCTAAAAATCTGTATTACCAATTTTGAGGAACTGGATTTAGAATCGACGATCAGTGTCGCTGATTTTCCGAGTGATCCTCTTAGAGGCAGCCACAATATTGCAATTACCAGTATAATCTACATTGAAAAAATGGACTTCAAAAAGGAAGCTGACAAATCTTATCGACGTCTAAGCCTTAAACAATCGGTTGGTTTACGTTATGCAGGAATTGTTATTAACGTAATCGAAGAGGTGATAAATAATGACCAGTTAATAGAACTGCGAGTCACTGGCAAGCTAGTCGATGCCAATAACAAACCTAAAGCATTTATACACTGGGTGTCAGATCCAAAACCAGTTGAATTGAGACTGTATGAGCAGTTATTCTGTCATAAAAATCCGGAAGATGCGAACGAAGTGAAGGATGGCTACTTGTCCGATATCAATCCTAATTCTTTACTGATTTTAAATGGCTTGGCCGATAAATCATTGAATGTGATTTCCGATTTTCAGTGTTATCAGTTTGAGAGAATTGGATTTTTCTCCGCTGACCCCGATAGCACCCAATCACGGCTGGTATTTAATCGCACTGTTACTTTGAAAGAGGATCGCCTGAAGAATTAATTTTTTTCTAGAAAATCAACTAGACAATCTGTCTTATAAATTAATTGATTTCAAATAGAAAATTTCGTTTATCTGTACTCTGCATACCTGTCCATTTCAACTTTCACTCTACCTAAAATATAAATGTTGATAATTATTTTAAAAAGGCAGTTTCCATTTGAAAAGTTTGAAGATTAAATTCATTACTGAATTCAGTGATATACATGCTTAAAAATTATACGTCAGCAAAACTGAATGAATTATAGTCACAAAAAGTTGATAGAATCTAGAATTTTGGCTGTACTTCAATTTTATAAAAGAGGAAAATTATTCTTAAACGACTTCGAAAGATATTAATGGGCTGAAATTTGTTGAATATAACTTGATTATGTTCACCAAACTACTTTTAAGAATATTTTAACGAAATGAAAAAATGTTTGTTTTTCTTCATATTTTTTATCATGTTCTATACTCATCCACCTTTGTAGAGATTATTTCTAAAACTTCCTTAGAGAAAAGTTAATCCTTCAATATATTTTAATACTCAGTTAGTTCAAAATAACAAACCTACACCTACCTATTATTATTTGTTTTCATCATATCATTCATATCTACCATAATTTTCAAAATATTATGATTTCTGTATCAAACAATATTAAAGTAAAAGTGAAAATTTTTTCAAGAAAAGAAAGGCGTTGACGCATTGTCCTCTAAGTCATTTGAAAAATGAAAATTATAATTGTCGTCTTCTACTGTGAGAAAATGCAGGGAAAAAATTAGGATTTATTTTGGAATTTTTCTGATTCTGATTTTGGATATACGCTGTACTCTGGCTGTAACTGAAAGAATTATTTTGGGGTAAATCAACTTCACAAGGACGAATGTATTTTTGGTTACAAATTACAATGTCATTTATAAAGTTTGGAAATTGGAAAATGAAGAATGTTGGTTTAATTTTTCACCCGAATGGAAATTATTTTCTTCTTCTATGTCAATTTCCTTCCACCACAGACATCGAAACTCGAGAGTACTCACGTCACAGGAGTGCTCATGTTTTATCACGATATACGCGCATGCGTAAAACCACCGTGGATTCGTGACTCGTGTCGTTCCTCATTCGTTTCTTCTTTTCTTTCTTTTCTCGAATCGAAGTCGAAGAAAGTTTGCAGAACTTAAAAAAAAGCTGATATTTGAGAAGTATCTCGTGGCATCGATGGAGAATTCGAGCTAACATTTTCGGATTAAAACTCTTGTAAGTATTATTAATTTTAATTATATCAGCTCTCCCTCTTGTTTATAACATTCTCAACTTTTATTGCAAGGTTGAGTTGGGCGTCGCTATTCTTACTTTCGTCCACGTGTTACCGGTAATCTCTTATAATTTGTATCAAATATAATTATCAAGTTCAACAAGTCCTCTATGTTTCACAGCTATGAAATGATCATTTAAAATGGTTAATACTAGAGTTCCCACGGTATGCAGTAAGACTTATGTGACTCCTCGACGTCCATATGAAAAAGCCCGCTTGGACCAGGAGTTGAAAATCATCGGAGAATACGGTCTTCGAAACAAACGAGAAGTATGGCGTGTTAAATTGGTTTTAGCCAAAATCCGGAAAGCTGCCAGAGAACTTCTGACTCTCGAAGAGAAAGACCAAAAACGATTATTTGAAGGTAACTACTTCGCATGCAAGTATTGTCGATGATGATATTGGTTTAATTTTTTCTGACACCTCTCATCTAAAAATTAGTGTTGCTAAACTCTGTCTAAGACGATTTCATTCGTTACCTTTTCAATTTCAATTAATAACTTGCTCTATGATGACATCATTTATTATTTTCTGACACCTCTTCTGAACTACGATGTTGCTAGTGTGTTTCTGAGAGCTCTCACTCTTGAAGAGAAAGACCAAAAACGATTATTTGAAGGTAATTACTTCGCATGCATGTATTGTCGATGATGATATTAGTTTAATTTTTTCTGACACCTCTCATCTGAAAATTAGTGTTGCTAAACTCTGTCTGAGACGATTTCATTCGTTACCTTTTTAATTTCAATTAATAACTTGCTCTATGATGACATCATTTATTATTTTCTGACACCTCTTCTGAACTACGATGTTGCTAGTGTGTTTCTGAGAGCTCTCACTCTCGAAGAGAAAGACCAAAAACGATTATTTGAAGGTAACTACTTCGCATGCAAGTATTGTCGATGATGATATTAGTTTAATTTTTTCTGACACCTCTCATCTGAAAATTAGTGTTGCTAAACTCTGTCTGAGACGATTTCATTCGTTACCTTTGTAATTTCAATTAATAACTTGCTCTATGATGACATCACTTATTATTTTCTGACACCTCTTCTGAACTTCGATGTTGCTAGTGTGTTTCTGAGAGCTTTTTGTTGAGTTTGGAATAATCGACTCGGTGCATATGTTCGACATCTGATTGCAGTATTCTGATTTCAGGTAATGCTTTGCTTCGGAGATTGGTTCGAATCGGAGTGCTGGACGAGAATCGAATGAAACTCGATTACGTTCTGGGATTGAAAATTGAAGATTTCTTAGAGCGTAGATTAGAAACACAAGTAAGGAGATAATGTTACTTTCTTTGTTAATTATTGTTTGAACTGTTTTATTACTTGATATTTAATTTGTAGGTATTTAAATTAGGGTTGGCTAAATCAATTCATCATGCGCGTGTGTTGATACGTCAGAGACATATTAGGTAAGCATGTAACATGTTGGTTTTATTTGCTATTTTTTGGGCGAGTCTGTCTAATTATTCGTCTCGTGTGAACGCTCTAATGGAAAAAGGCCACATTATTATCTTTGGTCAGTCTCTGTCACATTTCTCGTCAGTATATCTGGATTTATGCAGAAGGTAGTGTTGACTTCGAGCAGTTATGAATCAATTCCACTCTTATTTTACAAGGTTACTCGTATCATATTTTCGTGACTAATACTTGAAGATTTCTGAATTGGAAGTTTTGGTTAATCCCAGAAATTCTGGCAGTGTTTGTTAAACGAATATAGAAGAGCAAGATTAATCATGACACGCTGATTAATTTAGATATTACTTATTGTTATTTGTTCGAGCCAAAAGAGACGTCAACTTATCGAAGATTTGGTTCGTTGCAACTTCTGGACAAAGCTACTCATTGTTGACTTGAGTAAAAGTTGGCTAAATGAACACGTTTTATTAATCCCCGAAAAATACTTCTTTTATGCGTTCTGCTTCGAAAAGTGAACATAATCGTTTTGGTGTATGGTCCAGTTATTCAATTGTTGAGATGTATTAGAGTATCAGCATATGGGGAAAATTCAATCATCGATATTTAGTGAATTCTTCTGTCATTCCTGTGTGTCATATTTTCATTTGTCAAATTAATTATAAGTAATTCAATTGAAAATTACTTTCATTTGCGAATTCTGCGTAACCTCATTGATTGAAATAGAATCAAGATTCAACCACCATGACAATTTTTTCTCTATTTTATTTTGTAACAAACACCTATTTTTGAGATACATTTTGCAACCGTTTGATGCCTTAAATTGTACTAAACGAATTTGTTCTCCTTAGCAAATTATGTTCATTAATTTAAGGCAAAAGTAAAAGTCGCTGATGATCTCTGACAAATATCGTATTTGATCAGGTTTGCAACTTCGATACAGATGTATACTTTTTTTAAGTGAAAAACTTACTATATTCTCTTTGCTCAAATGTTTTTTTAGTTTTCTTGACACTTAATTTTCTTTTTTCAGAGTTCATAAACAAGTCGTCAATGTGCCTAGCTTTCTTGTTCGATTGGATAGTCAAAAACACATTGATTTCTCACTGAAGTCACCATTCGGTAGCGGTCGTCCAGGTCGTGTTAAGAGGAAAAATCTGCGTAAAGCGCAAGGCAAAAATCAAGAAGTAGCGGAAGAAGACGAAGACTAAACTGTTACAACTGTCATTTTTCTGTATTTACACATTGTGTCAGTTATGCAGAGAAATGAATTATAATAAAAAAAATTATTTTGTATGTACGTTTTTGTAGTCTTTCAACATCAGCACATTCACCTCAAAGCCCTGGTTTTGAGGGATATCTGGGCTATCGTAATTAAGGTATGACTTTTATGGTTAGTGTCGAGATTTGTAACGGACACGGTGTTTTTGATAGACTATGCGTAACCTTTCTTATTTTTTGACTGACTAGGTTCCTCAGTGGAGGTATAAATTTTACCGTCGAGTCATTCTTAACTGTTGCGCGACACTACTCGCGTAGAGAAACAGAGAAATTTATTTTTTAATTTTTATACCAACGTTATGCAGAGTTTAGACGAATGAATATCTACGAATAATTGAACAGGAAAGTTTCCATGTCGGTTTGTTTGAAGGTGATGAATAGTGTAAGAAAATTTGATTGAACGAAATGAATATTGGCTATATAATCAGTGGACTGTTGGTGTAATGGAAAATGCTCTTGAGGAATATTGTTTAGGGAAAATATATTAGGCGTAATGGGATTGAAGTTTTGAAGGGGAAAAAATTGGAGAAAATGTTAATTAGGGATACTTATGTATTTTATGGAATATCAGGAGGGGGCGGGGGAACAAATAATTCACATTTAAATTGGCCAAAGTATTCGCAAAACTTTTCGTGCTTTTGGTCACGGGATTTTTTTTATGACGTATCTTTCAAAAACCGAAACTTGGAACTAAGTTCGGTTGTGCCGTAGTGGTTTGAAAATTCTTCAATTCAATGAAGTAGAAGATGAATGAGAGAAATCGAAAGAAATTTAGTTATTATAAAGGAGTTGAAAATGAAATTGTAGCGCTGTTCACAGGGGGAAAAATGTCGTTTGTTTTCACTCTTGACTTTGGGGAGTCATAGACCTTCCATTATGTGAGTGAAAGCCAGGTCTGTGTCTGGTCTGTGTTCTCAAAGAAAAACTTGAGACTATGTAATACTATCTAATAATGAAACGGAGAAAAATTCAAAATCATTTTTCCATAGCAACTAACTAAATTCTCTAAGGAATAAATAAAAGTTCATAACAGGTTCATAAGTTGAGAAAATATTTTTTGCAAGATAAAAAGAAATTGACTTTATGAGGTTGTTCGCAAGTTGTTCGTTTCGTTTTGTGTTCGTTGTTTCTTCTTTTGGGTTCTTTCGTTGAACGAAAATTCGTTCTTTTCTATATAATTTCTTTCTGTTTCTTTTCTATTTATTTGTGATTTTGTTATGCGGTGTCACAGACTCACAGTCACAGTCCACAGCACACTGGCACAGATATTAGATTGTGGCTTTGTGCTGTTCTGTGATTTGTCTATCAAGTATTTACTTACCCAGTCCTAACTCCTAACGTCCTGCAGTCAGCAGTCCACCAGTCTCCTCGAAAAATTGGAAGATTGTCGATTGATATAGAACTAAAATTGTGAAATAAGAAAAAATTCAGTTTAATATTTATGGAATATTCAGAATATGTCGAAGCCTATTGTAAGTATACGTTTATATTAATTCATGCGTCTTTGTTAGTTCATCAATTATAATTTTTATAATCATCTGTTAGCAATTTGAATAATAACAATATTAACACAGAATGACATTACACTTTTGAGTTGTTAAGGTTACCCTCATTATTAAAATACTGTTCGCCTATTTTCTTTGGGTGAAATCGTTATTTAATTTAGGTTGACCTCATTGATATCACAGTTTTACAACTCTTACTTTTTCCAAGTCACATCTTGATGTTTCTTTGTGTGGAAATTCTCAGTTTGTTATGTAATGAATGAAAATTTCGTTTCAGATATTAAGAATTCAGTCGCAGGAGGGCACGAAACGATTGGAAGTTGATCCCAAAGATTCTACTTCTACATTATATGAGAAAGTGAGCTTATTTCTGGCATCACTTGAGTTTATTGTTCTATTATTTGATAGTAAAGTGTTTCACTTGATCCATTTGTAATCGTGTGAATGATCTTTGTTCAGGTTTTCTCTGATTTTTCGCTGTCCAGTTATGCTTTCGTTTTGTTCAAAAGAAAAGGACACGAGGATGAAATCACGTCGTCTCGAAGTAAATCGATCGAATCTGTTGGTGTAAAACACGGTGATTTACTTTATTTGGAACCTTTGAATGGAGCTGTAATTTTTGAAAAAGAAGATATCTCATTTTCTGATGAACCGGGACCTTCGTATATCAAGAGTGTGCCGAGCACTTCTCGTGCATCGACTTCTGGCAGTTTTTCCAATGGCCTTGTCAACTCGAGTAGTTCTATGAATATCGTTTTTCCTAATAATCAAATTGTGGAAGACGAAGTCGATCAATTGCTATGGAAATCAGATGGTAAAATAAAGAGACAGCGTGATCCGAAATTGTGAGTAACGTCTGATAGCTCGTTGACGATGGGGAAATATTTATTATGATTTCACAGATTGATGTTTGAATTTCATAATTTCATTCAGTTCCTCTTACAACTTCAGGACCGACGAATTCCGAAGTGACCTGTCTGTAAAAAAAAAAAAATTGATATAACGGAGGAAAATATGCATCAGTTTCACTTCCAGAGTGATCTTAATGAGACGCACCAGTATGATTTGAAAGTATTTAGATTTAATTAATAATTCATCTTAGTTGCGCCTCATTAAGATTATTTTGGAAGGAGATTAATTTAATAATTTACATATTTCTTCCAACTTTTCTTCTTTTCTGTTTCTTTTTTAGTTAGGTTACTTGAAAAGAACTTCCTCGTTGTTTTTCTGTAACTTTTGACTTGTTTTAGTATACTTTTATGAGACGTAAAACAGATTTTTCTTGTGAACTGAATTGAGAAAACTAAAAAGTTGGATTTGGTGGAAGAATAACTTATGGAAGTTTTGATGTTTCATCGTCTAAAGCGAGAAACACTTTATTTACGTTACAAAGTTTCTTGTTTTTCATTTTCCCTCCCTTAAATTGAGAACTATTTGAAATTTAATAATGTTTGAAACATTTTTTCGCGTTGTTATCGCTGGACTTAGTTCATTTTTGTCATAATTCGATTTCAAATTTTCCTGAATTCATTTTACCCTATTTTTATTTACATGTTTTAGCTGTCGACATGGAACCAAGGGTCAATGTGTCAATTGTTCGTCTTTAGAACCTTTCGATGAATCTTACTTGACCGAACAGAACATTAAGCATATGTCATTTCATTCATACTTGAGAAAACTGACAGCTGGAGTTGATGGGTAATATTCAGACAAGTTAATTATTGTTCTATGTACACATATGAATTATAATTTATAATTGATATCTTTTACTTCCTCATTTGTAATTCTAAAAATTGGCACATAGTACTTTGAATCCTAAGTTGATGATGTCATTCCAGTGAATTATGATAAGCGTTTATGTAACTTGTTTACGCTCGTTCCTTTTTAAGGACACATCGATATGGCAGCGCCACTAATCATTTTATTTATTTGTCGGGGGTATAAAATCTTATTTGAAAACGCTTGTTTTCCCTGAATTATTTTATTTTTAATTTAATTATACATTTCCTTATTTAATCTGAAGTTAAGATCTTGTAAATTCAAAGATGTATGTAATTTAAAACTGAGCTTACATATCGTCAGGGATTTATTCAAAATCCATTAAATCGTTGATTGAAACACCATTAGCTGTTTTTGCATCAAATTATTTGAAAATTAATTATTATTCTTCGATTGATTTTTACGTGTAAAATTTGTTATTGTAGAGGAAAATTCGTGTTACTAGAAGATATCAGTTGTCGCATAAAACCAGGATGCAAGGATCATCCACCATGGCCTAAAGGCATTTGTTCGAAATGCCAACCGAGTGCTATTACGCTCAATAGACAAGTGAGTTTCTGCGAGTTTTCGTATTCCAGATTCTCTGAACCATTTTGTTCTCATGTGACTTGCGTTTTAGGTTTATCGACACGTGGATAATGTCATGTTTGAAAATTCGCATCTGGTGGAAAATTTTTTGAATTATTGGCGAACGACTGGGCACCAGCGCATAGGTTATTTGTACGGAAAATACGAAGTTCATGCGGATGTTCCGCTTGGAATTCGAGCCACTGTTGTCGCTATCTACGAACCGCCCCAGGTTACTGCAGTAGTTTTTAATCGGTAATTTTCGATATAATGGATTTATCTGATTTTATCATTTGTTGGCTCGTATAGGAAAGCACTCGCGACTCAATAAAATTGTTACCAGATGAAAGGGAAGCGACTGTGGAACAGATTGCCCAAAAATTGGGCTTGAAACGTGTTGGTTGGATTTTCACCGATCTCATTGCTGATGACATTCAAAAAGGAACTGTAAGTATCCATTATTCTGCATTTATGCTGAAAATTAAGTTACTCAACTAGTAGTAGTAATCAACATAACTTTTCATTTTGATTGCTGGTTTCAATATTTTTGTTCGAAATTATTGTTTCCCATTGCAGCGATGCGATGGTTCACGAATTTTCAGTTCATTTTAATCATGGTAATGTTTTTTACTTCAAAAAAATTTCACTTTCATCTGATTGTGAGTTGAAATTTTAAAAATTACCCATATTCGTACATTTCACAGCTTAAAGTCAGCCTTTTACATTCAATGGATTTATGCAATTTTTTGAATTGGAGAAATGAAATAGATGTTACAATTATTTCATCTTTAAAATATGATAATATTCCATTACAGTTTATATGGGTTTTAGTGTTGATTAATATATGTTACGGGTTTTTCGTTGAAAATTGAAGTCAATTTGGGTTACGTTACGATTATGCTTCCCATTAGGGCTTGAGTGTAATTATAATTTCAATTTTGAAGTGAAGACTTGTGAAATCATACATGTTTAAAAGCACTGGAGTTACAACACTTCTTTGCGGTCATGACTCAGTTGTTCAAACTCTTTTGTGTTGCTTAGTGAAAGTGAAGTGAAAGGGTTCGTAATTGACGAGGCAATAATTTGTTCAAAATGATGTCAAGACTAAATTGTGTCCTGAAAATGAGTTTTTGCGAAGAAAAAGACATTAATTGCTATTATTATTTATTGTCAAATGTAGTTGTTATTATTCCAATATCAAACACTGGGTTGGAAAGACTTGAATGATTTAAAATACTTCAATCTGTTCGAATTGATCAATAGTTTTGTAATATTTGGCTGTACGATGTACCATTTTCTTTTTTACTTCTTGAACTACTTGATTCATGTTAATTGAGTGAACGTCTTATTTTCAAGTGTGCTGTTTCGTACAAATCGTCAGAAGCAATCTCCAAATGTTCATATAATTTCTAATTTTCGATAAAATTATCAAATATTTTGATCGTTGAATTTTCTAAAATAAAACAAAACGTTTTATGTAATCTTTAGTGCAGTTGCGTAGATTTGTACCAGACATAATTCACATGAAAACTCGTTAATAGTCTATGAATGGTGGTTGTAGGTGAAGTGCGTTCGTGGGATTGAAAGTCACTTTCTGTCCGCTCAAGAATGCATCATGGCCGGTCATTTTCAGAACTTGCACCCGAACTCTTGTCGATTTGCTCCCGGAGGTTCATTTGGATCCAAATTTGTAACGGTTTGCGTGACTGGTAAGTTTTGGGAGGAAAATGCCTCGGCCTTATTTTTACATTGTAGCTTAAATTTTGATTTTCTGTGTTCAATTTCAATTTGAAAATTATTTTAAAGGTGATGCGAAAAATCAAGTTCACATGGAAGGCTATAGTGTTTCGAATCAGTGTATGGCATTGGTACGTGATGGCTGTCTATTACCCACTTTGGACGCAGCAGAATTGGGATTTATCCGAGAATCGTCGGATAAGCAGTATGTTCCAGATGTATTTTACAAGGTATCTAATATTGAATATTGATTGAATAGACCCACATCGGATGTTAGTAACGAAGATACTCGAGAGTTTGGAAAATTGAACATTGAACGCACTATTTATTCAGAAGTCAACAGTTTTTCTTAGTGCGGTGAAAAGTTCTCTGACTTTATAACCTCTTTGCAATGTTCTTGCTCGTCTCAAATCGGGAACCAAGTATTTTGATTTTCGTGATTATATACCTCGTTCGATTCAAATAGTTAGTGTCCTGAGGAACTAGAAAATTTTTTCGAAATCAGATGCATATGTAGAACAATAGGAGCTAGCTTCAGATAGTTTTCCTCTCTTCGTTATTAAGGTGCACGGAATACAAAATTGTTTTTCTTTTAAGCTATTGTGATATCAGTTAATGAATATGCTCAAACTATTTGAAAGAAAATTAACATCAAATGACCAGGATAATACCAAAGTTCTCGAAGTAATAGTATTTTGAAGTTTGTAAACCAGAAAAGCTCATTTTTAAGAGACAGATTGCATAGTACTAAACCTTGCATCATGTATTCAAGTTGAATGAATTAGGTTCTAAAAGCATTGAAATGTGTGGAACGAATCTGAAAGATGGTAGTATAAAAGGTTTTGTTAACATTTGAAAAGTATTAAACATATTTTTTGATGCAGTTACCTGTCCTTACAATAGTTGTTTGATTAGAGTATACCCTCAGATTAAGGGGTGATTTTTTAAAAATCTCTCTGCCTTTTCAGTAAGAAGGTTTTCGTCTTGTAATTTTTATTACGTAATGCACTTTCAAAAATTTGCTCATGAAAATAATTATTTATCTGCAATATTATGTTAAATCATATTGGCAACTATTCTTTTAAATGTGTCAGTGAAATCAAAGAAGGTCATACAGTAAAATCATTAATTTTTTTTTTTCTGAATAAATTGGTGATTTACGTCTTTAATTTTTTGTATAAATTTTGATTACAGGAAAAAGATAAATATGGAAACGAAGTATCGAGATTGGCACGACCACTTCCTGTTGAATATTTGTTGGTAGATGTGCCTACATCTACTCCTCTATCGCCACAATTTACCTTCCCTGTGAATTTCAGTGCTACTTCTTTTCCCATTGAAAACAGGTAGAATTTTATAATGAAATTGAACAAGTCCTGCCTTAATTTTCTGTGAAAAATACCCATTTTAAACAGTTAACCTATTTGCAAAAAATCATAATTACGTATTATAATATTTTGTCTATCAAAAATATAATTTCAAAAAAATTTTACTTTGGACTTGAATGCTTTTTGCATTTTACGTGTGAAATTCTCATTTTCTACCAAATTTATTCCCGGCAGATGTTTTTAAATGTTGAATTAATGAATACGACCTACTGAATATTTCGTCATGTTTCGGATCATTTTCTACTTGCCCGTGATTGTTGTTCTTGTTTTTTTATTCAAGAGATTCTATCTCAGAGAAATAAAAGACATCTATTGAAATGGTATTAATTTTTTTGCGGGGGGTGGGGGGGTAACCATATAAACGCTGTTTACCGGAAACTTTGTATTCATCGGGTTTGTTGATTCTCATTTAATTTCAACCTAACAAATTTGATTTCAGGCTCATCGATGGACATGTACAAGATTTTACTTCGCTCGCTAATTATCTGATGCAATTTTCCAGCGAATCTTTTTCCGAAGCTGTTTGCGACTTTCATTTATTACTGTATTTAGCTACGAATTCGATTGTACCGATGTCGGTGAGTAAAAGTATCGTGATTTAAAAAAGAATGACGATATTATGAAATACGTAGTTCGTAGCAGACAGTGGTTACGGTTGTATGATATTGCTCACTTTTCAGCCTCAATCTGTGTGTGATTATTATAATTTTTTATTTTATCTCCTTTCCAAAACGAAAACCGATTTTTTTCGTGGCACAATTTGACTTCACGTTTTTTGAATATTTTCGTAGGAACATATGGATCCGCTTCTCGAAGCGATCAAAACGCAGAACACGTCCGCAATAATGGACTGGAAAAAGTCGGAGCATTGGGCTACCTTGGAGCAGCTCATTTTGGCATCATACAGTTCCTCCTCCAAACGACGGCTGTCAAACGCGAACAGCGATACGAGCATGTCTACAGCCAGTACACCAGGACGAGAAGCGTTTGACGCGTTTTCTTCAACGTCGAATGGTCAACAATGGACCTGTCCTCATTGCACATTTATTAATAGTCCCGCATTAAACGTCTGTGATATGTGTAATTTACCTCGATAATATTATATTCTACTGTATTTTACAAAGTCTGTTACACGAAAGAAGTATAAAAGTTGGTGAGAAAGTCGATGATGTCTGTTTAAAAGTGTACTATATTAAAGTATGTTTGGTTGGGAATAATAAGAATTTTCTTCACGGTTCAATAAATGTTTAAAAGTGTTTCGTAAATTTTGTTAAATACCTATTTTATTTGTTTCTCGAATTCGAGAATCGTTCAAATGCGAAAATATATTATTTGAAATTTTTTCCAAAAAAGTACTTGTGTTTTATTAAATGGAAATTTAACTTTAAAAAAATTTTGGTATGTATATTTCCTTGATTATTTACCTTATGCTTGTGTCCTTATGAAGCGGTAAATACTTCTTTTGTGTGTTGATTCCACCAAACATCGAGTTAATATTTTAATGAAATAACGATTCTTTTTTTTTCTACTTTTGTAACATTTTTAATTTGAAACTGAAAAATGGGGTCAAGTCATGGCGAAAATTAAATCTTCTGTGAAGTGTGAAATTTATGAAAAAATTTTCTCAAATTTTAATAAAAATAATTTTTCCTTTAAAATGCTTGATTGTTTCTTTTTTATTCGATAGTGAGTTCGTAGTGGGTTTAGAAATTCTTGTTTTTTGATCGATCGGACGAGTGATCCCAACTATAGTGGTACGTATTTCCAACTTGTTAGATGTTCTAACTTCTTGGAAGACTTGATACTGATGCCTTTAATGTAATGTACAAGTTATTTATTCAACGAGGGGAATATTGTGCAGTGAGTAAGGGATGATAAAGGTTGGGGAAGGGGGGAGGGTAAAATGTTGTAAAATGAATAATAAACCAATTTCTGAATTACACATGTGTGGGTCAATTTGATGACTAGTAGCCGATGTTAATTTTTATCGGGAGATTATTTTGAAATATGCTGTGTCTGAATTACCGAATGAACATTGCTTTTTTTAGCAAAATTTTTTTCATCAGTCAGTAGCTTAGAGAGATAATTCGATAATTTGCTAATATATTTCAATTGAATCAAAATTTCTCCTAATATAACATGTTCAAAAACTGCATTTCCTGATATCCGCTCACCGAATAAATTTGTAAATTGAGCACTGGTTTGGGGGTTTTCGAGGTCACTGATCACGAATTTGGTAGCCGATTTTGACGGCTGCTCTCGCAGAGCGAGATAATATAGCCAAAAAGAAGTGGATAATGCTCCCAAATGGGTCTATATCGTGAAGTAGAGCAAAACGGGCTGTAGATTCGGATTCAGCGCGAAAAATTACATTCTGTGCACATGTCTCCTGAAAAATTTTGAAAATCGTCAATTTTGGCCAAAATATCAAGGTTGACCCCTTGGTTCTTTAAAATTTTCTTTTTAAAAAAATTCTTTTCAAGCTTACCACTGGTATGAGGGTTTTCGAGGTCGCTGAACACGAATCCAGTAGCCGTTTTTGGCGGCGACTCTTGCCCGGTGAGATATGGCCAAAAAAAAAATTGGAAAATGCTCCAAAATGGGTCTTAATCGCCACGTAGGGCAAAATGGGTTGCAGATTCGGATTCGGCGTTAAAAATTCAATAAATTACTCAAGAGTGCCATGAAGGCACAATTTTGAAGAGCAACTCCTCGTTGACGATGTTAGGGGCCTGATTTTTTTTTTTAATTTAGAAAATAATTTTAGAAATGATCGAATACCAAATTTTTTTTCGCGCACCAGAGAGTTTTCATCATTCATAGTTGACCTGGTGGGGGCACTCCTCGTAAGCCTTGGGGGATCATAGCACCCGTGGTCTTAATCATATAACGACGTCGAGATATTACAGTTAGACTTGAAATTCTGAAATTGTAGTTTATCCCTCACGCCTCTATAAGATTTGAAGGCTACCTATTTATTACATACATCAAGTACGACTGATGTCAATAATTTATTTTTGAAAACCGAACAATTCAATTGGTAAGTACCACTTACAGCTAACAATTATCTAAGATTAGCTAAATTATACAAACTAAGATTACAAAATTAAATTACTTTGTAGGTCTATATAAGATAGGTACACGAAACGAATAATGATGTAGATATGCTTATATACACGAATATATGATAGAATGTAAGAAACAAAAGAGAAGATAGTGACTATCAATGTAAAAACAAACTGAACATGACAGAGTTGGCAAGTTGAAAAATAATCTACTGGATGTACGTACATGTTCTGTCAACGTAGACGAATACAAACCTGTCGTGAAAAGCATTTCACTTTTTCTCTTGAGATAGGCATGTTAACTTTTTATCACATTACGAGTAGGTTTTGATTTTATAATAGGTACGGAGAGATTTCCGCTATAAGAAATGAAAAATTGAGTACCTAACTTTAGGGTCACGCAGATCTTGCGGTTAAAATATTCTGAGATATGATTATTCTGATATGAAAGTCAAGATTTTCAGCCATGATACAAACAAATAAGTTATAAAGATACCTAAGTAATATATGTTCCCTGACAAACGAGTGTTTTGATATTTTTTTCTTAAAAACTATTGTTGATATTAATATAAATGATATGAAAGGAAATGGAAGCATTGAAATCATAAGATAGCCTATAGTAATGTAATAAAGATCATATTATACAAAGAAGAGAAAAGAGACAAAAAAAAAAATGGAAGTAGAAAAATTACAAATCCGAGAATTAGTATTTATTTATTAATCTAGAAGACATCCACGTCAAACATATCCAACGAATTTGATTCCAGTCCTTGACTGTGTCTGTCTTGCTGGAGACTCACACATCCTTGCGGAGTACATGTTACTCGACCATTCTGCCCACAAACGCATTGGAGACAAGATCCATCTTCTTGGGGAAGGACATCTCCTTCTGAATATTCAGTTCCTGAAAAAACAGAATAAAAAAATCATGAGGGTAAATGAGGATAAAAGACAGAGTGCAAAAATTTTCCACTAATGCTTGAAGATCGAATTTACCTGTCACAAAGCATGTCTGATTATTCGACTTAGACGTAGAATTAACTTGTGTAATGGTTGAGGGGTTTGAGGCAGTTTCTGTTATTACATCCGAATCTGAAGGGGTGACGGTATTATTTTGCGAATTTTTGTCTGAAAAAAATAAATACTTAAATAAAATTAGCCGGTATCATGGGTGGCAAATTGTGCGCTATAAAAAGGAGGAAGGGAGTGTTCTGCTCCATGAGAGAAACTGAAAACTTTCCAGCATGAAGCATATTTTGAGAATATTGAAATTTGCAGATTTTGGCACGTATTATGTCTGTATCTTATGGCAAATGTTGTCTTACTAGCGTAGGAATGTTACAAACTATTAAGACTATAGGGCAGCTACGTAAGTAATGATGGAAATCCACTGCTAAATGGTTCAAGATGAAATCGCAGCCGTCTCTGCTGAGGCAAAAACTTATACCCTCTTGGATAAAAACAGAGATTTTTCTTGTGTCAACTGACTCTCTTACCACACCCAACAAACTTAAAAGCACTCATTTTTTTTTCTTTCTTTCATGGATACTTAATGCAGATCTAACGTTATAAATTTTACAAACGAAAGTTTTTTTTATTCTAAACTCGATTCTATTCAACAAATTGCACTTTAGTTAAATTGTTTGACATTTTACGGTTGGTTCGAGGGTGCAAAAAAAAACATCTAGCAAATAGGGGAAGACAAAATGGCAACAAAAAAAAAAAATCAAAAGGTAAAGAAGAGTTGATATTCACCGAATAATAGGGTTGTAAAATTTTCCGCATCAGCAAATTGTACGGGTGCAGGATCTGTACGAGAGACAACGACCGAAATTGTATTAGGAGTCTGTTTAGTAGAGCATTGCCAATAGCAGAACATATCACCGTCCACACATATACAGTAATCACATTCATTTTGTCGTTCGATCTGTAAACATAAGGAAAGAGTAAAAAATATAAGTAGAATTCTTAATGCAATTCTTTCAATGTAACATTAAATTTTTTGGACAAGCTTAAGGTTGAGCATAAATATATAAGTGAGGTTGTATTAGAGAAATTCGAAACCATATAAAGCTCAATAACGACTATTTACTAAAGAAGCCCATCTATTCATCCTGTCTTAATTATAGGTACCTACGATATATTTTTATGAAATAGTAAAATATTAAAAAAACGTTCGGGACACTTTGACCTGGCAAACCCCCATACTAGCACTCAACTTACAAATTTATTCGCTGAGCAGAAATCAGGAAATACAAAGTTTTTGAACATATGTTAGGAGAAATTTTGGTTTAATTGAAATATATCAGCAATTATCGAATTATCTGTCTCCAAGTTACTAACTGATGAAAAAAATTTTGCTAAAAAAATCAACGTTCATTCGGACATTGCATATTTCAAAATAATTTCCGAATAAAAATCAGCATCAGGTACCAGTCATCAAATTGACCCAACACATATGTAATTTCAGGGGTGCTGTTAACCCCCAAGGCTTACGAAGAGTGCACCCCTCAAGGTCAACTATGAATGATATCCCCCCCGGGCACGAAAAAAAAATTTTGGTATTCGATCATCTTTAAAATTCGTTTCTAAATTTGAAGAAAAATCTAGCTTCCCAAAATCGTCAACGAGGAGTTGCTCCTCAAGATTGTTCCTTCACGACACCTCTGATCACCTTTTTTTTTAAATTTTTAAATTTACCACTGAAAGGATAAAAAGAAATTGAAACGTAGGTAAGTAAGTAAATACATAAAAATAAAAACACTACAATGGTGAAGATAATACGATATGAAATGCTATATACTCGTAGGTTTGGTGTGGATATTACTATGCAAAAATGAATTCTATCGTTTGAAAAAAAAGCATATCTGCTATGGAAAGGCTGAAGTTTTTATTTAAACCACGTTATCCTTTTTTCTCTCGGAAAACATTTCTACTGAAAAATTTACACAAAGATCATTTCGAGCATTATCGCCATCTTTATTAATCTATAAATTAAAATTATCACATTTCTATGGGCCTGCAGGTTCACTATTTTGTTCAAATTGAGGAAACAAAGCAGGGCATTGCTTTTGTAAAGTATACGCGTTTACTGTTTTCAGATAATTTTTGCATTCAGTTTGGAATAATGGAATTATTGAAAATCGGGTAGAAAAAAGTGATATCAACGCAATCGATGTTTGAATGAATTTTCATCTGGATTTGAAAAAAAAAAAACATAAACAGAGTATGACAATAACGCTGCCAGCTCTGTGGAAAATATCGCAAAATAATTTCAACTCGATGGAAGGCATTTCTTTTTTTTCATCAGTTTTTTAGGCTACGGAGCTGAAACATGAAATAAATTAACGTTGGGAATTATTAATCGACAACAAATATACGGAGACATGGCGAAAAGTTCGTTTATGAATTTTAAATTAAGGGATCGAACGAATTTTAATTTTTTCACTCTATAAAACATGGCGTCGTTGATAATTGCATTATCTGTGAATTGGAAGACGTGGGTACAGCCCAAGGGGTCACCGGTAGAAATACGTTCTTAATCTCGGAAAATATTCACTCTCTTCTACAAAGACGTTAAAGTTAAGAAACTGACGAATGGACGGTAAGTAAATAGAAGCCTCACTAAAATAAAAAATACTAAAACAAAAAAAATTAATAAACCAAATTTAAATAAAAAATAAATAAACGGATAAGAAAAAATCAACAAATAAACCATTAAATAAAAAGAAGAATTCAAACGCAGTTCGATATTTATATATATTATTATTATTAATGATTTGTTTATTAAAGATATAATAATATGTCCTAATATTATATTGATTGATAGTCGTATTGTTAGGTGTAGCTATGTTCACAATGAAATAAAAATAGTGAAAATTAGATACATGCCAAAAATTCATCATTCAAAATTTGAAATTGAAAAATCGAATAATATTGTGATGTCAACTCAAAATCTGTATTTGTATCATTTGTAAGAGTGAATTTTATTTTATTTCCAAATTTTAAACCAACTCTTGACTAAAACTAAAGGAATAATAATCGAAAATTGATTTTTGATAGGTATTTCTACACAAAATGTAAATACAATCAATTTTTTCAATTTCTATTGCAATATATCGAAATCGATTAGAAAATTTTTAAAAATTTACATCTCTAATTTTTACTAAGCCACCCCTACCCCTATTTTCTCTTTGAAAGAAAAACTCGTTACGTCACTGCAAACAATAATCTTAATAAATAGACAACCAATGTGATCATATATTTTAAATAGTAATTGAATTACCAATAATGTGCTATTAGACAATTCAAATTATAGCTGTCCCGATTTGCAAACTGTGACACAAATGTGTAGGAGAAATGTGACGCAGATGTGGCAAAAATTCAACCAATCAGGAAGCAGTTGCACTTTTGTGACACAGATCATAAATGTGTACACAAATTCAACCAATCAAGAAGCAGTGGCACTTTCGTGACTGATGTGACCTATAATTTTTCCACTGGTAAAATTATAGGTCACACCAGTGTCACAAAAGTCACATTTCTCCTCCACATTTGTGTCACATTGCAGATCGGGGTAATATTGCTTAAAAATTCAGTAGAAAATTACCCAGATATAGGGCTACCCAACAATTGATAATCAATTTTATTTACTAAAGAACCCTGAATTTCTAGTATTTTCTTGATTATACATTGTTTTTGATGTCGAGGTATATTTAAAATTTCAACCTAACTAATTGTTTAAGCTTTGCAACAGATACTCGTATATGAGCAGAAACCACATTTTTTCAGTTTAACTTCTTTCTCACTTTTTTTTTTTTCAGCTTTTTCAATTTTAACGGTGTTTATAGGTCAAGGTTATGAAATTTATTATTCTCATTCATAATTAATTTTAGTCGACCCATGCGGAAATAATGGATACATATAGTCTGTATCCCATCGAGCGAATACAAAATGAGCATAAAAGAAAAGCGCAGGTAATCTAAAGTACACTCGTTTTTTAATTTTCTCTACGTGTCGATTAAAAATATTGTAAACTAAACGCAGAACGCAGATTATAGTAGAAAGGAGAACATTTCCACGCAATTATTTAGAGTTAACTGAACGAGAAGGGGTTGAAAAAGGCTAAAAAAGAGGTGCAGAAACTAACGGACGGTACAATATTTTAATGTACCACAAAAATTAAGCTTGCCTCAATTTTTCTTCCTTTTCTGTTTTTTTTTTTTGGGCTTTTTTCCTTTATGCAAAAACTACCTTCCGGACCAATACTGGTAAATGGAATAGTGTTACGAACAGAGCATTATGTAAATCTCTATTCCGCTGCACTAATAAATTCAGAGTGCTTTGCGTGAAATCGCAGACGTCACATTTGCTAGGTGCACCCCCTTTCCCTCAGTTCCACTGGTCTTTGTTGCAAAAAGAGGGCAATTCGAGATGAATAGACACGATAAAGAGGTTAGTGGCGTGAAAATGGACGATACCTTCCTACACCACTGACCCCCTTCGATACACAGCCATACCTTCACCCTTTTCGACAACGATATATTTTATCTTTTGCTGAGTAGCGTTACGAATTCAAATGACTTATTGTTGAGTTACCACTTGTTACATTTACCAACAATGTGCAGACGTCTTCATTTACATAATTTTTTGTACCAGCCAAAAAATTCAAATTGATACAGAAGAATATCGGAAAGTAACGAAAATGTCCAGGATGTGCTTCATAACTTCTCCTGTAGGCTGAGTGCATGAGCATTTGAAAAAGCTTAAAATGGTTCTTTTTAGAAGAACGCTATAGAAGATGTTTAAAAATAAAAAAACGTTATGGGACTAATATCGTAGGTGTTGCGCAGTTTTTTCCTGTTTTTGAAAAATTAGTTTCTCGGACTAAAGGTTATCGATTTTTGTGGAATGACTTCATTTCAAAAATATTGTTCCTATTTTTTTTTGATAACATTCGTCTCATAATTTATTCGAATTGATATTTTCAAATAAAATAATGGGAAAATAATTTTAGGAATATTGTTTGGGAATTAATTGCCCTCATGTCATTGCGACTTGAATTAAAAAAAATATATATTTTAGAAAAAATTATATTTTTAAAATACTGTATTACTAAAATATTTGAATCAAAATACTGTCAACATTTTCAAAAGAGTTCATTTTAAATAGTAATGAGATTAAATACGAGGATGCAAAGTAATTCAAATTAATATTTTTAAATAATTAATACAAAATTATTTTGGGATTATTTTTGTTGAGAAATTTGTATTCTGTTTGGAGAAAAATTATTTTTAAAGGGTTGTGAAAGTAATCCAATTATTTTATTTTTGCAAACAGGTTATGCCATAAGCAACATTAAACTTACGAAAATAAACGCGCGTTTACAAAACGATTGTGAGCAGTCGTATTTACGGCGAACTGATTATGCAATAAGCATTACATATAACCGAAGCAAAAAATTACGTGTCATGTTTTCAACAACGAGAGATGTTCTTGCGAGTGAATTAGTTCATCTTCGTGGTGTGACCCAATTTATATGGTTTGAAAGATGACCCATGTTTTTGTAATTCCTATTTTTATATATTTTTTGACACTTCATTTGCCGTAACGAGGACAAGTATTTAAAAAATGCTGGTTAATATTTCAAAATCCACACGATTGGATCAGAAGTCTTTGGAGCTTCTTAAATAGTGCAGCCTGAAAGGTAGTCCAGAGTAACTTGTGAGCTTTTGAAGCACACGTACTTAGGAACCAGTGTGATAAAGGTAAATCAATTTTTCTGCATAATGTTAGATAGATAATAATTTTTAAAAATGTTTATCTCAGCAAATGTCGTCAGTATTTCAGGCACAAAAAATACGTGCGTTTCAATCGATAAAGCATTGCAGAAATCTATTATCGATATATTTGTTTGGACTGTCTATCCTTAGAAATACCACTAACCCACAATTTCAATTAACTTCCATTGAATTGTAAGAATAATATGATAATTTTCATACTAATCATAAATCGAATATAGGTACTTTTATAAAATTTAAATGAATAAAAAAATGAAATTTTTAAATCTACTTTTAATAGGAAAATATAAAAATATTTGTTGGCAGGATTTATTACATCATCTTTGCATTGAATTAATTAATGTCAAAAATATTTAAGATCTATCTCACTTTAATAAAATATCCAAACAAAAGTCGACTCTAATTCAAAAGAATATATTATTTGAAAAGTAGTTTTACTAATGCTACCAGTATGATTTGATTTTAAAAAAATCTAAAGGAATGCTTACATTCAAAAGTTTGTAACTGACAATTTGAATAATAGAATTAATGAGATCGTATCTCACTACTTGAGTTCGAACGTGAAAACATTTTACAACCTCATTTTAATTACGATAAAAAAAATGTGAAAGAGGAGAAATGAGGATACTTTAGAAGATTCATTAAAAATGACACAAACATAAAGGATAGAATTACTTACAAAATTCGGAACTATAGGTCTCAGTAATTTTCACTCCGTGCACTCCTCTCATAAAAGAGAACATATATTCAAGTACAATGTCGAATTAAGATAATTTTCTTATTTTCTTTTTCTGATTCAAGTCGAAAAATTTATTCTTGGTTGCGTCTTTAGAATGTCGCTGTCGTAAAGTTTTGGTCTCAGTTACTCGATTTGTGGGTTGTTGAATTCGGAGAATAGAAAGACTTCCAACTTTTCGCGTTGAAACGAATGAAAATGAGAAAGTTAAAAAGGTGAAAAATTTAATCCACTTTTACAGTTTGAGGAAAAAAAGCGCCGAGGATTTCATTGGAGTAAATACTGGATGAGAAATTGATATGTCTTTGGTCTAAACTACCAGTTACCTCAGCTAAATCTCATTTTCTTTAAGAACGCTTCGGTAAAGCCTTAGGTACTCGCTTTCTTTCATTCAACCAGAACTTTTCGGATTACTTGAATTTTTATTTGAAATGAAATAATTTTACTTATAGTTTGCGTTATTTCGAGCATAATTTGGGTATTTTTCTCTCTAGTAAGCCTCACCTTTTTTTCTTTTCTCTCAAAATATTTTGTAGATTTGAAGCAGAAGTTTTGGTCACGAAAATAGGAAACTCGCATATTTTCCAGAAATGTTTATTTAGATTTGGAAGGAAAGGGTGAAGTAGTTGCGACGCTACTCGCAGAAAATACAAAATTACAATTTCATTATTCTACCTCAGGAAAAAATTGTTAAAGTTTGCAACAATGTACGAATGAAAGACTATGGGATTTGGATTTACAAGTTTGTCAACAGGGAAATGGCTGCCTGAAAATCTCAAAGTATGAAAGTGTGGACAAACCAGGCCACGTTCGCATTTGAGTGAAAGTATTGTTGAGATTATTACAAAATAAATTCAAAGTAACATTTTATTCGAGCGAATGTTGGTTGATGATTGCGATACAAATTTTCTTAGATATTTCCAGAAATATGAATAAAATACTCGTAGTTTTCGTATGATTAATTTACGATGTAAGTATATTTCCATCTTCGACTATCTTTGTAAATGAACGATATTGATATAACTTCAATCTGAAATTCATACAACTTTTAGTTTACATCAGGGTTAAGTTCCAAAACTTTCAACTCTACATTTGTGGAAAATAAAAATGCCAATCGAAAACTTTAGAATGAAATCATATTTTAATTAGGGTAGAGGGGGATATAAAAGTCACTTAGCGCATCATTAAGAAGAAAAAATGTGATAGTAATTATCGTGAAAAACTATTATTTATTTTTTAATTTTTCATGTAAAAAATTGTTTTTTAGGAATATTTCTGTATAGTATAGAAACTCATGTCCGTACGATTCTTTTAAACCTTTTTGGCAAAGTGATGTCAATAAAAAAGGCGCACCTATAGGATTCATTTGGTAGAATTTTTTATTCGAACTAGTCCATGGATAATATAGGTACCTATGTATTGCTAGAGAATATTATTTTTTACAAAATTATAAAAATAAAGGTAAAAGAAAATTTTACGAGTATAATTCAGTCAAACATAGGAGCTCCCCATATAGTCTGTTCCAGTTAAGAGTTCCATGACGACCCAAGATTCAACGACTGAGAAGAAAGTATGGCAGATTTCAACCGTGTTTCAACCAATCGCTTTCTTCAAATGCTCGTGACGTCATGGAACTCTTAACTGGACTGGAATGAAGTATAGTTTACAAACACGATAGACGATAGTCGATATACGATTATATCGCGATCTGCAAATTGTGACACAAATATGGATGGGAAATGTGACGTGAAATGTGACGCAGATGTGGTAAAAATTCAACCAATCAGGAAACAATGGCACTTTGTGACACTGATGTGATTCCATTCATCTCCGGTGGAAAAATTATAGGTCACATCAGTGTCATAAAAGTGCCACTGCTTCCTGATTGGTTGAATTTTTACCATATCTGCGTCACATTTCCCATCTACATTTGTGTCACATTGCACATCGGGATGCTGCCGAAACCGAGGAGTACAAAAATAAAGATTAGTGAAAAATTATGTGATTGCGGTTTCGAAGTATTCTCTATGAAAGACTTCATATTTTCACCGAGACTTGTCATACATGCTCAACAAATAGATGCCGAATAATGACCAGATTTTTTGCAATGATTGCTTTAATGGAAGCAGAAGAAGTATACAATCACTGGCATCCTACTTTTGTTAAAGTTTCAAATGTATCTACTTTCATAGAACTCAGTCTCTGAGAAGTATTTCCTCAAAGTAATTTTTTTTTTTATTACTAGAACTGCATTTCGAAGTAAGTAAACAAAAAGGATTTCAGCTTTGAGAACTGCTTTACACTTTTGCCTAAGTATGTTTTCCCTATACTAGATTCATCGTCAGAAATAAATTTTCTTCAATCTTACAGCAAGTATTCCTTTTCCTTTTCACCGGTGCCAATATTTTTCAGTCAACAACGAACCCTTAAAATTTACGAAAGATGCTTCTCGTTTGTCATATTATAAAAAAACTTTCCGCCTTCGAAAACGATACATATAACTTTTCCTGACTTTTTATCGTACAATATTTTAGAAATATTCTCTTTTTATTAAATTTATAGGGAAAATCGACGTTGAGTAAAATATGTTTGGCATGGTAAAAACGTCAAAATGTCATTGGTGGCAAACGAGAGAGGCACATTGTTTTTTATCGAATGCAAGAAAAATTGTTCTGAAGGATTTCTACATATCTATAGGTAACATTGATGATACAGATAAACGGCTAAAAGTCATATTTTAAGGGAAAGAGTAATTTTTAGAAGTGAACTTAAATTTTTAGAGGAAAACTTGTCAAGTGTGTTATATAAACATTCTGTACCTTTTTTTTAGGAACTGGTGCAGACTACAGACACTGAAAAAACACTTAGGTACTTGGTAATTTTTTCAATTTGAATAGGAAAACTGTGACGATTCAAGATTTGTAGTAGAAATTATAAAAGAATCTCTCTAAAATAGAAAATCCTAAAGGACAGGAGGGAGGTCTTTGAGACAATGAAAAAAGGATTTTTGAGCAAAAGTCGACAATTTTCTTCCTCATCCTTATATTTAAAAAATTCCTCTGCTAGAAGCAACTTAAAATATTAACGTGCTCTGATTTTGAAATACCCAAAACGTAATCTAATTTCTGGTAGGAAGATAGTGCAGACAAGAGATTGCTGTAGCAGAAAATAAAGCCTCAAACATTAAATATGTAACCGTGCCCCAAGAAAGGGACCTATGGCTAAAAAAAAAGATTCAAGAAAAACGGCTTTGAACGGCCAAGAGCTCGCCCGTTTGGCCGCCACCAAAAATACCGACGATGCAAAAATTTAGCCATAAGGTCCCTTCTTTGGGGCACGGTCACATATGCGTGTACAAAAGAAGTTTATATTTTGTTTTTTTACACACAACCACACCGCCTCGATGCTAATTCTCTTAATACTTGCATTTTAAATTCTTGTAGGCTTCTCTGTATCACTAGTTCTGCTAAAATTGCGTGTTTTTGATGAAATTCGCTTCGACTGCGACGAGCAGATTTACAGAACATGCCAAAAGTTTATTCGTTTATGGCAAACGAAGTGAGAGTGACTGAATTTAGATTTTAGACATCGAAAATCACGATATTGTTCGGCCTATTCTGACGTCAGATGTCATAAGTTGGTCAAGAGAAAACATCTGGTGAAATCTACTCGTAGTTGAAAAATCTTATTCTTTTCAGATCAATAAAGAAAAGCTTTTTATTTGTTACTCGTATTTATTTTTTATTTTTTTATTTATTTTTTTTTTTGGCAAAACTTGATTTTGAGTTCGTAAAAAATGTTAAATTTTAATGAGATTATACTCGTAGTAAAAATATAATTTTTTCTGAATTTGAAAGTGAACAATTTTATGGAAGAAGGTGATTATAGTACCTTAAGTACAGGAATATTGAGTGAAGATATTATGAGTTGAAAAATAAATAGTGAGGTCACTCAAAGAAATATTTGTCTTATAAATCTAGTTTCTTGAAAATTTGTTCACCTCCCCTTAAAAATTCGTTAATCACATAGTTACCTTATTTTCCCGTGACAACGATAATGTATTTTATATGTGATAAGATTCCATTTTTTATTCGTACTATTTTTAATTATTTTTCTATAATCTTGATTTTTTTTATTTTCATAAATGCCTTTGAAGGATCACAATTTGAATATTTTTGTTAAAGAAAATTGATACTCATAAATAAAACAAAAGAAAGAAAAATTTAATATGGAAAATTGGATTCGGAAAAAATACCTCGGATCCCTATTCCTGTCACATGGTGAAATTTCTCAAATCTTAGTCTCCCAAGAAAGTAATATTCAAAAATTATACAAGTTCACATTAACTGTCGTCCACGAAATTAAAGCAGTTTAACAAAAAGTAGTTGCCAAAAAAAAAAGAGTCGTTACATTTTATCTTGTCCTCTTTTTTCACACTTCTCACGACTATATAGCTTCTCTATGATCTCGTTACATTTGATATCAATAGAAGAGAAAAACTTTTGCCCCCATGTGGTTCTTGCCTCGCTAGAATATAACCACAAAAACGTTACCACGGTCGATATTACTTTTGCTTTCCGCCGAAGGACTTTCAGTTCGAGCCAAAATAACCCTTACAAACGTTTATTTCACAATCTAATTTCTCTCACAAAAACGTGTCGAGCGAAACACATTCGCCTCATTTTTAAAAAGGCTCAATTTTTTTTTTCTTTCCGGGAAGAGTGAGGCTATATTTTCGATTACTACCAAAAAGTTTTCCCTCACTTTTGTAGCTTTATTCCTTTTTCCGAACACGTCGAGTGGAAAATGGATTGACAAACTGAATGATTAAGTAGAAGTGTAAAAAAGTTACGAAATGACCGAATCTATCAATTTGTCAGTGAACATACGAAGAGGTGACTTAACGCATGTATGGTTTGAAACCATCTTTAAGATTTTTTCGGCTTTCATACTCACCTGCCAAGAAAAACGGATTTCACCCCGGATATTGATTATCATCTTCTGTAATACTTGTGTGTCTATATGGTCTATTTATCAAGAAAAATTTATCGACCATAGAATGTCATCATAAAGATTCGTTATCCGGAACGATTAGCTTCATAAGTTCTGTAGAATTTTTGAAAATAATTGTGAAAATCCATCCCCTATATAATTTACTCCAACATAGCGAAATGACAAAAGGTGCTGCATAATTCAGTCAAACATATGTCTATAAGGGATTCCGTTCAACATGGAATTTTGTTTGTAAAGGATGTTTTGTTTGGTCCAAAATTATTCTTACGAGTATAATGAATTATTCTTGTTCGTGAAAGACAAACTATATCTAGTCCCAACCAAAATGAGGATAAAATCTTTTGATTGTCTTAAGTTTTTCAGTTTGAAAATACAGTTGATATCGCGTATAACGAGCTTCAAGGGACCACCACTTTTTCTCTTTATATGCGGTAGCTTGTTATAACCGATATTCACTTATAACGAACATCTCGTTATAACCAGTTATAATGATGTTCGTTATAAGCCAAATTTTTTATGAAAGACGTAAAATTGAAAATAAATAAAAACAGTTAGATGAATATTACCCATACACAGGTCGGTATACTGAGTCATGAACATTTATAAATACATGTACAAGTATACTCGTATAGGCACAAAATTTTTATATTCAAAATTTATCAAGAGTTGATTGCTAGTTGCTACTTAGTGCTAATCAACTTCTCGTCAAGTTTCAGTTTTAAACTTTTCAAACTCAGTGGAAATCGCCTATAACGAGATTTATTCATTTTTAATCTTGAAATGCCCTCGCTTTATCTGGTTTTTCGTTATATACGAGTTCGCTATATCCGATTTTACTTTACACAGTGTTAAATGGGAGTTGGGCCGGGACTTTTCATTTTGCTTGTAGTAAGCAGAATCTCGCTGTAACCGATCTCGTTATAGACAATATCGACTGTAATAAAATAATATATTTAATTTTCAATACTGAACATCATTAAAAAAACACTGACCCTGAATTCAATCAAAATTTAAGTGAGTGTTTCCTCTATCTGAAATTTTAATTTAAAAAACAACATTGTTGGGAAATACATATGTATATGTACCGCAATTTAATTGCGGAACCGCAAAGATAAAATGTTGGCGTTTTAGTCCAATAAAATTTACCTTTTTCACGTCTTTATGAGCTCTGTCTTGAAACAAAGATATAATGAAAGATGAAGTGCTAGAATCTTGTCACCGATCGGTTGGAAAAGACTTCAGTTTTCAGAAATTTTTATGCCGTTCTCAGACACCCTTGCAGAAAAAAAGACTTTTCGCTTGAAACTACGTACATTCATTTTATAAAGAGCTCGAGAACTATTTTTCAAAGGAGACATATATACGTATTTCTCGTCATAATAAATCATTTTTCATTGCTGCGCTTGTTATTGCATGTCTTTCGAGCACGCCTCTCATAACCTCTGTCGCAGATTTACTATTTTTGTCTTGAGCGAAAAAAAGATGGTAGAACATAAGTTGTTGTGAAATATGTATATCCAAGCAAAAATTACTTTTTGTCATAAATGTCCATGTTTCATTTAGGAGTCTAGCCTAGAAGAAGGGGGTCGCCTCTCATAATACAGAAGAGCTATGAGGATTATAATGGAAAGAGGGCCCCTTACTTTGTACTTCTTACATTCTAGAGCTATGCTACTTTGCATCTTTAGCATCGTCGAAACAAAATCGCTTTTTTCAGGAAGGATCTTGAGCAAGGCATGAACAAAAACAAATCCATTTTAGCTTGTGGCATTCGCCATATTGGTACAAAAAAACTGACCTTAGTAAGCCCTTAAAACATGTTATCCTTTCTTTATTCCACCATACCTTACTGCAATATTTTGGCTTTATCACAATTTTTGTATTTCCTATTTTAGGTTTTGCTCGTCTACCTTTAGACTCTCTCGTGGAAATGATCGATCTTTGAATTCTTCTGTCCCTTTATAAAGTAAGAATCGTATTCGGTTCAAAGCAGGACTTCAAACAGTTTTTTAAAATATGTAGGTTATTAGAGGCTGCTTTCATTACAATCGTGGCTCGTCATGCTGAGCCCTGTTGCGTATCAATAAGAAACCAAAAAACAAGTAAAAATGGTCAGTCTTTGCAATTGATTTCATTGAACTTGTTGAAATGAAATACAACATATACATATGTAGATCTTAAGGTGGAGAAAACCAGTTTTTTGAAAAATTCACAATAAACGTTAATGAGTCATATTGTGTAAACTGTAAAACCAATATAGATATAGGTAATTGAAGATGACATAATAAATGAAGTTTTTACATATACACTTCTGAAAAATTTTCCGAAATTGGGCTTATACCATTTTTGTAATAGACTTCATTTTTTTATTTTTTAAAAATTCCGTTTCAACAGTTCACATCGAGATCATTACTCTGAAAAACAATTGTTTCGGACCGGAAGCAAACTTCTGCTCTCATCAGTCAATACGATGCGCAAGATTGGGTAGATGCAATGAATTTTTCTTACCTGTTGCCCATGATTATAAAGTATATCTGACACAAGACATGGAGCTGCTTCATCTTCTTTATTAATCGTTTCTGTATCGTTTATTAAATTTTCTTCGAATGACGGAAATAAGGCAGCTGAAAGCCAAAACACGAAAATAAAAAATTAAACTATTTTTCGCACACTCATTTTATGGTATGAAAACTCATTACATTTTTATTGAAGGTTTTTCACCAGATTTCGAGTGAAAGTAATTACATAGGTATATTTATTATTAAGAAGGGGAGAAGGTTCATAGGGTGAAAATAAATTATACTATAGATGATTCACAAACTCAGATTTTAGGATATTTATCATTGTAACATAAAGGTCGCAGTTATGGATAGAAATCAGAACTCTCTTGGATGAAATGTTTGATTTTGAGTTTGAGTTGCCTACTTAACTGGAAATGATGATTAGGGTATTATCGGCCTTCATCCAAGAAAAGTGCTAAAATACTTAAAAATCCAAGAAGAGCCAAAAAACTGAAAAACCTGAAAAAAAGAGCCAAAACACCGAACAATCAGAGAAAATGAGCCAAAATACCGAAAAATCCGAGATAATGAGCCAAAACACCCAAATATTCGAGAAAAAGAGCCAAAGAACCCAAATAATATTGACTCTTTTTCTCTGATTTTCAGGTAGTCTGGCTCTTTTTCTCAAATATTTTGGTATTTTGGCTCACTTTCCCAGATTTTTATATAGGTACGTATTTTGGCTCTATTCTTGGACTTTCAGATGTGTTGGCTCTTTTTATCGAATTTCGTCTATATTAGCTCTCGTTCTCGGATGTTTATAGGTATTTTGGCCCAATTTAGCTCTTTTTCTCTGATTTTCAGGTGTTTTGGCTCTCTTTCACGGATTTTCAAGTACGAGTATTTTGGCCCTTTTTTGTTCGAGTTTCTAGGTATTTTTGCCCTTTTTGTTTGTTGGAAATTTAGGTGTTTTGAACCTTTTTTTAATATTTATAGAGGTTTTGGTGATTTTTCTGAATTTTCAGGTGCCAAAATATCTGAATATTATTTGCAAAAAAGAGCCAAAAACACCTAGGCTCAAGTTCAAACCCCACTTAAGACATTATTGCACACCCCACCCGCGGTGGCCGATAGGGGTACACCTGCGCAGAACGATATAATTATTCAGATCAACTGATATACTTAACGTCATTGGAATGGTTAATTCTGGAAGCAGTCTCGTCATTGAATTGAAAAGCGTCCACTGAACCTCATTTTTCACTCTATCGTTTAAGGGAAAGTGTTGGAGATGGAAAAGCAAAAGTTATTCTAATAATTACTCGAGTCAGTTTTGAAAATTTAACCCATAAGTACTTTGCAAATTTCAGCTTGATCTTAAATATGTGACGGAAAATTGAAAATTTCAAAATTCAGGGTCAAAAAAATTCCTTCCATAGAATATCTTCATCTCTCGCTTCTGCCAATCATTTCTTCGATAAAATAATTATCTATCGAAATTCCAGCTAAAAATGTGAGTAAAAAGTTGAAAGGATTTTTGTATATATTTTTTGGTGACTCGAAGAATGGCGAATTTTTTCCTCTTTCATTTCAGTCACTAAATCCTCGTTTTGAAACATCTGTCGTCTAAAATCATTTGATGGATTAGGGACGAAATGCGCCCTGGTTTTCGATAAGTATCAATAACACAACTTTTTGATATCGTTCCAAATCATTGACTAAGTTTTTCAACAAGGATGCTTTTATATTTTTATAACACGTCGACAAAAGAAAAATATGTGCTTCGATTTTAAAAGTGCCCGGAGTTGAAATAACTTTATATTATGTTTTTCTTTTTTAACCTTTTTTTAAATTTTTCGCCTTTTTTTTTTTCAGAAAAGCGGGGTGAAAAATGTAGCCACGAATTTAATTCGCAGGATGAATGGAGGATTTCCACAATTACGCTTCGTTAAGAATTCAGTTCGCGCCATAAATCATAATTTGGATGTTTCCATTACCGAGCGTCGAAATTATTGCCAAATTTGATTTATTTCGAAGAGACCAAAGTAATTACTGTATGCACCGTATTGTGGTTTCATATCGTGAAAATAAATGCTGAAATATTTGATCGTAAATTTTTGCATCCTTTTCTATTCGAAATTAGGATCATTCTGTGAACTTTGTTTTAGGGATTGTTATTTTTTGAAAGTTTCGTTGAGGAAGAAAATTGAATTATTTTTTATAAGTTTATGGGGGTAAAAAATATTAGACCTTTAATTTAAAAAGAGCCATAAAACATGGACGAATGAATCAGAAAACAAATTTTCATTCTTTGGTTGATTTGGACTAATGAAGAGGTATACTTTTCTAATAGCGTAATCGAAAAAAGCAAATTAAAAATAATTTAAAGCCATTAAAAACATCATCAATCGTGATAAAATACATCTGAATGGCATGTTATTAATATTTTTTAATAGCTCTACTGAAAAACTCACATTTTAATGCATTGGTCCTTTTTTTTCGCGACACATTAGAAGAGTACAAAATTGTATGGTAGGCTCAGTGTCATTTCACCTAAGATTTGTTATACTGAAACAAAAATGGTGTTGTGATCTTACCCACATTAGCCCCTAAAGGAGTTTGCTCCAATTCGACCAGAAAACTGTATTTACTAGACTTCATGGGTTCAAGGTCGAAAATTTCGTTTCAATGCGCGATTCTAATAGAAAATTTTATACCAATTCCAATAGTGACAACCACAGGTCCCAATCTTTAAAATTGGTCCAGATATTGCAGTTTGAAGTTGGGATACCTACTGAAAGAGTTTTAAAATTTCGATATATCTATACAGTTATGTACTGAAGGAAAGTTTGCTGGAAAGAGTATAGTATAGATTATGGAGCTTTATTCAGAGTACGAAGAGACATACTTAATTAATTGATACTAAACTCAAATCTCACTAATTTCAATGCTTGTCTTCTTATTTTTCTTTTTTCAATAAAATATTTATCCTTTTCAACCCAAGACCAATTTTCTTATTTCAGTTCACAAAACGATTAGGAATTTTATCAAGAATATTCCAACTTCACTTATTCTGTTCAAAGGTGGCCCAAGTAATGAGGAATGAAAGTGATTTTTGTTCTGGTGTAAAATTTTTTTTTTGCAGACTTAGTTCATCATACTAGGAGAAAGATTTTTTCAAGTGCCCGGTTAAAAGACTATAGGATCGCTGTAACTAAAGCCATAGGTAGTTTATAATTTTTCTGAAAAAACGTGCAACCATTCTTCAGATAATTGACAGTTTTATTAATTCAGACTCGGTTCTTTAATCTTCTCGGTGTCACACGTCTAAGCAATGATAAATGACTTTTGTCCAATTTAACTGTTTTTATATCGTCATTTCAAGTTAGGAGCTTATTCCTGTTGCAGACTGCTATTCAATGTGGAATAAGCAGAAAAATTATGGTATTACTGAATAAAATAATGAATACAATATTTTCAAATACCCATATACGAGACGTTGAAATATATTATAGTAAATTAAAAATTTTAAAACATTATCACAAAGAGGAAATTATTCCTATTTAAATTACGCAGTAGTTTATCGGACACTGAGGTAGAGGATGAGCAAATTCAAAATGCTGGGCAACCAAAATTCTTTAACCCAAAAGATAAATTATTTTTTGATTGATTGTACTTCAAAAAATGATCATGCTCAAATTCTTAATGTGCCAATTATCTGGCAAAGAACTGTTCTACAATTAATTTACCAACATTGTAACTTATTGTTAAATCCAAGAATCTACCTAATGTTAGGTGTCTTAATAGGCCTTCTTCAATATTCATATTGGTTTGATTTCATGAAAACTTCAACGTGAAGATAGGAAACTTTCCTCATCTTAGAAAAGAGAGTTGATAAAAAGTGAAAAAAATAAGCAGATATAGTGAAGAGTGTCTTTATGTGTAACGATGTTACAACACGTTCCTCCAATTTTATTCGTCGTCGAGAATGCTCGAATTTTAAATACTCAAGCGACGGTGTTTGCTTCACTTGTACGAAAAGGTATTGTTATACCGTTAATGAATGGTGGTGAAACTTTTGTTAATATAAGACAATGCGCCCAGCTCATTCAAGTTATACGTGTTTGGTTATAATCCACCGTGAAAGGGATGATTTTTTAATAAAAAGTTTATACAGGTACGGTGCAAGATATTTTCCTAAGGACATAATTTGAATTTTCCTTCACATGGTAAGCGTTTTCCCTGTAATATATTTTTACAAAGACATACAGCGTAGCCACCTTTTCAAAATGTTTAACTCAAACTTTCCATTTACAGTTTCGAACAATAATATATAATTATGTAGGTATATATTGTTATGAAAGCAATATTTTTATTCCTGTTACTCGACTTTAGTACCTGAGGGTAGTTCTCAGAAAAACTGATGATTTGAACTAATATTTTTTCGTTTTACGATAGACAAATTTTTTTGTGAGGAGAAGATTATCCTATACATCCCCTAGAACTTATTTTCCACCCATTCGGCTCAAGTCATTTTCACCAGGGAGACTATAATAAACCGGACAGATTTATGGAGTTTCTTCAGTCAGTCCTACGTATTACAATCGGATAGACTAAAGAAAAAGATATTATAATTCATTCTGTTCTCCTCTTGAAAATCCAGTTATGGATAGACTGAAGAAATCAGGCCCAGACCCATAATCTATATAGTTCCAATTGCAGCTTTTTATTGAGGGGACCGAAGAGAGGGGTCCATTCAAAATTAAATTTTTTTTTTCCAATTACCAACTTTGAAATATTTTTATCTAGAAACGCTCATTTTATTTTTATTTTTTATTAGACCTGTCAAATTTTATAATTAGGGAAGTTTTTGTCTTTTCGTTGATTTTTCGTGATAAGTTTGATTTTCTTTCGTTGGTCTACTCACTCTGACAGGTTGAACGCGCATGTGAGTGGAGTGCATAATCCTAAGCTTTTGAAATCGGTTGTCAGCTCTGAATATACGAGAGTACTGGACTACTTACTTACTTGTCTTTGAAATTGCGAATTGAAACTCATTTTTTTGTCTTGAAATCGGTATTATTGATTTTCGATGTTAAAATCGTTTTGGCATTGAGAACTTGTACTTTTTTTTTACTTTGAAGTTTTTCGTGTGAAATCGGAATTTATTTTTTCTCGTTTACATTTTCATTTGGAAATAGAATTTTCCTTTTTCCTTTTTGAATTGAAAACGTTTATTTTGTTTTCTTTTGTCATGTTGTTTTCAGATATTCATCAAATCGACAAACTGTAAGTATGTACCTTTTGTTATTTCTGTATTTATCGTGTGACATGCAGAGTATGAGGTTCTAGTTTTGCCCTCCATTAGGGGGTAATGATGTAGGATTTTGGAGATGTAGTTGTATGTATCCGTCATGTAAGTGGTAGGTTGTTGATTCTTATTTTCCCATTTTATTCGTGTAGTCAAGGTAGGTGTCATTAGGGGTTGTTAGCTAGAGATAGGAGTCCCAATATATTTTCTTGTTGTGCTGTTTCTAGGGTAATACTTGTAGATAGATCTATTTGGTGCTTCGGACACCTCAGATTTATCGATGAGGCTATTCCCGGTGACTCCTATATTTATTAGCGTCAGAGATACAGTTTTTCAAAGTTGAAACGTGATTCTATTCACCCCATTTGAGAGTACTGGGAAAATCTTGGTATCTGCTCCGGCCTTATACAAAGAAATATTTTTTTAATATGGGGCTAATATCTTGCATGACAACCTTATAAAATTTGGTATAAACTTCAGTAACTCGCTGAATGAAAGTGTTTTTAGAATTACCCTGAATTTGCCATAACAACAAATTTAATAGACTGATAAACTTTATTTATTGGAAATTCATCAATTTTCGATAATATTATGAACGTATTATACTTAAATGTAGTCTCTAGTAGAACAGAAAATGACTTAGGTCACACTTCAAAATTTTTCTTAAATATTTGGATTTCGATGTAAAAGCATTTTTTATCTTGAAAACCGAATTCTGAGTATAGTACAAAGCTATACAGACAGACAAAACCAGCGAAGAAATAATTATTGAGTGTATAGTATACCCACGTGCCTATTATATGTATCGTATATATAATAGGTGCTGCTTCTACCATCCCTAAAATATGTCATTTTAATGGAGCTAGCTCAAAGTAAATTCAGTAATCGAAATTAAGACAAAGACGTCGTCTCGACGCTACATTCGCTCTTCCTTATTCGGAATCATAATGAAAATCTCACGGAAACAGTTTCATTAAAAACTTCACCTTATAAGTTGGGCTACAAACTTTTTTAATACAGGGTGTTCCAAAAACGACTCACCGAATCAGATGAAACTAAAATATCGAACAGTACCTTAGAGCGGCTCATGGCCGTAGCTAGCGCGAAATACTTGGAAGGGGCCAAATCAAATGCCTAGGGAACAAAGTGGACCCCTCTCCCCCTCAACCCAGGGAAAAAATTTTCCTGAAGGAGTGCAAACGTCTTTTCTTGGGGGACAATACTCCCCAACCCTCCTGGCAACGACCTTCGAGTGGCTATACCTGGACGTATAGTCTACAGTGTGTTCACTCACCATTAACTGCTGGTGAGTTGTCAATTATAGAACATCCTGTAGATTTCAATCGTTAAATTTGCCCTCTTCCAAATTTCACGAACTCAAAAAAAATAAAAGGAAAAGCAAAAAAAAACTTTTTAATTAAAATTTTTTTAAAGGAAATTCTTGTATTTTATAGATGAAATCCTTTTTTATTGACATATGTTACGAAAAAAGAAAATTCGAAGTTGCGATATCTGTTTTTATAACTGTAAATCAAACGAAAAGGGGGAAAATCCCGAAGAAATCAAAAAATTTTCATTCGCTTCTTTATTCCTGTGTACCTTTATTTATTTACTTAGAGTTTTTCTTCTCTCTTTCGGTTTTCAAGAGAGTAAAAAGAAAATTTTTTTTACCTGTCTGTTTTTTTTTCTTCTTCATTTGCGCTCAAAAGGTAATAAGAGTCGAAAAGAAGAGACCTCCATTTGGATCGGCAAGAAAAAAATTAAATAAATAAATACGAAAATCGAAGAAAAATAAATGATCGTTTGCGATAGAAGTCTGATCTGAATATTATTGCTTTCTGCAGTACTATCACTATGAATATAAAAGGCCGACTCCTAGTTTTTATGACGAATATTCAACACGATTACCATAAATTCTTTCAAACCTTTTTTTCTGCTACTGATGACTGATGTGGGTAAAATTAAGTTATGGCGTACGCTTATTAAATTTGCCCACATTTTTGTATTTCCAACAAAATGAATGATAGTATACTCGTATGTACCTATATGCGAGTCGAAAAATGGCGGCGAAAAAGCTGTTCTCGATATATAATATTGAAAAATTCCAACAAAAATATACACGTGAAACCAAAAGTAGGTGAGGAAGCATATTTTAATTTACTTCCGGTTAATTTAATTTTGCTGCAGATTTGATGAAAAAACTTTAGCGACAGCAGTTGCTGCTGCTTAGGAATTTTCGGGTCACGAGTGTGTTTTCAAGAGAAAAGTTATGGATAGTCGTCGTTCTGTGCCGCTCTCGTGTTATTACCTTACCTCAGAGAGAGTCCACTGAAATGGTAAAAAAAAAAAAGGCAATTTTGCTTTTCCAAGTCGAGAAAAGGAAATAGAGTACTGAGAAAAAAAGTTTCAGAAAAGTATGATTCATCAATTGAATGTCATCGTGAGGCTTATAAAAAAGGAATTGAGTAAATATTTCAAGACATGAAGCGATGAAAAAAGTACTCTAGGTGTGAAAAGAGAACATGATAGATCGAAACATATCCCTATGGGCAAAATATTTTGAAAACGGATCCGTTTTATTCCGGTTTATAATCCGTTTCTGGATTATAATCCGGAATTTTCCTATTTTCCGGCTTCTAAAACGGATTTCGAACGGATTGTAATCAGTCTTGTCGGAAATGAGTCCGGATTATTTTCCGTAAAGGCTGTTTTATGATATTTGTTGGCCCGGGTTATAATCCGTGAAACCGTTTTACAAACTTTTGGTGATTTTTTGGTGAAAATGTGTAAAATTGAATGTTTTTGTTGATTTGTTGAAAAAACACTAGAAGAATATTAGACAATTAGAAGTGGCGGCCAGACGAAGAGGGAGGCTCAAACTGATCAAAGGGGAGCTTGGCTACCTCATAGCCCCCTGGCTACGAGCCTGCGTGCATACCAGTGTTCAAACAGGTACTTAAAAATGAAACCTGCGTCCTCACAGGCCTTGATAATAAACGTTTTATGTTTTATGGTATGTAATGAAGCCCACAGGTATTTGCTTGGTGTAAAATACACTCTGCAAGAAGTAGGATAAAAACATTTTTATTAAAATCGCACTCGGCTCATTATATATGAGGTACCACCTGACTCCTCAAATATTACTCTTTTATTGCTCCTTATTAATAATTTTAACTCTTTCATAAAGCATGAATAGTAAGAAAAATACAGATCACAACTCGCTAATGAAGCAAGCTATTTCCTCAATTGTGAAATCTACAATCTTTTAATTTACAATCATTTGATAATCATGTAGTTTCTCACTTTCATGGGATAAATTTACTTCTTGCAGTCATAGCTGTGTTACCCTAATTTGAGAAACAAGTAGTACTGGCGCTGTTTTTACACCATAATTCTAACTAATATGGAGTCAATCCTACTCTTCAGAAAGCAAACCAGCAGAAAATGTTGACAAATAGGGACAAATAACTTCTCATTGCTGAGCTGTCTTAGTCTTCTTTTCCCAGTTCGAGCGAAGTCTTAAAAAATGACTTGGAGTCAACAGCTGTCTTTCAAGGTTTTCATTTTCGTCACATTTTAAATTTTATTTCACTTAAAGTGTAATGATGTTCCCATTTATCGTCAGCAAAATTTGTACGTCAACCGCAAAATTGTATTTTGTACCGTTAAAATTGGATTACGTTTCTGTGTTCTTCATTTTTTTTTAGTCTTCATATTATAGATCCGCATTATATAAATAGCAGTTCACTGTTGACAAAATTGGATTTTTTTCGCTGCCATTTATCCAAAGCATAAGCTTTTCGTCAACGAAAATAATTTTCGCATTTTGTCGTTTATTAAATTTTCTCTTTTTTTTTCTTTTTTCATTTTAATCACCGTACCGTTCAAATAAGTAAATTTACGTTTTAAAACGAGTAATATTATGAAGAAAGCTTTTAAAAAAATCTATTGTGAAAAAACAGAATACCGCGTTCTCTTAATCCTGTTCAAAACTTCAAACCAATCTTGTGCCTTTGTATTTAGCAAACGCGTTAGAATTCAACTTCGGTGAAACGCACAGGAAAAAATTCCCTTTTCAAAAAGCGAGAATAAAATCTCGTAAAAAATAATAATAATAAAAAAAGAAAAAAGAAATCTGACATCATTTTTCAATGAGGAAGGGGGCTGGTGGTTGAAGAGGTTTTAATACCAACGTACGAAATTATCTATTGTTTATATAGGGAAACAATAGTAAGCTGGTAGATTTAATTTTTTTTTCCATTCCTGAGCTGGTCAGGAGGGGTGGATATAATGCGGCAACATTGAGCTCGTTTTAACTGGAAGCTTAATTAATATCGTAAAATGGGCAAAAGGTGACGGAGAGAAAGATTCATTAATATTACATAAGCGGCGGCGACGAAATACTATGGCCCTGTTAATGAAAACTCGCATTCAGTTGGAAAACGATGCTAGGACAGAGGTTAGCTTAAGCCAGAGTTTGCTGTAACTGATATAAATTTTCGTAAAATGTCTCGACTCCATCTGTCACTATACATTCAGGTATACACACGTATGGCTGGCTTGCTTTTCGAAGGCGTCCTGAAAAAGTATGTTATTTTTAATTAAAAATTTTTTCAATTTTTGACAATATTTTGTTCGCATAGCTACGAAAGGCTGGGTCAAATCGCCAATTTGATAGATGAATTTTTAGTCCGTGTTAAGTCTTGGTCAGATTGCATTTGATATATGTAGTCCATATTGTGCTGGATTGCCAGAAAGTATGGGTCGAGGGAGGAGTACTTTTCAACTTTGACAAGTCGTATCTCGGAGGCAAATAAAGAAAGAAAACTGCAATTGGAACTAAATTATGGGTCTTTGAGTCAAACCCCAGAACGTCTTACTTCCAAAAATATGATCTCCGTTTCATCAGTGAGATAGGGAAATACATGTAATGCATTGGATTTGCCTGGCATTTCTTATTTTTAAACGGAATAGACTCGTTTAGCATTAGCTACTTTAAGCCACCTTGGTTATGCAGTTATACAAAGCATTTTCCTACCAGATGAAAATGTAAACATATTTTTCAGTGTGTTTGTTTTACCACAAATTCATGAATCAAATTCAAAATCTGTAGTGTAACGAACAAACTTTTGATATAACATAGCGTATTATTTGATTTCCAAAGCTACAGACAATCAATTGAGTAAAATTTTGAAATATAAGACAGTCTACAGTATCAAATTTAAATAACTTGAAACTTTCCCAGTGCTCAAAATGAATAAAATTAATAATTTGAATCGATTTAAATCCAGATACGTACATTTCTTAATTCTTATGGAAAAATGATAACAAATTTTACCTACCAGATGAAATGTAAAAAATCTACCAGTTCGATGCCAAGGTAAACACAGGCAGGGATTTATTCAAAACTCAACCCACTAAACGAGTCAATAGGGCCCAGGTAGGGCCCAGTTATTATCAGGTTACTAGCCGCATATAATTTGCTGCAAAAAACTCTGTTTTTCCACTGTTTTTTTATTATTTAAATTCGGAAATTTTCTTTTCTGTTTAGACTTTATAAAATTGCGGGGTTTGTGATGGTAATTTTACTGTCAGCTTTCATAAAGTTCTCAGCATTTTTTGTTTAAACTCTTACTTGACTCTTACACACATCCAGCTTTCTTAAAATTGTGAGTATTTTTTATCGCTATTTTTTATCAACTTTTTTAATTTTAACAACAATTTAAAAGAATTGATGATAAAATGGAAATTCAAAACAAAGACTATAGTATTAGAAACTACTCTTGAAAATATGTTCCTCTTTAAAAGTAAATTGAAAACGAATACTTAATTTAAAATGAACATTTCTTCTTAATGCTTTTTTTCACGAAAATGTTTTTGCCAAGTCGTCATTTATTTCGACTAAATTTCGGTTTATTTGTTAACAAGAGAAACAGAATGGGAGGAAAATGGCGAAAAGAATGCGGTAATCAACTTTATGCCCTCTCCCCTAACTTCATTTATTAAAAACGGTGTTGTATTTTTGACAAAAAACAAAAACAAAGAGAAGAGTGTAAGGCAAAAACTAGTCGCATATTCGCTCATTTTCATTACGTCTTTCCAGATGAATGTTAATTCGGACTGGCATCGTTTGCAATTTATTTCTCACTTCACCAGCGAAGTGGTTAAAAAGGAAAACTAAAGAGAATACTTTCTTATAGAATTATTTTCGTAATCTAAGCACGTTCGCAGCTTTGAAGTATAGCATTTAATGGTTCATTTGGCGTGCAATGTTTGCTTAATGTGCAATCGACTGCGAAAAAATTAAAAATATATAAGTTAACTTGAAGAAACTTAGAATGTTTTTCTTTCATATTACTCGATGAAAATAATATGACTACCTATTTGAGCTACAAGTTACAAAAATGCTTACACTGCTAGGTCTTTTTCTAAAAAGTAAAGCCAGAATTTGTAAGAGTCGTGGGACAAACTTGCCATATTATATAATCCAGTGAAGGTGCAGCATTTCAAAAGTACGATTCTCTAGAAATGTTATTTTGCAACCGAAGCTATTGTTAAATGTCAAAAGGCCAATTTAAAAGTTTCATTCACAAAGAAAATTTTTCTTTCGTTCTAGAAAAGGATTTAATTCAAAACGTACATACCTACCCAGCTAAAGAATTTTTTAAATCCATTTTCTTTCCTAATCCCTAATTTTCTTTTAAAACAGAATTATACCTATTGTACTTTTTGGACTCCTCATAAATATCGAAAAATAAAATGCCAACGAATATCGACGGAATATCCATGGAAACCAGAAAACTTTAATGCTAATTCGAAATCCTCAGTCGTGGATTTGAAATTTTATTCAAAGCGAGAGAGAAAAAAACATCTATGTCTCCTAATTAATAGTATTTTTTTAAATGTTAGAAGTTTTTAATTTTTTTTTTTTTAAATTCGAGTCTTGTAAACATTTCTCAATATACTCCCTATTACGAGTATCAGCTCTTTTTTTGTCATATGTAATTTTTTTCCCCTTTTTTTTCTCAATGCAACGAAGGAAAAAAGCAATTTGTATCCGATAGCATGAAAATAGTCTTTACAACGTTGGAAAATGAAGAATAGGGCTTTTTAAATAAAGGCTGTCTCTTTCTTTCTTTTTTTTTTCTGAGTGTGTGTGAAAAAAAAGAGAAAAGAAATGAAGGAGAAGGAACAGGTAAAAGGACAAGGAGGGAAAGTAGAGTACTGCATTTACAACGTTGAAGTAAATGTCGTGACTTGATATTTGGTAGACGGTAAAAAAAAAAATGGCAGGATTCTCTTTGAAAGGATGAAAATTCATATACGGTTCATGAAAGGTGTAAAACATTACAGCATCGTGTTCAAAAGAAAATTTTGGCTTCTCGTTTCGTGTAAAATCAAAGTTTTTATAAATATGTTTCGTTACCTACCAACTTTTTAACTTTTTTCCCTTTCTTTTTCAAGCTTTCTATGCTATCTTTTTTGTTAACGACTGAATCCATTCATTCTTCGTGTACCTACTACCTAAACCGTATACAGTGAAGAAAAATTAAATTTCTTCTTTTCCTTATTTTTTTTCTTCAAAATTGAAATGTTTTGTTTTGGGGTAGTAACTATTGGGTGTATTTAATTTGTAAAATTAGACTACCTATACAGTGGTGCCCCCAGAAAATTGCTACTGGAGGAGCTGAGTCTTCAATTTATTATCAAAATACAAAACACCCTTAACTATGAAAAATGAATTAAACATGATTATTTTCATGAAATTCAACGGGAAAACCATTTGTTCAGTTATTTTTCATCTGACTCCATTTTTTATCCATCAAATCATCCTCCAAATGTTGTTGTCTGGGTCAGTTTTGACTTCTGGCTAACTTATTTTTAACAGTGGAGTTAGAGTAAAAGTTGGTTGATGTTCTTTAATCATTGTGAAGTTTAGGGTAATACCTTTCATTTGAGAAACTTGAAGTCTGCCACACGTAACGCAAAGATAATTGTTTGCCTTTTCTGAAAATTTTAATTTTTGGCCATCTTGCGTTTTAATATCAAGTTCTTTACAATTTTTCTGCTAATAATGACAAAAAATGAATTTCATGATTTATAAAAAGTTGGAAAATTAGAAATCTCATCTCTGAAATTAGCTATGCGCACGTACATATGTATACATAATATTAACTGCGTATAGCAGCCAGCATGTAACAGTACATACTTTCATAATATTTTACTTCTCTCTGGCCCTCATCAGATATCTTTGAATAACACTTTTTTCTTGCCCGATTTTTGCTAATCTAAGAAGGTCAATTTTCCTTCACTTTCTTGCTCTTGACATTTTTCATTTTCCTTGCGGAAATAATTTCACAGTTTTCGGTTCCTTGTAAAACGAAAAAAAATAATAATAGTGTGAAATTACGAGTACTATAGTGTCAAGGGGGCAAATAACACGTAATTTCCGTTTTCATACCTCAGTGAATAAGTTTTTTTTTTATATACTGCGTTCTCGCATTCTTATTTCCTGCTTTCATAATTTTGGAAAAACGCCTCCAGCTGTTTTTTCTACAAATCAAGTGAAGTTGAATGGAAGTCGCTGAAAAAATATAATTCTCATAGGCTGCCTCCTAACCTCATTCAATTTGTTAGATGTTATTGAATTTTCATTCCATCCTGCAAATACATTTCTTAATCGAATATTTCGAAACAAATTAGCCAACTTGTTTTTAATTGGGAACATTTCAAAACTACCGGAATGTCGATAAATGTTTATCGTTTTGGGGTGCAGAATTTGGTTGAATGCCAATTAAAACCATTTTCTTCCATTCAAGCTGTCCTAGGCTTGAAGATAGAATTTTTTGAAAGGGTGGTTCACTTAAAGCTGGAGGGGGACTACTTCTTCCCGCTCTTTCTATATATATGAAGGGGGAGGGCCCTGATTTGATTAAAAGTAAGCTCTGCTTCACATAGCACACTTCTGGCTGCGGGCTTGTACTGTATTTTTATGTAAGTAAGTATACCACAAGTACCTCTATACCTTCTATGTGCTTTCTAAAAATTCAATGATTTTGGAAAGTACGAGTATCTTTAGGAATATAGCATGAGCACAGGAATATTTAATGAATATTTCCTATTTACACATTTTTCATTACGTTTCGAACTTTTCAAACTTATTGTAGATTTTATGATTTGGTCAGTGCTTTTCACAATTGTTGAAATGAAATTAATTAATAAAAAACAAAGCTATTTACTGATGATAATAAATAATAGAGTTCTACTTTGTTTTTCAATACCCAAATCATATGGAAAGATAAGAAAGGAGATATTTGTAGAATGAATCTTTTTAAGAACACTTTCACACTCGTTTTTCTGTACTCTACCCACAACTTGAATTCGAGCAAAACTTTTACTCCATTTTTCTTGTTCGGAGAAACTAATGAAAAAAAGTCTTTCAAACTGATGAGTCACGTTCTATTGGGGGGTGTGGAGGAGGGAATAAAAAATATTATGAATTCCTCTTCGTCGAAGAGTATTTGAAAACTGATAGGAATTTATACGAAGAAAAAAGGTCTGAATGGACGTTCCAATGACCAGTACCTATTTTTCGTACTTTTTCAGAAGTGAAGAGTTTGAACAATTTTCCCTCATAATATGCTTTTTCAAAGGGAGAAGAAAAAATCTCTATATTTCTGTCTATTGGTATTTATTTTTCTACGTTCGTAGAATTTTTGACTGCATTGTTTTCATTTTGATATACTTGAAGATGATATGACTATGGTATTGGGGTGTTATTAATATTTGTCGGTTCGTTGAAAACAATAACTTCATACAACGTTGCGATGAATGGAAGGCCAATCGAACCAGCTCAAGGGAACCCACCGGCTGATGAAATACTCGTAATTAACTTTAGGAGTTCCTTCAAAATAAGGCCACGGTTGAGTTTTCTTTTTTTTAAATTCATCTCATAATAGTTGGGTGTTTCTTTGGAGTTTGATTGTTACCTGTACTTGATTTCAAAAGGAAAAAAGTCAGAAACTAGAGTTGTTTTTAAAATATTTAAAAGGTCTAATTAGTCGAAACGGCTTTTTTAGTTGGTTTAAACATTGAGAGGGACAGTCGTTCTATTTTTCTATAATTTGAGAATAACTTTAACATCATTTCAATCTCTCAAATGTTAATTTTGATGAAACATAAAATGAAATGAAAATTACTTTAACTTTTGAAAGTTATAATTAAAAATTAGCCGCATCCTTAAGGCAGTTTTCACAGTCACGGTAAAATGTTCACCATATCTAAAAATTGTTTGTCTCAGAAATATAGGTTCTTCGGAAAACTGAAAGTTGAACAACGCTATTATCATCGTTCATAAATGAAAAAGTTAATTATCCCCTATAGGCGTACCTTTTTCACGTTCTTGCAATCCTTGACATGCTCCTTTTCAACGAAAATTTATCTGCTACTCGTAATTGTGTTTTTAATGAGTTATTATCTCGAATTTTCTACACACTTCGTAATGAATTCAATTTTTCGGGTCTAAGGGTTAAGACTATCAATTTAAAATACAGCCATATATAAATTCCATTTTTAATGAAATAAAAAATTAATTTTGAAATATTATGTAAATTATAATTCATATAAGTATATACCGTAATTCAAAGTCTGACAAGTCCCCAAACAGTTTTTACCATTATTGTCAAATAATACAAAATTATTGGATCTCAAAAACTTGAGTGATAATTTTTCAGGACTTGACAGATTTTTATTTTGGACTATAGACCAAAACCGACAGTAGGTATGATAATTGCCTCTGAAAACTGCAGTACGTTATCGCAGCGCCATTTTATTTCATTTTCGTTCTCATCAATGAAACGTTTGTTTTCATTTACAGGCTTACAGCTCCTTTTAACTAGAGCCATCTAGGAACTTTACAATCAAATTTTAAAATATATAAGTAGTTTAAAAGTAGGTAATATACTTATTCCAAAATCCTATATTTTCATTAACTTGCACCAAACTTCTCTAAATACGAATTTATCTTCGCTAACTCAAAAATATTTCAATTATTTGAAACATCGTTTGAGTTCAGACTTCCATGGAATTACTTCATACTGTGGTTGAGACAAAATGGTTTACTCTGTTTTAACTATGAAATTTTCAAAACAAACTTATTCTCCAGAATTAGGTGTTTTCGTTTTGTGGTTACGAAAGAAAACGTTGCTACAACGTCTTCGGCGAGAACTGGGCGAGAAGTTAATTTTTCAACCTAAAACTCTCAAATTCTTGGCTGAATAACTTTACGAGAAAGAAAAATTTCCATAGTCATTTGCCATCTCGGTAACTGTATAGGTACAGAGCTACGCTATAAGGAAAATTGAATATAAATCATTATAATTACTGTAAAACTATTTACCCAGTGCCACTTTCGTCTCACAGTTTCAGAATGTATTCCTGTTAAAATCTGTTGGCAAATGTGCGTGCGTAAATGGTTTCCATTTTACCTATTTTTTTTGCTTCTAGCTTTTTTTTTTTTTTTGGCAATGAACAGATACGATTTCGGCTCCTGCAAGTTATATTTTTCGACTTGGCCACATTGGTAAAATATAATTTTTGCTAAAAAATGTTTTTCGTTCATTTTTCACCAGGTTTCAACTTGATAAAAACTCACTCCTATAATTATTTTGAAAAGAAACCTAGGTATATAAAGTTTGGATAAGATGTTATACCCGTGATTCAGTATAGTTTCTGTATAAGTATGCTTTTCATCTTTTTAGTAGATTTTCACTGAAAAACTTCTTATTTTTTTTCCCGTTTCACCATTTGCCTTCTAGGACTACCTTATTCAGGTACTTACTTGAGGTTGTAATAAGGGGAACAAATGAGCAGTACTAGGAAGGATTTTGGGTAATTTTTGTTACGTATTTTGTTTTACATTCTAACACCATTTGAGTACCTAACATAAAAAAAAAAATTAAATAAATAAATAACATCAACAAAATTATTATATCTCATAAAACAGGGAGTAAAAACAGTTTGGCCCCTTATTTTTTGATAAAATTATACTTATTGAAGGCAAAAGGATTTATCTTCAGGCTATTTTTCATATAAAATGGAGATTGGGTCTTTTGTATTTCTATAATTTCAACTGTTTTAGTTTGACCCTGCTCTTTGAAAAAATCAGTTCGGCACTTATTGCACAACGCTGTCGATTTATTGCCTGGACTAGGATCCAAATATGTTTCTTTAATTTAGAAAGCAGCGTTTGAATCCACTCGGCCACCAAGCCTCTACATTGTTTGAGTTATGCTAAAATGTAGCACGTCACTTTAGAAAATACTTTCCTAATGCTTTTCTCAAGAAATCTTGGCCATAATGAGAGAGAAGAATGAGTAATGTACCTATTATAAGAAGTCAAGCAATGCAAGTGAATGTTCGAAACAAAAAGAATTACACATATAGACAAAGAAAATTAAAATCAAAATATTCAGGGCAACCATCATTCAGAAAAAGATAAACTTTTAAAAATAATGATCTTTGGAATTAAAAGCGAACAGAAGAATATTAAGTAGGGACAAGGAATATATTTGTAAATTCTAACAACTATCATACTTCTTGATTAATTTTGATTAATTTTATTTTTTTCTATCAACATTAAAATAACCCTAGGTAATTATGTAAATTATAGACCAAGCGTTTGGTTTCATAAGCAAAAAACTCAAGTGTCACAAACATTCTTTTCTTTTTTTCATGACTTTCACTACAAACACGGTTCAGACAATTAAAACTTTTCTTCTTCGTTTAGTCACAATGAGAAAATTCGGAAGACAAATGAGTAGACCTTTTTCTGCATAAAACGTAGACAGGTGAAATATATTTTGTCATTATTAGTGTGTAAAGTAGTATCGAGTTCTTTGCTCTTTATAACGAAATACCCCCTAAATGAAATTTAATTAAATGGCATTCAAGGAGAGTAAAAGAGGTACCTGCAATTTTGGTAACATACATTTCTTCTCTTTGATGAATATAGCACTTAAAATTGATGATGAAGATTAGCAACCAGATTTGAAATTCAGTGTCACGTAACTATATGCAGGACTTTAATTTCTTTTCTCTATTTTACTGCATTTCTACACCGAAAATTTGTGTTCTCTTATAGCCTAGTAAATTTTCGTACTCGTATTACTAAGGTCTTGACAATTTACCTACTTTGATTGTTCGTGAAACATCAAAATTGAATAATTCATCTCATTGCCTAAACTAGTACTTTCAGGAATGCTTTTCAAAACATGACAATAGTCCAAAAGCATAATTTTAAGAAAATTTAAAAAAGTCTGAAATAGACCAATGAGAATATTTCTTCAAAAAATTCGTATCATAACAAGGCCACAATTATTGCAACACTAGCGCTAATTTGAACTAAATTTTCAAGTCGAACAAGTAGTCTCTGGAGAGGCGCGTAGCCAGGACAATAAATAAATTCTCTGGCTCACCCAAAAAATTTCAACAATGCAATGAGAAAAATCTTATCTTTTGAGTATACTCATTAACTTGAGCCAAAATTATTAGGATCAACTTTATGAGGGAAGTAAGCCAAAAATTTTGTGGTATATATTTTTCTCAAGTAGAGTTGGCCACCCTAAACTGTCGTTAACCCAAAAAAAATGCATGGTTACACTCCTGAACCAGAATACAGCCTCCCCCGGCCTGGTTTTATTTTCATTCTCAACAGAGGAGAGAATAAAAATAGTATCATGCACATTATGAAAATCCTTTTTTCACCCAAAGATCATCCTAGGCTATTTTGCAGACTTACCCCGGGGGAATCTGCTTCCTCTCTTGGCACACCAGCTACCTTCTCTCGACTAGTTTGTGTATAATTATGCCTAATAATAAAACCAAGACACTTTTTATCATTTGCTTAGGTAGCATCATCATACTCACACTTACACTCTGAAATATTATGAAGCATTAAAATGTAAACCTTTACTAGCTTCTACAAGGAAAATAACTGATATATCTATGTACTATCTCAACTATACATGTACAAGGCAAAAACGAGGCGAGGATTGTTAATGAAATTCCGTATAACATGGCGGGATAGAAAGTTGGGACGCAATCGAGCTCGAAACTTGAATTTTAAACTTCACCATTTAATCGTAATTTTTCAAACGTGTAATTAGATTAATAAAGAACATTGTTATTAATTATGTTTCCAAGTTAACGTCACGCCATTAAAACAAAAAAAAAGAGCTGAAGTTCGCATACAAAAAATTTACTTCCACTCAACTTTTCAGATAAATCCCAAGTTTTAGGGTGAATTCTCAAAAAATGTTCTCAATGATTATACTTAAATAACTTTTTTCATCAAATCGCTTTTGATAAGGCTATTTATTAGAAAACAAAAAGGATTTTCGATTAAAAAGCTAAATAATTCTGTTACAAATTAGATTCTGCTGGAGGTCGTACATCTGTGAAACCATTTTCAAAATCTCTCCGCCTCGTCGAAAGCCAGCATTTATTTCGAAAGAGGGAAAAGCTTTTCAAATTTGGCACACCAATTGGATACATTTTGAAAATTTAATTTCCATTAAGTTTGCCAATACTATTCGATGGGAAATGAGTCAGGTTGGTTGGAAACATTTTAAATTTACTTCACTCGTCTATGCCAAACGAAAAATTTTGACTTTGTAGCTATTACTCTTTCACCTAGTTTATGGAATATTCATGGAAATAGAATACCTACGCATAAAATATTTCCCAACAAAAGTAAAAATTAAAGTTGATATAACTGGAAAAAACAAAATTATATGAAATCCAATCGCAAAAACAAACTGCATTACTACCTACGTATAGAAATTTTACCTTTGAGTTGGCAAACCAACACTGATGAACAAAACTCGGAAGTCGGTGAAATAAATAAAAATTCTTGATAAGTTAAAATTTTTTATATGAACTTTAAAATTGAACGAGCTAAGATATTTGCCTACGTTGAAAGAAATGAGTAATAATTTTCACTATTTTTTATAATAAACAGAAACAATTCAAAATTTGTTGCGGAAATTACTACAAAAATAGTAAAATATGTTATCTAAGATAGCGATAAGTACTAAGTACAAATATTAGAATATTTACAATAAATAGTAAGTAATTTTCACAACTGTGATGAGAAAAGTTACTATTTTGTTTATAATTAATACTATCCATTTCTCATCAGTGCCAAATCAAATTTTCGTTCAGAATGGAAATATATCTTTTGTCATTTGTTTAATTACTTTGTTATCAAATAGACATGAAATGCAAAATAAAAAATAAACAAATATATTTTAGCATAATTGTCAAATTTTTCAAATCAGTAATTTTCATTTGAATAAGTATTTATTTAAAATTATATAACATTCGTAACAAAAATAATATTCAAAATATTTATCCGCAAATAACATATATCCTACCCATTTCCATAAATTGAAATCCTAATGTGGTAGACATATACCGTCTACGGGTATTTCAAAGAAGTCATCGACTACTCATTTCTCAAAATCTATATATTCGTGTATCGCTAATTGCATACTCGTTTCGCCGTAAATATGCTCAACTCGATAAGAACAGAAGTCGTGTCGGCTGTAAAATAGATTCTTGTAATTTTTGTTTTCGTCGCAAGACCAACGAACATCAGTTCTTTTAGTGTAGTAGGTACCTTTCACCATCTTAGATTGTATATTTTACTATTTATGTAAGTAATAATTTCTATTATAAATCTTGAATTGTCCCAGTTTTCTCATAAAAATCGTGAACATTACTGGAGATTGAAATTTATTTCAGTGTACTTATTTATGATTGATTATTAATCATTAGTCATGAAAATGGTGACTAATATAGTTTTTTATGAGCTAGATAATTCATTTTATGCCCAGCTGTTCTTGTGAAATTGCGATTTTATGATATGTTATGATGAAATAAATAATAAAAACGATTATTTGCGAAATTTTGCGTATTTTTATTAAATGACAAAAATTATATAGTCAATGAGAAAGGGTGACTGATGACTAATGTTTAGTTATTAGATTAATTATCTAATGATTAATTGTTAGAGGTGGTCGAATTTATTAAAAACAGTGAAAGAATATGAGAAAAAACGTATGTTATAGGTACTTACCTATTAAAGTTTTATGTGAGACAACTTAAGTAACATTTGTTATTTTAATAACGAGGTAAAAGTGCCATGTAAAGAACATCGATAGAGAAATCGATATAGGGAGAGCAACTCAACACTAATGACTAATTTAATCATAAGCCATCTATTCGACGATTAAATGACTAACTCATAAATTTATTATTGAATGACTTAACAAATCATAACTAATAATTTCAAATTCAAATTCAAATTTTTATTATTAAAGAGAACAAAGGAATCACAGACGAAACATACCCCTCACATGGCATACGGGGTGAGGGTGGAGGGGTTAATCGATTAGTTATCAGTAAGAATTAATAGTTTTATTTTTGATTTATTTAAACGATTCAATCATATTAATTTAGTTAAGATTCAGTCATGCCCAAATCTGGATGCAAGAAATATGTAAAATCATACGTTGTTGATACCTTATTTCAGTCTGAATTTCCTATGGTGCATAATAATCGTACGCATACGAAAAGGACAGGAGCGGGGGGGAGGAACTAGATACCTTACTTATAGGTTTACAATCGTTATGGTCACCAGCATTTTAAATTGCTTCCAACTCTCTCGCATTTCACTGCTCGCAATTCAATTTCTACTGCATAGGTAGCTTTTAAATTAATGAAAATTGCTATTTTTAATTTAAAAAGATCGTCAGTGTCGATAACGTTAAAAATAACTCGCAACTTCTCATCCGTACCTTTTTTTCCCCTTTGTACACAATAATATTGATGCCTCCTGCATCACGTCACGTGTTATCAATATTTTGCCAACGTGGAAGAAAAATTCGATGCAAAAACGTTTACGAGTGCGCAGGGATACCGCCACGCGATGCGGTGCAGAAAAGATTTTTAAAACGAGTATTATCTGGCGAAAACGACGTACACCTGCGGAAAAAATGCGAAATGAATGACAGGGAAATGTTAAATGGCGGCCGAAGATAAATAAGGGATTATATTATTAACGTCGAAGTAGAGATGTAGCTGCGAAGAGGAAAAACATAACATAGCATCGCGAGCTTCTTCGTGTATAAAATATACCTGGCCAAAATTTATGTACTCCATATCGTCGATTTCGAGGGTATATTTTCATCAATTTTGGGTTATAGCTATCCGTACACAGAAATAAACACCCAAGTGTGCAACACGAAGATTTTGGGTACGCGTCGAATAAATCAGCCATAAATTCGTCTTAGAGGAACTATAATGGCAGCCAAAAACACTGCTCGTAGCTTTTGCCTCTATATACCTTTCGCTGAGTTTTGTCTGCAAAACGTAAAGTTACACCGTAATTACGAGTAAATTACGAGTGCCTACAATGAGCTTTCCTCTTATCTCGATTTGTTTCCTTCGTTCCGGAAAGAGTCGAACGTTTTAAATAAATAACTTCTCTTCTTTGGCTGCCTAGACGTTTTTCTGCTGGAGTCGACGTTTCTCGAAACTGCTACTTTCTTGATTAGTTTTTTTCTCCTTCATTTTGGCCCATTTTTCCCTCATCCCTTACTCACTTCCGGTCGTGTTTATCTTTTCTTAACAAATATAATGCTGTACAAGACGACTATACGAGTATAGCCTCGTTTTTAATCTATTTTTCTTGAAACCTCAGAACGTTTTTCACTCCTCTTCATTATTGATGGTAATAATAGAGATCCTAGACTTGATGAGAAAAATACTTGGACCTAATAAATGAATGGTGGTTTTGAACTAAAATAAATGGTGTAAACCAATCAAGGCCATTGGGGAAGTTTTTTTTTTTTGGCCACTTGAATCGGTGCTTAACCGCAAGTATTGATTCGAAGTGTGCGAATGAAAGTCGATAACATGGCTCGTCTGACTTATTCTGCTCTAGAACCTTTCTGTAATGAAAATACCACAAAATATGAAGAAAAAAGAGCCGCTGGAGAGAAAATTGAACGAAAAAGGAATTTTTTTTTGTTGAAATTATCTTCTGTCATTACATACGTGACAAACAAGATCTACTTTTTATTTTACTCGACGTACATAAAATCCCGAACAACCCACGTCACATTCCACTACACGATTCAATTTAAATTAAAAAATTGCCACCCTTTTCCTTCTTCGTTTTTCTCGGAATCCTTTTTTTAGCTTTTTTTTTTTCATCTTTTGTTTTTTGTAAAAATGATAAATAGTCGTTCCCCAATCGTGTTTTACAAAAAGTAAATCTTTACACTCGAAACACGTCCCATAACATCCAATCACGTCAATTCTCCTTCAAACAAAAGTTTATAATCATTTTCAACTTGGAAAATTTCTTGCCGCTAAAAATTCTCAAAGCAGAATTTTTAGCTCTTGTACTCGAAAAAGAGCCGCTTTCTTGGTAGGCAGCTAATACAAAAAACTTTTTTAATTTGACAATGTTAATATTAGGATACTCTATGTTTGGAGAGTATACTCAGTGTTCACATTTTAAAAATTAATCCACAATTCATAAAAGCTGGATCTAGAAATTCTTCAGGCGAAAAGCTGACAGTAGATGAAAAATTTTCAACGACTCGTGTAATCTCCATTTTCCCTTTTACATTCGAAGGCGTTGATATTTTTGTGAAAGCTTCCAAAACGTCAGATGAAAAAATGGCGTCAGTGAAAAAAAAAAGCCACGATGGAATTGCCTGTCAAAGCTACTTGTCTCTTTGTCCATTTACATTTGAAGTTCAACTTTTTTGGGTGAAAACCATATTTAAAAAAAAAAAAAGCTTAATAAAATAAAAATTTTCAAAATACATAATTAGAATCGTAATAATTGTTTTTCGCAATTTCCATTGAAAATAATGTTTTACCTAAAAAAAAAATATTAGTAGGTGCGACACACCCACTGGAGGTGAATCAAAGTATGTGAATTTTCAACAGGAATAATATAATGAAAGGTTTCTTTTATTACAAAATATTTAATTTTCGTTTTACTGAAATTGGCATCAAGGGGATTGAAAAGCATTCCATGACCCTTATGAGTATGAATATTACTACTTTAAGTGACAACTATATGATCAATTGATCATACAAAAGTTGTAATTGCTCTCTTCACTCTCTCTTTAAAAATTAAAATTAAAAGGAGAATAATTAAAAAATTCTGCAATTCATGATAAAATAATTATGGATAACTACTAAGAAAGTTTATTAATAGGGACACATCGCAAACATGTGAAGTTACCCTATTTTAGGCACTCTTCAGCCATAAAGTATTTTACTCTTGCTGGCCAGGTATTTCAATATTCTGGGGGCCACGTAGGTTTGTTCTGTAGCAGAGTTATGACAGTAGACTTTTGAGCAAGGCAATCAAATATTTCCACCAGTTTAATCTGAAAACGCTTGTGCTTTTTTGTAATAAATACGAGAACTGATAAGCAGCTCACTATTATTTCAAAATCTAGATGACTTTCAAATTTTCATTTGCATAAAATCTCTACTTTCAGTTTCAATCAGTTATCAAATTTCCATCACTACTTGTTAGCTCAAATTAAAAGGGTATATACCTATTCCAAGTATTACAAATTATATTACATGAGAAAATGCAAGAGTAGAGAATTTTGTTAAAGAAAGTTAAGTTACCAAAGTTTCATTTACAATCAGGATAACTCGATTTTAAATGCGTGAACACGATTTTACTTTCTCAACAATAACGATTTTTGACATCAATATTTTGTCGAGTACCTACCATCATAGTCGTACACGCTTTCACATTATGCCATCGCAAAACTTTTGGCTCGTCCTTGATACAGCGTGATAAAACACATTCGCATAATTAATCGACCAAGTTGAAATATTCTAACCCATTAGGCCGGGCCCGTATTATAAAATTGAGACTCGGGGATAAACATCGTTAAATTCTTAATTGGGAACAAAAATTTAGAAATAAATTCCAGCGTGTGAGTGGAGAAGTGAAGAGAAAATACGATAGTAAAATTTTTAATTATCAAACTTGCGTCTCCAGTTCTAATGTTGGAGTGCCAAAAGGTCAAAAAATAAATCCTTACATTATAAATTGTTGAAAAGTAGACACACACATCATCACAATACAAACTTGTACAATGTATATTACATGAAAATGGTTCATACCAACAGCTGAGTATAGTTAAAGTGGTGAGAAATACACAAATTTCTGCATGTGTGATCTCATAAAATTTGGGTTGAAAAACTTATATATAAGTCTTGTGAAAGTTACCAACGACATTTCATTGAGTCTCTCACTCCTCTAAAGGGATTGCAAGATAAAAATATATACCTTCACCTTTTCCAACCTAAACAGAAGACTGTAGGGAGTTCAAAACCAATAATACACGATATAAGAAAAGGAAATCAATTTGTTTCTTTATCACATATTCACATGCTATTTACTCGCCTTATTTACATAATTCTTTTCTCACTGATTTCATTTTATAGGTAATATATTTACGTTACCTGATATTTTGCCACTGTTTCTCCTAGCTTACCACCACTGTTTAACTGTCTGTTGAAAATCATCTATACACCTACAATACTTTTTCATTCTCAACAAATTCAACGCAAATCGAATTCTCAATACTTTTTTTCGGTTTCAATAAAAGAAGTCGAAAAAAATACGAAAGAAATAGAGAAAAACTTGGAGAATTTATTGAAAACATTAAATCGTTTCCTTTTTTTTTTTTTCGCCAATTCCTACATGGGAAGAAAGGGGTTACACAGTCGCACGTTCATCAGAAGAAGCGTAGAGGGAAAAAAAACGTCATTCTTCGTCGTCGCATTACTTTTTCATTACAAAGCGATTTAAATTCGTTTAGCTCGTTTTTTCCTCTTTATACTACACCCCCTGCACCCATCTAACCTTTCAATCCTTTCTCTTTTAACGCAATTTCTTATTCATCCCCATCATCTTTCTTTTTACGTACAACTGAATGTACACCTGAAGATGAAGAAGCTCTAATATCAACCCCCAGTGGATATATTCGATACATATTCGCTTCAATTCTTTTTTCAAGCTGTTTTTTTTTTTTTTTTTGTTGGACGATTTTCGATGGGTACCTTTTTTCAAATTAAGCTCAGTAGGACTTTACATAGCTTTTCGTTTCCATACTGTACACTTTCAGATTCCAAAAAATATTAATCTCGTAATTTTATAAGCAGTCATAGTATCACTTTATCTGTGGCAAGCTTACACAAAACACAAAAGGGGACCACTTCGTCGGTCGGCAGTTTTTTGGGAAATGGAAAAAAAAATGTCAAGATCAAAATTATCAATTTTTGGTTTTAGTTGGGAATTAATAGTCCGAACAATTTGTAATAAAATGCAGCGAATGTTAGTGCAAAATGTTCTTATCAGATGGTTAGGTTGAGAAATATCAGAAAAAATTCACACTGGCAACAAGCTATTTTCAGCGTACACTGAAGTCCACTCCTCCAATTCTGCCTAAAATTTCTCTGACTGCATTTATCTCAACCAGAGGAATCCAACAATATAAATAGTAGGCCTACCCATCATAGTGTAAAATTGACAAAATTGACAATTTTCAATGACTTCGTCAATTTATAAAGTCATTTTTCTCAAAGAGTAGATTTTAAATATCTCAACTGAAAAACGATGTAATTTTATAAACTCCTAATGCTCCAGATCCTGGTTTAGTCGAAGTTGTGTGTGTCCACTGTCCATATGTGTCCAATGTTATCATATGATGACGTCTACCTGGACAAAGCTTTTTTTTGCTCACAAATTGAGCTTACAATTTGAGTTATAAATTGAGCTTATACCAAGTGAATTCAGTATTTTACGAGTATGTAAAACACGAAAAGTTATATGTACTGTACTTTAAATCGGATAAATTATTTTTGACATCGAAATACATTAGGAGTATTTTATTTAAAAAAAAAAAATCTTCTTGATCAATTAAATATTATCTGAGATATATCAATTTGAATCAGGGTAAGTGATACAGAAGTTATGAGCATTCTTATAATGGATCAGATTTATGAACTTTGTCACTTGATATTGAATCACTTGATTGTCTTGAGCTCAAAACTTGAATAAAGGATCATAACAGTTTCCCTATGTAGTTTTAAACAAGAATTGAGTACATTCTTATTCCTATATAGGAATTGGGTTACCTATAGTCTAGCCAACCACAAAAATACCAAAAATGGTTGAGCGAAACGTAGAAATCTTTTTCACTTTTTTAATAGTTGAAGGATACCAGCGTGACATAATTTATATTTACAAAAAGCTTTAGAAAACTGTAAAATGTCACGCCGTAATTGTATTCGTGGTTTGGATTACACCTGAGCCCGTATCTGACGCCAGTCTTTGTTAAGGATCTACGATAAAATACACCATCAGTTGAAAAAGCTTTTGAGCTCAGCCCTATTCTCCATCCATCCGAAAATGTCGTATTCGTTTATTTGACAATGATTCTGTAATTTAGTTCTACTCTATGGCTTCGTAATCTACATCCAATGTGATCAGTCTTCACAAAGACTTCGCATCTCGTTTTGTTCTCGTCTGCAATAAATTATCGTTTTCTTGACCAGTTATAAGCTCAATACCTACTCGTATAATAAAACAGGGCACTAATAAGAATTCGGCCAGACAAAAACATGCAAATAAAGATCTTGGTTGAAAAATTAAGTGACCATTATATAATTCTAAAATCATTAAAAGAAGGTGAAGGTAAAACTTGATAAGTGCATATTGTCTATTGATAAGGGATACAGAAATTCCACATAGAAATCTTCAAGCAAATTACCCATTGCGTTTATTTTTATATTTTTATAATATTCCGAGAGCCTACTAAATGTAAAACTTTTTGCTTTTAATTTGCGATAAATACGAGTAACTATATGAGGTACTGAATTTTGACTGAAAATTCAATTCAGTAAAGTTGCATGGTATTTTAAGTCCCTCTACCCCTCAAGGTGTAGACCAAAAAATAAAAGATAGGTATAAATAAATTTTATAATCATAAATTTTTCACTTTCAGTTAGCTAAAATACCATTTTGAGGCCCCAAAATAAAATTAAGAAAACAATTCCATTATCTCATTCTGTCAGACTCTCAGACAAATTATGAAATAGCTGTATTATTTTACCCACCCCAAATTTTCCGCTACAAATGAAAGAATATTATAACTCTGTAATAGCGAGCATAAACTCGCATTTATGGCAAAACGAGGCTATTGTATTTATTTTTATTCGTGCAGCTTGAAGAGATAAACAAATAACAGCGCAGCCAGTAAATCTAAACTTTTTCAACTTTTCATTAAAAATTCAACGAGTCATAAAGTATTCAGGACGAAATTCCGAGACGATTCTTCATCTTTAACGAGCTGACTTTGCCTCAAGAGCCGTCGAAATAATATGGAGATTATCGATTCATTCTCTGCCAGATGTTAGTGCAGAAAAAAAAAGGACAGACGACAAAATGGAAGGGAAGACAGAGAGAGAGAGAAAGAGAGACAGAGTGAGAGAGAGAAAAGGAGAGAGATAGTTTGAATGAAAGCATGCAGAGAGGTGTACGTATAATTACATTCATCTCGCAAGGGCAAGGCAGCGACCTGGTATAATAAGAAACTGCGCGAAAATAAAAGAAAATCGATTTCCATGCACTTGTTTCCAAACATCACCATATTTTCCACAAAGTTCATTGTTTCACTACTTGGGCTGTAATTTTCCTCTGCTGCGAGAAAAGATAGTAAATACTTTTTCATTAGAAAAATGCTGATAGTGTCCTTCGCGATTCCGCAAAGTACCTATTCGGAAATTATATCACACTGAGGAAAATGTCAATTGTAATTCTTACAATTTGAATTGGAAAACGAGGACAATACAAGATTTGTAGCAGAAATTACTATAAAAAATCGTAAAATATGTTATCTAAGATAGTGATAAGTACTAAGAACAATAATATTCAAATATTTACAATAAATAGAAATTTCCACAACACTCTGATGAGAAAAGTTACTATTCTGTTTATAATTAATACTATCCATTTCTCATCAGTGCCGAATCAAATCTTCGTTCAGAATGGAAACATGCATATCTTTTGTCATTTTTTAAATTCCTTTGTTTTCAAACAGTCACCATGAAATGCAAAATAAAAAATATAAAAAAATCGAAAAATAAATTTCAGAATAATTGTCAAATTTTTCAAATCAGTAATTTATTAATTAAATAAGTATTTATTTAAAATTATAAAATTCTTAACAAAAATAAAATTAATTTATCCGCAAATAACATATCCTATTTATATCTATAAATTGAAATCTTAATGTGGTAGGCGTATACCATCTACGGGTATTTCGAAGAAGTCATCGACTACTCATTTCTTAAAATCTATATATTCGTGTATCACTAATTGCATACTCGTTTCGCCGTAAATATGCTCAACTCGATAGGAACAGATGTCGGTGGCAAAATAAATACTTGCATTTTTTTTCGTCGTAAGACCGACGGTCATCATTTTTTTCTATTCAAATTTTAAAAAAGTAATTTAAATGTTCAGTGAAATATATTACTAATTAGGTGGGTAGTTCTCAGAAAAACTGAATATCATTTACGCAGCTATACTTCCATTTCCTCCTGTTGGTACATCACTGGCTCATCCAATAGAGAATTTTTTAGATAAATTCACAGCTGTGTCTTTTTTAATAGCAGGTTTTTAATAGAAACATCTTTATCAGTTTCAGTAAAATTCGTACAACTTTGTTAAATAGACATTGGGCACTGACAGATGAGTTGGGGAGCATTCCCAAAGTCCAATACAGAATTTCATATACTTAATCAATTTCCGTGACACTAAAAAATTTCAAAATTCATTTTTATTTTTAAAAAAATGAATAAAAATTCACGTTTCTGAAGCTTAAGCTAATCAAAAATTATCGGGACTTGTCCATTTGGGAAAAAAGGTGTCGAGAAAATATAGATTTGGGAAAATGAGTTATCAGGAAAATGGGCCGGAACCTGTTGAATGTCAAATATATTTTACCTGCCAACCCAGGTACGAAGTATATGGGAGACTGGTAAAACTATACTAAGTTAAAGTCATGACTTTCAGTAAAACTGGAGGTGTCAACATTTGTATCTCACTGAGTTATACTTCTAAAAGAATTTTTCGCGGTTCTCTCGTACATCCACTTTATTTCCTTTTGAAAATCATGGCTGCTTTTAAGGTACAAGCAGTTGGCAGTCTTCAGCAAACCACCGACTTAAACAACGACTTAATTTTCATCTTCGCTGCTATAATCTACTTAAATTCGGGTCGCGATTCGTGCGGTTATTTTGTCAAAATCCAATGAAGACGGTTACTTGAAAACGTTAAAATGGACAATGGAGCACAAAAGGCGAATTCTCTCATTGCCGCATATACCCATATAATCTGTAGACGAGCTGCAACTTTATGTTGCGCGATTCAACCAATACTCTATTCCTACCATCTCAGCCCCCCTCCCCCCGCCATGTCATCCTTTCCACTTATACAACTTTTCATCGAGAATCCTATCATTTCGGCTTAGTGGACAGAAACGGTCATTCTGTATTCGAAGGCAAGATTATTTTTCCAGTTTCTGCCCAACTTATCATTAAAGCATGCCTGCGACGAACTTCGACATCATTTTTTGATTAAGGTTGGCGCGAAAAAAAATATAATCGAATTTTCAGTCATTCGGTGTAACGATTTTTTATTTTTGACTTTCCCTCTGCATCACTTATTCTCGCTCATTCTTTCCTCTTATATAATATGTCTTCTCGTCTTCCTTACTTTTGCTTTTCTCAAGTTTTTTTCCCTCTTTTTCTGCGACTTACTTTCCCGTTTTTTTTTTCCTTTTCACCACTACCCCACTAACTCGTCTCCTTTCTTATTTCTGCTCTTACCTCTATCTTGTGCGTCAAGTACATGACATTTGAAATCATCGTGCAAATCCAAAAAAGCGTAAAACGAAAAAATTCCGCCTTCACCAAAAAGCTTTAATGTTTTGACTTCTCCAATCAAATTATTCTTATTTTCCTTTTGACGAAAGCCATGACTTTTTTCTGGCGAATTAAATTGTAGTTTAAGAAGGTAGAGGAGTGGGACATATTTACAATAAGTTTCAAATATTATTGGGTCTGATCTGTCTTACTTATAAGTTACGGTTCCTATTTGAGTTTTGCAATGGTCATCCACATAGCTGAGGACTTGACTAAAGGATATACATTCAAATAGGATTCACTTTACCTTGTAACTGGTTTTGAATAGTCACAAATTATAACCACTAAAAACGATCAGTCTCCGTCATAAAATATATCCGTTGCTTGTAGACCACTGAGAGAAATGAATGGTATTAATTACAAATAGAATAGTAGCTTTTCTCATTACAGTTGTGAAAATATTACTATTTATTGTAAATAATCTAATATTTTCAGTACCTTTTACTATCCTAGATAATACATATTACTATTTTCGAAGCAATTTTTGCTACAAATTTCAAATTGTCCCACTTTTTTCGTCCATATTGTAAAAATTACCACTGAAATTTTTTTCAGCGAAGTGGTTCAGTATATTTTCTTTAAACTCATCCCATTGCGATTGTAAAACTCTAGTTCCTTTGATACTTGGAAATTATTATCTTCTCTGGCACTTGCACTCTATTCTTCTACTCGTAATCTGTAATATAACGAAACTACAATTTAAACTGAGTAGGTATCTTATCGGCTTAAAAAGCAGAAAAATGAGTCCAAGAGTAGTAGCAAATGCGCAAATATGTTTTATTATACATCTTACCTATGTGCCACGAAAAGATTTTTATGCGTTGAATATTGTTAGATTTTATTTAAAAATATATAATTTTACATGACGATAGCTTTATATGATTTTGTCAAAAATACCATCTTTATAGTTGGGAAATTCTCGTAGAATTTGATTTCGCATAAACTTATACAGCATTTTAATGCGAAGCAAAAGACATGCGTATATAAGGAGTAAGACTATTTGGAAATATTGTTTTTTAGCCCTCCTGGAACATTATGTGACACATTACAAAGTACATGTGTATCACATAATATGTGAGAAAGTAAAAACGTGACGAGTCTACTTTGCACCCTGGGACTGTATATTTCAAAAATTATATTCCAAAAGGATTTCCTTGTGGGAACAAGAACCAACATAGTTTTCTAGAAAACACAAGATCTGTCACATAGGACTACCAATAATTTCTCATTTTTTTCTGTTCCTTGGGACATCTGACTCTTTTTGTTCTGCCGAAGAGCATCTTGTTTCGTGTGGATGGTGCGCCGGTCTGATTTTCCTTCGTTAAAATTTCATTGCTATTTCAACAATCTTACAGGCACGTACAATACCAAACCTCTAGCAAGAAATTAAGAGACAACTTGCAACTAAAATTCTTCCGCCCTCATGGCTCCAAGCCATGTACCTACGCAACAATAACAATGACAAGTTCTTGTTTCGTCGACTTACAGCACAACGTACTGCTCCCAAATGATTCAAAGTCAGCAGGAAAAAGTGAAAATATTTTCAACTTCTTGTCTCTTTTTTCGTTGTCTTACAAAACAACGCATGTTACAACCGTACATCCAACGAAAGATGGTATACCAGTAACTTACTTATATTGGATTATACCCATGAAGAAAAAAAATAAAGAGAGAGAAAGAAAGAGACATAATATAGAAAAAAGAAATAGAATCTTTAAGTTTAATCGAATTTCCAAAACGGATATTATTGCATCGACGAGAGAGATCGTAGTAAAATTAAAAAGAAAAAGAAGAAGTAAAAAAAAAAAAACGTGCTGCCCGAAGGTGAAATTAGATGAAGGAGAAACAGAGATCAGCAAAGTGTAGGTATTGATGACGGAATAAATTTTCATCAATGAGTGCAACATGAATTTTAAACAATTCTAGCCCAGCAAGCCCCGCTAGAAATCAGGTTTTCGATAGTAACTGCAGGGGTTTCGAGGAACCATTCAAAATTCATGCTTTAAGATTATGCAAAAATTGATTAAAAAATAAATTTCTATCGAAAACACGTAGGCAAGTTCCGATAAGAATCAGTATTGTATATTATTTAGCTTCTTACAGCTCCTTTATTTCAAAGACAATATGTCGTATTATTACAATTGATGTTATATATCGATTTTTGTGAATCTTAAACATTAAAATGTGTTTAATTAATTTGGGAACTAAATTAATTTTTATTAATATTACAGTTCGCACTAATATTCCCCAATTTTGGCTTTTCAGAAAAACTATACCTAATTTTCTTTTGATTGGTAAAAAAATTTTGTTTTCGTTACTTAATACTCGTAATATCATTTGATTTTGTCAAACTGAAGCCATTAAAGAAAAACTTTTTTTATTAAAAAATTCTTTCTTACTTCCCTCGCCCCGCAAATCCGAATTGCGTCACAAAAAATAAAATAGTGTATTTCGAATAAAATATTTCGTTACGTAAAGGATAAAAGAATTATAAAACGTTCCCAAAGGAGCTTTTTCTCATTTTATAGGCAGCTCGGAACAATACATAATAGGTACCGGTAACATCGAAAACGATCGATTTCTAAGAATTTTTCATAGTTGCAATTGTATTTTTTTTTTTTTTAATTCTCTCAAGTCGGAGGTAAACGAGAAAAGCGAAATAACTGAACAATTTTACATATGTACCTACAGAAATACACAAACGCTCTGATCGTTCCGCAATTAAAACTTTTCTACTGAAATATTGTAGTACAGTATTAATGGAGAAGAAAAGAGCAACGAATTTTAGCTATTGGATAGGGATAGGCAAAAGTGAGAAGATGGTAAACTCATTTCTACGAGTATTACTTGTTTTTGGATTCTTGAAGGAGGGGTGTGAGGAGAAACAATACATATAGAACATATACATCTATAAGTGACTTGGTAAGAGTCTCAATTATTCTCGTAAAGTATTTTGCACGGGCGTATAAAAAATTTGGTACAAGCGACAAACTGCAGTAAAAATCTCGAGTAAAATATCAGCCTTTTTGCTTTTCAATTCCCTAGGTTGTAGTAATGAAAGAAAAGCGAAAAAAGGACGAGAAAAAAGGTTTTCGTGTGATATTTACAATAGTGTAAAATTTACGAGGCACGAAATATCGTTAATCTTTAATAACGTTCTTTTTCTCTATTTTTTTTTTTCATCACTATGTTTCTCCGAAGCTATTATTTTTAATTTTAATAAAAAATTTGATCGTGCTCTAATTGGTTCTCATTCTAAGTTGAGCAAAAATTTTGGGACACTTCAATGGAACGTGAAAAGGTCACCGAAGATAATAAATATACCCATTTACGCGGCGGTGGCATAAAATTGAAATTAGGTACAGACACATGGACTTCATTTATCTTTAAAGTCATGTTTTTCAAAAAGAGGATTTTCAATTTCTGTCTTTTGAAACGCTGAAACTTCACAAATTTTGAAGGCAGGAAGGTCCAGTTGAGTATGATTTGATGTTAAATTTTATTAATTTTAATGGGTATGCTTAACTCATATTTTCATCCAACCGACAAAGTGGTCCTATTTATCACTAGAAATACCAGATTTTACTAGATTACTCAAAGGACCAGGTGGAGTTATATATGACACCACAAGAGTAACCTCAAAGGACCAGGTGGCGTCGTATGACACAAGTTAGGGGTTCTCAAAATATTGGTCCTTTAATAAGTCCATCTCAAAATTTTGAGTGGTGTCGTATATGACACCACCTGGTACTTCTAGTGTTATGTCACAAATGCTGGTGAAGAACTCAACGATTTGAGGCGATCAAAAAAACTCAATATTTGGCATACATATACGTATACGAGTACAATCATAAATTTACTCGTACACCATTTTCATTGCTGCCACCTGAATCAATTTTTGAAAATCACATTTGAAACACAGAATTTTGGATAAAATCACACCGTGAATGAAAAGTTAGCCCCTTCTTCGGAAACATATTCTGATATTCTCATCCATTCTGATGGATGAAAAATCACTAAAAAATCATCCCATATTAAAGTAAAAGTGGGATCATAAAAATGTCGAAAAATATTTTCATTTCTGCTTTACCATTAAGGTTTAAATTGAGAGAGAAGTACCTCGCCAGCTGATTTAACCATCTCATCTAAAAAAAAAAAAGTAGGAAAGCGTTCTTATACGAGTACACGTATATAGGTAAGGTGTAAATATTTTTGAATAATTTAGAAAGTACGGTAGGCAAACATATGGGTAAAAAAATTTTAGAATAATGACGTTCGTTGTACAATATTTTTAACTTCGCGGATTTGAGATAAAAAAAACACCTAACCTTCTAAAGTTTATGCCAGAAGAGTTGGGAAAAAGTTTTTCTTGCTTCTTTACCATCGCATACCTACTTGAATAGGGTGTTATTTTTTTTCAACATGATATGCAAACAGAATCCATTATACGAGTCGGCGAAAGCGCAAAAAGAATGAAAATTTGTCTGAAAAACACTTTAACTCGCATTATTGTATTCTTTCTGGAAAGCTCTTCTCGGACTGATAGTTTTTTTCGGTATTTGAACGCTTCAAATGCAAATATGTATCAAGCAGACGTATACCTACGTCAGAACCTCAACAATGTTGACAAAAAAAAAAAAAAAAAAAAAGACTTCATTTATATTTTCTAAAATGATTTTTTCAAGTCTAAAAATTAGTCTCTGCCGTTTAATTTTTTTCCTCTCTCCGAAAGTACGAGTAGGTATATATACTGAAACCTCGTCGAATATTGAAGCGAAAAAAAAAAATGATCATTGATTACTTAGTTCTTTGTTGGGTAAAATTTTTAGCAGATTTTTTCCCACTCATTGCTTTTTTTCTTACTTTGTTTAAAAGTCTACTACTAAAAGCACTAAAGAGTAAGTAGTGGCATCAGGTGAAAAGTTCTTCACTTATTTCTTATTTTAAGCTCGCCTTTATTAACGCAGTTGATAAAAAAACAAAACAAAAGAATGACGTGAATAAAAAATTGTAAATAAAAACAACGAGTAAATAAAACTTCCAGTTTTTTTCCCTTTTCAATTTTATTTAATTTTACTTATAGGTAGGCACTTATTTACGATTTGATTTTCATTCAACCATTATTTATTTTTACGGATCTTAGCGGATACAAAAGGGGCTGCTGTTATTCAAATCCTGGAGGTAGAGCCAGCTTTGAAAATTTTCATAATTGAAGTAAAACGATATGGTTAGAAAATGAAATCTGTTTATAAAATAGAAAAGTGTAAGAACGGAAACACCATTTTTTACCTCGCCATATCCCTTTCAAAATTGGAAAAAAAATAAAAATTAAAAATCGCCGAACGCCATTTTTTAAATGAAAATTATTGAGCTGAAGCCTACTGAATTGCCTTTCAACTACAGCATTTGATAATTTTTAAAATATCTACCGAATAATTCTTCAATTCTTCATTTTTTCCCTCATATTTTTCATATAATTTTGGTTTTTCTTTTTTTTTTTATTAAGCTGTTGGGTAATTTTGATTCTTTTTCTTGACAGATATTTATTTTTTACCCAATTTTTGCATAAGTAATTCTAAAACATAAACGTTGAATAATTTATGAGATCCTTGTCGTTCCATTCAAAAAGCTGCTTGTCTAGCGGGGCTTGCTGGACTACAATTTTATTTTTCATTAAATGAATCACGCCTCTCATTTAGAAAAAAAGTAATCGTTAGTCTATTGAAGGCGAGATGAAATGGCGGTCTTTATTGTTTGATGGATATAACTTTTTTCTTGTTTTTGACGAAACATTTTGTTGCACGTTGGTATAAATGGGAGAAAAATGTACACGATGAATTAAAACGTCGAAACAACACGGCCGTAGCAATCTGAAAATTTTCGAAGCATAAAATTGGCAACACGTTTGAAATCATTCTTTATAGATTTGGCTTTTTTTTTGCTCGCCGATTCTCATAATAGCCTTAGTCAGCGTTTTTGATTTTCTATAAAGAAATACCTATTCGTTTATAATGAGAAATAGAAACTATAGGTATAGAAATTGGAATTTCAAGCAATCGTTGTTTTTCCTTTACCTAAGGAAATGGGAAAATTGAGTTAATGTTGGAAAAAGAAACGAGGCCTTATGAGACTTTAAATTCGGTTATTAGAAATTTTTCCCTTTTTACTTTGTCTTTACAAAACGAAAAACTTCCTAACAAGTTATTAGTGCGAGACTGACTGAGTAGAAAGTATAAAGAGCAAAAGATCCAAAAATGCTTTCAACAATACAGTCAAGACAGCCAGCAAATTGAATTCCATGTTATCAACATGGTTTAAGCATCCGCAAGTATCTGAGAGCAAACCAAAAACTGGAAGCTAAAAGCACGAAGTCCTTCAAATTTGAAAGAAAATGGCAAAAACTCTAAGCTAAAAGTTTCACTTAAAAAGTCAAAAGCTAAAAGTCAAAGCTTCCTTTCGTCGACTTTTTTGCCTAGGTATAGCTTTTATTGTCACTTTTTACGAAATTTCAAGTTGAACAGAAAATTTTTCTTACAGAAATCTAAATGTTTTTTTGAAATAAAATTCCAGAGTTTGAAGTCTAAGAAAATGTAAATTTAAAGCAAATTAACTGATTTAAAATTGAAAAAAAAAGTAACGTAGATTCAAAATCGGTGCGCTTCTTTTCCTATGACAAAAAATGCCATTCAAAAATTCAAGAACTATTTTAAGAATATTCGGCATTTCTAGCCAAAAGTAACTCAGGGGAAATGGTTAAAATTGGAAAGCTTACTTAATAATAGAACTTCTAACTTTGCAGATGACCGACCACTACTAAACGATAAACTGGTGAAAATAGTCTGATTAAGTTATCGAGTGCCGCTGCAAAACAATTCTATATTCGAATTTCGGTGGTTTTCTATTAAATTCGAGCATTTCAATGATTACAAATCTACACGCCTAATCAAATTTCGTCGGAAACCGATTCGCATTAAATTTTCGACGTTAATTAAAAGCCACCGTCGAAACCAAGTTAACGATTCTGTTAGCACGAAACATAAATGTGTGAAACATTCTCCAAATTCAATCTACCTACGAGACAATCAGATTTAATTTCCCATCATGCCAACTCACAAAAAAGACATTAGCCACAATACAGAAGTAGGGGCGTAGGTGAATAAATTATTTAGTAGGTAAACAGGGCCTCTAAAAGCCCGGATTAGACCCGAAGCGATGAAAATTTGTCACGGGAGTTTTCTACTTTTTTATAATAGATAGGAATAAGGTACCTATATTTAAATCATAACAACAGAAGCGTTTTTACAAATACCGTATTTCTAAAGAAGTCACCGAATCGCCGACTTTGGCTGTTCATTAAATTAGAAATTTTATAGTCAGTCCCAAATAAAGAAGGATACCTGCATAATCTATACAACACGTGAATTCTGTCAAATCACAGCACAAATAAAAAATACTAAAACATAGGAGTTTCGCGAATGCAAATGTAACGAATCACGATTAATACAGTGATGAGGAATCTGTATGGCGCCTTTCGAATTTCATCTGTTCTTATTTGGGACAGACTACATGAAACGCACCAACTACAACAAACAATTTTTTTTTTTCAATTGTCAGGCTTCTTTATAGAATCTGAAGTCTAAAACTGAACCCTGAGTATTTAGCCTTCTTTTCCTTCTCTGAATAAACCCGACATTAGATTCAAGTTCAAATTATACGAAAATTTGCTTAAAATAATATTGGATAAAAAAAAGGATCTTTTATAAACAAGAATTACACTACTTTTTCCAACCCAAGCTCAAAGTTATCGGGCTCTACTATAGTCTGATACATTTAAAAAGTGTGAGAAGTCATAAAGGCTCAAACCAATGAGAGGTTTTTGTTTTTCTCAAATTACTTTCTCCAAACACTTGTCACGACACTCAATTCTTGAAAAAATCAGACTATAATATTTCTCTTTTCATCTCTCTCGTTCGACCATACAATTAAATTGATCAACAAAAAGTTTAAACGTGAGCATATGCATTATTAATTATTGATGATATTTTGATATGGTATACCTACAAAGTTTGATCATCAAAAATTTTTATTTAAAATGTAAAAAAAAAAAGAAGTACTATATATATATGAGCAATTTAGGTCATTTTCGAACCTTATGAAAGTTTAAAATAAACTGAAAGTACACAATGAAATGTTTTAAGAAAGAAGAAACAAACCTCCGAAAATTCCTGAAGTATGCACCAGCAGATAAAGTATGAGTGCTTTCATTATTGATCGCTCTACTCACAAAAAAATTTAAAAACACCAAACAAAAAGGTCACAAAAATCCGACAAAAACTATTTTCCATTCATATTTCGACAGCATTGAAGAAATCAAATTACAAATAAACTTACGTTACGAATAAAAAAAATATTAACCGGATACGCGAAAAATACCAACAATTCAGAATGAAACTTAACGAAGTACTCTCGACAAAAGCCAAAACCGTTCTCTTGAAATATTTCCACCCTTAAAGCTAGGCGCATGCGCACTCGTATTCAACTCGACTACTTATTTTCCTTATTCTTTATTATCATTATTATCAACATTATTTTGTCAGAAGCGCGCCTTAGAGAAACGTGATAGTTTTCGAATTTGGCCAATTTATAAAAAAAATTTTACATCCCCTTTTCTCGTTAGACGATCATTATTTGGGATGAAAATGAAAATTTCCACTTCTTTGAGATCCATTTTCACAATAAAGATACTTGCGATGTGGGTGAAGCTTAAGAACATAATGATTAGAATTTATTCATTAATTCTTTCTAATAACAGCTAACAGTTAATTATAGAAAATTAGAGAAGAGACAATAAGTAATCCCAGCATCAGCAATTAGATCTGACCCTTACACAGAGGCGCACCCACAAATTTGCTCCATGAATCGTCGAGCATTAAATTTATTACCAAAAGAAAAAAATTATATGAAAAATCCACGCAACGTAAACAAAACCGTCAAGGAATACAAAGCTTGAAATTATCGGGATAATTTGTACAAATTCAACGAAAAAGTTTTCTATCGAAATTTATTGAGACAATGTGACGAAAATATATTTTCGCAACTCTTAATAATATGCAAAAAGAAAAAATAACTAAAAACAACGAATTACAGCAATTATACAAAAATCTATCAACTGATTGGCAGGTTTATCGGGTAGGATGCCAGGGTTCCCATTTTTCGGCTATTTTCACTTTGGCTGAAAAAAAAAAAAATTAGAAAAAACATAATTATTCTGGGAACAAAAATACAAGTACCAAGATCATCGACATAAGGAACTTCGACTTTTCTAAATTAAAAAATGAAAGTAAAAAATAAAAAAGTGGGGTTTACATTCATCGAAATTCCTAAAAACATTATTATCTCCACCTTATTGTGATGAGATATTATCCTAACTTTTTTCTGAAATTTCATCTTATCACCTCTTTAAAATTTATTTCAGTCAATATTATTTTCATTTTTCAAATCCGCAAAATATTATGAAAAATAAAACACCGCGACTCCAGTACTCGAAAAAAAGAAAAACCATAGCCATAGAAGGAAATTAATAATACAAAAATAATTACAAGGAATTGTTTATACGAACAAAGCCATACAGCAACATCTCCATTCCAACTAGCAATAAAAAATTCTCACAATGCAACTGTTAATTTTGACATGGCTACAAAAAATCATATCTCAGTCATAACTTTTAACAATTTTGTTAACTATAAATAAAAGAAAAGGAAAACAAGGATCGAATTGAGTCAAAAACATTAAACAGTCACAAATTAAATATTTTCCTGATGACGCGGTAATCTTTAATGGAAAATTAATTTTTGCTTTTTTGTAAAAAAAAAAAAGTTTTTCAGGCGTGATTCCTCATTGCAGATTTGCAGTGGGGTGACGTTACGTTTTACAACTCCCACCTAACAAAAAATTTTCATCATTTTGGATGGTTCGTCAAATAATTCATACCTATTTAAAAGTGCCTCACAAAAATTTCAGAAATGTTTCGTGTTCCTTTTTTGAAATAGAGGATCAACTTATTATATTAGCGATCAATATTTACGTAACCGAACACAAATCCAATAAACTATTTTTATTACATTTCACAAGTAATTTTTTTTCAATTAATATGAAATACTCATACTCCTGAAAAAAAAAAAAAAAAAAAGTCCTTACAATTAAAAAGTAAAACTATTTTTGAAAATAATTCAAAAAGTGGCATTTTCACCTCTCAAACATTTTTATATGAGGAACAGATGACGAATTATGAATAAAAAAAATTAATGTTAATAAGTGCTCTAGGCACAGACAATTTAGGATTGCTTGACCTTTGCAACAAATTTCCAAACTAACTTAATAGTAGGTAGTGGACAATTTTCCTCATTAGTGGAGAGACCAGCTACTGTTGTCTGTAATTTTGATGTAGTGGTACATTTTCTCGTGATATATCAAATGTAACCAACTACGAGATGACGTTAGTAGAGTCCAGTGTACAGAGCCATAGTTTATATTTCTTCTTTTTCACATTTACTGCGTTTAAATTATCTAAATTAGAGGTTTCACTCTCCAATCTATTCTTGAAGGTGTAATTGTATAAAGAACTGATTAATATGTAGAAAGTGTGCGTCAGATAACTCAAATGCAGAAAGAATACAAATAAAAAAATCTTGACATTGATTCTACCATACGAATACTAGTAACATTACCTCACGCTTGGTCACACGTATAGTTTGCCCTTTTCAAGAAAATATGATTCTAAGTGGACTAGAAATAACTACTAATAAATAGAGCAACTTTACAGATAGGAAATGTAAACGCGAAAAATTCCGCAAAATTTCTTACGTGGTGGAGGGAAATCGTCGGGATGCGTAGCAACATAATGTCTGTTAATTCTTTCGCGGTATGAATAATACCCATACCCTATATGTGCAATGATATGAGTTGCAACAGAAAAGCCAACTGCATATACGGGATACAAGTGTATTCCTGAAAAAAAAAAAATGTCAACATTAATAATAATTAGTGGTCAAGTCACGATTAAAACGCGACATTACATTCAACATGTAACGGGTCACAAAAAAAGTAACCGCTGCATCAAAATACGAATTTCCTGTCTAATAATTTTGGTCTGGCTTTCATATGCATGAGACATGTATAGTTATTCGTTTCATCATCTCAGGATTCCAAAAAAACCATCTCACATTTTACTTATTGTTTGTTTACCTATATTTCTTCATTTATGTAAGAGGAGGAGGTGTATCTAAATCGCAAATTTCGAGTTTAAAAGCAAATTACAGCAGAACTACTAATTGGATCGAGCTGAAAATTTCACAAAACATTAATCGAAATTTTGTGACTTTACCAATTACCATCCAAATTTCAAGTCAATCCGTTCATTTGTTTAAAAGAAAAGTCTTTTTGAAGGTAGAAAAGCATGGATTTATTTTTTTGAACTCAAGATTAGAAGAACTACTGAACCAATAGGGCTGAAATATGAAGCAGAAACCAATCTCGATGAGATTAAAGTCTGATAGAAATTTCACGACGATCGGTTTGGCGGTTCTCTAGATATTAGCAAAAATGTAGCCAAGAAACTATGATTTTTAATGCGTTTTTGAAGGAACGGTTTCCTTCAAATTCGAACAGATCTTTCAGCTTTGATGACTACTGAAAGAGAAAGTACGAAACCGATTGAGCTAAAATTGATATATTGTGTGCATGTGCAAATAGAAGCTTTTAAAGGTACCATTCAAGTTTGGAGCCAATCTAATTCGACAAATCTGTTTCGCAAGTCGGAAAATTTTTTATACTTGAAAGTGCCGAAAATCTAAGGACCTCCCGATAAAAAGATTATCTTATTATTTTAGAACTATAGGTGCTGATATACTCGGCGTTTCGCCAAGTTTCATTTTACCGCAAAAGACAAGTAACCATCGTAAGTTAGCAACGATAGATTCATCTGAACTTAAATAGGATGTGTCGGCACCTTAATACAGCGAATGTAGCATTTCCAAAAGTTTTTCACTTTTCTATAAATGTCAGATCGGAGTTACTGTTTTGAAGCTCGACTGCGGACGCAATGGAAATTCGCCAAAATAAATTACCTGCTCTCAAAGGTCGGTCTTTTATATAATTGTTAGACATTTTCGTCAATATTCCAAATACGAATCCTAAAGCTGCACCACGATACTTTCTGTACGGATCTTCGTAGTACCATTCATCTTTCTCGTATAACTTTCGTGGATCTGGATAAACGGCGGCTGCGATTTCGTACCCGCGATTGACAGCAGACATTTTAAGAGATGGCAATCAGAAATATTTTTCGAATGTGAATTCCTGCAAAATTTGAACTGGTTTGAATCGCAAAATTTCGGTATTCTCTGCCACTCACACTCTGGTTTTCTGATATTCGCCCTATACGGTGAAACTCATATAAAATGGAATGATAATAAAAATATGATAAGGCCATGAGTGATGAGCCCAATGAGCCCATGATGATGAGTGATGACTGATAACTAAGGTAATACTGATGACAGTCCGAAATTTCTCTCGCTATCCAGGACTTATGATTAAATAATCTTAGCACCGGCTTCAACCGTTGGTATCGGAGAATCGGATTGTACCAACTGTACACACACACCTGTATGATAATAGTTTTTATTATTATTATTTTTTTGTTATGGAAATTATGAACTACTTGAAATAAACGAAAGAATCTGTATAATTAATCAATAAATAAACTGAATAATCTTACACAATCATAATCCGTCGTTCTAACTTCTACTTGAGTATACTATAGTTAGTTAGTTACTAATCTTTCATTCTTTCTAATTTTATTATTATTTGCTTTAGTGTATTGAAATGATATTTTTATTTAAATAGTTATTTTGGAAATTTCACTATGAGCGTTAAAGAATATAAAGTGGAAGGATTTAAAGAGTACCGTGATTTATTCGTCAAATTATCAACAGAAACCAAAGACCGTATCGTAACTTTATTTTGCGCATCTCTGGATGCAAATGGACGTTCCTGGTGTGGCGATTGCAAAAATGGTAAAAACACACTTTAATTTTTATTTATACGTAATATACTTCCATATTTCTTGTCTAATTATCATTTCACAATACGGTAATTTTTCTCTAGCATTACCCATCATTAACGAAGCTGTCGATGCTGCAAGGCAAAGTCAGAAGTCTACCACTAATTACATATTCGTTAGCATCGACAGGGATTAGTAAGTATAGCTGTCAATATTCAACTATGACTGTCTAAAAAGTAAGAACTTGAATAGTGAATTCAGGAGTCTCATATCTAGACATAAACAAATTTTAGCCCCATTTGTGAAGAACTTTCTCAGTTATTCAACTATAAGGTTGAAATTCACTTAATTTCTGAGAATTTCGTCGAATATTCTTCAAAACAACCTGTTTTGTCTTTACTTCCTGCTAATGAAAAAGTTTTTACATGAGCATATTCTTCAATTTTTCTTCTTTGCAATGAGACTAATAAAAAAATTTTGCTTCAACGTAACTATTTCAATTTCATATTTTTCCAGCTGGAGAAATAAAGAAAATGATTTTCGACAAAGTGCTGACCTCAAGTTGACGAATCTTCCAACATTATACTGGTGGGAAAGCGGAAGCGAACAGAAACGACTCACCGAAGGCGAATGTTTAAATAAAGAGAATGTGTTTTCATTTTTTTTGTAACAGTTGTTTAAATTAATCATAGCCACCCCAAAAATTTCATTAGTAAAAGAATTTCTATTGCGAATGAAAATATTTAATATCATTGGTTTGACTTTGAAGCAACAGACGAAGATAGGTGTAGCTAGAAGACTCAGCCCCTTCTAGCATGATCATTTTCACCCCTAACAAAATTCAGCAAAACTTGCCCCTTAATGACGCACCCAAGATAGGGCTGGAGGATTAAAGCCTCTGTTAAACATCAAATTATAATTAGTAATTACGAAAGTATGTCGAATAAAATGAACATTCTAATTGATTTGCATTTTATTTTTTATCGCATATAATATGTATAAATCAAATTTACTTGGAATTTATTTCATTCAATATTCATTATTCATGTGAAGTTGACTATCAATATTCAATAAAGAATATTTTTGAAATTTTTTCATCAGTTTTCGCCCAGATGAATTTCGGTTGTTGCTTAGCGCTCCTATCAGTGTTTTGCATTCTAATCTAATCAGTCATTCTCAATCTCATTCCATCATTCCATAGTCCATAATTATTCAAAAGACTACTTCACCCCTCTCTTGGACTTGGTGTCTCCATCATTCATTATCATCGTGATCCATCAAATTTGAGAATGATTCACCATTTTCTACTAGTTAAATTTTGATCGCACGTTGATTTGCTTCATTGTTCGACTTCGATATTGTTTTCGTTCTTTTACATTTTATTTCGAATTTTTGAATTGAAAAATATAATTTTTCAGTTGCTTCACAAGTTCCTAAGTTGCTACGAATCTTGAATCGGTTTATCCATAAATCGTTTTTTTTAAAAAGATAATTCGTTACTTGAGATACTTCATCATCATCAACGATAAGGTAATCCATTTTTATCGATTTAATTATTGGTTAATATTAATTTGATGACTGATTGATGACACAACACTAATTATCATAGTTGAGGTTCATTTAAAACATTTTTTTATTGCTCATAGCGACATAGCGTTTAAACATCGGAATAATACCCAAAATCCTCTTGGCTCTGTAATTCGGAAATAACTAAGTTACTATTTTAATCTCGCTGAATCAAATGTTGGTTTAGTTTGTCGTTTTTGAGTTTCTTGAATCCTTAGAAAAGATGTCGACAATTTTGTTTCAAATTTACGCATGAATAAGCAATCTTGCTAATATTTGGGTATCCTAATAATAACTAAATAATTTGGACTGGAGAGGAAGGAAATTAGAAGAGTGAGAAACTTATTAATTGGTCGGAATTCCCGATCGTCAGATGGTGTGGTGATTAATTTTAATACTAAATAATTTGGACAGGAGGGGAAGGAAATTTCCGAAATTAGAAGAGCGAGAAACTTATTAATTGGTCGGAATTTTTCATCTGTACAGAATATTTCATTGCAGTTGTTCTTGAAATCATGTCAAAGCAAGGCCAAGAACCATTTAAAATTTTCCTAAAAATTGGCTTCTTTGAACTTCGGCTCAAGGAAATTGAAAGAGAATCGATACGTTTGTAAATAGACACTGTGAGGGATCAGTCAAGTTGTTACTTTGAAATAATAACGCAGGAATTACCCATCTGCGTGTTCAAAAATTATTGGTAAAATATATTTTTTTTAAATCGAGTCTTCCATTCGAGAGTGAAACTTCCATTGAAAGAAAATATCTACTGAAGGAGTACAGAAACTATTCAAAAAAATTATAGTTAACCATGTAGTTATATACTTTCGTCCTGTAAACTCTATGTTCCAAAATAACCACTTATTAAATATCTTTAAAATTGAAACCATTAGTAAGCACTCATTTCGAATACTCCATCTGCCAGTATCTCAAAACATGTAATGTAGGCTTGGATCACTCTGATTCTCGGGCTCAGACCCAGAATTGCTTTTTCATAACTCTGGAACTTCTTAAAATTCGAAATTACCCAAATCGTTTTAATTGAATTTCCAACAGATAATGTAATTATCATGTTCATCAGGCATTGAAAACTAATTTCTTAGCTCTAAGCAAATGACCTTTTTATAAACATGTAAATACATGTGGGTGGGACCTGGCTCTGAATTTGGAATTCAAATTCGGGGGAAAAATTGGCATATTTCAACGAAATTCCTTCCCTCAGCTCTCTCGAGCATGAAATCGTAGGGTTTTTTGCGTCTACAATGAGACCGTATTTATAGAACCGAACACACGTTTTCCTATACTTTCTGCGTCTTTGTGCGACTTTTTGGCGCGTATGAAATTATGCGATTGAATACTGTGGCATGTGAAATGTACATGTCCTTGCCACGACACACTTTGGTGATAAGCTTGGTGAAATTTCCCCTTGTGGCAGATATTTCAAATACATTTCTATGGTTTTGTAAATGAACTGAATTCAAAAACTGAGAGATTCTTCAAATGGTGACTATAATTTTCAAGTATGTGTCTTTGCTATTTTGATTTTGTAAAGAAATTCTTGTTTGCAGGCTTGATCAACATGACAGAAGACGGTACTGAAGTCAAATTGTACATTTACGATCTCTCATTAGGTTTAGCCCAGCTACTGTCCTCATTTTATCTGGGTAAATATAGTTCAATATTTTATCAAGAAATTGAGAAATCAATGTACTCGATTAATTTTTTTAAAATTATTGTCTCAGGAAAACAAATCGAAGGTATTTGGCATACTTCAATCGTCGTTTTTGGTAGAGAATTTTATTTCGGTCAAAATGGAATAACAGCATGTGAGCCTGTAAGTATACAACATAGAAAATGAGAAAATTCAATGTGAAAAAGATCCAGTCAAGTGTGTAGCTGTATTAACTGATGTATTTTTACCTGCATTTTTGGTATTTCTTTATGAAAAGTAACTTTGCGGCAACTGTCATCTTTTATGATCTGCTAAGTACGTTGTAAAATTGAATGGTACTTTTTTTCTTTTCTTGACGGAAAGATGATGGAATTACGTTGCATACGAAACTGAGCAAAATTATTTCATTTCATTTGTCTACTAAGCTCAAATAATTTTCGTTGCAATCGTGTTTTCAAAAAGTATCTTTGAGTGTAAGTATTGGAAAATGCATAAAAAATGGAGTATGAATTTGGATGGAAAGCAAAATTGTTCAACCTATCTAATAAAAATTTCTTAAAAGTGATTTTTACCTGGCTGGTTAATTTGAGTGAGTTGTTTTTCTAGTTTTAGCCATCCATCTTGAAAAAGATCTAGTTTAAGAGAATAGTATTAATATTTTTTTCCAATTCAAGTATAAAATTGATTGCGTAAAAGTCTCTCGAATAGTCCATTGAAAATTCATAATCTAAGTTCTTTACATGTATGTTTAAATTCTTCAAATTTTAAACTGTTCTATGCATTCGCTTTACAATGAAAATGACAGTACGTTTTATAATTTGGATAGAAAATGAGCTAGCCTGAGTAAGAAAGAAAATATGATTAATGTTCATACATAATTCGTTTAATACCTTGGGAATAATATGTTACTTCATGTAGCATTTCCTATTTATAACGATTATTCATGCAATTCTCAATCCAACAGATTGGAATCGGGTTAGGCATAAAATAATACGGATACAAATATCAGTTTGTAAAAAGACAACGTAAATTTTATTCAGGGTTCGCGCTAGCCATATCTGCTCAAATTTTCATCAAATTATTTTGAATTACATGGTAAATTGTACCGAGTATCGTTCGATAAGCTCCATGCAAATTGTGGGCTCATGTAAGTTCAACTTAATAATGTTATTATACGCCGAAAGGAAGAAAGATTTATCAATATTGAATTTTTGAATTTTCCATTTACTTCACCGTTACAGATGTAAATGGCTCAGAATCTTAAGTCTCGCATTAAAAACTTAATTTTTGAGAAAAACACGGGGAACTATTTTATTATGGTTCCCCATTACCGTTAGAATGCCTCCAATGGATTCAACTGTTAGAGTGGAACCATTTCATACGATTGTTATTAAAAAGCTCATATTGTGATCATTATGTATTTTTTGGAAAAATACGTTATTAACATTTTCCCATTTGTCTCGATTTATTAACAATAATAATATAGAAAAGTCTACAACTTAAATAGTAGGACTGCTGTCAGTGGTGAGAATAATAAATCGTATTATTTTAGAAAAAAGTAGTTCTGAAATAATTTAATCATTCAAAATTTGGTAATTTTTCAACTGTTTGTACCACCCAGCTTTTATTTAAATTGGCTCAAGTAAATACTGGAAAAATAGCCTCATTGCCCGTCCAATACTAAAATATTATTCGAATGTTATAGTGAATCAAAAAACAATAAAAATAATTCAAGTCAATTTTTAGTTTTCTAAATATTTAGTTTTATTGTATTTCTGCTTTCGTTAAGGAAATGTCCTTGTCGAAAAGTTGCTCACATCATTTTTAAACTTACTGATTCATTTACTCCAATACTTCGTTGCAGTAACTTTAACTGGAAGTTTGATTTTTAGGAATATTGCTCTTGTTGAAAATTACTTGAGAAATAAGTTATTTCTGTATTATTTTCCTCCTTCGCCCTTTAATTTATAGGATACATAAATTATAATTAAGAAGAAAGGTTTTCAAGTTTAAACCATTTTGAGTTTCTAAAGTAGTAAGATGTGCCTGATTGGCAACTCAATTACGTGCTCTGCTCCTTAGGAGGGTAAGCTTATCTGTTATGTATGTTAGCAGCATACTTTATATGATGGTAAATTGTTATAAAAATATTTCAAGAAAAGTATTCTTCACTACAAATAAGTTTTTGATAGCTTATAATTACAATGATATTTAGAGATATCTTTTGATTTCAATTGAATAATTTGATTGGTTGTAGTAGGAAAATCTCTTCTTTAAATTTTAGCTAACTTTTGTTTGTGTGTGTGTGTTTTTACTACTTGATATTGTTATCATGTATCAAATAATGGTACTTATAAAATGAAGTGGCAAGCCGGCAAGATAATTTTAATTTCGTTCTTCCAAATTCTGAATTTTGTAGCAGTAAGTTATGAAAGTAATTTTCCTTGATATTATTCGTTTTATTTCGTCAAGTTTATCCTAAAACCGCTATTATTGCAGCATAATGTCATCCTTATTTAAAAAATCAAAACTGTTTTCTGATGTAATGAAAACTATGCAAATTTCCTCTCTGTGTTCGTTTTTTCGTTGGCATCTTATCGAGAAACTTCCGTTTTTATTGTTTGCTGCATTCATTCGGAAAAATTAAACGGTGAATGACCTATTGCATAAACCGATGTAACCCTTTCAATGTCGTCTCTATTCCACAGTATTTTTTTATAGTCGTTCAATTAGTGGCCGACATTTTCTGCGTTGAGTAATTCTGTTCGCTTCTCTTCGCGGATTCAACATGCCTGTACAGGAGGCCAAATCAGCTGACCGATTGATGATTAAAATTATGAGGGAGTGGGTCGGAAGCTCTTGAATCGCGTATTGTGAAACGTAAGCTCGACCCAATGCCATTAAATAGGTCCATAATTGGAGCATAATATAATTCCTTAAGCGACCGTTGATTCAGAATTATATTTAACATGGTCCGAGGCATGCGCTCTCAACATTTTCTATGGAGAAAGAAAACGCATCGAATATAATGCTGTTTTGAAAAGTTTGTAGCTAACCGAGTTTGTGATGTACGTTTCTAATTTTGGATTTTAGTTGAAAAGTATTAATAGATGCGTTAGTCAAAGAATTTTTTGCCTCCTTTGTCGCACCCATTTGCAGCGCATCTTCTTCCTCCTTTCGGAATATTATGTGTGCTTAGTTATTTGGAGGAACTTTGGAGTATTTTCAAATTTAGTTGAAAATTTTGTCGATTTTTTTGCGAGCAATTTGTGTGCGTGTGCTATCCATCATTGTTGATGTAATTGGATATTCTTTTTTTCGCCGTTTAGGGTTCCACCAATCTTGGATCACCTAAGAGAATCGAAAATTTAGGAACGTCGTACATTACAGAGGATTTGTTTTACGAATATTTAGAGGGTTTAAAGCAGAGCTCATTTGCGTAAGTTTTAATTTTCATTTATCTATATACTTTTGTGTATGACGGGAGGAGGTATGGTGGTAGTGGTGGTGATGGTGACAATACTAGTAAATCATATACTCTGTCATTTAAAATTTTAGCTTATTTGTATTAGTGCTTACTACTCAGATCCGTGAGAGAACTTTGTTATAATTTATAGCGTTTCTACGAAATAAATAAATTTCAACTTGAAAATTTAACTACTAGAACATTTGTGGACCGATAGAGCTGGAATTTATATCACTTGTAGATCTGAAATTCGTGAATGGATGTTGAGTGCTAATTTTAATTCAATTCGTCGAGGGGATTTTCTTTTGAAAGGCACAGGATTGTAAAACAGGTAGTTTTTGAAACGCGTTAGAAAGTTGTACTGAAAATATCGAATAGCGGATTTGGTGAAAGTGCTCATTGTGAGTGAGCTTTATTTACTCTTCCCTTTGACATTTATGATGAAAAGTAAAGGTGGTAGATAATCAGTACTTGGTCTCACTAAGAAATGTAGTTATTAGAAATGCAGTGAGACATATAGGTACTTTCCGACGGTGTTGCCATTACCATTACCTCTAATTATTGGCAAGAATAATTTATTATTTCATAAGTTATTGCCTGGTTCTAGTTAGAAATTTCATACCTGAATAATTATAAAGTTGCTTTTTAGCATTTCATGAAATATTTGAATTGAAGAGTCTAATGTCAAAAAGTACAAGTGTATTTTGGCGGTGAAAAATTACGCCTGTAAAAATGTGTTATGCAGTTTGTCTTACAAACACGGTATACATTGAGCTGGTTTTGTTACAGTTCCATCCAATAGTGGCATTTGAACCTTTTCCAATTGGGTCATATAGTTGTATTTTTATTTTATTTTATTTTTTTTTTGTCTGTTTTTCAATTTTACACTTAGCACTTTTTGGAATCGGACTCTTCAGTTCTGTCATTTGCCTGTCGCCTAATACTTGGGCTATATTGTTATTAGAATATGAATTTTTGTATTTTCCAGAATTGGCACCTATAATCTGTTGACGCATAACTGCAACAACTTCACAAATGAACTTAGTCAGTTTTTAGTTGGTAAAGAAATTCCGAGTCACATTTTGCGATTACCCGAAGAAATTATCAGCTCGTAAGTGTGTTATTAATCTCCCCGCCACCATAATGAATTAAATGAAAAATTATTGAAAGAAGTTCAAATTATGATTATAATAAATCCATTTATTTATAAGCTTTTATAAAATTCGCGCCAACAAGTTCCTTTCACTCGCCGCCACCAATCAACTCTTTGTTGGACGTTTTTGATTATTATCGAATGAAATACGTATTGTGTATTAATACGTAAAACTATCAGCGCTTATTGAAAGCTTAAGAATCTTACTTCGGTTATTTATTGTTGATTTGATGTGGTGAAGCGTTAAATTTGCATTTGACTGACTGCAATACTATAGCACTGAATCTGGACCTTCGATTCCAGCTGGACTGGTGTGATATTATTCTCTCGAATCCATGATACGCAATGAAGATTTCTGTAATTAATAGATATTCTATCATTTGAAAAACTGCTCCACCATATGTTAGAAGATAAACACGGATTCAGACCGAAACTTTTAGTCTTTTCTTAGAGAACTGCCAAGTACTCTAGACGAATGTTGTTTGTTTCATCTTTTCCCTGAGTGTCTTCTGGCTGGCTACAAGTTCTTTATTGTATTTTTCTCGACAGTCTTGTCCGCGGAGATCAACCTCAAGTTGGTTCGTACCTTTCCAGTCCTGTCACATCGTATCGGGCCGAATCACCGGATTACGAAAGTTTGAATAACGATATTGATGCTGCCAGGTATTATTGATTTCTTTTTTGCCCGTCAACTAGGTTTTGAAAACCTCTCAAATTTCGAGCTTAAGTGTATCGTTTAGGTTGATGAGTTTGGAGTGATTTATTTAAGAAAAAAAAAAAAAATTAATAGCTTTTAATGAGAGCATTATTAGTACCTACGTCAGAATTAGTTTCTAAAGATATATTTAAAAAAAATTGAAACGATAATTCTTGATCGGTCCCACTTACGTGCAGTTTACTTGACTAATTTTTCGTTCATTGCTCAAATGTTTGCGTTGTTTGCTTTTGCAGCGTAACATACTAATGTATTCACAGAATTGCAGATGTTATGTCGAATGTTGTTACATTGCAGAGCTTTTGTTTTGTTTTGCTTTTTTTTTTTTTTTTTTTTTTTTTGCAACATTCACGTTATTTGTACGGAATCGGAAGAGTGACAGGAAAAGACATTGACATCAAAAAATGTATTTTGTGGGTGTATTACAAGATACTCGATTTCTGCCAACGTTAAATTATCATAAAAAATTGATGGTCTTCGTTTGACGTAGCTTACCCAGTTAACTAATAAATTTCATTCTTTTGGTATATTATATCTGCAGTTTTTTGTTTATTAAATTCTTTTTTTTTCTTATATTTTTCTATTTTTATATTGTGGTAAATAAGAAATAGTAAATGATTGGTGACTCAACTGTGCATGTGTGCATCAAAGTATCACTGAGAAGTCTTGTTATTTTGAAATTGCTCTTGCCCAAGATTTAATATTTTATGCGAATATGCTTGGGTGTCCTCGGTCCATGTCCGACGTCTAAACCTAAGGCATCTTTGACATGCGTAGTATTACCAGTACGAGCAGTTCGGTTATTCAGATATTCTCATCAAAACGATACACTTCGCTGTGATTTCTACTAACATAGTTGGTTTTTCAAAGTATTTAATCCCGCTTTATTCACGTTTGTTTTTCTTTTTTTTGTGTTTGTATTGCAGGAGAAATGATGAAAACTGAACCTATTTTCCTTAAACAACTTAACAGCATTATATTAGAAAAAAAAAAAAAAAAATTGAAAACAGTATTGCCTTTGGATCAACTCACTTATCTTTTTCCTTTTTTTTTCTTGTAACCATAGCCACAGGATATTTCGATAGAAATTACAGTTAAATGATCAATTTTGAATTTTCTGCATAAATTCTGCGAAGAAGTTTCCATCGTCATTCGTCTCTTGTTTCGTTTAAAAGTTTTAAAAATGTTAAGGTAACAATACCAGGTGGGAATATTTTACTTTCCTAATTTATTTGCATAAAATTTGGTTTAAACTGTAAATTAAGGATCTCTCTCTTCTTTTTTTTTTACCAATCGATTAATTTCGAATAATTTTATCTAAATTTGTAGTTGGCGTTCATATTTTAGAATTAGGCCGTTTTTAAATTCAATTCATTGGCCTTTCTACTTAAAACTGTGTACGATTCAGTCATTTATTTAAAATGAATTTAGATTCGGATGTCTAATTATTAGGAAGTTTACACTTGGGTATCGATTACTCGCGTAGATTTATTCATAAGTATAAGTAATTGCTACCTACTTAAGAAGTTGACTGCGTAATGTTGTTATTTGCTACTTACAAAGCGACCCTTATGTTTTTATTTTTAAAACTTTTGCAAAGTATTCACTACTTATTGTTCATTAGCGTAGAACAATGACGTCAAATAATGATCATAAATGGAAAACATTTTAAATTATCAAAAACTCGTGGCTTGATGCCAAAATATTTTTTGCATCACTGCATCAATCACTTTTTTTTTTGCATATTTTTGTTCTTTTTACATTTTTCAAAATTAACTCTTTTTCAAAATCGTTTTCAAATATCGGATACAATATTTTATATTGCTACAAATATTTTAATCGCGTGTTTTTTATCATCAATTTAGTCATTAATTTAGAAAATTTAAATTGTTACGTTTTCCATATTTTTTTTTGGTCACATTTTGTGAAAATAGCTCTCTTCATTCCATCACATTTGTCTACAAATATGTAGACAATTGTTCGCTCAGTGTTTATATGACAATTTTTTTATGACTATTGATGTTGTTTATTTAATTAATAATAATTTAAAAAATTAGGCTGTACGTTCAGTGAATTAATTCATGTTATGATGAAAATCACAAGTACCTCCTTCAGTGATTTTTTTATATCACTAGCAAGCCGAAGAAGTTGATGCAGGTTTCTTTCGTTTGTTAAATGATGAAAATTCATCGAATCGAGTTTAATGCTACAAAAAAAAAAAAACGAATTATTTTTGAATTCGAATTTTTCTAATCAGATTTTAATTTTCAACAATAATTTCACGAATATACCTACTGATCTATATTTGTGAACAATTATTGCAAAATCAATAATTATTTGCTCTGTTTTGTACGAATTATGTTTTAAAACGTCTGTTCTATGCCAATCAGCCTGACGCTAGTTGATTTTCGTAAAGCTTATACAAAACATAGTTTCCCAATTAAATCGCATGACTTGAAAATAACATGAAAAGTTTTTTTTCAGTAATTCTATTCGTATTTTAATTTAGAAACACAAAAATTTTTAATCTCTTTTTTGGCCTCGCTTCAAATTTTTTATTTAATTCGAAGTCATTTTATTTCAACTGGCGAACTTTGCATATTTCAACTTCATTGATCTGTGTTAAATTGAGCAAATGCTATTAAATTATGTCTAATCCAATTCTAGAACAGTCAGTATTTGTCAATTTTAACGGAATGTATGGAAAAACTTGGTTTTTCACCTTTATCGTGAATTTACAAGGTGATTCGATTCATCTAATGTTAGATCAATGATGGAAAATAAGATGACTTTCAAAAATTGCTCTGACAGTCTTGTTTTAGCCCCGATCACGATGTTCTTTTGTTTTTTTGTATTTGCTTTTGCCTTTTTGAGGAAATGTATATGGCGAAAGACAAAAGCAAAAGCAACAGTTATGAGCTGGCCGATTTGAGCACACTAGTTCGACTTAGATGACAATAGACAAAAGTACATTGTGAATTGGGCTTTCCTTTTGTAAATATTCATTTTTGAAGAACTTAATTTTCAGTTTTTTTCGATTGCCTGTTATTACGACGAACGACTTGGCGTATGATTATTTTTTCGCATCAACTTCCATGTTTATACTTCTGTTATTTTTTTTTTAGTATTAATTTCGTTTCTTTGAGAGAAATGAACGTCCATATTATTCATTTCCATATGAATAGTCTTTTGTAAAAACAGAGTTTTTTTTTACACTTTTACTGGATTTGCAAAATCGGACTTATTCGCTATTTACAAAAGACTTCATGACGTATTTTACTGAAGAAACTCAATTATTATTCGAAGTTACCCTTATTTACTTTGTGATTCCAAGTTGAATTGGTCTTTAGATTATCTTTTTTTTTTCTTTTCATATCGGTCGCTTTAAATAAATTAAGTTCAGACAAAAATTTCAATATAAATGTGATGCGATCTGAGATACCGTACACAAACCTGGGATTCTTGATTTTGAGTTTTTGATTTTATTCGATTGAGGAGACAAATACGAGTATTTGAAAAAAAATCATCCAAAAAGATCAATTAGACGCCGAGTTATAGCGTCTTTACGTTTGAGAGCTGAAAAAGTTAATTTTGAGAAAATCAACTTCAAAGTTTCTTTGAAAAAACTAGTTCAATTCCAACAAAGTAATGATAAACTTTTTTTTTGTGAACCAAGCAGTTAGGGGGAGGGGGAGAGAACTGAAAAAACTGCACGAAGAATATTTTTGATTTTTTGTAATTATGTTGCCCAGCACCGGGTTTGTGCATGGTCTTATTTTGGTTGTACAAACAATTTGACTGTATTCAGCGTAGAACGCACGTGCGCGGGTCTACCACATTCACAAAAATGTTGCTGGACAACCCCTCCTTCCGTTTCTGTTAAAACTGAAAACTGACATTTTTGACCCCACCCACTTCATATCGCTGTAACGCGTTTTTAAGTTTCCCGGGTTTGTCATCGCATCACAAATAGATTATGTCTCTTCAAAGCCTCTTTATTCTACGTGGTGTTAAACTGACCTACGAGACTGCTTCATTACGCTGTCTGATCAAATATTATCTTCGTTGGATGAAAATGAAAAAGAAACTTAATTTTTTTTTTTTTAAATAACGAGCAATACAAAATTGGCGTATTTAAAGTTTAATGCTACGTTAAAAAATCTCGTATATCTGTGACGTGTAGGTTGTTCCTACTAATTTCCCGTTAAGTTTCATGTAGTTTATTAATAAATACAGCTTTTTGAAATTCAGGTTTTCGTTTTGTGTGTATTTTTCTTCTTTTTTATTTTTTTAATTGCCCTTTAACACATCAGCTGGAATGTCTGTGCTATTGAACTTTTACATTTGCAACTAATCTCGTCCCAGAAGTTTTTTGTTTTGTCTTGTTTTTCCGTATAAATTTGATAGTAATTAAGTGAAATTAGATTTAAAAAAGTTGGAGACTTGATAAGCCAGTGATGACAAAAATTAAATTTTTTGTTCTTCAGAAAATTGAAAACGCCGAAATTGAAGTTTAAATGAGACTTGAAAATTTTTGATATAAAATAACATGTGGTACCTACAGGCAAAGATCAGCATTGCTGGAGCAGAAACGAACTAAAATTCAACAAAAAGTTGAACGTTTAGAGAGGAAGAAGAAAAAGAAGAAAAAACGCGACAAAGACTCGCCAGAATTTAATTTAGTCGATGAAATAGAAAATCAGTCGCAGTTATCAAACGGGTAAGCCAATACAGTTGCCTAAAATACTGAAAAGTTGAGATTGAAGAGAACTACAAACTCATATTCAAATATCTGGATGCTACAGTGTCAAATGTAACTCGGGCTATAAAATATAATTTTAAAAAAGGAAGAAAAAAATTCTAACTACGAGTAGTTCTTACTTGTAAAAAAAGATTTTCTAGATGATGAATTTTTGTCCTGAAAATAAAAATTCTTATTCTGTAATTTGTTTCAACTTTTCGATATTTGTTTTAATTATTATTTCTAGGAAGGGTAGTACTGGTGTAAAAATTTAGAACAAAGCTATACTTAATGGGAAAAGAATTGAAACAAAGAGTTGGCAAACTTTTTAACAGCAATGGTGGAAAATGATACAGGATCTTATAACAATTTTGCAGCGTTTATAGCAGATCAAGCAGAAGTTACAAAATGGCTGACAACGCGAATGGCGATGCTGTTCAAAATGGAAATGGAAAAAGTGCAGTCGATATTGCCACTGAAATCGAGGAACAAGATAAAAAAGAGAGAGAAGAGCGGAGAAAGCAAAGAGAACCACCCATAGTATTTCCTAATTTAGTGAATGTAAGTTGGTCTATGAAACCCAATTTGAGTACATTTTTTCTTATTATTCAATTCACTTCTGAAAACACTTCATTTTCTTAAAATTTCTTGGAGTAATTATTTTATTAGTTTCTGAGAAGAATTTATTTACATTTTTTTTTTTTTCAGTTACAAGAAGAATTCGATAAAGTCATCGGTTTAGTTGATGGCAACATACCACCTGCAGAAATGCAATATTTCGAGGAACTTCATCAGTACATGCTAGAAGATGAAGGTTCTTGGGCATTAAGTGATGGCTTTTTAGCATTTATTGGTAGGTATGGTTTGGGGTCTAGCCTTGCATGTATTTTACGTAACTTATTAAAATTTGTAATACATTTTTTTTACCGGTGTCTTTTACGTAGGTAAGCTTTTGAGTGATCAAAAATTTCCGGATGAATTACGTGTACGACTGTTGAAAGTATTAGCAGTTGCTGCGCTCAAGGATGATGTAATTTTGATTCTCCATCAAGACCGAAGGGAACACGTATTTATGAATTACGCCAATAATTTTGATCGATTATCATTGGAAGAGCAAAAATCTTTGGCTCTTTTTGTAAGTTAAAAAGACTAAAGAAACTATAACTACGGATAATTACTCATCCCCCAAAAAATACCTATACGTAACATTTGTGGTAATTGTGGAAAAGTAAATAAAATAAGCAGTTTTTGGGAGAAAAAAATTGACTTACAGTAAAACTAATGTTTGAAACTAACTTTTCGTTGAAAAAATTATCATTCATCACGTACCTAATTTTAAAAAAATTACATCAATTTTTTTTAAATTTGTCTAAAGTAAAAAAAAAGTAAAGGGCCGTATAATGGTTTGCCCCAGTTTGACCAGGAACTGAATTTAACGTGCATAAAAAAATGAACTTGGCGGTTTGGGAGGGTCAAAAATTTCATTTCAAGAAAATTTCATTACAATTCTAGTGGTGTAAACCGCAGCTCCCTACCTTCAAAAACTGGTCAAGTTATTGCAGTTTGAAATTGGGATCTTGTAAAAACCTAACATATCATATTGGGTACCTAGATAGTCTTATAACGAGAGATCGGTTCGATTATAGGAAGAGTAACTAATGGGTTGTAAAATGTTATTCGGAGTATTATTTAAAAAATTTTAATCGTGTAACTTGAATCAAAATTTTGTTTTTGGATTTTGAAATTTAAAAAATTTCCAAAGACTTAGAAGTTTACAATAAACATGCCGAAAACTTATCGAGATTATATAGGTAATCGAAAAAATAACTTAATAATTCTATGTATTGGAATTTATTTCGCAGGTATGTAACTTATTTGAAAATCCTAGCAGTTCCGAATGGCTGCTGTACATTTCCGAATGGGATTCGGGTACGGGTAGTATTAGCAATATTCGAGTGACGACTAAAATCGCAGCCAACTCTTTGCTTTCTGAAAACGCCGAACTTCAAAACTACGGCACTGCCATTGTTCACAATTTAGCCTGCAAGGAGGTAAAATCTGTGGTCTGTATATCAATTCAGTAATATCTTTCCACAGTTTTGGGATGCAGTTTATTGTTTTCGTCTGTTTACAATTTTACTCACACAAAATTCAACCCAATTCATCGCATCATTCACACTAACCATCCTTGATTTTCCCGATATACCCTGATTAGACCTAACATTTCCAAACATTTTCTGCCCCATTTTGTTTTTTCTTTCTTCATTTTCAGAAATTGCATCATGGTAAAAATTTGCGTAGATTATTGCCGGTTGGCTGTCTTTCCAAGGTATAAACCTGTCCGAAAACGTGATGACTTTATAACTACGCTTTATCTCGCATATTTTCATTTATCCCACACAAAAATTTGCGTTTTACTATGCGTTTTTAATATCCTTTGTCGTAAATCTAATCCTTTTTTTATACCTTCCGCTTACACTGGTTACAATCATTTGCTGTTTATAATGTTTTATAACTATACGCCTTATACTCGCAGCGGATACTTAAGTCTACTCGGCTTAAAAGCTTGTAAATTCGCCTTAATCCTTTGTACATGTATTTTAATATTCTCCAGAAAATTTGAAATAATAGTAGGCCGTGAAAAATAAAGGTAGCCTGTTGAAACGTTCAAAACAGTAAATTCTTGAAATCTGTTCTCTCCCTGCATAAATTTGAACCAAACATACTTACATCGCTATTCTGTTCTACTTAAGATATTATGCTCTTGCTACAACCCATCACACAATTTTTTTTTCACATAATATATTTTTTACGAGTCTGTCGTCGAAGGATGTCTCTAGGGTACTCCGTTTATAGAATTTTAATTTTCAACTTTGTTCATAAATTATCTAGCGTGCTGAAAAATGCCAATTTTTACCGTCCCCTGAAATTAATTTTGAAAGAAAATGTCAAAAATTATTAAAATATTATAATCGAGTTATCAGACCGTCATTTTTATTTTTTATTTTATTTCAATTACAGGTATTCGACGATGTAGCTGTCGAACTGACCATGGCTATTTTGCAATTTTTCAATTCGAAACCGGATGAAGAAAAACTATTTCGAAGCATGAAAGCTTTAGCCAAATTTGTTCAAGTATCTCCACAAGATGTGGCTCAACTTATCCAGATGATCGGACCTCAACCCGATAAATTCAAAGGTGTTTCCGAACGTGTAGACAATTTTATTGCAGCGATTCAAGTGAAATTGTAAATGTTCCGAGTCATCAGCCTTGTTTCATACTTTTTCATTTGTCTATTTCATTTTTACTCGTGTTATTAAATGTTGTTGTAAAAAGCTTTAGATTGTGTAACTTCTTTTGTACAATCTATAAAATAAAAAAAATTATATGTCATTACTTTTTTCTTCCAATTTTTTTTACTGAACAAGTAACTGTTTTCGTTTTTAATTGTTGAGGGTTTGACTCCTAATATGAGTACAAGGCAAAACGGGGTGACTGCCTGTTTTTAGTCTGCTTTTCAACTTTGTCTGGTTGCACTGAGCTATCTGCTGGAGATATTGAAAAACTAATGACGACTGTTTCATATTGGTGATATTTTTGTGAATAAGAAAAACTACGAAAGAGAGTGAAAAAAAATTTCCTGAATTTTTTGCAGGGGGTCTGAAGAAAGCTGGCGAAGTTATCCCCCTCCAAGTTGACTTTGCTTATGAATTGATAAATAATTTTTAATGCGTGAGAAATTACTTCAAGTCAGTTAAAAATAATGAAAAATTTTATCAAGTGGTGGCACCTACTTCAATGTAAATTGTAAAATAATCCGCAGAATTTTCATCATGTGACTTGAGAATCAAAGGGTGACTTGACCGATTTTTATTTTGTCTGCCTTCTGGCAACACTGAATGATGCAAAAAAGTATCGGGATAACATAAAAAGGCATAGAATGATGGAGTCATGAACAAACAATCTTGAAAAACAAAAAAAAAAACATGATGACAGTATAATTTGAGCATTTCAATGAGGTGAAAAAAATACACCGTTCTATCGAAACTATACAAGTCTCTTACAAGTTGAAACTACATAAGAAACAACATTAACATACACACAAAGATTAGAAGACCAATTTTCCGTTAAATCAAAATGATAGCAACTATACTATATAAGTACAGTTTCTTTATTTCTAACATAAGAAAAGATAAGTGTTTCAAAAAATTTTACCTTATCTTTTTTTTTTTTTTCCGCGACATTCGAATAATATTCCGACAATTCTGATGCCCTCCCTCTTCGCCCCTCCTCCCTTCAATATACACGAGAGATTCTCATATTATAGGTACTATATTGGTGTAGATGTAAATAATCTGTTGTCCTCGATCTTGATATTTGAAAAATACTGACTCGTAAATATAGGAATAGCTGGTAGGTAGATGGAAACATCAGAAGAAAACAAAATATGTGTGTCAATGTCACCAGATTTTATGAACTAATTCATCGTGACACTATACACATCAGTGAGCTTTACGACTGATTTATGGACAGTACAACGCGTAAACTTTATATTTGATTTCTCATAAAATTAGGTAATCCAAGAAACGAAATTCTAGTCTTTTGGGTACACAGATCAGCTTTGTAAAGCCAATAATCTGCGTATAAATATTGCAAATTCTCTTCCACGTAATACGGACGATATGAAGATCGCGTATGTGTATAAATATTAAATCATTCAAAAATTTGAGAAAAATTACAAGATTTTCAGAATCTACAAATTATAAAACAATAAACTAACTTGGTAAGTCCCGTGTTGGTAAAATTGAGACAAAAGTAAATATTAGGTACACAAAAAGTTCCAAATTCTGAATAAGTATTAATGAAAATCTGCTAAAAGTATACCAGCTAATGCTTGAAATCAATATATAATAAAATTTTACAATCACCTTTAGTAACTCATAATCTAAATATATAAATTCTTCTTGCGATTCATTATTTCATTTCCTTCACAGAAATACCGAAGAAAATTTCATTTAAATTCAGAGAAAACACGTAAGCAGAAAACAGAAAGGTACCTACCTACTCTGTTAAAAATGCCTACTATTTTTTCATGAGTTTTAGATAATATGAAGGCTAAACAACATCAGAAGAAAATGTAGGTGAATTGATGAACTTGGCCATGAAAAAAAAAAAAAAAACATTTATTAGGAATATATCTAGTTCTAATATTCGAAAATAATTCCAAATAAGAAGGTTTTCTGGGAAAAATCGACGAAGGCTACCAATTAATAAAACGGAGAAATTTCATAGGTGTACTATACGTTTATTACGTTCCATTTATATTTTCTAAAATAGACCGCTCATACCTATACTATGAATAACAATAAACAACGAACAAATGAAAAATTTCTCAATTCACGAATAATATAGTTATCATTTTTATCTGTCTAAATAGGGCAAACAGGGCACTGCCCTTCCTAACGAAAATTTTGCCCTACCTAGAAAATTTTGCCCTCCCCAGAATTTTGGCCCGAAAAACAAAAAACGACGAAATAATCCCTCAATACCTGAAAATTGGAAAAAAAGAGCCAAAATCCCTAAAAATCAGAAAAAAAGAGCCAAAATTCCTAGAAATCAGAAAAAAATCGCCATAATTTCTAACAATGCGAAAAAATGAGCTAAAATTCCTAGAAATCTGAAAAAAGAGCTAAAATTCCTAAAAATCCAAAAAAAGTCGCAAAAATGTCTAAAAACCCCCCCAAAAATTCCTAAACATCCGAAAAAAAGAGTCCGAATTCGTACAAAGCCTAAAAAAGAGCCAATTCCTAAAAATCTGACAAATTTCGTCAAAATACCTAAGAATCCGAAAAAAAGAGCCAAAATTCCTATATTCAAAAATAAAAGCGGGTTTTTAGAAATTTTGACTCTTTTTTCCGGAGTTTCAGAAGTTTTGGCAATTTTCTTCGGAGTCTCAGGTATTTTGGTTCTTTTATTCAAATTTTCAGAAATTCTGGCTCTTTTTTCCGGATTTTTAAAAATTTTGGGGATTTTTACGGATTTTTAGAAATTTTGGCTTTTTTTCCTCGACTATTAGAAATTTTGGTTAGTTTTCGGATTCTCAGGAATTTATGCTCTTTTTTTCAAATTTTTAGGAATTCTGGCTCTTTTTTTCGCATTTTTAGAAATTTTGGCGATATTTTTTCTTTTTTCAGTTTTTTAGAAATGTTCGTGGTTTTTTTTTTCGGATGTTTAGAAATTTTAGCGATTTTTTTCAAATTTGTAGGAAAAATGTTTGCCCTTTCAAAATTTTTGCTGGTGCTACCTGACGAAGGCTTCACAGTACAGGCCTGGGCCTTTGCTCAAGACAAATTCAATGAGCCCAAACGCATCATTTTTTTTAATTTTATCATACCTACAGGAGGTATTTAGCAGGCCACCGATGATATGAGGTTCAAGGTCGTCACTTGAGTGGGAGAAAAAACTTGAAGGTATTTCGGATGAAATGAAATACAAATCACTTCAACCGTGAAAACGGAATCTTCCTACAATACAAGCAATGATTTTTATGTTTCTTTAATAAAAGAGAAGGAATTGGAACAATCAGATCATGGTTCCGTCCATAATTTTTTGAACTCTCATTTTAGAAGCAACTATAAACTTTTGGCTGCAAGCATTTGTTTGACTGTAACAAACTCAAAGTTTTCATCATTATTAAACATCTATTGGAAGCAAAAAAAATCTTACAAAACTTTCCATTTCACTTCATCGTCTACCTATTCTTTATCTAAAGGTTATTACTTTTTCTGTTCCAACTTTTGACAAGTTCAAGGGGTTAGAAGTAATTTTATAAAATACTGAAGGCTTGATAGAAGAGGAGAAAAGTAAAAGAAAGCCGAATCAGCTATAAAACCCAAACTTTTTACACGGAACAGAGAAGTCGGAGCTCTATACTCTTCAAAAATAAAACTCGACTGGCTATACAGTACATCCAATATTATTAAATTTGGTCGAATTCAAATCGGTCGGAAGAATATCAACTTTGTCATTTTGTTTTATAAAACTGACATTTTTCTTTCTCGCATAGCAAAGTGACAATTATATCAACATAAATTCCTTTCAAATAAATAAACGCGCCTTGTCGAAATTAAATCAGAGTCAAAGAGAAGCATTTCGTTTTTAATTTCTTGCTTTTTATTTAATTTTGTTTTTCTCCGATGTCCTTTCCAATTAAATTGAGGAAGTTTTTCTAGTTGAACATTTGTAATTATGGAACCTGGCTACGTTACATGACCAGTTATCGCAGTGAAGGATGTAAGAAAAATCTTTAAATTTTTTGCAAGTCAAAATTTAAAAATAATGACGAAAAAAATTGACGAAACTAATAAAACGTTCAAATTAACGGTTGGTTTACAAAATTCTCAATAGTAGTGGGGCTCACGCAGCTTCTATGTCAATATTACGAGCCCTCAAGTAATCAACATAATCTGTGATGCAATTTGGGCACCTAAAATGAGTAAGCAAGGGTCATCCGGTAATGTTTCATCAGTAGTTGTATTTGTGTTTTTAATAACAAATAAATTTGAAATTTTGCAAAAATAAACAGCAGTAGCCTACATTATGATTGATTGTATAGGTACTTACTTCTCAACATAAAATAATATGAAACACTAAACTTATATCATGGGCTGAGGCCATGAGAACCAAAATTTTTCAAACGTTAAATTTAGAATCTTGAGATCATGAAACGAATAACACGTGTATGTCCCATACCTATTCATAAGAGTCAAACCAAAATTAATAAAAGGTTTCCTGTCGAAAACTGCTGCTAAAAATATCTATAAGTACTTACATGAAAATAACACCTCCTATCCAGTTTTCAATTTTATCAACTATATAGTCTAGCTAGAAAGTGAGCTACTTTCGTTTACTCATTAATTATGCACGTTCAAAGGTCAAAGGTAATATAGCAGATGGACCGTATTCATTTCAAAGGTTGGTTGACATATCGACCATTTCAGGATGCAAACAAGTGTTTAGTCAGTATAAGAGAGTATAGGTACACTCGAATGGCTCACACAGCTCTATATAAAAGTTGATGATCAAAAACATAATCCGCAGTGTATATTAACTTTTTTCATCCCATTTCGACTCCCAGCAAATGTTGAGCAACGAAGAAATGAAGTACCTAATTGAAGATATGCAGCACGTGCCTGCAAAGCTTAATCCATTTTAATTGCGGATTTTATGTAATACGTTCAGACACTCGCAGCTGAAATTTCATTATTTTGTATAAGAATTAATTGAGTGCCAACCAAACGTAGACATCGTTATTTCGCATTGTTCGTGAGCATTGTAGCAAATTCAAGACATCATTTCGAAAAACATGTTATCCTAGTCGATGGAGAGTGTAAGTATAATTTGCTGTATATTTTATTTGTATTATAAAAATAGAATATAGTTGGGGCTTTATCTACAAAGATATAACTACTTTGATATTTTCGCTTTCTACAGATGGATAAGAAATGAAAGATACACAGCGCTCATGTTTTTAAACTGGTTCAGGAACTTTTTTTCTATGTTTCTTATAAAGTCGTAGGATTTATAGAAATGAATCCAGTTTGCTACCAGTATTATAAATGTTTTCTCTCAGACATTTACTGCATAATTTTTGTTGGAAAATTGAAAATTCATCAAAAATGAAAATTTTGATCCACGATAGGAAAAACGAAAAAACTAGACCAACTATCAAAAACTATCATATATGATTCCCGGACATTTTCTCTATAATCCATTTTCTCTAAACATAATTTTCCATAACACCGAAATTTCTAATGGATTTTTTCTCTCTAAAAAAAAAAAAAACATTTCGAACAAAACTGTTTTTTGTGAGCAGTTCGAGTGAACCAATGAAGAATTTCTTTACAAATATTCTATTAAAAAACGTTCTCCACCGTACTCCTCTTCTGATAGAGCTTACAACTACCTCTCCACCCTACCTACTCATTTTAGGGGAATGGAAAATGTCTGATTACTTTGAATTACAATAAAAATGGTGAAAATAACTTTTTTTTTTTTAAATAAACAGCCTGCGTTTCTGCGCGGAGGTGTACCTATATCGATATCCACAAGTAATTATAACTATCAATTATATTCAACATTTTTTTTCATGACTAAACGCTGAAGAGAGTCTCGATATTTCCTCCTAAAAAATAATGAGGTGTTAAGCAATTTTTCCAATCAGTTTTTAAAGGAAAGTATTTGGGAAAATTGTCCATGAGGAATATTGTATTTGGGAAAATATCTATTGGGAATATTGATTTTAGGGAAAATATATTAGGTATAATGGGATGAGGGAAAAAAGATGAGGGGGAGTGAAATTAAGGAAAATGTACATTAGGGAAAATTATATTTAGGGAAAATGGGTGAGAACCAATCAGAAATGAAGAGTATATAATTTTTTGAAAAAGCGTAGTATTTCATTATAATTCACTTCCTTTCGCATTTATTGAGATCAATGCCTCATTTGCTTATTCACATACAGATGTTTTTGAATAAATTATATCATTTATATACCTATAATATACGAGTAATGTTATTATTGACTCATAAACATCTGAAGTGCTGGTCTCTTTTGGAGAGAATTAATTTGGGTACAAACTCTTTCTATTTCGAGGGAAAAGTAAGAAATTTATATTAGCTGGAGGAACATTTGTTATACGGGTCTATGAACAATTCGTTTAATACTTTTTTCTGTTAGGTAATTGTATTCAGAGAAATTAAGTCATTATGAAGAGGATTCTCCACCGATAATCATTATTCGACAAGCTATTTGTAGTTATTTTATTTTCCGAAGTCATTCAACTCACAGGCGCCATCCAAACGATCGTATTTATCTGATAAAGATTTGTAATTGTTATAATGCACCACATATCATTGTTGGTCAAGGGAATATTTATAAGAAAAATTATCATACACATAGGTTTATCAGCATTTCTTTCAGAATTTTTCGCTAAATTCTCTCATTTTTTAAGATCATATCTAACCTTTGAATCCTTAACAACATCTACGAGTATAAACTCAAGTGTATAATAAACACATAAAGGACATGGGTACCTGTATAAAAATACTGGATTCGCAAAAGGGCGTAAGTACATGAGGTATTTTCATGACAACGACGACATGTATGATCACATGTTCATTAACTGTCTCACATTCGAGTACCTATACTTTCAATATTTTAGTCATAAGATGCCTACCAACAAAATATTATTTGCTATCCAAAATTCATAGATGGTACTCAAAACATTGAAAGGTTTCTGTCCCCAACAGAATAAAGCAAACTTATAGTTCATTTGGTTTATCCAAACGAATTTTAAGGAGTAAGTAGGTTTTAAAAATATCGACATAATTAGTTATCTAATGAAATATAATAAATCCTGGTATCATGTACTTGATGATTATAATTCTGAAAGTGAAGATAACAATAAACATACAACATATATAGTCAGTATATGAGTAATTTATACAAGTGGATAGCATCAATACACTATAGTATAAATCAAATTTTGACAAGAATCAAAAAGGTAATATTTCTTAACAACAGCAAAGCGAGCACGTGACACGATAACAAACCTTATTTTCGAGGGAAGACACTAGAAAATAGGTTTTTCAAGATTTTTCCACTGCTTATTATTCGAGGTGCTGAATAAACAATGAAGAGAAATTAAAATATTCGAGCGTGTAAAGGTTACGCCCTGGCAAGACAAATTAAATAGCAGTAGCCTTCTTTGAAGCTTCGTTAAGGCAGCAGATGAATTCAATTTTACACCTTTAGTGTCTAAACTTTTAAAAAATTTTGTGCGAAGAATATAGCCCGAAAAGTCTAACTCGTCATTTTATGCATAGCTTATGTAGACTTGATGACGTGATCATACTCCACATTCTCCTGATCCTACTCTTCCAGATCACAATTCCTGTTGACCCTGAGATAAGAGATGAGAATCAGCTATAGTCACACTTGTCATTTGGCGGGTGTGCTGCTAGGAGAAGCGATCTACTGCACCTGAGATCACATTTCATGTATCTAATGGTAGAGCAACTGTGAATGAGGGGAGAATTCTCCTGTATTTTTCATCTAGTAAGCACAATTCTGTTCTTACAACTGGCTGCAATGGTATAATTGTAATAATTTATACGTACACCATACAAATACGCAAGCAACAAAGTCCTTGAAATATACTTTCTTCAATTACACAAATATTATTGAAGAAAAAGTAAATAGCTTTTCATCATTCTGCTAACTATACTTTAATGCTAAATAATCCTAGAAGTAAACAAGACGTTTGTTATTTGCAGTTTCATTAATGTAATCTTTTAAGAGAAAGAAAAAAAAGAGTTTCACAATAATATTATTTTTTCAATACAGGACGTCAACTCACTAAAATTCAGGAATATAAAGGAGATATTAAATTTATTAACTCCGCTAAATATGTAAATGAGTGGATATAGTATAAATTTTATGGGAGGAGTAGGTGTTAAGAAGGAATAAATAATAAATATTCAACTTTGGGTTTAAAAATGTTTTTTTTCGCTACACAGGCATGAAAAATAGGGGGCAACATGTCAGTTTTTGGGGCAGAAACTGTCATTTTTTTCCTTATTCATTTGCATAGCACTAAAAACTGGTATCTAGGTTTCTAATTTTTTGCCGCACTTTATTGATAATATTTTTACATGGCTATTTATTTCTCTTTCATTTTTTTCACTATTTTTCCTCAGCTTTTCCGCAAGAGTGAGAAAAGTTCGTCACTAATAATTTCTTGAATGATAAAAGTTAATTTTTGAAGGCATCTTATTACTTTAACTCTTAAAAAATACGTGTTGCAAAAAATATATAGTTCACAACAAGCTATTCATACTTGTGCAAGAATTAGCTGCATGAGTTGACGTACTATGTACTCGTAATATGAAATAGCTTTGCTTTCCTTCATTTTTGTGAAATACAGTATACTATTATAACAACGGAGTGCTTTTCTTCAAGAAGGGCGTAATTTGAGATACGGCCTTCTAGTAAAAACTCAAATAAATTATTCTATTATGCTTCCCCTTTCTGGCAGTGAAAACCGCATCCTTCTATCTATTGTAATTGTAAAGATATTTACAAAAAAACTAGCAGAAATAATCATATTTTTGAAATTAATGATATGCAAATTTTCAAGAAGAGCCTATGAGAAGCTCAGAATCTGAATTGAGGTCACATTCACCAAAAAAAAATTTTTATGGATTCTGACACAGAATTTCATATTCTGAATGGTGGAAAACTTGGTTTTTCATTTAGCCACAAATTTTCCCTGAACAAATAGGAATGGAGTTGAAAATGACATCAGCAGTCTCAAACATCGGTCGGAATAATAAAGCCACCCCCTCCCAAAACAATTAAGCTCCACCAAAATATCTCAATGATACGAGGGTTGTTCAAAAAGTAAAGCCTGATTGGCTGTAAAAGAAGACAGAATTGACGCAAAGACTCGACCTTGGTAAATTTAGAAAGGTTTTGACTTTTGAGATCTACTTTTCAACATAATTTCCAGAATTGTTCAAACATTCATTATAATGAGACACCAGCCGTTCCATCCCTTGAGTATACCATTCCGCTGTACAGCTTTTGAAGAAATTTCATACTTTTCTTTTGACCTCTTCATCAGAAGTGAATCTCCTGCCTCCTAAATGACGTTTGGGGGCTGGAAACAGGTGAAAGTCACTTGGAGTAAGGTTGGGGGAGTAGGGAGGATGAACCATGATTGACCAACCAAATTTTTTGAGCTGAGCCTGAGTTGCTTGTGCGGTATGAGGACGGGCATTGTCATGCAGAAGAATGACCTGATCCTGTGGAAGTCGTTTTCTCCCAATTTCATGCCAGACTCAAACTAAAAATAGGTCATTGTGACTTGTGAGAGGATTGGTGCACCTACATGAACAAATTACCCTGGTTTTGTTTTGTTAGGGTCACTTATTAGAAATATTACTCATTTTTCTCAAAATCAATATTGTTCGCAGTATAGGGTCACTTGGAGAAAGAACTGCTTAAATAAAAAATACATATGTATTTTGACCAATGCATGTCATAAATAATGAAAAAATGAAAACCTTGTTGACCTAAAAATTCTCATCTTACCATTCAGCATACTAAAAGTTGCTGTTATCATATATTTTTTCGTAGGTACTTAATTACCACAGTAGTAAATTTTTTGTTAATTACGTGCATACACATACATTTCGTAAACTAAATAATTTTAAGAATGAGTGTTTTCATAGATAAAAAGGGTACAATAAATTTCGTTAACAACTTATATATGTATAGCTTATACGGATTCTCATTATCTCAATTTTCTTTATGATAATGTGAAGGTATATCAAACGCTAAATCGCCTCATATTACCATTCATCTCTATTATGTGTACTCAATTCATTCAACTTGTTTCAGTACTGCATTGAAAATCTGCTTAGCGAGATAATGATTAATATTGAGCATTAGATCTGGTTTAATTTTCGAATTGTTCAATTTCATGCGATTGATTGGTAATTTTTAAGAGCTGAACGAATGTCACATGATCACAGAGTAAGTACAAATTTAAAAAAAACACATTAATCATTTTTATAGGCCAGTAGATAGGCAACCAAGGGGCAATGACCTCTATGGATATCGTTAACTTCCGTATAAACTCGGTTGTTTTCCACCAATTTTATTGGTTTTAATTCAATCTTTACCCACAACTTGAGCAAGGGAAAAAATATGAACTTTAAACTGACTCTACTTTCAGGGCAAAAAAAAAAAAAAGAGTAAAAAAATTATTTCAAGTGATTATTATTATGTTCATAAAATCAGAATCAATTTTCTCAGCCAGTTTTAAAGGGAATGATAGAAGAATTTCAAAGAAAATTATTGCGAAGATAATCAAATTAAATTCACTCATGAGAGATATTATACAATAAAACTGACTGGGAAAATTGTTTCAAAGTAAATAAACACAATAATTTAAAATAATTTTTTTTTTTTTTCATAAAAAATTTTTGATTTTTAGAATTGCCAAGACAGTAATATGCGATTTGAGGCTTTTTTCATGAAAATAATATAATATGTTATCAAAATTTTGATAGAACAAACTCTTAGCAGGCATAATGTCACTTAAATTAGTATCTGGCACTTGATGTTACTCCTTTAAAAATGCAAAATTCAGCGAATATAAACGCTTTCATAGATAAAAAAAAATGTAAAACGAGATTAGAGCACTTGGCTGTTTCTTTGAACTCAGTTCTTCATTTAGAACCATGAAACTTAATGAAACGCACAGAGGGTAGTCTAAATATGCATAAAGCACATTATTTCAAAAATTGAACTTATTCTTTACCATAATTCAAAACAATTTGTAGTTACATTGATGCTCATACTGTCATAAAAAATAACCCTATAATGTTTGAAATTATGATGAAAGCTGCCAATTTTTTTTTTAAATGCTTTTATTCAACTACAGCACGGAGCAGAAATAAAAGTAGACTTTAAAATAATAAACTGGAGTACACAAGAGAAAACGTTGGATTCCTAGACTTTGAAAACCGTAAACTGAAGTGTGCATGAAAATGAAAGCATTTACCTAAAAATTTTCTATTTTGTATTTGGTGACAATCTTTCGATTATGTGGGGCTTAAACTGAAGCATGAAAAATGTTGGAATTTTCTCTACACGTCATCCGTTTTAGATTTTCAGAATTGGCGAGTAAATATCCCTAAATTCTGAGTCAAATTAACACTGGAAGTACCAGGTGGCGTTATATACGACGCCACTCAAAATTTTGAGATAGATTTCTCAAAGGACCAATATTTTGAAAACCCCTGACTTGTGTCATACGACGCCACCTGGTCCTTTGAGTAAGATAGTAAAACCTGGTTTTTCTAGTGTAAATATAATTGTATTTCATGCCTTAACAAATTTTGTGTGAATATTGATGAAAAGAAAATCTAAACACTCAAAAAGGTTAACTTCAAGTAAAACTTTCTTAGCTGTCTCAAACGAAGCCATAATTCTGTTTCTACGTAAACTCGTAAACTTTTTTGTTGAAAATTCGCTTTTGAAATCAATTCACACTAAATTATCAAATTTCGCTAATGGAAAATAATTATTTTTTGTTCTCTTTTTCCTTGTTTCGTTTCTAACAAAGAATATATTATAGCAACGTACGAATAATTTACTCATTTCTTCAAATAAACTTCACTACACTTGGACATTATTTAGGTATACGGCTACTATACGAGTTATTTTTCTACGACTTTTCTCAACACCAATAAGATACTTTTTCTCGTGGAAAATTTATTTGAAAACCTTTTTACGTTCCAAAATTCGTGAGTATCGCATCCATTCCACTTGGTAAGCCTACTTATCCTTTTGCTTGTTTTATACAACCTTTTCGAAATTTTATCGGTACCAAAATAACCAAGTTCGCCACACTCTGAAGTATAAGTAGGCAGTATACTTGACAAAAGTTGAACACTAGTATGGTACCAATTTATTTTGTTTTTCTTCGGTTCCTGGAAAGCAATGATTAGGTGGCCAGTTGATTCAGATTGGCAAAAAAAAAAAAATCTGGCAAAACAATTGAAACATTTTTCCACATTTTTCACGAACCAGACGGGAATTAGCTCCTGACTTTCTCCTCTTATTTTTTCAATTTCCTGGTCATGTGACGCAAAAAATTTTTTAGGTGGTACACACACACCCTCGCACCCCCAACTTTCCACCCATACTTCCAAAGTAGGCCTATGCGCATAAATATTCGCCATGGAAAATACCTACGATTTATTTTACACGAAGTCGTTAACAATATAAATAATGAGAGTATTGCAGAGCTTTTACTTTTTATGTCGAGAAAACCGTTAAATCGAAAGATAAATTTCAAATCTGGCAGATAAGAAGCGTGTAAAAAATAAAATAAAATAAATTAATGCGTTTATATGGTAGTAATTAGTGACGATGTTGAGTGTAATGGGGTTGACTCATAGCACAAAATAACAATATAAGAGCGTCAAAATTTGTTTCTCATTCAGCTTCCTATTTTCCTCGTAAAAGCAATTTCATGTTATCGCGAACCCGCATAGATAATTATAAGGAAGGACTGAAAGTAAAATAAAGCAGAAGAAGCTTGAAGGGCCATTTCAAAACCGAAATATTTTCTAAGAAAATGCGGTGTCATTAACAATAATATAGAAATAATAATCTAACTTCCGCAAAAGAAAATGTAGGAAAACTTTAGCCATTTTTTGCTAATAACGTCAATGGTGAAGCATCATTTCTCCAAAGATACAAAGTCAATGTACCGACGTCATGTTCATTTAAATTTGAAGTCGCTTAAATCAACCGAATACTTTTATCATAATAGGTACATACTTGAAATGGGAATAATACGTTTAATTTCTTGTCCCCGTCCCCGACACGGTGACTTTATCCAATAATAACAACTTGATGAAAAATATTATATTATTTTTATTTTTGCAAAACCAAGAAAGGTGATAATTTTTACAATATGCTTTTAAGATCACCATTCAAGTGGTGCATAACATTTCAATCAAATAATTCTTTCAGAATTTATACATTATTTTTCTATTTGATTTTGGATTTATGATTTTTTCAATAATTATATTAATTTTTTTTTTGGCAACATTCAATACACCCTAAAAAAAAAAACAAATCAACAACATTCGAGAATCGAGAGCCACAAATATACACGTACTCGTTTATAAAAATTTTAAAGATTGACGATTAAAAAACTCAGCTTAATAAAACGAAAAATGACAAAATCATCAGATCGAGCAAAAATTTGCAAAGAAAAAAAAATTGTTGAATTAATATTTTTCTGCTATAAAATTGGGCAATTTTTTTTAAGTGTTCACGAATTTGGTCTAAAAAGTAAACCTGAGCCTTAAACTTGGAATAGGTACAATGATAAACAGGGCACGCACTGTAGTTTGTACTAATTTTGAAACAATCGTATCATTCTTAAATACTCGTATTATATGTAACTAGAAAATTTAGGGAGAATATATTTTGCACGTCAGAATTGTTGTTTCCAACGACAGATATTGAACACGACAAAATAAAGTTCTAGAATGTCAGAAAAATGAGAAACGCATGACAAATCATGCCGAACAATTCATTCATTCTGCCCAGATTAAAAACTAGTTTTCACACGGCAAAATAAGATAAAGCACAGTTGAAAATGATAATTCACGGAAACCACTAAACACCAGTAATGAAACAGTTCTTTATGTGTTTACACTGTTGAATAATTTATAATTGAACAATTTTAAAAATTTTTATTTTGGAAAATATGGCTCAAGTTTTGTTTTTGGAAAAGTTCTCAGAGTGAAAGTGATAATTTGGAGTGTGATGCTCCAAAACCAAAAAAAAATGCGGTACAAATGGAAACCCTTCGATGATTTCAAAACTAATAATTACAGTATTTGGTCTATTATGATAAAATTTACTGATTTAAAAAGTATAACCTGTTCTTGTCCATGTTTGTTAAAACGAAATATTTCTAAACATTCTTTAGGTATGCAGATAAGACTAAAACTAGTTGATGTTCCACCTGCAGTGAAATGAGTGCCATTAGGGCAAAAGAGAAAAAGAGGCTGTCCCTCTAAGGCAAAAAAGCTCTAATTGTTCAAGAATAAATTTTGTATATTTAGAAGTCTGTCGTTTACTCTAATTATTTTTAATGCATTGATATCCTGTGACAAAAATTAATTTTGACGTTGAAACTTAATTTTTACTGTTTATTTTTTTAAAATTTTGTTCATTATATTTTTTCAGTTTTAAATTTTTTTCTCTATTAATTATTTTTTTTAGTCCTTCAAATAATTTACAAGTGTGAAAAAGTATTAATTCACCGTGATTCACACATTTTTCTGTCGTTAGAAACACCTATTTTGTTGTGCAATATAATCCCACCCAAAAATTTAAGGCTCTCACTTTTTCTAACTAACAAAGAAAAATAAACAAAATTATTAGCCTATCACAGTTTTGAAGAGAAAGTTACCAACTCAATTTTTAAAAAAAACTCACAAGAGACAAAATTTCTAACTAGGTTAAAATTTTTTTGTTCCATATTACTAGTATTTCCCTTATCTCGCAATTTCGTGTTTGTTTATGTTTTCAGTTTTCCTGTTTTCAATGTGATATATATGTTACGGTTAATGTGTGTAATTGGTGATTCTATAGAAAAATGGCAATTCTATAGAATCACCAGTAACACTGTTTTAAGTTTGGTGAATGTATGAAATTTCATACATTCACCGGTGGTTCTATAGAATAACCTAGGATGGTTGGTTAATGTATAAAAAAAAATACCAGAAAATGCATTTAAAGATAGCATATTATTACAAAATTAATACAAACTTACTCACAGTTTGGACAATTTGTAAAACTTTGAGAAAAATGTATTATGCCTTCACAAGCTAGTCTGGTGAAAAGCCTTGGGAATTGAGGAGAGAGGGTGATTGGTAATGCCATTTTATATTCAGTCTTCAAAGTCTGTATAGATAGATCTGACTCTCTACCAATCACACAAAATGATACTCAGTTGTAAGACTGGTCTGCTTATATTTTAAGACAAGTATTACCATGAAAATGTCCTGACTACATACATTCCCCAAGACATACAGACGATTCTATAGAATAACCTAATGTGTGAAATTTTTCTTCTTTTCATACATTCACCAAAACGCTAGGTAATTCTGTAGAATTACCGGATCATACATTAACCGTAACATATAGATGAATAAAAAGCCATACTTCTTTCCCGCCTTTACTCTTTCAATTAGGTAACTAATTTTTTCAAGTTTATATGATTTTCAATATCTGGTACCTCCAAAGTCAGGGGCCGCAAACGTATTTGGGGAATACTTACAATGTACCAAAGTTTCTCGTCAAACAACTGAAATATTTGCACAATTTCGAGAGACGTGCTGGTGCTTTGGGAACACGTTCGAGTTGGGGTAAACAATGAAATTGTTTATTTTTTCCAAACGAAGTTTGGAGTTTTCCATCACAGTTTCACGCATCACTTTTCCTCGAATAAAATCGAATAACTTTCTATAGTTGTTCAAGTTAGGATGAGGAAATTATACAGGGAGAAAAAATTCCTTTTTCCATTAGACCATTACTTTGAATTTGTAAGAGGTATAATATGTACTCTTACTCGGTAGTGTATAAGAGAGGCTGAATAATTTTCTCTACTTTCTAAGATAGAGATGAACATAATGTCAAATAGGTAATATATAGACTGAACTATGTTTTTTCAACATAGGGCCAAATTAAAATAGCTAAAATTACACCAAAACAAGTAAAGGACAAATAAATGATAAAACCAGCTATCTGCAGCAGCTTACAGAGTGCGACCAATAAAGTACTGGAATTTTAGAACTAAACAAGCTGAAAACAAAGATAATATACACCTGGAGTACGAAGAAACATTTTAAATCTTCAATATATAATATATATATACAATCACATTGATCTTTTCTTTTAGTGGGTAATGCCAAATTACAGGACAACAACAGGTCGATAAAGACAAAGGTCCAAAAGGAACTAACAAAGCGAATAGGTTTCCTAAGATGGGCACCCACGTATTCGAAAATGTACGCTGCGTCCGACCTCATAGCAGGTCTCACTCTGGGACTGACTATTGTGCCACAAAGTATTGCATACGCGTCATTAGCACGATTACCATCTGAAGTGAGTTGTATATTTTTATTTAAATTCAAGGGTGCACTGTGTGCTTTTTTGTAAGGTTCGTGATTCTTCTTTGCTTACATGAGCCGAGTTTTTCACACATTATTTATATCACCGAATTTAGATGAATGCAGGGATGTAACCAGAAGGGGCTTGGAGGGCCAAACCCACATAAAAATTTGGCTAGCCCACCCATCTGCACCCTAAAAAATCTCAAGTATCAATACTGATGCCCTCAAATTGAGGAGATTAAAATCTAAAGTTATTTAGAAGAACTCATTTTTGAAGGAAAAAAAAATTGGAAATATTATATTAAATTCTCATTACTTAGAATGCTTCAAATGGTTGTATTATATTTTCTATTAGCAATAAGCGATGAAGACTGAAGTAGGTATAAAAGACAAATTAAGATTTTAGCACAATCCACTGGAGAAACAGGTTTATTCGAATGCTAAATGGATAAAGAGATCGTCTTTTTGAATTTAGAAAAAAGCCTTTCACTGAAACCAACCCAAATTAAAAGCTTAGAATTCAAAGTTTCATTTGCTAAAAACCCATAATTTTTTAGAAAGACACAAAAAACTATGTCTCAAATTTTCCATCATTTACTACTTGAAGAAAAAATTACTATTGGAGATACTGCAAGTAGTAGTGGTCAAACTATATATTTTGTTAAAATTTTTCATCAAGTTAAGAAATTTTTTGATTTTACAGAATGGATTATATTCAGCATTCACTGGCGGCTTCTTGTACATGTTATTCGGAACCATTCCACAGGTATCAATTGGGCCAACTTCACTCATGTCACTACTCACATTACAGTACATCGGTAGTCTACCAGATGAGAACAAAATCCAGTATTTGTGTTTACTCACATTTCTATGTGGCGTTGTGGAACTGCTGATGGGACTCCTACATCTAGGTCGTAAATAATGATACATAGTAAAACTAAGTTTCACGTCTAACCTTTACATGTAGCACAATAATTAAAGGGTATATTGACATTTAAGGTATCCCTATGCAAATTTTATATAATGTGACCATGTATCTGTGTAAAAACGATACCTTGGAGGGATAAAATCAGGTAAATTTTGATTTATAATTAAGGATTCTTGAAGGAAAAAACCTCTAAAATACTCGAACATGCGTTCCAGTACCATCAAAATGATAAAAATAACAATTATACCGTGAGAATCAAAATATAATTGGTGCAGCATTTACCATTGTTGTTACTCTGAAAAATTGAAAATCTTATCCGAATTTTAAGGTAATTGTACCTTGAGAAAATTATTTAAAAGCATCAACTTTCAGCTACCTACATATTTTCTAATCATTATAAAGAATGACCAAACGAATCAATATCTGTGTTGCTTCAAATTATAATAATAAGAATATAAACTACAGGGTGCGGCAAAATGACCGGCCACATTTGTTTTTCCAATTATATGCGTAAAACAAAAGATAGAGACATGCGGTTGGTTTTAAATTAAAATTCATTTTTTAAGGTTACATATGAAATTAAATTTCACTCGCATGTTGGTCATTTTGCCTAGCACAATTGCGAAGGCGTGAAACTCAATTTTTCAATACTTCGCTAAGCAAAAATCATATTTTTTCCACTAATTTCTTACGTATTCAGTCGGTAGGGAATTTACCGACTCGCGCTAACCACGAAGAATTCCACATGTGCAAAATTCCCCTCCCCGGTCAATTTTATCCATCACTGGTAGCATTTAGCGGAAGAAATTGCAAAATAATGTAACCATTGCTTAGCAAAGTTGAAAAATTGGATTTTTCGCCTTCAGAAATGTGTTAGGCAAAATGGTCAACATGAGAAAGTGAAATTGTATTCAGTGACGCACCAAAGTAGGGATATGGAACTGAAACCTTCCCTTTAGGCCTTGAATTTCATCAAAAAAAGGCCGAATAGAAGATTTTCAGTTTTTTGGGACTTTTTTGGGAATAAATTTATGCCTTAGCTCCTCCCTTGAAAAATTTCTGGGTGCGTCACTGATTATATTTCATACGTAACCTTAAGGAATGAAGTTTTATTTGGAAGCAACTGCATGTCCTTATCTTTTTTCTTATGCGTATAATTCAAAAAACAAATGTAGCCGGTCATTTTGCCGCCCCCTGTATTTAGTGCTGCAGGTTTCTGACAAAAACTTGTTTTTTCCATTATAAAGGACCGTACATTTAGACCATAAATTTTCAAGAAAACCTGCTTTGCTAGTGGTGCATGCTGCGCTAGAATTTGTTTTGCCCTTATACTTTGTTTTTCAAATTGACACCTACGAGTGGAAAAATTAACAGTTTTCTTTCTCCAGTTTTTATAACTTTTATACACTATTTTTCCAAATGAAAAATCATGACTTTTCATCATATTTATAGGAACCTCTTGAAAATCATGACTTTTCTCCACCTGTAAACACCCTAAAATTCTTAAATAGGATCCACACGGTAAAATTATATCCCAATAAAAACTGACTTTAGCTCCATGCAGCTTGATTTTTAGTTTATTTCTCAGAGTCCGTCAAGATTTCAGTCAGGCTCAATTATAGAACATTACTCTTTACATTCGCATTTTCATTCAATTCAGGTTTTCTAACCGAAATCATCTCAACCCCAGTGATCTCTGGTTTTACATCGGCTTCAGCAGTCATAATTATCGAATCGCAAATTAGACATATATTGGGTATCACAATTCACAGTCACGGTATTACGGACGGAGTGATCGAATTATTCAACAGAATCGATCATATAAAATTGGGCGATACGTTACTTGGTGTAATTTGTATTGCCTTGTTGTTAACTTTAAGAGTAAGTGATACGTCGCACCTGGTAGTTATACTTGAGGCTATAGAATTGGCACAGTCTTGCCAGATATTGGGCTTGCAAGGCACCGTGGGAGCGCGTAACAGCAACCAAAAACTGATAAAAATAAGAGTGATCTTGATGCGTGTTTCCATTTGTGGCAAATCTTAATGCATTAAATTAAACATTCGAAATGCATTCTAAATGCATTCTAATTTCATTGTTAATGCATTACAAATAATAATGCATTGTTATTTGTTAATACATTACGAATAACAATGCATTAAAAATGCATTCTTAGAATAGAATGCATTCTCAGAATAGAATGCATTAAGAATGTGTTTTTAATGCATTTAGTAATGCATTTTTAATGCTTTTTTAATGCATTAAAAAGGCATGACACAATTACTCGTAATGCATTAACAATGCAACTAGAATGTATTTCGAATGCATTTTTAATGCGTTTCAAAATTTCCTTCGTGCTTGCAAATGTGAAAAAAATAATAATTATGTGCTTAAAATGGAGAAAAAACCATCCATTGCACGATTCAGATCACCCTTGATTACAGTTTTCTACTTAGCCCTATAGAGCGCGTATCTTTGCCTTGCAAGCTCAATACAGAAAAAATTATTGAAGAAAAAATGGAAATTGGCAGATACAGATGACGTTTTAATGACTCCTATATACACTCGTAGAACTTTAAATTTTTTCATAATGAAGAACCTATGGAGGTAGAATATTCTATTTCCACGGAGAAACCAAAGAGTGATGTACAGAAATGAAGAGACCAACGTTTTATTTGAAAAATGAGTTTATTGTAAAATATAGTCAGGCAGGTAGGAGAACCTCGGCACATTAAAAAAATGAAGGTTTCCGTGAACTGAAAAATAGTGAGGAATTTTCAGCAATTATGAAAGGGTATAATACTGATGAATAATTTCCACCAAAATTCAGTATCTATAATGATAGATCCTTATATTAATAACAGTTGTATTTGGAGAGAGGTTAACCCAAACACCCATTTTTTTCTTATATCTCTAGCCTTGAGTACATACGAAACCGTATCATATTATTCTTAGCAACGTTAAATTCCAACTCCTTTCATTAACTGTTCATTATTTTCAGCAATTAAAAAACATTTCTTGTGGAAAGAAGGTACTAAAACAATTTGGATGGTTTATATCTGTCAGCAGAAATGCCATTATTGTATTACTATGTTGTCTGACTGCGTATTACTATGATAAATCTGGTTCAACAGTTCCTTTTAAACTAACAGGTAAATATTATTCTTATTTTTTTAGTTTAAGGTTTCGTTTAGGAAAATACCACAGTTTAATTTTACAACTTTTTCTTAAAAGAATACCTATACCAAAGCTTAGACCAGATTTTTCTTGGTAAGTTATTTTTTACCATAATGTGTATTTTTACACATACTACAATCACAAAACGCCGTTCCAAGTCGAAAAGCTACGAAGGTACGTTATACTCGTACTTCCAAAAATTAATAGGTACCTATCCACTAAAGGTAACATATGAAATGAAATGATTTGATTTTTGTCACCTCAAAACTATAGTCAATGAAACATTTTAATTTTTAAAAATTAACAAAGTGGGTGAGAACAAACTGCAATATCTACATTTCAATAAGAGGAAACCACCCTCAAAGTTCCATTAACCCCATCAAAATAACATTTGATAGGAAAGTGTTATTCAATTAAATCTATCATTCGGACATTACTATAGATTACTTCGACAACCTTCTTATAATCATTTAAGTTTACCACTCCTCAGATCCACCAGCAATGCCTATAATTTGTTGTTTTACAGCGTTGAACACGGATAAAAAATTGTTTCATAGTCTGTGCACAATGCACATAGAGCACACATCTTAGAGATATTTCTTGGCTGTTTTAAGACATTTTTATAAAATTTTCAGTTAGCAGAGGTGGACTTACACCGGCCATAAACCGAAACGTACTCAGAGTCACTTTCACCACCAAGCTCCTCTATTTAAAAAAATTTATTGGAGGAAGTACGAAATACTTAGAAAATTAATTTAATGACTGAGGATCGAGTTGAGCTTTTGCCTCGCTTAACTGAAGATTCGATTAAGAGAAAGATATAAATTAATGGGGTGACTGGAAGAAAAAAAAAATCATCTATAGGTGCAAACTTACAACCCTTCGTTAATGTTGGTTAAACGCGGATTAACTTTCTGTTCACCAAAAGCTTAGCGAGTTATTCCCCCGGTGTTAAATTCTCCACGTTCTCCGCGTCACGTATCTTTAATCCGATTTCCAAAGTGAAAAAAAAAAAAACTAAGCCAACACATTTAATCGCATCGCAGTCATTTGGTTCACCTTCGACTTTCCACAAAACTGTGAGAGACTGAGAGACAATACGAGAGAAAAAAACCAAAAAACTAACTAATGGCGTTATTTTTCAGCGAATGTAATCTCCGGAATTCCAGCACCTAAGTTTCCAACTTTCCACATTGATGAGGGAAACACCACACAAACGTCTTTTGAAACGATCAAAAAGTTGGGTAACGGATTCATTACAATCCCAATTGTGGCTGTTCTCATCAACGTTTCCATCGCTAAAGCATTCGGTGAGTGAATTCATAATGACGTGTAAATTTAAGGACGTCAAATACGACCAACATTATTAGGTCGTATAATTCTGAGAACCGTGGCGCCATGATTGATGGCTGCAGGATGCGGCGAGAATCTTCACCACAATATTTGGGTCAAGGGGAGAGGGGTTTAGAATGAAGATGATAGATGAACGTGCAAAAGAAATGAAGACATTTCCATAACAAAAACGATCGGACGAAAATTTTTCGCGAAAAATATTTCACAGTTCAATGTAAGCTTATAATAATTGTCCCACGTAGTACTACTAGATTTTGTGAACATTGAAACGAATGTAAATGAGTGCATAGTACATACTCGTACATGATATACTAAAGCATTATTTTATGCGTTTTGACCCCTTTATAAAACCCGGATATAAGAAATGCTATAACAAGGAATTTGATATAACAACCAAATTAATAAAGAAATTTTAATTTTAATATTGCTTATTAAAAACAAATTTATCAAATAAGCATATGAATTCCAATTATATTTGATAAATTTTTTCGGAAAGATTATTCAAAAATATGAAAACTTATAATATAGGTATTACGAAAACTATACTAATTTCACCTATTTACTTTTTTAAATTATAGTTTTTCCTTTAACATTTTTGATTCTCCTAAATTTTTATTTGTTTAAATTATGCTTAATTGCAAAAAGATTCGGTAGATACAGGGTGCGGCAAAATGACCGGCCACATTTGTTTTTCCAATTATATGCGTAAGACAAAAGATAGAGACATGCGGCTAGTTTTAAATTAAAATTTATTCTTCAAGGTTACATAATATGAAATGAAATTTCACTCGCATGTTGGTCATTTTGCTTAGCACAATTGCGAAGGCGTAAAACTCAATTTTTCAATACTTCGCTAAGCAAAAATCATATTTTTTCCACTAATTTCTTACGTATTCAGTCGGTAGGGAATTTACCTCCTCGCGCTAACCACGAAGAATTCCACATGTGCAAAATTCCCCTCCCCGGTCAATTTTATCCATCACTGGTAGCATTTAGCGGAAGAAATTGCAAAATAATGTAACCATTGCTTAGCAAACTTAAAAAATTGGATTTTTCGCCTTCAGAAATGTGTTAGGCAAAATGATCGACATGAGAAAGTAAAATTGTATTCAGTAGCGCACCAAAGTAGGGATATGGAGCTGAAACCTTCCCTTTAGGCCTTGAATTTCATCAAAAAAAGGCTGAATGGAAGATTTTCAGTTTTTTGGGACTTTTTTGGGAATAAATTTATGCCTTAGCTACTCCTTTGAAAAATTTCTGGGTGCGTCACTGATTGTATTTCATACGTAACCTTAAGGAATGAAGTTTCATTTAGAAGCAACCCCATGTCCTTATCTTTTTTCTTATGCGTATAATTCAAAAAAAAAATGTAGCCGTTCATTTTGCCGCACCCTGTATTATGAACAATTCGTTTCGAGCAATATGTAGGTATAAGGAGCAGAGGAGCTAATTGGATATAGCGAGAAAAAGATCCGGGCCCTTTAAATATAAACGATTTTCATAGTACCTTTAGTGGAAAGATTTGATTTCTGTCACCTCAAAAGTAATGAAACATTTTAAAACTTTCTGAATAAGTATAAAGAAAACGTCCAAGTCAATAAAATGGCATCCGAAATAATTAACGACCAAGCCCAGCTCCCCCAGCTGTAATAAAGAAAAAAAAAATATTACAGTAATTTATTTTCTCCTTTCAACTTGTTTCGTGAGGTGCTCGAATAGATATAATATTAGATTAGCACTGTGAAAATTATACAGACTACAATATTAACACAAGAAAAACCATGTTTTACTCGATCGATTACTCAAAGGTCCAGGTGGCGTCATATTTGACTCAACAGTAAAAGTATCTCAAAAGACTGGACAATGTCATATATGACGCCACCTGGTCCTTTGAAGAAATGCACATCGAAATTCAAACGGCGTCGTATACGACGCCACCTGGTCTTTTCTAATGTTGAGAATGAAACTTGAATTTTATTGGTGAAATGGTGGGAGTGGGAGACGACAAATCTAGATCGTGTAAGGTAACTTTACAAAGATGAACCTTAATTTTCATGAACTTTTGAAAGACTAACTTGAAATAACAGTTCTCCATCGTTTTTAGCGACTGCTGGTACCATCGATGCGACTCAAGAAATGTTGACTTTATCCTTGTGTAACATGTTCGCATCGTGTTTCAGCGCGATGCCAATTTGCGGAGCATTTACAAGAAGTGCTGTGAGCAATGCCAGTGGAGTTAAAACGCCATTTTCGAATTTCTATTCCGGTAAGCTTGAGTAGAAATCGAAATTCAGCAGGTGGCTGTAATAAATAAAAAAACAAAATTTAATTTTAGTTTTTGAATGAATCTTTGAGATGAAATTTTCTTCAGATAACTGAAGGTGTCTCTGATATTAATTCTACAGAACTTTTAAAAGTTCGTATATGTAATACCTACATCTATGAACTTTTATTTAAAAAAAAAACAAAAAAACAATTACCTAGTACTACCTACTCTCAGAAATTACAAAAATTTGAACTCTAACAATTACTTTTGCGATTGCCCACCCCGATAGGACTGAAAACATAGGTACCGTAATTATTTATTCTTTTGAGGTCTACGAGTCCTAATTTGGAAGTCAGTTCTCCATCTTCAGTTAATTAACAATAAAACAAATATTCATATTGAGAATGTACAGCTACAATACACTTTTTTTTTTTTGCATTCTCGAAACACCTATAATACTCTGTAATAATTATTATTTCTAATTGTTTTATTTCGCAGCATTAATCACCATTTTTGCTTTAACTTTTCTCACTCCTTGGTTTCGTTACATTCCAAAGGCAACGCTGGCTGCTGTTCTCATCGCTGCTGTAATTTTTCTAATTGATGTGCAAATATTAAAACCATTGTGGAAATCATGCAGTAAGTGTATCAAAAGCAAACATTTCTCCATCAGCGTAACTGTGCTTTATACTTAATTTGTTACTCGTGATACCAGTAGAAAAATAGACTACAGAATTATGAGAAAAAAAATGAAAAAATGAAAAAAAATTTGGAATGAATAGAAAAGAATGAGAAAGAATGGAAATGAATGTAAAAGAGTGTAAGTACATGTAAAAAAGGGTAGAAGAATGTAAGTGAATGTATAATAATGTAAGTGAATATCTAAAGAATGTAAAAAAATGTAAAGGAATGACGCAGAGAGGACGGACGCGAACGCACAAAATTTTTCAACTAATCATCTCCTATAAAGAATTCATCTTTAATAACAAGAATATCTCACAGTGGGTAGAAAAGAATATTTTTTGTTATACAGATGAAACAGCATTCTCTAGACACCAACTCGTATCTCTACAGACGGTATAACTATAATTAATTTTTATAAAAACCAAATTAATTGTTTCCATTTTTATTATAATTTGATTTACAGGAAGAGACTTCTTCATTTTGGTAGCCACTTTCTTCTTATGTTTGTATTTTGGGGTTGAAATAGGCTTACTCATTGGTGCAGCTGGAAATTTAATATATCTGCTTTATTTATGGGCCAGACCTCGGATAACACGTGAAAAGTGCAAGGTAATGAAGATTTTAATCAAGTATAAAATAAAATCGGTTCGTACGTAATGGAGAAAATTTTGAAGTTAATGAAAAATTGCAGGAATACAATTTTCAAAAAAAACATACTGTAAGGCCGTTTACATGACACTTGGGTCATCAATTATATCTACTTGAAATTTTCTATATCCGTTTAGTTACTCTATTTTTCAAGTCATTTTACTTAGTCATGGATGCATTTAATTTTCCTTGGTCGAGGAAAATCAAATTGTATCATTATGTGATGAAGGTACACAACCTACAACTACTCGTGACGAGCAACAAATCACAGCAAAGCATAGAATCGTGGAATATTTTTTCACATAGGGGAGGGTCGGGCAATAAGAACCAATTTTTTTTTAAATCTTGTATTTTAGAAACTATTAATTTAAGAAACCTGAATTAGGTTTCATATTAAAGAGAAAACCATCCTCTATCCTTTAACATACAGTAGTAGGCTATAGAAGACATTTTTTCACAATAAAAATTGAATATTCTAAACCTTCCTTTTTCGAATTATTTCTAAAATGCGCGGGCAATAGGAACCAGGTATCCGGGCAATAAGAACCATGTCTAATTTTCTGTTTTTATGACAGAAACAACTTCCCAATCTGCAACAATGTGCAATACGACGCACATATTGAGGAAATGTGACTTTTGTGACACTGATGTGACCTATAATTTTTCCAGAGGGTCACATCAGTGTGCAATTACAAAAATACAAATTCATAATTCAAATTCATCATTGGTTCCCATTGCTCAGTTCCTTTTGAAAACATTGGTTGAAATGAAGTTTATGAAAATCCTTTCTATTTATTCGCAAGCTGATAAAATTCTGAAGAAAATAAGATGTCGCGCGGAGTTCCGCCTCAATTTGTTGAAAAATGACGCAGTGTTGAATTTTTCCTTCCGACAAAAAAACCACATAAATGTTTTCATCGTAAAAAAAAAAAATGCAATCAAAACTTTTGTTTGGCAAAGTATGGTGCACCTGAAAGGCTTTCAGCGTAGCGTTGACAAATTCATACAACAATTATACTCTGTTCAACTTAAGAATGCCTAAAACGGAACGTCAAATTCACATTTATCAACAATATAAAAATCGGATGGGTGATAAGAAACAAGAAAGTAAAATCGGAAGCGTAGCATAATATTGTTGCTGAATGTGAACAAGTACCTTTTCCTCTCCCCGGAGCCCTGCAAACTACAATCCGTTTTAGGCATTCTTAAGTTGAACAGAGTATAGCTGCGACATAATCGAGCTGGTTCCTATTGCCCGGGAGTTCCAATTGCCCGACCTTCCTCTAAGTGGAAAACGTGACTTAAGTCGTTTCAACTCTCACCGATTCGTCTATACAGACGTACATACTTATGACACAATCTCACACAGGCCACATTTTCAGAATTATTTTTTACATCAGTCCGTTTTATTTCAATTTTTCAGAATGAATATGGGGAATATCTTGTAATTACTCCAGATATAGGACTATTTTATTTGGGCACCGATTATTTATACACGTATTTGGCGAAAATTGCTCGTCAAAATCGAACTAAGCTGCCAATAGCTGTGAACTGTTGTTATTTCAAATCGATGGACTACACAGCCATTAAAGTGAGATACGAAAGTTGGTACATAATCGTTTATTAATGTTTCTCCACTGAAATTTTCCACGTTTTTGTTTTTCCAGGGCTTGTCAATGATTTCTCAAGATTACAAGAATGATAACCAACATCTAGTATTTTATAATGTTTGCGACTTCATTCTAAATGTATACAAAAACAGCGACTGCAAAAATATACAATTTTGTGGCGTCAACGAAAACCTAAACGAATATTTATTCAGTAAGTAGACCACTATTCGAGGCTAAAATTTCTAATAAGATTTAGATTGTCTTTCGTCGAATAAACGCTCTCATTTATTCATGGTGTAGAAGGGATACGTTTTGAAAAAGCGGGACCAAAAAAAAAGAAAGAAGATAAAAACCGATTGCTTGTGTGGAGCTGAATGAAACACGCTTTCTACCGCCAGAATTTAATCTACCAATTTCCTTTCTCACTCCTTTTTCAGTGTCAGGCAGGGGAAACGAAGTGAAAAAAGAAAAGCTAGAACAAAGATATGTGTATAAAGGTGCGTACACACATTCGTCTTGTTTCGGGTATTCGGCGAATATACATTAGGTGCAACCTGAATATGAGATTGCTAAGTAAAATTAAGAAATTTATGGCGAGATAATGCACACCTATATAAAGCCTTTCTTTGTTTACAACTCACAGGTAGACTCTTATCATTCGCCAATAATCTATCGCAGCAATTATTTTGAAGATAAATGCCCATCAGTGAAATGTAAACAATAATTTGACGTCATTTGTAAACGCTCTATAACAGCTCTCCGTATATACATTCCATTTTGGGTTATTTTTTCGCCCAAATTTCTCAAATACCCCCAACAAGACGAATGTGGGTAGGCACCTTAAGGATATATTTTAGTTCTTATTTCATAACGTAACGACTTGGTGGCCAAACTTTTAGTCCATATCCACCAAACGAGTACAAATGTGAATAAGGAAAACTTATAAACCTTCTATCGCATTTGTTTTTTTTTTTCTACTCGTAAGAGAAAAACTGGAAAGGCCAAATAATGTTATTGATCTTAAGGTTTTTTTCCGGGAATTCATTTTAAAAATTCAATTTGCGGCTTTTCTACACGGCAATTTTTTTTTTTATCTTATGCACAGGTACAGAAATTGATTTTCGACGATCTGTAACTATTCCAATTATGGATACTGAATTACAAGAGTTAGGCAATAATGGCCAAGGACGAGAAAAGCAGGAAGTCGAATCCTTACTTCGTCAGGAAAATGAAAAAAATATTCCAGTTGTAGACGAGTAACTGTCATGTATTGCGTACGTTCGAAAGTATTATTTTTTATGTTTCAACTGACTGGATTCGAAGAAGATAATGATACTGCAGGTTTTTTTCCTCTGCATTTTCATTTGATAAAATAGAGACGCTGAATTTGTGGAATAAATTTTTTATTTTGTAAGCATGTTTTCTTCTGAAAATTCAGACTAACTAAGGGTTTTCAACATCATTCAAATAAAGCAATGTATAAGGTGTGGCAATTGAGTAACGAGAATTTTCCATTGACCACCTCTTGAAAAAATACAAGCGTGATATGCCTCCTAGGAATCAAAATTATAGAATTTCCCACAAACTAAATACCAGAATTTATACTCTCTAGCCCATTTTATAATTGAGGTGTAGAAGTAGAAAGTGTTTGCACTCATGTCAGCGACCATATTATGCGCGAACATACCCATTTGCATGAAATAACTGCGCGCATTACTACATAATATACTTAATTGTCAATTGAACTTTTTTTCAACTTAGACCCCAATCCATTGTTCAAGAGATCATGACATGAAAATAATTTTTCATTCAATTAGTAGCTTCAAAAAAAGAGAAAAACCTATCTATATTCAAAGTGAAAAAAAAAAACAGTCAAGTCGAAATTGGAAGAAAAAGGTCCGCATTAATAAAACATCCTCGTTTTTACAAGTTTCTGGCTGGATTTTCATTTGGACTTTTTTTTTCAATTTTTTTTTCGAAATCAAAAAATTAAACACAAAAGCAGACCAAAAGAATTCATTCATCCCTTTTGCTTCCATCATACACAGTCAACGAACGTTTTTTTCTATGCGGCTGCCAAGAATATAAAGCACAATAAAAATTCAAAGATTCAAATTAGATACGTAAAAAAATTGAAACATAGATTTCAATTTATTCGTAAATACGAAATAAAGAAAAATCTTTAGAGAGTTGTATTAAAGTAGTGGCTGATCAATGATTTGACGAAAAATGACGTTACTGAAATACGTTTTTTTTCTTTCAGCGAAATATTTTATATTCAAAATAGAATAGGTATTAGAAGGGAAACGAGAAAAGTGTTATGAAAATTTAGTTTTTTTTTTCCTTTTCTTTTCAAAGGTTTATACTTGAGTATTCTGATCCATTCTCGACGAATCCACCTCATAATGGAATAAAATATATTAAAATTTCTAGCTTCGCAAGTTTTCCGGGTTCGTTCTATTCATAATCCGAATTATTATTATCCCTGATGTGACACAAAATGAAATAAAAGTGTTTCTTTTTTTTTTTCTTTCTTTTTATACAAATTACAAACAAACTACGTTGATACCTACGAAGTAAAATAATAATTGAAAAACTCGGATTAATTTCAAGAAAATGAATAGATCAATTTTCAAAATATAAGCTCAAATTAAAGTACCTATAGAGCGTAGAACTATTACTTAAGTAAGTACTTTATTTTATTCAAAAAAAAAAAAAAAAGCATAAATTAAAGAGCTAGTTTTCTGCAAAAACATGTTAAAAATACTAATTTATTATTAATTCATAACAAATAGAGTATAGGTACACAGCACTTATACACATTAAACAATCACACCAAACTGATGACTGAAACCCAACTACTCGTACATCACTGTTTAAGCAAATTTGAAACTGATTTTTATTTTTGTCATATAATTGTCATTTTTGACGAATTATTTTTTGCTATGTAATTGTATCCTTGAGGAGTGTCTCATTAATGGCAACTTAGAAGGGGGAAATAAAAAATAGTACCGTACTTTTTAATTCATCATTAATTTATTACAGTATTAATTTTATTAAATTTTAAATTTTTCAAAAAATAATATTAATGATAATTGACAGAAGAGGGTTTTTCAAATATTTAGAGTAGTGGCTCGTTAGTGAGTGAAGGGTATCAGATCACCTCTGAAAACAATAGAATAAAACATAAAACACAAGAATATGCGTCTAAATGCATGGGAAGTGATGTTTTTGATTAGCTCGTCTGAAAAATTTGTGTTTTATATGATGTGTCATGTCAGTCCCTTCTTTTTACGACACATCACATTTTTTATACAGCAACATTAATTTGAAAATAATTATCAAGTTTTTTATCAAGAATAATCCAAAAAAAAAGAGAAGACTCAATCGATATTTGAATGGCGTAACTTCACACTAAAATTGTCCATGAGATTGGATATTTTTTCTAAAGCTAAATTTACTTGTAATTAACTTATTGAAAGAAATTCAAGCGTCAAACTGAATCTCTTCATCTTTCAATTTAAAAAATGATCAGTTCTGGAAACTAAAATAAATCATGCTATCCATTTCTCTCAAAAACGACATGAAATCCATTTTCCACATCCACATTTTTATAACTTTATAAAGATTGCATCGTCATGTTTTCTACAGGTAACTAAAATTTTTCACCACCGCAATCTAATGAAAAAAGTCGTAGGCCCAGTATTTTACTAAGATAAAATCGAATATATTTTTCAAGGACTATATAAGAACATTTGGATGAAACGTTTCAATTTTTATTAGTATAAGAAGATTTTGGATATAGCACCTGAAAGCACGATAAATATGAACATTTTATGGCATTATTTTTAGTCGTATCTACTTGAATATGAATACCATGGGGTGACTGTAATTTCCAAACTAAAAACCTATAAAAATTTTTTGTCAAGAGATCGAGATATTTCGTTATTATTAATATCATTACCTACGTTATTATTGTTTTTTTTTTTTTTAATGATATTACTGCTCTAGAAGTTCTTGTAAATTTTAGTATTTTGACTAAAAAAACTGGAAGTACCTATAGGTAATAAAAATATGGATTGAAAGTTACTTTTTTTTAACGACGAAGATATAAAATTTGAAACATATTTTTTCAACATTCTTTGCCAAGATAGAGAGACAAAAATCTTAGCGAACTATATTAAAGTACAAAAATTAAACACCATCAACGCGTCATTTTGAGGGCTACGCAGGTTCCGCACCCAGACGCATATTCGTCGAGATCAGTTCGGTCGGGCCAGTACATATAAGTACCTCAACAAAATAGTCTCTCTCATTCACGAGTACGAAAATTTGGAGCACAAGTTTTGGAGCCGGAATGAAAATACCGGAAAAATTGATTTAGCTACCGCAGCTAACAGCACCACGTCCTGGAGTAACCTAATTTCAAAAAGAGTACGGTAGGGGTAGGTTCTGACTTTGCGCAGTGTGCAACAAAAGGGCAGAAAAAATATGAGAAAAAACAAAAAAAGAAAAGAAGACGCATTGACGAAAGGGCGCAAATACAGATCCGAAAACGCCCAGCCGCTAGATAAAGCGAACAAAGGATTGGGAGCTGAAACCAAATAAAGATAGAAGGGATAAAAAGGAGAAAAGCAAAATAAAATAAGAAGGTAAAAAACCAAAATTTCATGGTCAAAACGGAGAATGGTGTCACTAGTCGACGGTATTTTGGCGCGATTTTCGTACGCGTAAACATCGTGTTCACCCTCAACAAAAACTGGGCGCTGATAAGATGAATAAAAAATTCATACACGAAATACCAGATAGCTATTCTTTAAAAGTAAGTTTAAATCTACGATATTTTTGATTTTTTTTTTTTATTTCTTATTTCTTTTTTTTTTCTCGTTCGCTATTCGTTATCAAAAAGAAAATTACTTTTATTGAGAGTGCGGGCGGGCGGGGAGATATAAAAAAAAGTTTATTCAACGCGGATGGAATGTCTGTGGCCAGACTGATCCAATTCCAAATTGAGTGATGAGGAAATTTTGATTATTTTCATAATGTATAGATTTAGTATGTGTCTTGCACTTACATACTGTGAGTTTCAAAACAACCACTGAAGGGGGATTGGTGTATTTTGAATACTTAATCAACTGCGTTTTTCTCAAAACTAAAACTTTGGACGTGTATCATACTGGTTCTCAGCCACAGATAGTCATAGATATGATTGTAGTACACGTAATTTGTTTGCTATTATTGATTAACAACATGACAAGATGAAGTTTACAATTCCATTAGTACGAGTATTTCCTTCCCTCATACAGGTGTTTGAGGGATGAAAAAAATTGAAAATTTTGATTTTTTCCTTTTCTTTTCTTTTTTTAATGCCATGAAGAGCACTTGGTCATGAAGAGGTGATTTCTTTTACAACATTACCTTTCAAGTACCAAATAGATAACTGCGCTGACAATTTAAATTGCAGATGTTTTTCATTGCACTTCATGAGAATTTGATATGCCTGATATGTATACCTAGGTGCATCACTATGCAACGAACATTATAGATACCAACAAGTGTAAAATTAATTACGGTGACTTTCTCTCGCAGGAATTATATTTAAGCTAAATATAAATACCGATTACTCGTATCCCAATCTTTGATGGTCTATAAGAGGGAGAGATTTTTCCGGGTGGGGGTTGCAGAAAAATCAAAATTTCAAGTGATAGGTTAGTTCTCAAAGTTAAATAAATATGTAGTTTCAAAATTACTCTTATTCAGATCGGAAGAAACAACAACATAAACGAAACCCTACTTTTTTTCGAATGTCTTCAAAACTGAAATAGAAAGCAAAAATGAAAAAAATAAATAAAATACTAAAATCAGAATTATCTACTGATCGTTCAAGAAGTATTTTCGGATATTTTCTGCGAGATAAAATTACAAAATATTTTTTTATATGACTGTAAATACAGTTATTCTGAAAGATAACCATTCAGTTTTATTTTCTTTTGCTGTAAAAGAAACATTTCAAGGATTAAGCAGATTTTCAAATGGAACTACTGAGGTCTCATGTACTATTAGAAGTTTATGTTCAGAGACTATATTGTAGGTACATAAATTGGGTAAAAAATGAATTTCTCTTGAAAAGCTGCCAGCAACTACTGTAAAAAATTCACATTTTGAACCATTCAAAACCACTTTTTATGAAAACCAACCAAACGATATTGGCTTGAATTTTGAATTAAAATAGTAAAAATAATTATTATTATTAGAATTCAATTTAAAAAACAAAAATGAAAGCGTTTTTTTTACTCAACTTTGCACCAATTGATCTGAAATTTTCACTCATTTGGTCTCATAAGGATGCCTCTATAGTGCTCTGTTGGCAGAATTTTCATTATGAATTTTGTTCATGGGTTATGTCATGCCGTAAAATGACAATTTTTGTAGCTTCCTGAAATTAATGCGAAGAAAAATTTCAAAATTCCCACAAAGGAGCACTCAGGAGACATCCTTTGGGAACAGATTGATGAAAATTTCAGATCAATTGGTGAAAAATCAAGCTGTCAAAAGTATTTCCGTGAATGTCCTTTTTTAACGTATCTACCGGAACTACACCCTTTGTACTTCCGATTTTCTAATGGAGCTTGCGATGCACTAGAATTAATTTATTTGGTGAGTTTCAATTGCAAGGGGGCTAACTTAGCGGATGCGTCACAGTCCTGACACCCCGTAAATATCACGGGCGACATCCTAAATCGACCCTACTCAAAAATAATAATTTGATCCAATAGGAATTAAACTTCCTAATTCTTCTAAAAACATAAAGCCATCATTATTGACGAGGGCGTTCAAACGCTATCATTCTACCAAGGCTTTCCATGATTATTATATTTTTAAAATTTTCGAAAGTTTCATTTCAATAGTTTTCATATCGCCTTATATAAATAGCAAAGTGAATGTGAACTTGAACGCTCGGCTTACTCGGAGTCTGCAATTTTGCATGAAATAGAAAACATTCTCCTGTTGCGAATTGATGTTCCATGACGGGGTTAAGAGTAAGAAAGGAGTAATGATCGATAAATAAATTGGCATTCATTTCTAAAGTGCATGCGTACGAGGGAAATGAAGTGAATTTTTTCAACAACGATTATAGAAAAGTTTATTATCAACATAGGTACCTAATCTCCCGTTGGTCTTCGTGCGTGGTGCAATTTATTTGGTTAGATGAGCATTTCTTCCAAAGTAGGGTGACAAACAGTCTGTCTTCCAAACGGTAGGTAGGTATACTAGGTATACTCAAGTAAATTAAATTTACATATTGCAAATTAAAGCACTCAGGTTTGGCTGAGATGAATCTTTTGAAACAAAATATCAAGTTCTAGTCCTTCTTAAAGGTTAAGAGGAATAGATTCAGATCGAATCTGCTATCAAGGAAATATATAACTTCAAGAGAATATCTTACTTGAAGAGAGATATCATTAACGCATAATATAGGCGAACTTTGATGATGACCCGTGACTACGAGTAAAATGATAATATAGAACAGAAAATTTACTTATCAGTTTCGTTATATGGGTACGATGGGTTACCCCCTTGTCTGGAAACAGACTAAAAAGGGTACGTTGAAAAAACTGTCGGTGACCCGTAATGTTCACTATTTTGAATAGAAGAATAAGGACATTTTCAAGAGTTATATGTATGTAGTTGAAATTACCACACAAATAGTAAAATATCTGAAATCGTAAAAAGTATATTACTTGAGTATTAAATAGTATAATATACTAGCTTGGCCCGAGGGGTCTACGCCCCCTCACCGCTCAAAGTTTGCTTATTCCCGCACAAATTTTGTTCAATCCTGCTCAAATTTCACTCAGTTTTGCACAATCCTGCTCAAATTTCTATCAAATGCTGCTTGATTCCACTCAAATTTTGCTCAATACTCAAATTTTGCGTTGTCATGAAATGATTGTGTAGAAGTGAAGAGTAGAATTCAGTTATCAAAAATATTTTCATCTGGCTGTGAAATCAAATCTCTAATCAAAAAGATTCATACATCATCACATTTCTGAGATTTCCCTCTTTCAAATAGGACAAATACAGCTTCCAACCTTGTAACAGCAGAGTAATCGCGAAATAAAAAATAATCCCGATGAAAAATGACTTGAAACATACAGCATGAAGTTCATCGTTTTGTAGAATGTTTCAATCATTTACAGCAAAAGTAAAACATCAATTCGAAAAAAAGTACACAGAGAAAGATTTTTGATAGTTTTCTCTTTCTTATGAGACCAAATTCAGCTTCCTACCTTCAGTGATAGCAGAGTAATCACAAAATGAAAAATAATTGCGAGATGAAAAATAACATGAAACATAGCATGAAGTTCATCGTTTCGTAGAATGTTTCAATTATTTATAGGGACCTAAGACATCAATTCGAAAAAGTGTGTATAGAGAAAGATTGGTAATAGTTTTTTCTTTCTAATGAAACTAAATTCAGCTTCCGACCTTCAGTAACAGCAGAGTAATCGCGAAATGAAAAATAATCCCGATGAAAAATGACTTGAAACATATAGCATGAAGTTCATCGTTTTGTAGAATGTTTCAATTATTTACAGGAAAGTAAGACATCAATTCGAAAAAGTTTACACAGGAAAAGATTTTTGATAGTTTTTTATTTTTAATGAAACCAAATTCAGCTTCCTACCTTCAGTAATAAGAGAGTAATTGTGAAATGAAAAATAATCTCGAGATGAAAAATAACATGAATCGTAGCATGAAGTTCATCGTTTTTATGGAATGTTTCAATCATTTACAGGGAAGTAAGACATCAATTCGAAAAAGTGTGTATAGAGAAAGATTTGTAATAGTTTTTTCTTTCTAATGAAACCAACTTCAGCTTTCAACGTTTAGTAAAAGTAAAGTAATCGCAAAAGTAAAAATAATTCGTTTACGAATTTCGAGTGTCGGACGGACATCCGGATATTGGATTTTATTATATAGATTATAAGTGTTGGGTCAGTTTGATGACTGGTGCCTGATGCTGATTTTTATCTGAAGATTATTTTGAAATAATGAAATGTCCTAATGAACAATGCTTTTTTTAGCCGAACTTTTTTCATCATTCGGTAGCTTAGAGAGAGATAATTCGATAATTAGCTAATATATTTCAATGCAACCAAAATTTCTCTTAAAATAATATGTTCGAAAACTTGGCATTTCCTGATTTCTGCTCAGGGAATAAATTTCTAAGTTGAGCACTGGTATGGGGGTTTTCGAGGTCGCTGAACCCAAATTCGGAAGCCGTTTTTGACGGCGGCTCTCGACCAGCGAGATATGGCCGAAAAAAGTGAAAAATGCTCCAAAATGGGTCTAAATGGCGACGTATAGAAAAACGTGCTGCAGATTCGGATTCAGTGTGAAAAGTTACATAGGTACTGTAAACATGTCTCTTGTTAAATTTGAAAAATCGTCAATTTTTGAAAAAATGATTGTAGTTTTCAAATTTAAAAAAAAATTTTTTTTTCGAGATTAACACTAGTAGGTATGGGGGTTTTTGAGATCGCTGAACACGAATCCGGTAGGTAGCCGTTTATGGCGGTGGCTCTCGCCCAGCGACATATGGCCGAAAACAAGTGAAAAATGCTCCAAAATGGGTCTAAATGGCGACGTATAGAAAAACGTGCTGCAGATTCGGATTCAGTGTGAAAAGTTACATAGGTACTGTAAACATGTCTCTTGTTAAATTTGAAAAATCGTCAATTTTTGAAAAAATGATTGTAGTTTTCAAATTTAAAAAAAAATTTTTTTTTCGAGATTAACACTAGTAGGTATGGGGGTTTTTGAGATCGCTGAACACGAATCCGGTAGGTAGCCGTTTATGGCGGTGGCTCTCGCCCAGCGACATATGGCCGAAAACAAGTGAAAAATGCTCCAAAATGGGTCTAAATGGCGACGTATAGAAAAACGTGCTGCAGATTCGGATTCAGTGTGAAAAATTACATAGGTACTGTAAACATGTCTCTTGTTAAATTTGAAAAATCGTCAATTTTTGAAAAAATGATTGTAGTTTTTCAAATTTAAAAAAAAATTTTTTTTTCGAGATTTAACACTAGTAGGTATGGGGGTTTTTGAGATCGCTGAAAACGAATCCGGTAGGTAGCCGTTTATGGCGGTGGCTCTCGCCCAGCGACATATGGCCGAAAACAAGTGAAAAATGCTCCAAAATGGGTCTAAATGACGACGTAGATAAAGGGCTGCAGATTCGCTTTTAGCGTGAAAAATTGAATAAATTAAACATGATTGTATCGGCGATAAAATAGCTAATCGGATAATATGGATAATTTTGGGATGTTTTTATATTCTACTCGTTATGTTAATGTTAACTCAATTTCATTTTTCCTTAGGGGGGGGCTAGGGGAGCTGCTTTAATACAGTTAGCAGGCAGGGAAAATTCATTGAAAAAATGTTTTTTTTTTTTTGCAAAATAAAGTCAATTTTTTTTTCCATAATAGGTATAATATCTTCGTTTTTGACACAGAGGTAAATCCGGAAATATTGAATCGATTGTGGGAAGGATCTAAAATAAGCAAATTGTATATGATACGAGCTACCTAACACCGATGGGCTCCAAGTTTTATTAAATTCTGCATTTTCATCATCGAGGGTATACCTGCTAGCTCTATAGCGAACTGAATTTATAACTGCATGGAACGAGTACTGTCCCTCAATAATGACGCAAACAGAAAACAGAGTAGTTGGGAAGAGACTATTCTTGCCCCAACCATTATAGTTTCATTGTCAATCTCTTTTCACCAATTTGTTTCACTTTGTTCACAATCACATTCATTCTTATATCCTTTTAGTATAGATATAATCTTTCCAATCGTGAATTCAGTAGTTCTCTAACAACACTCGATAGATTCTGATAGCAAAGGGTTAGCGCTATTAATTTCCATTAAAAAATGAAAATCAATTATTTGTATAAGATACCTTACCTTGTCTTCTGCGGTCCTCCCCCCCCCCCCCCCCTAACATGCTGATCAACAAAATGGGTCTTTTTAAATAAGAACTTTACGAATGTGTAATAAAAATAGCAATAATAATGAAAGAAAAATCGAATTAATTAGCTTAAATTAATAAAACTCGTCGAGAAAGCAGTTTGTTAACTAGATGGATGTCCAGTTTCAAAATTCTGAATTGAAATGACGAAAAGGATTAACTGAACGACAAACTCCGTTCGAATTCTCTATAAAGCTTTCTGAGAATAGTCATTATAAATGGTTCTAATTAACATTCGAATAAAGCAACCATTTCTCAATGCAAAGCTTCTTATTTCTAAATTGATTGGAATATTGTCGAATTTCTTGACTTAAATACTACATTCCCACTATAAATCTTCTATTATACGGTCTGTTTCATTAACCTCCAGCTTATAAAATTCTACGATCCTCTGCCACAAATGTGTTTAGTTGTTTATAATAGAGGACATTTTTATATTATCGCACGACTTTATCTCTTTATCGTCAACAACAATTATTTTTAAATCCATTAAAATTTTAAAAAGTGAGAACGTAGACAAAACAAAACTGGAATTCGAAAAACCTAAAAGCCTATTGTTTCTTTAACATAAAAACTTCTGTTAAAATAAATATCGTAACAAACTTACTGGGTTTGAAATAAAATGAAACAGGCACTGAGAATTTTTCTCTAAATTAGGGGGAAAATTTTGAATATTCCACGATGAAACCCATTGGAATGTGACAATATTGAAAAATTGGCCTACACTTGCAAAAAGTCACATTCATCGAAAAAGAAAAACATCAGAATATTTTTCAGTTGTCAAGGAAACTAATGGATGGAAAAGTACTTGTGTACTTATATCAAAAAGAGGCAGAAATAATTAAAAAAAAAAAGTATTTAGAGTTGAACGCATCTTGATACTTTTTTCTCTTAAATTTTATTTCATAGCATTATCGGCAAAAGTGAAGCCAAGCCTAACGAATCGTTTATGTTCATCGGGATTTTAAAAATTTTTTTTCAATTAAGTAGGTATGTAAAATATTCAGCTGACTTTTTTCTTTTTTCGTAACTTCGTAAGAGCAATCTTTTCTAAATGTGAGGTAAGAGAGAGATCAGAGAAATAAATAGGAGCCCTAATAAAATTTGATTAACCATTTTCATTAGAACTAAGCCAATATCCAGTCAAATGAGACAAAAAAAATTAGCACACAATTCCTAACTCCTTAGGATTGTTGGACGGGTCACTGCGAATAACATTAAAAAAAGTCTCCATCCACACCCATCTTGGGATTTTAGTTAGGAGGGTTGATATACCCCAAAATTTAGTTTTTTGCTTATACTCGTATCTTCGCAAATATTGATTAATAGAATTATTTAGTTTTGAAATAAAAAGTGTTCAGAATTAAATCCGCCATAAAAAATGTTCTCATGCAAATTTCTCTGACTTTTTCGGCTGCATGTTACGAGCTTGCGAAAATTTCAAAAAACAAAGTTAAAAAAAAAGTTATTGAAAAATCAACATTTCAATAGATTTTTTTGACACTTGGAACATATCATTTATATTATATCTGTGAATCAAAATTACATCCTCTAGAGCTTAGGGAAGAAGGTTAACTTTGAGCCTACCTAGGGCGATTCGTATTTTGTTCAATTTTTTCGATTCTCTCAATCGATTTAAAATTTCCACTTCTGTAACCAAAATGAAGATGTCTACGTATAAAAAAATTAGCACTCGACTCTTGCCCTTTCTGGGGGATCACCCAAAAGGTTTAGTTCCTCCAAAATTTACAAACTCAAATTCCGGAAGAATCAAAATGCAGTTGATACAAAATGAGTTGGATATACACAATATTTGAATACAGTATTAAATAATGTAATGACAATATTTTTTTTAAAGTGAAGTGATGAGGAGAGAATATAAAATATAAATAACCAATACTTTTTCAATTTGTCTTAAAAGACTGTCACGGGCTTTGTGATATATGAATATGGGGGATTCCTTATATACCTAGAATAGAACATTAAAGGCAACAGTCCTGGTATAAATCTCGTTCTCAACCTGGGTTACAGTTAGACATCAAAACGAAAATCTTAAGGTTAAATCCATATTAGGCTACAACTACGTATGTACGAGAAGAACAAAAATGATAAAATTTGGTGATAGATAACCTACACTCCCGCTTTTCTTTTTTCTTTTTTTGAGTTCTGTCAAACGAAGAGAGAGATTATGAATTAATTGTCGTTGTAGTTTATTTCTGGTCGTTTAGAAGAATACTTGTTATTATTTGTACGTTTTTCTAAAAGTGAAGAGTCATAAAGTACCGTTGGAAGTTTTTCTTTTTCAACTTATTTTTGCAAATAGGAAGTGTCGGTGTCCTCCCACGTTCTTGAACATTGGAAAATAAGTCCAGGCTACAAAATTTTGTTCGGTTATAGTTTTGTTTCCATTATAATTTCGTCTTGTTAATTTGCTGAAGAATCATTCTGTTGGAATGAGGCACCCAGACTCAACTCCAGTGCACTGGCGGATATAGACCCAGGATTTTGGGGGGGCTGTAGCTTCGATCGTTTGTATGTTTGTTTGTAAAACATTTTCACACGGTCCTACCTCCTCCCCCACCGAATAAATCTAAAAAAATTGTAAATGAAATTTTTGGTATTTGTATAAATGAGAAAAATCAACTTTTTTCTTAATGCAGTAATTTATTGCTTCCGCATATTTTGTAAAATACGTGGGTCCTTCAAAAATTTTGGGGGAGCTAATTTTAATTTTCCCCCTATTTCCGCCAGTGACCAGTGTTACCTCACTCCAAAGGGGTGTTTATATTTAATGAGAGGTACAAATCAATAAGACTGCAGTTAAAACTTGAAACCACCTTTAATGTAAAGAAATGCTCACACAGCTTAACTGAACCCATTAGATGTTGTCTCTCGGAGATAACAGAAAAGACTGAAGAAGCCCTCCAGGCAACTTCACAAAGTAACCACTGGCTGTCAAAGGTTTCTAGAAAACAAAGTCATTAGATACACACTTAACACCTTGTTTACTCTCTTTTCTAGTAAACAAAGTCATTAGATACACACTTAACAACGTCATTTACTCTCTTTTCTAGTAAACAAAGTTGTTAGATGCGCACTTTACAACTTTGTTTACTCTCTAGAGAGGCCTGACAAAATCTAAGGGTTTCCGTCACGCATGAATACACAACAAGTGTGGGAGATTTAGATAAAGAATAAAGTTTACAAAGTTTATAAAGTAACTTAAATTATAAGTATAAGAATTTTAAATTTAATTACGAATTTCATTAATCAATTTTCCTTGTCTCTGGCTCAAGTGAAAACAAAAGAATTTTCCATTAGTGTATTCAATAATAAATGTGAGAAAAGAGGAGCTAAAGTTGCCATAAAATTCCAAGTTTTCCAAGTCATATTCCAAGTCCAAAATTTATAACAAAGAAATTTTTGGAATTAAATTTTTGTCAGAAATTCGCCAATCATGTAATTAATAAATAAGAAAATTCAAAGACTCACTCTGGTTTTAGGATTCACCATTTCAGAATTTCAACAACAGCAAACCAAGTACCAAAGATAGTTCAGGCAAATTCAACAAGCACCAACTGACACTACACTTTGGTTTTTTGAATTATTTGTTTAATAAAATAAATAATTTCATAAAATTAATTAAATTATAAATTTTAAAAGAAATAGTAAGAAAATCAAATTTCAAAAGCTACTTAAATATTTCAAAAGACAAAGTAAATATTTTGATAGGAAGAAATCAAAATATCGCACATTTCAAAAGAGGGGCTATCACAAATAGCCGCTAGCGGAACGCTGAATGCTTCAATGTATTGGGAAAGAATTTGGCATCCACGCCTCATTCAAAGCATCAGCAATTCTCTAAGAATTGCTAATGTTGAAAATAGAATGATATTTCAAACACTCCCAACCAAAAGAAAATTTGTATGTTATCCAAATTAAGTGGAAGTATTTTCAGAAGAAAATTCCAATGGATAAAGAAAATTGATATATCTGGTTAATTCAGATCCACCGCACTGTATTGTAGCTACAGCTTTTCTATGATCTAATTTGAGGATTTTCCCTAATTTCCATGTACTTATAGGTTCCCCAGGCTCTTTTACTGAGACAATTTTATTGAGTTGAGGAACTAGATTCAAAGAACCTCTAGAAGAAGTTGTATGTTTTTCTTTAAGTAGAGTTAGATATTCCTTTTGAAATACATTTAGCATAATTATAATTAAAAAATTAATACAAACTTACAGTTTGGACAATTGGTGAAACTTTGAGAAAAAATGTATTATGCCTTTACAAGCTAGTCTGGTGAAAAGCCTTGGAAATTGAGGAGAGGGGGTGATTGGTAATACCAATCGCGAAAAGCAAAACTGCAGGTGTTTATTATTTTTGACCCCGCAAAATTGATCAATTATGTTGGAATTGGTATCATTCGACTCGCCCAACCCTCAGCTACAATTTGACTTTTTTTTTTTAATTGTAAATTAATATTTACTCACCTTAAAAAACAAAATGATGGGGCAAAGTCAAGGGATCGGTATTACCCCAACTTTGGTGTAATACCGATAGAGCAGTTACTGGCTGAAATATGAGTATAAGCTGAAATTTGATGGTACGAAGTGAAAGAGCTTACATTTCTCTTCAGAATTAAATTTAATCGGTTCAAATCGGCTGAAAATTCAAAAAGTTACAACTAATTTTCAAAACATTGTTTAAAAAAAGTCTAAATTGAAGAAAATCTTTTTACTTAGCTTTGATGGACTGCAGACACCTTTGTTGGTGGTTCTCTTGTAAGTTTTGATCATATATAAAATAAATTTGAAAGATTTGACAAGTTTAATTGATGAAATTGAGAATTGGGTAATTACAGAATGGTATTGGTATTACCCCACCCTAAGTATTGGAATCGCCCCATACATTGATGTTGGTATATGTAGTCTAATCTCCTATGTGAGCAGTTCCGTGTTTGCTTATCTTGCAAATGAAACAGATGCAAGTTTAAGCTTGACCTATTTTTTCGCACTAGTATTCAGTATTGTTTATACCTCTCGACGTAACACTTGCTGTAAATATAGGGAATTAATACTTCTTGGTGTTAGCTTATTTTGCAAGGTATAGTTTCTTAACAATTGAAAAACAAACTTCAATTTGATAGATATGGGGAAAACAAATTATCTTTCTTTGTTGCAAAATAACCATGGTACTTGACTTGTACACTCTATTCCATGTTATATATCAATTTTGGGTCAAATCCGTAGATTAATTCTCTCTCTTACACAGTTCTTCTCTTACACACCCACCATATTTTTGCAGCAAGGATTTTTACAAATGTAAACTTGATCACATCACACATCAAAAGTTGTAATTATTAACTCAAGTTAAATGGTTGATGGATATGGCTTATTGTTGGAAGAAACAACCTGCATAGTCAGTGAATTGAGAATCGGGTGATTACAGAATGGTATCGGTATTATCCCACCTTAATTATTGGAAGTGCCCCATACATTGAAAAAACATACTTCAACTTGATAGATATGGGGAAAAGAAATTATCTTTCTTTGTTGCGAAATAACCATGGTACTTGACTTGTACACTCTATTCCATGTTATATATCAATTTTGGCTCGAATCCGTAGATTAATTCTCTCTCTAACACAGTTCTTTTCTCACACACCCGCCATATTTTAGCAGCAAGGATTTTTACAAATGTAAACTTAATCACATCACAGATCAAAAGTTGTGATTATTAACTCAAGTTAAATGGTTGATGGATATGGCTTATTGTTGGAAGAAACAACCTGCATACTGCATAGTCAGTGTTACTATTTAGGCAATGTTTGAGAAGTTATGGCCATCGATCGTAATAGCCCCAAATAGGAACTACCCCACTCTACCTTACATAAAAAATAATTATTTTTTTTGCAGAAAAAAGATGAGTTACATTTTCTGACTAACTTTGAAAAGTGTCTAAAAACCAGTAAAGATGATACAAAAATTCTTCAAAGACGGGAGGAACTTACAATCCTAATAGTGGTGTAAAATAGTAACTTACTATAGAGTATAGACTGTATAGTAGTAATTTTATTCACACAAATGTAAATAGTAAGGTTTATAAAGAATTGGTACTTGGTAGATATGAAATACAGTACCTACCTCGGATTTAAAAAATAAATGCAGGCTATATAATTGAGAAGTCTAATTTAAATTATAACGACTCTTAAATCACTGATACATTTACTCTTTTTTCAATAGTAACTAAAGAACATGTCAGGTCAGCTCGATGGATCTCAGACAAGAAAGGCCAAGCTGAAGTTTAATCTTCGTAAACGCAGTGGAACGTTGATACCCTTTATAAAATGGATTTCGTCTTACTCGAAAATAGATGCAGTAGCCGACTTCATAGCAGGCCTCACAATCGGTCTGATTCTCATTCCACAAAGTGTTGCTTATTTGGCAATAGTCCAATTATCAGCAAAAGTGAGTAAGAATTTTCGGTCACATTTATAAGTGGACTATAGTTTGTTCCAAATAAGAAAGAATAATTACAATCTGCAATACATGACTTGTGTTCAATACTTCAATCACAGCGCGAATGTAACAAACTAAAACATAGAAAGAGTTTTGCGAATGCTAATCTAACGAATCAAGATTGATAGTGATGAGCAATCTCAACCAACGCATTTTTTCATCGGTGGATATATGTACTTTGTGGCGCCTTTTGAATTTTATCCTTTTTTATTTGGACAGCCTATATTTATCAGGTTGGTAGAAAGAGAAAAAATATTAAAAATTTATAAACTGCATCTTAATTTTTCAATAATGACCGCGTCTTAGTGCCGACCCAGGCCAGAATAGCTATGGGAAGCCATTCCTAACCCAGGGCTGATTATTTTTCTCTTCATTTAAACTTTCTCTGCAGAGCAACAAGTCTAGAAGACATCTAAATATTCTTTTTTTTAAATTTCACAAGTAACTAGCACGTCATTCCCTCAAAAGATTTTCAACTCGAATTATCACAAAAGTCGGGCTTGTTCGAATATGTCTTTAGAAAATTCAGGTTATAACAAGTTTCCCACACTGATGCCAGTTTGATTTTGAACTAAATTTCTAAGCTGACCGGCTGAACAAGTAAGGAGAAATACGCGAGTCTCACAAAAAAACTTACGAATACAGTAATTCTAAATACATATATAAGTATCTATATAATCAGAATGGAAGTAATTAATGAGGTTGTAGAACAAAATATCTAATTCTCGAGAATGAGAAATCATGGGTTGAAACTAAATTGCGAGTTGCGAAACAAACAAAAAATTCATTTCTCTACATTGAATACTCGTATGTGCAAGATTGGTTGCAGATACAAGGTTGGTAGGCACGGCCGGCGTACATTGTATAACATATGTTGAGCAGGTGTCTGACGACTATAGAATATGCTATTATGTGGCTAGCACTCTTACACTCGAAATTTTTAAAATCCATGGAGAGGGTGTTAACCACTCACTCGTATACTACACTTTAAAAAGTGTGTCATAAATTTTATGTCTTCTATAATCGGGAAAATAAAAAGACACCGGCCCTCTTATTAAATGCACTAACTGGTGTAATAGGTGCCCACCTGCCCACCACTCGTGTATAATTATATGACAAAATCTCAAAATAGATAAAATTAAACTCAAGTCATCACAGTTTTATAAAAGTCTCTCCATTATTTTTAAGGGAGGATATAGAATCGGTTTTTACCATGCTTTTTTTGCCCTTTTCGTGTTCCTTTTTCTCAGAGCCTGTTATAGCTAGAGAGCTGAAATTTTGAAGGTTTCTTCACCTAACCTTAGAGTAAATTTCTACACAGAGATATTGAAATTCAGTGGGAACTTGAGAAATTATAGCCCATTTTCGAGAACTCCCTTAAAAAATTACCTTTTTTTTTGGACATACTCGTAAAAAAACATACAGCGCCTTGTAATCGTGCTAAGTAAAAAATCCTGTGTCTGTTTGTAGAGTACAACTCTGGAAAAAAAAATGAACCCAATCGGAGCAGTCAATCCTCAGAAAAAGGAACATGAGTGTAGAAAAAGTATGTTCTAAAAAAAAAATCCCTAAATTATAAGATAAATTTTCCCTTGTTGTTGAAAATATAGCACAATTAATGAGAACTATAGCCTTTTAATGCGATTAACGTGCATATTTTTCAAATTTCCAAGTTCCTAAATAGCATTGAAGTGAGTATTGTACCTTTTTTCAAATACATGAATTTTAAATAATTTCTTTCCCTATAAAATCACAATTTTCAGACACTAAAAAAAAAAAATCAATGACAAATTATAACATAATTTTGAAGAGAAAATAATGAATAAGTAATCAAAAATAGAAGAAAACTCTAATTTGATTTTTTTGACCAAAATGGATCTGCATCCTCCATTAAATTCTTTTTTCCATTGATTTACTATCATCGATACTGAATCTACTTAAAAATTTACAAGTTAAGAAAAACGTCTAACCCATCAAAGAAATATGTTTCAACGAATTCACGGGATACCAAGTCATATAAACAACTTTTGTCACACATCATAATTATTATATCTCTGAATTATACTTTTGGCCGAGTATATAATCCAAAAGCATACAGAATGAGGTAGTTTTCAGAGATACTTAATTCATGGTTGGTACCTAATAGCTAATAAATGAATACGCCCTGATTATCAAAAACTTTTTCCACAAAATCATCTAATAATTTTTTACCGAGTCCAGTTAAGGAAATTCTCAGAAAATTCACCGAGATTATTCAATACCCTTCAACCTGTACCCAGCCAACACAACGTTGATGTTCAATTTTATTTTTTCAGGAAGGTCTACTATCTTCCGTTGTAGGAAGCTTTATTTACACTTTTTTCGGTACAATAAAAGAAATTTCAATGGGACCTACAGCTATGATGTCATTACTAACGAACGAATATATCAAGAACTTGTCATCGGATAGCATCGGCTTGTTGTGCTTCGGTTGTGGCATTGTTGGACTAATACTAAGTATTTTAAGATTAGGTAAGAACAAGAAACTAGCACCGTAAAAGTATCTTCGATTTTTGACAAAGATATCTCCATTCAACCACTCAAAAAGTAAAATAAATCACAACTGAAAGTGAAATTTTTGTCTTTGTACTTATATCTTTACCTCGTTGACAAACATTGTTAAATAATAATTGACATAGAACTTCCTCCCATCTCAAAAAACAAAACTCAGGTTTTTGACATATTTCTAGGTTTAATAGTTGAATTCATATCAGTTCCTGTATCTTCCGCATTTGGCTCGGCAGTCGCTTTCACTATCCTGGCATCAGAAATGAAGAATTTTTTAGGCCTGCAATATAAATCAAATTTATTTTCCGAAAATATTGGACAATTTATTGACCATGCTCACAAAATACAATATGGTGATATGTCACTCGGCGTTGTGACAATGGTGACTTTAGTTTTATTAGGAGTAAGTAATTTTTCATCAACAGAAACAAAAATTACATGAAATTTTGGGGTTCAGTAAAGATTCACCTCAAAATTTCCATAATCAAATTCAAAATCTGTGTATGCAGTGAAAATCTCAAAAGTTACAGCAACTCCCATATTATAATATGCAATTATAGCTCATTGATAAAAATTTTATACTGCGTTATCACAGCAAGAATTAATGGATAATTATATGGGTGATTTTACAAAAATGTTGGATTTTCAGACTTGAAATTACCAAATTTTTTTGACCGCCATTTTAAAGTTTTTCTTGGAAATGTCAGTATATAACCCACAAAATATAGCACCAACATCAGACATACAGGAAAACCCTTGAAAAATACGTTTAAAAATTTCAATCTTATCGCCCATAAGAAATAACTCTTTGAACAGGTCAAAAGATACAAAAATCACACAAATGACTCATATCTAACTGTTCATAGCATAGCTTAGCGCTTATGAAAACTTTTGGTACCTCCGTATAATTATTGTTTATGATCCCCACTACGAATAGAAAACAAATATAGTCGTTCAATTTACCCTACCCCATACAATAGATAGTAGTCAATGGATAGGGATGAGATACCAAATTTTATACAAAGCCCATATTTTCTTTTTGTAAAAAATCCTGCAAATTTTTCAAAATTTTTAACGATCCTTTCTCAAACGTTACAGAAAATAAAAGACCTGCCGATCTCAAAAACATGGAAATATCGATTTGCAATGAAACGTTTTCTTTGGTTCATCGCAATGAGTAGAAATGCGATTACTTTATTCCTAGCTTGTGTTCTGACACATTATTTCGAAACCTACCATGGAACTGTTCCCTACGAAAAAACAGGTAATGAACCTAACAATGGCTTGGTAATTTTTTCTGTCACGTATTATTTTATGGAAGCTGAAAAGTAGACCAGCAAATGAGAGTAGAAATATTGGTTCAACATAACGTAAAAGCAACTATATTTATAACCCCATATGCCCATACCCATAACCCATTCGGCCAAAATAAACGTATTTAATAGTAAATACTCGTACCAAGCAATGAATATAAAACTATGTATTCAAACAGTAAAACTGAATTAACTAACTATATACAATCGAGTACTTATTATATTCGTAAGACTTACATGAGTGCTCCCATTTCGTTCGCAGAACTCGTAACCCTTGGTTTGCCAGACATGCGAATACCATGGCACGAGTCTGGAAGCGGAAATACGACAATAACTTTGACCCAAAAGGTGAAAATGCTTTACTCGGGAATGATTGTGATACCTATTGTAGCTTTACTTGTACATGTTACTATAGCTAAATTTTTCGGTGAGTATTTTTCTAGGGTATTATTTGCATTTTTTTCGTCACAAAAAATAAAATCATCTTCACTTATTGCTTATTCTTAAAAAAACTTTAGCCACGACTCCAGGGAAACTATGTACAACCAAATTCGTTGGACTAGGAGGGCTTAAGTACTTCATTTAGAATGCATGTCTTCAAATCTCTTATTGAGTGATAAACTTTTTTCTGGCAATTTGAAAAAACATTCGCCTTTCCATTCCATTATATATATGTAGTTAATAATATTATACAGACATTATGAACAGGGGTGTCGTGAAGGCACAATCTTGAGGAGCAACTATTCGTTGACGATTTTGATGGGGGCCGATTTTTTTTTCAAATTTAGAAAAGAATTTTAAAGATGATCGAAATTTTTAGTTCGCGTACTGGGAGGTTTTCATCATACATACGAGTAGTTGACCTGGAGGGGCGGCATTCCTCGTAATCCTTGGGGGATCACAGAACCCCTGATTACGAATATTTTGAATTCAAACACCGAACTTTTTAAATGATTTTTGTTTAATTAACATTTACAGACAGTGCTCATACAGTCAACATCAGCCATGAGTTGATTTCGACTTCCTTAAGCAATATTTTGTGTTCCTTTTTTAATTCGGCTCCCATAGCAGGTGCATTTTCTCGAAGCGCTGTGAGCAGTGTTATTCAAGTGAGATCTCCGCTTTCAAATTTTTATGCAGGTAAGCTAACTTCATTCTTTTGTTACGTATAAGTCTTATTTACTATTTATTAAATAGTGTATTTCGTATTTACTTCCTTTGATAGGTGTGATGTGTTTCTTGGCCTTAACATACTTGACTCCATACTTTCATTTAATACCAAAAGCGTCATTGTCAGCTGCTATAGTTACCGCCATAGTTGCAGTTATCGATTACCAAATAGTTGTACCACTGTGGAAAAATTCCAGTAAGTTTTTTATTCCTCGATCTTTATCCTGGTTTAACACTGGATCTGAGAACAAGACTGATCCAAATCAAAATTACTTTATGATGAGCTGGCGAAAAAGTAAAAAACGAACAAAAAACATTATTTTTGAAAATTCAGGCCATATACACCATCTTTCCGGTTTGAGAGGACGAAAAGTATAGGTACCTAGAATAACCGTACAGAATTAATTAAGCTTAATGAAAAATATAACAAATATGCAAGCATTTTCATATCAACGTATAGCTCATTCAAGTTACAGCATCATCCACTAAGTAAAATACCGCTTTAATTGTTTTTGTTAGGTAGTAATGTTGAGTGAAAGTTAATAATAGAAGTAGCAAATCTATTTAAATTCAATTCTATATCTATCTGCATTAAAGACCAGAGGCGTACAATGAGCCCCAAAATGGGCCATCCCTAACAAAATATGTAGCGGCTGAAGCCCTGCACATAAAAAAAAAGCAGTTTCATTACGCACTACTAGGCCACACTCGAATAAAATATAAGACGAGAGAAAACTTGTTCAATTCAAATTGCAGACCATTTCTTGAAGATGAGTTGAATGAAAAGGAGCATTATCGAGAAAAAACAACATTTTCAACCAGGCAAACTTTTGATCTAACTTCCTCCGATGCAAAATGATAACATCTAAATTACAATCATACGAGTATGAAATTTCCCAACTTTAAACTACAGTAAGATTATCAGTTTTGAAAATATGAGAAAGTTACGGTTTGCATCATTCGAATCGGTGTAAAATATTCTACCACAGTCACTTTGAATCAAATTTTTGAATCTTCTAAACTCTCCAAGGTCCATTTTTTATCTATGGCATTTTAAAAATCCACTTGCTACGAGAATGAAGACAACCCTTTCATGAAATATACGGGGGAGGTCATGACACCCGAATGTCGCATAAAAAAAATTAATGACACACTTTCAAGCTTTAAATATCTATTCAACTACATATTTGTAGTATAGGTATTTCTTACTACTCGACTGGTTGAGTCACAATAATTAATAAAAATTTTCTTACACGCTGTTGCAGAAAAAGATCTTTTTATTCTAATTCTGACATTATTTGTGTCTCTATACAATGGAGTGGAAATAGGCCTTATTGTCGGTGTCTTCAGCAATTTGTTGTTTCTAGTGTACCTATGGGCCAGACCATCCATTGTAATTGAAAGATGCAAGGTATAGATATTATCTGTAAGAAAACCAAACTTTTTTCGTTTCATGAAGAAAATACTAATTGAAATATTTTTTTTTTTAATTTTATGTTATACTAGTGTGAATATGGAGATTACGCCATGGTTACACCGGATCTGGGACTTTTCTTCCCAGCTGTGGGTTACCTAGAATCTGAAATGAATAAAACCTTGAAAAGAGAGCATCTGAGGAATCTACCCGTAGCTGTCAATTGTTTATTTTTCAAGGGATTCGATTACACGGCAGTCAAGGTGAGAATATATATACCTATGTACACGATATGATATTATCTTTGTCAGTGTCTAATGGGAATAGCCGACGAACAATGAAATGTCACTATCCATTCATTATATGTGTTACGTTAACAGGGGCTAGCAAGAATCATAAAAATGTACCAAAAACAAAAACGTACAATAATTTTTTTCAACGCGAACCAAAAATTATCTGACATGTGCAGCGATGTGGATGAAAGTGTGTTACCATATATCTGTGATAATGAAGAGCACTATAAACGTTTGTTATTTGGTAAGTAATCGTGCTTATGAATAACATAAGGGATGGTTTCAAGATCGACCATAGTCGAATTTTGTAACTTTTTCAAAAACAGCTACAAATTATTATTTAGCAACAAAGTGAAGTTAGCTATGCTGGCCAAAAGAAAGATAAGGAATTCTAGAATAATGTCTGAAGCTTCATTAATAATTTTGATCCTATACTCTCTTATTCGTCAATCAAAATAACTAATTCGTAAACTAGGTGCGTCATAAACTAAAGAGGCTCAAATGTTTCAGGAGAGCTTTTCAGAAAAATTGATTGATTTGATTCCCAAGTATTCAAATGCAGTTTCTCGTGATCAGTGGTTTTTTCACTTGCTCTAAGATTTGTTTAATGTGGTACAAATTTCTATTCGCGCTTTCTTCCTATAGAATTTTTTGAAAATGTCATTTAAACGAGCATAATATATCTTTTTACCTGTAGTTAAATATTATTAAAAGGGTCGATTAGATTTTTACTAGGAAGGTTTTAATGAAAATGAAATAAATTTTCAGATGATAAAGTTGAATTGAAAAGTGTGACAATTAGTCGACTAGAAACACGGAAGACTAATGGAATCAATGGAGACTGCCCCAAAGACATGTCAGGCAAATCGCCGAAAGAAGAAGTGCCATTGTTGAATATAATCAAGAAACAAACTCGTCCCAATTCCTTATGAATATATTATTCATTTTAAAAATAATTATTGTCACAATAATGTTCATGTTTTGAGCAAACTTGTTTAAATTGCTTTTTTTTTTCAATGATATTCATTGGAGGTCGTTACCAGAACAATATTGATGCATTTCTAACGTAGGTCGACGTCATAGACAAATTTTTTCTATCCTCTCTAGAGAAGCCAAGTATATTGACAAACATTTTTGTAGTCCATATACTCGTAAATAGATTCCTTCGTACCTCAACTTAATCTCCCTTCTAGTGAATACTTTCATTTTTTCTAGGTGGTAGTTTTATATTGGGAGGACCATGTCCCTTGAGCTCCTTCTTCGTAGGAAGCCGCCTATAATAATACATGTGCTACCCATTTTTCATGTAGCAGCATTGATATTTTTACCTTCTAGAAGTTTAAATACATCCACGAAAACAAGTGGATAAAAAATTAGATGAGCTTTTTTGTTTCTCATGTATAAATTTTTTTCTTCTATCATAGATAGAATCACGGTATTTCGTAGTTACCGACTTTGTTTAAGCTACCATTTTCATTATGAAAAATTTCTTTCTTCAGAATAAGTTTTTTCAAGAAAGGAACTAATTCTTAAGAATTATTTATTATTCAATTTTTGTCGTCGTACTTAGTGTGTGGAAACATTATTTTTTCGTCCTTTAGTTACCTTAATTTTCCTTTAAATAGAAGTGGAAAAGAATTTTTCCTGCGCACCGTTATTTGTATTTCAATTGAAAAGTGTCGAGTTGATAATTATAACAAGTATGCGCTGCGCAATTGTTTAATTGATATAAAACGAAGTAAATGGATTGGATAATTAAGTATATTCTTTACTTTCATGAGGTCATTATGCTTCAGATAGGTTACTTCATTAGATTAGATGGAAGAGATATGAGGAAAAACACTATTTTACAACACTGAGAGAAATGGATAGTATTAATTTCAAACAGAATAGTAGGTAACTTTCCTCATCATAGTTATGAAAATTACTACATAATTATATATAACATATTTTGTTATTTTTGCACGAATTTCTGCAACAAATCTCAAAATGTCCCAGTTATTTCTATCCAAATTGTAAAAATTACCAATGAAATTTTTCTCAGTGTATTCACATGTCAATCGTTCCACAACATACTCGTATTATAAATGCCTTTATTTCACTCACAATTCAGTTCAACCAAGTTTCACAAATGCCCATTCAAGAACAATAAAAACACAGTAAACACCACAATATAAAAACATACGCGCTAAAACCAATTAACAGTAAACTTATGACAAACAAGGCTAAATATACCAGACCTACATTACCTCCAGTCATAGATAATGAAGAGAGACGGTTTATGGATATAGTGTATATATCTATGCGTTTCTGAAAGTGATTTTTCTCTCTATGAGTTGAATCTTTTTTCAGCTATTCGCCAATTTGGATATGTTGCTTTCAAATGCTTATAGCCACGAATTTTGTTTTTAGCAGCTATTAATTTTGGTTTGACTTTCAAAAATATAGGCATGGGAACCACGTAGTTATTCGTTTCATGATCTCAGGATTTCAAAAATACTCATCTCGCATTCTAATCATAATTCTTTGATTTTTCTTTTTTATTTGAATATGTATTAGGAGGGGGGTTGTATGTAAATCGTAAAAATTTCGAATTTAAAGGCTAATTACAGAAAAACTATAAAACAAATTAAGCTGAAATTTTAACTGTATATATGAATAAAGTATTGGGAGTTTATTATCATCCAAATTTCAAGTCAATCCTTTGTTAGTTTTGTAGAAAAGTCATTTTGAAGGTCAAAAACATGGAATTTTCTTTGGAACACACGAGATAGGAAGAACTACCGAACCAATAGGGCTGAAATTTATGATTTAGTAAGATAATAAAATGTCCTAATTTTACTGGAATTTAAAAATTAATTTAATCCTTTGTTAGGGTAGTAAATATATATGAAATTTCATTCACGTGTGGCTGACATATAATATTACGAGTACATTGCTGAGAAAATAATAAATTCAAATAATATATGACCGCAACTTTAACCATGAGTAATTTTTAGCACCTATAGATTTAGAGCAAAATATTTCAAAAAAAAAAAAAAAAAAAAAAAAAAAAAAAAAGCACCTATTATTGATAAAGAGAAAGTGTCAAATGTGGATACTTTTACCAAGAACTCGGTATATTATTGTAAATGAAGATACGTTGACGTTCTTCTTTATTACTCACTCCACGTCAACATAAATAACATAAATATTTATTATCATTTATTATCATTCAGTTTCCATTTCGTAGAACTAAAATTCTCGAAGGACGTACAGTACATTTAATATACATTTTTGTCATATTTCTACGTGGTTGTTCTAGCTTACAATGACGACTGATAATAATGGTAACCTATACTGTCTTATAAAATTTAAGATTCATAAACAAGTCAACTAGGAGATAGACTTGAAGCAAAATAATATAATACCCAAAATTTACTGTCAACATATTTTCATAATCAATTTTCATTCTGAATTTTTATAACTCATCCAATTTTTAAAGAATATTTTAAGATCAATGATAAGAACAAAATAAGAATAAAAATACTATCAATTAATAATGAATTCTTCACACATGTCGCAGATTAATTTTGCTTTTTATTGCATAACATTCTCTCGAACAATATAATTATTTACAATGACAATAATTATCGAGTGCATTTAACGATACTTGCATTAAATTATAACTGAACCGAGTTCTTAAGAAATAACATTCACCTCGGGTACGTGTAGCCTCTACATTACACGTATTTTCAAAGCGAAAGCATTGGCTATATCCCATTGAATTTGAGCTTGCGAAATTAAATCACTTCCAAGAATTATTGCAAGATTATGATTTCAATTTTCAGTTCGTGACACACTCGTATTTCTTTCTTTCATTAAAAAGCTCAGTAATCTTGTCAACGAGGCAAAAAGAGAATTTAAATTAGAGGGGTGTAGCCGGAGAACTGAGCCTGCGAGTTGTGACACGAGTAGAGAAATTCAATTTCGAACAACTGCATGTAACTTGAAACATGCGATTATATAGATGGAAATTAGTTCCCACGATGGTAAAAATAAAAAAAATGTACAGTATAATATTCTTATAATTTTTTGAATGATTTTGCGTGGTAGTACAGGAAACATTCCAAAATATGCAAGAAACATAAACACTGTACAATATTCTATTATCACTGCTATATGCCTATGTTTCCCTATAATAACGAAAATTGTTTAAAATACCTAGAATTTGGTCTAAAAGGTACGCAATATGCATACAAATTGGATTAATTTTACTCAGAATTTCACAAGGTACAAAATACTACATAATATTTGCATTCGCTAAAAAAATCAATGAAAAAAATTTGATGCGATCTATGAAATAAATGCGTATAAAAAGTACCTCGAGTCGGCATACCATCCTTTGGGAAACAGGCAAAAAATAATTGTCAGGTAACAAAATTGAAAAATTATTTTCGATTTTTTGCTTTTTACATAATACAGGGTGCGGTAAAATGACCGGCTACATTTGTTTTTTGAATTATACGCATACGTAAGAAGATAAGGGCATGCGGTTACTTCTAAATAAAACTTCATTCTTCAAGATTATGTATGGAATACAATCAGTGTTGCACCCAAAAATTTTTTAAGGTAGGGGTTATTGTGACCAAAAAAACTGAAAATCTTCTATTCAACCTTTTTTAGATAAAATTCAAGGCCTAAAGGGAAGGCTTCAGCTCGGTATCCTAACTTTGGTGCACTATTGAAAACAATTTCACTTGCATGTTGACCATTTCCCTGACAAACCATTTCCCCAACAAACCATTTCCCCGACACCCAATTACTCGAAGCCATTTCCCCGAATTTTTGTTACCCAAAAGAACTGTTGGATCATGTCTTGTCGGGTAAATAGACGAATTTTTGTTACCCGAAAAAACTGTCGAGTCATGTCTTGTCGGGTAAATAGACGTGTCGGGGAAATATAGACGTGTACCATTTTTTTTATATTCACGTTTTCTGCCATAAATCTGAATAAATTTTGATATACGAGTACATTATGAAACTGTCATGGAAAAAAAATATTTACATACCCTCTTGAGTTGTACCTGGTTAAGTAACATACGAGTGAGAATAGCCAAAATAATTGGACTAAAGTTGATCATTGAAGGATTTGTATATGTGCGATTGCGCCAGCGCAATACACGTGTATGTTGGGACTGTCAAAAGGTCAGATCCACAGAATGTACTGCTCGAGCCATAACAAGAGTTGCTGCTTGTACTGAGGATGGAATTGTTATCATCAAAGGTCCATCTCATTTGGCCCATACTCACCTCCCCAGCCGAGAGCAGTGCGAAGCCAAAATACATTTTCAAAGTGTAAAAGTAAAGCTGTCCAAAAACTACCAGACACCCATTTACTCGACAAGACATTTCCCCGAATCGTCTTTACCTGAAATAACTGTCGGGCGTAGTATTGTCGGATAAATGAGTGTCGGGGACATGGATTTGGGGAAAAAACTTTGGGGTAATGTCTTGTCGGGGAAATGGCCTGTCGGGGAAACGTATTCGGGCAACTGACCCGGAATCTCCGCTAAATGCTACCAGTGATGTATAAAATTGACCAGGCAGGGGGAATTCTGCACGTGTGACATTCTTCATGGTTGGGGCATGGAAATAAATCCCCCCCCCCCGGTTGAACATGAAAGAAATTAGTGGGAAAATATGACTATTGCTTAGCAATTACTTCAACAATAATTGTAGAAGAAAAAAAACTATTCTGTCTTTTTTTTTCTCGACAGAGAACATACAAAAGGGGGTCCCGAATTCGGGTTTTGAACCATTCGGGAAAAAGGCATTCGGGAAAAAAAATTCGCCACCCCCTAATTCTTACAAAATTCTGTTCGGGATATTGTCCATTCGGGAAATTCTATTCGGGATTTTGACCGGGAACCAAATTTTCTAGTTGAAGAACAAAAAATCTGAATATCTTGTCAAAATGAGAGAAGTGTTATAGAATGTATCTAAAAATAAATCGATAGCTTTAGAAAATCGGTGTCAAGATATTCAATTTTTTCTTTCCTCTGTAATATTTTTCATTTCGTACTTACACTAGTTTCGAACCCCAACTGTAGTATTTTTTATTACGGTGAAATATTGTCCTCTGTCTGCTACAATAATGATAAAGCTTGTTGAGGTAAATCATTCCAAACTTGATTTCATTCAATTTCTTAAATATTTTAAATATTTTTTTAATTTGAAAAAGAAGGATGTGGAGGTAACTGGAGGTTTTTTAGATTCCTGGATAAAACTTTGCAAGCCGGAAGCTAGACAGAGAATAGGTTGCAGAAATCTGGAAAAGCTTGCCATCAAATAATTATAAATCTAGGGAATGCGAGAAAGAACGCATGAAACTGACAAAAACACCCAACAATTACGGCCAATAAAACGCGTATTTCACTTGAAAATAATAAACAAAAAAACAAGTTGCGATTATGGTTTTATGACGATTATGATGAGAAAAACTGCGATAAAATTCCGACGAATAGAAAAAAATAATAAAGCCAGATATTTTTTTCAACTGAGTCGATAAATTATTATAGAAAGAATAATTCACCGAGGTAATACAAACAACCATTAGAGTAGAAGAATTGAAAATAAATTTATAGTCACGAAATGAACTGGGTTCATCGACATTGGAAAAATTTTAAACGAAAATATAGTTGGTATTTTCCAGGAAAATAAGTGAGCACGGTGGTCTTTTTTCCATTCATATGTGCGAATGTACATCAGCAATATTTGTCACTAACGAATAAAATGTAAGTAACTGAATTCGCATGCATAATATTCGTAAATAAGTTTAATTTCAACTTCGGCTTAATGTAATATATGTAGAACAACTCGCATAGCATCGAGTCGTGACGAAGGTAGATTTTACGTTACTGAATTCTACTACTTCATTTTAAATGCTAGGTAGAATAAAATATCACTGAAAGTAAAAATGAAAAATTAACTGTTAAAATTCATCATCAATTGAAATTTAAATGGTTCCACTCGAATACACCAATAGTCCACATGCTATTCGTGACAAAAATATATACTTTCTAAATTTTTGAAATTAATGATAGTTTTGAACGATTCTTAGTACTTACTCATGCATATTATACTCGTAAAAGGCGACTTTAAATGAGAAGAATAAAAATAATTTTTCAATAATGGGATTTTTTCGCATCAATGAAAGAGTTTCCACTAACAATTTAAGGAGAATTTTTAAAGAGAAATGAAAATTGTGTATTATGTCAGTAGGAAACCCAAAAATAAAAACGAACTGCTAGTCTTTACGAGGAACTTTTCCAACATCCCAAGAATAGTAAATTTCTATTCGACTTTTACAACCGCATTCTGGACACATTCGTGAAATTAGTAAAATTATCGTACAGCTCAATTTACCATACAAACTAGAAAAATATAACATTTTAAAAACCTGTAAACATAATTAACTCAGTATGTATCCATACCTATACATTATGGTGAATGCGGATGTGAAGTTTGTAAACATTTTTCAGAAATTTTCACACCACTGAATATTTTTATGGTGATTTTGTTCAAGCAACCAACTTATTGCCGCTCCAAGTCCAAAACTAAGTTCCAAAAACAATGTGACTCATCATTTTGGCTGTTTTAGTACAACTACGTCAAAACATTATTTAAGGGCAAAAATGAGGTATAGTAGTTTTTCTGGGACTAGACACGTTTTGGACATGGGCTGGCGATTTGTTGGGTTAGCACATAATTAAGTCAGATTATATTCTTACGACGCCAATCTGAAAAAGATTGCTATCATGTTCTTTTCAATTTAAGTAAGAACTGGCTAAAAAGAGGAATTTTCTGCAATAAATGTCCAAAATAATAATTTGCTCGTCATACGCGTATACAGCACCAACGTCTATAAAGAATGACAAGATACACGACAAGCTTGTAAATTTCGATACGTTATACATAATTATTATACTGAAATAAAGAAGTTATTATACTTTTTCAAGCAGTATAACACGAAATACATATTATAACGATTCGACAGCCATTACGTAGGATGCAAACAACGAATACATCAAAAAAGTTCCAACTTCAGCTTTTTTATAGAGAAAAATCTAATTTAAAAAAAACAATTTTCTGACAAGTATAAGAACAAATAGCCGTAAGTGATATACTGTACAACTTGTATCTATAAGAAAAATTAAAAATTATGGGAAGGAGGCCTAATGTATCATGAATTGATAAAAATCAAGTAGGCCACATAATATCTGAAGAATTTTCGGTGGTGATAGCAGAACCTACAAATATTTTTTCGTACAGGGGAGAAGGCAAATGAAAAAATAAAACGATTCGTTTTCAAAAAAAAAAAATCGAAAAAATTGAGCATTATAAGTAGTGTTGGAAAATATAGGTACATACTTGAGTGTAGATAATCTACCAGAGTATTTTTTTTTCTTACTAACTAATAATTATTCGAAGAAAATATTTTATGAGTACCAATAACAAGAAAATTCTCGTTTTTGACGTTCTAGTCTGTCCTTCGCATTTTGTATTTGTAGCCCAAAATCCAGTAGAGGACAAAAATTTCACGAATGAGAGAAACTAAATTCGTAATTTTTCAAGAATAGAAATTTTTGATGAATTAGTTTAGAAATGTACAAAATTGTAGCAACAATTTTACAAATGCTCATACAAAACTCATAAAATATTAATGAGCTATGTTTTATTGACGTAATAGATACATATATATACTAGGTCAGTCCAATTAATTAACAGACATATCGCTTTTTTAATTGGAATAAGCAACTAACGAATTATCTTGAGGGCCTGGCAAAAAAGTTGATATGGAGCACTGGCGGAAATAGGGGGAGGCTTGGGGGGGCTAAGCCCCCCCAAAATTAAAATTAGCCCCCCCAAAAATTTTTGAAAAAATTTATTTACGATTTTTTTAGATTTATTCGGGGAGGGGTGAGGTAAGACCGTGTGAATATTTTTTACAAACAAACATACGTACAAACGACTAATCTTCATCGGGGCTACAGCCCCCCCAAAATCCCAGGTCTATTTCCGCCAGTGTATGGAGAAAAGACGAACTTTGTTCTTTCTCGACGCGCAAATTTCCTTAATTATTTGTATTGATAACGCAAGTTTTTGAGATGACAAATCCTGTACTTCGATTCTGTCATTTTCAGATGATTTATTGGATTACGATGAGCATAAACAGAAAGGAAGACTTCGATTCGTTCACTCCAACTACTGATAAAGTTTAGTGAATTCAGCTCTCTCACTTTTCTTGCATTTCATATTTGTAATGTTATAAAATTAAAATGTAGTTTTTGTAAAAAATACTGACAATGTAGAGCTGACGGTGTTTTAAATTTTTTTGACAAGTGAAAGGCTTCATATTTACGTTTGACGGATTTTGTTACTGAGATTAATTTACATTTTGTACGTATTATGATAACTTCAGTGAACTGGTTGGATTTGTTTGATTAGTTAATTTAATTGGTTGGATGGTTTACCCATAGATGTATTATAGTGAGCTGATTTGGTTGGTTAACTCAGTTCAGTAGATTAGATTACCATTAAGATTGAAATTTGCGAGTTGGAAGAAAGCTTACCGGGAAAGAGTAATTATGAATAAACGACCCAAAACACTTTTTTTCCAAGTTCCGAAATTCGTCTCATTTTCTTTAAACTGAAGCACTGAACTGAATAGGTTACTCGCACGTCTCACATGCATTTTGTATGTTAAACGCTGAAATATAAAGAGCTATGTTGCTTTTAATTTCAATTTTTTTTCTTTAATATCTGTATACGATGCTCGTATTTAGAAAACATTCAGCGAATAATAAGAAAAGTAAATCTTCAGTTTTGGATTAAAAATCATATAAATCCAGACAAAAAATACTTGGTCGTTTTCGCGTTTAAAAAAGAAAAAAATTCGTAGAAAAACGAATTTGGAATCAAGTCGACTGCCCGAAAAAGTTAAAGCTTCATTAGACATGCATTTATTTCAGACTTTCTGAGAACTAATTTTCAAAAATTTTTAGAATTTTAGTTTAAGTTAGGTCTGGGTGGCAAAAAAGCAAAGTATTCTAGTTAATATAAAAATGTATAAGTTATTTAAAAACAGCAACGTGTTCCAATAACGGTAAGCCTACATAATTAAATCAAGGTTAAAACAAATATTTGTTGGGTGGTCCTATTTTTTCACGCTGTAGGAGTGGCAAAATTATTTTGCTGACAAGAAGTCTATAGAAAGCCATTTCTTTCTGAAAATAAAACGGTCATTAATAATAGACGTTTTAAAAAGAATTTTTTTTCCGATTACAGAAGAATGACGAATGGAAAATTGAATTTAACTGTATAAAAAGTCTGCCGAATTTGTTCTATCTGTTTGCCCGACGCGACGGTAAATAGAAATATGTACTCGTATGTAATTGAATTAGTTGTAAAATTCAATTCATTGTTTTATTTTAGCTTACATTAAATATTCGAGTTTATTTTCTTCGAAACCTTACCAAAATTAAGAGAAAAAAAATTTTTCGTTCTACTCATTTCGCATACCCAACTTAATGTCAGAGGTAAGTTCGTTTATTTTTAAAATGTATTTTTTAAATGCAGTCAAATCGTTAAATTTATTTCTTTATTAGTCTATTAAATCACGGAACTTCTTGAAAGGCAATTGAAGAAAAAGGTATTGAAAACAATGAAAAAGGATATCGTAGTGAGTAAATGAAATCTATTTTGATACGAATACTTACATGAAAATTGGACAGAGCCCTACAAAATATACCAACTGATTAATTTATAGCCAATGTCAAGTCAACACAATTTCGTGGGTTTCAACAGCATGAATCAAATCATAGTACCTCCCGTTACGAATTCCCTAGCTGCCCTCTAGTTCTAAAGATATGCACCTCATACATAGGTACCTACTCGTAGCATGAATAATATAGTTGATGATGAAAAATTTAAAATAAAATATGATACACCATCCAATACAATAGAACTTGAACTACATGGATTAGTCAGTATAGAAGCCTTTACAAGCTGACTTTTCCATCCGCGATGTGATAAGTAACGTACTTGGGCCTATCAACTTGAAAAGATAAACAAATACAAGACAGACACAATTATATAGAAAGAAGTTCGATGTTGGAGTACATTATAATAAGGTATGGTTCTTTTCGTGGAATTTCAGTCTTTTGCGACGTGACGTGAACTCGAGGTCCAAAACACTTCCAATTGATTATCCATTTCCTAACAGGGTTTGGTTAATCGACTCTATTTGAAAGAATGGTGGCTATAACACATGAACATTATGAACCCGAACCTTAAATATCGCATAATTTCAATATTACCTGTCTTATCCTTACGAATTTTCGGTTCGCGTACACATTGCTTTCAAATGAGACCAAATGGTAACAAAAAGATTTTTTACTCATTCAAAAGAAGACCTACCGATACGAAAATGAATTCTCAGAATTGGCATGGCTTTGCGAAGGTACGATTTTTTTTTTCATATCAATAATTCATCGTAAAGACCTTCTGAAAGCTGTCTCTCGCAGATGGTAACGTCCACGCTTCTACCATTAAAGAGACTGAATAAACAGTAGTTTCTTTAACAGCGCGAACAAATGAAATGAAGAAAAAAAGCTGCAGAAGGAGGAAAAAAATCGAAAAGAGAAGAGATCCGAGTATCTAAATTAGTTTACACATAACATAATTCTCAGAAACCGATGTCAAGAAACTTATAGAGAAGGCCCAGAGTTTTAAAAATAAAAAAGACAGCTGTTTCTAAAATGCTAAACGCAAAAAACTGTTACGGAAAGTATTCTACTTGAATTTTTTTTGTTTTGTTAAGCAATAATTTAGTTACACCGAGAGGAAAAAATACTCAATATTACTGGAAAAATGTAAATTTATAGTCATGAGAACCAGTATGATCGAAAACTTAATTTAGGTAAGAAGATTTTGACAATTTTCGATATTGTTTCCTTACAAACTTTCATTGAGTACCATAATACCAATTAATTATCTTTGAAATGAAAACCAAGAATCCAAAATGAGGGAAGGGGTATATTTTGAAAATATCTCAAAAATTGAAATTTGGCTTTGGATCACATTGGTTTTCAGGCATAGAAATAATTAACAAAAAATACGAAAACCCCGTTAGAAATAATAAAAATCAGGGAACATGATTGAAAATTGATTAAAAAATCTACCAGCCTCGGAATGAAATACTTGAGTATTAGTCCCGAAATAAAAATTTTTTCAACTGATGCCAGATTCAACGTTTAAACCGTTATGATGAAATCAAAGGGCATCCATGATAAACCATTCGTTTCTGAATTACATGAAAATACATTTTCTGTAATGAATATTGGTTTCGTCTTTTCCCAAGGTCTATTTACTCTACAGGTTAGCTCGATCCGAACGCAACCCTCAACACATTTACGTCACCGCAGTACTTTTTTTCACGCGTCCCATTTAAAATACACACGTATTATTTTAAAATTAGTTTTTTTGTAGAAAAAAAGGGAGATGGAAAAAATTTCTAATGAAGACCCCCCCCTTATTTTTTCACGCAGATTTCGAATATGTAATTACTTTTTTTTGTCAAAATTTTCAAAAATTTACACGTACTTAAATGGAAAAAGTACTGCGGTGACGTCAAATTCCAGTTTGCGCCTGGCGATCGAGCTAATCTGTAGAGAGTAAATAGACCTTGGTCTTTTCCTAAACCACTGGACATACGCTACTTATTTTAGTATACTATATGCATAACAAAATCGACTTGGAGGCTATGAAATATCGAAAATAGTACACGTACATGTACGAATCTAATAGAAATAAAAATAAAATCAAACATTTTACAAGCGTCAGAGCTTAAATGGAGATAATCAGCCGATGACGCAAATCGTGAATCCCAAAACAGGTTAAGATGAGAAAAACGAGGAAGAGGTTTACTGACACATCTTCTTATGAGATACCACCACGCTTTTTTCTACAAAAAAGTTGATTGCAGACAATAGTTGAGTTACATTTCCATCTCACTTTCAATTCGTTAAATTTTCTACCACCAGATGGCGACTCTTTCGTTGGACAGTTCCAATTTTTATTAATTTCAATTAAAATAAAATTAAGTAGAATTTCAATACTTCAATTCATCAAATTATTTTTACATAACTTGAAAGCAATTTTACAAACAACTGGAAAGGAGAATGTAGATAGGCAGGTAAATGAGAGCAATAATTAAATGTTCAGACTAGAGTACAGAGCTGATAAGCAGGTAGGTAAAGTTTCTGACTTTCTGGACCATACGCTATGTATAAATTGGTTCGTTATATTTGTAAACAAAACTACGACACTCGAACTTTCAAAATTTTGTCAAGTTCTGATGAAATTCAAAACAACAAAAGAACTCGAAACTGAATTTAAAAATACTTTTCTCATCAAAAAGAACGCAAAAACTGTAATCTAAGATAAATAAAATAGAAAAGTGCAATAAACAAACAAAATACAAAGTAAGAACTCAGTCTCAGAACTTGGAACTAACTCCTCGAGTGAGTTCTTAAAGTGCAAAACTATTTGAGAGCTTGAGTTCTTTTCAAGTTCTGAACTGTCAAAAAGAACGCCTTTTATCGAATTATAGTTCTGCACTTTTTCAAATAGAAATAGAACACTCATTTTGAAAACATTTTTGAAAAATTGCTAAAATAGCAGAACTTTTGTGCAAATAGAACGAACCTACTATTTGCTGATACAAGAAAATATGGCATTATACTACGCACAATTCTCCCTTTGTGATGTTATGAACGTAACCTAGATGGTTTTCCACTAACCTGTAACAAAAGAAAAGAAACTAAGATTTAGTGTTATTTTATGGCTAGTCTAACTCTGAATAAATAATCAGCTTAAATTCGATATGCAGGCTAAAAATTATCAATCATCCCAACATATGAAATGATACTATTAGTTCAAGTAGGGTCCAGACTTAAATCAGGTTCAAAATAAAAAACAGACGGGGATAGTTTGAGGTTGAACCCGGTTCAAGTTTGAACTCCGTTCAAGTCAGTACTTCAACTCCCGCCCTTAAAGTTAAAATTAATTATATTCAACCTAAGAAAATATGCAATGTTGGTTGATTGAATAAAAAAATTAACGGTTCTGGTTGCTGAACTTGGAACGAACACAAAAATTTTTTCATCATTCCTAATTAATACATATACATACAGTTTCAACATAAAATGATTTTCAATGTACTGTAAAGAGATAATTTTAGTAGTAAATTTCTGACTGGGACGAAAAGACATGTTCTTAAAAATTGTAAATAAAAAAACAAGATGAACACTCGGTTCATCTTCATATTTATGTTAATGAATTCAGAGATGCTACTTTTTTGTATTGATATAACCGCAAATTTTTGCTGTATGAGTGTAAGTACTTATAATCTGGTGACATTTTTTCGTAATTTTGAGATGGTAGGTACAGAATTTCTACTTAAATTTTTCATGTTTAATTTTTCACAGATACTTAGATTAGCACAGTACCTCAATATTTTTCATTCGCGATTTTTCCTTAAATCGACAAAATTATTTTAAAGTTTCGATTTTTACGTTCTTGCGTAACTATGGCGTACTATAGTAATGCAATAAGTATAATGAATTTGTGGTAAAAATGAAAAGAAAAATAGTTACTTATTTTGCTTATTCGTGAAAAGCGGTTCGTATTTTCGAGCAATTTACAATCCTTGGAAAAGATAATTAAATATTTTAATATCTAATGAGAAAATATTTTACATAGTCAAAATAAAATGACGTGGTCAATATAATATTTTCTGAGAAAACATCAACAAAATATTATTTTTTCATTTTTACCACGGTAGGTATAAAATACTCGTACGTAAGTAAGTATTCACAAATAATTACATTTCACACGTACACCTGTACATCGAATTTCCAGATTATGAGCGAAAACTTCGATACATAATGTATTTCATATAAAAATGCATCAATAAAGAAAGCTTTGGCCTCACAACATCCAGTATTAATCTATCTCTAATTTCCTAAAATTATCAATACTTGTTCATTTCTGAATTTGAATTCAATGATGAGGGCGTACTGACCAATGGCGCAGCCAAGGAAGAAGGCTATGGGGACTGAAGCCCAATTCCCTTTACCATCAAATTTCATCAAAAAGACTGAACAGAAAAAATGCTCTGGGCTTCGCGCGAATTTTTTGAAATATTTCTGTCTTTTTGGGGATAAATTTAAAACTCAGCCTTTCACTTAGCAATTTTCTGGCTGCGTCGCTGGTACTGACAACAGATTTGGGAATTTTCGATGCAGTTCATAGCTACTGTACACGATACCTCATCCATCATGTAATCAGTTTTGAAAAATGACGGTTCATGCGATTCGTTGAATAAAAACTATCAAGACAAAAGAAATTACCTGGGTAAACCCTGCAATAGTGCAGTTGTTTGAGAACTTCAAGTAAAAATATCTGAAAGCTGATGATAATGACATAATATAGATCTTTCTGGTTCTTGCTTTCTCGGACTCAAATTTATAGAAAATGATATTAAGTTGAGAAAAAATTGAATGAACTTGTGCCACTCCCATTTAGAAATATAAATTACTACACTAGAATAAATCTAAAAAGTAAAAAATACGACGAACTTCCGAATCTATTATTATAACTTGGTTGACATTTGATTCTTCAAGTCGTTGAGAAGATAACGATATCGATAACATGATGGCCGATGTGTATTATAATATTGTGACATGTGACTTGTGATAAGAAGCGAGGCTGTACTGCACACCTGCAGTAGCGTTTATTACGCACAGATTTCATACCCCCTCATCCAAAATTCGTTTCGCGTACATGATGATTGTGAATAGTGATGTGATTGTTTGAGTTGACAGTTGGTTTCAGTATTATATTTTCAGTAACCGAACTTGCACCGTGAAAACGAAACGCACCACTCAGTCTGAACAACTGTATGTGTAACGTTGTTGGTCATGCTTTGGTCTTCGTATATTTGAATTTGGCAGTCTGTTGACGAAATGAGTAGACGTTTCACCAACTAATTATTCGAAATTCTCGACAAGTGAGGTAATGATAAATTTTCGCAATTATGAATTTGACGTAAATCATAATTTAGTGAATTTTTGTGTTGTGCGCTCCGTGTGTTGCTATTTTTGGATACTCCAACAACTGAACTGAGACCTGATGAATGTGTCCGGTATATCTCAGTCACAAGTGTAGAAGTGCTCGAAAAATTGGAAGGACAAGTGTTATCTGCAGGTAAAACAATCATCTGTTTAGTTTATCCGTACGTTATTGTGTCAACGTCATAATATTTTTGTCAGTTCTTGAATGATTCTATTTCTATACTTTACTTTTAAGTGATGATGTTCTCAGACAGGTAAGAATACGTTTTAATCCCCTTTCAAACGTACTTGAGGTTTCATGTGAACAAAAGAGGTACAACGATTAAAGCTTCTCATTTTCTCTGTAGAAAAACCAATAAAATAACTGAAGAGTCCAATTCCAAAAAGTGCCAAGTGTATTTTGGTGATGGGAAAAACACCTGTAAAAATCTATCGTGCAACGTGCAATTCGTCATACAAACATGGTATTATGTACATTCTGCCGATTTTGTCTTAGTTTCATCTACCCAAAAGTTTTATTTAAAACTTTTTGGAATCGGGTCGTAGTTGTATTTTTATTAGCTTGAGTTTGTTTTTTGCCTGCGTTCAATTTTACCCTTAGCACTTTTTGGAATCACTTCAATTATAAGTCTGTTCTCGCTAACACTATACCTACTCGTAATTAATGATTGATTCCCCTGGCGCAAAATGATGTCTCGGTCAGGCGCGTATTTGGGGGCGTACATGGGGCCCGGACCCCCCTTGATCTTTTTTTTTAAATAAAAATGTTTTTAGTTTCTTCGATTCACCAATTTTTTACGGGGGGGAGGGGGGCTGTCGTCATAATGATGGACCCCCCCTTAAGGTCAGTCTAGATACGCGCCTGGTCTCGGTACCTCCATGGAAACAAAGTGCATATTCTTATCAATATGTATTTGAAATTTTAAAGTCTGATTTGATTGGTTTGGCGTATTCGAATTTCTTGACTCAGAGCATTTTGACTGCGACTACTCTCCCCGTACTTTTCCCCTCGACATACCGTATTATCCACGAAAGAATTTGTAGCATGGTACTCTTAGCGCGAACAGACTACAGGGCTATCTGCTCGCTGTATAAATTTATACCACTGTTATTGGAAAACTTGCTGACTTGCAATCGGTTACTGACTGAACTACAGCAGTGAACACACATATGCAGGAGCTCATACTGTTGAAATTTTTTAAAATTGTGAGGATATTGTATTAATAATATAAAAATAGACGACCGTATGCGTACTGTGATCACTAATCATCAACCACAATGGTCACTGGGGATAAGTTTTGGACTCATGTTCCGCAGACCAATCCGAATGATTTGATTGTTCATTGGAAAAAACTTTCCAACATACTCGTAGGTTGGTAATTTTAGATTACGATTTGCCCATGTTTGTATACCATGTAAATTGTGAATAAAAGTAAGGTTTGAGCCCATGGATATTTATACATCTATTGATCAGCCTGGCCACCTTTTCTTATACTCCTTACTTTGCTTCAGAGCTCAGACGAATTGAGAAGCTGTAACGGGATGGCGTCTAACTTGAATAAAACTCAAGTAATTGAAAAGTAATAACCAATGCACTTTTCATTATCTTGAAAATTTCATTTTTTTCCTTTTTAAAAGTATTTTTTCACCTTCCATTTCTGAAGAGCTAACGAATAACATGTTATTATACTCGTATATCATTAGAATCATCATCTCTTCTACTTTTTAATATATTCAAGTTGAGTTCTCTCTCTGAACCCGTATAATTTTAGAATTGACGAAGGTTGCACTTTTTATCATTTTGATAATTGTATTGTATTGGTTATGCAATTTGCAATATATTTGCCTCTCATCTCACTGTCAGTTCAAATGTACAGCTCTTATCGAAAAGTGATGACATATGGTAAACAAGGTGAACAAAATCAAACGTTAATTCAAAATTCAACTTACTTTCCTGGTCTATGGGACTATGATTTTGTCTACCTACGTCATAATGCGAGATTCGCCATCAATAAAATATGTATTTCCAAAAAAAAAAGAGCTTATTTGTATAGGAAAAAACTTGCCTTCAAAAACCAACTGATATTTCAAAAAAAAAATTTTTTTTTAATAGAGCTATAATAAGTTCAGAGTTAACTTTAAACTGGATATAGGTCCTATTTGCAGTACATATTTTAATCAATTTATTATTGCCAAAACAAATTTATATGTATTTGAAAAGACTGTACGTAGAATTTACAGTGTTTATAAAAGCACGCCGGCATTATTTAAAGAAAGAAGAATTAATGAAAATTGGAGCGAAGTCTGTTTTCCTAGTTTGCTTATATGTATGTGGGAAAATGTTCTTAGTAAACATAAGAATCAGTTCAAGGTTACGCTAGTAAAACAAAAATTAATTTTGTTTCCCTTATGCTTGTCAATGAGTTGCGAGAAAATTCGATGAATTAAACGTCAGTTGCTTTGTTTTCTGCTGAGAAAAGCAAACAAAACAAAAAAAAGTTCTCGAAAAGTATTTTTTAAAAATGAATAATTTTCATGAACAATGAATGATTCGATGGTTGTTGTTTTTTCTTACTTGTATTTCTATCCTAAATGCTAGTTATGTTAGTAAAGACTCTAATTTAATTCATTCACGTTAACTACCTTGTGTTGGTATAGGAAATGTTTGATATTTGAATAGTGAACACTGATTGTGTAGTATTTATCATGAATCAAGTGAGTTACAAATGCGATTTTCTAAGCTTTTTGTAAGTTAGCCAGTCCGGTATGTACAGGGTGTTCCGCCTCAAGTTCACCATCAAGCAACTGTAGATAGAGCAACATGAGTTACATTCATTTACTATAGTGCCTACTCTCCAGTTGATAGGGATGGAAACTATTTTTCCCTCTCGACCAATTTACATGTAGGCGATTATTTTCCAAAATTCATACATTCAGATCTATGATAGTTGAAAAACTCCGATTTGCGCCATTATTCAGCAAATATGATGTAGTTTTTTAGTTTCAAATCTTAAGAGCAACGGACAACGTAAGAAAAGAATGAATGAAAATGTGAAAAGTTCGAGGTAACAATTTTTCATTTTTTTAAAATTAAATTTGAAAATGTTATTTCAAAGAATGGATGAAAAATTTTTGTTGAAAGCTACATCATCTGGTATAGAAAGAATTTTTAGAAGAAAGTTATTCGTCATAAAAAAATTTCAATTCTTCGGCCTTTTTCTAGATAGAGAAAATAAAAAAAATCAAAATGATTAATGAGGTCTTCTTTCAAAAATAATTTTTTAAACATTTCTTCATTTAATTTAAATTGAAAAATAAAAATAAAAAAATGAAAAGAAAGTGGTTTGATGAAGAAAGAAGAAAGAAAGGAATGCTCTATTTTTTCTCCATGTTCTTTCATTTTATTACTGTTTCTAAAAACGAATACATTTTTTTTTTCGTTCATAGCTGACTCAAAAGACTTGTCTTTGGCTGAGTTGATGCAAATCTCTTAGAAACCTATGGAAAACGTTTGTTACAAAATATTTATAGTAAATACGTCCTTTATAGTTCACAGAAACACTTACAGTGGGTATGTTGAGAAATTTTTGTACTCAAAATTTTCAAATTTCTACTCTTGTATTCTTTCTATTTATTTTTTCAAATTGTCAGTGCGAAACCTGATTGATTTTGAAAAAGTGCAATGATTTTTTTTTTTAACGTTTTTGAATTTTGATGAAACTCTGAAAACTTGGTTCTGACTGGCCTTCTAGAAACAATGATAATTTATCGTTGTGAACAAAAATTTTCAAATATACATAAGTTTTTTCATCTTGACTGGATGAGTTCTCTTACTAAAATGTAAAATATTCTATACTCAGGCTGTACAGCTGTATTTGTTTTTGTTATACGTAGTATCATTATTTTTTAAATCCAATGAATATAATAAACCGAATATAATAAACCCCTGAAATCCTAAATAAATATTTTCCAGTTCTCTTACAATTAGATTTTAAATTACCTATAATTTCATATCATTCCTTTTTTTCACCAAAATTCATTCATGGACATACGCATCGTATCCACCAAATATAGGTAATACAAAAAATGTGTTGGCTATGCGGGTAGCACTTACTAATAAATAATATTATGGTAATGAGAAAAAAAAACCTTGAATGACCTAAATTTTTGTTATAAGTCAAATAAGATACACGTATGTTTCTTCGAATAAGTTTGCGTTCAACCGTGATTATAGATAGCCTTAAGAGTTTTTTGATTGTTCTAGTGGTTTATTTCCGGACTCAATTCGATCGTTAATTATTTTATGTTGCCATTTTTCTTAGAAAAATTGCGTTATTTTTGAACTCGTTTTGTTCCGTTGTGGACAGAAACTGTAATATAATTATAACAAAAAGAAATAAAAAAAGACAAGGAAAACATTTTTTCAGTTGGTAGGCGGTAATTATTGCTCTAACACCAACTGCTCTACACATTATTACCGTATGCTTACATTTTGACTGTTGCTGCCAATTTCGTTGACCAATAAATAATAGCTAACATTTTGATACACCGTACCTAAGTAAAAAATTAAATAAAATAGCCAATACAGTTTGGAATTGTTTGTTTGAAATTTGCAATCTCATTTTATAAATTTTAAGCGTAAATAAAGGAACTTCGTTTCATATACTTACGCGAGTATTTGGAGGGGCTAAAAATATTTTACTTGTCACAAAAAAAAATTAATAACTTGATAGGAAGTGTAAAAAGTAAAAAATAATGGAATTAGGTTCAAATAAATCAAAATTATATTTATTTTCTTTGAAGTAGGAAGAGGGGGCCAATTGCAATCATCCACCCCACCCCAAAAATGATAAGAATAATATGCTCAGGGAGACATTGTGTTGGATGGGATATTGCCTTTCACTTCTTGAGTTTCGAGTTCTTCACAATCAGAGTGAAATAAGTGCAATATTGCACATCGTGTCTTAACAAGAGAATGCTCTTATATCGGTTTCCTCATAAGTATTATCAAACTTTTGAAATTGTTATGAGTTACTTTTGAGCCCATTACAATTTTCGAAGAACTGCAAACTTTAATAATATATTTTAATTATTTCTTATTTTGCAAAACCTATTTTAAATAATATTCCAGAAATTATAGTAGTACAAGAATATCTACCAAGTTATCCAGTTTTTTAAAGTAACTATTCATCATATATTTTGTTATTGGAGGACTTTCAATGACGAAATATCATCATTTGGAATCCAGTATATAAAATCCTGATAGTCATTGTAGTAGAATGCTATTACATTCATAAAAAATAAAATTATTCCGTCTCTTAGAATTCCTTTAATGCGGAAGAAAAATCTCAGTTCTTAGTATACCCAGGTATCTTTAAAAAATAGTCGGTAGTTATTTTTGTTGATTTCGTAATATCCTTGAATGTTGATGAGAAAATATCTCAAACTGATATTTGCTAGAGATGATGTGCGAGAATTGTGTTATGAAAAATATTATACTTTGACGGCTATCTACTTTCAAGGCATTCTTGTACGTAGCCTACTATATTATTGTGAAATTTTTTGACCGGTATACTTCTAAGTTCTACCCGAGTGGATTTCATGCAGTTTGCAGTTTCTGGGTATTCTCATTTTTTAGCTAGGTATAGACTGCATAGCGGAAAAAGACCTTTGAGTGTAAGGCCGATATTACCCAAAGAGTCCCCTAAAATCCCTTCCAGCGGAAAAGTTTCTTAGGGGGAAAGGACCAATACTCTAAAAGTAGGTTCCAAAATTTTTTTAGCCCATATTACCCAAAAAAGTCTTAGGGTTGGGCTTCGCCCTCAAGGCCCTCACTTTGCTCGGGCCTCCAACCCCTTCTGTTTGAATGCTCTTACTGTTGAATCCCTATGAAAATAACCGAATTATGGTACACGTTTATACACTGTTTATAGTGCTTCTTCGTGATATTACCTTTACATATAACAATTGAGGAGTTTTGCCGCAAAACGCAAAAAACGCCTTTGAGTTCATTTTGAGAAAAATATGAACTCGACTATTCGGCCGATTTTGATGTACGATGGTTTAAAATGTTTATAGGAGCGAGAATAATTAATTTATCAAAAAAAAATTTCTCCCCACCCATGGGGTCGATCTACTGGTAATCAAAAATACAGAATCATGGATTTGTTACGTTTTGCGGTAAAACACCAGCGTTTTGAACAAATCCATGTACTCGTACTTTGCCGCAAAACGCAACAAATCCATGATGAAAGAGAAGTACGAGTACAAGACTGAAATACAACAATCCATCGTAATTTTGAACCAAATAGGAGCCAACTAGTGCTGAATTTGATACAGGTATATAAACATGGGGAATCTCTATATCAATGATTTTTTTCACTACTTTCTACTCTGTTTGTAATTTATACTATTATTCGTTTCTCTCAGATTATTTTGTGCTTTTGTCATGAATTTGTTGTGAGAAGCATAGGTAGATCAGCGAAAACAAAACAAAATTTGTCTATCAAAGCTTCATATGATAGCGCTCATACACTAACGTATGACGGCATGATGGCGGCATATAAGTTTTAGTCATTGAGAAATAAACTCGGGTCAACTTTAAAGTAAAAAACTCAGAGTTTTCTTGGATTTGTTGCGTTTTGTGGCAAAACGTATTTTCAAAGGCCTCAAAGGGCCTTTAAAAATTGTTTTTTTTTTCAAATTCTGAGGAATGGAACGGATTCCCCGCAAAAATTCCCATAGAACCCACTAGCTAACTCCAAATTTTCAAAAATAGCGTTTGTTACGTTTTGCGGCAAAACTCCTCAATTGTATTGAAAATATATTTCATTTATTCAATATATTATTTTATTTGTTTCAATAAATATTACAGACCACAGTTACCCCACCTAGCAGGCCTACCCATGTAAAGAGTGAGGTCTCATGAAGTTCGCGAATGAATCTTATTATCAAATAAAAATCAAATTTTTAAATTATAAATCTAAATCATATTCATTATCCATTAATAGCAAAAATATGTACAAAAATCTAAAAGACTATAAAACAAACTTTCAGGTTTTCTTATCAGTTGATTCAATTTAATGTTCATTGTAGTGAAAGTGTGAACAGGTATATGTGCCAAAAAGAACATTAAATATTTGTAAATAAAAAAATTTCAATTTTTTTGTATTTGGTTGGATAGAATCTTTAAAGAAAGAGTGAAATCATCAGTAAACGATAGGACGGAAGGGTGTGAAAATTGCAGTTTTGCATCAGTTTGTCTTTCTTGCTACTGTACGTTGTAAAGAATTACGAGAATAAAAAGTTTTTAGAACCATGAAACTGATAATGATAGAACAAACCTGCGATGAAAATAATTATCATCTACTTTGTAGTAATAAGTTTAGCGAGTACCTAGTCTAGATGACTCGCAAACGTTGAAACAAACATAAAACTTTAAACTTTTTGATATACGGAAACTCTCATTTGAGTTTACGAGAACGGGGAACAGGTTTCTTTTGATAATAACGGTCTTTTCCACGAAAATTAAAAACCAAAAAGTAAATTTGAAGTCTCATAGACTGCGCGTAGGTATAACGTAATTTATGCTTTTATTTTAACGTTACATTGTTGATTGTACTTATTCAGTCTCAAATTAAATGTTTAAGGAGAAATATAAATATAATTAAATAAATATAGTAATTTTTAAATCATTTTAATATCATTCCTTGATACATATAGCTGTTTTAAAAGATATTTCCTGACTAGTTGTCATTGGGTAAAAAATACCAGTATGTAATAATAATTTCTTTGGTGTCGAATGATGAGGCAATACATTTTTTTAAGTTTGAATATTCAATGGTGGTTCAGTTGATGGTTTGATGATTCATTAATTTTTCTTCTTTTTCTGTAGGTTAAAAAAAAATATTTTTAGTTCTTGAATTTATTGGTAATGAAATAGGTAAATGATTATAAAAAATTAGAAAATCTAAAAAAAAAAAACCTGGGCACCCATCGGAGCTATAATTCATTAATGCGATTCGAGTTTTAATCAACTCTTTCGATATCAGATCTCAAAGTTACAATGTTTTAGCCGAAAATTTAACCACACGAAACAGAAAACTTATTTTATTGGCAATAGAAATTGATTTAAAAACAAATCGTCCAAGTTCAGTATTTTTACTTGTCAAGTAACTGTGATACCTTGACCATTATGACAATTAATAATTGAAGGCAATTACACTACAACTTTTATTTTAGCTTAAAAACTTGAAACGAGCTCACAACTTTTCATCAAACGCAAAAACATTATCATAAAGAACAATATTCCAATCGTCACGTCGCTTCTTATCAACAAAGCTTAAAATGGCCCGTATTACAATCACTACAGTAACTATATAATATTTGTTTAAAATTCTGACAGTTACTTAATTTCAGAACGTTTATAAATTTTACCTGTTGGAAAGTAATAATCAGGGTTGAGGCCCATATTATTTTCGTAAATATCTGTTTTCACTTATTCCTCCTCCCCCTTCTGTTGAAAATTTTTAAAAGTCAGATGAAGACCTTCACTTGGGGGAGGGAAAAGAAGAACTGATGATGATACACTCATAATTATATACCTAGAGTGATTACGCCTTCTATAAGTTACCCCTCGCCACTCTTCCATTTAGAGCTGACTCACAGATTTTGATGCGTGGTCTTGGACTATAGGTATTCAATTTTTAAATTTTTATGCGAAAGCTTTCTTCGTTCTCAACAAATACAGATCGTCTAATTCTAGATTTTTTTTTCTTCCGAATCCTCATTTTGTCTGCCGTTTTTGTATTAGTTTAGTTACCAGATTATAAATAGTGCACCAAAATTCTCAGTAGGAAAAATGTTCGTGCAGTCTTTTAACCCATGTTAATTCACTTACATACCATTGTCTACGTTTCCTGTCCAGAACATTATGAAAATTTGACATATTATGGTACATCACTGTGATCACACATTTTTTTCCCATTTACTCAGCAGTTTTTAAAGAATTACTCAATTATGAAGAAATCGAAGTTTTTGTTAATGAGGAAATTAAAAATATGGACAGCTGTATGAATAAAATTGTGAGTGTGTTTTTTTGACCAGAATATGACTTCTTATATATGACTTCTTATATGGTAGGTTGTCATCCTGCAAAGGTCTGTTATGTAACATACTGTCATTATACTCGTACCATATCAGAAGAATATTGATATTCATTTTAAGACTCTTATAGGGGGATAAGTGGAGGCGCAACGCTTCCCCAAGCAGAGTTGTATGCCCCACAAGGGAAATTTTTTGTCGGATCGATGGGAGAGAGGGGTCCATTTTGCCCGTCCGGCATTTGATTTACCCCTCAAGGAATTTGATTTGCCCCCTCCTAAGTATTTTTCTCGGCCCTGACACATACGTATAGTCCTGGTTAAATAATACGATTTAAAAACTAATTTTGAGGCTGTAAAACTAAGACATGGTAACTAATCAGTCGATGCTTTCATGCATAGATTAGGTTCCTGTAGGTATTTTTAATAGTATTTCCTCTTATGTACATATTTGCTTATTGTGATTTTATTACTCCTGATTATGTGAAAAGAAATGATGCTGCATTCTATCCGAATTTTTTTAATTTCTTAGAAAAGCATTTCAAAGAATGATTCTACGTTAAACTATTTATAATATAAAGATACTACCTAATACTAGTTTAATTATCATAATTCTCCGTATTAATTCAAAATGATGGAACAATGCGGTGAACGAAAAGTACTGTGGAAAGGAAACTAAAATGGGTTTCAACAGTTTTATTTTTATGCCTACAAATTCGTCGAAAAATGCAAATTGCTTACTAATAATCTCTCTGATCCTTTCAATTTTTATGACGAAATTTCACGATTTCTATGCGGATCTTATATCAGTATAGCGTACTTAGACCATCATTCTGAGGGGGGTTTCATGCAGCTAAAATATTGTAATCTCTTCTATTTCTTCCTCCCCCGCTGGAACAGGAAAAATAATTAATTATAGGAAGATTTCTATAAAAAAATCGGACTTGAGAATGATAGGAAAGACAATGATATTATGTATTAAGTACATCAAAAGTCGATATTAATAAATCACGTGCGGAAAAAATCTTTTTTGTTCCCACTATTTTTTTTTTTTTTTGTAAAAATTTTGTGCACCTACTAGGTAGATTTTTTTTTCTTCAATTTCATGAAAAAATACAAAAAAAAACATTAATTTGATCGAAAGAGGAGAAGACCACCAAATCTGGTGGATAAACATTAAGGGCACTAGACCATTCTGATGCATTTTTTTTTTATGGCTCGGGGTGGTTTTGAACCTTCACCCCCCTCCCCCACTAGTACGCCACCTATGTACACTTGAATATTTTTGCGGATAACAATATTATACTCGTACAATATAACAGAATGGTAATAATTTCGTCGAAAATTGGGTTAACATTATTCGAAAGAAGGCCCAATGGGCTTGGGCGGGGAGGGACAGGGAGGGATGGAGGAGGATGGTGAAAGTCTATGCCCGCACCAGGGCAGAATCGTTGGACTAACGGCTATCTACACGCCAAAATACGGAAGTTATTGTTTTGTTTATTATGAAAAAAACGATTCCACGATGACTTAAATAAAAATAAAAAGATTCAAAAGAAGAATTAACAGTTATTCCAACATTTTTTGGGTAGGTACTATAGAATCCAGCCTCAATCTCTTCTGGGCCTCGATTCTGTAAATCGGTATTCGTATTCCTTTGTTTTTCGGTTGTTATGGACGAATTTTCCACATATTTTGGGCGCCTATAACATCAAAAATACTGTCGGTTTGTGGAATACGAATACCAATTATTTACTGAATTTTCGTACTGGGAAGTTGCCGAGAGATATATTGAATTATTGAGCTTATCAATGCGATGCTCTCTTTATGACATTTTTTCATACGAAATAATTTTCTGTTCAGTGTCACTTCAGCCATCTAATAACGTTTTTCTGCGAAAATCAAAAAGATATCCGTCGGGATCCGAATAATTATATAGAGACCTGATAGAGACCTTCTAAAGAATAATAGCTAATGGGGTCACTAAGCTACCTTTTGTCTCATCGTCTCTGTGGTGCGCAATTATGTTCTAGACAAGGCCTTCAGCTTTCTACTAAGGTATATCGGAAAATTCTGCTAATTTCCTCGGGGGTCGTATAGAATATGTCGATTAGTTGTCTTGATTTTCGACTAGTTTCACACCTTTCTTCATTTGGTGGCAACAAATTCACGAATTGTTGGAGACTGTGTTCCAGGTACTACACGTCATTAATGTTGCGCAATGAAATGCTCTTTTTTTTTTTTTTGTTATGTTGAGGACAGGGAATGATGAGATAAAGACAAAAGAATGATTGATTCATCGTCTTTATTGCTTTCTATTCGCCGAATTAAAAATCGATTAAGAGGCTATACCTTCCTATAAAAAATTAAAATGAAACATTTCAGTTGTATACCTTAAATAGGACGGATGTTCCAAAAGTAATTTCGCACAGTTTTTATTTCAGCTCCTTTGTAAGATTGGGAAATGATTTTTACGGAAAATATTCAGCTAGGTATGTTACTGACCTTTCCATGAAAATTTCAAGTATTTTCTGTTGAATGTTTTTGTCTTATATAAGTTCAAGTACAGTAAGCGCCGTGTATTATGATCACTGGTTAATACGATCAGCCGCTTATTAGGATCGAAATGGGCCAGAACAAATACAAACAAGCTTTTTCCATACATTTATTACCTCTTAATGTGATCATTGCCACCGGTTTATATGATCATTTCTTTTCCTCAAAACACACACATTTTACACATTTCATTGTATTTTTGAGAATGAAGAAGAAAGAATTCCAGTAAAGAGGTCAGAAGTCCTAAATGCTGTGGATTTGTTGAAAAGAGCTCTAGAAGAAAACGAAGTTCGCGACCTACACTTCACTACACTTAATGAAATCCAAATGGAATTGCTGGCTGCTTTACCACAAAAGCAGTCAATAATTACAGATTTTTTTAGAAAGTAAGCTATAGGTATGTACTAGTCCAAAATATCAAATTTTTTTCTCAGAATATGTGCACATTAAAAATTTCGCAACTCCTTTTTTGTTTAAAAAAAAAAGATTTTCGGTTATTGTGATTATCGGTTATTATGATCAATTTGCCTTGGTCCCAACGTGATCATAATAAGCGGCGCTTACTGTATGTGCAATGTGATGACGAATCAGCACCATGGAAATGAGGTAAGGGGAGCTGATTAAGTGAATCCATCGAGTGTACGCTTTACATACTGTTAATTCCTTAGCCAATATACTACGAGTAAAATGAAATTGGCTGCACTTCCATCGTTATATTATTATCTGTTATGTAGACTAAAGAGTGGTGGGTATAGAATATATGGATGTTATGAACTTTGATTTTAGAGTTTTCCAGGGACAATATACCTATTTAAAATTTATTTTTGGGTAGTGATGGGAAAAACTGCTCATTTGTAAAACCTGGTTCATCTACTCCTACTCCTGTAGTTGGTTGTTGGTTCGAGTAAAAATTTTTTCCGTCATTTCTATAGTTTGGTAGTGGTTCGATGTTGAAACCTGGTGGAAACCAGCTAAAAAAAATCAGTTTCAAGCTATTTCTGGGTCCGGAGCAGAGAGGAGCAGGAGCAGACTTTATCACTGCGGAGCAGTTTCATGAACCTGCTCTTTTCGGAAATCTGGTTCGCAAAGCCAGACTGCTCCGGAGCAGACCATCCCTATTTTTGGAGTCCCATCAACTCTTTCTATAAGGAAAAATTTTTAATTTACTATTCAAACTTCTATACATTTTTTCATTGTTATTAAATAGAGGTTATTAACCGGACTGAAATTCTATTGCGACGTAAAATACGAGTGTATGATCGTAAAAATTCATAGATTATCCGTTTACGTATTGTTTAATTTTTAATTTTTTCCTCCTGGAAATATGCGGTGCGAGCAATTCTTCGAATTTTTTGTAGCGAAAAATTATGGCTTTGCCGGAACCAATTCACACGGATGTAAGTAAACGAACCTAGCGTAAAACGGTATAGAATTTCCTGGCTCTCTTCGTCCTAATTCTTCGAATCCGCATTTTTAAGCGTTCATTTTTACGAAAAATCCAGCTGCATTGCGACCCTGAAGGTGCGGATTCTCCGTTTATATTAAAAAAAAAAAAAAAAAAAAAAAAAAAAAGTAATTATCATTTTATATCGAATTATGTAAAATCAGTTTTTCCCACTGATTTTATTTCACATGTGTGAAAGAGCAGATCACGGATAGAGACGACCGTATGTTTTGGTGGAGAAAGTCATAAATTATTACATTATCAGATATTTATTTTACGAAAGCTGGTGAGTGGTGGTGTAAAATATGAATTATTTATTTATCGAGAGTGTGGATGTCGACGAATTTGGCTAAAAGTGTGCATTCCAGTGAAAAGTGACTTACTTAGTTGGCGGCCATTGGACTGCATGGAAGCTGAGGACGGCAACCACAGCCGCGCTGTGTAAATTTTAACGTCGATTCGTTGAATTTCCTATAGAGGTCATTATATTGTAGATGTACCTTTTTTTTTGTAGCTAATCGGAGAGATGAAAACTGGATACGCGTGCCAATAATAAATTTTCCGGTAGATCAAACATGGCTTCATTTCCTGTTTCTCGGAAACTATATTTAGCGTGGAAATTTTCCAATTTTTTCCCTCGCTTATTCTTCTTCTAAGTTCTTGTATACTTGAGAAAACCAAATTTTTTTTCTGTTAGATGAAATGGTGATTTTATGCGTCGGAAATTTTCCCAGTTTAGATATTAGTACATATTATTAGCATTTATGGATAAATATAATTACTACAAGTACTTTTTTTTTCTCTCCTTTTCAGTCATTGAGTATCGATGTGCTTATCCATCAAATAAGGCAAATTTAATGTTGGCTACAGATAAGTTGGAAGCACAGAACTCAATCGGATGTGGGTAGTAATAACCTGAGAGTGAAAATAGATTTTCTATTTATAGAACCATTTAATTAAAATTGTTGCCCGTGAAATTGAGATACCCACTCCGTATAATGTCTGTTTAATCTTTACTCTCGTAAAAGTTATACTTACATATAATAGTACCTACATTACATGTAAAGGTGCTCATTATGAAGTGCAGTATCAAAATGGCCATTTATTAGGTTTTTACGTGTTATAATTAAATCTTCATCGGAGCGCAACTGAATGAACTGGATGAGTAGTTTCATACACTTTCAAAAATGAATTTACACCATTACATCCTCAGCCACTCAATTATTCACCAAGTTACATAATTTATCTGAAATTTTCGCTAAGTGCTTTCTTTAATTGTTTTGTGCAATAAGTGATAACTCTTTCTTAATACCTGCGGGTAGAGTTCTCCAAAATTATCTATTTCTGTTATTTATTCGTAGTCCAAGTTCGTCAAAAGGTTCAGTTCTCGTTGATCTGAATCTTATTTTCGATTGACATTTGACCTTTGCCTGGTTTCAAAACTATTGAGAATGATATTCCAGTCTTAAAATAATCTGTTAAAAATTTTTTATCTAATCAATTTTTACAGAATATCATTTAGCCTAAAATTCTCTCAGTTTTTCTACTTGCTTTTTTCTATAGATATTAGATTTTTCATTAATTCTTTTGCTCGGTTCATTTCATAAGTTTGATAATATACCGATATAATTTTCTTGGTATTATAATTGCTAATCGTGTTCGTATACATTTTTTTCTTCTTAATTTTGCCATCATATCACGTATCTGACTTTGTTTTTGTAATGAAGTATAAATAGCGATCTATTCTAAATTAGTAAAACAAACTTTTAACAATGAAAATTTTATTCTAAGCTTTCAGCGAAAGTATTTTCATCTTTAAAAAATTATTTTACTGATTTTACTGAATTTTCTATTTTGTTTCAAAATTCTTCTCATCGAATTTTAGTTATCCTGATAGACATAGAAACATATTCCGGGATTAACGCAGTACCTAATGAGAAAGACGTAGGAAAAAACGTCTTTTAATTTTCTAAATTGCTCCCCTACCAGACCCTACCTTCACGCCCCACATTTTCGTGTGTTAAGGTTTTCTCGCAGGTATGCATGACCATGCCATGAAATCATTAACTGAGCAATGGCGAGGTAAGGTAATATCTTTTAATTATTTACACCTATTGTCCAACAAACGAAAATACTTTTTCAAAATGCTTGTTTTTTTCTCATTTTCCGCATAATTGTAGTGCGTTTGAAAAAGGGGAAAAATCTGTGTGGATCATGATTTGTTTTTTTGTAATCCTTCCACTCCTTGAATTTCTCCATCAGTTATTCTAACTCTTGGTTCCTATAGCTTGAAGTATCTCAAGCCTATATCAGTCTGCTACTTGTATGTATTCCTGGGATATTAGATGTTGTAAATCCACTCGAATGAATGTTATCAGTTTTAATGTTGTAACTTCATGAAAATACGAGTATGTTCGTGTAAAAAGGATTATTCCACGAAGCCTCTTTCATGTTTGTACCTCGACACACTCAAGTGTAAAAAAAAGTAATTTACCTTAGCATTTTCTTAGAAAAAAGATGAACGACCCAAGCGACGTATTAATATCGTTTACTTTTCTCTTACCAGCGTGACTATAAATTTTTGTAGATATTTATATAAAAAATGAACAAACGAAAAAAAAAAATTACTTAACATATCTTTCTTTATCCTATTTTCATTATCTTCCTTTTCGCCCCCCCCCCACGCAGTCTTTACAAAAGAATTATAATATGTATCCACCGGTTTCAAGAAAACGATACATTTGGTATTCGTATTCCATTTCCCATATTATATTTCTTAGAATGTATGGATGGTTGAATGTTTTCTGCTCAATGAGAAAACTGGTTCTGAGATCAAATCGTGGATGTTTACAATAATATCATTTATTAATTTATTCTACAATCTACGTTTATATAATTTATCGAGGGTATCATTTATTTTGTATTTTATTCTCTTCTTGGATAATCTCTGGCCAGTTTTTTACAAGAAAATTAGGCAAAATTAAAACGATTTGATATCGGACGAAGTTTACAGTTTGGGCGCCAATTTGACGCCACTCGGTGAACTTTGTTCTGAATTTTAACAAATGTAAGCTAAGGAGGCGAAAAATGATCGAGCTTTCTGAAATTTCTGCAAACGAAACCAGTTTTTCACATGAAAGATGGATCTAAAGTGATTACAATGAAGCTGAATAACCTAATGAGCTGCTATTACTTTTTCTTTGATAAATGAGAATATCGCCATGTATGAGTCAATAATTGAAATGATAAGTTGCATTATTAATGATTTGTAAATAATAAATGCAGAGTTGGGGCACGAATTTTAAAGTGTATATGATGTGGAAGTTATAATGAAAATAATTTCCAAGAATATGCAGAGTAGATTTATACGTTTGATTATTTTTTTCCCCGAACTGCATGGGTGCATTACAAATTAATACATATAATTACACTGCATTCTGACCTCGAAACCCGGCAGTTATTATTTTCTTGGTGGCATCATCATCTCTTTGTTGTCAGTCGACATTGCATTCGATAATTCGAGGAAAAAATCAAGAGGGAGATGAAAATTATCGCTGGTGCAGCGATCATTTTTTTCACTAACAACACACAACCATTTTACTGAACAATTTCAGAATTTTTATGAACGACCTTCTGGATTGTGAGGAAGACTCAGTCAATTTACTTTACATTTTAGATATTTCATTTTACGAGTTTAATTCTTATAGCAGGTTTTCGTCAAATTTGAATATGTTATTGCACTTAAATACATTTCTATGCCCCTCTACATTTGTTTATTCGAATTTCGAATTTTTAAGGGCTCAAAGGCCCGTAAGTTCTACAATGAACGTCTGAATGTTAGGAAAAGATTTTGAGAGGTAATTTGGGTGTTGGTCTGCAACCAATTGCGTGAGTAAATTTCCATATGATAATTTATGGTCCGTAACCATAGGTGGATTATCGCAGTTGGAGGCAGAGGTGTAGAGGCGTCTTGGCAATTTTATCAATTATTCAACGTATATGATGAATCTTTTGGTGCACGTATGATAACTCCATCTGCTTGATGTGATTGTGAGTGTAGTTTTTTATACATTAGCCGTTATGCAGTACAACCCTAAGTGGTAGACAAGGGCGTATCAAGTTTCTTTTTGGGTTGCCTACAGTTTAGAGTTGCCAACCCTGCTCGAGAAAAAGCTATTCTGCAAAATGTTTTACTTGCTTTGTTCATAAAATTGAACTAATTCCATGGGCTATGGCTCATCTCCACCCACCCTTGGTTACGTCTCTGCTAATGGAGGTGCCAGATTCATTTTCAAATAATTTAGAGATTGAAAAATATTTTGCTAAATTTAATTTATGATTCATATCTTTAAGAAAGGTATGTGTAAAATTTCATTACTATTAAATTCTATAACCTCCATGTCGCTGGTTCCCCACCTATCAAAATTTTCTCCTATCATTATTACTTTTTTACTCTGGTTGCGTTCATCAATTGTTCAATTTTCTTTTTTACAGGTTACCACGATGAAACTCTGCTTGACTAGAAAATCTAATCCTCCAATACAGCAAGCTTCTTCAGATTACGTGAGTAAAATTTAGTATTTATGTTTGATACTGACTGAAAAAAAGTACCTATAATAGAAATATTTTATTCACTTTTAATAAGAATATAGGCGATGTGCAAAAGAAATATTAAAAAATTAATGGTGGTACTTGAACTCACCGACAGGTACTTCAATTTCTTTTTATTGTTGGTAATCACTCTTGTGAGGCGTTAGCTCTATATTTTTCTAGCAGCAAAATTTCGAAAATTTTGACAAAATCTGCAAAAAATATCCCTAAGCGAAAGGATGTTTTTCAAGATGACTCAAAATAAGTTTGAAGACCAACATTATTACTGGTATTATTTCGATTGGAACTAAAATTAGTTTTGCTTAGTCTGAAAAACAGTTTAGTTGTCCTGATTAGCTTCATTGTTTACATCTTATTCTAAATAAAGAAATTATAAGTCATGCATTGGCAGGTCAGAGTTATTGCCACAATTTTTCAAAAAGAACTGAGAATTTTTTCCATAATCAATAAAAATTGTTGTAATTTTTTACTTAGAAATTTTTTTAATGAAATGTGGTACCCCTTTCGTTTTTCTGGAAAAATTAATTGAAGAACCGGCTCAAGTATACTATCAGTTTAAGTTGAAAAGGTTTCGAATTTTCTAATTTTTAATTGATTATTTACAGCGAAAAATTTCGATTTTTAATAAACTCTGCAATAACCCATTTTTTGATTTATTTAGGGTTGTATTGGAATAATAGATTTTTTTTTAAATCTCTATCTTGAATTTCGAAGAAGCATAAGTTGTTTCTTTTAAATATCATTTGTTTGATGGTGCCCTTGAGCCTATACTTATAATGCTGGATCTCATTTGCTGCAAGATCTGTTTCTTTGTTCGCTGCAAAAAATATTTAGAAATCCTTCCATCCATTAAAAAACTATCATTAAAATTTTGTTTTTTCCCGTTTGTTCCGGCGACGTGTAAAAAAATTATCTGCCTCAACATAATCGTATCCTCAAAAGAAGAAAAAATTTATGACAAGTTATACCTCCGTATAATGTATAAGATGTACGACCTTTCGCAGCAGGTTTCATTTACTTGGAAAAAACATGGAATTATAATATTATACCTAAGCAGTTGCACGATTCCTCCAGCGGTTTTAACAGGCAGTATGAGTAGAAGAGTGCAGGTGGAGTTAAAACTTCATTATGTTTCTCATTTTCCTCCGATGGTGGTGTAGCTTGGCAATAAATAAATTATCGAACGATAAAAAATAATTAGGAAAATGAACTATACGATCTTCAAGCTTGAATTCAGTACTTATTTTTGAAGTATAAATTATACAATGATGAGCCCGATTCCAAACAGTACCGAGTGTAAAATTGAAAACAGGCAAAAACATACTAAAACCATTAAAAATATTACTATGAGCCGTTTCCAAAAAGTGCTGACGAAACTATATGACAAAACCAGCAAGATGCGTATACCATGTTTTATATATTATGACAATATTGCAGAATATATTTTTACCGACGTCATTTCTCTCTGCCAAAATGTACTTATTAGCACATTTTTGAATCGGACTCTTCAATTATAATTTGTTCCTATTCTGTATTCAATTGCTTGATTAGCAAATTCTGCAATCTTGGAATTGGCTTAGGCCAGAGATAATCTAGAAAAATGGGAAAAATTTTTAACATCCAAAAAATTGATAGTGAAGTTTTTATCGATAATTTTCTTTTTTTTTCTGCTCTTTAGTTTATATGGGGAGAGATTTTTGGGTGGCTAGAATTTTTTCTAAGGCGAGGCCTTAGCCTTAGTTTCGCCGCTGTAATTCTGTCTTTTGTTTTACTTTGAATAAAGCAAATGCCTATGAATCCATTATTATTATTTCTGATTAAGCAGCTAATCAATAATTGGAAAAATTTCAGATTAGAAACTTATTTTCGACAGCTCCTGTGTTTAAAATGGTTTTTGCAAAATGAAAATAAAAAATTATACTTCAAGGTATTCCTCATCTTTATAGCATGGGCTACGCATTTTCCTCTATAACCTCTAGTCCTCTACTGTCCATGTTAGATGACCTTGTCTACTTGAATAATTTGTGATAAAACATGAATTTTCACTTAATATATGTATGCCAAAGACTTTTATTTCTTGCAATCTGTGGAAAAAAATTCAACCGTAACTGTTTGAAACGTTGAATTTGTATCAACTTAATGTAATCAAGTTAATGCATTAAACTAGTTGTAAAATTTTCAGTAACTTATGATTTTTTGTGATTTTGTAATTTTTTAATTAGTATGAAATGAGTACCTGCTGAGTTGTCCGTGAAACTGAATTATATTACGGACATACAGTTGATTTTTTTTTTCTTAAAAATTACACACTAGAAAGAAAATGAAAACAAAATGTTAGGATGTTGCTTCTGTATGGTACCTACTGTGATGTACTAAAATTTTGTAAGCCTTCTCTAGGTTGGCTTCTACAAACAGGAAAATTCCCTGGTGGTTAGGACATCACAGTGGGTAATTGGGTATTGCTCGAAATTAGTAATTATCTCAGCGCGACATAAGTTTACAATAAAATTCTCCTTTAATCTGTTTTAAACACCTAAGTTTTTTTTTTTTTTGGAAACGGAATAATATTAAATTTCAAAATACATATGTTAGTTACAGAGAATTCTAAACACCACGTTAAAGGCTGATGAGGTTCTAGACGTTTCGTTATTTAAACAAAACGGTATCGAAAAATAATCCTATTTTTCTGAAACAAATACGAGTAAATAGTCAAATTTCAGTCACTTTCCCAGAGGTTGATCTTGGCGCAGCTCAAAATGTCTTGCACGACACCCCAGTGATTGAGATCGCGTTATAAATGAAAGCGGAAATGAAAAGAATTATTGTTGGTTCGTTTCTCTCTCAACATTCTGTCAGGGGTCGACGATCTTCTTCCTTTATTCATATGTTTAGGTTGGTTTTTAGGTGTTTTTGCAGACCGGTAGCCAAGTTATATATCGTTGCTTTTTTTGACTCCTGCTGTATCCCCCTTGGCCCTTTTGATTTGCTTTTCAAATTTGACTCAGGTACACACTCCTCACAATGTTGTCTGAATTTTTGAGTGTTTGTATTTAGGAGGAAATAAGCATATTGAAAAGATTTTATGAATAGGTAGAGCTATATATACGTATGTTGTTCACGTGGTGTCTAAACCTTGTGGAACTAAAATTTATACTATTTAAAAGTAGACAGTAGACGTGTGAGTCTGAAAGAGATCTCGTTTCGCAGAATCCCATGAGTTTTCACTTTCGCTGGAAAACAACTTCTCACAAAAAACATACGGCCATAATTCCAGACGAATGGGTTGAAGAGTGCATGCATGTACCATACACGAAGTCTGCATTCAGGTAGTCGTCGTCGAATTTCCACGAAAGGTTCATGTACGCCGAACAAGAGAGCCAATTCCGAGAACGTCAATACACAGATTAATATCACACACAAAGGGCTTCGTAAAATTACTCTCTCACCCTCTCTGCACCCATCCACAATACCTCGTCATATTTCGCTCGTTTTCAGGGTCTCCGTTTACGTCTCTGTTCAACTTCCGAACCAGCTGTCATACTTTTTGTCAAACGCGAGCATGTGTTACGGGTAGGATAGGGTTCGAAGAAAAATGAATTTCATAGTACCTAACTATAACGTGACTACACTTCACATCAGGTGTAGTATACCCCATTTTTCTGTGAAAATAGTGGTACGTGGACTTTTTGCACACTTACGAATACAGTATTAATAAAATCAGCTATCTACTAGCCGATTTGGAATTGTGCCGAAGGCACAAGGTTGACTAATGTGGTGAGTTGGTGCCGATGGCGTAAGTTTGTGTGGGTTGATTATAATGAAACCGATATGAAGGTGAATGAATGAGAGAAAAAATATTTTTAACCCTTCCAGCCGCACAAGCTAATTTATACACAAGTAACACAAATGGATCATTTTGTCCCAACCTTAATTATGTTACCCTGGTAGTCCTCGATGATTATACAGAATTTCCCCCCTCCCAGCTATTTGGTGAGAATAGGCAACCGCATCAACATCTGGGTCATTTTGACCCACTTGTGCCACTAGAGGGATAATCTTTGGATAATCAATATTGGCGCCCCTTGTGCAGTTCTTAATTTAGGGAGGGTTGTCATGAAATTTAATTTTTCTAAAATGGTTAGAAAATTGTCTGCGTTCTACGCAGGTTTTTCAATAGAATTTTTATCTTTTAACGATAAAATCTGGACTCAGCCCCTTCCTTATCGACAAACTTTTTGCTTCTTTACTCCGATTTTCATGGTTTCCTTTCCAGGCAAAGCAGAATAAATTATGTTCGTTGAAATTATTTTGAGCTCTCTTTTTGTGTCCCAATAATGGTCTTGGAGTGTAAGTTACGAGCCCGCTCAAACAGCACAGCTGTTGTATGTATTTGACGATTATAAATTTCCGATGGCATAATTTTTTTCTCTTAGCAGGTGATCAACAACCAATAGCATTAAAGTGTGCTTCTTACATACTATTCTGGGAAAAAAAAAAAAGGTAAAAGAAATTCATCTGTAAATGGAACAAATTCTTGGAAAAACAATATTAATGCGGGCCCTCACCTCACTGTATGCCGGTGTTTTCTGTCAAATTCAATTATTTTATTCCTGCGAACCGTAGTCAGTCACGTCATGTCACATGTCACGTCGAAGAATGTATTAATACATTATACTACAATCGCGTACCAAATTTCACTTATTTTATATGTAACTTGAATGCTTAATCACTTAATGTGGTTCCTAGAATCGTGAATATCCATAGTCATAATTATGTACAGGATACGTTTGTGGTTCCATATTTTGCACCTTCTCGACACTCTTAGAAATTCATTTCTGGATTCTTTTGAGTACGAGTAACCTCTTAATTATGGCTTGGCATGTCTTCGGACTTCATTGATACGGAAACGATGCCGTATATGGTGAACAGGTATACGTACAAAACAAAAAATATACAAAATCGGCTCCTCTTTGTGTAGGTCCTATTGCCAAGCTCAAATTATCATAAAAGGCACCTCTTTGTATAGATCGTGTAGGTAATTAATGAGTTTGGTAGTGCTAGGTCTATTTAGTTGGTAAAATTATTGATAAAGATAATACACGTGTGCAGCGTTTTGAAATTTGAGGATTTGAAAAATCACTACGTAATCGTGTAATCTAGGAAGGGGAAAACGAGAAAATTGTTTTTTTCATTTTTGTGTTTGAGACACGTGTGAATATTATTAATCATAATATTATTTTTGGTAGAAAAAAGCTTCGATATACGAGTACTTATTTTATGTGAGCTAACAAGATGCATACCGAAGGTATAGATGAGAGTGCTATGAACGTAGAAATGGACCATTATAGCTCCTCTGGTTAAACATCTTCATCGTTTATTTTGGTGAACGAAAATAATTCTTGGAAAATTCTAAATAAATAACAGATGATGAATGTGTAAAATAAAATATTGGGTCGAGGTTGTAAAACAGTTCCACGAAAAACGACGAATAGAAGAAAGTACATATTTTGTACACCAATGTTAAGATCCTGCTGGTAACGGTACTCGCGAGTGTTATGTCTGGAAAAAAATTTGAAACAAAGAAAGCTTTACGATAAGAAAAAAACGAGTGAGGAAACAATATTGTCTTATCAGGAAACATTTTATGAAAAGAAAAAATTATCAGCAAAGGTTTTCCCCAAAGACGATAAGTATTTGTTTACCAAGAAAGAAAGTCACATAAGTTATTTGAATAATTTGTTTCCTACTCGGCTGGTCTAAAGCTCCCAAAAATAAATTTTTCATATTTTAAGTTATACCTACTTTTTTCATATCGATTTTTGTAACAAAAAAAAAATATATTTATCTAATTATAGCTCAGGCACTCAGTTTAAAAATAACTATTGTAAATAATTTTTTTGTAAAATAAGTTGGTTGTATTTTAATGTTTCTCATAGGTACATATATAGGTATAGGTGCCTACCTTTTTGTTAATTTTATTTTTCATAAACCACCGACGTCCCCTCGCTTCAGATAGAAAAGTCAAAATTTGATCCAAAATATTATTTATTCTCTTGAAAGTACCAAAAGGGGCTTTAGATTAAATTTGTTCCTAAGTTCAGAATATTTTTAAATATTTTGGTCGGCAATTCATCATAATTTTCTTTCAGACTAGTGGCAGAACTAAGGTGGGAGGGCAAGGTATGCCACCCTCCAGAAAAATTCTCGCCCCCAAAAACTTTTCTCAAAATGAACCGTAAAAACCACTAAAGAAGAAAACTTATCGGAAATTCACTTCAGTGTCAATTTTTTTTATTTTGACTTTTTTTTTCAGTTTTCTTGGCCCTCCCCTCAGGCCATCCCTATGAAAAGTTAGTTCCATCCCTGTTTCAGACCCAGAATCGAATGGCACACCAAAATGAATATTTTCTTGGACTTAGTCTGTTGAATTGAAGTTACCAGGAAAAAAACGTCGCTTGCATTTTTGATGAAGGTACATTCGAATGACTTTGGCGAATTACAGTATGTCCAAGTTTTTTCGATGAAAGAGATTTCGCGTGCTCTGACGGAGCTATCATCGCGTAAAATTATCTCTTCGTAAATCTTTCACATTGTGACATTAATCAACGATGAAGTGAAAAACGTATTTTAAGTATAAATGCGATGTCTCATGAAAATTTGGAGATTCCGCTAAGAGCCCATAATACTTATAAGCCAGAAGTTGCAAAAGTGATAAATTATTTATTTACACGAATATGTTTCATCGTGAAGCAAACTAATTAAGTCAGAAATTCTTGGAAATTTAAAACGTGCCTTAATCTGATGCGAATTATTAAAATTTAGGTCCTAGTTGAGGAACTATACACGATGTTCTTTTACTGTGGCGAATTTAGCCACCTTCTCTGAACTTATCGAAATCATTGTGCTTTGTGTTTGTATAAAATACATTTTCAAATTTTCTCACAGTAGTCTAATTATTTTTCTTTGTTTTTTTCGTTTAATTTTCAGGTAAGTTCCATTGTTTTTGATTTGCGATTATCAGAAAGAATGTGTGAGTAAATTGTACGTATTTTTTACTTTTAATCATATTGTTTTTCTCATAACTCGGTATGCGGGCTTTTTAAGAAGAATTTTCGTGACGAAAATAGTATAAGTTAATTTGGTATAGTCAAAATTATAAGAACTCACTTAACAGTTCGCTACCGCAGCATGGGCAGACTTAGAAGTTGCTAGAAGGCTGTCTGCCGTAGAGTTAAAATCATTTGGTGTTTTCGAAGATTCAGTTTTACCAACAATCCTATATTGGTATAGCTGTTTCTATTTTATCTCGATTTCTGTTATCTGCACGTATTCTCGAAATATGGCCAGTTAAAGTATCATTATTTACTTATATTTTGTATTGTTAATATTTACAAAGAAAGCTATCAGAATGAAAATAGTCCCATGGAAGGTTTCTTCCTATGTGATTAGACCAAATTCAGTATTCTGACTTTATAATTATTTTGAAATTATATATAATAGTTTGAAAAAATATTTTTTCTATTGCCCGACCTTTCCCTCGGTAAAGGGTTTTTTATTGTGATAACTTCTTTATTTATTATATTTAATTTTTTAAACATAGAATTCTCCCAATGAAATCATTGATTTTTTTCAAAACCGCATGTTACACCTTGATTCAGCCCTGTAATGCTAAGTTGTGCTTCATTCTGAAATCGTATCATACCATTTACATATTTTCAAAGATTTGAAGACTTGATCTTCGTTTTCAGAATTTTTGGATTTCTTCGTTTTCTCAGAATTTTTTTCTGGCCATCAATTTTGTAGAAAGTAGGTACGATGATTATTATTCGCACACAAAAATTGTGTGTTATCTTGCTGGGTCTTTCCTGTACATTCAAGGTTAATCAATTCCTTTATTTGTTCAGACTGCCCTGAGATAAGATTTCGAAGAATGCAATTAGGGATTTTAGTGAACCACGAGTAAAACGAGTCAATAGAAATACAGTGTCCTGCTATCTACATTTGTCTGTGCTATTCGTTTTAGAATTTCAAACAAATATTTCATAGTGGATCGATCTTTAATGATAGTTAATTTGTTACTCATGAAAAATGCTTAGCATTTTTTAACCCTAAATTGTTCTCATACCGAAAACCTTCACACCACATTCCTTTTAGCACGTGAAGGTTCTCAGAATTTTTTCGTACCCTTCTTTGCCTTCTTCGCCACCATCGAGGAAATCCTATAAACTCGGCGGCGTTGCGTTGGTTTATTGCTTTCTTTCTAAACTTATACCTACCTACTCGTGGATATCGATGTACCTACTTTCTAACTTTCGACAGATAATGCAATTTGTAATTCATTCAATGGTGGGCTTGTCATTTTTTGTTTGTAAATTTTTTTACTCAATTTTATCCTCTGTTTTTTCCTGCGAAGCAATTTTAAAAGAACACTTATCTAGTGTCTGTATAGTTCGACTGTACTTCTGTAAGAGCACCGCGGGCATAGGTATACGTACCCGGTTGCCAGTCAAGTGACGAAATATTTTCGTGGAAGAAGATAATCATTTTCTTCACTCTTGTGGTGTGTATTTTTGTGACACACAGCTAATCTACTTTAAAAAGGAATTCTCGATAATTCATTACCTAACAGTTCACAATTACCTGTACGAACTTATAGCAAATGGCACGATTCATGCATCGTTAAAGTAAACGACGCCGTTGGATCATTTTAGATATTTACGGAATGAGACAGTGGCGGACTTGAAGGGGCAGAGAATGGGCGCGTCACATCCCCCCAAAAAATACAGAAACGAACAAAGAATTATCTAAAAAGAATAAGAAATCAACTCAAGCATAAAAATTATTTAGATATTGACATTGTTTATAATGATTTTTCTTGACCCTCTTTGGCATTTCTTAAAGAAATAACTATGTTTCGCCAATGGAATGAGAGCCGATAAAGAAGTAAATTAGCTCCTAACTATATTATGGATCGAGTATGAGAAAGGTGCAAAGAGTGTAAAATTTATGCGAATTAATGGTAAATAATATTGTGAACCCATGAGTAATGAACCTAAGGAAAAATTGCTTAACAATAATTACTTTACTCATTATAATGTGAAGGAAGAAGAATGCCAGTCCATAATTTCGTCCCGGTGAGGCAATGGCATGGCATTCGGAAGAAATCGAGAAAATCATCAACTCCTGAAGCTCAAATTGCTACGATCTACCTATATGATGATACATACATTGAGGTCCAAGAGAGTATAATCAGGCCTTGAAATTGGAAGGAGGGTTGGAAAAATTCGTGAATAGTCTATGTGAATCAATACGTAATTATTTCTGCCTGTATTTTAAGGGTAAGGGGCAAATTTCTCAAGAGCATATGAAATTTGCGTAGGGAGGGGCCGAGTCTTGAATTTATCTCCAAAAGAAAGACGAATTGTTGCAAAGAATTCACAGAAAATTGTTTTATTAATCAGTCTTTCGTTTATGAAATTTTATGGCTAAGGTGGGGCTTCAGCCGCCTTATGGCTACGCTTTGGCCTTTATACTCGTATATACGAGTAGCTAAGATTTTCTCTGACACTGTTCATCTCATATAGGAGATCTGAGATCTTTTATGAATTCATAAATTAAAATAAGATTTTACGGATTTTATTTATTTTTCACAATTTTTAAATGCATATTCAATTTTTTTCTTTACATTTTCGAACCGGTTTGATGTAGGTAATTAAAATATTAATAGATAGATATCGTATATTCTTGGATTTTATTTGCGATTCTTTTGATTGTATTTACTAGAAGCGAGTTATGAACCACGTATATTTAATAAATCGGAAGACCACCTTGTGATGGTTGCAAATATATCAGGAAAAAACAGAATTCTTTCCGGATCGATGAATTTAAAAGTGCCTTGCCTAGCCAGAAACTAGTTTTTTCTTCTTTTTTTTTTTCGTAGAAAAAAATACTTCCTAGAATTGGAAATGGCCTACAAATTCGTAGAATTTGAAGATAATTGTAAATTGTCACTGTCTTGGGCGAATGTCATGATTTAGGTACCTATAATAAATGAAAATAAATTGAAAAATTGGTAATTTTAATTACAGTATAGTTGAGTATTTTATTACGTAATTATCAATTTATTAGGTTGATCGTGATTACAGGAAGGGATCGGCTCGGTAATTCGAAACAAAATATTTCAGAATGTTTACGATCGTTCTTATTTTCTTTGTTTTGAAAGAAGAATTTATGGGAACTAATTATTTTCGGAAAAATTTCGTCTAATTTTCTGAGAAATTCGTATTTTTCTCGAAATTTTATATTTTCAGTGCGTATATTTGGGTTTATCTGTCTCTTTATTTTTCTACTTTCTTCCAATGAAACGAATTTATTTTAGCTATACTTTCATTTAAATGAGTGCGAAATTAAAATTCATCATGTTGATAATATACGAATACAATATTCCTGTACGTGCGGTAATATACTTAGGTGTCAAATTTTAATTAAAATATGTAATAAATATACACCTATTTTACACGCAGATGCTAGAATTTTTGCTATGTGCGTTTTTACACTTTCTGCATATTTATGAATCAACTGGTGAAAAAAAAAAAGTAGAAATTTTCATCAGCAGGAAACATAAACATATTAGGTAGTTGATGAGAATGTATGGAAAATTAGGTACTTTTTTGGCAGTATGATATTTTTTTTGCATTATAATTTTTTCTGTTCATATTATTTTGTCATTTCATCCTATATTAGAACATGGGGTAACCAGCTTTTTTTCAAGTTGTGTAAATTATTTTGTGGCCTTGCCCGGTCGTAGGCTTGTATTTCTTCTTTTATCGATGATGAAAAAATCATAGCGGGAGTTCAAAGAAAGTGACGCATTTATGTAAGGAATTTATTAGTGTTAACGCTAGAAGTACCAGGTGGCGTCATATACGACGCCATTCAAAATTTTGAAATGGACTACTCAAAGGAACAATAATTTGAGAAACCCTGACTTGTGTTATACGACGCCACCTGGTCCTTTGAGTTTATTCTTGTGGCGTCGTATATGACGCCACCTGGTGCTTTGAATAATCGAGTTAAACCTGATTTTTCTAGTGTTAAGGGGTAGTTATGTTCAGACATGTATATTTAAAAGTAAGTGCCCATATCGATATCTCCCTGTAAATATAATAGATACTATTCCCCACTTCGAAAATTTAAATCACAAATATAATCTTTCTAAAGTAAAATTTTTTTAATATAATACTCATAGTTCTAATTCACATCGTAAAATGTCTAGCTATTGGTTCTAGAAAATTCTGAATGTTTGAATTATTATAATAATTTTTATAACCCTATTACCCATATATATCCTGGTTGTTCTCAGTTTTTATTAGAAATCGGAAAATTTCTGATTTTGGAGAAAAAACGAGTATCAAAATTTTTTTTCTATCTCAGAGTATTAGGCCTATATTGATTTTATTAAAACACATACACGCTACAGAGGCTACGATCAAATGACATGTGGATATGTGATTTGTGGCACATTATTATTTCCTATAACGTTGATGTTAAAATTCGGATGGATGTTTATTGTACAACAAAAGAAAAGAATGGGAAAACGATTTAAACATAATATTTTTGTAATACCAACTGTCTTCAGTCTTCTCCCATTCCAGTTTCGAAGACTAGCCGAGGTGAATGTGATTATCTCAGTTTACCCAGCTTTGTTTCATACTATAGATTATTATGCAAATGAATGGATGGAAAGAAAACATAACTGGAGCCTAACCGAAATAAAAGAAAATTCATAGAATTGCGGGCGACCTCAACTGCAGACGTATTTATAAATCTATGGGTGAATTAACTCAATTTTTTACAATTGTGTCATTTGTATCCTTCTCAGAATCGCATACTGGGCATATTACCATAGTTCGAAGATAATTTTGTTTGCTCTCCTCCGATTTCTCTTGCGTTAGTTACTCGTATATTCGTATATTCGAGAAGAAATGAACATAAGAATGATGAAATAACAAAATAAAACAAAACAAAGAAAAAAAAATTACACACGCTTTGAAATGATTTCAATCCCCAGATATGCAAGCGTTTTTCTAAGAATTTTCGTTTTGATTGCTCTCCTTTTTTGTTCGGTTGGTCATGGTCGCTTTTTTTGGGCAGTTTACGTTTTCGTGCTTCTATCAACTGCTATCATGAGCCAGCCATCGATTCTTAGGGGAAAAATTATTCCTGTTCTCTTCTTTCTTACCAATTTGCCTTGTTGAAAGGCTAGACGAATTATATTCGAGGCATAAGGAAACTCCTGCGATTGAGAAAGGAGAGACAAGATACTTATAGTCATTTCATGTGGACTTACAAGAACTCGGATAGTTAGTTCGGTTTATTAGCCAAAATATTCCATATAAGTTTTTGTTCTTAACCCTTCTGGCTATTTCAGATGTAGTAATAGGCTTGTTAATGGAAGGGCAAAGGGGTCGGATTGCCCTGAGCCAAGACACCATGAAGAGTCCAAAATATGATTTAATTTTAAAAAGTGTTTTCATAGTTTACACGTTCTAGTTTGCTCGCTCGCTCCCCTTGAGGGGCTCACTGCTCAGTTAAGATTCTGAGGGCTGGGGGTACAATCATCACTTGAGCTTCCACTCAACGGAACCAGGTTCAAACGATGAACCTCGGCTTAGGCATAAGGAGACTGTACAAACAAAAATAGACTGTGGTTCAGCTAAACCATCATAATCGCTGACGCAGCAACAAAATAGTGGGAATTCTGATTATTCGCATATTTGGTTGTCTATTTTGTGTCGTGCGGTAATGCAGTGAGTCCATACTACCGGTGCGAAATCCAGATACATCGATTTAAAAAAAATGGAACCTTGCAGTGTACAGTTTACCCAACCTGTGCGAATACAATAGAATTCCTCTCGATTTTTAGCTGAACTCGCCTTAAGCGTCGATTGGACTCCACTTAACTTGAACCGGGTTCAAGTGGAGCTCAACTTTTGAACTCGCATTGTACACCCCAAGTTTTCGAGTTGAACCTGGTTTTTGTTTGAGCCCCACTTAAGCTCTGATTGTACACTCGGCTCTCAGTGTGGTTAATGTTTTCTCTGGCTCAATTTTTCATTCTATTCTATTCATAATAATTATTAACATTAGAGTACCATTCAAAATTTTGAGATGGACTACTCAAAGGAACAAAATTTTGAGAAACCTTGACTTGTGTCATACGACGCCACCGGGTCCTTAGAGGCTATTCTTGTGGCGTCGTATATGACACTACTTAGTCCTTTGAGTTATCGAGTAAAACCTGGTTTTTCTAGTGTTAATGTAATGGTACTTTTCTGGAGACTAAAGGTTTAAAAGCCTGAGTGAAGCTCTTTTTAAGCATTAGGCTACATTTCATCAAAAAAAGAGGCAATTCAAAAAATCTTTCGCACCCACGGCGAATTTTTCACGGAATTTCTGTATTATGTATTTGAGTCTAAAATTTAAGAGCCAGTCCTTATCTTCGAAAATTTTTGGATCTACTTACTATGATAAATTTTCATTTCAAGAGTAGGTACCTATAGGTTCCTATCTCTACAAATTTTTAAATTTTGAAAATTATTTTTTTACCCTTGGAGGTTAGCAACCGTGCGAGTTCCGCGTCACAGTTGGATGACGAACGCAGGCGGTCGACAGCGTGTCTGATGAGATGACCCTAGACACTGCGACTTCGTAGGGGTCCGGGGGACTGACTACAGTACCTCGTGATTTCTTTCTTTATAATATTTTTTCTTTCGGTTCACAAATTTCTTGGTAAAACTTCTATAAAACCGGTACCTACCCGAAGTTAACTGGAATTTCAGAGTTTCTCGCCGCCGTATATAATATTATGAGAATTGCCAGTTGGAGGAGGAAGATATTCACCAGCGGCGCATGCGCTGTAGACCTTGTATTTTCCGTATGCTCCTAATATGTATGAGCCATTTAAACTGCTGACTGCCTGACATAGAGGCGCTGATTTCGTTTCGTTTTCCAATCTTATTCTCCATTAGTCGTGTGGCACTGTGGTGTGGTGTGTGCACGATCGAAGACCGTAAACGGAGAGAAAGTAACTTTTCAGTTTTCATTTTAGTTTTAATTTTTACGTCAGTAAATGTGCTATGCGAATGCAGATTAGTTGAGGATGTCCGAGTTCGTTTTACTTTTTGTGTCGTGAATGGTTTTTTTTTATTTTTTACTTGATGGTGCTTTTTTGGCTCTAGCCATTTTCGAATGGACTCGTCGGTTTTTTAATTTTGATTTCGATTTTGAAATTTTTCGTGGAATTTTTACGCTGTGTTTTAGCCGTTTCATTTTTGTTTTCAGTGCAGTTCTTAGTCGACAATTTTTTGAATACCCTACGATTACGTCATGATCATTTTAATATATTTTTTTAGTGCGATAGTTCTCGTATAGTGTACTATGAAGTACATGCCCACCATCTAGCACCTACGATGGGAGTACAGGTACGAAACTAATGATTGTATTATTTTAAAATCTCGTTATGTACGACTGCTTGACAGAGTTGCTAACTTTGAAGGATCAAAACTTCTGATATGTTCTCTAGAGTATTTGTCTGGCACTTTTAGCACCAGTTTGGTGGCAATAAAAGCCCTTATCTTTCGATAAAATATGGAAACTATTAACCTGCTATTAACACTAGAAGTACCGAGTGACGTCACGACACCACTCAAAATTTTGAGGTGGACTACTCAAAGGAAAAATTTTTTGAGGAACCACGACTTGTGTCATACGACGCCACCTGGTCCTTTGAGTAATCGAGTAAAACCTGGTTTTTCTAGTGTTAATAAATCAGAACCTTCTATCTGGTAGTTTTCTTGATTTTGATCAAAATTCAGAATAACTCAAACTCACTAGTATATTATCAACATTAGCAATCCTGATACACAAATATTAGTTTTCTATCACTTTTACAAGGTATTATGGTCCAAGTGCAGCAAAACAATTTGATTCCAAAGTAAGATTGCCACGTCAAAGCAACAGGGAGGGTGGTATAGGATAATCACTTTGGTAGGACTAACATGTCTGGTAGAATAGTTGTCTAACCACATTCAGGGAGGTAAAATATCTCAACAAATTGCGCCCCCTTTGTTTTTTGTTTCCTGTAAAAAAAATGGAAAATGTGACTTACGATGTTTTGTATCGCACAGGTTCATTTCTAAAACGATTCCATTGCTTATAAGAATCGAGGAATTTTTTTAAAATTAGTATACACCCCATATAGAGGAGCTGTTCATTTACCATTATGGCGTGTGGGGGAAATTTCGCCAAATACCACCGTCTACCTCTTGTTTTAAAAAAATAATATTTTTTAGCATGGTGCAGGTCTATGGTATGCAAGACTGAACTTCATAAACTTGCCAGGCGCCATAATTGGTAGGAACAGACAAATATTGGGAAACGATTTATTAGTGGTCGATTAAATGTATACGGCTTTTTAATTAAAGAAATAAAAAATATGAAAACATGAATTTAAAAAAACCGATAACACCTTCCTTAATTGGTGATTGCATGATATTGTAGGTATGATAGTAGAGAGTAATGGCCTATTGGTTGAGTATTTTTTATCGTATTATATTTTGTTCTACTGGTTTACTTACACCGGTAAGTGATCTAGACGTAATTTTGTGTGTGTCAGTGTGCGTAATGGATGAGTAAGTGGCAAGAGGGGGCATTTTACCGAATCTTTTCAGAGGGAAAGGAAAGTATCATAACTCGCCCCTTTATATTACTACCGTGTGCATTGTTTTTCCCTAAAGTATTTTTTGTGCAAATGCGATAGAAGTTATACTGGCTTGAAGAGAGTTGTACATGACGTGTAAATCGTTTTTTTTTTCTTCATAAAGGACTTTTCAAATAGCTATTTTAACGAAAGTATATTAGTGTTATAATCGAGAAAAAAATATAACTTTTTTTTTTCTTCCAGAAGACTGTTTGATTATGAAGAAATCGAAAGGAATACTAATAAAAATCAAGTTTAAAATAATTAGGTAACTCTTGATGTATAAAAGTTGGCAAAGAAAAAGAAACGTCGGCCAGAGGAATGTGTGACAGTGTGAGATGTGAATAGTAGTGTTGATCTGCTGAAATATTTTGAAACATTTACCACTACACCCTTCACCTGTCCTCGCAGATACGTGGATCCCATTACAACCATTTTCGCATTTTCCTCTTTGGGTTGCCTTCGTTTTGTCCCCAAATTTCAGTTCTTCATTGCAGTGGTTTTCAAATAATGCGGGTAAATAAGATTCTGTTTTGGTCATCAATAATTGAAGAGTCCGATTTTAAAAAGTATTTATAGTGCTAAAAACAGAATTTTATAAAAACAACGAATAACTGATTTTTTATAGTAAAAAACCACGGTCAAGGGATGGCGCCAGTGGAGATATGTTCTACTAACCTTCATACATGTATGGTCAGAACTGTGATAGCTATAACCATTGCGTTAGTGTGACTTAATTTGGCCTTTTTTGGAATTTACTGATGGCTTTTTTTCTACGCTATTCCTTGATTTTTGCTGATTTCTCGAAAACCACCCAACAGTTTGTCATAGAATTTTTATTAGACCTTATTCTCATCAAGATTGACTTCTGGTGAAAATATTAGTTCTATTGGTCCAGTAATTGGTCTCATTTCGACGTGTTCTTGTAAGGAAATTCCATATTTTTCAAGGTTCAAAAATGTTGTTCTCTAAAACCAACCAACGGATCAATTTGAAACTTGGATGATATATACATATTACTACACTCTCAAGGCGTGTATTTGTACATGGTATAAATTTTACCTCAATCGGTTCTGTAGTTTTGCTGTATTTAGGTTTCAAAGTTGGAATTAGCGAGTTATATATAGCCTTATGCCCACATTCACTGATGAATTACGATTAAATAAAAGGAATATGAGTATTTTTGAAATCGTGAGATGATCGGAGAGGCTCAGATGCACAGCTTGTCAAACAATATCATAATTTTAAGCGCCTGATACATGGAAACAAAGTTGAATATCGATATCTTTATGATGTAGTTCAATAGTAATTCCGGGACTTGGAATTCTTAGTACTTGTATACCACTTTTTGGAATCGGATTCTTCAATTATATCACGTGGTTGGGTGATGATTAATGAGAAACATACACAAACTACGAATATTATGCTACATCTGAAAAATTACCTGGAAAATCTTTCCTCGAAATGATATAATATTGTAATTTTGTAGAAGTATGAATAAATATATTGATAATCATTGCGAACTTCTAAATAGAAGTGAAGGAGTTTAAGTGAAAATTCCACTTTGATAAGAAAAATTTCGCATACTTACTTCGTTATAGAAATTATTTACAGCTATTGCCGTGAAAATTAAGAAAATTTTTAATATCGGCTGAGATATCAATTATATAATCATTTATTGTATTTAAAGAAAAAAATGATAACGAAAAATCAGTAAAACTACAATATTTCCCATGTTGAATATTTTAACGAAAGTATATTAGTGTTATAATCGAGAAAAAAATATAACTTTTTTTTTTCTTCCAGAAGACTGTTTGATTATGAAGAAATCGAAAGGAATACTAATAAAAATCAAGTTTAAAATAATTAGGTAACTCTTGATGTATAAAAGTTGGCAAAGAAAAAGAAACGTCGGCCAGAGGAATGTGTGACAGTGTGAGATGTGAATAGTAGTGTTGATCTGCTGAAATATTTTGAAACATTTACCACTACACCCTTCACCTGTCCTCGCAGATACGTGGATCCCATTACAACCATTTTCGCATTTTCCTCTTTGGGTTGCCTTCGTTTTGTCCCCAAATTTCAGTTCTTCATTGCAGTGGTTTTCAAATAATGCGGGTAAATAAGATTCTGTTTTGGTCATCAATAATTGAAGAGTCCGATTTTAAAAAGTATTTATAGTGCTAAAAACAGAATTTTATAAAAACAACGAATAACTGATTTTTTATAGTAAAAAACCACGGTCAAGGGATGGCGCCAGTGGAGATATGTTCTACTAACCTTCATACATGTATGGTCAGAACTGTGATAGCTATAACCATTGCGTTAGTGTGACTTAATTTGGCCTTTTTTGGAATTTACTGATGGCTTTTTTTCTACGCTATTCCTTGATTTTTGCTGATTTCTCGAAAACCACCCAACAGTTTGTCATAGAATTTTTATTAGACCTTATTCTCATCAAGATTGACTTCTGGTGAAAATATTAGTTCTATTGGTCCAGTAATTGGTCTCATTTCGACGTGTTCTTGTAAGGAAATTCCATATTTTTCAAGGTTCAAAAATGTTGTTCTCTAAAACCAACCAACGGATCAATTTGAAACTTGGATGATATATACATATTACTACACTCTCAAGGCGTGTATTTGTACATGGTATAAATTTTACCTCAATCGGTTCTGTAGTTTTGCTGTATTTAGGTTTCAAAGTTGGAATTAGCGAGTTATATATAGCCTTATGCCCACATTCACAGATGAATTACGATTAAATAAAAGGAATATGAGTATTTTTGAAATCGTGAGATGATCGGAGAGGCTCAGATGCACAGCTTGTCAAACAATATCATAATTTTAAGCGCCTGATACATGGAAACAAAGTTGAATATCGATATCTTTATGATGTAGTTCAATAGTAATTCCGGGACTTGGAATTCTTAGTACTTGTATACCACTTTTTGGAATCGGATTCTTCAATTATATCACGTGGTTGGGTGATGATTAATGAGAAACATACACAAACTACGAATATTATGCTACATCTGAAAAATTACCTGGAAAATCTTTCCTCGAAATGATATAATATTGTAATTTTGTAGAAGTATGAATAAATATATTGATAATCATTGCGAACTTCTAAATAGAAGTGAAGGAGTTTAAGTGAAAATTCCACTTTGATAAGAAAAATTTCGCATACTTACTTCGTTATAGAAATTATTTACAGCTATTGCCGTGAAAATTAAGAAAATTTTTAATATCGGCTGAGATATCAATTATATAATCATTTATTGTATTTAAAGAAAAAAATGATAACGAAAAATCAGTAAAACTACAATATTTCCCATGTTGAATATTTTAACGAAAGTATATTAGTGTTATAATCGAGAAAAAAATATAACTTTTTTTTTTCTTCCAGAAGACTGTTTGATTATGAAGAAATCGAAAGGAATACTAATAAAAATCAAGTTTAAAATAATTAGGTAACTCTTGATGTATAAAAGTTGGCAAAGAAAAAGAAACGTCGGCCAGAGGAATGTGTGACAGTGTGAGATGTGAATAGTAGTGTTGATCTGCTGAAATATTTTGAAACATTTACCACTACACCCTTCACCTGTCCTCGCAGATACGTGGATCCCATTACAACCATTTTCGCATTTTCCTCTTTGGGTTGCCTTCGTTTTGTCCCCAAATTTCAGTTCTTCATTGCAGTGGTTTTCAAATAATGCGGGTAAATTACTTCGAATAATTGCAAATTACATCAATTTCGATTTTAATTGGTCGACGCTTTTCTCGGCAAGATGCCTTGCATCGAGTTAGTTTTTTTTTTTTTTTCGTTAATTTTTATTTTTGGGACGATTAAAGTTTTTTTCTGCTTGGATAGTACCTAATGTATGTACAAGTAGGTACTCGTAAGTTGGTGTAATTTTTTCGCGAAATTCGTGCTAAACGCTCGTTTCTGCGAAATATATAACGGATTACGGTGGTGTTTGTTTTGTATTAAAAAAGAAACCAGAAAAAAAAAACTGAATTATATGACTTGGCTATAATGTTTTTGTCACATTTTCTCAGAACAGTGATGCTGTTATCCTTGGCGAAATGTGAGGCGTCTACAACTTTCTGAATCTGATGTAAGTTGATAGATTGAAATACCTATACTTGTATGTTGTGTTGTACCTACTCTGATTTTGACAGTAGGCATGTTAAGTTGGGTCAGTTGACATGCCAGTTAGCTATTTATTTGATTGAAGTTATTCCGCCGGTATCTCAACTTGTTGAAATCATAGATTATTGATAAAGAATTTATCTTATTAGTGGTTGATCAAATGATGTAGCAAAACTGATTTTCTCTGTTCTGTCGTAATTACTAAATCCATCATATTTTTTCTATAGCATTATTATTTGAACCACATACATATAAGACCCCTCATTTTGTTCATTTTCGTCGCATAATCTCATCATATTTGAAATATTTTATGGTTTGTGATTCGTAATATTCTGAAAAATCAACACTGTTTATTATTGATTCCTAAATTTCACGTGCCTATAGTTATCGTTATGAGTTGTCATTAATTTACAAAAAGAAAAGACCAAACTACTTTTTTTTCGCGCAAGTTGCTCTAAAAGCAATTTTGATCGATTTCCAAACATTTTTCGATTTTGAAAATACAAGTGCGGTTAGTCTACCATTACTTCTATACCGATAATATTGGTTATATTAATTAAAAAACATGTTTTGAAGGCTATCCCTACTAAAAAAATACTTTTCTGTATAATATATGTATTTTTTATTTTAGCATTTATACCTGTAGTCGTACAAAAAAATAATACTGATGAAAAAATCTTTAAATTTGCGGCGAAAAAAACATGGTTTCGGAGACAAATATTTTGGAATAGGCATTTTCCTTTTAATTAACACCAGAAAAACCAAGTTTACTCGATTACTCAAAGGACCAAGTGGCGTCATATACGACGCCACAAGAATAACCGCCAAGGACCAGATTTTTTTTTCTTTTTTCGAAAGGGTATTATGTGAACTACGACCAGATGGCATGACACAAGTCAGGGTTTCTCAAAATATGGTTCCTTTCGAGTAGCCCATCTAAAAATTTTGAGTGGCGTCGTATATGACGCCACCTGGTAGGTACTTCTAGTGTTCATAATATTGATCGAAAATTGTTTCAATTTTATTTGTGTGAAACGCAATTCTCGATGAAGTATTGATCCATATAATATAGCATTTCTTCGAATTTTCTTTCGGTTTCATGTGAGAAAATCAAAGTCATTATCAATTAATCCATTACCAATAACCTCATGTTGTATTATTCGTTAAGCGTGTACAATTCTTGAATACCTGAAGTAATTTTTTAATACCTATTTTATCTTATCCCTATGCATTGCCTCGTTAATTCTATTCAATCTCAGCAATCAGCTTTCTTGGTTTACCTTGAAGTGAATGAGTGATATCGACTCGTGTATTGATTATAATACCCATATGACTTTCGAAGTATGCTTTAGTTTCCGTCACCAAGTGGGTAAAATAAATTTTAAAAAAACAAGTATGGACGACGTCATGACAACGAACTTGTAAACCGAAAATTAAGTTAATGGTCTTGCTCGTAACATCTCTTTTTTATCCGATTTTTTTCAGAAATCATTATTAATTCTAAATATTTAACGAACTATCGAATTTCATATGTAACTTTCGTATGGACGCGGACGTATACTTTCAACTGCCCGCGCCTTCCCCCACCCCCCCTTCTTCCCGCCAATTGAAACGAATTTCCGAGAATACTACGGGAAAAAAGGTCAATCAATATTATTTTCATAGATGGGTGATTTCGTTTTTACTCCTTTTTTTTTTTTTTTTGTTAGTTTTATTACCTACTGAAAATGGTTCATTTACGACCTCCATTGTTGGCGGTTAAATGGAAAAAAAAAAAGGAACGAGAGGTTATCGATATTTTTTGAATTATTAAATTTACTTGGAATTGGTTAGTGCGAATTTTTTTTCGGAAAAATCGAAAATATCAATTGCAGTGAGCGAACGATATCGTGTAGCTATTTTTTTCCCCACTCATTCGAGATGTAAACCAGAAAATACATTAGATCACGAAATATTCGAGGTTTTTTAAAACGGTTCTTTAATTAAAAATGTTCCCCAGACCCCAGATTTGGTTCTTGGAATTAATTCTTGAATTTTTTTCTTTCATACAGCGCATCGAAAATTTCTTTTCACTGAAGTTTAAATGATTGGTTGTCTAGCTAGAGTCTAGGACTCTGGGTTGTAAGCTGTGAAGTGACCGGTGAATAAAAGTTGATTCCGTTTCGATGTGGACTTATGAAAAACGTTTAACCATTTTTTAGAGAGTTTACCTGAAACTTGACTAATGTGGATTGTGTTTGCTAATCATAGATAGAAGAATAAATAAATAGTGACTAATAACATTTTTTTTGGTATTCTAAAACTTGATTTATTAACATTCTTTTAATAAGACTAATAATTTGTTATAGTGCATTAAAAATGACGAAAAAGTTGATTCTCGAACGATATTGAAGTTTAACAAAGGAGGAAAGCTCCGCCCATTCTTTTATAATGAATATATTTTATTTTTAATACTAGCAGGACCAGGTGACGTCGTATACGACGACATTTAAATTTTTGAGGCAGACTACTAGGTGGCGTCATATATGGTATTGCCCGGTTCTTTGAGGTTACTTTAATGTTGAGTTAAATATGACGCCACCAGGTCCTTTAAATAATCGAGTAAAATATGGTTTTTTTAGTGCTGAAACTAAAAACATCATAGTGAATGGTATTTTGCCAATGCATGAGGAACCATGTATGGCCTTAACATATTTTCGCCTTAGAAGGTCTGTCAGAGCAAATTTGAATTTTTAAACAATTTTACAAATATTCTGGTTGTCATGAGGAATCTATCAATTTAGAATTCTTTTGAATTATCTCATGCATGGAAATGTTGAAAATATTTTATCACAATCCTGTCTCACACCTACCAGTAAAAAGTGATCTCATTTATGGCTTGTGCGACAACTCGGAACAATGAATTTATAGGGAGTTAATCGTCGACGACTATGTTTCTTGGAAGAAATGATATCATTATTATTTTTTTTACGCATAAACAACATGAAGATAGATGAATTCTGGCGACAGCGGATGACAGGTGTGTGTACAGTATTTTTGTTCCACTTTTGTTTTTTATAAGTTCCGATTCCGCGTTCCGTTCTGCGAAGAATGGGGTGCAAGGTGATGGCATAGAGGTCTAAGTTCAAAAAACACGACTGATTTATCGATTAGGTGGTATATTTACTCACACAATCGTATATTTTTCACGATTGGACCTTGCTGCGCGGGCAGAGCTCTTGTTGTAATTTCCATCTATCTTGTTTAGCATGCAAATTAATGCAATAGGTACACTATTTAGTGACCGAGCTAATAATATTAGCTTATTTAATCGTTTGGCTCGAGAAATTGACATGCACTTCTCCAATGACAGCTTACATGGTAAAGAGACGACCCTTAGCAGAATAACTTTTTATTTTTGGATAGAATGAGAAAAAATAATTTTTTCCCTCAATTCTAAGAGATTTTTTTTCAAAATAATTGGTATTTTCCGCATTATTTTGCGACGTAAAGAAAAATTAAAATTATTGTTTAAGTAGAAATATTAATTTTATTTGACAAGTGCGCCGGAGTGGAAAGACGAAGATAAAGAGCGTATCGATTTTCAAAATTAAAGTTTGCTAACATCGTAAATTACGAGTATATATTTTATACTATTGCTAGTCGTGGAAGTGGCTCGTGAAATTTTTCCAACAAATTTTTATATCTGGCTATTGTAGCTAAGAATATTGCATTTGTGAATAGGATATCTGCTTCTACTAAATATATGTATATATAGTTATTATAATAAATATCCACGTTTTGTTGCAACTCTGTGTGATGGGATCGCATAAAAAGTATGTTCGAACATAATATTCGGTGAAACTTGACGTCGTTTTTTGTTTTTTTTTTCATTTTTTTTTTTTCATTTTCTTTTTCGAAGAATTGTGTTTCGAAATTACGGTATTTACGTGTTCGTGTTGTTTTCCCATTTTCGTACGGAGAAAGAGCTTACGTGTAATTACGTTCGATGAAAACGAGTGTCTGTAATTATGTTTGTCCTTTTTCGTGATTCCCTGAGGTAGGCTTCACAGAATGACTTTGACCTGACTTGGCGAAAAGAAGTGGAAATTTGAGAGAGAATTGAGGCGAGTGGTGGTGGACTCGTGGCCGTATAATTCGTTCCAGTTGTAGGGCCGTAGCCAAGGGGGCAGAGGCGGGTGCATTGCATCCCCAAACAAAGTGGCGAAAAATTTGTGCCAGGTTTGTTGATTTTAAAAAAACATCATTTCCGTAGAAAAAGAAATAACTTAGGTCCTTACTACTTACAATTTACGCTTATCTATAGCCCGTAATAAGTATTAATTATCGAAACACAAAAGATAAGTAAAAAATGCTAATTCGAAGTTCTAGCTTGAAAGAAAATTGAGCGTTTCAATTCTTCGAAAAATTTTACGATCCAATTGGGCTATAAATAATGTTCAGAGAGAGAGAGAGAGAGATAGAAATATATTCGTAATTTTCACCATAAATCCTACTGCTCAAAACAATTGTGCCAGCGCGAGAATTGTTTTTGCTTCTAATTCATATTCGCGTAAAAACTCCTACCTATTTTCAACGTTTTGAAATACTCTCTTTCAAAGAATATTCGTTAACTTGAAAAATATTGGTGTTCTTGAAATTGTTTCGTTTCGTTGAAATACTTGGATGCCATGCATTAAACTGAAAAAAAAATTATACATTTCTTACAAACTCGTGTTATTTCTTTGACGTCGTCTGTCGTTATCACTTTTACTCGAAATTTGTGGGAAAATTTGTCTGATATGCTTATTTAACTGGGTTCTATGAAAATGTCGCTGCTTTTTAGAAATGTTTTTCAACTTTTCTGTACAGATTACTTTCAGTGCGGTATCTACTTTTTATCTGAAATTTCTTATTGCAATTCGCATAAAATTGTTTGATGCATTAAAGAGAGTTTCGTGAATTTATGTACATTCGAATTAAAAGAAAAAAGTTGTTGTTGGACCTTAGAAGCTCTTATGTTTCTTATTTATTATCAGCTCTGTTTACCATGAGATTATGTCTTCTGTTTTTTGCTTTTGCTGTTTCCTTAAATTTGAATAAACCATTGTGATAATGAAAATATAATGTGTACCTATTCATTGTGAACGAACATATTCTAATATCTTTGTTTCAATTTTAAAGCAAAAGTAAACAATGAAAGACAAATTATTTCCATTGTAAGCCGAGTCTTATATTTGTTTTATGATTGAAAAAGTTAGGTGCCCATTAGAATTTTTCATAAGTATGCGAAGAACCAGACTGAGACTTACATTGTTAGAGTTGGCGGTCACTGACCACTAAAGACTTTGACCTCTTGATTATAATTTTTGTTGAAACATTGTATAGTCTAGATAGGTATTTGAAATCAGTGGCGTACCTAAACCGACATTTAGGGTTGGTTAGTTATGTATAGTCAAAATATTCTTTTGTTTCACTTTTTTTTACACCACTGCATTTTCTTCGGCTCGAGAGGATGATTGATCTCCTACCTCCCAGTATGTCATTACTTGAAATCTGAATACCTATTTGAAATATATGTATCAAAGTAATGATGATAATCTACCAGTATCGGGTGACAATGTTCATAAAATCACTCCTTACCTCGAGATAATCATGACTAAATTAAGAAAAATGTATCGAAAGTTTGGTATTCGGTTCATTAATATACGAGTAGTTCCCCAGTAATTGCATTCAATTTCCATTTTAACCTTCTAAAAGCGTTCCAAAGTATCGTTTCATGTATTATGTACATGTACTTATAAGGTGTGTTTTGAATACCCAAAAATATGTACGAAGAATTTCCAGCACAACTTTTTCCTCGCAGCTTTGACATGCTTCGTTTCTTCACCTTTTTCAAAAAACATTTCCTCATTTTTTTAAGGCTTACGGATGTGCTTACTGCCTCATGTGTACTCGTATCTTCCAACATTCTATTAGGTTTTGGCTCAGTGCCAAAATTCGTCTACTTACCTTTGTCTAATTTATAGGTGCATATGAAAGTCCATGTTTATTACCATATTGGCTATTATTAAATATATTGAAACTCCCCAAACAGTGCTGTTGTACTAATTTTTCGCATAACTTATACTATCTTGAGATCAAAATACAGCTTTCTTGCATAGAATAAGTTGGTACTTTGTTTATGCACCTAAAACAAGTTAACAATTCTTCAACTCTAGAAGTACCAGGTGGCGTCATATACGACGCCATTCAAAATTTTGAAATGGACTACTCAAAGGAACAATAATTTGAGAAACCCTGACTTGTGTCATACGACGCCCCCTGGTTCTTAGAGGTTATTCATCTGGCGTCGTATATGACTCCACCTGGTCTTTTGAGTAATCGAGTAAAACCTAGTTTTCTAGTGTTAATATCCCCCCTCCGCCAACACCAAATGGTCAAAAAGATGACGTGAGAATGTACAGGCAGTGATGACTATGTGAACTTATCGGTAGCACAAAAATACGGGTGCGAATAATTTTTTCACAGAATTTTTTGATGGAATGTGCGATGTAATGTGTTGAAAAAATAAAAACAAAAATTATACAAGCTCCGCAGTACCATTCCACGATACCAGAGAGTAAATGCGTGTCTTTATTGTGCCAAGTCTAGTGACCGATTAATGACACATGTCATAAATTTAGTCACGATTCGAGGAATTTGCGTCAAATCTTAAATTTCTGATAGAATCTAAACGAGTGTTAGAATATGTAAGTGCCAGGATAAAAGTGGCGAATTTGAAAAGTTCATAAAATGAATATAAAATTGTGGGTTTGTTTAGTTCACCATTTTGTGACTTAAATTCGCTGAAATGGTTTTTTTTTTTTTTCTAGCATTAGTTACAAAATTCACTCGATTTTTGTATTATTCTTGATGTCAAATTTTCAAACTATGTTCTATTCCTAAATGAAGTGTTCTTAGCCAAGTCGTCCGCCGGTACCGTATACGTATTGCTTTTTTATTTTTGAACTTTTTCATAAGGTACGGCAACCGTACTAGCGAACAATATGTCATTAATCGGATATGCGTTTTCTCCTGTCTACATTTTGACTTGGCATTCTATAGCATTTTCCTCTCTTCTTCGTTTCTCTTTCCTGGAAGCTTTACTCGAACTGTGTGCCAATTACTGGAGTATTCATCTGTTATCTTATATAGAAAAAGACAGATACGAATGAATAAGCACAAGGAGATAAGTAGTCATCTGCGTTGTAACCAGGGCTGCTAATGGGTGCTTAATGCTTATATATATATATATATATATATATATATATGTATAGTTCGTATATCTATTTCTTTAGAATTATGTGGGATAGGCTGCACAAAATTGTGGTCATTTTATGGCGCAGCCATCATATAACTATGCGGGCTCGTTACTCGACGCAGATACCGAGAAATCATTAAAGGTGTAATCCTAATGCTTATTTTTGCTGGCCATATAAGTATATGTATATGTATAGAAGAGAAGCGAATCCACCTTGACTGTGCATTCACCTTTCTGTTAATTTGTTAAGAAGTAGAACTGAAAGAGATTATACCTGCGTTTTCTAGATGTTGCCTTTCCGGTTGAATCGGATTTCACATTTTTCGACGAATCGTTTATACGCAATATTAGGTATGATTGGGTATCCGTTTATGACAGTTACATTAGCCGGAAAAAATGCTTGAAATTTGACGAAAGTTTTCGAATTTATCGTTTCTTTTGAACAAATATTTACTTAACATCGTCAAAATGGATTTATAGTGATATACACACAAACTGTGCCACAGCTTCTGCAGTTTTTCTTCAGAATTTATCTGCGAGAGGATCTTGTTTGAATTTAAATGCTGATTTATATTATTTACAATAAATTTGGAAGAAAAGGTTTGGGATAGGACGACGAAACATCTGAAGAAGAGCTAGAAAGTGAGGCTAAAATAGATCGTCACAAATTTTTATTTGGAAGTTATATTTGCTCGCCTCTTTCTTCGAATGGAGTGTTAATCTAACACTTTCCCGCTTTACATCCTTTCTTCGTAGAAATCTCTTCGTTGCACATCCGCATTTGTGTCAGGCGCCCCCTCGATTTTGTTTGTAAAAAAATATCATTGAATACCTATAGAGATAGTAAATTACCTGAATTTTGGTTAGTATAAGTGGCGCTGTTCAAAATATGCAAATATAGCTGCTGAGTCATTTCAACGATTTCCAGTCATTTCTATTGAAAGATTCTCTATTTTTATCCATTTTCCCAAACTAAATATACCGATAATAATGGATATAACGTAATAAAACGATTTCATCTAAATTAGTAAACTTTTCCAAAAAAGATGAATATAATATGAAGAATGATGTGTCATGATGGGTCTTGACCTCAGACCTAGTTGAACCCTTCGGAAAATTATACGTATGTTTTCAGCCTATAAGTCAACGAATCTCTTGCGGTTTTTTGTGGGTAATTTTTGCTAGGAAACTGATGTCAAAATGCAAATTGGTGGAAAACTTGACTTCCGTTGAATTCAAACCACAAAAATATGAATCATCCGACTACGATATCGTAGATATGGTTCAACGGAATATCCTCAATTTTTTCATTCTAATTTGATGTATTATTATGTACAAAGATAAACTACCTTCGTTTTTTCATTCATCGAAATTTACTTGTGTGTACGCTCACGTTTTTTTTTTTTTTTCAATGAAAATTTTCATTTTAATGCACCTAATGTCAACTGACAATATACCCATAAATACATTTCCCTAAGCGACGATTCACCCTATGAATACCCGGTAATTTCGTCATTCGACTCCAAAATCACGGTCAACTGATTTTCTATGAGGAAAAAAAATGAATTCGTTCTCTCAAATTATTTTCGCCGAAATACCGATGATATAACCGTATCGCGCCGTCTAGTGTCTACTGAACTGACGTCAAAATTGGACATTCCTTATACAGGGTGTTCCACCTCGAGTTCACCGCCGTGCAACTGCAGATAGAGCAATACGCAAGTGTATGTATAGTAACATAAGAAGTAACTTCATCGAAATCATATTCGACAGTTCTTGAGAAAAAATATTTTATTTATAAAAATCACGATTCAAACTTAAAAACTAGAAGTACCTGGTGGCGTCATTTACGACGCCATTCAAAATTTTGAGAACTACTCAAAGGAACAATATTTTGAGAAACCCCGACTTGTGTCATACGACGCCTCCTGGTCTTTAGAGGTTATTCTTGTGGCGTCGTATATGACGCCACCTGGTCCTTTGAGTAATCGAGTAAAATCTGGGTTTCCTAGTGTTAAATATGATTTTCTCAAAAGTAAGATTTTTTTAATTCAAAGATTCAAACTGACACATCTCAATTTTCAAACTATAGAGATCTTTTTTTTTTTTTTTGCAAAATGCTCACACAACTATCAAAAGCAATCATCGGCTCGAAAATGAAATTTCCGACTTGGGATACCTTTTCATAGATTACATCACAAAAATAACAACTGCCACTGGCTGAACTAAGAGGGATCGGGGTGGCCACCCCCGCAGAAAAAATTCGGCTCACCCAAAAATTTTTCGAAATGAACTAAAAACCGGAAAAAGTAAGAAATTATTGGCGAAAAAAAAAAAAATCAGCGTACTAAACTTTTTTGAATGTTGATATTTTCGAATGATTTTTTCTCCCCCCTCTCCTTGACCCTCTGAAGAAAACTGATTCCGTCACTGACAACTGCAACAAATTAATAAGTTCTGCAAAATGTACTTTTAGTTATAATTTAGTTGGTTTTGATGATACTATTGAAACTTGTAAATATTTATTTATAAATGTTCAATATAGGTAGACTATAGTTATGATTCCTATGTCACAATAATAAAAACATCAGCTTCCACACAATCTTACATTAGTTGCAGATTAGAAAATGAAGGAGGCTCAAGTGTAGAACACTTTTAATTTTTATCTGTTATAATTAATTTTTTGTATATTCATGGCTACACTTATGGTTTTTCAAGCCTCTGTCGGTTCCTTTCTTGATTCTTTGTTTTTTTGCCTACGTCAGTTCTTTGAACTAAATCCGGAGCCTTAATGATGGCAATTCAGATTTATTTCGATCATTACACTCTTCTGAGAACTGTTTGCTACTGGTCTCGTGTATCATACAGAGAAAAAAAGAGAGAGAGAGAGAGAGAGAGCGAGAGAGCTAAATACACTATTTTCACCGTCATAAGTGATGGCACACTGATGAAATATTTGGTGTGCCAAGTAGTAGCTAAAAAAATACTGGCCCGTTCATGGGTATTATTAGTCCCGCTGTGAAATGAACGTAAACATCGATTACGTAAATGGAAAATAGATGGAACGAAGTCGAGGAAAACATTATAATATTATTTATAAATACAGTACCTTTATTTTTTTTCCCCCTCTTGTATGCCCCGTCGTATATTATAATCTATCACTCGAAGAATGACATTAAGTGTGCTATGGCCTTCTTTCTTCTTCTTCTTTGATTCTTCGTCGTCGTCGTCGTCGTCGAATACGCCAATACCAAGAAATCATAATTCATGTTACAGTCGAAGAATGACAGGGTAAACATTTGAAAAAAGATGAAAATAAATTAGAGATAATGAAAATAAACACCTGGGATGAGAACTCGTATACAGAAATGGAAGAACGGGGAAAAAATATAAAGGTAATGCATTTTAAAAGCTTACTGACCTCTGGTTTTAGGTTACTCAATTCCGAGTACTGATTTTTAATAATGATTAAAAAGTTCTTTGACCTTTTTTTCTTTTTTTTTTAGACAAAAATATTACCTTATAACACGTATATGTTTACCTTCCTATACACTATGTAATATAAGTATGGTATAGTATGTGATGATACCCAGCAAATGGATTCTTTTCCTCGTCGTCTCTTCTCGTAGGTAATTGGTTTTTAATTGCAGAGTAATTCAATAGAGAAAATTCGTTGAATTAATTTTTAGAGGAGGGCTGAAGAAATTAGTGATATTTTCGTTGGCGGAAAAGTACACAAAATTCTTATCGCAATTTATTTGGTAGTATAAATGTACAATGACTTCCATTCCATTTTGAAATAAAATATGAAAAGCACCGTGGTTGTCTACCAAGAAGTCGAAAATTGACCAAGTTTTAACTAATCCGTATAGGTATTAAAATTTTTGGTCTTTGTCGGAACTTGTTCACTAATATGTATAGGGTATAGTATAAGTTTTTTCTTTTCACAATTTGTTACTCTTTTCTCACTGTTAGAGGTATTTGCTGGTTTTACAAGTTCCACAAGATTAGCACGTATACATGCACTACATCGTATTCATTTTTATTTATTCAAGTTTCTGATTACTTGAGCTGCTTCAGTTTTGAGTCGTGCATTTATAGGAATGTGATTGTTAGAACCAGTGAAAGTAGATGTGACGAGAAGTACGAGTATGTAGATTATAAAACTTGGCTTTCAAAACAGAAAAGAAGTTCCTCTAGAAGTAATATACAACAATACAAGAGAGTATTCACTTGATTTTTGGTTATTTAGTCTATTTGTCGAAGAGTATAATAGGGTAAGTACCCATGCTTACTTCATTTTACCAGTTGGTACCGATTTCCGTAAAATTTGGATATGTTACCTTTACCCGATCTGCAAACTGTGATACAGACACAAATATGGAGGAGAAATGTGGCACAGATGTGTACAGAAATTCAACCAATCAGGAAGCAATGGCACTTTTGTGACACTGATGTGATTCCATTTTTCTCCGGTGGAAAGATTTGAGGTCACATCAGTGTCACAAAAGTGCCACTGTTTCCTGATTGATTGAATTTTTGTCACATCTGTGTCACATTTCGCGTCACATTGCAGATCGGGCGAATATATTCCATATGCCCCCACAAATTTGTTAATTTTAAGGTCTTTTTAAAGGGCCTCGAAATTTCTTCCGCAGTTTTAAAAAGTAGTCGAATAAATATACCTACTTGAATTGAATAAGATAACAATGATGACAATTTGTTTGGACATAGGAACACTTTTAAAGGTTATCGAGTTTTCACAAAAGTAGCTCATAACTCATCTTGAAAATGAAATATTGCGAACGACCTAACGAGCCGGATAATTTGGGAAAATGCTTATTTTTGAGTTGGTAAGTGGCAAAGATTATGCTTACACAGACACAAATACACATACTGTCTGCAGACTAGTAACAGTCATGGAAAAAAATCAGATTTAAATCATTTCGTAAGTAGAGGGATATGTGGAGAACTCCAGGGGATTGTCGTTTCATCATGGAAGAAAGTCTCTAGAGTAAATTTCTAAGGGTTTCACTTAGATGCGTGTAGTTACTATGCAAACCATATTATTAATACTAATAAGTGCGGATTTATAATTATTATGATGTGGGTTACTTAGCTTTTCGACGAAATAATACAAGCACAGATGTTTTTTTAACGCGTGCATGATTTTTTCTATTTTTTTGGACAATAATTTGGATCATCAGAAGACCGAAAAAATAGTCCAAACGTTCAGCAGATATGGGATGCCTCAAAAATGCTTCATAAGGGCAGCTTACAAATTTTCTGTGAATAGTGAAATCATCATTCAACTTTACCTGAAGCTCAATTAAGTCTACAGGGGAAAGGCGGATGTAAATAAGAAAACACTGATTTTTGGCAATGAGATTTTGGTCGAATTGAATAGTGACCAGGATTTTTCATTTTTCATGCTTCGCAGGTTTACTCTCGCGCTCCATTTTGGAGGTAGAAAGTATTTTTTTAAAAACTATTTTTAGCACTCATGGTGATACCTCTCATTCGGAATTGTAATATTCTGTGCCAGAATTAATGGTAATTTTACTCGAATGCGTTTAATGCTTCTCGTTGACATGAACATATAATATGAGCCATAAACTTCACTTCTTCCTCGTCTCTGCATTTCTCCCTAAAAAAATAACTATACGAGTATAATCTTTCTTGGTAAATAGAATACTTATTATAGATTCATCGTTACCGTCATTATCTTAGAGAAGTTTTTTAGTTGTGGGGACCAATTTTAACTGCTTTTTTATGGTTTTCTTAATAACTTTGACTTACGTAATACTTTGAAACCTCTGGTTCTTGGAAATTTTACAAAAAAAAAAAAAAAAATTTAGGTTGAATAATTTTTTTAACAGATAATGAGTTCCTCGAAATTTTTTACCTACATTGTAATTATTAGTTGGTTTAATTTAGGGGCGTGGAACGAAGACGATATTTTCACTTAAACTTCTGTATTCAACTGCTGAAATCAAGTTGGATGTATGTACCTAATTTCTACTGCAAAACGTTTTTAGGTGGGTTTTGAATTTTTCAAAAGCTGAAATCTTGGCCCAGATAATGAGTAATTATTTTGAAGCGCTGATTTCATAGGATGAAAGTACATACATGGTAAACTGTATAAAAAATAGTCAAAATTTTCTTATCGCTAAACTTGGACTTGGATCTCTGTGAATGACGTTGGTTCTTATACATACTTGTATTTTGAAAAAACCTGGGAGCTCGCAACTATACCTACCCATACACATCGCATAAGTGATAAGTTGTATAGAAGTGCGTCATATAACAGCACAGCTGTGTAGTGATTTCCATAATACGGAATGTATTTTACAAAAATTATATGACTAATATCACTTTTCGCCTCCGTCCCCTTCCATCAAGTTATCATCTATCGATGTTCAACCTCAAGGGATTGAAAAATGTGTTAATTTGTCGTTTTCCAAGAACTATACCCGAAACTTTCATGTTGTAAATTATCTGCATTTCCGATTTAGTATTCTTTCGTGGTTGTAGGTTATACAATACAGAATTAGGTATTTTGATTCTTCCTAGAAGAGATAAAAGTGGGTTGCATTTTGAATGAAAGGTTTGCTGTGTCAGTAATTACTGAATAGAAGCGACATTGTAGGATGGTCAGAAGTCACATTTCTATTCTCGCAATTCTAATTATAAATTATTCAGTAGTTCCTATTAATGAATCATTTTAATGGATTACTTCGAAATTTTATTACTTCATTTGTTTCGTCAAAATTATACGCATGAATAATGAAACGTCCTATTGCGATGAGTGTCAAGTGCAGAAATTTCGTGAAAAAAATCATCTCAAAGCGATAGAAAAATAGTGTTACAAAAGACATTAAGTGATTAGTAATGACCTGTGTACTGGTTAACGAGAAATGAATATATAGGTCAAGTCATTCAGAAAGAATGTTATATGAACATTTCATCCGACGAAAAGGTGTTGGATCATTAAAATAATTTTGGAGATTAAAAACTCATTAATTTATTTTCATGCGTTATAAAACAAAAACGTTTTCAAAACTGTTATAGCATGAAATATTTTTCGAATGAAATAAATCAATGATAATATAATAAAAATTTGATGATTTGTAGCACACAGTTGTCGATTTCTTTTAGTTGGCACCCTAGTGATGAATGTGAAAAATTATTTTTATCAAATTTGGTCTTTAAAATTCTATCAATAAGTCAAATCTTAGAAAATGAAAATGAAATAAAAAGAGCGAATAAAATAAATAAAAGTAGGGAGTATTAATGTAATTCGTTTGTAAGATAAATTACCTAGGTACATACATAATTGAGAAAATTTTGTTATCTCGGAGAAATTAAAGTTACCAAGCGCGTAATAGTTGAGTGGAAAAAAAATAAATTGAGAAAAAATTTAATTTTAAGGATGAAAAAATATGAGTTTAAAATGTCCGAAGTTGAAAAAAAAAAGTTTGAGAAAAATGAAATTTAAAATAAAAAATAAATTAAAAACACGTCGAATTCATACCGTATTATTATTATTCAAATTATAAATCAATTTTGCAGAATTAAAGTTTTTAAAATTTGAACAAAATTAATATTTAAAGTAAAATTCCTGTAAAAAAAAGTAGGAAAATGAAAAATATCAACAATGGAAAGGCAAACTTGAAATTTATCATCATGATATTTCTCAGTAATTTTTTCTGGTCTTTGAAATATCAAATATGAGCACCTGAAATTCTAACAAACTTGTCGGATGTTTTAATATGTTTATTTGTAGAATACAAAATATTATTATACTTTGAAAAAGTTATTTATACTTAATTTAAATTCTGCTAATATTATATAATCAAGAAAATAATTAACTTTTTGAAAATCACATTGAAAATATTCCTTATAAGAATAATTGGTGACAGATGAGCGTGCACAAAATTTACACCTGTATTATCAGGCTCTTCGCAATCTTTGTTTGACAAACAATAGTAAATATTCATCTCAAGCTGTCCAGTATTATTTTTGTAGCAAGCGTTTATGAGTTCTGTCGCCTCGTGCCCTTATTCATAAAGTAAATGGTGGAATTTTTTCTGGAATTTGTTCAATTGATTGCATATTAATAGTGGAAATACGATGGAAAACATTATTCTTACTTGTGTTCATTGTTGTACAGAGCTCAGCTACAGCGCCATAGGATATCTTAATGCAGATAATTATTCTATCCTTACATTTTTTTTAAAATCCTTTTTTCTGAGAACCTTAATTGCCTTTTTAACCATTTTTTAAATAATTCATTCTGTCCTTACAATTTTTAAAAATCCTTCTTCTGAGAACCTTAATTGCCTTTTTAACAATTTTTTAAATAATTTATTCTATCCTTACAATTTTGAAAAATCCTTTTTCTGAGAACCATAATTGCCTTTTTAACCTTTTTTTTTTCCTTCGAAATTAAGTAGGTATATAATTATTTGCTCGAAATAAACGAATTTTAGAAAATATTATTCATCTTTATGGTCGTGACAAATTTAATAATACCTACTGTCCGTTCAGTTTCTGTGTCCTTGCCGAAATTTCACGATTTTTCAACCTTTTTTTTTTCTTTCTTTTTTATTTCTAGTCAGAATTTTTTTATATTTTCTTAATCTCAAGTAAAATTGAAGCGTTCAATCAATTTTTATGTTTCGTTGTTGTATGAGGATAGGTTTCGATTAATTATAGATGTTTCTCGACGTTAAAATATATTAATCGGTAGTTATGGTTTTAAGTTATAGATTTTTTAATTATATTTTAATTTCTGTTCTTCTAGTTGATGATCATGAAGATGAAGATTGCTTTCGTGAAAGATGAAAATGGGAAAGCGGGCAAAAAAATGAAATTGAATTCGTGGTTCTGTTTAGGAGGAGATCCAAAGAAAGTTGCTAATGAGTGCGACGAAAATATTTTCGTACGTTATTTGAAAAGCCAAAAATACAACGAATTAAGTTCACTGCCCGAGAAAGAACGGGTATGTAATGTTTGACAGTGTATTTTTTGAAAAACCAAAATAATTTCGAAAATATTTTACTTTGCGCTTTCTAATCTCTTTCTGCTTTACTATAAACGAGAAACTGCGTGAGGCGATTATTACTTTTTCATATAAGTGGGTGATATAAAAGCCCTCACCAAATACCTTGACGGTCAAGTGCAGCTCTAAAGTTAGGTCAGATTTCACACTGGAATTAAATTTCATGGATAAATATGAAATGCATAGTGCCAATCGAGTACAGGTTAGCAACCTTGTCACAATTATAGGTTGTCAACCGTTGGTTAACTATTTTCAACCTTGTCAACTTCGTTTCTCTGATCTGAGCATACCCTGCTGAGACTCTTTAACCTTATTGACCTAAAATTTTTTCTGCTGGCTGTTCAGTACTACCCGGTTTAAGGTATATTTGCTCAATAAGTTCTTTTCCACTTCCTATCATAACGGCGACAAAAGTTCATTTATCTACTTCAAATACTTGAAACACCTTCAGCCTACCTCCCTTATGTAAAATATTGTAAAAAGCAAGTGCGTAATGTACTCAAATGATCTCAATGGAACCTTTCGGACCTGCTTCGCAGGTTCTTCGGGTCTTTAGAGGTCAGTTGTAGGAATGCTCCACCAGGTGTATAATATACTACTATATTACGATAAACTGATGTATAATAAATCGAAGTATTCAACTCGCCTTGGAATGGAAATGGCTACCGAACTAACGAACGTGGTTTTTCTTCCGTCTGATTTCAGGTCGAATATCCAGGCTACTCGTCGTCCAATCATTACCAGAACGTGCCATCGAATCCGTTCACCGTGCCATGTTGTCCCAACAGGGTTCCCTGCAACATGTCGCCCAAATTTGTGTCCAAAAACAACCATCGGGCGGCCGATGTCACTGGTTGCAGTGGTGATGCCGATGCCTACGACCAGCCGCCTCCGCATTCGAAGCAGCGCCTCCATCATCCGCAAAGAGTGCGTAAGCATTCGACCAACAGCTCCACTATCAGCAACACCGGTCTCAGTCATAAGAACCACAGTAGCTGTCACTACGTGAACTGTGACCACAACCGCAGCAAGGTGCCAGCTACTGAGCATCTGTCGAAAATGGAACTGACCGCCCCGTCCTCTGTCAGTTGCGTGGAAGGCATCAGCCATCTCTTACCAGCTCCTTGTAACCTCACTGTTGACCAGCTTGATAAAAACTGCGCAAAAAGCGCTGGTAGCTGCGCAAGTACAGTCGCCTGCAGAACAGGAACCAGTTCCAGTCCTATTGACGATAGAGCCGCTTTTGATATTTGTAGGACAGACGACTGGGCCAGTGGTGCCACTCATGCGACGGATATTTGCGCCAGCCTGCCAGACAGCGGCGTCAATGCTGTCACTTGCCGGACCGTCAACTGGGCATCCAGCTCACCACTTTCACTCCTAATACCGCCGCCTGCCTCCGTCTATACGCTGAGCAAGGCCGATCAAAGACTGAGCGAGTCGTTCTACAGCTCGGAGGATGACTTGCGCATTATCACGGAGTCGCAGCAGCTTCTACGACTCTCCGGCTGGTACCATCCGCGATTATCATGGCCTCAGGCCTCCGAGATCCTGATGCACGCTCCCGTCGGCACCTTCCTACTGCGCAACTCGTCGGACATCAACCACCTGTACTCGCTGAGTGTGCAAACCAAGTGCGGCCCTACCAGTATCCGTATCCACTATGCCAAAGGATGGTTTCGAATGGCGGGCAGTGGCGAGGAGGCGAAGCAGCTGCCCAAATTCCCGTGCATTATGCAGCTAGTCCAGCACTACGCCGACCGTACCAAAAAGTTACCGATGCCCTGTACGCCCGATGAGAACCACAACTGGCAAAATGTGGGCGGCCCGCCGACCACCACCCCAATTGTGCTGCGAAAGCCAAAGTATACCGACGGACAGGTGCCCTCGCTGAAGCACCTGAGCAGGCTGTGCATCAATCGCAATATCAAAGATTCGAGCTTTTTGCCCATGCTGCAGGCTCCTTCGTTCATTATTAACTACTTGACGGAGTATCCGTTCAAGTTATAACCTCTATGACTGTGACTGATGATGGTTTAATTGCCATCTTTCCTTATTTTCTCTTTCGTTTTATTTATTCATTATTATTATTTATTTATTTATTTATTTTTTATTTTTGGTAATATAATTTCATGTTCTTGTTAGCCGAACCAGGCAGAATAAGTTTAACAGTCAGAAACTCCAAGGTCCATTTGGCCTAGAAGAAGCGATAGTGGTGAGAATTAATGAAACTCTGCCATAAAGAGGGGGTGAAGGTAACGATTGTAGCTTTACAAGATTTGTTTTGGGAGGGGTGGGTGGAAATGCAATTAACTTGTTCAAAAATGCAAGAAACGATGAATTTGATCGGGTACGTTCATTATTGAAATACTTACAGACTTTATATAGCTCTATTATAAGCAGTAGTCGAGTTATTATTTCTTGTACTTATAAAATGATGACGGTAAATGGAAGAGGTTCATGCCGTTAATATCATTTGAGAATAAGTTGGAAAAATATTGTCGGTGGCCTGCCGAATACCTCATACGTGATGAAATTCTAAAAAATTATGTCTTTGGGCTCATTTGATTTGTCTTGAGCAGAGAAATTCGGCAAACTCAAGCACGTTAATTTCAAAATCTTCAGCACGTAGAAGGTATTTAGCTAGCCATCGATGATGTCTCATTTGCCAAAGTGTTTATTTATGCTTACACAACGTTCGAATTTTACAGCATGTAGTACAAAATTAAATCGTAATTGACAGATTAAACCGTACGCGTATAAAATGGAATCTAGAGTATAGATTATTCAAAATACAAGTAAAATATAGAATTTTTTATTACATCTTCTCTGTGTTAACCTTTGTAGTTAACATCTATACGATTTTCAATTAAAAACAATTAAAATAGCGATGAAAATTGAGGGGAAAAAACGGCGCGCGCATTTGAGTTAGCTCTCGTCGTATACGATTTGGTTGAAATTTTGATTCGCCCCTTTTTGAAATTTTCGAATTTACCGCCACGAAAGAGTGAACTTATTTAATTAAAAAATATATAGCTGTACTTCTATGTAACTGTAAGCTGTACGGTACTTTTGTAAAGATCCCTGATGAGTATAGAGTTCCTTAGGACGATTGAAACTTTTCAAAATTTCAAAGTAGTTATTTGATTTTTTTTTTTGGGATGAAATGAATGTATAATTCTCGTAAATACAATGCTGTAAATTTTTGGATGCGTATCGATGATTAGTAAAAAAAAAAAAAACAAAATGCTAACCGTATCCCTCCTCAGCCTTGGATGAAAAATTTACATTCAGCTGTGAAGTTGTCACATTATTCCTGGAATAATTACCTAAATATTTTGGGTGATTTGCTTATTATTTATTTTTAGTGTCATTTTCGTATTGTCCTTCGAAGTGTTTGCTTCGAGTTTTATTTTATTAATAAACATGAAAATAATTAATTTTATGCAGACTTTTTTCCTGTATAAAATCTATACGCATCTGTGGTACAAGCCGATAGACTGGAATGTATTTGTCCACTATAATACTGAAAATTGGATTTTTTTTTGGAAAATCGCATTGCTTGATAATCTGACGCAAATGAATGCTAGAAATTTCTTCGTTTAAATCAAAGAAACCATTTTCCAATCCTTGAAATAAATTGAAACGATGCTGCAATCACTTTTTGCATTCATATTATTCTTATCCTATTATTCTTTAATTGTGATAGTATGGGATTTAACTAATTACCAAATAAAAATATATTGCAATATTTTTTGTTTAGTTTTAAAATCTTTTTTGTTACAAAACTATAATAATTAATAATTATTATTCTTTAAAAAAAAAAAAAGTTTGGAAAATAATTATTATGCTTCTTCTGCTTCCCCCTCCTGAAACAAGTCCAATTTCTTTATTTTTACTTTTCTTGTGGGATTTGTGTGATTTAGAAAAAATTATAATAACTTAGAATTACTTGTTTTTTTTTTTAAATGTATATTGACTGATTCTTCTTCCATGTTTTTTCTTTCAAATGCAAGAATGAGAATAATTTTTTTTACCATCATCTTGAAGTTGGCTAATATTTTGGTCTATTTCTATGATAATTTTTTTTTCTGTCAACTTAATTGTTTTTTTGCATACTAAATATCAAATTATTTTGTGATTTTTTTGTTTTATGTAGAAGTCAACTTGAAAGGACTTTAAAATAACGATAAGACTTTTATAATAATGATACAGATTGGAATTTGGCTGCTAGTTTTTTTTTTTTTTTTTTTTTTTTTTTTTTTAATTGGGAAAAAAAGGTAACCGTTCATCGCCATCTTGAGGAAGCTGCTTTGAGCCAACTTGCCTGAATCTTATTATTTCGGCAAATGTTTTTTCTAGTCATTCTTATACAAGATTTTTTAATAAAATTCATTTCATGTTAGACGGAAATATACTTTCTAATAGTTATTATGTATTTGAAATCCCACAGAAATTCCTAGTTAGTATACCCCTTATTTATTTATTTTTTAAACGATTCAATGATTGAATATTAATTTTGTATTGTATATTTATTTTTTCTCAAAATTAAATGTTAAAACTTTTTTCTCAGTGTTTTGTGAAAGATATTTGTGAAAAAGTGTACTAGAAAATGAATTTGTGCCTTTTTTCATGTTTCAAATTTTTCTTTTGTTCAAAATATAAAGTTTGATTTTATACTCCTTGTTTTGGTTTTTATATTAGAAACGATAGAAATAAATTGGTGCTTTTTCATAGACCTATTAATCAAGTATTTATAACAATCAATCTTCACGATAAGTTTGTTGTAAAAATACAATTAATATTCAAGTCACTGTTTTAGCTTAAATAATTTTTAATATTTCACATCTGGGGCATTTATTTTGTGTCAATTTTCGTGATTTCCCAAAATACCAAGGTTTATGTTTCTGAACACGATTTTTTTCGTAAACCTTCCTGAATGGATCTTACATTTTTTATTTTAAAATGATCGGAGTGGGACCTTTCGAAATGTTTCAACTAAAGTATTAAGGCTAGGTAAATGTTACCTCATTTGGTAAGAAGAAAAATTTGTTTCCTCTAGAAAACCCGTTTTTCAATTTCAAATATTTTGAAAGTATGTTTTAAAAAATTGACTCGTGAGATATAAATAAAAGCTAAGTTTGCGATTCATCATACAACTTCACTTTCAAATGGCTTTTGATTCAGCTCTGATAAAATTTCTTCATCAAACGGAGAGATTTCGTCAACGTGGAATATTTTTTCATTTAATAGTTTATTAATCTCATTAAAATTCTTGTTTTACTGTACGTACGTTTAAAAATTGTATTTTTTATCGCATAATATTATATTTTTCTGTATCGCAATGCGGATATTCTCTTTTATTCGTTTAGCTCGGGAGGTTAAAAAGTTGAAAACGATTCTTTAAATAAAAAAAAAGTATTCGCATTAACGACTTCGCAGAACTATTCGCTACAAGTTTGTCAGAGAATCGAACTCATTCTCGGTTTATAGTTGAAAGGGGGCGGAGGGAATACAATTATAGTTCCAAGTATTTTTCAGAAAAACAATAAAAATTTTGATGAACGTGATTATTATGTTGCCTTATTAGTCAAAAAGAACTCCTCACTGCTGGATTTTTTTTCAGAAATTCGCTTGCAGTTTTAGAATTCGAACATTATTAGCATTAGTGTGCCGATGTACAATATGAACTGTTGCTTGCATCAAAGAATCATAATTTACTTGTTTATTGTACATACGTACTCATTGGTCTTACAATGTTTACATATCATTGAAAAAAACCAAGCTTGATGAAGAAATCTTGATTTTTTATTGAAAAAATAATATACGTATCGCTGTACGGGAAAAATTCATAAAAATACTTTGCGAGATGCGAGTATACACTTGGCGTCTGTCAAGTTAAATATTTGAATTTTAAAAAGATTATCAGTCACCAGCAGTGCAACAATGAAACCTATAGTTATGCTGAAAATGACGATTCCTCATTCTATGTACATGATTTAATTATGATATTTTCAAAATAAATACAGCAGGAAATCATCCTCAAAGTTGTCGCATATTACTGTTTAAAGAATTAAAATTCAACATAATGCAGAATAATGAATATTTTTAGGGCGTTTGTTTCTGAATAAAACAAATTTGACATTTTCCTAAGAACTTATACAGATCAGATTCGTGTTTCAATTTTTAAATATTTTACTCAGATGTAACGCGCAATAGTTTTCATTAAAACTTGAATTTAGCTTCATGTAACCATTTTGAAATCTCACACTGATATCCGAAAAAGTTAATTTTGCACTTTAAAAATTTCCAATGAGTTCATTAATTTTTCTAGAAAATTTAGTCGGTACGTCGAATTATTTTGATTTTTGATTAAGTGGAAAATGATTAATACGTACATATATGATCAGAAAAATTTTATAGTACTATTTCCGACAGGCTTCCTGTGTATAAGGTACCCCGCAATGCGAATATCATTTCAGTTTCAAGAAAAACAACTCATCAGCTCAGTAACAACCCCGTGAAGAATTTGAAAACTTTTCCCATTAGCCAGTCGAATTCGCGGAATGGACTATATTGGTGCTGTACGAAGATTTAATTTATTCTGATTAATATTGAATTGGTTAGTAGAAAATCGGCACGTGTTTAGTGTTTCTCTATCGGAGTGTAGGATAATGCTACCAACTGGTAAAATTTTGCTCCGATAATTATTAATAACATCGTTAAAAAAAGCATTTTCAGAAATAAACTACTCATGAACGTATTTTTAAATAAGAATTCTTCCAAACCCAAACAGCAGCCCTACTGACACCCTTCGAGTTGCAGCAAAATAAGCGAAAAACCGAGTCACCGAGAAGTAGGCGTATTAATGTATGTTTTATAGTAAAAGTTCAGAAATAATCCATTATACAAATCTTCCAACTACTTTTTCTCAAAATGAAGCACTAAAGTAGTTTGCATTGCCTCAATGTGAATGTTACTTCATTCTAAATTCCTGTTTCCTTTAAATTTCTCACCAACGCCATCGTCAAGTTTGGCAATTTTGGAACTAAATATTTCTAAACAAAATAGTTGAGCTTTCGAAAAAAATAGAGAATCATCACCACAATGTTTTGAAAAGCGATAGTGATATTCTTAGTATAGTAATCTCTAGCAATCTAGAATAATATTCGAAATCGAATTGTCACCACTAATCAACACTTAAATAGAAAGTTGATTATAGAACACGGACCAAAATCAACAATTTCAATATTTGATATCAAGATTTTGAAACTCATCAAAAACCTCACTTCATTTTCATAGCAAAACAAAACTTGCAACGAAAATCAAAATATTATTTTTGTTGAGGTCACATACAATGCCACAAAAAATTGGAAAAATACTTTTAATTTAGTGGGTCTCTAGTTGACAACGAATTTTTTAAATTTTAATCACAATCTACGTTATTATCTGAAGCAGAAAATTTATAAAAATAGACACGATGAGTAGAAATTCGAAACGTCTTTTTCGTTTCAAGGTAGCGAAGCTTGTGATATTTATAATTAGTTATTTAAAATAAATAGAAAACGAAAATAAATATAATATTTATCTTTAAAAAAATGAATTAAATTCAGTCGCAAATCTTTGAGTAGAAAATGTAGACAATTGATGAAAAAATTAAAAAATAAAAATAAAAGCTGCATCAATAATTTTGAAAAATATGTACAAAATAGTTTTCAATTACTTAATCAAACTGTACATTGCAGCATGATAGAAATCACAAACATTCAAATAGGTAATCAAAGTATATTACTTGGGTTTTCCTCTGAATTTACCACCAGCATTAGTTTTTCCTTTTTTGTTGCTAGTTGGCTTCTTCTCTTCAACCTGTTGCAAGAAAAAAAAAACAAAATTCACTTCAAATTTTATGTTAAATTTCAATCTCTAAAGACTAGAAGAAAAATTTACAAAAAATAAAAAGTGAACTTGAATTTAGAAAAAATTGGCAAAAATGATTACAGTGAACTTATACATTTTTTCGATGTCCAACTTTTACACGGTAGGAACCGAATTTATCACCAACTTTATGTATTTTTTAAAAACAAACTGTTATAGCTTCTGTTTAAAATCTGTAATTATTTTCGAAAGAGTATACCTAGAATACCTTCATCATTTTTTATTTCACGTTCTTCTGATTAGTTCACAATAAAGGTCTATTTCAGTGAGATCAGTTACAATTTAGTACGAGTAATGATAAAAAAGAGCTCCTTCAATTTTGTTTCTTTAATCAACGAATCAAATACCTCGTGCATCATTTCACTGACGAAGCCAACAAATTATTACATCAATCAGGAAATTACTTCTTCTAAGGCTTCAACATTGACTGAAGTCATGGCTTTCAAATAAGATTGTAAAATGGAACATTGTTATTTACTTTTCGTTTATTGTTGGTATTTGTCGAAGGGAGAACTTTGAAGAACGAATCCAGCCTTCCTTGGGTGCTTCCACTTCTGGCTTTATTTAATTTTTTAGCCCCATTTCGAACACGATCTTCACTAAATTGTCGATCTCCGCATAGAAATTTGACCAGTCCATCTTCATCCGGTTCAGACCATTTCAACTAATAACAGTTACCAACTTTAATTATTACTTAAGAAAGCAGTCAACTAAAATATTCGAACAAATGTACCTCCATGCTTTTTGGGTCTGCGATTTCTGGCTCAATGAAAAGCTGCCTGGCTTTCTCGTACATCCAGCCTTCAGGAACGATGTATTTTTTCGTGTCGATATTTTCGAGAATAGTTTGAATATTATGGTGCTGTTTAATCAGTTCAATAGCTCTTTTAGGACCAATGCCTCTAATACTATCACAATAATCACAACCCAACAAAATACATAAATCAATGAACTGAAATCAATATCACGTGATTAAGATTAAATATGATCCAAATGGATACAAGGACTGATTCTCAAAATTGTATAGAGTATTATGTAAATAGACGTACTTCATCTTGTGTCAGTTCTAATCCATCTAATACTTTCTGAAGGCAGTATTCTTGAACTGGTACTTTACGAGCTTCGCTGAAAGTCAAATGTCGAACAACTACAGGCGATCCAAAAGTCAACGAATCCATGTCTTCAGTCGCAGTAGCATAAACAAGTCCAGCCTTTACCATAGCTGCGCATTGAGCTTCAGCTTCGCAAGGTGCCTAAATACATACAGTTTTTGTAAACCAACTGTTTTAAAAATCTTATCTCATACAATGAGATGACTAATGATGTGGTACCTCAATGAAAGGGATTCCCATCAATTTTAATAACTCCTTGCATTCGTCTACATGCTTTTTCGTGACTTTAACCAGTCGACGGTTAAATTTGTCAACAGCAGCGGCGTCCCCTGAGACAAATAGCAAATTTAAAATAATTTTGAAAGAAGAAAAAACTCGAAGGATGATACTCACCAGCTTCTTCAGCAGCTTCTAGGCTTTTCTGAGCATCTTCTCTACGCTCTGCTCGTTTCTCAAGTTCACCAGATTTCATATCAGGTGGTTTCCCGTCGAACACGTAGACTGGTTTGATTCCATTCTCAACGAGACGTATCGTACGATAGAACGTTCCCATTAAATGACTAGAATATACTACATTATTAGATACGTCGTTCTGCAGTAAAGGGAAAGATGAAAATTTGTTATAGATAGCTCACCTCGTTGGTTCTCCATCGACTGATGCTAACTGATGCCCTTCACTGCGCACGGCGATCAAGAACTGATACAAACTCATAGACGCATCGATGGCGATTTTTCGACCTTAACAGAAGAAAAAAACTTTCGTTATAAGAAATTAATAAAGAAATAAGAGACGGCATTAAAGGCTTACCAAAGTACTGTTTGATTTCGCCTTGTTTGAAAGATGACGGTGCAACATCAGCAATCAATTTTGCTAAACCAAGAATACCCATGGTTATTTAGATATAAGTAGACGAACTGATGAAATGATAAATTAATTAATAATATGTCATTTAAAAATTATAATATTCACGAAAATTGAAATCCAAACTCGGAAAATAAATTGATAAAATAAAATTGAAGTACAGCATAGCTGTGACAAGCTGTGAGCGGGAAACAAATTCCACAAATTCAGTGCAGTCAAATATGATGTTCTAAAAAAAGACCTTGAAAAAGCCGACAAGTGGTACTAGCGCTTTAGTGGTATACCTGATACGAAATATTCGTATGGTGCGCTGCGCTCTCGACTCTCGTACGCTTCGTAACGCCTTGTAACAGTTGTAACACGTTTGGTCGAATGAATCCTCCACCAATCTATAATAGGTCCCTCTCAGCCTGCTTCAGTGGCATGGCATCAGAGTTGGATCTGTGAAGTGTGAATGACAGTATCACGCTACTCGCGATTTCTGATCAAATGATTACATATTCCAACTTTTGTAGTAATTCAAGCAATTATTTATCATCTGTGCACTAATCTTTTTATTTCGTTTTGACACGTCTCAATCAATTTGTCATTCGGATTAATCGATCGCACAATGCCAGAAATAATTTATGATGATGAAGTTTATGTCGAGAAGCCGCCGTTCGTTCCACCGGTAATTCAGGAAAATCTAACAGGATGGGGTCCTTGCGAGATGCCAGAACAGTTCAAAGATATGCCATACCAACCATTCTCCAAGGGAGATCGATTAGGAAAAGTAAACCTCAGTATTTATAAACTCTTTCAAATCGACGATCTTGTTATTATATTCTCTATATTGTTGTAGATATCTGACTGGACAGGTCTAACGTTTCAAGACAAAAAATATGCTAGTGAGTAACTTATGATACGTAACTTTTGTTTTCTTAGAATTGCATTCAATATGTATATTCATTATTTTCAAGATAAGTATCAGTCAACTTTTGGAAGTGGCAGTCAATACGCTTATTACCATGAAGAAGATGAGAGTACTTTCCACCTGGTGGATACTACTCGAATTCAGAAGCCACCTTATCAACGAGGTCGTTTCCGACAAAATATGAGAGGAGCTCGAAATCGTATGGGTCAGCGTGGATTAAATCAACCGGGCTTCCAGATGTTGAATAAAGGCACTAAAAGTCGTGATAAGTACGTGAATTTTGTAGATATTTGTTGAAATTTACTTATAATGGCTGCTAATATGATATATGTTTGTTACAGCACTCGCAAAGGTCAAATAGCGAACAAACGTTGGAATAAACAGCAAGGCATGCGTTCCCAAAAAAACATGACACAAGTTAAAAATCGGGATGCATCGGTGACTGTGAAGACCGACTGGGTTATGATCGAAGAAATCGATTTCACTCGATTCTCCAAACTATCTCTTCCGAATGTGAAGGAGCCGGAAGATTTGTAAATAGCTTACCTTCTTGTGGAGCATATCGGTGTGGACCATAACTAATAAATTGCTCAATGTTGCAGAGTTCGTTGTGGTGCTCTTGAATACTACGACAAGACGTACGATCGTATCAACGTGAAAAATGAGAAACCCTTACAACGTATTGAACGTGTATTTCATACTGTTTCTGCTTCTGATGATCCTGTCATGAGAAAGGTATGACGATTTTTATTTTTCGTACTTTTGGCGATCAAGGATATAGTTCCCTGTACATATTGCAAATTAATTGATGTACTATGAATTTTTCGTTTGATGTAACCCATAAACAAATTCAGTTATCAGAATTTCTCACAGAAGTTTATCTATTGACATCCTTCGAATTCGATCTCCGCCAGATGTTCGAATAAATTTATACGTCATATAGTTCAGTAATTAAAGACAAGGCCTTTACTTTAAAAATAGGAACATGATCAATATTTAAAAATGAACCACTTATTTTGCATTACTATTACGTTAATATCATGCTTGATCTTGAATTCTCTGTTTTGCATTTGAAAATCATGGATCTATAGTACATGAATGAGTAATTAATAAGGCTGATTTATTCTGCCAGGAAATTATTGGTGATCTCTGAAGGGGATGTGTTTTGTAACAAGTTTTCACTTTCGCTTGATTTTATGAACTCTTATTTTTAGTGGAATATTAGACCACTTTGTATCAATAATCAATAATTGAAAATTGAAAACTTTCGGTGGCATCATTCAATTCATAGTGAATTTTCCTAGAAAATTATAACATTTCTTTTAAATATCATACTCCCGAATAGATTTTATTATTCTGGTGATATTAGTCAATTTTCATGGTTTTAGCTTGATTAAGGAAAGTAAAAATTTGAATTAACGTTTTTTTTTCTCAGTATTCTAAAACTGTGGGCAATGTTTATGCGACGGACTCGGTTCTAGCTACGCTTATGTGTTGTACTCGTTCAAATTACTCGTGGGATATCGTCATCGAGAAAGTCGGTGGCAAATTATTCTTCGATAAACGAGATAACACCGAATTTGGTTTGTATTTGTTTCCTATGTACCGCAAATTTCATTGATACAGATAATCATGTTCTGTTTGTGTGTTTATTAGATCTGTTGACTGTCAATGAAACCGCCATTGAGCCGCCACAAGAAGATCCAACTGGCTTAAATTCTCCAAAAAATTTATCTCTAGAAGCGACTTTCATCAATCACAATTTTTCACAGCAAGTTTTGAAATCGGTAAGCTATTATTCTTTCATCTTTACTCATTTCATCAATGAAATTATAATTTCATGAATTTATTCGCTCGTCAGGATGAACCAGCATACAAATTTGAACAAGAAAATCCTTTTGCTTCCGAAGAAGATTCTGCAGTAATTGCTTCAGTCGGTTATCGCTATCGAAAATGGGACTTGGATAATGGTATCATTCTAGTTTGTCGATGCGAACTCGATGGTGTTTTGCGTTCACCGAATGGAGAAAATCAATTTTTAACCATCAAAGCTTTGAATGAATGGGATTCGAAGGTAATAGAAATGTTTAAAAACAGTCTACAATATACCGCACTAGTTTCGATTTTACTTTTATTGATTGTGATACCTCATTATGAGAAATCTTGATTTCATGGACTGAATTTCAGCTATCCGGAGGTGTCGATTGGCGTCAAAAACTCGACGTTCAGAGAGGTGGAGTCTTGGCTACCGAATTAAGAAACAACGCTTGTAAATTGGCAAAGTGGACTGTGCAAGCTATATTAGCTGGCGCTGACCAAATTAAATTTGGGTGAGTGTTTTTTGTCGATTTGTATTCGTATTGTATTAATAACTAGTTTTTCATTGTACTGAGTACCGACTCAATTTCAGTTATGTAAGTCGAGTAAATGCTCGTGACTCATCTAAGCACGTCATTTTGGGAACGCAACAGTACAAACCGTCGGAATTCGCTACCCAAATTACGCTCAATATGGATAACGCTTGGGGTATTCTGAGATGTATCATTGATTTGTGTATGAAACAAAAAGATGGAAAATATTTGATTATGAAAGACCCTAATAAGGTAAATTTTGGCTGTGACTGCTCTTCTATGGTTTCGTAATACAAACAGCGAATGTAATTTTTTTTTTTCAGCCTTTAATTCGTTTGTATGACATTCCTGATAATACGTTCGATGCTAATAATGAGGATGAAGATGACGAGGATGATGAAGGTGAGGAATGTGAAGTAGCTGATACGGAAGAAGGTGGCAATTTGGATACTATTGTTGAAGAAAAACCAAAAGAAGCAACCGCATAATCAATTCAGAGTTTTGTATTTTCACCAAAAGGTAACCAAACGTTGATTCGTTTTCATGTTTTCACCTTTCTGTTTTTATTTTGATTGCGTCATTCAATAAATCTATCGAAAAAAATGGGTCGCATTCATTGCAGATAATTTTTAATAGTTATTGAAAAAAAAAGTCTCAAGTTCTTTTCGAAATTTCTTTTGAAAAAATATTATGAATTCGTCGAAGAAAATGCCGAGTCCATAAATTCGTAACTTTTTTTTATAACTAACAAGTGTGCTAGTGAAACTGAGTTATTCCTCTACAACGTATTGAAATGGCAGAATGTGATTTTCGTTGGAATGTACTTCCAGAAGCAAAGATGTAAGATAAATTATTGAGGCGAGTACATTGGTACTGTTCAGCTCAAAAAGAAATATTGCTAATGTCCCGCATTTTGTCGATTTTTAACTTGCAAATTTTTTCAATTGATCACCTCCCCTCTACCAAAGTATTTCTATTCCACATGTGTCATGTTGCAATTCGGTTGAATTTAAAAACATACTATACCATGACTATACCTCCCCGAAGACGAGTTATGATTTAGGTCATGTTGATTTCAAATATTTATTAGAAATCTTACGAATTATTTATTTGCATCTGCATTTTCATCTAGAATAATGGATTGTATGATAGTAAGAAAGCTCGTTTCTATTACTTTTACTGAGAAAAATTGAATTTACATTGTTATTTGATCTTACTAATAACCATGTGGATTTTCTTAATTGCTTCTTCAACATCTTCGGTTGAGTTATTGCAACAAAAAACAAATCTGACCGAATCCATTGTCAAAGCAAACGCCTTTATTATTACAGGATTTTCTCCTTCTTCTTGATACACCTGAAAATCATTCAGTCAATAAAATTTTAAAATGTGTATGTTACCCTATCCGCCCTCGTCTTAGGATATTTTCTAACAATTTTCACTTGTGACAAAATCTGAAAAAACCTACCTCAAGGTGAAGGAGATCAAAATTTGAATTTTCCGAAAATACTCATAGACTATTAAATAAATAATCCAACAGTCAAAAATTAGACTTTCCAACCCAAAAATTCGCTAAGATATGACCCATCAAATTTGAAAAATGGAAAAATGCATCTTAAGTTTGAGAAGTTTCTCTCTTGACTCGCAATTTACGTGTTACAGGTATTTTCCTATACTACCTCTGAATATAACCCCTTTTTGAGGCATGAAGCAATTTTTTCAACATTCGCAATCCCATAGAATGTTCTTCAGGGTATTTGGAACAAGTTTCTGCCAAAATCAAAAAATCGACAATTTTGACCTTCAAACTAGTTTTCGGCTGTACTAAAAATTGTTATTTTTCTCCTTTCAGATTGGTTTTCTCATATTTCGTCACATTTTACCATTAAAAAAATAAAAAAATAATAATAAGTGTAGAAAAAAAAATAAAGCATGCAATTGAGTCAGAATATGTTCTATCTGTCAAATTTTGGTTAGTGCATGTGACATTTTTACTTGCGTTTGTGTGGTACGTAATTACACCATTTAAGCGTTAGAAAATGCGCTGTAACCCCAGCTTACTGTTGATAATTTGTCCAGTAGTTCGGTGGGTGTGATTTTCGATGTATTTAGCTGAATCATGAACATATTTGAATGAATTTCATCCGCAGGGGGAACCCAGATGAACGGATTATTTGCGTTTCTAATAGCTGTAATGACAGAAACAAATTCGTTCTCGTATTATGTTAAAGGCAGATTTTCTATTTATTAATAACGTCTTGCTTTGGTTTAATTTAATTACTAATGCTTCTCTTCGATGATCAGAATTTTTTAGCAACATTTTGCGAAATTTATTTCAATTCAAGCTTTGAGGCGTTTAATAATACACAATTATAAAAAAATTAATCATGGAACACTCATAATATTTTAGAGAGATCATGTAATTTGGTAAGGATATAAATTCCTACTCCGAACTTGAAAGCTTTTGAAGTTATTTTTATTAACATTAACTTTTTCTAACATCAAAGTTGATGGAAAAATCAATCGACTCTGTGCGAGTATCTTTTTTCAAATCGCATCGTAATAGTGTAAATCAGTGTAAATAAAGTCAGACAAACCGCGATACTTACCATTGGCTACCATTTGCGCGTGCTTATGATCATCGGCCAGACGTTCTACCATATTGTCTAAGGCATATATAGCTGCTGCTGCCATAAAACCAACTTGTCTCGCTGACCCACCAAGACCTTTCTGTATTTTTTTTGCCCTGAAAATCGAAAAATAATTGCCAGTGGATGGTAAACGTATTCAAATAATACTCCTATTCATTTTTCAGGGTATTCTTACCTTTGAATGAACTCCTCTGTTCCAACGAGTACTGATCCATATGGCCCACCTAAATTTTTACTCACGCAAAATGTAACTGAATCTACATTTTTTGCAATTTTTGACACCGGTATTTGAAGTCTTATTGAAGCGTCGAATATTCGAGCCCCATCCATGTGTACTGGTACATTAATTGATTTCGCAAAATTGCATAACTGAAAAAAATAATGCGACTGGTATACCTATATATTTTTTTTAAACACGGTATGGCATAGCAGATGAACGTTAAAAGTACACATATATTTCTACGTGATGAATCATGTTCGTAATTTCTAAAGTAAAAGCTCTTTCATAACTTGGAAGTGTACGCAAGTTTTGAAAAGCAAATATTCAAATTATCCAAACGTAAGAACTAAGCGGATCTTATATGTAGAATTAATCATCAGTTTCAAGCTAAACTTAATTTCAACTATATCCTGGGTCCCTACGGTTTTCACCATAGAGACAATAATTGTCGAAAACAGTCAATATTATTTTCTCATTTCTGAATTTTGACTTGGATCGTTGATTATGTATTCCATATTACCCACGTAGGTACCTCCTTTTTTTTTAAGACGTAAAATATGATATTATTGTAAATTTTTTCAAACTGAATGAAGATTTTTTGCTAATAGTTTTAAAAGCTGAAAATTCAATAATTTTCAAAATATTCGACATCCAAAATATGCACGAAGGAAGGGAGAAATTACATGTATATAAAAGCATGCATTTTCCAGTTCACCTGCAAATAAGATCAGGGTTTATTATAATGAGAAATGAGAAAATTTTTATTTTCTTTTCCGAAAATCGTAGATGCGTAATGCAATAAGTAAATAGGGTTCGAGGTTTTTTGACGGAATTGAATCAGATTAACCCAACTACTTGTCCTAACTTTTTGACACTGTTGATTATGAGTCATCTCTAAAGGAATGAACATTGTACTCCTACAATATGTAAGTTTACCTCGTCAATCCACTCTTGTGGGATCACTTTCCCACCCAGTACATTGTGAGTGTTTTCTATGCAAATAAGGCTAGTAGCGGGTGAATGTCTATCCGGAGCACGAATTTTCTTGCGCAATTCATCCAAACTGAAAGTACCGTCCGGATAGTTCTCGATTTCCCTTATATTTACTCCACCGAACTTGAACAGAGAATTTCATTGCAGTTAATTTACGTCAGGCGAAAAACAAGCTAAATTATCGTTAAGTATGTAGAGTATAGACTATCTTACTTGAGCAGCTCCAGTTTGCTCGTATAATAGAATATGACTTCTACTTCCAGCTATGAGTTCTGCTCCGCGATTATTGCAGTGAGTGAGTACTGAAAAATTAGAATCAAGGAATACTTATTTTATTATAGATGTCATACTTGCGGAATTATTATGCTCGTGTTTGTAAATAATGGAGGAAAGGGGCAAAGTAGAGGTTTGCTATAGGCTTTTTTCGAACTATAGGCTCCTCCCCATTATTCTTTTTCTATTGGGTAATATCTCGTAAGCCAAAATTTTGCCATAGAAAAAGCAACATTTTGGCCACAAAAAATCAGTGCTGTAAGGTGATATCAGCAACATCCAAAAATCCGAATTGTTGTACAAAAATAAAGATAAATCCATTTTAACCTTCCTTCTTAAACTAATTTTAACAATTTGTACAAGTTTTTCTTCATTCCTGAATTTTTATTTAGTAATAACTAATAGGTACCTAAATATTAATTTGTAGTACCTATGTTAGTCTTGGTCTTAGTATTTTTCACTGATGGTTGATATTTTTTACGCTATCTTTTACCAACTTATATTATTTTCTTCGTAGTCTAATAAAAACTTACTGGCAGTCAAATTAGACATAGTTCCACTTGGAAGAAAGGTAGCAGCTTCCTTTTGGAAAATTTTGGCTGCTTTTTTCTCAAGTCCTAGTGTATATGAAAGAAAAGAGATTATTTCATTTCTTTTGGTTTGTTTCTTTGAATCATTACAATTATTATAATATTTTTTAATAGAAATGACTGATATATCTATTACTCAAAACTGTGGGATCCTCTTCGAAAACAGCATCTCCTACTTCTGCTTGGAAAATAGCTTCTCTCATTTTTTGAGTCGGTAAGGAAAATGTATCGCTTCGAAAATCGACCACTTTTACCTGAAAGTTTTTTTTTTTCATTCATTAGTTCCAAAAAGTTTGTAGCCAAAATATTATTAATAGGTGATCTCTCTGTCCAAAGGACAAAGATCGAGAGCCAAATTACCATAAATTCATATTTCCAAAGTTTCACTGAAAGTGAAAGTGAAGATGCCCAGATTCTGATTCCTCTCAAAATTCATTATACATACACAAATATAAGTTTAACAAAGACTGACTTGTTTCTCGTTCTGGAGCTCGTCATCTGAACCCATGATCATTGACTTCACAAAATAAGGTAGAAAATTAAAAGTTGAATTTATTATTCAAGTTGAAACTTCAAGAAATTGTAAGAAAATGTGACGCAGTAAAAAGAACACCGCTGTCAACTGTGCAATACGACGAGACGCAGTATCTGCGCAGTATATTCAAATGAGCCACAGTGTAGCCACATCTCGAAAATATATATGGGTTGTGGTAGTATCATGGAGGTATACCTCCATGGCAGAGCTCCATGCAGGCTCCATGGGTAGTATTTACCACAATGGCGCCATTTCCATTTATCAAGTTCCGATTTGGAATAGATAATTAAATTTCTGATTTCAGCATTAATTGTAGTTTTAGTTTTAGTGCGAATGGTTCGTGATCATGGTAAAAGTTCGTATAGTTTTTACTGGTCGATGTTGATATACGTGTGTCTCGGTTAATGTTTTCGTCATATTATATAAATTAATGAGTAAGTAGTAATATTGTGTTGAATGAATCGAGTCTTGAGTGCATATCTATGATCGAGTGTTAAGTGTTTATAAAGTTGGTGTTTGGTTCGGTTCTTGGATGCGTAATGTGTAACGTCAATCATCATCCGTTATGTCTGATGTCTTTCAGGGCTTCTGATTTCTGCGGCCAACGCGTTCCAGTAAGTACCTATCGCACGAGAAAAATTTAAATTTGTCTTCATTCTCCTGCTAATTTATCTACAGAGACATCACACAACTTTTACTATCACCGAATACAGATTACGAACGCTCAATTATTTACTACCTTTCCCACGTGTTGGATTTAATCCTTTCTGATCTTCCCCGAAATGAATTTCATTGAAGAACTCAATTTTCCTGCCTACAGAACCCAAATCACTTATTCACAATAGTTGTGCGTGTGATATTCAGTCTATTAACATCATAATTAAATTACGTTTTTCTCTTTTGCAGGGTAAGTGTCTTAATCATTTCGTGGGTGATCAAATTGCCGAATAATTTGCTCTCTGTGTCTCTGAATTGCTTCTTACTGATTAAATTTGCTGGCTTTGGATGTTCAAAACGTTGAATGAACTGCTACTGAACACGAACATTGGATTCTCTCAATACGGTTGTTAAAATTTTCTTAGTCCTTTTGAATTGCTTTCGTCATCTGTGTTTATTTCGCAGAAAAGACAGACGTTCAACTTGAATATTGTAGGGTTAATCCTTAAGAATAGCCCAATTGTGAAAGCCATTACCATTTGAATATTGCGTGCTAGTTTGAAATTTGAACGATTCTCAGTACCACGTCGGTACGGAAAAATCATACTACTTAATCGAAATTTAAAATTTTGTATCGTAAATAACAAACTGCAACTAATGCTAACATGTAAGATTTATCACATTAGTACGCAGACTATGCTTTAAACTGTACACAAATGTTCTTACCCGTTATAACACATACAAGAGGAACAATACCATGATGAAAATGAGAGAGATATGATACTTCTGTACGGCTACTTTTCTTCATTGATGATGGATGTTCCATTGTTCCTAATTATTTACAGACTGACTGAAAGTGTTTCCATTTTCCCTTCCCAATTTTGGAAGCAGTGCTTATTATTTTCATGATAGGAGTGACGTGAAAGTGTTTTCACAATGACAAATGTTTGTGCTAAGAAATGTGTAGGTATGGAAACCGACGTTACTCACATCGCCAGTATTCTCTTAATCAGCACTGATGGTTTAGGAAAGCGAATTATGTTATAATAGTATCACTTTTGTTTTCACTGTGACAGTTTATTTAGTTTTGAAATACATACTGTTAGCCAATAACTATTTGAAATTCTCAGCCTCTTTGCAAGGAGTTCTCCTGATCTTTTATTACCAACATACATTTCAGGTTAAATACTAAAAAAATTGGAAATGACCAGAATTTTTTTTTTAAATTTAAGCTAAAATATCACTACTTTTGTAGAATCACCAATATTATATTTGTATGTTACAGGCAAATCATATAATTCAGGAACTTTGTGAAATGCTGGTCATTTTATGTGCTTAATGCTTGATTATTTCAGGCAAATGATTCTATTAATGAAATGTGGGCTGAATGGCTACGCTGATTATAATTGCTTTTTAATGAATGAAATGAGAAAAATATTTTTGGGCCAACTATGCATTAGAAAAACAATTTGATTGCTAAAAATATCTCTGATAAAGTGATAAATAATGTTGGAATAATTTAATTGGCTATTTTAGGAGAATTCCAATTCAGTCATCTTCAGCAAAATTTGTGGGTCTGTTCTACTGCTAGGTGTTGTAATATCTACCAAAAAATGTTACTCAATCGTCATAGGCTTTGACATACTTTTTCATAGTTCTGCTTGCATTTATCATTTCTAATTGTTGGCAAAAATATCATTATTTCATGATTTGCTTAACTTGAATCAGGCATTCTTTGAATGTCTGCATTATGATACACATATGTATTATAATTTACCATTTATCTGTAATACGCATAATGATTATAAACTAACGATAGTAATAATAATTAAATTAACCGAAAAAAAAACAAAAAAAACAAATGGTTCAGGCAAATATTTTTAAAATTAAATTAATTTTGGAGTTAGAAATTCAAGTAATAGTAATTGATTATACAGTAGCTAAAAATGTGTAAAATTTTTTATTAATAATGACTTACCGAACGCTGATGGGAATTCTGCATTTTAAAAAATTTCAATTTTCTGGGCAAACTTAAAACAGCACTAAAGAAAATTGACTTCGAATGTTGTTGATGCAATGATTCTGATTTTCTCACCAGCGTTGGAATTAATTTTGTTCACCACATCACTTCACGAAAGTAGCATTCAAAGAGAAAGATATTTCAGACCCTTAATGGATATCAGTATTCCAAGTCATTAAAATAGAATAAAACAAAAAGAAAGATAATGGCCTTCTTAAGTGTTTCCTCGTTTATTCGAGTTTTTTCTCTTTGTTTTTTTAAACGATAATTTTAAAAAATTGAGTCATGGTGATTAAAAAAAAAAAGTATCTACAATCACTCAAACTTATTGGTGACTCGAATCGAAATTACAGCATAGTGAGTGGCTTTTAGATTACACGTTATCTTGTTTAGAATTGGCTAGGAATTTATCGAATGCTTTGTTCACTCCACTTTTTTATGTTGTAAACCTTCGAACTATGTGAGTTCTATGGAAATTCGAAATGAATGTACGGTACGGAGAAAAACTTGACTCGATTTTCATTTCATTTTTTATTCGCGTATTTTTAAAACTGGATACCCATAATAATTATCGATCCCGGTATCTATTCTTAAACGAAAAAATAAAAACTGAATAGTTTCGAAAGTATTTCTTGATCAATTCTAAAAATTAGTCTGTCTTATATGTCACTTTTTTTTGTCCGAGAACTTTTTTGTAGATTAAAAAATTTTCAACTTCCCATATCGGTATGTCAAAATAAGCAGGTAGGTAAATTAGATAAAATATACTATGACTCCCCTAACATTAAAAAAAAAACGGTTGTATGAAAAAGCTGTTACCCAGGAAAATTTTTAACATTCTGCAATGGTTTTTATCAATAATTTCTTGATTAATTTTCTTGGTATTTCGTTAAGGGTGTAGTTTGCGTGTGCTTTTTTTGTGTAGTTCACAAAAATATGTTCAAGGATAACATACACAAAAATTCAGCAAATTCGGTGCAAATTTGAGCGAGAAAAACGGAAAATTGTAGGTGTATTTTTGGGCTAAAAAATTTGTGAAAATCGTTATTTTGGCTATCAAGTGTTGAAACGCAAATACGCAACACATGTGTCAAATGAAATTGCCTGTATTAATTCCACGTTTTCGTACCGTTTTTTAGACGTCGATGTTGGGTTCGTAGTACCAAAGGTAGACTAGGTACACCCTCAAAGATACATGTCTAACAAAGATCAACTGAAACTTGCTTTACGTAAGTTTGTTTGATTTCATTAATTTTCCGTGGGAATTATCTTTTTCTAATAGAATGTACCAAGTGTTTCAATTTTTATCGGAACAAATAAAAAATTGTCAATGTATCATTCGAGTATGTATAATGACTATCACAGATCATCTTATTTTATTTATTACGAAACGAATTTTCCTTATGGCATCTTCGACATCCGATTTCGAGTTATTATTACACAATACAAATCTAACAGTTTCCTTGTCTATGGCAAATGCTCTTATCATTACTGGGTCTTCTTCGTCATCGTATACCTGCAATGAATTCAATTAATAGTCTTTTAGAACGTTAGGCAGAAAATGCCGGAAAGTGAAAATTTTATAGTCAAGGTTTTACTCATAATTTTTTTTTATCAACAATTTTAAAAAAAAAAAGAAAGAAAATGAAGTAGGTTGATTATTGCATAGTGCTAATTCTATCCAAAGTTATTTGTGACTGGTGTTGGTGAAAAGTGGCCAAATATTCTTTCATTAATTTCAATATTTCAGCAGAAAACATTAATGCATTTTAAACTTTGAAAGCTACTATTTTTTTTCTCAAGAAAGCAAAAAAGAAAATTTTTGTGTATTTTTGCTGAACCTGTGAAACGCCTTCGCATTGAAACTGAGGATGTAAAAATTCATTCTAGTAGAACAAGTTGCCTAACCATCTTGTCAAGAAGTAGGAGATGAACATCTATTTAGAAGATCGAGATAAAATAAAATAATGATCAAAGCTAGCTTCCCATTATTTAAGGGCTGCATTTTATAACCAAAATGTGAAGTAGGGATTAAAACTTGAATAATAATGTATACTAAAAGTTTCCCTTTTCTTGTCAAAACTTTATTTTGAAAAAAAAAAAAAAAACCAAGTACTCAAGAGTGTTCTTATGGAGCATGAGTTATAATATAAATTATTTGGTATAATTACCGTTGAAAGCATGTTCACGAATTCTACTGGAGTTACTTTGGACAAATCGAGTCGTATCATGAGAATATTTGTATGAATATCTTCTGGTGCCAGAACAGTTACATGCGGATTATTCAATTTGCGAATCCCTTTTATGACAAAAATCATTCCATATTTTATAATGAAACGGAATAGGTTAATATACTTGTAATAAGGTGGACGTATATTGTAAGTGAATCAGTCATGGGAATAAATATAATGTCGCTAGGATGGTGCTCATATAAATTTAATAATTCTCTTAAAACGCTTACTTTTCAATAAGCTTTAATGATATTTTATAATTTTGTTATACGATATTGTCATTTTCCTATTCAACTTTCAAACATTCTTCAAGAAAAAAAAATTATTTTGCAGACGAAATGACCTGGTGGCGGAAAGTCTCAAAGGCAAATTATTCGGAGACGCAGGAGTCCTCTACTGAGCAAAGTAAATGTTAAAGCAGCTATTACATTTAGACTGCAAGAAAATCTCTTTCAAGTATTTTTCAAAATATTTCTTATTTTGAAAGTTTTTGATGGCAAGTTCCTTATTTTGATGAGGAACTCTTATGAATAGGTAGAGATTTTTGGCTGAAGTCGTGTGAAGGGACAAAGAGGTTTTTGTAACCTCTGATATAGAGAATCTTTTTCGCTGCTTTACCGCTGTTCTGTCGCCCCATTATCCTACGCCAATCAGGGTGACAGTTATAAATTATTTGACTAATTTATTTTACACACCGTCTGCTATCATCTGCACGTGATAGTGGTCGTCAGATAATCGCTCCACCATATTTTCCAAAGCATACAGTCCAGCAGCTGCCATGAAACCAATCTGTCTTACTCCGCCACCAAGAGCCTTGATTACTCTTCTTGCTCTGCGAGATTAAGCATAGATTATACTGCAAAATCTAAAAATTAGACTAATTCGAATGTCCGATAGACCTACTTAGTGATGAATTCTGTGGATCCCAAAAGCACAGATCCGTACGGTGCTCCTAAATTTTTGCTGATGCAGAAGGTTACCGTATCGACGTTTCTCGTTATTTCACCCACTGAAATGTTGAGTTTTATGGATGCACTGAATATTCGGGCACCGTCCATGTGAACTGGCAAATTAACGGATTTAGCAAAGGTACACAACTGTAACAAAGTATTCAATGTGTTTGATGTTATTCTCCCATGTGCAAAAAAAAAAAATTACTAAAGAGGAGGGTTAAAAATATTTTTCATAGAACTAACATTTTTTTGTAAAAATTCTCCTCGCCCAAAGGAAGAAAATCCGCTGCGTTAAAGCTACATAATAAGACTAAAAGGAGTTTTTCAAATCTTGAGAGTAATTATATAGTCGTCTCCTCCTTCACTGAATCATCGAAAATGCATTCACCTTCCGTAAATATGGGTGGCTTCGACTAGTTATGTTCAGCTAACTTTCAAAGAAATTAGAAAACTAATGAAATGTTGGGGAGATTTTTGTGAACAAGGAGGGCTATGAAAGAGAGTGAGAAAAACTTTTACGACAATTTTTTATATGGATCTGAAAAAAGCCAGCAAAGTTACCAACCATTACGGTGACTGAATATTTTTTTTTTATCCATCGGCAATGGCACTCCAACATAATATGTTTTGAATTTTAGCTCATTTTTTGTGAAGTTTGAAAAATTCCAAGAATTCTTAAAAAATTCATCAAAATCCTAAAGTGACCTAATAAATTATTAAGTTTTCAACATTGTTTGTTCCCTACTCTATCATTCTATGCCTTTTTATATCACCTCAATACGTCATAATGGTGCAGTCTATCTTTGCTGTGGTTCGCAATTTAGGTACATCCTGTGCACATGTCTCCTGTAAAATTTTAAAAATAGTCAATTTTGGCCAAAATGGCAAGGTTAACCCCTTGGTTTTTCTTTCAAAAATTTTTTCTGAATTTAGCACTGGTATGGGGGTTTTTGAAGTCGCTGAACACGAAGGCGGCTCTCGCCGAGCAAGATATGACCAAATAAAAGTGGAAAATGCTCCAAAATGGGTCTAAATCGTGACGTAGAGCAAAACGGGCTGCAGATTCGGATTTGGTGTAAAAAATTACTGTTTTTTGTCGCTGAGTTGAGCGCCAAATTGGTTCAAATTTGAATTAGTATATTACCCTCGAACATATTCTTTATGCCCGGTCGGAGTCTTTTTTTTTTAATTAAAAAAATTTCTTGGCTTTTTCGGAGGGTTATGACTAACCCTTTTTTGGGGCTTCGGGAAAAAAATCTAAAAAAACAACAATTTATGCGCCAGTACAAAGTATTCAATTCGAATACTTTTGTTCAAAACTCATTGAAAATATTACAAGTGGTAAGTGTACTTTTGAGCTGAAAACTTGGGAAAAGCGTTATTTTGGCTGCCAAAATGCAAATCCGCGACACCCCAGGGTTGCCAGACGATATACATGAAATGTCCGCATACTTATTTTTTCCCCACCACAAAAAAGCCGTACACATCCGTACGGTACAAAATCATACAAAATCTGTATAATTTCCGTACGGCAAACATGTTTTCCCCCAATTTTTACAATTCGCTGAGCTTTTTTTTTTTTTGTGCTCCTAAAGAAAATCGATTGTGAAAAAAGTCAATATTCATGTGAATAAGAAATTTAATAATGAATTATGATCAAACTTTCCCCAAAGATTTTCTCTCTTCCATTTTGTGGGGGGAAAATAATGAAGATCCGTAAAATCTGTAAAAAATTGGCAAAAATCCGTATTTCTCCGTTCAAAGTCCAATATCCGTATGAAAAATCCCCAATTTTTGTTCATGGTTGAAAAACCGTACGCATACGGATAAATCCGTACGTCTGGCAACTCTGCGTCACACACGTGTCAAAGAAATTGTCTACATTTTGGTTATATTCAACATTTTCATGCAGTTTTTTAGACGTCGATTTTGACTTCGAAGCAAAGGTAGACTACACCCTCAATATCATTCAGTGTTGCCAGAAGGTAGAAAATTAAAAATCGGCCAAGTCACCCCGCGGTCTATAGTACTGTTGATCTAGAAATGTAACCGACTTGGTGGATAGTGTACTCGTCAATAATCGTCCATTATATAATCTGTAATGCTCGGTAGAAGATGCATATTTTTCAGAAAATTGATATAAAAGTCATACCTCTTCAATCCATTTCTGAGGCAGCACTTTTCCCCCTAAAACATTGTGAGTATTTTCCACACATATGAGACTCGTGTAAGGGGTGTGTGCATCTTCTATTCGAATTTTATTCTTCAATTCGTCCAAACTGAATGTGCCATCAGGATTGTTCTCAATTTCTCTGATGTTAATTCCTCCGAACTATAATATGGATACCGTGGTTATAAAATTAATTAATTATTAGTAATTGCACCTTTAGAATGAATAGAGAAATTAAGGGTGACGTATTTTACCTGAGCTACACCGGCCTGTTCGAAGAGCAAAATATGACTTTTACTTCCTGTTATTATTTCCGACCCACGTTTATTGCAGTGTACCAAAACTGATCAAATTTAAACATTCATTATTAAATCAATCGCATAACATTTTATCAATGGAATACCTATGAAGTAAGTTATTTACATTCTTGCCTTTGAACTTTAATATTATTGAAACGAAAAGACGACCTCCAACGTAGTAGATATTATCGTATTATTTAACGATAAGCGAAAAAACATTTTCATACTTCATTTTAAACGAAAATCCATCTACGAGTATTTTATCTATTATGAAAGAATTGAATTATTTGCTACTCACTGGCTACTAGGTTGGACATTGTGCCGGAAGGCACAAAACATGCTGCTTCTTTCTGGAAAAGCTTGGCTGATTTTTTTTCCAGTACTAAATGGAAACGAAAATTAGTTTCAGTATAACTTATGAATCAGCCAAAATTGTTTTTTCAAAAATGCACTCCGAAATTTCAAGGGAGAAGCTAAATTCTGAGTGGTCAAATTCTTTAATCGTTAATGAAATAGACACGTTCAGTATGTTCGGAAGAGCAAGAAATTTTTAACTATTTTCCCCCAGCCGTGATGCCATAATTCATTTAAAATTGTAGTTTCCAAATAAATTTGAATTAGTTGTGACGATACGAGTACATATTGACGAGGGAAAAGTTGTAGTTTTATAATATTGCTTTATTTCAAGTTATAATTATGATTTTAAAAACCATATTCTTATTTTCTTTAATTTATTTTTGTTTATAATAATATGTATTTTTTTTTTTTCATTATTCTTTTTTCTGTTTGGATTATTTTTTCATTTGTTTATATATTTTTCATTATTTTTTCATACCAATTCATACTTTTACTATTTTTCTTGGTTACAGTACATTATCCCAAATCCATTTCCCCGAACGGACAATTCCCCGAATGCCAAACCCCCGAATTTTTTTGCCTGAATCCATTTCCCCAAAATGCTGTTTCCCCGAATCATATTCACGAATGGACATTTACCCGAACGCTTATTTACCTGAATGTCTGTTTCCCCGAATTATTTTTTCTTTTTTCTATGCTCTACGCATTATTTTAAGTAGGTTTTTGACAAAAAACTTTTTGAAAGAAGTACCAGGTGGTGTCTTGTAGACACAACTCAAAATTTTGAGATGGACTTCTCAAAGGACTAATATTTTAAGAACTGCTGACTAGTGTCATATGACGTCACCTGGTCCGTTGAGGTTACTCTTGTGGTGTCATATATGACGCCACCTAGTCCTTTGAGTAATCTAGTAAAACCTGGTATTTCTAGTGTTAATCACCTTCGAGTAGAAACTTTATTTACAAATAAAATTACAGCTGCTAAATATCATTTTAAATAGGGGAAATAAAGATCGAAATTCGGGGGCTTGTCATTCGGGGAAACAGCTCTCGGGGAAATGGATTCGGGCAAAAAAAATTCGGGGATTTGACATTCGGGTAATTGGCCATTTGGATAAAAGGATTCGGGATAATGACCGGTAACCATTTTTCTTGGATAGATTTATTTATTCGTTTATTTTAAATTAATATTTATAAAAAGGTGGTACCTGCGGGTGCGCTGTTTTTTTATTTTTCTATTTTATGCAAATACATCATAGTTTATCCCACCAGTCTATCCAGATTCTGGAAAATGCACAACTTTCCCCTGCCTTGCCTCATTGCTTCATTGTAACTGTCGAAAACTTGTCTGTTTTGTGGGTTGAGGGGTATTTATTTTCATACAGAACAGGCCATATACCTAGTATATAATATAGATAAGGAAAATAGAAAGCACCTACCCAAAACTGACGGATCTTCATTATAAACAGCATCTCCAACTTCAGCTCGATATATTGCATCTCTCATCGGCTCTGTTGGTAAGGAGCATGTATCGCTACGAAAATCTACAACTTTTACCTGTAATTAATTAAAACCTACTTTTAATTGAATTTTGAACCGTAGGACTTGGGTCTTCACCCGTATGTGAGTTTAAATGAATATTGAAATTTCAGTCAGCTATTATTTTTTCAATTTTTGTTCAAGTTATTAGACCGAAATTTCCCCTTGCGAGCCCCGCTATTAAAAAAATAGAATAGAGTCGTTCGTCATTCATCATTTTCAAGTCTACTTCATTGCTCTCACAAACTTGATACTTACACCTTTTGTCTTTACTTGAGAAATTCATATGCAGGTATTTCCCTTTAGTGCAGTCATATAAACACCCCGAATATCCTATTCTTCGATCACACTTTCAGTATTATCTTGGCGTATTACTAACATTTTCCACCAATATTGTTAACAAAAAACCACAAGAACATCGGATTTTCTTCCACACTACTTAATAAACTGTTACTGCTCTAATTATCATCAATGAAAATAACTTCTTGCAAATATTTTCATTCCTGTACGAAACTGGTCTCTGACTTTCTACTCGTAGATTTCCTGAAAAACTTACATTGTGACTATTCTCCTGAATTTTACATTGGGTCGATTGATCGTCTGAATACGACCCGGTTTTACCGTAACTAGTAGAACTGGCAAACGGTAACAGCCTCCCCTTTTGCTCAGTATTCTGTTGAATCTTTTTAGGAGCCTGGTACGGATTTTGAGCCACCTCTGTCGGCTCACACAGTCCATTGCTACTCGTACCTCCATCGGATGAAAGAGAATTAGTTTCAGGTTGCTTGCATTTTGGTCCTGCCCTTTCTAGTTGAGCAGTTCGTATCCTGCCCGTCCTACAGTCACCATTAGCTGAAACCTTGTGTACAATTTGCTTATGTGAGCCTGTTTCTGAGCTCTGCCTTTTTTCTTGCGGTGAACTTGAGAATATTTCTAAACTTAATGCTCCACCCCCATTATCATATACCGTGCAACCATTGGTCGTCTGCAGTCTATGTGTTGCTCCATTTCGAGTATTCTCAGATATTATTGTACTGTATGACTCTTCATTGAGTCTACGATGACCCTCTTTGTCTATGTAATCATTGCCCTCGTCACAATCTAAGGTGACCAAACCAGCACCAATCTGGCTAGCCATAGTCTGTGAAATCTGTTGTTGATCATGAGGTCGAATACTTTGTGAAGACGCATCGACTTGTTCCTCGATGCTGGCCAACAAAACGCATGCTGACCCTTCGGCGCCTCTACGGCTACGTTTTTGATCGCCAAAACGACTGCTGCTCCTGGTCCGTTTCCTGGGTGATTCCACAAAATCGTGTTTAATTCTGAAAGGGCCACTGTTGCTCTCATTTGATGTCACCAAATCGACATTTTTGATAAATTCGATGCGCTGCGTTACCTCTAAACAGGCCGAGTTGCCCTCAGCTGTTCTGTCACTCGATGTTTGGTTTTGGGGAACTTTGTTGTTCATCGCTACGGAATAATATATTCACGCCTACAATTAATCAGTCCATTACCCCCTTCTGGATTATAAATTTATCGACGTGCCAAATTTCAGAGAAGATGAGAGACCATTTTCCCCTCTTACATGTAATCCAAAAAAAAAAAACTGAATACTGAGCTAAAATTCTGCCAAATGATAGTTTGTCCATTTGATGGGTCAAAGAATGTATGGCTAGCCTAGACCGCAAGATATATTTTTCGTAGATAACTCCTCCCACAAAAAAGTGCTTAGTTCAAATCGTCATTTTCCTCAGTTGGCTTACCAGATGATCAATTGAGGGAATTTCATTTTTCTTCTCTCACCTTTGGGTTTTAAGGAAACTTCATAAACATTAGTTGCACACTTACTTCTGCCATTTAACCATAGTATGTGTATTTTTGTTCGTGTTACTCAAACTTATTTTTCGTTGTGTTACATAAATCCTCGTTTTAAGTTGACTCAAAACTGGAAAGAGCCTATATCGAACATATACTCTAACTATGATCCATGTCATCATCAGTTCAATTCATTTTTCAAGCTTACCATTTTAAACATGAAAACTTGCCTTTGTGAATTAATATATACATTCAGTGATGTGGAGTAAAACGAATATTATTGGTTTTAATTTCAGTTTTGGTTTTGGTTTTGCTCCGCATCACCGAATACATTAATATGGTTAGTATAAGTTATCCCATGCAGCTGAGTAAAAATTCCAAAAATTGGTATGCTGTGCGCTAAATGAAAACTAATTTAGTTTTATGCGAAAAATCAGGATATGCTGGTATACTAATTAAAAATTAAATTTCAGTCTACAGCATACTAATTTAATATTTTACTTTAATTTCTCACATAAGACTCACACTGTCCTTCAGTCAGCGTGAAACACGACTAATGTTTCATTTTTTCCCCTCGATGAAAAGTATAAATGAATGAAGAAGCTATATATTGTTTTCAATTCGTTCTTAATGAATTAGGTTACAAAAGCTTTTTGAACTTACTTGTTTTGCATCAGTCCCATTTGTCATATTTTTGGCACGAAAATAGAACATTTTTCCACACAATTGAACGAAATATTAGACGCGTATCTTTCGCACAAATCTAAAAGTTATGTACTTAAAATCGAACCCAGCTCCAACGTTAATCAAAATTTGTTGTTTTTAATTAACGTCAATTGATGAAGTAGGTTAAACTATAACGTCATACCCAACTTGGGTTGGCCATATGTTCGCAAGTTTCTACCTTCAATATTATTTGATTTCAATCAAAATTAATGCAGCTAGTATTTTTATCGTTTTATTTTTATTTTATTTTTATGCATATTTTATACAATAGTCGATAAGTATGTAATAATTAATATCAATTACCTATCGTGCTCATCAAAACGATGGTACTCATATTACACTCGTAACTATGGTGAAATAGATATATATATCTATCCTACTATACCCATACGCATTCGTCGATGCGTGTACCGCATTTTGATAAACAATTGAAAGAAAAAAAATCTGAAGAAGAAAGAAACGTCGCTTCTCATAATGTATTTTGCAGGTATGGAAAAATTTTCCAATATAAGTGTAGCAAACGTTTTTCATAATGTTGATCAATAGTGATATTTTTAGCAGGTTTTCTATGTAAAACCAACTAGGTTACTAATTATATGGTCTGACTGTATGGAATATAGTTATATGGGATATACATGTACCTGAAAAGTTTTTATAATTATTGTCAATATTGACAAACCAAATTATAACGTATAGGCGTAGGTACCTATTAAATTTCAACTTATTATGAACGAAGATCAACCCTCTATGATTTTGGAAACTTTGCTAACCATTTAGGTGCTAGTACATATAAGTATATTATAGACTAAATACGTATGCTACGTTCGTTTCCTAATTTTGATTATACTTACATCTAAAAATATTTCAGTGAATTTACTCTCCTTCATTGTATTTTTTAATTCAAAATAAGTGAGATTAATAGTAATTACGGTAAAGAGCAAAATATTTTCTTATCTAACCAAACAAATTTTCTTTAAATTATTTTTGAAAAAAAATTTGCAACTGATGAAACGAATGAGACGTGGTATACGTATCAATATATCGATAAAGTTAATTTCAGATCAAAGAAGGTTTAATTCTGGTTAATAATTAAAAAAAAAAAAAAAGTTGGTTTTTCTTTGACTGTTATAAAAATGGATATCTAATTTCGAAGAAAGAGTATTTAAATTCAAAACGGAGTTTTAAAGCTTTTTATCTGGTCATAAATGCGATGTCAGAAAGAAAAAAATATAATAATTAGTTACGCGTGTATTATTATATAAGCGATAATCATGCGGTACCTAATTGGAAAATAATATATTCTTCAACTCGTGTTAAGAACATTCACCATTCCCTTGATCAAATGATTTTTTTTCAAACCTCGAATTTAAGGGTGTATTTGCATACCGATAATTTTTAACCCTAAGTGACCTTTAGCCTGAGATAAACTGAGATTTTGTTAATTAGTCCATCCGATTGTGAACATAGCATTTGGTTATTAAAAATAAAGTTGCATCTTCTGTACACACAGTCACACACATAATAAGGTAAACAAGTTAGCAAGTGAAGTAGAGTGGGGTGGCTCAATATTACGCATAGATAATAAAAAATCATACGTTTCTAATAAAATTAACTGATTTTTATTAGACAACTCCTAAGCCATCTCTGACTCAAGTTGTTTCTTCAATCAAATTTTTAAATGAATTATTTCTTATAGTCGACTATTATCATTATCAAAATTAACTTACTTCAGGAGAATTTGGTGTACACCGACTCTGCTGATAATTCACTTTTGTTATTTTATTGAAGCGTGGTGAAATTTTGGTTACCCTCGATTTTAAGGTATTGAAATATTTTTGTAAGGGTTTCACACCGAAATTACTAGCCATCACAACGATTCACTACGATTGTTTGAAATACTGCAGCCGAAAGCTATATGACTGCTTGGCTTTTGGGATAATTTAAATTTCAAAATTTTCAATTGGTTATAGGTCAAAATTTTGAATTTTACTGAAAAATGTTTGGAAAATGCTCGGTTTAAAATAGCTTAGGTCCCCAAGGAATACTTCGAAATTTATCCGATTAGTTCGTCATATTCGTAGAATAACCCATAAGGTCTATGCCCACGAGCCATACGCAGCTGTATTAATAAATTTTTTGATAATACGTACGAATATTTCGCAACGTTGCAGCGTTGTTTCGAAAAGAGGGATTCAAAAAATTGAAAACTTTCAAATAGGTATCAGGTCAAGTTTTTTATCACATGCACTATCAATTTTTTCACAAAAAAATAATGTACATCATTATAATGTAGTACCTACTTATCGTAACATTCGCGTAATATAATGCCAAAGCTTCACCAGAAAACTCACTAATTTCAATGGAAAAGAGAAATTCCTTTAAAATACAATGATTGAGCTTTGGAACAAGCATTCAACTAATTCACTGATTTTCTATTTCAAGTAAAACATATTTCTTTCCTCCCCTCCTCGTAGCTTAGCATATGTTTTTATTTCAGCTTTTATGATTATAATAATAATATCTGCTCTCTCGTATTACAATCTTTTCTAAATTCTATTATATTTGGAAAATTTTCTTATTCATTTAAATGAGATACGATGGATTTTCTTTTTGTGGTAGGACAATATCGTATGATTGGTTTAATGAACTGACATGAAATTTAGACAAGGCCATCTGGTAATCCAACAGATTATTCCTATTGTTAACACTAGAAGTACCAGGTGGCGTCATATACGACGACACTCGAAATTTTAAGATGAATTTTTCCAAGGACCAATATTTTGAGAACCCCTGACTTGTGTCAGACGACGCGCCACCTGGTCTTTTGAGGTTATTCTTGTGGCGTCGTATATGACGCCAGCTGGTCCTTCGAATAATCGAGTAAAACCTGGTTTTTCTAGTGTTTTAAAAGTATTTCAATTTCTAGACTTGGTTGGATAGAGGCAAAAAAAAATGCCAATAAAAAGATTGCACTTTCAACTTTCAAAATATCATCTCCGTGGACGAATCACCGAATTAAGAAAATATTGTTTTCAAACAAAATGTTTGGAATTTTCAAAAATCAAGTTGTTACACTCATTACATGTAAAAAAATGGTTACTTATAAACGGATCTAGAAATTCATCACTTCATCAGAAACATGACAAATATTTCATCTTAACCCTAGGCGTAGCAAGTTTGATAAAAGCTTTGTAAAATGTAGTTTGAAAAATTAACTTTTGGTCTCACCTTCTCTTTTCCTCCTCACCTATAAATTAGCATATATTACCTGTGTATGACTGAAATATTTTCTTTTTTTAAGGAATGCAAGATCTAATGTGCGAGCAAAATATTACAAAAATCTAAATTCGACACTTCGATGATGTTAGGATTGATCGTTACTAACCGAATTTCACTCTTAAAAACGCATAAGATTGTTTTAAGTATGGGTATGAACGCTTGTTAAAAATTTTTCGAAATTTTGATAATAAAAAATTTGAATTTGAACTGTACTTGAAATGCTGCGCGTCGCATCGACGCAGTGCAAAAAACTGAACTGAAGAAAACATAGTTGCAATGGAGCTCGAGTTTCTCAACTTTTGAACATTGAAATGATTCATACCGTCGTATCATTTAATTTTTTTTCACTCATTATCAGGCGTAATTATCTGAAACTTCAATCAATAATTTTCTTTCATTCAAATTGAAGATAATTCCAAATGTTGATGAGTAACATTTTATAGATTTTTAATTTGCCGGCGGCGTTTAATCTGTTTTAATCGAATACTCTTTATCATCCTTCCTCTTTTTTGTGATTCTCATTAGGAATTTCGTTAGTTCCAAATGTTACAGTCTATAGAAAGACGTAGTCAACCATGGTATTTTATGATATAGGAACTGTGATAAGCCTCCTATGTGTTGAAAATTTTGAAAATGATTTGTTTGGGTTTGTCGAATTTTTTTGCTCAAGACAAATCCAGTGAGTCCAACCACTTAGTTTTTAAACATTTTATCACATAAGAGGTATTTGGCATGTCACCGGCCGTATGGTGGAAGTTCTGATAAAACTATTTACCTAGTTTTATTAAGTGAAACTTTCTGACAAAACTCAACACCTCAGGGGTTATTTTGTAACACATGAGTGATATTTTGAAAATGAAATAGGTACAGTCGAGTGCACAACTAGTAACTATAGGCTAGGTACTAGAGTTTCATAATGAGAACTCGAGAGCACTCAAATGCGTTGCACAATTGAGAGATATTTCTTATCAATAAAGGAACATATAATTATCAACATTCCAGGATATATTCTATTTTGTTGGTGTTGGCTTTTGTACAAAATACCTACCTAATTTGCTAATACGAAAAAAAATAAAGATGTTAATGCATAAAAAAAAAAATAGAACAGAGTATTGACAATGATGAAAATATAATTAATCAAGCCCCAGATTATCAATAATCGGGTAGAACAGATACGTCACTCAGGCAATGCAAATTTTCAAGTCATTGAAAAATTTAAAAAGATAGTTGAGGTTTCGGATACCTGCAGCGCTGGTGTTTTCTCCCTGAGATGTGTGCACCCTCTGAATTGAGCAAATGCTAGATTCAATGTTGGCTCAATTATTTAGTTCTCCCCTATTCTATTTTACGATTACCAATCATAAGTACTAAAAATAATGAATACACTGTCGACTACCAGGAGAGGAATCTCTCGTTCGGTTCTAAATCCTTTTTCTCTGCCTGGTTGCTTCGACTAGATATAGCAGAAACCTGTTTGTTGGCGTCTTCGTCTCTTTCCTCCATTTTTTCTTGTTTTGTTTTGAAATACTTCTTTCGCGTGCACGAGTGACGTGCACCTTCACAGCCATTGAATAGTGATTCTTTTGGCTTCTTCCAGTTGAAACATTATTTTTTATTTCACGAACATTTCCAGTGCTTATACACACGTTTCTACTTCATCATCGCAATACTTATATAGTATTTACTTACTTCTTATAGTAGAGCTACATTTTGTTACTGTTTTCCCGGATTGTGTTATTCGTGGATGAAGGTTGTTGTTAGTTGGTTTCGATATCATGCACAGTTGAAATCGTCGTTCGAAAAAACGTGAAAATTAACAAAATTGTCATTTTTCCTTCGAAACTAAAGTGCGGAGTCGATTGTTGGTGTGTTTTTCTCGCGTACCTATACATCTTCGAGGCTGGTTTGTTTAATTATGTGATATTTTAGTACTCGTTTTTTCCTCATCAAATTGTTGTGTTCAAGTTTTACTACGCGATATTTTGATCAAGTCGTTGATATTTGTTGAGTAAATTTGCCAAACAAGTACCTGCAAGAATGGAATCTGAAGAAATCACAAAACTCGTCGATGGAATTTACAAGGTATGTTAAGATGTGAATTTTCTTCAAAGTTATCCACTTTGACCAGATACTTATTGTGGAAGGCTATAATTTTAACTATTTTCCCTTGATTAAAGAAAAAGCTATTTACCTATAGTGACTTTAAAAACAACTTGACAATTTTTTACTTGAATTTTCTTGACTTTGAGGCTGAAAAATAATTCGGCATTCATATATTGATAAAATTACTTGTCTTACACCCATTATCATTGTATCGATGATCTAAAACAAAAAGACGTCATCTATATTTTTAACTTGCCTGTTTTTATTTTCATTTTTTCCTATATATAAGACTTCGTGAAGAACCAAATAGGTACCAGGAAATGTTGAGAGCACATTGACAAATGTGAAAATGTCAAATTATTATGAACATGTCCGGTTCTTTGCCTTTGGTGGTTCAATGATTGTGGCCAAGAGAGAGCATTCATGAGACATCTTACTTTAATGTTGCTCGAATGTAAGCATTTATTGTTTAACGCAAGTCCACAATTTGCTTATTCTTAATTCGTAGGATAAATTTTATGGAACAGCCAAAAACATCCGAAACCATTCGGCATTTTTTTCATTTTCTAGAGTGAATATCTAACAGATCTGAAATTCATAATATCTTTTTTTTTTAAGTAGTAAAGAATGAGTAGGTTAAATGTTACTGTATTTTAAAGAGATAAAATCAACTTTTTGTTAGTTTTTTGTACTGTCAGAGTCCATTCTAACCAAATCGATGAGAAAACTAATGTTTGTTTTTTGCGATGGAGCAAGTTTTGAACTTGAACCGGCTTTTTAATGTATCATTCAGATGATCGTGTGGGCACTTTGCAAAATAGAGCAGATGAGCGTGCGAACGTAAAGAAATTCGTGTGGCTGAGATCATTTCCATTTACTATTTCCAATCAAAATAATGACTCTATATGCATCCTGAATCGGTTATATTATTTCAAAATACAGTTCTCACGAATCGTCTCTGTACTCCCCACAAAATGTGGTTATATGTACTTTTAGAATCCATCAATAACTGCCGTATATATGTACGTACTTTGATGATTGATTCGGTCAACTGTGACTCATATTCGGATTTTAGTGCGAGTAAAAGCAATTAGACCGTATACTTTGCCTGTACTTTATTGGTGCTACGGTTTTCGTATTACGTAATGCGGCTGAGCTAGCCACTGCGACGATAATCTTTTGGATGGGAAGAAGAACTGCTAGAATGTTGTACTCTGGTAATCCTATCACAAGAACGATCGATTCCTGGATAGGTATTATTTAATTTTTTTCCCTCAGATCTGCTAGTAAAATTTTGCAATTAACTTTTTATCTGGAGTGCCACAGTCAGTATTCGAAATTGCTTAACTTTTATCACGCTCGTTTATAAGTTCTCTATTTCCTGCTCTCTCCATCCATGAGTGAAAATGCATAAACAAGTCCCTAATTGAAATTCAAGCGAGTCGTTACAAAAATTCAAATTTTTTCGCGTCCAAATTCTTGTTAATTCGCTGGAATTCGATAACATCAGCAGCTATGTCGTTTCGTTGTCAGCTTAAATTTGTGTTGTTGATAAAATGGCAGTTTGGAAGTTAGCGCATCTCTTTGTATATGTGGAAGGTGAATGGCTTATGGAAATTTTACGTACGAATTCTAACGAGGAGGTGTTGATAGATGTGTCTTGATTGAGGTGAGCCGTGAGATGGATCCTGCTTCGAAGAATAAAAATGCCACCTAAAGTGATAAATTTTTTAGCAAAATACTATAGATTTGAAAGTTTTGAATTTCTCGCTTTCTTTTGAACTTCATTATTGGTGTACGGAATTTATAATTGCCTTCCTTACTGAAGAAAAAGCCATGAAATTTGGTCATCTGATTGTGGTTTTATTTGGATGGTCTCTCTAACATTTGTCTAATGTTAATGTCTTCCTTTTTGATGATACAGTTATAAAAAAAAAAAAAGTAACCATGTAATATCTTAATAAACCTATGATTGATTGTTCTGTTGGTTCTGCCCTTTTTGGTTCATCCTCAGCATTGTATTTCAAACTGTTTAGAATTAGTTGCCCACATCTAAATAAGCAGGTTTTTGTTGAAAAGTCCGATTATAGAAAGCACTAAGTGTAAAATTGAAAACGGACAAAAAACAAATATAAAACCAATGAAAATACAACAATGACCCGATTCTAAAAAGTGATAAATGCAACTTTCGGGTGGACGAAGTTCAGCCGGTAGGTTCCTCAATTTCCTGCCTGAAGCTAATTTAGATTTTCAGCTCTGTAGAGCCCAGTGAAGGATGTCAAGGTTAAAAAAAAATAATTCCTTCGTTAAAAATGTACTATCTATCATTTCGTATTTATTTTTCTTTCTCAGCGAACAGCAGCAACAAAAATCCCTCGTTTCTTGCCCTTCTCCGGATGCAAGCTGTGAAGGTGTTTTGGGTTCTCACTTCAGTCGTATAATTAAATATTAGACAACACGATAATGAATTATTTTTGTTTGTACTTCCTACGTAATTCCTTTTCGCTTTTTTTTTGTTTTTTATTTCATCGTGATACCGTATAAATTACAAAAGTACCTATAAGTAAGTGTAATATTGTTGCAGTCCTTGCTTACTCGCAATTACCTTCGCATCTCTCAATTGACGTCGTATCAAATTGTTAATGACTAAAAAATTACACTTATTGTAGTTCTATACTTTGAAGTTGAGCCAAAAGAAAGGGGAAATCGGGGAAAATTATAAATTCGGTTACACGTCTAGCAGGATGAGATGGAGAGCACGGGATCCCTTTGACTCATTCTTGTTGACAGATTTTGGGTAAAAATTGTGAAATGCAAAAGCAAATTGTTGAAATAGTATAATAAATTTTGTATGTTATATACATAACAAATTATTTTTAACCTAGTGGTTCTGTTCTTTTTATGACAAAATTGCCTTTGGTGTCAACTCGGTGTTTTCCTCCTTGACCTGTCTCAAACTCTACCAATGTATTAGAGTGAAGTTAAGGTTAGACATATATCTATCTCCATTTATTAGCATTTATATGCTACTTCTATTTATTTCATATGGTTTTCTGATGGCTGTTTACATTTTAGTAGCCTGATGTAGATTTTTGTTTTGTCAGATGATTTCCTGCAAACATCCTCGAATTCCCATTCTGTATTGAGATTTCGATAATCTTAGATAAATTATCTTAACTTTCAAGAGTACACACTACATATTTCTTCAAACTCTCTAGTGCAATTTGATATCATTGGTATACCCTCAAATAATTTTACACGAACACGTCTTCTATTGTTGACTTGCGAGAAATTCGCATACTAAGGTATTTTTAATACGCAGCCTCCTAAACCAAGGGCAATTCAGGTTTATACCAAAATTTAGTATGAGGTTTTAAATTTTAGTATGTAGCATACTAATTTTTAATATTTTTGTATTAAATTTTAATACATCATACCTACCGTCGAATGGGGCGACTTTACACACTTTTTTTATGTTTTTCAACTTGGTCCTTTACCTCCAATTTTTAAGCTATACCGAAGTGAATTTGGTTTTAAAATTTTGATCCAACATTTTTCAACACATTTTTAAAAAAAGTTTGAGTTTGCAGCCTTCCTTCTATTTTTTATGATTTTTCAAAAAATTTGTGTATAGTCACTCCATAATGGGGCGACTTTACCCATCAATTTGTTATTGACGGGTTATTGATGGGTGGAAGGCAAAATTTGAGGATGTTTGTACTGGAACATACGATTGGAAAGAAACTAGTCAAGTACAAACTTCAACTGTGTGAAACCGAACTGAATATTTTGAGTGTCTGTGGTTAAAAAGAACAGAATAAGAAATAGCAAAAAAACCATATCGCCGCTTCGTTTTCTTGTTCTGTTACTGGGTGAAGTGAGGTAGGGGCGGCGATCTTTTTTTTCTTTTTCTCCTTCTACCTGCCTCTATCCAAATCGTATTTCGGTTTTAATTTTTGCCTGGCAATTTATTTATCGGGCTAAAACGAAGTGGGTAAAGTCGCCCCTTGAATGTAAAGTCACCCCGTTCGACGGTATACTAACTTTGAATTTTTTTTTTTTATATTTTTTTAATATTATAGCAGTGGTACTGCGTGGGCACAGAGCTTTCAGTATAATTATGCTTCTTTCACACTTGGGTTTTCTAGATAAAAAATATATAAATTTCATTTTATATCGCAGGAATTTTGCCATTAAGGTTTATTTTTCCCCATGAGAATTATACTTCGTATTTGGCACAAAAAATGTGTAAATTGGACGACAGTTTGTTCAAAAGGGTATAAAGAAGTTTCCACGATCTTGGTGTTTCGTCTAACCAGAGTAAGCAGCTTCAAGATTGTGGTCGGCATTTTTATAAACCGAAGTCACTGATCTGTAGCGTCAAAACAAAGATGTAGCTCCAGCTTTAGCGACAAGACACCTATTTATTGAGCATACCTGCGCTGAATGCAATTTAGTCGAAGATAGAGCTGGAGCTGTCACACGAACACTTCACTCGATCACGTGACCTTCAATTGAACTGTCTCCCGTATTAAGTCAGCATTTTATAGAATCCATCCACCACATATGCATGCAGCCATTTTCTCATCTCTTTCGGATGTCGTAAGATATCACCAGTGTCAGTGTCAAACAACTCTCACAAAACTTAACGAGGAGCTGAAGTTCTGCATTGTTCATTCATAACAGCTGCATTGACAGTCTTGTCGTTAGATTCTGCTCTCAAAGGTGCACCTTCAGCATGAGAAACGTACAAATCAGTTTATTTCCATGCACGAATAAAATACGAGGGCAATGCCACGACACGAATTTACTTTGTTTTCAGATCGAATTTCCAAAATGAGATAAATAGAGTATCGACACATGCAAAAAGCACGTGCTTTGTAGCCATGTACGCATCGTTAACCAACTGAAAAAAACATAACGAAGTCGTATCGTTGCTTTTTCAACTGGTTTACTGTGGTGTAGTATTTCTTTGAATATCAACAGTCACAATAAAATGGTTCTTATTTGCCAACATTGGTTTAAAAAAAAAAAAAAAACAAGTGAATGTAAGCCAATGAAAATATATTTTGCTTTTAAAAATATCGATGTTCGATTAGGGAAATGAAAATCACAACGAAACATTTAAAGGTGAAAGATTGAATTTTGTAGAAATCTAGGTTCTACTTCTTAATCAATATCAATTCTGGTGCAAAGGTTTTAACTCAATTCTCCTTGAGAAGAAACAATTACTGGAGGTTTTTTTTTTTGGAAAATATTTTCCCCAACACATGATCGTCGCCCTCCTTTTGTGGGGGGGGAGGATTAATGCATGAATTATCTTCGTAACTAAACGCTGGGAATTATCGGCACGAAACCATGAGGTTATAATATAAACTCCCTTGGGAGTTATAGAAACAGAGACACAGCCATGTGGTTATATATAGGCGATAGGAAAAAGAAGGAACGAAAGGGAAAAAGGAGAGGCAAGCATCGATAACTGAAGAAATAAGCTTTTAAATCAAATTAAAAGCAGTTACGAGTGAACGTATTGATAAGAATAAGGCTTCTCAACATTAAACTACATAGCGACTCTAAAGTTCACTGACCGTATTTTCTCATCAGGGATGGGTAAGATACCTTTATACGATGAACGTCTAGCTTTGGTAACTGTAACCTGTTCTTGCTGAGGTTAGTCTTCATGCGTAATTGTAAAAGAAGCCTGCGTGGAATAATATCTAGTCTGGTGTACACGTTTTCGCGCCCTCGTATTATTGTCATGAATGAAAATGCAAGTGAAATCGGAACATCCGTTAACATTTTTTCAGTCCTTCCATTTTGGTGATTACGTTAGAATAAGAACGTTCAAACTGCATTAAGGCTTGTTGCGTTGAGATTTACGTTTGGACGGAAATGGTATCATTTGAGCGCTGCGACATCAGCAGTAATTTGCAAATATATATTAAGCGAAAGTGAGTGAGGCCATGAAGCTAAACTCATCGTGCCAGTAGAGCCGCATAATATGAAGCCCTACCCACCAGCTATGTGTGTTTATGACACACTATACTGACTTATGGGAGGAGGTGGACTGGTTCTCGTAAACCACAGCACTTATTGACGCTGCAAATAAATAAATAAAAAATATTTACTCAATCTATTTAAGTTAAGAATAAGCTATGCACCTTGCAATACCCATATAGTCGATGAGTATAGTCGATGAGTAGACTCGGCAGAAAAAGAGGGAGGAGTAAAGCAACACAAGAACAGCAATCCGATGTCAAATTTACATATGAGGGGTTTACTCGTATTTTATGCAAAACGCCACAAATTCCATTTGCATAAATTTTGAGTCGAGTATTGTTTCTTGTTAGATTTTTATACGGAAATTGACTAGCATATTCTCAAAACGTTGTTTGAAGTATACTTGGAAATCCGTTTTGCAGCAAAATGCTATAAATCTATCTTTTGGGGCATATTATTTGGGAAAAATAGAATAGTTTTTCTCCGTTTATAACTTCATACCATAGTTATGCCCTCGTGTGTAAGTATTAATCGAGCCTCAAAAAGTCATCTCAACGATGAATTTGATTGAAAATTCATTAATCTGTGTTTATATTATGATAGAACATATGTTGTAAATTCTATTTTGTATTATATCTTCTATTTTCATGCTTCTGGTTTTGATATTTTATTAAATTCCAACTTGCCTGGCTCTAATATAATGTATATTATAATTTCAGTCGTAAGTAATTTTCACAATTGAAATGGAGAAACAGAGGCAATTTAAGATTTGCAACTGAAATTGTTTCAAAAAAACTAAAATATCGTATATTAAAAGGAAAAAAAAGTGAAAATCAACTTCTTGAAATAAATTAAAAAAAAAAAAAAAAGCCAATTACGAGTATATGCGAACAATATTTTGGATTTGTTGTGTTTCGCATCAAAACGTATAAATTTTATCACAAAATGCAACACATCCAGTACCTAGTATTGCAGTAAAATTCAACAAATTCAAGTTTTTTGTGATGGATATCCTATGCGTTTTGTGGCAAAAAGCAACAAATCCAAAGATGGACGTATTCTCATTATTAATTATGCTCAAGTACTACATGTATAATGATAGGGAGTAATATTTTTAAACTTCTATAGTTGGCTTATTGATATAAAAAAAAACCTTTTTCCATCGTTAATTTTCTAGTCTACGCGGACTAATAGGCTGTATACTTGAAACTTGACATTTTCCCAGTCTTACATAACGGTTACCTATATATACGAGTACGTGTTGAACCTAGAATGAATACGAGTGGCTTGAAGTGAGCCTAATTTGAGAGTGCAGAAAATCATTTTAATAATTATGTAGTTCGGAAAGATTAGTAAGCCTTCGTTTTGAAACTGGTTTCCGGGGGCTAGCGTGATACGATTTAATTACAGTGGCCAGATGAAAGGCCGAAGAAAATGGTGAAAAAAATTAAACGCTTTCCATCGGAGCCTCTAAAGGCGCGATTCGTTTGTGAATACATTCTTTGTTCTCGGTCAGCTATCAGCACGTTGCAAATGCGATGGTATGCCCTGCTGGAATGAATGGATAAATTATCGGGTGCGCTGGTTGTTAACTAATGAAATGCCAAAGCTTACCTATATGTACATGTTTGTGTGTGCGTGTGTGCTGGTGGCATGATGGAGGGTGCATAGGCTATACTGCATAAATACAATTCTACCTAGAACGTTAATAAAGTAACTACTGTGGTGTGCTGGTTATCTGTGAAAAGGTCAACATGTATAACTCTTATAACAGAACACAAGAGGTACCTATAACGAAAGATGACTACACGGAATTAAAGAAACATTCAGTCAACAGTCGACACAATTCCGGAATTACGAACCGAATTTTAATTTTAGTTTCGATGTGCGCCGAGTGACCGAGAAAGACTCTGAGGTATACGTTCTGATGTAGAAATAGAAGACCTACTTGGCTAAAAGAACTATACTGGTATTGGTTGGTGGGTAACCAAGACGTGCCAACTTACACATTTCAGTTCTGTTAATGCTATTTAGTATCAGGAATTTACATTATAATCTATAAAACAGCTGTGAAGATGCTCTGGCTTCTCTCCCTCCCGCCTTCGGATAGCTACTCCTATTTTCAATTATTTATTGCAAATGAACACTGATATGTGAGGAGATGAAGTCCACTTTTTCAAATTTTACAGGAGAGCAAATAAAAAATTTTATGTCCCGTAGTCATTCTTATATTACGTAGCACCTCAACTTCATTGAAATCTATATTTTCTCAGCGATAGTTTCATTTTTGTATGTAATATTTTTAATGTAAGTATGAGGCTTAGTGTATATAATTAAACTTTGGAAGAACTCAATTTTTGTAAAAAAAAAAAAAAGTGGACTTATCCCTTTCTTGCATATTACTGTTCAAATACATTTTAAAATTCTTCCAATTCGTTTTCATCTATTGATGATACGCGAGTATAATTGGTTGTTTCATTACTGTATTTTTTTCCTTTTCAGGTGAGTTTTGATTGGATAAATTTCTTTGAATTACATAACTGAAATGATCAGCGCCCGTGAGCTGGATTTGTAAGTAGCCTATTCAGTTTACACATTTAAAAACATTGGAAATAATTTCAAAATGTCGAAACTTTGAACTTATCTCAGATAACAAAGTTTACATGTATGATTTTAGTATAGCCTCTTCACTCTTTCACTAGTTTCTTCCATTCATCAGTGAAAGCTTCTTCAATAATTTAATTCTGATTTCTGTTAGATTCATTCTAGTTTCAATTTTTAGATTGAATTAGTTTTCTTGAAATGAAAAGGAAATGTTCCAAGTCCAATACAATGCTAAGTTCTTAATGAATTTGCTACCTATATTTGCTATTTTAGTTGAAATATTTTATACCAGCTTCGAGTTCCTTGACTCACTATATCAAGGATTCATTGGAGAGAAATTCTTTTGTACTCGTTTCATTGAAGCATCTCTAGGTTTACCCAAGTGAAATAAACCGACATTTTTCCTCCGAAAAAGTCCGTCATTCACAAAACCTTCTACTGTTGAAGCAGCTTTAGTACCCTTGCTTTCAAACTCAAAGATCGTGGATCCAAAACCCAATGCTGGTTAAACATTTTTCAAAATTTTGAATAAAAGTATTCGGTAACGATCACTTGAAAATGAAATAGTCACCGATGAAAAATGCTCAAGTTTTCCTTCAATAGCAACGTAGGTGTATTAGAATTACTCGTCTGTGGACATGACCTCTGAGACTCTGACTGTGAATTGAAAATGAAAGCTTATGAAAAATTTAGAAGCACCTTTGTTACAATCACTTGTATTTGTCTCAATTCACTTCTAAAGACTTGGAATTTTCAAGTTCAACAGAAAACAAACGACGATATAAGAAGGTATAGGTAAATGCTCTTTGACGATGCGATGGTTGTAAACGCGTGTTGAACAGGTTCAGTGAGCAAACTATAGATGGGTCGTCGTGAAGAAGGAATTGTGCAAATTATTATGACAATGGACGCTGGTAACCGCAAGGCTGATGTGCAGCGACCATTCTTCTTTTTTTCTCTCCATCACCAAGTAATAATGCTTTGTTATCGGAATTGTAGACTCTATGCCAGCTGACTGCAGCAAATGCGACAAAAAATTTCACGGATATCATTTTTATAGCGTAATTTTTCCTCATAAACGTATTGTCGGGTGTGTACTCGAGACTGCATAGTGCACCCAGTCGAAAAAGAGTGAGTGAGAGAGAGAGAGAGAGAGAGAGCAGAAAGTAGCAGTATTTGCGCCGGTTTTACGTTTAAATTCTGCTCGATGCATTCAGGCCTTTTTAAAAGCTTACCAGGATTTTCACTTTGAACGAAGTCATTAATTTGAGTTGCATTCGTTGTGAAGTACGAGTAGTTCCTGTTACTTTCTTAATGATACGCCTATTTTTTTTTTTTTTACTTGTGAGTTTTCACATTTTATACGTAGACTTGGTACTTTAAGATGGTTGAAATGTACTCTTCTCCTCATTTGCATCGTTCATTCAGAAACTATAGAAAATGCAGGCTAGATGGCTTCTGTGGTGGAAAAAGCGTTAGTATGGTAATGCAAGAGATGTCCTTCATGTAAACCATAAATTATAAACGAAAATGCAACGTGTAGAATTATTTTGAGACTTTGTATTTATTTCATGTGTGGATGCGACTGGCTAATGGCGCACCTACGCTCAGGAATGTTTGGAGTATGCCCTTTGCTTCTATGTACCTCAAAATGCTCTTTTATTGGTCACTTGACTTTTCTCGAATTGTGTGGGAGTATTTTGGGTATGTTAGCATTGATTTTTAAAACAAGTTTCATTCTCGCATAGATTGCGAGTGGCTTAGAAAAATATAACATATACAGTACTTTTAAGTCAGTGGCTTCATTTTCATTATACTTGGTTCCCAAAATTATAATTTCTTCTCCCTCACAATCTGTTATCGGTTTTAAAAATAAAATCAATAAGATCCTGAACTCATTAACCTTAAAAATATGTATAAGTTTGAAAATGTTGAATTTTTTTTTAAATTTTCTTTTTTTTCATGACGAAAAAAGGAACCCATTCAGCTAACACAAATAAATCATGAAACACTTCCTAATTTCCCGATTAATGTAAAATAGGATACTAATGAATTCTCTTGTGAGTTTTTTAGGCTATATTATGATATCAAATGTTAATAAGTATCTAATTTTCAAATACTTATCACCCTTTTTCACCCTATATTCAACAGTATTTTTCGAATTAATTATTAATTATTTCGTTTATTTTCTAAAAATAAATTCTCTCGCATAGCCTACTATACATAAATTATACTGCAGTAAAAAATTTCTAGCATACTCACCAAAACGATTTTGGTCCTCCTGTAGTGAAGTTGATATGTTAATACCATAATTTCTCCAACACTATGCTGACCAATTCATGAGAAAATTATTTTCCTAATGTTATAAATGTGTGTAAAAGTTTTGTGCATTTACTTTTTTTTTCGTCCTCCATTTTCAAGAATGATTTATTCCACGAATAGCTGCTGGCTTCAAGTACCCACAACTAATTTTCAAGTTATCTCTATGTCTTGAAAAAGCAACAAAATATTTATGTGATCATTTTTTTTTTTTTTTTTTGGTAAGAGGATCCCCTTACATGCATCATAAATACTTTGGTACGGGCATTTTAATCTTCACCAGAATAATGAAGTGGATGAGCTGAAAAATCACAAACAATTAATTATAAGCAACGGGACACGAAGAGATGCAAGGTAAACTTTATGGTAACAGGTTTCAAATATCACAGTGATTAAATCACGTATATATCTAATCCCTATGTGTGATCGACGATTACATGATCAGTATGTTAGTGTACTGAGGGTATGTGTCAAGAAAATTTAATAACAAAATCTGCTTTAGAAAATGGCTGTAAATATGTCACGATGCCGAAAGGTGGTCATTGTTTTGGATAAAAGAGATCAGTAGGTACAGTAATGTAAAGTAGTTACGCTGGAGAGAGGAGAAAAAAGAAGAAAAAAAAGTTTCTGGAAGATATGCTTGAGGTCACTGGCACGAGTGTAATTATATTCTGGCAGTGTGCTTATTGGTGGTATGTGCCATGGTGTGGCCCCCAACAATGAACCATTTCAATGTGTTTTTAAGGTCGCATTCTTTTCAATATGGTTCTACGTAATATTAATTAACTCGTTGTGTATTCAGTTTCCTATGAGTCGTAACAATATTATATTCTTACAAATACATGCATAGTGCGATATGTAGGTCGATAGGTATCGATTTGAGTGCGACGATGTACATTGCTGTCGAGTGGAGAAAATTGAGGCAATGACGTGACTGAGGTAATTAAACGCTGTTGGGTGGTGAGGAAATGGAATATATCTACCTTGAAGACTAATGGAAAATTGAAGATAGTAGACTTGCTTGTATGATATGTCCCGATGGGCAAAAAATGAGAAAATGATCCGCAAAATGAGAATTTTATCCGTTGTCAGTCCGTTTTTATTTTCGATCATCGGATCTGAAAATTTGCAGTTATTTTTGTCATCTTGATTAATTTTCCAAATCCGTTTGTAAAACGGATTTCCTGATTATAATCAGTGATAATTTTTGGGCAATTTTTCTAAATCCGCTTGTAAAACGGTTTCCCAGATTATAACCCGGGCCAACAAATATGATAAACAGCCTTCACGGAAAATAATCCGGACTCATTTCCGGCAAGACTGATTACAATCCGTTCGAAATCCGTTTTAGAAGCCGGAAAACAGGAAAATTCCGGGTTATAATCCAGAAACGGATTATAACCCGGAATAAAACGGATCCGTTTTCAAAATATTTTGCCCATAGGGGTTATTCATATTTTGTGACTTTCATTCGAATTTTATTAGTGAAGATGCTGAAATTTTCTACATAATAATTCAATAATGTCTGTTTTTTAATTTTTTTTCCTTCCGTTTTCACACTGCGACCTCTGTCGAATAATTTTTGAAGCTGAATCTGAATTTATAATATCAGTTTTGTGCTTTGATCATACTTATTATGATGATAGAACCAGTTCTCAGAAACGAGTATAACATTTTAATTAATAAACTAGCGAGGCCCAGCGGGCTACGCCCCCTCTTGCCCCGCTAATCCCTTATTTTAAATTTTTCGTAGTAATTCAACTCTCAATTTTGCTCCATTCCGCTTAAATTTTGCTCAATCCCGCTCAAATTTTTGCAATATCATGAAATGAATGAATGAAAATTACCCGTTCTGAAATGTTGTGTAGAAGTGTAGAATAGAATTCACAGTTTTCGAGAATGTTTTCATCATTAGCAGTGAAATTAAATCTCTAATCAAAAAGATTTGTAAGTATATCATCATATTTCTGAAATTTTCCACTTTAGTAAAAGCAGAGCAATCGCAAAATTAAAAATAATTTGTTTACGAATTTCGAGTTTGTGATAGACATCCGGACATTGGATTTTATTATATGGATAACACGAATAATTACTCGTATTATGAACACTGAACGGTAAAACTTGGCAAAAGTTGGCAAAAGTTAGCAGAACTTGACAAAAGTTAGCAGAACTTGGCAGAAGTTGTCAAAACTTGGCATCCTAATAATTGTAGTACGTTTTACTATCATATAAGAATTTATTACTACAAAATATTAATTTTTGTTACCTCTGTGAAAGAAAATTTCTATACCCCGTATAGTAATAAATATATCTACTCGTACTACCCTGTTCTCTCAGTGTAGTCAATGAAAAGATATGGGATATTTTACCCGTTGACAAAAGCACTCCTTATTTTTTTTTAAATGGTAAATTAATCTAAGTATTGTAGCTATCTGAAGTCTGTAGAAGATACGCACTACGTACCCCGCACGTCCCCATAGATGGTCTGCACTCTGCACATTCTTCTATTTTACATTATGTATGTGATATTCTAAGGCTAATATACTCGTATAACTCTTGAACAAATTGGACTTACATTGTAAGTGCCTGATCATAGCTAACTCGATATTCCACATAGTCAGCACACTTGACGAAGCCGGAAAATTGATACTGCGTTCGGTATCGTAATAAAAATTCAAACTATGCAGAACGAACAAGGTTTATGTGGGTCATTTGAAGAAATGGGCGTACTAATATCGAAAATAATGGAGTTCTTCGACAATATTTCTCCCTTCAATTCGTGTTCGATAGGTCTGTGATGATGATCGTGTTTGGAAGATGTAGATGCCGAATGTATCGAATGCAAATTACATAAATGCCTACACGATCGCACAGCCAAGAAAAGATGAATTGAGGTATCTTTAGTGGCTACGGATTCGATAGAAGATGAGCGAGAGGAGTGTGCGTGAGGATGAGGATTACGTAATCATCTTTTGAGAAGATTGATAATGTAATTTTTGTTTCGGCTTAGAATGGGGCATGCGAGGAACTATAGCGTTGGAAAGAGTGACAGAGAGAGAGGATCGATGACCAAAAATCGATTGTGCGATTGTGGCGATCGATGAATAAGCCTACGTGGATTTCGAAGAGGCCTATATAGAACGCAGTCTCTGCCTTTATTTTTGTCACGACTTGTATGTGTATGTGTGTGTCAAGATAGAGGCACCAAATTTTAACTAGAAATGTTGTTGCACCCACGAAACAGGTGTCCAGTGTTGAATATTCTCAAATGTGGGTTTTAATAGTTGTAGCGACCTTATATGCTTTCGTCGAAATAGAAGAATTTCGAATACAATTTCACGTGGTTTCGATGAGCCTAGCAAAAATAAATAGCTAAGATAACAAGAGCGGCTGATTTTATAACCAAAATTTGTACCTAATGAAAAAATGTGGACGGATGTTGAACGAATTTTTTATTCCTTTTTTCAAGTGGGCTTAATTAGTGTGAATCAGAACTAAAGTATGTATTTCATTCAGAATAAATGTGAGAGCTGTAATGGAGTTGGATTAGGCGATTGGTAAAAATTGGGTTTCAGCCAGAACATGAATAATTTTGAAAATTTTCTCAGTCAATAAAAAACAAAATATCTTATTAAGGTACTTTGCCATGTCAGTGTATTGTTATAAACATGGCTACCATTATGACTTGCATCTACATGACAAGTATTATATATTCCGCCTGATTTAAAGAGTGATTCTTGGTGGAGGAGTTATAAAGCATTAGCACACCGGTTTACCTCATCTAAATACCACATTTAAAAAATTCTATTGGCTTTAAGAATCCAGGAATTTAGTAAAATGAATATTATATCGTTATATACAGGGGGACTCTTCGGCTACCATTATGGCGTCCGAAATTTGGCGCCATAAACCCGCATCGGACGCCATAATGGTAGGAACTAGGAACAGGTTAATGTAAGGGCAGTAAACATATTATTCGGATGGTTTGGAAGAATTCATTATTTAAATGTTTATTCCGGTATATACAGGGTGATCAGCCTTGAATTCACCACCAAGCAATATGTAGATAGAGCAACGTGAGTTACATTCATTTATGACGGTTTGCCTACTCTCCGGTGGATTGAGGTTAAAAGTATTTTCTCCTTCAGACCAGTTCAGGTGCTTATTTTTTTAAATTTATAAATTCAATATTATGATAGTTGAAAAACTCCGGTTTGCGCCATTAAATAATGGCGCTTTTTGTATTTTAGAAAAATTCAAATTTTTCGAAGGTTATTTGTTATAAGTAGATGATACACAGTCTTATTGTTAACTGAATTAGGATCTCAACTAAATTCCAGATTGTTCACGCCTTCGTGCCTACCATGATTTGTTTTTGTTTTTCAAGAAAGGGGAGCATTAAGGAAACGGTGCAATTTAATATGCTCAGGTTGTTTCGAGTTCGACTTATACTTCTCACAAAATATACGTATACATGAGAGATTGCAATTAGCATTGTTGGTGCATCGAACCTTTCTCCCCATTCTAGACTTTTTATTCTTCATGATTATAACAACTAATGCCGTACTTAACCTCGCTGCCATTCAAACGTCAACTATACGAGAATGAGGTGGATAAGAAAAAAGCTCGCGTCTTTCAAATTTCGGTACAAAATCACACGACGGGGTCTCCTCGGTAAATGAGTATCTTTCAACCGGTGTACCCTTAAAGAGTTTTCATTTCGAATTTCGATGGTAGCAACGGTGGTAGAGATACTAAATTAAAAAAGTGCATATTCGATCGATTAACTCGGAGATAACTGCAAATCCATAAATCTTGACCCGTCTCTCGTAAATTAACGATAACTAATTTTATGTCTCTGTCTATCTGAAAATGAAAAGTAAAATACTTCGGTACTTAATGCGGTGGGTTCCTTTTTATGTGCTGCATGGTGATGCAGCTATAATGCTCGTAGGTAATGGAATGAATCTTGGCCAATATAAATGCAAGTTTTCTAAGCTTCGTTTGTTCAAATTGAGAGTCAGGAAAAACTAATACCGGTATTTTTTAGGATTAAATGAAAAGTTATACTGCAAAATTGGTACCCTAAATTCAGAGTAACTTGGTACTCTGCAGGTAATTTGGTATGCTACGTATTTTTTCAATTTTTGTAAAATTTTAGTAGGTTCAAATGAGTTGGCTATTCTGCATTGGTTTTACTGTCTTCAGCACTCCTTTCTTATATCCTCTTATATATGGGTATATACCTTATTTTGATAGGCAGTAATTTATATTCGGACAACTATGGATGTTATTAAGTATGTTTTTGTTATAAAATTCCTATATGTGCTTACATATTTCTATTTGTTGAATTTTATTGAAAAATATGGTTCTCCTTCGTGATATATTTATAATGTGCTACTTTTCATAAGTTAAGATCCTACTTACGTACGTATTTACTTACTTTTGAAAAATAATCCTTTTCATTTATTTTTCCCTTTTATGATGAAATTATGTATCTAGTCAATAGTCACCTAAATTTACGTAGCACAGACTTATATTCTTTTCGAAGCTCTCCGAGTTCAATTTATCATTCTTGATTTTGCTTGTGTTTCCCTACGTACATGTACCTATCTAGTACCAGTTTCATATAATTATAAAATTGTAGCCATCACTTTCATTTCGAATATGGTGCAAAAAATATTTCTGAATGTACCCACTCGTATTTGCGCTGAGCATCGCGCTTATCCAACCAGTTAGCAAAGATGCATTTCATGAAGTTAAGGTGTCTCTCACAGTGTCCTGCTGGTTTGAGTTCTTTGATATCAGCCCAAACACCTTGTGTAAGATCTTCGTAAAAAATTTTCCTCGACTCCATCTCACTCATACTAAACGTTTTTCTCCGTCTTCATTTATCTGCGTCTCTCTTTCCCAACGAATAAGGCAGCCAGAAATGAACATTATATTGTAGCTTTGGCCAAACGATTACAACATGAGACTCTCGCGGTGTAAATATGCACACAGAAGGATATCGAGTCACGATTTAGAAGAACATTACTCGCGGTTTCTTCATAATAATTCTCTTCGGTTTAAAGGCAATAGGTAGTCAGTAGATATTTGACAGCGAGCAAAAAATCAGAAAATTTTCTTTCAATTCGATGAAGGCTGCATTCCAGCTTCTTGAATCGCATTTTACGTATTACTGTTAGGTGTTTGCCGGCAGAACACAAAACTAGTTTCAAGTTCAACGTTTGTGATTTTTTTTTTTCGGTTGATAAACGAGTGAGTCGACATTGTTGTAATGAGTGGCTGTAAAAAATGACCAAATAGAGAGGCGGAAATTATGATAACCCAATGAGTAATATTTTTTTTTATCGATGGCAGTGTAGATATGTATCACCAGGTGTGGCATCTGCTAAACCTTGGAAAAATTTGAAATATACGCGAGAAAAATATGCTACACATTGTTAAAATATTATATTAGGTACCTTATTTCTTGTAAATATTCGTATCGTTCCATCGTTAAAGTTAGATTAATGATTACTTTCAACGTCATTATAAACCTAAGGTTAAGTTGTTCTTGGATATGGTATCGTCCCTAAAAATGAAAAATAAAGAATAAAAAAGTTAATGTTTCGCCCTACCTGGTATTCCAGTTGTGGTAAGAGGAGGGCAAAATTTTTAGGAATTGCTAATTTTAAATGTTTGTGTTGTAAAGTGAAACACTCGTCTACTTACAGCTCCATTTATCAGTTTTGCGAACACAATAATTTCTTTTCAAGTATTCTAATGCAAAAGTTCTAGTCTAATCTTTCTATCAGTGATAAGTTGTTACGAGGGGACAGTTGTGAAAATGCTTACAGTGAGAATAATTTTTTTATTAAAAAATCCCAATCTGCATCCCTTACTAGCTACTGGATTACTAATTCCTATAGATCGAACTAAAAAAAAAACATGTATTGGTATTTAAATAGTGAACAAAAAAGCCGATAGTTGAGAGACGGAGTACTCGAAGCGTGATGATGTACTCGTATGTTGGCTCACAAGGCAATCCTGGCTCTTGATCTGTCAATTTCGCCGTTTTGCTTGTTTGTGAATGGAAATCGAGTCTTACGTTTACTACAGGCCACAAGCTGTTTGGAATGGAAACAACTCTCCAAGTCTCCACCTATATACAACTTTCAATCTCTTATCTCCTCAGTAGCAGGCGACAATGCGAGAAAATGACTTTCGATCGTTATGCTATTGGAGAAGAAAAGAAGAGAGAGAGAAAAAAACAGAAACAAGGTTAATGAGATGGTCAGGTCTGGTCTGTTCGTCGTCGTGTAGAATAAACTGTTTTGAGACTCATCGGCAACACTTCAGCATCGTGTAGAGAAGTGTAAACGCGAAAGTTATTGTACAACTTCATTAAGTATAACATTATTGCAGTTTTGATGGTTCTGTCAAATTCAACTTGAAAAATAAATATTATAAAGAAGATGAAGTGGTATGACAAAATACGAAGTATGAATGGACCTAAACAGAATTTAATATATCTGGCACTTACATATTATAAAGAAGATGCTGCTCATAATTATATGGGACGTGGAATCAAAAATGGTTGGCCATCATATGAGAACTAAAATTTAGATCACGCATTACATTAGATATATCAATTATTTTGGACATAAGTTATCTTGGGAGAAACTTTATAAAGATTGCGTTTCAAAATCTTCTGATTTTTCGTCACTATTTCACCATTTCTCGTTCAAATCCCTTTTGGGATGGTGGCGTCTAAAACCTGCACGCCCAAGTTATCGTCAAGATTTCTGTACGCTTCACTATACCTTTGGAAAAGCGCATCAGAGGAAACTATGTACGATCAATGACGTATGCCAAAAGAAGCTTTCATGTGGAATATTATTAATTTCTAATCATAAAAGAATGAAAAAGTTTACACCGGGTATTAAAAATAATTTGGTATATCTGTAAGTATGTGATGAAATCTGAGAAATCATTCCTTCGCGGGTGAAGGAATTTGTTTTTTTTCTATAATGTTCTTATTTGAGCGTTACATGACGAAGTCAATTTAGTCTAAGAAGCGTCTGTAGTCTATACGTGATAGTGGTTTTTTGAAATTGAAGAATAAAAAATTCAATTTTTAGAAGCTAGGGGTAAAATTTTGGCATTAATATAATCTTGTTTTCTGTGTACAGTTACTTGAACTTCGAAAAATTGAGTATTTTTTACAATGAAAAATTGATTCCTGAGACTGATGAACTGAAAATGCCCCATGTCCATATCCTGTAATTTTATATAGACTTCTTACGTGAGCAAGAAAAACAGTTTTTAATCATTTTAAAAGTATCCTACATTTTATTCCACCCTTCTGGGCCAAAGTGCGTAAACAATAATGGTAGCCGTGGGGGCGGGGAGGGGGCTTTTAAAATGTCCTTCAGACTATGTGTGTAACTTTCCATAAGAATTAGAGAAATAATAATTTTGACCTAACAACTTATTTTGGGTCAGTCTGAAAAAAAAATCTTTCTCACCTGAAGGTATGTTCTCAGATTTCGTTACTTTATCTACACTACGAGTATATACGAGTACATAGTTTCATTGATCAGAATGTTCAGTTTCTTGTTGGAATATCAGAAAAACTAATTCTTATCGCTTGATCAACCCATTCTGGGTCAACTGCGAGTTTTAATGTAATATATTTAGAGAACCTAATTCGTTTCGCCAAAAATGAAAGATTATATGCCTACACGCCCCCGTATTTTTTGACCTTGTTCACCTCGTAAATTTTTCAAACGAATAGATGATATCGATACCAGCATCGATTTATTAACTTCTTCGCTGTAGACCCCTAATAGTTTCTAAATTCATATCTTGCATTTTTGGTTTGGGTACTCTCCAGATTATCGGCTAAGATGCTGCCAAAGAATACAGACCACTGATAGACATCAAATTTTTTCCTCTTCCTCTTTAAAACAAAATAGAATCTTTTAAAAATATTACAGTGGATTACACTTTTTGCACCAAGTAATGTGTAGGAAATTATTGGCGAGGCCATCATTTGTTTTGATCTGCATCGCAATAACGCACACCTCGTCGTCCAAACCCTAGGGCTGAACTTCTGAATTTCATGGCTACTGCCAGTCACTTTGATGACAATAAAAATCTGGAACGTAACAAAATCTACGATTCCATCGTCGCCATGAACCTTTGTGCAAAGTACAAATCCTAAGACCTATATCGAAGAATTCGTGATACTTACATGAACTTGGAGACCTTCTAGACACATTCTAACCTCATTATACTATTTTAGCTTCTCATCTTTTCGCATTTCTCCGATACTGTTTTTTTTTTCCAATTAAAATGCTAATGGAAACACGTTTCTCGGTTCATGAATTCGTATCAGGTTGTGGTACTTTCACGGGTAACTTTTTTTTGTAGCTTTTTCTCCTTTTTTGTAATAGATGGCGAACGGTGTCACCGAAAGCTGGAGCACGTGATTGATGCAATTTGTTCATTGACAATGATGCTCAATGTCTATATGTATATCAACTGTGGCATCAGTGACCTTGTGCTTGAAAGTTCTTTGAGTAATAATCGAGTATAAGAGAGTAATTGAAATAACGTAATAATAAAATAAATCGATGACACATGCACTGGCGCAAATAGTTGTAGTGAGGAGGAGGATGAGGAGGTGTTCGTTATTTTTAGCAGGTATGATCCCAGATCGAATCCAATGTCTGATGAAGCGATACATGTCCATCAGTTTGATGAGATATCGTATTATTGATCGGATCAGACTGTGCAACATTATTATTGATTCAACAGTCGGATGATAGTCGGATGTGGATGTTGGATTTTTGTCGGACCATCTGATCCGATCGAATAATTTTTGCCCACAGGGAAGTGAGCCCCATCGTGGTTATGGGCCTGTTTTAGCTCTATTTCACCAAATATAGTCGATTCTCGTATAAAAGATTACTCTTATTATTTTGTCAAAGTTCATTTCATGTGCACGATTCTTGACCCCTGATTCTTTGCCGATAGCTATCGCTATAAAATGGCCAGCTTTTGAAATATTTTATATGGAAAAGCACCGTAACCCTTGGAGCAATCCACTTGCCTAGCCTTTTTGACCTACGATGGAACGTCTGGCTGCGAGTTCAAATCTAAAAAAAAAAAAAAAAAAGAAGAAAACGTATACTAATCTCAAACAAAATACACACACATCAAAAACGATAAAATGTTAAACGTGCTGCAATCTTTCAACGTGTTCGACAGCAGCAATCAAATATAGGATTTGATTGCATTATGTAAAAAGTACCTAGCATTTACGCACGCGCACCTATCATAGGTGCCTGTGTGGTACCTCATCTGCAGCTCCCATCCTAAGAATAATTATGTGGGAAAATTATTTTCGTTATAAAATTGTTCTAGATTCTGCTTCGTATGTGTGTAAAACAATACGTATGTATATATTCGATTCTTTTTGAAATTTTCGAGTACTTGCAGGCTACCATCTTCAAATTAACCATTACATAAACTCCTTTCGTTTTTTCAGGCAACCTATTCTCGAATAGATGAATGAACTGTTCTGATATCTCTGTGCTACTAGTGAGTAATGTACGAGTATTTACACTTTGAAAAGATCGAGAGAAGAAGATTTGGGTTCTATAGTATTCTGTCATCTGCGATTGGTAATGTATGAAGGGAATGAATTGAGTTGATGTCTCTGGCCTCTGTGTTGTCAAATTGTTTAAGAAACCTAAATGTAATAGTATTTTCATTTGTTTTTCCATAACTTGAAAACCAAGAAAAATTTTGCTTCAATAAAGATACGTCTCATACGAGTATATAGGCCTAGGTACATTTTCTTTCATAATTAAGAACTTGATCAGTTCGTCTTAAATAAGATTATACGAAGGTTGCTGGGGCAATTTAAAGTTTTGACTGAATTAATTTTATTGAGCATTGCTGGAATATTCCTCTGACTGCAGTATTACCTCTGATTGCCATTGCTATCGACATTCCATGAGTTTATTTTTTAACATGAAAAGTCTATGATACATGTAAGATGCCCATTTTTGAAAGGATCGCGTTTTGTATTTAGTGTATTTTCAAATAAGTCTAACTGATTCGTCATGATATGGGTTTTTCTGTGTAAATATTTGGGATATTCTAAATTATTACATAATTATTTTATGAAGTTTTATCGCCGGATGAGTGAGAAATAAGCTCTGCAAATATTGACTTTCGAAGTAAGTTATTGGTTTCGTATAACCGAGTTAATTTGTTAATTTTTATTTGTAAAGTGTCTAATGTCTATCATCGTCCTATCTTTACGAAAATAGAATTATCAGTGAACAGTATTTAGAACTGCGAAGTAATTGTTGTTTACAAGTTATGCAAGGTGGACATATTGGAAATAACTTCGAATTTTTTACATTTGTAATGGCGATAATTTCAATATTAAAATATTATTAAATGTAGCCTACGAATTTATTTTTATTGGAAAAAATATCATTCGAAGGTGATTCAAGAGACTTCAAACAAAAAAGCCATTGCTTGAAAATAAAAATGATAATTTCAAATGTTTCAGATCAAGTATATTTTTAAATACCTAATGTTTTTCATGCACTTTTTTCTCATTTTATTCTTCCTTTCTAGTCCAGATTTGGAAATCAAAAAACTGAACCCTTAAAAATCCTACTATAATTAATTAGAATTTTCTTTTTGTTCGCTCCAACCAGTGGTTAGTATTGCTTGTACAGAATGAAAGCGACCTATACATACATATAATATATATACGTATCCAGTATTATTCTGTTTCGGTAGTTAATGCTTTTTTCTCCCTGAAATGCCCGTACAAAGCCAAGGAGGTATCGTGTCATTGATATGAGCATTAAAATGAAGCAGAGCTAAAGAGTAAAATATTTTTGTGGAAAATATTGTGTTGATTTTCTGGTCGATTAATAAAATCCTAATAAAATATTTTACAGACTAACGTTTTTATTACCTAGTTCAAATTAAAACTTTCATCATTACATATATGGACGTTAATCATCTAGTCGTCCATGTATTTCTCATTTTAAAACATGAAGTTTTATATCACTGTTCCGACCATATGAGAAATTAAATATTATAGGTACATGTTTGATTGACTGGTAAGGAAAAAAATTGAAAAATGAAAAATCACCAACAATGACATTAATGAGTTTATAATCGACACAATCAGATATACCCTCGGTTTATTCAAATTATTTCATCTCAACGTAAATTAGGTAGGTACTTGAATTTACGACTGTACCGTTTTCTCGTTTTTTTTTGTTTTTTTTTACCCTATATTGGAAAAAAATAATAAAATTAAGTTTATCTATTCTATGTTACATAATAATACAATTAGATGCGAAAGTTAACGGTATGTTGACAAAGTTCATTCCTATGTAATATTATTGTAGTGGCAAATCAATTCATTAATTTTCGAGCAAAAATAATGTTCTTAAAATATACGTGTGGCCCAGCGTCCAGCTCCAGAGAGTGCATGAATAATGAAAATGGTTATGCTCAGTCCAAGATTTGATTTCAAACCATTCACGCATAATACTTGTAGAGTCGACTCAAATTATTGTGGTATGTTAGTAGCAGTGATAAGCTGTATCTCGATTAATTAAAACAATGGAGAATGCAAGGTAATAAATCACGGTTGACATGTGGCAGAGTTCATTACGGAGGAATGCGCCATGGAGCAAACAGTATGAAGAATACTTTTTCGAAAGAGATTTTCAAATTTTTCAGGCCTCAAATTGACACGGTGGAATGAAGAATTGATGATGACACTTGAATGACGTGTGTATAGGGTTTAAAGATCGGAAGATTTTTAGTTACATCATTTAAAACTAATTTTTTTTCTTTTGTAATATAAAAATGGCCTCTGAACCTCCTTGACCTTCTCGAGTATCATCCTCACGAACTTACTGATTTTGATCTCATAAATGATGCGTTTTACTTGCTCTTAACATTGTTTAGATGCGTATGTTATCGATGGGTGAGTATCGTTTTTCACTTGAACCTTTGAGGAAGCAGAGGTCGTCGATGATTGTGTAATTAGTAAAGTACATATGTACAGTATCACGTTATTTGACCAAAACATTTGACTCAGTGAATGAGGTAATGCGATGACAAAAAAAAAAAAAGAGAATTTCTGCTTCGTTGGAAAGTGTGGCTTTTTCTGGCTATAACCCCATGTTCATGGTGACATCAAATTACGTAAGGCTGAATGATGTAGTTGAGAGAAATGTGCTGGGAGCCTGTGTAAAATTGTGTATCAAAATTGATAATTTAGGGTGGAAAAGCTTGAATGAAATATTGAAGATTTGTGGAGAATTCACCACATATTTTATTTAGATTAATTTTAAAGTGTTAATCATATGAATATTTCAACTTCGGTCCAGCCGAAATAGAGAAAAAAAAAAAAGAAAATTCTGTCCCAAACTCTACAGTCCAGTCTTTCTAAATTACCGTTATAGGAAAGTCCTTTCGTAGAAAAAGAGAGAGGAAAACTTGCTTTGCTGCTTTCATGTGATGAAAGAAGTCGGTGAAAAAATTATTTGCTTTCTACTTGTATTTTATTATAATTTTCTGTTTTCGCTTTTTTACAGGTAATTTTCAATACTGTTGATCTTTGAAAGTCTTGCGAATGTGATATTAAGTGAGTGACCTAACCTTTAGAAAATTATATATTAATTAATTACCGCGACCGTTTATAACGATGATGCTTCTAGGACATTTTAATAAATTTCGAATTAAAGCTGGGTATTTATTTAAAACAGACTATACCTAGCTGAGCAAATATGTATAGGGATAAAACACATACGAAAAAAAAGAAAAGAACCAACCGATCAGTACAGGTTTTCAGATGTTCTTAAATTAAATGAGAATCATAATACTATAGCTATTTTTATTATTTTAAACAAATTATTTTGAATCAATCTCAGGGGTAGCGGAGTGATCGTACTCAATATATGTTTGACATTCAGTCATCGTTTTCAGTAATTTTTATTTTCGATTTCTTTAATTTCTTAACCATTTTGATTTTTCAAACTTTTAGACGAATATCAATAAGGAGAGGAGGGGAGCAAATATTAATTCAATGGGATGGAACTAATTTTTGATATAAACTGACGTGAACCATCATCGCATTAGATGCTTTTTTTGCCATTAAAAATCAACTATTCAATTTGGATTAATTTTTATACTTTTTGACTATACGAGTAACATTTCTATCTCTACATAGTTGCGAGAATCAACTTCGTATCTTGATGATGCTGTCAATTCGTACCTACTGAGTCACAGAGTGGATTGTTCATTTTTTTTTCTAAATTCAACATTTTTATACCACTTCCTAAAACATTTGAAAAATTGATGGACATTTTCTGTATAATATTTAGACTTTCCTCTTTTGGTAGAATTTTGTCTAAAACTGAGCTCGTAATCGGGTTGGTTTACCATAATCATTCCATCAACATTTTTTCAAAATATCATCAAACATCGTTGGGCATTTGAAAAAATGATGGTACTTGAATATACGTTTATTCCTTTTGTGTAGTTCTCTTTATAAATTATGCTCATTATCAAGTACCTTATAACATTTTCTCGTATTTACTATGAAAATAATTTTTCCCCTATTATCAAACAACCCACCTAACTCCTGATAGGTCTTTGATGTAAACGAGAATTTGACGCTGATACTATCTGTCAAAAGTGAATATTTTAAATACGATGTAATGGTGCCCAAGTCATTATATCGTGTCGGCTTCTCACCGACCTTGACTTTGGAGGAATTTGAACTTAATTTAGAGAGTATAATATAAAATAGAAAATTCGATGAATAATAATGCCCATGTGTGCACTGATATAAAAGACACTCCATCTAAACCACTTTCACAAAAATGCTGTTCCCCTAATGCGTTTGCGCACCAGTAGCCCAAATTATAAGTGACATAAAAAAATTACTTTCATTAATATCCTTAATCAGTGTGCGAGGAAAATCATCCATTATCACCGTGGGTTCGACCAAATATTTTCCTTAAATGGAATTTATTTATAAGAATTGCCGATATTTTAGTAGTTTTGGTTGGTACCTCGTACTTGTTTGGAAATAAGCTTTATATTGTGCGTTAGGCTATATATGTATTTGACTATGCGGAGTCTGTTGCGAGCATCTTAGTCTGGTGACCAAAAAAAGTGAAAAAAAATATCTTCGAAAAAACTTCACTAATTGAATAAATTAGTCAAGTTTCGCTTTCACGCCTCTGTGTACGCATGTTTTTTGTAGAAAAAAAATTTTTTCATCACGAAATCTGAGCCGCAAAATATGTACTCGTATTATGTTACTCTTCTGTACTTGTCCTTATTATTACCTTCGTTTTTGTGTGTTTTTGGTGAACGAAGTTATACACTGGGTCAGGAAATGCGAGTAATACGTGCATGGAGTGTTAATAATTATTATAATATGATTTTTCGAACTAGATAAATACGGCGTTTGAGTTGGATTTTCGTCAATAATATGTGAATGGGCGAGGGGTAGAGGGAAAGAAAAAGAGAAACTGAAGTGAATTGTAATGAAGCTAGACGAGTATAGTCGGTCATGGCGCATAGGTCGTTCGCATTCTTATGAAAGTCGTAATGTAAAAAAAATATGTTTTAATTTTATTAGCAGGTTTTCGGTTTATTTCTGAGCCGGCAGCCAATGATGCAGAGTCAATAAGCACATTGCAATATTGGACATATTTGATTGGAATATATCGAAATATAAGTCAGCTGAAGGAAGTTAAATGTAATGGACCTTTTGCTGCTACTTTGACCAGTATTTTGATCAAATAGATGAAAAAATGATATTTCAACCTTTTAAACGTGGCTCAGAGTGGTAGCAATTTGTTTTTATCGCCTTCCCTAGCTGATATTTCAATACGGTTTACATGCAACTCTCCATCTTTGGCATATAATTATATTTAAATGTATTGAAATCTCACTTTTGGTCTATACTCGCATGATTATGGAAATTGAAAAGTACGGCTAGTATCTACTACAGTGGCTTTATTTTATAGATTTGATATTACTTGATCGTGTTTCTTGCATACTTTTGTATCTGGCAACAATGGTTTCATTTGATCAGCATATCAGTGCCATAAGATACCCTCATTTTCAGTAGATTTCCAGGTTTTTGAAATTGTAAAAGCACACCAGCTAATACTACTTGAATCTTGCGGAATGCTCCTGAATAAAATTATGTATTCAGATTTTTATGAATTTTGTTGTTTATATACGTAATAATGAAAAAAGGTAGAAAATCATAAATTTTCGTGACCTTTCTCTCTCTTTTAGACGATTGAAAATTTTTGGATTTTTTAAAACTTTTTATATCGATACTCCGAATTGAGGCGTTGCTTAAGTGGTGGGTCTGTTTTCGAGTTTTATGATCGGAAGAGGTCAGCCGGAGAGAGTTTTGATAAAATAATCCAAATTGACTGAAATACGAATCGAAGTAGGTTCACCAAATAAACCCATCTTTAAATGAAAATCCCTGCGGGTGTTCGCTGTGAGCAATATAGCTATTATAATTGAAAAATGAGTAATAGGAACTATATGTCCCACAATGGTATCAGATTATGACTGTATAGGAAACCTGCTATTCTAGTGGAGCTTGGATGTTTTTAAATATTATTACCTTAACTCACAACTTCAACGAATGATCGATTGAGGACGTTCGAGAGTGAGCCACCGTTATATAGATCGCTATATATAACTTGGAAAATTATGTATTCGCAAACGCACCTAGCTCTGTTCGACTTCTGACCAGAAGGAAGACGTACCTAATAATACCTAAGGTTTCTTTTTAGAAAAATTAAATTAAAAATTGAAAGAAAAAAAAACATAGATTGTTGTACATGTTCCTTGTATTTCGTAAGGTAAACATCACGTTTCCTGAGTGTATCTTATAGTGTTGGTTATAGTTGGAAAACGTATACCTCTAATAGTAAATAATATTGTTTTCTTTTCCTGTATACAATCAAAGTACCTATACGTTTTAGTGACTTGTACGCTCGTAAATATGCAACACATTGCAGCAATTTTGTCACGTAACTGTCGTCAAAGAGCCGGAAAATTAGAACCGATCTGCTTGTGCTGTAAGCCTACTTATTCAGTTTGTTTATTTGTACATATATTATTGGGATTCCAGTAGATGGGCTACGCTTTCGCTCAAGGATGAGCATTCTGTGACCTATTAGCATGTTTTGCTGTAAATCTGTTATGAATCTCAAGCATATTTCGTCACCTACGTATATATATAGCTTCCTAATTTTGCATTTTCAATATTTTCTCAAAATTCATTGTTTTCCTCTATTCTTAGCAAAATTTTGACGTAACTATCTTATTAAATTTTGCTCAGAATAATTTAATAGGATGTAGACAGGTTTTTTTCAGTTATCTCATGATTAAAAAATAAAAAAACTAATTTATCTAACCAAGACCAAGTTTGTTTACTAACGTTTGGTACCATTTTTGTAGATCGCGTCACATTATTACTTATTTTGCAGGTTTTTATACATAATATATTCAAGTCTATTTGTAACAGTGCTGTCAAACTTCTAGATTTTTGCAACCAAAAAAAACTCTGGATTATACTAAATCTCCTGAAATACTGGAAAATATTCCCAACTCGCACATTTTATAATTTCGAAAATATCGAGGAAGTTGGGAAATGGAAAATTGTTGGAACCTTCCTTATATTCATCTTATTCTCAGTAAAATATTGAAAAACATTTCAGTGAAGATGTTTCTTTCTTTTTCAGTTTTTCTTACCAAAATAACAAAATTATTTTTTTAGTTTTTCACAAGGTGACGCCCGATTTAAAAAAAACTGGTTTCAGTTCTTCTTTTGATTGAATTTGTTATCATCTTCTTAGTATTCAAATACTTGAAAGTACACTAGCGGCTAGCCTTGTCCATTTTGCCCCTCTACACATTTGATTTGCCGTCCCACCTCCCCAAATATTTTGCTCAGAAAAAATTCTCACCCTGATCATCCTCAGCAAATGGCTATCGAGTGAAATACTTTATATTTCACCACAAGTTAGGAAAGTAAGCTATATTTCATACGAGAGCTGCATCAAATTTTTGCTCAAGTAAGAATTATAGCTTACGAGCGAGTTGTGAACGATATTTTTCGCTACTCATACTTTATACAGAGTTAAAATAATGAAATGCCTTCGAAATCTAATTTTCATAATTCCAGAAATGAGTGATGAACTTGATTACCGCGCAAGTGCAGAAAAGCTAAGGGAAAGTAGAGCAGAAAAGTACTTTTTCGCACAAGCGGTTTATCATTTTTCAAATGTAACGACATTGTATTGTTAAATCAGCTATTGACTAGCTACTGATGAAGACGTATAGACTACCGTGAATTAAGAAATGTTTGAATTCTAAGGTTGGTCAGCTGTACATAAATCTGTGAGTTTGCAGTATTTGAAAGCTGACTCAATATGTGTTTTAAATGTACATAGTCCTATATATTGGCAATGCTCAACCCTCCCTGCTTGTAATAAATATCTTCTATAACTTCACACCTTCGAAGGAATGGTGCCGTGTTTCTAATAATTTAATCGAACTCGCCTACACATGCGAAAAAATTTCATATGTATAAAATATAAATATGTAGGTCATAAGGTCTGCAGTAGCCCTAGGCTTTAAACTGACCATGTATATGTATAGTGACCGTACGCCATCCAAGATTCGTATCTGCCTCATTTATCAGCGAAAGTAAAAATTTTGAAATTTTTCATATTATTGTCGTCAAATTCGTGCTTAAAATAAGATATATCACTCTAACGCGTGGTCTTATACTTCTTTGACTTGGTGTGAATTTTTTCAAAATTTTGTAATTTGAAATGACAAGTGGTTCCAAAAGGCGAATCGTTTCAGTGATATAATTTGGAAAGAACGCTATAGTAGTATCTAGGTACGCGCATACTTTGTGGCCGATATACTCATACGATTCAATGAACGTAAAAATATGGAGTAGAAATGACCTTCACGACATACTGCCACATCGTGACCCTATATGCTTCAGTGTGAAAATACATTATTATAAAATATAAATTACATACACTGTACTAATGTAACAATAATGTACGATGGGAATAAATGAGAGAGTACATATAATCGTTAGGTAATAAATTATGAACTATATTTCTTCAAAAAAATATTTAGTTTCTTTCTTGAGCGTGGGATATGAGACAGGAAAAGATTCACTGTGTCACTTTGGAAGTGTGAAGTATACACGTCGATGTTGATGAAATATTGCGAATAATTTTGGTGAATTGATTTTCAATATAGGCTTATATAGTTTTTCTCATCGTGTCATCATACATGCGTATTTTTGGTTTCTTCCTAACTTGGATTCTTGTTTCGTGCTTCCTTGTGCTGTTTATTTTTGGCGCGAAAATCGAAATAGGTCTGCTGAGTTTACTTCGAGGAATTAGTTGGTAAATTCTATTTCATAGTCGGTATTCTCTTTTCTCATAAACTTGTTCGCGTATCATCTTCGATGAAAATACAGTCAGTATACTCGTATATGTCAAGACGTACAAAGTTGTATAAATGTGTGATTTTTTTATTCTTTTGAGACTTACTGTTGGTATTACATATTATTTTATGAGTGTTATCAGTAAAAGAAAACAAAGCTTTTGTCATAATCCTGTACTCAATTGAGCTGAAAATGTGATTTATTATGGTTTGTAGTTTTGAACAAGAAATTTTCAAATTAACGCAGGTTTCTCAGCCTCTAGCCTAATTCTAATATGAAACGAAGGATAAAAATAAGTTTTGTAAGTTTAAATCGGTTTTGTTGCTGAAGGTGAAAGGAAAAAAAAGTGGGGTAAATGGGCAAAATTAATTTTAAACATATTTTTGTTACTGTTTCCTTGAAATTTTAGTAATATACTCTGTTTCTTTCATGTTAGATATAGAATTTTTTCGATTCGTTTCACTACAGTGAACTGACTAATTTATGTATAGCATTGAGAATAAGATCTGTTACTCAAGTTCGACAACGAATCTATTCATCAAGGTGCATATTGTTTATGAGAAAAATGAATTAGTTTAGATCGTTTATCTTACTGATCATATTCACAAAATTTGTAGTACGAGTATCTAGTATATGCATCTCAGTTCAACTTACTCTCAGTTATTCTAAACAATATCAAAGCTAATTTTTAATCAACCATTTAATTTTTTTCCTTTATTTTTGATTCACCACCTCAGAGAATAGGTATAATATGCGGTTAACTTCTCGATCTTCGGGCTACTGAAGCCAACAACAAATCTATTTTACTCGCGAGGCGAACAAAAGAAGAAAAAATTCTGCGAATGCGCATAAGAATCTCTCACGATTATTGTTTTCAGGTTTACTTATTTTCCTTGCCAACTATTTCGACTACCTATTCCAGAATCTCCATTTTAGCTGGTCATTTCAAGGTTAATAGATCGGAGCTGAAATTTATGGTTATGGTATTATGTTTTACTATTATACTCGTAGTAGTTTTCACTTTTTTCTCGAAACCAGACAAAAGAATTCAAATTATTTCAACGATTTGGAGAGAAATTAATATTACCCTTTAGGTTCTTTCAAATTATACATGTATACATCTTCGATATAAACGTACTCGTAATATTACAACTACAGGGGACCAAAATGATGAAATGTTTGGTATTATATTATGGTGTTTTGAAACGGTGGCGGTATCAGTTTTTCTTTTTTTGCGAGTCGATGTTTTTCTACGAGCAACTTTAGAAGTCGTTTCTTATTCTATGAAATTGAGGAAAATTTAGTAATTTGAATTTATTCGTATTATGATCACGATTTAAAATGAACGATTCGTGAGTTTCCTATCAGACGTAGGAAGACTATATAAGCAAGCGGGACACCAATTTATGACCATGTAAAAATATATTATCTACCTATTCAAAACTGTTTATCTTTATAATTTTTGAACATCGCAGAAAAACGCACATTTTATAGAATGAATTCACGTGACGAGGCAAGGAACTTGAAAACAAGTTAGTTTGAATTATAAGTAGGTAGTTATTATTAAGTCGTAATTTTTGAGTCCGCAGTCGATAAATAGTATCGCAGAAGTAGGTGTTTTTTGGAACGATACCTTTGCTATTTTAGGGATGGCATGCGAGGGAAATGTTTGTTTGGGCAGTCTGCCAAAATTACCTCTGGGGAAATGCAACAAAACAAAAAATTCCAAATTTTCAATTCACTCAAATGACGTTGTTTCATTCGGTTTTAAGTTTCATTAATTTGTGAAATGTTGGGATAAAATTGAACGAAATTTTCGTGGCACACACTTGGTAATAAGTATAGAACGCTCATTTTAAGAAAATACATTTTTCAAATTTTGTCTCCGGACATAGCTTTTGTAGTGCTAGTGGTATGAAATTCAAGTAGATTAAAAAAGAGCAACCTTTTCAATTCAAAGACGTGTTAATCCTTATGCGAACTTTACTCGATTTTTTTTATGGTGAGGGAGAGGAGCTGAAATTTGTTGCTATAGTCATCAAAAAAAGTTTTCTTGATCCTTTGATAAGAAGCCTAAATATTTTCACTTGAAAGCAAATTTGTGTAAGTACGAGGCGCATTCCAAAAGTCCGTTCGCACGTTTCATATCTCCGGCCCTGGTAACACTGATGCAACAAAATTTTAACTGGAGTATCAGCACCCTCATGACACATCACCATAAAAATTTCATGGCCCTATCATGTTTCAAACTTGAGTTATGATAATTTGAAAATGAAGAGTAGAATAAAAGCATTGTCCAAGAATGAGATGCAGGATTTCTAATATTTTCCCAAATTAAAAGGTTGAAAGTGATCCGCTACAGAGTCGTCAACATGCATCAGAATGTGTACAAATATGAGAAATTGTTGGCCAGGCGCGGTACTCAAAAATCAAGGAAACAGTGTGAAGAAGGATGGAAGAATATTACCCCAAAAAACCAAACCAATAGCCCAAGCGCTACAACGAAGAAATAGAGGTGTATGTGTGCGTGTATGTGTGTGTGTGCACTTAGTGTTGACTGTAGGCAGACGTTACGTGCTTAGTGCAGTACACCAGCACACAGTTGTGTGAATTTTACTCAATATTAGCCATAAAAACTTTTGCATAGCAATATTTTTCTTATTCTGCCAGTCTGGATGGGCGCCTTGGGAAAAATTTGATGTGAGCGACCTTTTACCACCCCTCTTTATTCACTGGCCTTGCCCCATATAATTACCATCGACTCTAGCCATTGGAAGCTGAATTTTGAGGGGAAAATTTGCTTTTAGTAGTGCTATTTGGGAAAAAGAACAAATTTTTTTTTCAATTTGGACAGGACATTTCATCAAGATTACATTTAGAAACTTAAACTGCCCCATAATAGCTGCCTTGATCGCTTGGTGCATGGTGTGGAAAAGTAGCCTGAAGTCTCCTCTTTCCAATGAAACTAATTGCAGGTCTCTATCTCTATTAGCTTTCAAATGGTGGGGGGTGCGAACCGACTTTTGGAACGCGCCTCGTATTATATGGTTGTAGTATGGATTAATTCGTGAACTCTGAAATCAATTGTTGATAAAAATATAATACCTATATAGTACCTAACTTGATGATTATATCATTGGTAAAATTTTGTTTTACGAGCATAAAACGCCATATCTTTTCTGAGACATCTATAAGAGTATTTGAGTATTATAAAGATGTTAACACTGAAATTTAACCGTGAAGAACTAAAACTTAAGTTTTAACACTTTTAACCAATTATCTGAGTTGGTGATTTTTCGATTGGTAGATGACCAAGAAATTAGAAATATAAATTATATAAGTTATGAAAGTGTCATAGGTAGAGTTATAAGAATAAATGTTTTAAGTAAATTTGAGTCTCCTGTTTGATAAAAGGATGAATAGTGGTGGCTAGATTTATGATAATTTTAATCAATGATGAAAGAACTGAGGCGAATGCCTCTTAGTAAAAATTGAAAATTCAATAGTGAAGTTACGATTTCTTTTTATAATAATAATAATGAGTATTAAAAAAATATTACTTCATCATTACATGCGAGTATTTAATTCTTGCTTTTTTTATTTCTTTTGTTATCACTCGTACTTTGTTTATCAACTTACGACGAATGTTATTGTAAATTTGCCCCATATTATACTTTTTTTTTTTTTTTGTAAAATGGTAAACAAATTCTTTCAACTGCGGCTCTTTTTGCCAAATTTTTGAGATTTCTTGTCACAACGCCATATTAGGTCGAGTATTTCCTGTTTTAAAGCAACTTTTTTTATCCCCAATGGCAGATTGCAGGAATGGAAGAGAAGAAAAGTTTGCATAATATGCTAAATTAAATTGATGGGCAAGCGGACAGGTTTCATTTGAAAAAAATGAATACGTTCTACAAGATTAAGAAAGCAGGTCAGAGTACTTATAGTTAATGCGTTTTATGGGTGCATGTGATTTCTGTTATGCTGTCCACTGGAAGTTTTTTTCTCTAATCCTAGTTGATGATTATTGATTTCTGATTACTATTATAGGTTTACTTCACTTGGGTAAATCTAGAGATGCTCTAGTATTCAGTAGTATTTTCTCGCGTTTTGGCCCTTCACAATAGGTGTATACCCGGATGATTTTAAACATTTCAATTAACAAATATACTCATTTCTTCGCCACCCATGGGGTAGAGTATGTGGCGTATTTTTTTAGCGTGGTATCCGCATTGCAGGTCTAATCCACGGATGTGTCTGAGTAAGGGCCGTTTACTCAGATACATCAGGGGTGTATAATTACGTGTATAATTGGTTGTATAATTGGGTGTATAATTGGGAGATAGTCGGAAGTATTTTCGGAAGCATTGTCGGGAGTATTGTCGGAATTATTGTCGGGAGTATAGCCGGAAGTATAGTCGGGTGTATAGTTGGAAGTATAGTCGGGAGTATAGTTGGAAGTATAATTGGAAGTAGAGTCGGGAGTCTAGTTGGGAGTATAAGTTGTAAACAGAAAGAGGTAAATAAAATTTCCAAAATTGAGAACAATCGGTACCATGTTATGTTTAATGGTTGGGGGTTATTTGAGTTTTTTGATTCTGATTGGCTAAATAGGACGCACCATCAAAAGGGAAGGGGCCAGTAGTCAAAAATTTCAAATAACAAATTGGTGAACAAAATTTTCAATCAGTGTTGCCGGCTCTACCATTAGGTATTGTTACATTCTGAGAGTTGAGAGTTGAGACATTTTAGTTGAGATTTGAGAATTGAGATCCTATCGTATACCAAGAAATCAAGAATTATAAAAGGTCGTTCATCTCCGTGTTTCTTCAATATTAACCTAGGTATAGCATTGAGGAATCACAGACAAAAACTTTTGAACAATGGTCTAGTAAAAAGAATTCATCTCTAATATATTCAAGAGTAACATATCTAAATTTGAGCCACTTTGGTGAAAAACTTGGCGAAAAAAATGGTAAATTTTGAATCACTCGTAAAAATATAGGTTAGACTACCCGCTTGATCATTTTTTAACGTTTTGATCAACAACTTTGTCGGTAATTGTCAAAGTCCGTCGTTTAAAAATCTAATATCTTTGAGCTCAAATGATGTTCTGGTACCCGACAATGCAAAATCATCCAAAAAATAAGCGATAATTGTTCTGTGACTTGGCAGATTTTTGACTTAATGCCGGCGATATTCTGTGTCAATATCACGACTGCAGCATTAGAAGAATATTCGCGCCCACAATATGTTGTTGAATTTCTTATGTGATTCAATCTTTAAAAAATACTTTGCTACTAGAAATTCAGTAGGTATAAATCAACATTCCTAGACATGGCGGAACTGCGCGTGAAACGATTTTTATGAAAATATCCTGCATGTCAACGTATATGCATATATTTTATGTGAAAATTTGTTTTGGAAAAGTACTCGTATTACTATATGTACTCGTATAGGTATTTGTAAATAAAGAGAAACATCTACTTCATCACATTTACGATTAGACCTACCTATATTTACTGGCTCAGTAAGTAACCTTCTCATTGCCCCTTGTTAGATTATAAATGAACAGCAATTGTCTGTCCCTCTAGAGAAACTTATGGTTTTATGGCAAATAACGTATATTCCTCGTAATTATCGCTCGTATTTATCGTTTTATGATGGTGGAAAATTATGTTAAAATGAGAAACGGCTGAGAAAATTGTGTATTTGTTAATGTATTCTGCAGATATGGTGGAAATGCATCGAGGTCTTTTACGAAATGTTTTAATTGTTGAAGGTGTGCCGGTGTGCGTATATTTTTGGTAACTGCTCACTTATGCGATGATATGTTTGGTAAGCTGCAGGAATTTGTTTCAGGGCCGTAGCCAAAGGGGGCTGGAGGGTATGCCCTCCAAGCGCAATCCTTTGCCCCCCTCACCAAGAAATAATTGTCCCTTGGAATTGTTTAATTTGTTCGCCTTGGCATTTGATTTGCCCACTCTCCAAAATATTTAGCTCTAACTGTACGGCCCTGATTCGTTTTCAATGCAGGTGGAAAAAGTTATAATTATTAAAAGTAAAATCTTAGAATGGGATGGCTGTTAAAAGAAGAATTTAGCATAATATTTTATTAGTTTTTGTGATATTTACAGTGTATAACTATATTGTGGAGATACCTGCTTCGTATCTGACAATAACAAAGAGCTGAGGTATAGAATTTCTTTATTTGTGTGATGTTTTATTATACTCACTACAACGAGCATTATCACAAAACTTAAATTTTTCAAATGTCTTTTTCAGAAACGTACGCATAAGTTTTATAGTCTAACGCAAATCAACGCATTTCGCACATTATGTCCGTCGTTATAATAGCTAAAACTGCCTCAGGGATGTGACAAAAATCACCAAAATAACCGTCGTTAATCCTAAAATATGATCCATATTTTGATGATGTTATCGGAACATTTTTTAATATATTTTTGTAATTTTGCATTTACGCATTTAAACGAGCCAATTTATGAAAATCTTCTATTTCTATTTTCTTCTGCGTCGCTAGTGGTATAAATATAATTTACTCCGCATCTGGTTTTGAACATGAAGATAATATGTAGGTACCTATAATGTTAATTTCATGTAAAATAATTTGAAAATTGAAAAAACTGAACAAAAGAGGAAATGTTATTGAATAGGAATTAATATTTTTATAATTTATTGCTTAATCGCCACAAGCTATGGTTGGGGTATTATAAGAATGTACTTCAAGTTAAGGATCCTTGTTGACGCATTATAAGTGAGGCTCTTATTGTCAGTGTTGCCAATGTTTGCCCATTTCTCTATATTTTGGTTTCCCATTCCAAAAGTATTCTTCATCTTCATTGCTCTTTCATTTATTTCAGTTCGCGGTCGAATTAAATACAGGTTTTCGATTCTCCTTATGTCGACCTATCACGTTTTTCGATTGTTTTATAGGAGAAATAATTTTGCGGTGGGTACACGAGTGAATTGACTGAATTCTGCTTAAGCGGATGAAATTCCATCGTTTGGGACTGTAATTTTGTTTGGATTCCAATCATTCGGCTAATTGCGGAATTATATAGGTATTATTGGTAAATCGATTGACTAGATGATGCTGGAGCGATAATGAGAGAAAAAATCTTGGGTACTCGCGTTGCTGGCTACGTGATTTTTGGCTTTGTGCGAAATCTCTATTGTCTGTTAGTACTTATTCCTGTTCAATAACTGTTATTAGAAGCTTGTTTTCATGGTAAATACATAGTCTTTTATCCAGACTTTTAGAAGTGTGTAAATTAGTAGAATTATTTCAAATTTGATGTTTTGTAAGTTGGAAATAATTAAGGTCCAGTTAGGGTGAAAATGTAAGTAGATCTTACGCTGAGGTGGGCATTTCTAGCCTTAAAATTCTCAACATTTCTCGAAAAGAATCGATTGGAGATTATTTCAATAAATCTTACCGGTTTGGCGGGGTCAAAAGTTGGGTTTCAAGAGATCCTGATAGAATATTTTGTGGGAAATTGAATGGTCTAAATTATAGTTTATAGCTTTCTGTCTTCAAAATGGGTTGAGAAATCGCAGAGTTATTTGAAGTCGAGTTTTTGAAAAAGCTCAAAGAATTTAGATTTTATAGTACTGTATTTTGGACTAAGGATAGTTTGAGAGGTATGAAATGGTCGGCCAAAAGCTCATTTCAAAATTTTTCCAAATAAAAATCGATCGCTTTGAATATTGAAGAGTGAAAAACTTGACTGTCCTCTTTCTCTTTCTGGCCGAAAAAAGACTACAAGTCTATTTTTTCTTCCAAAAATATTTCGATTTACAGATTAGTGCGTGTGCCATTACATCCTACATAGTTTATTCGGGACTGTCACGTTTTCCTCTCTCTTCATCTTTCATAAATAGCATTGCTGTGAAAAACATAAAATGAAGTGGTCGACTATTCGATTTTGTATGAGTTTTTGGAAACCTTGAATCTTATTAGTATAGGAAAGGTATCAGTCGTGAGTGGCTCATTAGTCGGCTCGTATAGCCTTTGGATGCGGATCCCACGCCTACGAGATGTCATTTATTTGTCTTAATGATTCGTTTCATGACTATTTATGCCATCTGACAGATAATGTGCTGGTAGATTACTTAGGTAACTCATGCTATATATCGTATTAAAGTTGCGTATATATGGGTAATGCTTGTAAATAAATTTTCTTCGTTCTATGTTCTAAATTACACTTATATCTGACAATTTGATTATTAAAATATTCGAAAAATTGAATAAATTACACATGTGTTGGGTCAATTTGATGACTGCGGTACCTGATGTTGATTTTTATCCGAAGATTATTTTGAAATATGCAATATCCGAATGAACACTGCTTTTTTAGCCAAATTTTTTTCATCATTCAGTAACTTAGAGACAGATAATTCGATAATTTGCTAATATATTTCAATTGAACTAAAATTTCTGATTTCTCCTAATATAATAATTATGTTCAAGAACTTTGCATTTCTTGATTTCTGCTCAAGAAATAAATTTGTAAGTTGAGCACTGATACAGGGGTTTTTGAGGTCGCTGAACACGAATCTGGAAGCCGTTTTTGGCGGCAGCTCTCGCCAAGCGAGATGTGGCCGAAAAAGAGTGGAAAATGCTCCCAAATGGGTCTAAATCGCGACGTAGAGCAAAACGGGTCACAGATTCGGATTCAGTGTGAAAAATTGCTTTTTCCTCAAAATAATTTTTTTTCTCTAGTTGTGATGACAAGTTTATGTTCGTATTCATTGTTAACAAGTGAACTATCAAGGTTTTACATGTGAATTTGCTTACCTCAATTTAATAACTATTAATGAGTCTAACTTTACGTGCACCATATAAATTTATTGAATTGATTGGAATTTTTGGTTTCATCATTTGCTTTCTACCTAATTTTTATGGCGTGACCAACATTTCGGCATGTGGCAAAAATATCACTAAAGTTATCACTGGGTTAATGGACTTATCCCTGTCTTTTACTCAGCAAGCCACTTTGAATTCTGTCTTCTCAGCGACGCGACGGTTGAATTTTGGGACCTAATATTCTCAAGGTAGAGCTCGACATGTACATTCAAACCCTATAGACAAACTCAGTTTTTGGAAAAAAGTGGACTGCACTGTTCACTTACTGACAATAATTGTCATTTTTTTCAATTTGCAAATAATTATAATAACTCTGTAGCTTTTAAACCTTTTGGCCTGATTTTTGGGATACAATATCCTCTTTATTTCATTTATGTATAACAATCTAAATACGAGGCTTTTCATTTCAAATACTGTCTATTCTGAAGGAAGAATAAGGTTTTGAAACATCGACTTGATTTTTTCAAAATGACTCTCAGAAAATAATTCATATTCATCGTCATTCGTACTTCTCAATCATTTTGTAGCTAAGATACTTATATACGGTATTGTGTTACATAACCGTTTGAATTACTGACAAATTAAGTTCAGGACACCCTGTATACTGCGCCAAATAACCAAATCGTCTTCGTACTTCGACTAATTCTCTTTTTCCGACCTTCACACTTCTTTGTACTATGGCTATATATTTTGTGTACACGAAAATATGAGATATGTATTTGGTTTGGGCGTGCTGGTAATATATTATTCGTGTATCCTGAGGCCATATAATTAGCGTAGATTTGCGCAGTCGACATTCAGAAGGAAGAACTAATTTTCTGTTTTCAGATCCTCCGTATGCCAGAAAATTGCTTGTATAGTGTGTGTAGTGGCTGTTGTTCAAACTAGGTACTTTTAATTACCGGTTTGGCACGAATTTCCATTGTTGATGAGATATTCACCACCATAACGAATTTCAATTTACGAAATGCGAAATTCTTCCGCTAGTTCTCGCAGATTTAAGCCCATATTTGATGCGGTGGTTCTCGAATCATGAACAAAATGAGCGTCTTGTAGATGCGAAATTCATCTTGGCTCTGTATTTGTGCGATTTAATAACGCTTGCGGATGTTTTTTCAGTTTTGTTTTTTAATTAGGCTAGTTCATTTCATGGAATATGTTACTGGCTATAAGGCTTGTGCTAGATATCTATAGTGAGAAGGGTTGCTGTAATTTAGAATTTGATTTGTAACTTTATTCCTGTAAAAAGCAGAATGAAACAGATTATTGAAATGTTTATTGAGAAACAATCAATTTTGATCGGGTAAATTTGATTTTAGTTTGAATTTTTTTTTTTAATTTGTTTATTTATTTATTTATTTATTTATTTTTATATTTATTTGTTTAATTACAACTGCCTGAATTGATTGAGAAACGAATATATAATTGAGCTTTGAATAACATGATCCGTAACTAAATCCGAAGTTTGATCCTGGCATGCCCCTAAATTAAATTCAATAAAGATGACGTGTCCTACAAAAGGATCTAATTTTTTATTTGCGTTGTGATCTGTGAAATGGTACGTTAAATTAGCCTTAAGTTTTTTTGAGAAATGTACAAAAAATGATTGTCAGGTCAAAAAATAGAAAAATCATGTTTTTATGTTTTCTTTTCATACGAGTACATATTCCTTGGGCAAGATTTTAGTGAAGTTTTACATCTACCAAATGATATAATTCTTGTATAAGGAAAATTTCACTGAAAAATGGGCCTGTTGTGCCTACTTTTCTCTTTTTTTCCATCTTTAAACTGTTATAATTCAGCAAATGTGCTCGTATTTCGAGATTAATTTTGTCAAAATTCTGGATATGAAAATTTAATTAAAATCAATTCAGCAGTTCTTGAGAAATAACATTTTATTCTTGGAAATGATTATTCAAACTTTGAACTTGATTTTCTCAAAAGTATAATTTTGAAATGTTAAAATTTTAACTATCATATTACTCAATTTTCGACCAATTGAGATGATATTTTTTGCAAAATGCTCGCAATATACCTTCCTCTATCAAAAGCAAATCCTGCTCTCTATTTCTTTTAATTCAAATTTATTAGAGTTTGTTTGTTATAACACCCTGAAAAAGAAAGGTTCATTAAAGTTTCTGAAAATTCCAGCGTTGTCAATGAGTGTAAAACCCTCTAAGTACATAGATAGTTATAATTATACGTTAACAAAATGTGGTAACTGGACAAAAAACTAACGTAAAATCGTCAATAATTTTGATTTGACGGTATCGAATGAGGATGGAACCAGTTTATGAAAATAGAATAAGACGAACTGGTAGGTAATTAAAAACTCTCGATTTTCATGTCTATTTTTTTGCCTTTCTTGAATAAAGTATCCACGAATAGCTATTTCACCATCGGCTCTTCTACGAGTTTTGTCACTTAGGCGTATATTTTTCCTATTCATTATTTACTGACGATTTCTAACTACGCGAAAGTGTATAGTTGGTGGACGAAATACAAAACAGTTTATAGACTTTACGTTCATCACTACATGCTGGATGCTGAGAGCCTCGCATGAACTCTGGAATCAGGAAGGTCAAATTGTTTTCGGAACCTTTGAGAATGTACGTATACAGTCGTACGCATTAAATCTATCAGATTGGCCAACATTCAAAGAACTCGTAATAAGCTCTTTGAAATTGCATGCAAAACAGCAATAGGTACAATTCGTCCATGAAGGAAGAAAAAGTGAAATTTATCAAGTATTTGAAATTATTTTCCAATGAGTCTCGTTTATATGTGATTCTATAGCTGTTGGAATATTTTCATCGTCATTAACGCTAGGCTCACGATTCGTACCATTCCCCACCCACCTCCCCTCCTTCCACCCTTTAATTTGACGTGGGCTGTTCAATGATCGTGGAATTGAGATGCCCCCCCCCTTCCCTATCAAAATGATACCGCATGTATAGGTGTGCAGTGTGCACTAATAAATCGTGACTTTGTGAAAAATAATTATTTGCGCGTAATTAAATATGGAATGAAGTCGAAAGAAATTGAAAAAATCACCCGTCGTCATAGATGTACGTATGTTATGGTTATTGTTGAAAATATTTTTATTTAAAACAATATAGGTAACCTTGTAGTGTAGAAAAGATTTTGGAAGAGAAAGAGGTACGGACAGGTTAGCCGAAGAATTCGGAAACTAGTTTTGTAAAATCTACGGTAGATTTTTTTTTTTTACTACAAGCTCGTGCTAAAAATTACATTCAAATCTCAAGATGAGGACATAAAAATCGTTTATTCTAAAGAAACGGATAGAAATGAAAATTTTCTGAATATAGTGCCTATTTGAAATATGTAGTATGCTAGAGGTGTATGTTATGTAAGCTGTGGCTGGCGGACTAATTCTGTATTCTTCAAGTAACTATATAGCCAGGGTTCTGCTGGAAATCTGCTTTTTTAGTGGAGCTTGTTGCGCTAGAATTTATTTCAGTTTCTTCAAAATAGTTTCGTTAGACAATTGATTGTGAAATCCACATTCAAGTCGATCATCAAAGATTACGTCAGTGGATGAGCATATTCCACGTATTTTCTATTTTGTTTTTTTACCAAGTACTTACCTATATACTTAGTATAATCGAAAATAAAAATGCGGAAAATAAAAAAAGTATAAAATTGAGAACGCGAGCTATGCGAATAACATTGTATGCGTGCCTGTAGGTGTGTCCTGGAATGCTAACACCCATCTTTGGCCAAGTGTCGTAGTTCGTTAGTAAATTCTTGATTGCCTATCCGAGCAAATATAGCTTTGAGTGAAATTTGTTGTGTAGGTTTCTTGAGGCTCGGTTTAACCCAACGAATAGTATGTTGATATGAAGCTACTCATATAATTTATATAAAGTGCTTTGTCAAGAAATATCACTATATGGTCTTATTCCACTTTCATATTAATTCTTGTTGGTATACTCAATTAGAGACTGAAAAATAGCTTACCCCCCCCCGCTCCCCAAAAAAGAGTGTTTGAAAATCAGTTGCAGAATCAGTCTACAAGCACCGATAGCTATGTTTCAAAAAGTAATTTTTTAGAAAAGTTGGTAAATTAAATAACTGCGCAGTGGTACCTTATACATTCTTAAAAAGTTTAAAAATTAAACAGTCAATTCCTTGCATGCCATTTATATTGTCATCAAGAGGACTAAAATATAATAGAAATTTCTTCATGGTGGTTTCTTGATAACCTCTGAGTTCCGGCACATACTCGGATTTTAGCCTAAAGGTTGAAGACTTTTGACCTGTCATCATCCGTCTATCCTCCCTCCTGCATGTGATTTAATTGAAGTTTACTCATCGTTTCCAGTCAAATTTAATGGTCTGTAGTCTGTACTCTGTATTACAACGTTCGTGTGGAATGACAATGTCATCGACGATTAAGATGATCGTGATTGCGTTACAAATGGCACAGTTTACAAGGAGCAGAAATAGATATATCTATATAATGACTAGGTTGTTGTTTCCTTCATGAAATTCGGCCTCCTCGAATCCACGCCAACCATTGTGGCTCGTCTTCCTGAATCTTCAATGAAGGTCGTATACGTGATACCAAAATCGTGTACCCACAGCCAGCTGATTGGCCAACTTCGTGAAGGTACCGCAATGTCTTCGACAGCGTTGTGCTGCAATTTTTCACGCTTTTTCGGCGGCTATTGTTCGTGGCAAGAGAAACAGCCAAAGGTGCCCGCAGAGTCCATGGATAATAGTATTATAGTCTTCGTCAAACCCCCGCGAATTATTCGAACATATTTTTCTAAAAAGTTGACAATGTTGGCGTGTGCTTGTTGGTAAATTTTGTTCGTTTACCAGTGAAATTACCTCATTGTTGATTGCGTCTTGACAATTATGTATATCCTTCGCGACTTCTACGCGTCCAAAAGTTGACTTCTGGTTCGCGGTGCTTTTAATCGTTGAAAATGACATGTCCTATTTAAGCGTATCGTTTGCAGATGTACCTTAATCTGCGTCTGTCTGTGGCGATCAGGTACCCACAGCCGCGGCGTTTACTCTTGAGAAATTCGATACGCACCCACTAAAAATGATTAGTCTTGATGGATTGGGTTACAGATAAACAACAGACTGCGTGGAATAAGATGTGGACGAAAAGATTAACTGGGGACTACGATTTTCTGAATTTTGCTCTAAATGGAGATCTGGGTACATCTGCTTACATATTTGTAATGAAGATGAATGAAAAAAATAATAGTATTGCTACACTCTGACAAAAAAATATTAAAAACTATATTTCGTATGCTGCATACTATAACTTTCGGACAATTCAGGTTTTGTGTAAAAAATTAAAACAAAATACAATTTTTTTCACCAACTTTTTTATATTAACAGTAGAAAAACCAGGTTTTACTCGATTTCGTAAATGACCAGGTGGCGTCATATACGACGCCGCAAGAATTACTTCCAAGCTCTTAGGACCAGGTGGCGTCGTATGACACAAGTCAGGGTTCCTCAAAATATTGTTCCTTTGAGTAGTCAATCTCAAAATTTAGAATGGCGTCGTATCTGACGCCACACTGATTAAAAACAAAAAAAAATGTAATCGTAGATGTATTTTTAATAAATGGTCCGAGTCAAACGTTCCCTCACCCCGCCGCCAGTCAGGCGTGTATGTCCAAATTGGAATAATTTCGTTAGTAAAGAAAAAATTTACTCTTCAAAAACACATCACAAGTGCCTCTGTAGCACTGTACTCGCACTCGCCTCAAACACTCGTATATCAGTATTATACATAAATGTGATGGGCAGAATGTCTTGTAATTTTTTCTGAATATCGATATAATAGTCGATAGAAATTCTCTTCCACCTCAAACCCGTACTCGACTCATATAAGTTACTATATGAGTCGTTTATCTCCATGGGTGGCTGAAAAATAATGTGCGTCTTTATGAATGAGATAATCCTCGTGAAAATAATATACCAGATGATATGAAACGATGATTGGCATTTAAAACTGGCAGGTTTCCGATGGTGGTATTTTTTTCACCTATGGGTATCTAAACATTTTTACTTCCGCTAAATGAGAAAAAGTCATTAGCGATACTGTATAGGATATTGATGTATTATTTCTCCTGCAGGCCTTTAACCTTCACGCGATTACGCACACTCTAGTCCAAATCAATGTGCGGTTTCACCTGTGTGCAATTAATTATCGATTTTTATAAAAGAGTGATTGTTTGATTCCGATTTAAAACATTATACTTTTTAGAAGACATTCTTTTTACCCGTAACATAATGGGTTAATCTTATTTTATTTCATGGTGGAATTTTCATTCTACTAACGTTTTGCATTTTTTTTTTCTTCTTATTAAATCTCGCATCGTCGTTTCATTTTATTTGCTCGAATCATTCTGTAAGTCTCAAGTCGATTAGAAATGGAATTTTCCTCTTTAACTTTTTTTTTGCAGTTCTTTCCTCTCTGTTGAACGGCTTCGTCGGGTAATATATAAACTAATTATAATATGCTGCATGTATTCAATGATCTGCATTTAATTTCTAACTTGCATTAGGCCTATTTTAATATCAGTATCGGAAAATCCAGAATCATTCTAATTACATAGTTTTAAATGCACGTACTTATGATCAGGTTTGGTTGGGTAAAAATGAAGTTTTACTTACGTACTCCGAAGTATGAGCACTAGCTTATTAAAATACAATAATACATTTGTATGATGGCTTAGCCCTAAAAGGTTGTGTGATGTCAAACTATAAATGAACAGAATTCCTTTAAACCTTGCGTTTTGAAGACATACTCGTACCACATGACCTGTTACAACATACAAAATTATTAATGAACACGTGTCTCAAACCATATTTCTATAATTTGGCCCTTCCGGTCAGCAAAAGTTTTCGTTTCCACTGAAATAAATAGGGGGATTATGCTGAGAAAAAGAAATTTTGTTGCTTGGAAGAAAAATAAATTGTATCTACCTACGTACAATGTAAAATATAGTTTGGGTCAAATAAATTTCTTTAATTATATATGTACGAAACTTCTGTCAAGGCTGCAGCTATTTTAAGTATAGGACTCTTCGGTAAGAACTGTCAACAGGTAGGATGCTTTAGAGAATGATGGCGATTTTGGAGGGAAATAAATTGGAAACTTAGAACCTTTTACCATCGCTTCTACTAAAAGAAATAGGTATTTCAGTCTCCCAAAAAGCCACACAGGGAGAGGAAAATCATTACTCTATTGTTTTTTCGAAAGCCCTGCGCTCGTCTCCCCCATGATCTTAAATAATAATATGATGTAAGTCTGCTACTGGATTAAAATCGTGAATCATTAGAATTTGATGCACGATTATTGCATTTACTACTTTTTCAGTTCGTATTGTAACCTTTACTATCATGCTTGACCCTATACTGTGTATTTTGTGCATTGTTATTGTATTCAAATTTTATTTGAGACATTGTATCTGATTATGATAAAAATCTTGCTCATCGTCTTTTTCTCTTCCTAATCCTCCACGCTCCACCATGCGGGAAATTGAATTTTGATTTTATCTCAATCTATTTTTAATCTGTATTGGAATTTTTTGCATTATCTTTTTTCTTTCTGTACAATTATTTCAAATTTACACGATTCTCTATACACCTTTGCGCCTTCGATTTATTTGAAATTTCATCGTCCAACCTGCGCAGCACACGACGATCGAGCCCGAGGCTTGTCGAAAGTTTTAGAGAAAGTTGTCGGCTACCTCACCTTCTATATTAAGTGGTTTTCGTTTGGGAAGATGCTGAAAACATGTCTTCGATTAAAAGCTGATTTCGATTTACATAACCATGCGCTACACTACTCGAAAAGGTATTTCTGGTTGAAAATAAGAGACAAAAACGGAATCGTTATATGAATATTTCCTGTTTGATGTACGAGAAAGACAGTAAAATAATTAGCTATCCTTGATCAACGGAGAGGTTATGATTTGATGTATGTCTGTCCTAAGGTTTGGTTGGTTCTAATCTGTTTAAAAAAAATAATAATGATGTGATGTTATTCCGATGGCACTTCTGCCAGTAGTGTCAGTACAACAAAAAAGGCATAAATCAAGCATTTTATAAAGCAAATCTCACAATTTTCTCCTCATCCTCCTCCTTTTTTAGCCTCGGGAGTGATCCGCTGGACCATTTTTGAATTTTCTTCCTTTTTTTTTTGCGCGCACGAAGTGGTGCTGTCAGAGTTCGAGATTATTTTTTTCTGTGAGAAATGATAGTTAAATGAAACATTGATTTCCAATTCTGAATACTACTCTCATAACTTTCAACTGACAAGTGAACCACCCCAATCTTAATAAAAAACCCCTCATAAATTATGTCCTCACCCTAGTACTTCAACGCCATATTTCGTTTATCTGAAACAAGCCTGTTGAAACTTTTCAGGTGTGGGTAAAGTTGCGAAAATTTACATATAATGGCTTTTATGAAGAAGAAAAAAATCCGACTTTGGGGAATTTTTTCAGTGGAGTAAAAGAGAGACCATCACATAAATGCACATGGAAAAAAATTAGTTTAATTAAATCATTAGAAATGGCCGTAGAAGAAATTTCAGTTTTTGAACTTGGCATAGAATTAACACTAGAAGTACCAAGTGGCGTCATATACGACGCCACTCAAAATTTTGAGATGGATTTTTCAAAGGACCAATATTTTGAGAACCCCTGACTTGTGTCATACGACATCTCCTGGTCCTTTCATTAATCGAGTCAAACCTGGTTTTTCTAGTGTTAAGGATTTTCTGAAAATCAAAAATTTTTCTAGTGTAACTTCTATATAATCCGATCAAGCTGATTTTTTTCATGATTGTGCATTTGTGGGATAAGAAGAAAACTTTTTTGTATGGATGTATATAAGAGTACCGTGAGCTCAGATTTCTGCAAAGGAATGAATCGCGTGCCAGACAAATACTTTCCAAGTGTTTCATTTTTTATTTTTAATGAGATGTCTGTTGGCCAGGCGCATTGCCGACACTATTAACCGTGATTTACGTCTCTCTATGGTGCGATTCTATTCTTCTTCCTGAATTAGAGATCCTCTTCCTCTTTTACCATCATTTGTACCTGGACCTGTGTGTTTTTTTTAATCGCTTCTAATTATTTTATTTAATTGGAAAAATAATTTTTACATGACATTCGTTGTAACCTAGAAACGATACGTTTGAATTTTTAAGACGACGTATTATTTTTTTCATGCATTTTTAATGTGAAAATTGACCAGCCGAGGTTAGTTGAGGAAGGTCATGTATTGCAGGTTTACAGAATCATATAAGAAGAGCCTAATATTTTAAGCCTGATGATGTGATCAACCCACAGTGACCTAGGTCAAGGTGTCGCGAAAATTATTTTTCAAACTGCTTAATACAAAAAACATTGAAAACATTGTGTAGCCCCCGTTCAGCCAAAAAACATGTATGTTAAAATTTTTTTCGGTTCGAAGTTTTTATTTATATTTTTGATAATTGTTTTAATTTGTTTTCAAAGCTATAGGTAGCATTATAAAGCGCAGTCATTGCATAATGGTTTTTACGATGCGATGTGAAAAGTCAAACTTATAATCGTGCACGGACGGCTGTTTTTGTTGAGGTTGACGAAATGAAAATAAAAGTGTTGAGTCATTAATTAACTATCAGTTGTTCGCGGTGATCACGAATAGGTGAACTCCAAGGGGATAATCTGTGGTCAAGATAGGATATGGAAGACCTAGATGTTCAACTCCACTTACTTTTTCAGGCGTTAATGTGTGGTTTTATTCCGAGTCATTGCTCTTCGTCTTTGGCTCTTGGTAAAATGGAATACTAACATACTGACTTTCTTTGCCCATTTACCTTGTCTCACTTTGAAAACTAGAAATCCTTAAGCCTGCTGGAATACACTCTGACCAACCTCATCTGTTTGACCTCTCGTGCTTGAACGATTAATATTAATTTTATTTGTGTTTCTTCGCTAAGAGAAGATTTTTATGTAATTAGCAATATTTATTGATTAGTTGGATTCCTATTGGTACTTGTCCAGCCACTTGAGGTGTTTGCTATGAGTAAAGTTTATTCTACCGCAAGTACATTGTTCTGAGTTTGTAGGTGAATCGAAGTCTTACTATGATTTTGGTAGCGAGTTTCTCACAATTTAGCTACCTTTTGGGCACTGAAAGTTGAAACTGAAACACAGCGAATGTAAATCGCAAAGTTTTCTACGTAGGCTGTTACTTGAACGATTACTTATTGAGTATGTCCTCTTCACTTGCTAATTTTTTTTTTCTTATGTTCTGTTTCAGGTGAGAAATCGCTCAAACTGTAATCTTCTTCACGAAGTTTGATGAAAATGATGATTTTAATTTCAGCCTGGGGTAAGCGTGGAATGTTTAAAACATACTTGATGATTTTTTGAATGAATTATAAATGGGTCGAGTTTCACTGTATTTTCCACCATCAATTATTTTTATTGCGACAAAGCTCCATAACATCCTTTTCATTCAGAATTTCTTCTTGTAGAACACATATTTCAATAAAATTTTCAATTGTTCAGTTGCAGTAAACGACATAAGTAAGTAAATTTTATTTGAAATTTACTTTTTTAAATAAATTCTACCATCAAAATAATGAGTAATTAGGTAAGCTTATATTTATACATTTTTTAAATGCAAGTGTTGGTTGTGTTGTGAATACACTTCTCAAAATATTCCAGTTTTTGAACTTCGTTTTAGTTAATTTTGATTACATCCGTTGTATCTAATTGAAATGATTGAAAGTCGTCTTCGTTGGAAAAAATAAACATTAAGTTGGACTTGAAATCAAATTCTTCCAGTAATTATTTCATCTAGTATTTCGGTTATATTACTTATTCATACTAAAAAAAAAAAAATTGAAATGATTCAGTACTGTAGGTAGTACAGGTACTGTACCTGAATAAATTAGTCTTCCTTAAAAACTACAGATCTGTCTTTTTTTCTTACTCGATTCTAATGACTGAAACTGAATGAATTGTCCTTGCCAAGTGAGTTGTACTACGAGTATTAGCCATGCAACCGAGTATGTAGGTAATGAAAATTTTTTTGAACGAATTTAGTATTTCTTAATCTTCCCATGAAAAACTGAAACATGAATTATGCAGTTAGTATTCAGATTGATTTTCTAAATTATCACTTCTACTTTTTATTCACGTATTTAATAACTTCTTCGAGTTTAATATTTTGTATTAGCCAAATTTCGAAAAGGAGGCTTGTGGTTTGGACGATCGCTCTGAGTAACCGCCACTGAATGAAGATTTTGACATTTGTGGAGATTTTTTATCTTTATTATTATAATTTAATTGCTCCTTCTCTTACAGTTATATTCTTTTTTGCCAACCGCATACGACTGGAATGAATTATTTCTCGCCTGAATAAATTATTTCGATGCGAGATTCTGTAGAGACAGTTTAATGTCTTAATAGAATTACATCCTTTCCATTGAATACCAGAAAAATACCGATATTAACATACTATTCCGAATCGTAATAACGCATAACTGCGTATTGCTTGTGGCTATTACCTAATTAAGGAGCAACTTTTTATTTATTTTTTTTTGTACAGATGTAAAATTTTTTACTTTGGCAAATTTTTGTTGAATTGCCTAATAAAATACAAGGCAGTATATTCAGTGGCAGATCCGGGGAGGAAAGGGGGAAATTCCACCCCCCAATCCAAAAAAAATAGACCGATAATCCACAAAAAAATCAATTTTCTTGAACCCATCCCCCTTTATGCTGAAAACAACACAATCTCACCATTTTAGCATTTACCATGATTGAAAAAATTTGGATTCCCTCCCCCCCCAATGGAGCTCTGGATCCGCCACTGAGTATATCTTTAATATTTGCTACCTTTTACGAATCCAAGCCACGAAAACAGAGTATTATCTCAGGAGAAAATCACTATCCTATTTTACACTGACCTGAGCTTTTCATTCATTTGCCAAAAATAAGATCACACTGAAATTTCTCAACTGCAGCTTGCGCATGATGTTCAAGCATTCCCTCGCTGAGCAGTTTGAATACTTACCTGGACTGAAGAACCCGAAATGCCTGAGGCATATAATTCATAGTTTTATTAGTTCAGTCATCGAAATAAGTACCAAGACATTGAAATAAATTTTCAGTCAATTTATTAGGGGTCAATATAGTTCAGTTGAGCAGTCCTTGTCACATGGAAAAGTATTTTAATGTAACCGCAACCAATTTTTCCTTGAATTCAAGTTTCATTAAAAATATTGCAAAAGTTGAATTGGCTTTTTGTGTTTTAAACGTCAATATACACTTTCAGCCTGACATAAATAAAACTATAAATACCTAAATAAATAATGGGAGAATTTAATTTGGTCAAACAGGCACTGAAGTGTGCATTATATACGATTACTTTGTAGTTCACATATCAATCGCATATTTGTAAAACTTGCTACGTCCACTTTCGTTTTTTGTCGAAGAATCAGAAAAAAATGTTTATTTTCCTTCTCCCTTTTTTTTTGTCTTTCTCACACATTATTGTCGTTTACGTATGAAAACAATTTGTTAGGTAATTCGAGTTTTGATGAAGAGACTCGAATACGACAAGAAAAATTAAGTGTACAGTACCACGTGAGACGAACTTTACTAATGGCTGGGAGTAGATTTGAACTTCGAAAATCTCAAGTTATGATGGAGAAAGTTTGTTCTCTTCCTGAATTCTACAAGTTCGGTGTGAAGACACCTAAATGAGAGCTAATATTACGCACTTCTAATTATTTCGATGATATAATTTTATGGGTTCTTCGATCATATTCTCGGCATGGGACAGTTGCTTGTGTCTAGTTTCCTAGTTTGTCTCTAAACCTACATACCTATTACATGTTGTTTTTTTTCTTCTGAACGGTGAGATCATGAATATAAGTCAGTAGGTGATCTATATCTTGATTTTCTATTTTCAATTCTCATGGTTTTTAGGTTATAAGACATGCTAAGATGATAATCGAAAAAAAAAAGGCTCATTCGAAAGATATACATGTAGCCTTATTTCCAGATGTCATTTAATTAGTTAGAGAATTTTGTCGCAAATATTTGCATTTGTGAATAAAAAATTAACTTAACCAGAAACCTGTTTGAGGCTTGAGTTCAAATGATGTTTTGGGCCTGATGATCTAGGATTGTAACTGCATTTTTTTGAGAAGATAAAATCTGCTTTTTCATTCAAATATTTAAAGGGTAAGGTTTTATAAGGAGACCCAATTGTACCCTTTTTTTTTTCATGAAAAATAGCAAAACATTTAGTACTAAAGGATAAAGTTGGGTTACACTGGCTTGAATGTTATCTTCTATATGTCTGAAAATTCATTTTGATTCAAATCGATTATCTTCTTTGTAATTTGTCTATTTGTACAGAAAAGTGATTGCAAACAAAACGTGATATTTGAATGACTCTTTTGGCCCGGCGCGGTGGTTCTATTTAACTGAGTCGTTCCTACGGTGATTACTATCTGAAAAAAGTGCCATCTAAGTCATTATTTCGACTAAGTACGAATATTTGCTCCTCCTCCTTCTCCTCCTCAGAAAAAATTTTCCGCCGGGGAGAGTGGTCCATTTTACCCCCTGGCATTTGATTCCCATCCTCTCCCAAGTATTTTGCGCTAGCAGTGGTCTTGGGTAATTCGTTTGAGGTGGTAGAAGTGGAAGGTTGATGTGTTTGACGCAAATCATTTATGTCTTTCTCTGTCCGCCATAGACCATAGTCATTTTTGGTCGAAAGAAAAAATATTATGTAAAAACAACATCTTCAATAAACAATTTTCATACCGAAATCTATCTTTGAGAATCAAAAGAATATATAAATATATTTGTGAACATGAAAAAAAAACACCTTTAAAAAAAATTTTCAACAATAAAAACAAAATAATGCCCTTCATGTCATATTAAATTTGCTTTTATTTTGTATTCAACTATTTACGTTGGTATTTGTTAGCTCTACAAAATAATTGAACCTCGAGTCAACTATAAATGTACCTATGATTACATTTTGGCTGTGCTGCTTATCTAGACAGAAGCGTATAACATTTTTCTTTTTATAATTTTCCACAGACTCCTATCATCGTTGGACACTTAGAATTCCTCACGCGCAGGTAGCTAATGTAAATCCGTTTTTAGTCTCTCGTATAAATCGTTTTTACTTTTTTTTATACTCATTTCCGTCGTATAAGGGTGGTTTTAATGTCTGTTAGTGTACAATGTAATGTGTAGGTATAATACAGCCTCAAAAATTACTGTCCCCTTCCTTCCTCGCCGTAGATTTTAAAAGCCTTTTATATTTATCTTTATAAGCAGTAAAGCATGTTCTCGTATATCTCTGTCCAAATGGACCACTACATAATTTTATTTTGTTTTGTTAACGCACGTCTAGGCCAGTTTATATGAAGGAAATGATAATATACTGGCCTTTAAATTAATCTCGTCGAGTAAAATTACCCACAGTGATTGTAAATAATTCATAATATCGGGTTGCTATACCTAATAATTTTTTGATTAGAAACAGCCTTTAGCCAGACGAAAACGAAACCCTTTAGATGAGAATTAAAGAACATTATTTTAGACAACATATAGCTGTGTATTTAACTTACGCGCAGGTAAACTCGGTTGCCATTAATCGAAATACCGAAATATTTTATCTGATTACATTAAAATCTGAATTAAGGAGATGGTATCCACCTTTAATTTATATAATTCACCAAAAATAACTTCATCGAATTCATTTTCCTTCACGCGAGCTTCTTGTCACACTTTTTCCGCACTATCTTGGCCTAATTTATTTAAAAAAGAAGGAAAATATTATTAACCACACCTAATTTTGTTGTCCAAAAAATATACTGTATTAAGATTAATATGAAAAGAACCATGCATGGAACCTGTTCCAATGAACAATCGATATTTCATATAAACGGATGCCGAAAAAAAAAAAATTACTCGGTATAAGTCCGGAACTTCATTTTATTATTTGATGTTTCTCCTCCTTTTTACTTTTACTCTTGACGATGATTTAAAACCTACATATGTGAGCTATATAAAGTATAATCTTCGTATTTTGAAAATTGAAAATGAAATAAAAAAAAATTTATTGAATAGCGAGCTCTAAGAAGAGCAGGTTTCCGATAGGGCCTCGTGGTGATGTAAATGTAAGGTATGCATATTCATAACTATTTACTTATATTAGTGTGTAAATGAACCTGTGCTGGATTGAGGCTTCGGACTTACTGTGAGGGGTAAGCGATGAGCAGTGAACGTGTGAGTGTTGCCACCCCCATACATGTAGATATATCTTATTATACAGGGTGTTTCATCTTGAGTTCTTCACCACCAAGCAACTGTAGATATAGCGACATATGAGTTACATTCATTTATGATGGTTTATCGACTCTCCAGTGGGTATGGGTCAAAATCATTTTCTCCGCCAGACCAATTTAGGTACTCATTTCTAAAAATTAACAGATTCAAAAACATGATAGTTGGAAAAGTCCGGTTTGCGATATTATTTAGCAAATATGATGTGGTTTTTTAGTTTCAAAAAATTAGAACAATCGAAGCAAGCAGAGATAAATGACGAATTAAAATGTAAAAAGTTTAAGCTGGAAAATGTTTTCAATTTTTAATTTTTTTTTTTTAAATTACTTACTTAAATTGAAAAAATGTTCTTCGAGAAGAAAACGGTACATGAAAAAAATTGCTGCATCATACGGTATAGAAAGAATTTTTAGGAGACAGTCAATTGCCTCAAACAGAAATTTCAGTTCTCAAGCTTTTTTCTTGAAAATAGAAGAAATCCAAAAAATATGACTACTTAACGTATTTTTTTTTCTAAGAAAATTAATTCAGTCTTGAAGAAATTCTTTTCATGTCATATGATTCAGCAGTTGGTCTTCTTTCAAAAATAAATTTTTAAAGCGCCCCTTGAAATAACATTTTTTCATCCAATTTATAAAAAAATGAAGAATTAAAGACCTTTTTTACCTCTAATTTCTCACATTTTTGTTCATAATATTTCTCTGCTTGCTTCGATCGCTTTTTTTTTGAAATTAAGAAACTATAATTATTATACTCGTACATCATATTTACAAAATAATAGCGCAAAGAGTTTCTGAAATTGAACTAAATTTTTACGAAAAGGTTTGTAGAGAAAACCTGCCAAAAATGTCGCATGAGATGAATACGATACCTACATCTTTTGGTGGTGTACTATTATAGAGATTCGGTTGATTAAAAAAATGTACCTTTAAGGAAGAAAGTAAAAAAAAAAAGATCTTTCAATTATAAATAGGTACCCAAAATTTGTTGCATGTTTCGGCCCCCTTTTGACTTGCAAGGTCGAAAGGTAATACGCATTCGCGAACAAAGAAATTCTTTATAAGTTCTGGATTTTAATATGATACCGAAAAAGATTAGGAGAAAAAAAACTGTCTTACAAAAACAAACTGGATGTTAAGTTTTTGTTCATATTTCGACATAGGCTTTGAGCTTATAGTGAAAAAAAAAAAAAAAAAAAAAAAAAAATTAGAAAAAACGGTCGACACGCTCACGTGTCGAGCAAATAAATCATTTTTTTGGAAAGGAAAAAAAATTACAAACGAAAATAATAAAGCTAGTTTGTATGGAAGGCTCTAACATGCTTTTTTTTTTTTTTGAATAGCAAAAGCGAGACTAAATTGTTAAAATAAACGTTAATTATAATAGTGATGTAGTAATCTGCTAACACTGTAGGTAGGTAGCTACTTTGAATTTATGCAGATGTTGTAAGCTATAGGTGGCCATGTTCCTCACTTCACAGGAATCTTTAAAAAATCATTTAAATACTCATACATTGACCTTCAGTTTTTTAATAAAAAATAAAAAACATTTTTGAGAAACATTTTAGAATGTCTATAAAGTGTAACATCCTTTTTATGAGTGACCCATGAGATTTCGGTGAACTCATAAATGGTGTCTCGAGGGAGGGTTCTTGTATAAATCTGTCGGTAGAATGAATAGACAGCAGCTAAAAATATTAAAAATAATTTTAGTTTCAACTTTTTCAAGTTTTTTCTTTTGTTTTTAAATAAAATTATTTCAATTGGTCCCTTTACATCTATTACTTTTTCAACCTTTAACTAGTACAAGGCATTTTCAAAATATACCGAGTTACTGATATATGGACTGTGTTTATTTGCTATCCTCGTGAGTCACAGACCATGAATTTTTCAAAAATAGGTGACAATAATCTAATGCCTGAAGAAATAAAGAAAAACAAAGCTTAAATTGATGAGCATTTTGTAAATGACACTCCAATAATATTTTGTACAATAATTAAATTAAAAAAATGTTAATGATACTCGAGAGATTTGATTGTTCAATGAAAGTTTTAAATTATTATTGAAATATTTTCAGCTATAGTTTACGCATGCGTAAAAAAGCTGTGAAATTTTCTAAGTATTCCTTTGAAAGTTGTAAGTTATAGCCTAGGTATTTATATTCTGTAATTTGTGAAAGAAGTGCAGATTCATGCTTCATGCTCTTAATTAGAAGGTAAGCGGGCGTTGTCCTCTGAAATTTCAATAATATTATGACTAGATGCTATATGTGGAGAAATGTATGTTCCCTCATTCGACCCCTTACCTCTGAGAATGGTGCATAGTTAGTTTCAATAGCGTCTTATAATAGTAATGCTGAGTTACCAAACGAAAATGCTATATCTTGCAATAGAGGTACGAATTGTATAGAGAAAAAAAACGGTCAACTCAGCTTCCTCAAAGAATGAAAAATATAGCAAAGTAAACTTCTGCGTTATAGTCATATATTTTCACGCCTAATATTTACGTTTTACAACAGCTTCAACAAAGTAGAACATATTGTTTCCTCGTACCTTTCAATTATATTTTATCATCGACTTAGTGGACTATTACATCATCATAATTATAGATCTTAATTATGTGAAAATAAAAAACTAAATTCGATCCGTTCCGCATTCGTAGTCTTTTAAATTGTCTTCTTCGATGAGAATATATATATTTTTTTTCAAACAAATAAGCCTGTCGACATTCGACATTTGATAGCAACTAAAATGGAGAAAAACAAAGTATACCTATATATATCTAAGTAAACAGTAAAAAGAATAAAGGTGTTGACTTACAAGTCGTGACTTTGTCATGAAAGAAAATGATGAAAAAAAAAATTGGATAAGAGTTAACGGCCAATATCATCATTATTATAATATGTATAGAAGAGTAAACAAAATTTCTCTTTCGATTGGCATTTTATTGATTTTGCAAATTAACTATCTAGTCAGTGATTCTTGTTCTCAGCTATGAGCGTAGTGGGTACATATACTCGTATACCTACATACTATAGATAATCAAGCACAGAAAGAGTTTTTGAATTCGTAATAAATTGATATTATTGAAGTACCGCGAGTTCGTAAAAATATAAAAAATTCTAACGCAGCAAATCCCGCTAGAAAAACAGGTTTTCGATTGATAGTACAGGGTTGTCATGAATCAAATATATTTGATGTTTTAGGGTCTTGTAAAAAGGATAGGAACAGTTTGCCAGATTTTTTGAATGCCAGAGATCACACAAAAATTGTTTACCAATGACCATTTTGTGAATGGCTGCCAGGAAATGCAAACATTTTTTTAATCCGGAAAATTGTTGGGGACAGTTTTCCAAATTTTTTAATGGTAAAAAAAAAGTTAGAATTCGAAGGAATCCACTCCTTCAAAAACCTACATTTTAGAATCATAAGACATATATGAATCAATGCATTGTACAATATTTTCATGAGTATAGAAGTTGACATTTATGTGCAGTGTAACAGTGCTTCTAATAGCCAAATAACGATTAGAAATTAAAATGGTAATGAAAGGTGGTGAGGTTTATGCAGCAGTTCAAGTCCGAATGTCGACAACCCAAAGTGCATTAACTGCGCCTAATTTTAACAACTGCAACTCGAGAGTTTTTTTTTACCCTGTTATTGAGTAAATTAATAAAAAGGAGGTTTATACACAAAGAATATTTGAGCCCCTGCCAAATAGTATTAGATTTTTATCACTATTTTTCAGAGTTCTATTCTGTTAAAAAACAAGTTTGGTTCACAGTATGACGCCAAAGGCTTAAACGTAACTATCCGATCTTTGTTCGTGGTCTTCCATATTACAGATTCTAAAAGATTAATCGACAAATATTACTTGTCTCACAGGTTGGAATAAGTTTTCACGTGTGGAATTTGTCATTAAAAAAACTGCTGCATCGAAGATGTCACAGTCATAAAATTTGTTAAATATATTCTAAACAGTGAATAAGACGTAGCCTTCATATTTTAAGGTTCTATAATATTAACTTTAAAGTCTAACGTAGGTTCAATCCGAACATGTAAATTGGTGTTTCAAGGAAACATATTATAGCGTCTAATTAATTTGTCTCAAAAAAATTGTACCAATGAAACTACAAGCTTTTCAAATTCCCTAATTTATGATGATAAAGTCATTCTGATAATAAAAAATGCTTATCTATTAATAACATTTTTCACTTGTGAATGCGATTTCTCTGTAGAAAGTTATAGAGATTCGGTGCTCTAAAATCTTTCAAGGATTTAATTCAGGATGTTTCCAGTTGAGAATTTGAATATGTTGCTTTTGAATTTATTCTCCATGCTCGGACGAAGCCCTTTTTTTGATCTCCAAAATATTAGGGCATTTTTTATGAGGCTCTCAGAATACTTTTTTTTCGAGGCTTTGAAAAAAGGCTTCATTGCAAAAAAAAATAAAAATAAAAACCGCTGCTTCCGTGGATAGAAAATATGTTAAAGAATAATTATATTCATATTTGTGCAAATTTAGTGTGAAACTCAGCAAAATAAAAGAAAGTATAAATCGTGAATCACACGAAAACTTTGTGAATCAGTAAAAGCAGATATTCAGTCAAAAATCTAAGTAAAATCAACTCTATACAATATATCCGTAAATACATTATACAAGTAAAACATAATTATTTTAAAAATCATAACTCCAAGTTGAAAACTCAGCCTAAAAACAGTCTGGTAAATTCCCTCATTTTATGAAAATAGTAAGTAATTATTATTCTTCTTCGATATCATTTTATCAGATATTAATTTGATAACATAAATCCTTAATTTTGGATGGTTTAGGCTAATTATAAGTAGTAAAATTCATATTTTTCCATATTTCATTATCAGAAGTACTCGTATGTACCCACCACCACTGAGATATTAGTTATAGCAAGTAGCTGAGTTCGAGCTTTTATAGTCGAACAAACGCTTAAAAATGAATTTTCCTGTTTCTTACAATGTGTACCGCATGTCTATAAACCTTCGTTATTTTGGTGACTTCTTTAATCTTTTTTTCTAAAATTATGTAAATTTGAAAAATGCCTTAATTACCTACTTGAATATTATATTTTCATTTACGATTTTCATGTTGTCGAGTAGGCACCTACATATATTTCTTCATTTGAATGATAATTATTTAGAAATCTATTCGGTACTGGTTTATAATTCTTTCGATTTCACTCATCTAACTCTGGCTAGACATACGTATATTATGCTATTGTTGTTGCTGCTGCTGCTGCTGAAAGAAAAATAGAATTTTTATTCGTGCATCACGACTACCTTGAGATGATACTGGTAGCTACTTTGAATTTACTTTAAATCGCTGCCCCCTGTATTAGGTCTTCATCAATTTTATATTTACAGGTTTTTTTTGTATCAGTCGCGAAAGGCATACGGTATAAAATCAAGTATCAACAGTCTTATTTTTTTCTTTGTAATTATTGTTAAATTTATTGTAAATAGAAAGTTGAGTTCGTAGATATTTTTATTATCTTTATGTAGTGCCCGGGTAGGCAAGTAGGTTTTGTATGAAAGGCTATATCTATTTGCATGGTGGGTTTCAAAAGTCAAAAATCCGCCGTAAAGTGTTCATTTTACAGAATCTCAAGAAATGGGAAACTTGACCATACTAGTAGATCAGAAAAATGATTTTATTTTTGATTTCGCAAAATCACTTACGTTCTTTACATAATTTCGGTTACTCATACAGTTTCGGAGACATTTACATTATTCTATAATAATGATTTTGAAATTTGTCAACATCTAGTTTTATTATACATACGTTATCTACATGTTTTGCTCGGTTTCATTCACCAATAAACGTAATCTGCTTTATCAAATTTTACTCACTTTTGATCTCGAATGAGGTGTTTTCAAACTTTCAACTTGTTTTAATAATAAAAATCGTTTAATATATCCCGGTAGTTTTTTCAAAATCAGCACCAGGTCTGCTATAAATTTGTTAGAGATTCTGAGATTATAAAATATTTGGGCTTCATTTAATTTATCTGATCATTATTTTTAAATACATTGGCTGATTTTGTGAGCAGTTTCAGCGCCGGACAAATGTTGATGACCTTAATGGTACAGCTTAAGTCTTGTCATCAAAATACTACCGTATAAGCGTTATTTAAATATTCATAGATCCAATTATTTCGAAAATTTATAACCCGTATCTTTTTGGTTCGAATCCAAAATATTTGAAGACAATATCGCTGCATAGTTATTTTGTTTGTATTACGACTTTGACTGAATCTGATATCTGTACATTGTAATTATCTGATTAATTTGGCTTGAATTTTTCATTGCTGCCTGTTTGATTGGCTTTTAAGCCACATTATCGTCAGTTAAATGCCACAAAATACTTACCTGAAAGTTAGTTAATAATATAATCTGCAAGAAATGATTCTCATCACAGTCATGAAAATTACAATATTTATCATAGACGTTCTCAGTATTTGTAGTACTTTCGACTACAGTAGATAAGTGGTAAAAATTACCATTAATTTCTCTCAGTGCATGGATAGTGATGAATTCAATTTTCATATAAATGACCTACCTATTATTGTTATAGCAACTTAGAGAACTTTAACCACTATTGAGTGTAACGTATTTTATTTAACTACGTACTCACAATTAATTCATATTGTTTAACCAAGTCCCCTCCCCCTCCCTCCAAATAATAATATTCTGTATTTTGATGATTTCAGCTATACCTACGAGTATTAGGTATGTTGTTTATAACGTGTTATTCAGATCGGAAATGTATTGCGAAAAAACGTTATAGAATCATAATAATTATGCCATATATAATGCTCGTATATTCTGTTCATATTTTTAAAGAAAACGTGCATTTGAAATTAATACCAACGTGTCATTTCTCATTACTGCAGTCGAATTACTGTACTTATTTACCAATTCATTCGTATAGATATTTTAAACATCACATACAAATATATATATATTGAAGATGAATTCTTTGTACTGGGCGTTAGTCAATTTCAAAACATAATGTCCGCCAGTTTTTGTCCTTCTGTGATAGTCCAATGTTAGGATGACGTCATCATCAGAGTCCAATGTTATGATGACGTCATCATACCTACTTATAACATAGGATTTGAAGATTCCGTGATAGTGGCCAATGTTGGGATGACGTCATCATCAGAGTACAATGTTATGATGACGTCATCATTCCTACTTATAACATCGTCATCATACATATGTAGAAATAATGACGTCATAATTTACGGTTCGTGTATTGAAGATGAATTCTTTGTACTGGACCCTAGTTCAAAATTTTCTGATGCAAATGATGACGTCATCATACACTTATAAGATTCTGTTATAGTTCAATATTATACCTCAGCTGATGACGTCATCATACCTACCTATAACATAGAACACATACTCATTTTCTTCATAAATTTATGAGAAATATTTACAAGTCTCTATATGCGCTTCATATTCAAACAATTTTGTTTTTAAAAGAAATATTTTTGGATACTTTTTATAATCTCCTGTTGTAAAAGAGAATTCATCTTTCGCCTTCACGAAACTTCAGTGAAGGCTGCAGCCATTTATATATAAGGGTCTGAATAGTACGTACTATGTACGCAGTTGAAAATTCAAGCATGCATGCATTTATAGAGATTTTGAGTTTTATAAATTACGCACGCAGCTTGTCTCGTCATTGAAAATGCAAAAAATAAATGGAATCGTTATGGTACCTAAACGGTATTAGAAATCGACAGTTAGTAAAACTTTCGACGTTTTGCAAAACATGTTTTCTGGTGTTAATGAACCTTTCCTTTCAACAAATACAAATTAAGTGACCTAATCCGTTATTTTGTGATTTAATTGCTTCAAGTTTTAGATAACTGATGACCTGGTCACATTATTTTTGCTAAACTATACTCTTCTAGTCGATGCTCCATCAGCTACTTACGATTGTAAAATTTTTTACAATTTTAGCGAAAGTACCGTTTCGGCCAGTAATTGATCGCAGGTTCAAGCATTTTCGGAAGATTTGAAATTTAGTTTGAGGGTCAAGAGGTGCTTTGGTCAAGGGCGAAAACTGGTTTGGTAGCACCTTTGGCAGCAAATTCCATTTACCGATATATCCTTCAACTCTATAAAATCAGAAGCGGCAACATGTAATCTTCCTATAATATGGTGGTTTGCTAGATTTTCATATCATTGAAATTAATCCAGATAAATACTCAAAGTACAATTTTGGAAAAATATTGACCCCCCTCCCAAATGGTCAAGAGGCGGCAAGAATCCTGGGGGATCAGAAATTATTGAACAATAGGTATCTGTTTATTTTGGATTTAATGAGATTACCTTGTAAGTTATTCAGTTCGCTATGGTAATGTATGAGTAGTAATTTTCACTCTTATTTTAATAAAAAACACTGCCAGTTTAAGATTTATTATTGATATTTTTAATATTGATTGTACACTTTTCACAATTTACTTAAATATTATTCTAATCTTACTTGAATTGAAGAATGGTTAGATGGGGGTTGTCTGGTAATGGGGTGATCAGGTAATGTTTCTTTGATCTACATGTCGCTGTATTTCAAAGTTAATATTGAAGACGTTAAAAATCATAATACATACCCCAAGAGGTATCATCAAACTTCTAGTTTTAGTATAAGTATCGGTGGTTGGGATAGTTCACAGATATTTATCCGGGGATTTGGTATCCGTTGGTTGAATTTTCGAATTTTCGGTTAAAATTGGAACAGTCTCCAGTTAGTGTGTTTGCAAATTGAAATTTATTGTGAAAATTTCTCTCAGTGTAGCTGTACGAGTATGCGAAAAATAAATTTTCTTATGCCAACAAAATTTCGAATAAACTTATTTAATTTCAACAAACATCCTCGCCACAAACCATAAATTAGGCAAGAATAGAAGTGAAAAGTGATAGTAAAATCGTGCTCGAAGGAAACCATTCTAACACTTTTTTGGTAAAATATATTTCACACCTGAACAGATAGTTGATTTCCTCGTGTGTGGTAAACTTGCGGTATACATAGATACATCGACGTTGTTGGTTTCTTATCATTCGTTCATATTCGCCCAATAAAATTTCAATTTCGTATTATGCAACGAAGACCACGTCCAGTATTTTAGCTCATAACTGCAAAAATGTGTTTTCCTTGTCGTTATACTGGATGCACTTTTTACCACAAATATGCACATATTTTTCTATACTCCATAAGTACTTTTTATAATATTTCTTATAAACAGGTAGTGATGATAATTAACGGATTCTGCACAACCAGTTCTAAGGGTTACCAAGCAAATCTGATGCACATAACATAAATGATAGATCAGCTGGAGCTGCGAATTTAAAAATGTTCTAACATTTTCTGAACATAATTTAATATCATGTACCTACCTCTGTAGTATTATTCATACAATTTATTCTCCATAGTAACCGGTTCGCACGTCAACCAGACCATATAATATGGTATATTATTATTATCATGCGAATTAAACTCCTAGGTATCGGTTTCATGAAATCGTATGAAATGGCGTTTTGCTTCTGAAATTGGAAGAATTCCCATTTCATCCGAAGAAAGGGTCTACGTCGGTCATTTTACATATTTGAGTGAAATTTTATCAGAAGAAGGCTTGAGTTTTTATTGGAAATAAATTAAAGGGTGAAAGATGATTAAGTAACCTAACTATGCGGCTACTGATAAACCAGGTCCTTGCACATTATTCGTCTATGTATTTGCAATCCAGCGAGTATATAGGTGTAGAGCTGCTGTCACAATAATTATTTTGGTCAGTTGTTTGTAAAATAAACGGGAAGAGAGCAGACACCCCAAATGTAAATACATCATTATTCTAAACTGGAATTTGGGTTCTTTTCCAGCTCTTGCTTGGATGCTTACAAATCCAGATGTATGAAACATATACATTCGATCAATCGACAGACATTTTTTCATTGGGAGAATATTTTTCTCGACACTACAGGTAGAAATTTTCAAAAACTATAAATTATTTTGACCTTACATAACTATTATGGCTTTTATTGACTTCACCAGGTATGCATGACTTTTTCATTTTATTTTGATTTGTTTTGTTTTGTTTTCAAACCAGAGATCGCCCCGTTAGATTTGTTTCTTGTTTCTGCCTACTTCGCTGGTTTTCAGTTATTCGCATGTGACGCTTATCACACCGACGTAGTTAACAATATTTTCTTTTTCTATTTTCATTTTAATATCGAATTTTCCACTGCGTGGGAATCGGGAGTTATTAAATATTTTTTCTTTTTGGGAAATAACCGCTATAGCCCATGCCCAATTAGAGTAGGATTTTAAATTATGTGGGAGCCAGCCAGTTGTGAAGAGAATGTACTTTGTTCTGTGGTCGATGTCAAATCTTGGAAAATTTTTACCTTCTCCAATTTCATTTTGTTGAATGCTGCTGCGAGATGTTGCCAAAAACTATAATTCTATATTTCGTTATAACTATGAAAATTTAAAATAATTTCTACTCGTACCTACACGAAATATTCGTAGGAACATAAAATTTTTTCTTGGGATTTGTACCGTGAACTTTATTCAATACATTTTTTAAATCGAATGATGACTAAAACGTTTCTAGTTTAAAATCTATACCTATTTTGAAAAATATTTTTTGTTGGAACCATTTGAGGCATTTATGAATGGTCCCAAGCAAATGAACCTTGTAGGTTTACTTTTGTCTTGGAACTTCATCTAATTGCTCATGCTTTTCAAAAAGCTAGTTGAGAGTGGGTATAAGGTGTTCGAATCGTACCATGACTTGACTTTTTTAGTTAGACTCTGTCAATTTTCATGCAAAGGATTATGTGATTGCAAATACGTGCGAAGACCTCTAAAACAGTACTGTAATCACAATTTTCAGACCTCATTAGCTCTTCCTCACACTGAGAAAAATTTCAGTGGTAAATTTTACAATTTGGATTGGAAAACGGAGACAATTCAAGATTTGGAGCAAAAATTACTGCAAAAATTGTCTATAATATTTAAGATAGATAGTAAAAAGTACCACAAATATTATAGAATATTTACAATAAACAGTAATTTTCACAACAGCTGTGATGAGAATACGTACTATTCTGTTTGTAATTAATTCTATCCATTTCTCTCGGTGCACAAATCATTATCTTGCCCTTCAATAACCGGATACCAGCCTGTTATCTGGTGTTCGATGTTCGATGAAATTGGTGCTGGCGTAAAGCGGTCGAAGCGCCTGAAGATTTGCTGGTTGTTTAACCCTCTGGCGCCCATTTCTCTGCGTCCATATTTTCTTACCTGCCCTATACCGATCGAAATATACGGTATATGGTCGTACCATATTTACGTATATTAAATAATAAATTATTCCTACGTGCTCTCTTCCCCTTGAGAACTCGTTACCTTCTTCCGAATACGAGTTGCGTGTGCTTTCTGGCATCCCATAAGGTGGCAGGTACCTTGACCATAGCCACTGGCGATTTCCGACAACAAACCTAAAGGGTGAACCCAAAAGCAGAGGGGGACGTGTGGTACCCTGGATGTGTGACGGTACCAGCCACATTCCAACAGACTTCGATTCCGCAAAAGTGTACTTTCTTCCGAGGTTACTCGATCTTCTCTCATCGAGTGTAATGCCACGCGTTTGCTTTTTTTTTTTGTACCTCTCATTTGCGTATTATGGCTGACCTTTTAGCATTTTTGACGTCAGACTGGTTTCTTGCTCTTTTTTCGGATTTACTTTTCTTCTTCTTTTTTTTTTGTAGCTGTATTTTTTCTTCTATGTATTTAAATTGGTATCTAAAGGTATACAACCTGTTGCTTGTATAATAACTAATAAGATCCGCTGAAAATGGACGATAAATTAGAAATAGTTAATTTCCATGTTTTTGTGGACAGCTGAGATGGAGAGACCGTGAAGGAGAAAGATTTGTAAAAGAAATTGTTGATAGATCATACCATAAATGCCTGATTCTGCAACCTACGTTTTATAGACACTTGGCACTTCCCAGTATTTTGATGATAACTTTAATAATAGTGTTTTTCATACATCTCGTTTATAATTTTCTGTCAAACTTGTTCGCTGGATATAATTTTTTTGTCTTGGCTGACTGGCGATGTTTTTCGTGAAATAATTTTGGGCGTTTTCGTACCGCCATTTGGTGGAGAATTCTAGGAGAGTCTTTGCAACCTTTGAACTGTACAAATATTCGGTATAATATATTGTAAGTGGTGTGGCTTAGATTGGTTTTGCGTAGAGCCCGCAAGTTACATGGGTATATGGCTTATTACCAAACACGTGGAAATTGTATTTTGTTCAAAAAGACTGCAATTTCAGGTTGAAAATAATTCGATTCATGTTTCAATAAAAACACCCATTCAGATATATGCATGAACCAGATTCCTTCATCATGACTCTGTTTGCTGGATCAGTATTAGAGATATCCAATTGGATTCCAGGCACTAAACTGAGAGAAATTTCAATAGTACTTTTTACTATCTTAGGAGAGAAAAACTGGGACAATCCAAAATTGTAGTAGAAATTGCTTTTAAAAAAAAAATTATAAATTATGCTATCTTTGTAGTACATTTTACTATATCTTATAAGAATTTATTACTAGAAACAAAATAATAATTTTTATTACCTCGATATGAAAAATTACTATACTACGAGTACGTAGCAATCAGTACTGAGTACCCATGTAATTCACTATCAACCTGTTTTTCTTTAATTAATTCTTTAAAAATCTATGAATAAAAACGTTTTTCCTGAACCTGTGACTTCATGAGAAATGAGTTCATACCGTCTCATCTATTAGTCTATAAATTCTTTACTAACACGAGGCCCTATCATCTTTCACTTTTTCTGATATTTTGTTTTGAGTATGTAATCACTTTTAGTTTTCTGTTTAAATTAATATTTCGTTTTTGTTTTTTTGTTTTTCAGAATATACTGGAAAAATTCAATCCAGGCACTCGGCAGATGATAAATGCTGGAAAAGCATACCTGAAAGCATTACATGGTTAGTAGATCTATGTATATTCTGCCCTGCCCACCCGTCCTCCCCACCATCCCACAACAAATAATGGCCCTGGATCTATTCATTTTCTGACGTTATGCATTTTCTTTGTTTTGTTATAATAAAATACGAAATAGCTTAGTTACGCTTTATAAATTGGCGAAGAGTGAAAGTTGTCACCGAATTTTTCTCTAATTATCATCTTAAATGATGAGAAAATATTTAGAGAATATAAGTACCTATTCGGAAATGTTTTTTTTTTTAGTTTCCTCTGATTCCATTGTGACATCTATCAACTCTGTGGTCATTTTGTTACTAATTTATTTACTAACGTTGTATGTTTAATAAGTAAAATGTAGATTAGCTTCAATTAAATATGTATAGTGGAATAACGAATAGTTTGATAGATTTTGACCATGTGTTGTGCAAAATGTAGTCATTATTTTCACCTGTTAGCATAAGTCATTATTTTTCATAATTTATAGAAATTTTATCGATGCTCTGGTTCGAGAAGGAAATCCTCCAAACAAAATCTTCTGATTTTCATTTTATTTGTGGGGGAGGGGGGAAGGGAATTTGCGAAAATCCAAAAATATAGTTTTCGGATGATTTCAATAAAATTTAGATTTTATTTCAGTCTCAAGAATCTATAAATTTCTCGAATAATTCGTATACTTAATTTACAGCACCGCTTATTCACATCATCTAGTTAATCTCATATTTTTAATACTTCAATCTAGGAAGCTTTTTCAAAGACTTGTACCTTCAGATTGGAGATATGTTTATGTTTGTGCAGATGTAAGCTCAAGTAGAATCCAAATTCCCCGTTTGAAAACAAAATTTATCTCTACAGCTGAACCCATTCTTATCGGCTTGGAAAATGAAAAAAAAAAAATTTTGCATAACACCCTGTATAATATAAGTATTCGGGTAACCTTCTGTCAATAATCTGGTTCAAATATTCCCTTTGATCATATTTTCACAATAGCCTATAGCCAAGATACAAGTAGAAAGTATGTCATTACTGTGTGAAGTTTCTGAAATGCTTCTCATATTTCGACGAGGATAGTGCAGTATTTGTTCGAAACAATAAAAACGAATAAGTACAGTAATTGTTCTGAAAAAAGAGTATCATGTCTATGGAGAACGCCCTCATACTTGCATTATTACGTCTTTTTAATCGCGATTAACTTACGTAAGATTATTATATTATTATTGTGACATTCTTCAACTTAATTGACAACAAAATTTGCATAATATCTATGTCTCATTTGATTCGCAAAAATACTTTTAAAGGAGTGTCGTACAGAGGGGTTCTTTGCTTGTCTATAGCAATGAAGGCCTACAATTTTTGTTCACTTCATGTTGTTACCAATATTGGTAAGACGTATTTAAAAATGCGAAAATACGAGTTGCTATTGGTCTGATTTTGATGACTCTTCTGTTTGATAAAATGAAGATTACTCTTATTGTGGTTTCTGGTGATGATAGTGCTCGCAGGAAATATTGTAATTAGTTCGTTTTAGAATTCTGTAGTAGGTGACATATGGCCGGTGTTGAGTGTGGATTGTGGAGCAGTAAACGAACTGCACCGCAGGAGTATTTGTGAGCGTTGCATACGAAAAAAAATTGAAAAATTTTAAAATATGTACTTTAAACAAGACTACTGTCGATTCATAAAACCATTATTTGAAAATTTTGTTAATAGACAAACTAGATATTAGTACATTTGGTAGAGTAGATGTAAATTATAAAAATAACAATAAATCTTATAGAATCCATATTTTATAAAAATAATAGTCATTTTTAAGTTTTGAATTTGAATAAAAAAAAATTCTGCCCCACCTCGGCAGAAACATACTACTCGTATTATACTGGCCATGAGAATATTATCTGGATGAAAAAATGTGGGTGAATTAATGATTATTTAATAGGAAACTTTATGTTATGTGTGAAACATTATTATTTTAATTCTCGAGAACTCGGTCCGATTATTAAAAAAATTCTACTTCGACCACATTAAATGTTTCAAATTTTTCAACACGTCAAATTTTATTACTAGACTTCCTTCATGCTGCGTATAAAAAATTAAAAGAACTTTCTGCCACATTATACAGTCCATATCAACGATGAAATTCTTTGGCTAGACTGATATGTGTATTTAGTCTAGAACAATTTTCTTTTATCGAAATCTTATGCATTTTCATTATCTGACAATTTTTTTTAAACCCATTCTCTCAGTTACCTTCAGATTATTAATTGGATTATTGTATTTCTACTACAGAGTGCCAATATCGATTGTTTGGTAGCTAATTTGATCATCTGTAACTGAAAATTAGCGGGTTTAGCTGTACAACCCTATTTATTGTGTGAAAAAGTTGACTATACGTGTATATTTCAATAATCCATCTATTATGATTAATTATTTTAAAAGTACATTTCGGTATAATTTTCCATACAATTTTTCTGATGGTAAATATTTTTTAAATTCATTCTATAATTACTACATTATGTGTAATGTGTTTCTAATCATTTTCTTTTTACTCATTTTTGAAAATGTTGGGAAACTTTTAATTCCATTCTTATCTGGCGAAAAGTACAGCTATCTAATATTTATTATTTTTAGTTTCCTCGTGTAACCTCAAAAAGTTATTATTTAGGCTCTTCGCAAGTATTTATACCCAATGTTACCTGTCCTCAACGAGAGAAGAATGAAATTTTTTTTTAATGTAAAATTATTTGAATTAAATGATTTTTTCTTAACTTAGTTAGCTGACCTCTGAAATTCTTGTTTACTTTTTTTTAAAGTAAAATTTCTATTAGCTTATGAGATTTGTAGACTATAATGACGCATAATTATATGTTCTAGGTGCTGCAGCTGCATCAAGAATTTACGTAGATGCGATTACCAAATTAGCAAGACAAGCCCAACAAGCAACATGGTTTGGGTGCACAGATATCGGTGAGAGTTGTGATTTTTTAAAATAATTTTAGTTTAATAATTTTCAATTATAGCGGTGGATTTTTGCATATTACGAGTATATGCTCCACCTTAATCATTTCTTTTAAAATAATTTGATAAACGTTTAATTCTTTCTATCGGTGCGATGTATGGGTTTACATTAACTCGTGTTGAAAAAAATAAAGAAAAAATAATTGTCAAGGAAGAATACGCTGAGCTCGTATTGTGATTAAATCGAATTCTTTTAAAAGGTTTCCTCCAGTTCCACGGCTTCGTGTATCATTCCATAACCGTCTACGACCGATAGGTCAGCATGTGGCAGAGCCTATGACTATGCGTAGGCCTATAACGACATTGTCACCTTAATATTCATAATAAAATTATTATGCAATAATTTGGATGAATAGAGGAGGAAAAGAAAGTGGCTTCATTATGGATATGTGGGGTGAATAAAATAACGTAGTGGAAATCTCTTGGACGAAAATAAAAAATGACGGGAGTTACATTGAAGGGTGCTTTGACTTCTAAATTTTTTGACGAATAACTTCGTCAATGGCAATTTAGAGGTGAAATGCAAGTTCTTCTGAAGAAATAAATAAATAAATAAATAAATAAATAACGGACTAAATTTATTTTTCTTTGGAATGCCAAGAGAGATTTTTAAATATTTGGGGGACCTCATCAGTGAGTGAATGAGATCAGAGCACCTTGGCTACATTTAATTGCTAAGAAATATTTTTGAATATTGGTTAAATGGACGAACAATGCTAAGAATAAGATTCTCAGGTTTTCCAATGTTTTCTCCAGTTTGATGTACTCATACCAGGATTATAGTTTTTTAGGCGTTTCGTTTATCAACTTCGTTTTGTTTTAGGTTCAGCTCTAATGCAGATAGTCGAAGTATACAAAGAAACACAGGCTCAACAAATGAATATTGTAAGTATGTAAACGATTTTGCTGTGTATAGTCAAATATTCGCATTCGGCTTACTAACAGTTAGAATTTTTAACAAAAGTGTTCATGTAGTAGTTTTATTCCCTCTTCTGTCTTGAAAAGTAACATGTTTCATTAGTTTTAAGCAGACATACTTCAATTAATTAGGGAAAATGGATAGGGGAAAGTGTGTCCGGGAATCATTGACACTCTTGAGAAACCCCCCCCCCCCCAAAAAAAAAAAAAAAACTACGGCTTTTTCGAATTTCCAAATTAATATTATGTAAAAATGTATTCAAAGTGGAGCAGTAAAGTCGGATCTTGTTATTTGGTTAAAAAATAGTCCAATAAATGGCAATTTTTTGATTGGTATAACGTAACGTTTCTATCAGCATGGATTCCATAAATAAATTATAGACATTTGGAAGTGTGAAGATCGAAAGTGAAGATAGACATATAATGGTATCGTAAAAATGGAATGTCTGAAGAATAATGAATACTGATTATTACTTTTGTCGCTTTATCCTCCTATTGATTGTTTCAATTGCTTCATTGATTTCCAATTAAAATATTACCAAGTCCGTATTCGATTTCAAAAAGTGCTATTGCATTGACCCAAAAGATTTTATGTATCGACTTTATACAAGTTAGATACATTTCCAAATTTTTAATATTCCGTTCCTTATCGTATCTATGCTTTAAATCTCTTAAATTCAGAGCTGATGGCGTGAAATAATTAAATTTAGTTGACTTATTTTTTCTCTTTTTTTTTTTATGTCCTCAATGATCCAAAATGGGTTTGCCTCAACAAACTGAAGGTCTCAATTCTTTTCTTTTTTTTTACATAAATAAATCTTATTCACGACCTAATGAATTTCGTTTTATTGATAAGCGCAGTCTAAATTTCATTTTTATTCGGCAGTACTTAACAATTGAATTTCGAAAATCAATATTAATTACTTATACCTATTAAGAATACACTGTTTGCTATCCTTACGGATATTTAGTACCCATACTGGTCGTACATTAATTTTTTTTTCTATTTTCTATTTCCAGTTAAAAGCATTTTACGTAGACGTATTGGTGCCGCTGGAAACGAATCTGGAGAAGGACACCAAAGTTGTACAAGTAATTATACTGTATAATTTACTTTCCGGTATAATATGATATTAAAATACTTGAGAATTATCTCTTTGCATTTTTTAGCAATAACGGTTTACGTACTTCGTAAGAGTTTAAACAGGTTTGAGAGAAGGTAAAAAAAAGGAGCTGGAAAAAGTGAAGTGTGTTTTAAGCATTTAGTTCTACACATGTTAACTTTTATGCTACGTCGAATCATGTAAAATAGTAATGTATCTATGGATTCTTTACGTTCATTACATACTCATGAAGAGACAGAGGACTGGTCAGACTAGCTCATCTATATTTTTGCTACATGAGAAGAAATAATAGGAAAAAATTGTAGGTATCTATTTCTATGCTGAAGCGACGAGTTGTTTTCGTTGCTTGTCACGGAAATAGAAACCGTAATCACTTCGAAATATTACTCGTTCGTGTATACGATGTGAAAATAGGTAATTTCCATTTTAATTCTCAATCAAATGAATTATGAAAATTACTTCGGAAGCTCTTCACGTTTCTTAAGGTATGCTTATAATAGGCTGATTAAGTGTCAAGTTTGCCCTTGACGTGACAACAGGGCCGGCGACGCAAATTTTTCCGGTGTGGTGCAGATTTTTCGACCACACTCCCCCACCAAAAAAATTTTTTTTTGGAAATTTATTATTAAAAAAATATGAAAAATTGCGCTTTAAAATAAAAAATCTCTGAAATATTTATTTTTCACGCTCAACCTTTCATTTGTTTTTGGGATTCTTTTGAAATCTGGTGTGGTGCATTTTGTACAGTGCACCACATATATGACCGGCCATGCATGACAATAAATAAATCGTAAATTTTTTATTAGACACTAAGTCGAAGGGACTGGAGCCAGATTTTATGGAAAAAGAACATATTACACACTTACAAAGAAAGCGTAGCGGAGGAGGGTAGTTGTGAGTTGACTTAAAAAAGAAAGGAGGAATGCTCCGTAGAACTTGGATAAATGTAGATATCTCACAAGGCAACAAGAGCTAGATGCCGATTTCTATAAAATTCTGTCTATAAAAAGGTTATAATCTGTTTTCCTAAAGGAGGCGAAAACAGTCTTTTCTAATTCTTAAAAATCCAAAATTTCAAACAATCAAAAACAATTTGTAAAAAACATTACTTATTTGATGTAATTTTTCTATTCGTATAAACGGAAATCATTTTCTTCGACCAATTTCATAGCATCTATTATGATTATTATCTTTCATAAGAATGGCATCTGAAAATTTTGACTTTTTTGAAAATGTGAAAATTTGAGGGAAAATTTATTGTAACAAACCCATATTATCAATTTTGTATTTTGTTGTTCTGTTTTACAGACCGAACAAAAGAGATTTCTCCAGCAACACAAGCAACACATAGATTCGTATACAAAAGCTGCCACCACAGTGAAAAAATACAGAAAAAAGCATGGCAGAAACAGTAAAAATATGGACAAAGAGTTGAAGGTTAGTAAAAAAATCTTTCTGAATTTTATTCATTCTGTTCGTTATATTGAACTTTACAATTTTTGAACTTCCTAGTACATTTTATTGTTGCAAGTAAATTTTAAGGATGCCATTTATCTTTCATATAATAATTATTTTTTCTGCAAGTCCAAGTTAATACATTTATTAAGTATATTATCATCACGTCTTATGCTGCGCCGTCCACACCTGAACATTTTATCGCCGAACGAACATTTTTGCCCGAATGCAGAGAATTGTCCAATTTTTTTTTTTTTGAGAATTCGGACAATTCTCTGCATTTGGGCAAAAATGTTCGTTTGCCATGTTCGACGAAAAAATGTTCATGTGTGGACGCAGCATAAAAAATTATAAACACCAACGAAGTATTCTTTTTTTTAACCGTACTAACGAAGATCAGAAGTTGAGAACATCATACAAAATATATAGAAGTTTATTTTAATTTTCTATTGAAGTTACGTAAATTTTTATGAAGTAAATTTCATTTATTTTCCCCAAATCCTCCGCTCTAAGTAAATGCTATCTGCACCGTGTCTAGAACTTCTATTGTAACCTTGATTTCGTTTTCGTTTTTCTTTTAGAGCATGCAGATTTTAGAAGAACAAAAAAATAAACTGGACGATTTTTGCGAACAAAGTCTGAAACATGTAAGTTGTCTATTGTGCTGCTGCTAGTCTATTGTATCCACGGATTATAGTCGTTTTATGGGCTCAGTTTTGTGTGTCACTCATGCTTCGATGACGACGAAAATTACAATATTACAGCTTCTGTTTTCAATTACCACATTATGAAACACCATCGAACTGTTCAGAAGAAAATAACCTTTTCCTAGGCTGCCAAAAAAAAAAGGTTTAAAAAAGAAAAGAAAAAAAAAGAAACCTTGTATGTCTTCACATACTTGCGGCTATGGGTCAGAAAAGTTTTTAAATGCAGAACCGATGACATGATGTTGAAAAAAAAAAAAAAAAAAAATACTGACAGACTTATTTGATTCGTCAAGGTGTTAATATTTTGGTGTTAATGACTCGGCAAGAATTGAATTTACGGCCACCAATGTACGTCTTAAATTGGCATACCTACCTTTGTGGGGCTAAATCGTCATCGCTAATTGAGCTGCTAAATGGCGGGGTTACCAAGCGAGGCCTGTTTCATTTATTTGATTTATTTGTACGTGTTCGAAATTTGGATTGAATTTTTTCATGCGGTTATTGATATTTCTGTGTTATAGGCGATGACACAAGAACGACGAAGATACGGATTTGTGCTCGAAAGACAGTCTTCTCTGGCGAAACACAAAATGGCATTTTATGAGAAGCAACAGGCACTCGTCGCCAAATACTTAGACAACTGGACTGAAATTGCTAAATCGCGAGAGCAGATCCCAGAATCCGTCGAAAATATGTTCACCACAAATTTAACGGTAAGATTACATTTTCATTCAATGAGAAGCTGTCGAGCAGAGTGTTTTACAACAAGACACTCGAGTGACCTATCTATTCTATCCAATTGATTAATTATTTGTAATATAAATGAAGAAACGCTCTTAGCTTGAGCTAAATTTTTTCTCCCAATTTACTCCAGTAGTAATAATAGAAATGTGTACCACATCAGAAAATTTCCAGTAGGTCTGCTGTTTTCCTATAGGTTATGCATCTATCTTCCTCACTCGAATTGTTGTATTTTTGAAAACATATTGTTTTGAAAATGCTCGTGTTTTTGTCCCATTTCAGCAAATCAACTTTTACCCTGAAGACCAACCAGAAGGCGGTGACAGCCCCGAAGAGGACATCGTTTCGCTCAATTCTCAGTTGAGGAAAACCAGATCAGTCGAATCTTCGTGCTTGGAGAGTACGACCAATGGGGGTCAAGAAATTACTGCTGAAATCAAACAACATCCTCTCCTGAAAGCCAAAAGTGATTACAACGTGAACGATTCGTCTCTGTCTCTGCACAGAGGTAGGAATTTTTACTGAGGAAAATACATATGAACAGTGCTGTGCAAGAAGGGGATAAGTCCACTTTTTCGAATTTCACAGGAGACCTAAAAAACCACTTTCACTTCAAATCCCATAACACTGGGCTGAGCTGGCACATGTCTGGGTGTATAAAGTTGTAGGGTCAACCCTTTTAGGAACACATCTTCGCAATTTCGTCTTTGTATCTCACCATCTGGAGGTGAAAAAATGAATAAAATGCGTCGACAGGAAGGACTTAAAAATTGTATGAAGCTTCTTGATAGTTACTGATGACAGTTCCAGATTATAATAGAGTAGATACTGGAAAAACTATTTTCGAGGCACATAAACGTGAACGTTCTCCTTGTACCTATAATGTCTGCTCTTCATTTGTTCCCGGGGCTAAAACAATTTTCAAGTGATGAAAAAAAAAAAAAAAAAAACAAGTTTGCATTGATTGCCACTGAGTCAAATTGTTTCAATCCAGCCTTGACTAATAGTTGACAATTTTCAACAGCCGAGGAAAATGGTGCTGGAACTCTGCAAAAATCGAAATCACCATCGACTGGTAATACGTGGGAGAACAAGTACCTGGTTCGGGCGTTGTATTCGTATTTGTCAAACGGAGAAAATCAGCTGAGTTTTCTAAAAGGAGACTTCATTTCCGTAATTGGTGAGTCTCCTTCTATTCTTATCCTACTGATATTAATTTTAGTATTGTGATCATTTCTGGAATAAACCGTATTTATCGATATTATTACTTTGGTTAAAGGGGAACGCAATAAAGGCTGGCAATATGGAGAGAACTTGCGAACTAAATTCAGCGGCTGGTTTCCCACTGCGTACACTGAGCAAATGGCTGATGATGAAGCCAATTCGTAAGTCTTTTTTCGGTTCTTAATGAAAGAGCTCAATTGAAAATGGTGCTGCTGTAAGATACGGATTGCATTATATTTTAAAATCTGGTCGAACAGTAAATTCAGAAGGTAATCTTCAAGGGCTGTTTGGAAATATTCTCTTCAATTGTTCTTACGGATCACTGAAGTTGAAAATTACAGTTAATTGAAGCAAAATTAAAGCCACGAAATGAAGGGAGCTCTTCAACGGAAAATAAACTAAAAAATATGAAGAAAAAATTGGGAGAACCGAAACAAAAAGCTTAAAAATTGATTTTAATACAGTTTTCTTACATATTTCCAAATGAAGGAAGGATAAAGCGTGCCTTTCAACTAAATTAATTTTAAAAACTGAAAATACCGATTTCAATTTTCATGATTTTTGTTTTAGAACTTCTCCACGCAGATACCGTAAAAATTCTTTTTCACTGAAGTCGAGCGAAATTTACGCATCTTCACCAAATATTGACAACGATGACACAGAAAAAATTGGAACAAAATATTTGTCAAGCAAACAACCGACTCACAAATTTGGCGATTCAATAGTGAAACGTCATCAAAATCAAGTATGTCAGTTATCTTATCCATAGCCATAATAATTGTTTTTCCAGTTTTTTATTTGGCTTCAACTTATGGGTTGATAGGCTAATTACAATTACCGTTCTATGTTCTCTGAATTTTGTCAAATTTTAAAAGACTTCAATTCCTTCTTTTATCATGATCTTCATCCGTTGAAAAATTTAATACCAGAAGCAAAAAAACACTTCAGAACTCAATCATCTTTTGTATACTTACTTGGATAGAATAATTCTGCTAAATGTACATACTTACTCGATTTTTCAAACCAAATGAAATGATTTTTTGTTGTATTATATAGCTAAAGGATGAGCTAAGTCAACTATGGCCGGAGAGTTACGATTTGCTAGGTTTTATGCCTCACTATTAAGGTTTGGTTTTAACATGTTGGAACATTTTGTCTCAGGTTCGTCGAGTTCAAGAAAACCCATTCAGCTCCATTCCACCACCTGTCATGCCTGCACCAATTGCTCCGATATCAAATACAGACACTGTTCAACGAGACCCTAGAGGATCACCGGCTCAAGCGGTTGGTGGCAAAAAGGCTCAAAATGGAAACGCCAGTCTGCACAGCAGCAATGACAGTGGTTTCAGTAATGATCCACCTCCGGCTCCTGACGTTGACTACTCAGACGACGATATAAATGGCCGGTGAGCTTAGTGAAACCTGCTCTTTGTGGATCAATTCAGGAAAATTAAAGCAACTATTCATACGTAATAATCATGACCATTTCTATTTTGAGCCATATTTTGATTACAATTAACGTAAGTCCTCGCAGCTATAAAGAAATCTCAGGATTTCCTTGTAAGCTTTAATAAATTTTGATTTCCTGAAATGATCCACTACGAGCCTGCATACCTGTATAGATCTACCACAGAATAACAATATATAGTCCTATATTATTACATTTAATGAAGGGTGAATTTGAGCATTGAGGGCGATGAGTAATAAGTCCTTGTGGATTCTTTTTTTCTTTTTTTTTTTCAATACCTAGTACATTATCTGGCGCAGATATCACTCATATTTTCTTGCTTTTTTCAAAGTTATTTTTTATTTCTTATTCTAATTAAAATATTTACAAAATAATTTAATCACAATGATGAGAAATAACTTTGAAATATAGCATTTCGATATTGTATTTGCAAGGAGTTGGTTTTGAGCAGGAGCACAGTCCAAATTTGCGACCTTTTCAAGAACAGCTGCGCAATATTTACAAAAAATGAAGGATAAATAATTAGAGTTGTACTCGTATATCGGTAAAAAGTATTCCTAAACTACGAGTGTCTTGTGCATACAGCATCGGTATCATTTTAGTCCACCTCAATCATACTTTGTCATTATTAATTGTTAATTTATATTCAAAAATCATGGGGGAAATTGCTTAAAAGTGGCGAATAGTGTACGATCTAATAATACTGGCAGCCAGATGGAACAACAGATTCTCCTATTCCCACATGAAATTTTGTATTCGTACCTTCGCTTATTTCGATATACTTTCTGTCTTTCGCTACCCTTACCGAGTACACGTTTTATCACCTACTGGTTTTTCTATCCTAACCGCCCGTTCACGCTCTCACAGTCGTTCGCACACGCTGGTCAAGAAGCGTCCTGACAAAGCCGCCCCGGCAAAAGCCACCACCAACCTCGTCAACGGCAAGAAGAAGGAGTACAACTCTTCGGTGTGCGACTGGCTGAACGGCGAGGTCGGCAACGGCGATTACTCATCCTCGACCTTGTACAAGCGGCGTCACGCGCCCATCCGCCAGAGCTCGAGCGTCGGCCATCTTGTTACCCTGGGCAGACTGTCCACCGGCCCCTCCGAGAAGGAAGCGGCCGTCTTTGATAAGAAGATCAAACGCACCAAATCGCTGTGGAAGTTCAAGAAGGCGGACGACGTGTTGGAGGGTATGTCGCTGTGGAAACACCGGTCGCTGGTCGACATCAACTCGAGTAGCAGCGCAGGCGCTGCAGGCGTGGACCCGACCTTCAGCCGAGGCACTCCGGTGCTAGACAAGCGGATGACAGTTACCAGAGAGATTTCGGTAGATAGCGGTGACGAGAACTCGACCATCATGAACGGCGTTAGCGGCAGCGGCCTCATCAGCAACGCTGGCACTCAGGGCAAGGCAGCCGGCAAGTCGAGTCAGCTGTACGAGAGTCGCAGACGAGTCGACGTGAGCGATGAGTCGGACTCGGATCAAGAGTCGTGCATTGTTGTCGATGACCATCGCAAGACCGACTCGGTGGAAAGCAATAAGCTACCGCGAACTCATCTGGCCAAGGCAAATGGTACGCCAGCCAAGGAGAATGGCTTCAAGGAGTACAAAGACAACGAGTCTGACATGGTGTTCGAGAGTAATAAGCTGCAGACCTTCAAGTACAACACAATGGCCAACTCGTGGTACGATTCGTGGGGCGAACGAAGGAAAAAATGAGGGGCCCGTTGTAGTAAGTTCGACTACAATCGTTCTCATGGGTCGTGGTGGATGAGTGGTGCAGTTGGTAGGCTTTTTGGTGATGGTAAATAATGATTTTTTTTTAACGCAAATCTCTAAAAAAGAAAATATTTCTTCTGTTTCTTTCATTCTTTTTTCATTTTTCTTATGAGAAGGAAAAAAAGGTTGAAAAGTTTTTAATTATGCATTAAAGTCAAGTTTATCATAGGTGCAAATTTTTCAGATTATTTCTAAACCTGAAAATTATGAAAATTTAAGTTAGAACTATCAGTTCTGAGTTATTCGCTGTTGACGTTTCAATATTTCACCGATTTTCTTTATTTCGAGTCTATGATAACTAGTTAAGGTCAAGTTCGTACATAAGTACTGGAAAATTGTTTAGAATTCTTCATTTGTTATGAAAATACATTATAATTTTTTTCCTTTCTCAAAAAAATCAGCATGTGTTTATTTAAAGCGGATAAGAGTTGAGTAACTATATTATTCTTTATAATAATAAATAATAACACTAATAATTCATTTATATATTTTTTTATACTTACGATAAATGACTAATTATTGGTTAATCAGTAGAGGTGGTGTTTGGTTAATGCATGTGCACACAAATAATAATTTGATTTTTCAAAAGTTACATTTAAGTAGAAATAATTTTGAAACGATGTTTTATATTTTCTTATTTTTCCAGAAAAAATTGGATGTTTCCGAAGGACGAATACACCGATCCACAATTGATTTAACCGAATAGCCACAAGAATCAAAAGGAAAACAAGTATTATAATTGGTTTACATTGTTTTTTAGGTTATTGTTTACTGACGTATTTCCTCATTCCCTTCTCATTTAAATTTTGTACCTATTTATTTTTATAATCAGTAATACATGTTATTATTTTTTCTATATCAATAATAATTTAGTGTTCTTGAATGAACGTTATATTGCTCGTTTATTATATTAGTTTATTTGAAATTTGTTCATTCTGTCAATGGTCTATTATACTGAATTTTAAAGTTATTTATTTTTGTGTGCTACTTGTAGAGTCAGTCATTAATTGTAAATAATTATTGAATATTACGTTGTTGAGCTTCATTGTATTCGGATGAAAGTACGAAAAAAAACTTATTATCAATAGTTACTGAACAACCTATGAAATATGAATTATGAAGTACCTTATTATTAGCTGTTAAATTGTATTTCAATTATTTGATTCAATAAAATATCGTTCTTATGTTATTCCTTAGCATAAACCGCTTTGATGTTTACAGAAATTGTTTTCGACGAAAAAAAATAGTTTTTTGAACGAAAATTGACTTTTCTTCAGTAATAATAACCGTAAAGAAAATTGATAAGATTTTGGGCTATCGATAGATCCAACTGATTTCAACGAAAATCACGTTTTGGATTTTTTTGTTGAATGGGGTTTTTTTTTTCAAATACTCTTGGAAAATTTTTTCAACATGAAAAGCTAATCAAAAAATTATCATTCCCAAAAAAATATCACATGCAGTTGTTCCTGGCTTCCATTCCCTCAGTGAATGGGAGAAAAATTTACGAACAGCACACTACATACTACAATTTAATTTTGAGGTATTCATTTTCAAATTTGTAACACTTGAATTTTCTCTTCAAGAGTTTCTGGTGCGTTTTCGTCACTCGTCAGTAAATATTTCGAATTACAAAACACAACGTAGAATTGACGAGAAAAAACAGAAAACTGACACAAAAAGACGTGATTCGAAAAAATGCAGGGATTGTGTAGTATATACTGGATGAATGACGAAATATCTTATATAGTTCCAACGTACAACGTTCATGCGCTTGGGAGCGGTAGTATGACGAATTACAGTTTCACCAATAGAAGCGACTAAGCGACAAGATTCTTCAGTATTTTCTCTTTTGGGTTGGTAACACTGAATTAAATGCATTCTCTTCGGCCACCGAAGGGTAGTTACTGCTGGAACGGAGATTTTCTTCAGGCGTTTTGTTTTTTGTTATCGGTCGGTTGTGTGTCGTTTGTCCATTTTTCGTGAATTAAAATCCATCGAACGGAATGTTTTTATTGTGATGTGGAATTTATTTCAAAAAGTTTGCGTTCAATCTTTTGATATCTACTCCAAAAAACTGAAAATATTGAAGAATAAATCGTGTGTTCCTCTGTGTATGTTAATTTTATGGTTACTCGATTAAAACTCGCGTTAGTTGGAAGTGCTACTCTTTGATGCCGGCAATTTTCGCAGTTAGTGTGTGAAAATGTGTGTTTCTGCGAATGATCGCGAGCTGTTCGTGCTTTAAGTATGTCTAAGTATGTGTAAAAACTATGTGGTTGATAGCGAATCAACGTTTTGTGTACTTATTTGTGTGGTTGCTGACTGAATTCTGGCTAGGAATCGATGCTGTTGGAAGTACAGGTAATGATCAAAATAGATCTAATGCATTCTACATAAATTGGACAATGTCAAATAGTTTGTTTGGAAAATAACTTTAGTCAAGGATGCTAGCTGCAAAAGCATATAAATACCTTACTGCCAAAAGATGCTAAGACCGTTAACAAAAATTTACGAGATTTGAGAAAGAAGTGTTATTTTATGCGTTTCCTTGATTGCAGTGCTGCTTAAATCTAGGATCTATTTTAAAATATCTAAATCTAGCCATAAAGGAAAGAGTTATAAAATTTTCAGATAAACATGTTTTGTTGAACTTCTAGATAAATGACATTTTATGCTATCACACACGAAGGTTGTTTTTCAAACAAATCTATATTGTTAATCGTAATATTACAGTATGATCAATGTCTTACGATACAATCATCACCCCAGCATTCTTCTGGCTTCAATACATTCTAATCGTGTAGAATCGAACCAAACACTGTTTATTGTCAGAGTGTCACAAATGACACTTTGACATTTCCAGATTGATGTTTTCTGGATACAGAGGCATTCTCTTTTGACTTGTACGCCTTTGGAAGTGGAGGCTCATTTAACCTTGTGAATTCAATTAATCAGATTTTCTTTTAACGTTGATTTATTTTTACACATTAGAATTTGTAATTTCTTTGTCACACCACAAACAATCAAACGCACAGAAAAAAACAAAACTGTAAAATGCGTTGAATCCTTTAAACGCTTTAACACCGCGGCCTCCTATCTGGATCCTCGATCATTATCAAAGTACATTTAAAGAAAATAATAAAACTGATAATATTTTTTACGAATTACGAACTCTGCTCGAAGAGCATTTGCCCTTCTATAGCCCTAGCCCCTACTCGCCTTGTTTACTCGTAACTTAGGTTACTTATTTCAATCATTCTAGCAAAGATAAAGATGGTATACTATGACTACTGAAGTCATATATGCTGAATTTTGTGGGTATGTGGGTGAAAAATGACCCACGTAAAATAATTACCCAGAGAATTGAACCCATGCGAATTTTGGTGTAGTGAGAGGGGAGAAGCGTGCGAGAAAAATGCAGAAGATTTGTGTGGAGTCACAAAAGTTGAAAGGTATTCGTCACATTTAAATTTCAAAAAGCCAGTGCTTTTGATTAGAATTGAGAAAAAAATACTGTTAAGTAGTGACTGCTTTGCTATAAATTTTTTTGGAACGAGTAAACGAAGAATAGAACCCTCTTTACTTCCGACTTATTTTATCAAAATGATGGATCATAAATCATAATCTTTGAATTAAAAATATTTTTTTTCTTATTCGGAAGTGTTGGCAACTCTGGACTCTTCTCGGACAAAATCGTAGAGCTGTTGGAACAGCTGATCTTGGCGGTGATCCTTTTTTCGAAGAAAAAGTGTCGGTATTGTGGTACTGTGATAAAAAGAGGGTGATATTCATTTATTCACTTTTACTCTCTGCCCATTGTTCGCCTTACACATGATGAAAAATCTAGTTTGGTTTTGAAACGACATTCTATCGAACCATTTAGCTCCATGGAGTGCTTTTGTGTTTCAATTTGTAATCTTTTTTTTTTCTTATTGGTACTGGGGTGACAGCTTATATAGCCAAAAAAAAATACTCCGGGCACATTTTTCAACTTCTCGCAAATAAAGCAAAATCCTGTGAACAAAATTTATAATATTACATATTTTGAACTGCTGCACGGCCGAATGACGTAAGTGCCATTCTTACGGAAAAATTAGTCGGGAGTGGAATCAATTTGTTGGGATCCCCTCTCCCCCCGCCACTGTTCATCGACGTGCAAAAGAGCTTGACGTCTCAAATCATACAAAAATACGCCGATTTTTAATCGAAATTGTGAAAGTAGCAGCATTCTCTGTCAAAAAAATACCACGCGAAATAGTTTTTTTGTGCTGCTATAAAATTACATTTTTCTTGGCACTTTCGTGAGTCGGTTCTATAGCGGTTCATTTTAGTTTTATATTGGGTGCAAAGGAAGGCTTATACTATAGTTTACACAAATAAATCCTTCCATGACATTTTCGAGTGTTTTCAACCGCCAAAAAGTTGTTGTTCCATAAGTTGGGTTAACAAAATCTCCATAAAAATATTGAGGAGCTGACTTTTTGGAAAGGGATTTTCACAATTCAAACGCTTCCGTCCCTCGTTGCTTAATTTTCGGTTACATTTACCATTTTGCTCCCTGAAAAGTTGTTCTATCGTGTGTGATAGAGACTTCAATCCGTCATGTGACAGGCTACATCCATAAAGTAATTTATGTGTCTACTGAATTTCACCTTCTATCTTTTTCTAGTCGAACCCTCATTTTCCGAAATGATGTAGGTAACTAATAGAACTAGTCGTTTGAGCTTTTCTTGTGGATGCGTTGTACCCACTAATTTCTCCCTGCGGGCGCCAAAAAGGGCTCCATCACCAGTATCTTTCACTTGACGAAAAATACTTGACTTATAATTCTTCACAAAAAAGACCCACCTCAGACTCCAGATGTAGAATTTCTTTCGGCTTCGAAATGCGGGTAGCTCATTCATTGCTGCGCTCGTCTTCATAATTTTCATCCTCACGTGCTGTCAGCTTTTTTCCATTCTAAAAAAGGAAGTGACTTGACTCTCGAGTTTTTTTATTTGATATTTCTTTTTTCTTTTCTTTTTTTAAAGCCCTTGTAGCTATTATGTCGAATTAGTGCATCGTTAAGTTATAGTTGTAAAGGACGAATGTAATTACGTGCTGCATTTATAATGGATGTTTGGATGCTTTTCTATGCTCGCATTTAGCCACAAACTTTCACCATCAAAATATTTTTATTATCTCTTTATTTTGAACGATGTTATAGCTAGCTGAATATTCTATATACCAGTACTTATAAATACGACTTTTATTTGTTCGAAAGAGAAAGAGAGAGATAAAAAAATTTTGCTCGTACAGCTACCTTAAAAATAGTTTCAGTCTATGTTTATTCGAGATCTGTCTTCATTTTATTGCTTCTGGTAAACTTGGAGTGACTGTGGTTACTGAAAATAATTTACGACGCTAATATCGAGCTCGAGGACTGACAGCTGGAAGCTGCGTCTTTTCTGCGCTTTGTCGATGTTCGAAGTAAAATTGAATATTTCGCTATCTTTTGCCCCACCATGTCTGTCCCATTCTATTTTTTCCATATTACTCACATAATGTGAATACAAGTTTTAGCAATGCGGTGGTACTTATGCAAATTCGTACGCATTAATTATCGGAGGAGAAGTTGGTCGTGGATTACCTCGGATTTGTACGCCGAAATCATTTGAACGATGTTTCATTCAAATCCGTACCGGATTTTTGTGGGCATTATTTTATAGCTGTAGAAATTCTGATAATCTTTTGGTCGTACTTTATGTTTCGGAAATGGTACAATCAACTTGACTTTCTATGTGATTACAAAAGGCTCACCAAAAGCTCTTATATTGGGATGAATAAAAGACTGACATCGTCAAAGAACTTTTCTTGTACTATTTTTTGTTTTTTTTTTTTGGACGGGGAGAGGATTTTTCAGTTCTTCCCATCCTTGGGTGAAAATGAAAACCTTAATCTTTTTCGGAGTCGAATTTTTTTTTCAAAGATCTGAGGGGTAATAAAATTGCGCCGTTTATTAGAACTTCAGTCCTCTTTATGTTTCTTCCATTTACCTAGGTTTGGACTACTAACTCAAATGACAGCGCCCATTAGATGATTAATAGATTAAACGTGAGAATTAAAAATATTTTTTATCCTATTATTCATCTCGAAAGCTCTCTTTTGTGACCGAATTTCTGATGTACGAGTACTTCTACTTTTCAACCTGGTCCTTGTTATTGGATTCGGTTTTAATTGCTACTCATTTCTCTGAGTGTGGTCCATATACTGACTTTGTGATGCACAGTCACGAGATCATCAACGTAATATTCTGGTAGGAAAAACAGTTTTAATGATGTCTCGAATGTATAACTGGTTCCTTGGCAAAATATTTTTATTCATCAGGAAATACGAGTATAGTTATAAGATTAAAAATTTTAAAACGTTCGTGACGGAATTTTTCGAATTCCATACTCAGTTTTTTCCTGCATTATCACTAATGGTATGTCGACTGTTTAGTCTATGTCGCCTATTCACAGGTATACCGGTATCAAATTCTTTCGCCATTTTTTTCCCGATTCTTAGCCAAGTTTTTGGTCTGTTTAGAAACCCTGAATCAGCTTTGGCCAGAGAAAGGAAAACGTATGCAGATTGAAAATTAGACTCATTCATTCTGTCTCGCTTCCGTACCAATTTTTTGTCAATATTTTCTTCATCCTAATTTCGTACCAGCGCTTATATTGGTGTTCTTGTACTAGAAATAGGTAATTGAAAATTGTTTTTAGGTAAATACTTTTCATACTCGATGGTTTGGAGTAGCAAGCATTATTACAAGAACTATATTTGATTGAAACATTGTAATTTTTATTTTGGGAATGTTTTTGAAAGATACCATATACATTCGAAATAGGATGGTAAAAAAATTACTTTTCGAAACAGTCATAATTTGAAGGAAGAAAGAAAACCGCGAATGAAGAGAGGGGTAGTGTGAAGTTTAACAATTTTATTTTAGAATATCTGAAACATAATGGCAGTAAGTGTAGTTTAATTACTGTACAGAAATTATTCCGTTGTCTTGTATATCAATGCTAAAATCTGTCATCCCTCCATTTTCGCATATGTTGTTCAACAATTGAGTAAAGAATATTCTGGTTTAGTTAGTTTTAATCAGATCACACAGGGTTAGGAAATATTTTGGTAGTTGGTGCTGATTGTACGAACGTTATTATGGCTGACCTAATTAGAGGTAGCACTCGAATCCACCGATTGGCAGTGCTTGCCCTCCACTTCGGTCATTTTTTCGAGTTCCACTGCCAGCTTCGGATGTTCCCCAAACTCCTTTTTCAACCTTACCATGATAGAGTCGTTGACCAGCTGAAAAACCAGCACTCGATGCCCTTCCTGCTCGCTCTCGACCACTTTATCAATCACCGACCGTATCACATCGTATCGAACTTTTTCGTACAGATTTTGTACCGTCGCTCGTAGCTCCCCACGTTTGGCCAACTCGACAATGGACTTAGCCAGTCGGTACTCGGCGGAGCAGTTGTGGTCGGAGGCCACCAGCTGGTTGGCGAATGCCGCGTGCGCCACTATCTGGCCGATTCGCGGCATCTGCAGCCAGAAAACATAGAAGGCGTTCACATGGTCCAGCGAACTGGTGTTGGCTGATTCTTGGTGATGAGCTATTGCTGGAGTGCCCTCTCGAGGATCGATTTTGACGGTCTGCTTGAGGCGCGCGAATCGAGCGTGCAGAGTGACGTTGGTGCGGAAACGCGTCTCCAGCCGCCTGCAGACAACCTCCATGGGGTGGAGAAGTGATGATCGGTCCATGGTTCTTATGTCGGCGGCAGCGTCGCTCAGAGCATCAGCTATCAGCGGAGTGCTCTCTTCAAGGCTGGGTAGCTCCTGCCAGAGGGTAGCTGCGGCCACAGAGGCGTTGTTACAGTCGGCGCTCACCTGCTCCTTGAGATTGTAGTAGGCGCCGCCGGCAATAGTGAACCATACCAGCGTCAGCTCAGCGCGTAGTTCGCGGTCGTCCATAAGGTGGTAGTCGTGGTAATACCTTTTTAGCGTATCCGTGTACTGTTCGGTGGGTCGAGCTCGAATCTCGGTTCCGCCGAAGACCAACAAATACAGCAAGGGCCAGCACCACATGTTTGGCTGTTTTATTCGCTTTGGCTCGACTGTGGCGATTTTCACCTAAATATTGGTTCCTATCCGATATCTATATAGAGTGTGTTTTATAAGGTTTATATATTATTACGATTACGAAATGATAACATTCATGTAAGAGTATTGGGATTTAAGATGGATTTAGACATTATTTTTTTATGATTTTTACAATATTTTTCTTGAAAAATTATGATACTACTTGTATTTTGTTACATTCATATATGCACCTCAAAAAAAATCATGACTTTTCGTAACCTGTAGACATCCTGCCATTGTATAAACATTTCAACTGAGAGCGAGAAGACGGGAAAAATTTTGCAGTAATTGATAAAAATGATTTTTCCAAACCCTTTCGAATCATTTTAGTATGAAGCATCCACTTCTCCCTTTCATTATTGTTAGTAAAATGTACGCATTCAACGAAAAAGGGCCAACGTTTAGCAAAAGTTGTTAATTCTTTGGGTAGCAAAATGTAATGATGAGTTCAATGAGACCAGTCGTAATTTTATCGGAGCAGTATCTAACTGATTGTGAGAATATATCAATTCGAAGTCAGAACGTTTTTTATCATTTAAAAGTTCAAAGTTCATTTCTCAAAAGAAGAATTTTTTTTTCTTTTTCAACTTGAAAATTTCATTTTGAGATAAATGTTGATGCGACTGACTATAGACGAAAATAAAAAGTGGGTTATTCGGGTGTTTTAAAAATTTTCCTACATACTTGTACGTAATTAAATTTTTAAAAGCAACTTGATAAGATTTTTATCCTCTTATAAGGCTAATAGCTCGAAATTAAGTAAAACAGGAAATTATTCAAATATATTCAAATTTTTTGAAATAGATTGGCCTGTCTAATATTACTTGATATGACTGTAACATATTATAATTAGTGCGTTTAATATAAAAAAGGGATACAAACCAGCTTGTTTGTGTCTTGCCGACTTTACTTTTCCGTAACTGACTAACAAATGTCGTCATGTTCCTAAAAGTTTAGTTTGTTTCTAAAAAATTTCTCTGATATTTTCTGGCATCCAGTGATTGCTGACACGTAGATTCTCGTATTTACATTTTTTTAAAACCTGTAATTTAAAAAATTTTTCCACGCCTTAACACGTACAATCACATTTAGTAAGTTTCTCAACAAAATCTCCAATTTTTTGAAATTTTTTCAATAGGTACTCTGACACAGATACACATATACACACGAAACAGCAAAATGTACTAGAAGGGCGAAGTACAGCGCACTACTATCTCGTAAAAATGAATGATTTTCAGACCTGTTTCTGTATTTCTGACTGTGTTTTAATGTCTGTCTGTGTGTGTGTGTGCGTGTGTGTGCGTGTGTAGATACATATACTATATAGAGATCAGTGTAGAGCATGTAGACCATTTGGTGACATTTTATCGCGAATATGACGATAGATAATCGATTTATGTAATTCGTTATTCAGGCATCCGTCTGTTTTAATTGGTACGAATAGCTTCTGCAGTTCGTCTCCCATCGGCTTGTTAAATGTTGAAATTTCTGACATTCGTGTTCAAAATTGCGTATATTTAGGTAAAGAAATTTCGTTCGTTTTTACCCTCCTCCCCGCATTTACACTTGTATATCCTTTGATTTGCCCGAGGGTCGACTCCACGGTCATAAAAGTTTAGAATGTGAAGAAAAAATTCGTTAGAATTTGGCTTCTGGAATGCTTCCAAAATGTGAGGCTTGTTTATAATCTTCATTGAATGGCTCGATTTCCTTGTTGCGCGTTGGTTACGTAATGACGACTCAATTTGTTAAATGAGACTGTATTTAATAGAAGGTATACAAGTAGGTATAAAATATTATACAAATATGTATACTCTTTGTTGAGCTTTAATTCAGCTTCGCTTTCGATTGATGTTGTAAGAGAAAGATACAAGAAATTATGTAAAAAAAGAACTGCTTTTGCTTTTTGGTAAACGAACTAGTTCATCAAATCTAGGCTGCTTGATTATTTACCCCGGTGGCGGAACCGTGGAGTGGGTGTCTAAAATTTTCGAATATAAAATTTATAAGTTTTCACCTTTTTAGAGAACATGAAATACATTTCGTCTCATCACTAGCCCAAAAATGCGTGACAATGGCGGATAGCAGTAAAAACAAAAAGGTATTACCCCGACTAAAAACTTCATGCAGCGATGGCAATCTTTTAAATTAATTTTTCTCGAAAACTACTTTTTCAAACACTTCACCATTCCCCTTCAAGGGGATGATATTGGCCATTAAGAATAATGATACGAGTATATTATATTATAGAGTGACCATTCTCACAAAATAATTAAAATCAGTTGAAAATCTATGGCTAGTTTGTCCAAGAAACACCTTCGATGAATTAAGGTCTGTTATTATTTAGTGACAGTGGCCATTTCTGCTTATGACATTTGAATCGAAAAAGTTTTACTTCAACAACAATTTGAAATATTTGAATTTTTAATGCTTTTGGTTGAATATTACGTATTTTAGTTGCTTTTCAACACGTTTTCCACATTTTGTATTTATAAGCTACTAGTGTTTCTTAGACAAACTACAAACGTCTGGAGTCATCATCCCATGTTGACCAGATCCATATTTTCAACGGGTGTGGACGTGGTTGGATTTTGAGGACTAAAAAACGAATGTAGCACGTAAAATTTGTCGATCCTTTTAATTTAACGTTTAAACGATAATAATAAACATTGTAAGTGTTATAGTAGAGTAGGATATTTTGAAATATTACTGGTTTGGATATTTGGCATCGAGCCTGGGACATCTTATCCTATAACAGATATCATCCATATAGATATCAATGATCGATATCTCTAATTTTTATTCTTCATTATGTTGCACCTACTTTTTTTTTTTGCTGAATTCTAAAAAGAGATTCGCCAGATTCCTCCTCAGTTCGTGCTTTTGCAAACCGTCGAGTCGACGACCTTCAGCATATTCTCAGTTTCGGCCCATAGTTTTGGATCGTTATGGAAGTTATCGCGCACCCTGCCCATCAGCGCTCCGTTGGTGATCTGGAAGACGGGCACGGCGGCGACGCTCTTGTCGCGGTTCAGTATCTCCAGCACGAACTGCACCACGTCGTAGAGCGCCTTCTCATAGACGAGCTGCGTCTGCGCCTGCAGTTCCTGCTTCTTAGCCAACTCGACGACCGCCTTGGCCAGCCGATAGTCGCCGAGTGCGCAGTTGTGACTGCGCACGTACGCAACGAACATGCCGTGCGCAATCAGCTGGCCGACTTTGGGCGCAACGAGCAGCTGCGCGTAGAACTGGTTAACGACGACGGAGGCGTTGCCGGTGACGTGCTTGGCGTTGGTGGCCAGCTCCGGCGGCGTGCTCTTGGGTTGGCGTTGAAAGCGCAGAAATTTAGTATTGACGGTCGGATCGAGCTGCAGGCTCTGCTCTAAATGGTGGCACACCTTCTCCATGGGGTGCGGTGCGGTCGTAGGCTCGGCGGAGCGTACGTCCGCCATGGAGGCGGTGATGGCAGCGTCGACGAGTGGCGCCGCTAGTTCCACTGTCGGCAGGTCCTGCCAGACGTCGGCGGCGGCCATCGCCAGCTTTTGGCAGGAGGTACTGATCTGCTGCTTGGTGTCGAAGTCACCGTTGCCGACCGTTGAGATCCACAGGATGAGCAGCTCCGAGCGCAGGCGCTGGTCATCCATGCGGCGGTAGTCAGAGTAAAAGCCTTTGATGATGTCGGCCGCGGTGGGCGCGCTATGGTCCGCGCAGCTGCAGGCGAGCAGCGTAGTCAGACACAAAATTTTGGCGAACATTTTTCACTTTCGGCGAACGATATACTTGCGACGCGAAGAACGGGTGATAAGCTACTGCTGGCGGCTGATGAGAAGTTCGCAGTTCACCGAGCGTAATCGCCAGTTTGACGGTTTATAGACTACATAATTTTTGTATGGCAGCAGCACGTGACTCCGAACTATGTTTCCGTGTATCATTATTCTTGTTTTGTTTACCAAATTAGATTATTTTTATTGAAATTCGCGTCCAATTCGCGTCCATATACAGGGTGTTTCGTGTGCACGCAGGCCCTATAAAGATATCATGGTTTTTAGTTTGAATATCATTAGGAAAGGTTTTTTCTCTTTCGATTTCATAGAATTATTGGTACTACTAGTTTTCAACGTCAGTTTTCATATTTTTCTACTTTTCCTTTGAAGTTTTCATTCTTTTATTTTGTTTGTCATATCTTTGTTTCCGCTGCGGGAGTAAATTTGGAAATTTTAAGTCGATAACTAAATAGATATGGAAAATCGATGAAGTCGACCAGACTACAGATCGCGCAGAAATGAATATGGTAGTAATTATGATGTGCGCCCAGTTTTTTTTTTTTTTGATTTTTTGATTTTTTAATTTCAATCGTTGCAGTTCTTTCTATCATCATGAAAATTTTAACATTATTAAGGATGTAACAGTAATTAACTGCACCTTGCTACATTTTATTTATAATCAGTTTCCGTTACATGACACACTGGTAAAATACTCTCAGCCAGTCCTAATAAAATTCGGTCACAAGTTTGAGAAGAAAGTACGTTCACCTGAAAAGAATAATTATTGATCTTTTGTTCACAAAAGATCTGGAAAATAGGTACTGATACTCTTTGTTAATTGAAACACACTCGATACTATCTCACAACACGCATCAATTGACGAATGAGAGTATTGTTTTGGTGATGAGAGATCTTTTGACTAATCGTAGATCCAAAATTTAAGAATTTCTAGCAAACAGAAGCATATAAAATCCGGGGTTTCCAATCTTCCAGTTCAAATCCTGAATCTTTTTTAATGATGCAATGTATGAAAATAGATCTTGTTTATGGTAATTTTATGAGGTTTTAATTGCGTACATATAGCATGTGTGTGTATCCGCCAGATTGTTTTTTAGCGTCCACTCGTGTAACACCTTGTATATTAGTACACAGTTCGTACATATTTGTGTGTGTGTACGTGATGATTTGTAATTTGTACGTAGGATTTGATGAAAGCGAAAAAAGATAATACACATATACTACCTAAAGACATACCGTCGAATGGGGCGACTTTACACACTTTTTTTATGTTTTTCAACTTTGTCCTTTAATAACTCCTCCAATTTTTAAGCTATTGGAGTGAATTTGGTTTTAAAATTTAGGTCTAACATTTCTCAACACAATTGTAAAAAAAAGTTTGAGTTTTCAGCCTTCCTTCTATTTTTTATGATTTTTCAAAAAATTTGTGTAAAGTCACCCCTCAATGGGGCGACTTTACCCATCAATTTGTTATTGACGGGTTATTGATGGGTGAGGAGGCAAAATTTGAGGATGTTTGTACTCAGACATACGATTGAAAAGAAACTAGTCAAGTACAAACTTGAACCGTGTGAAACCGAACTGAATATTTTGAGTGTCTGAGGTTAAAAAAAAAAGACGAATAAGAAAAAGCAAAAAACCATATCGCCACTTTATTTTCTTGTTCTGTTACTGGGTGAAGTGAGGTAGGGGCGGCGATCTTTTTTTTATTTTCCTCCTTCTACCTGCTTCGATCCAAATCGTATTTCGGTTTTAATTTTTGCCTGGCAATTTATTTATTGGGCTAAAACGAAGTGGGTAAAGTCGCCCCTTGAATGTAAAGTCACCCCGTTCGACGGTAAACAGTGTTGAAAAAAAAATTTTATTCTCTCCAAATAAAGTGTCGGGTTTTTGTTGGTGTTTTTCGCTCGCAAATGGGCAAAGAACGAGCACCTATGAGAAAATAGGCTCTTGATGATTTTAACCTTGATTTCTAGATTGACGAAGCCACAGGCTTACGACTACGTTAATTGATTATAGTCATACTGTTGAAAAAATGTTGAAGTACGTTTAAGAACGTGTAAAATACTTACTACTTTCTGAAAACCGAAAGTAGGTCCATGCTAGTCGTGATCACGTTGACTCAAATATTACATTTAGGTAGTTTTTTCGTGAAAGATGCTTTGGCTCCAGTAAGCCTGTGAGTCTATAATTTCAAGCAAGCGCTGAACGATGGTGCCGGAAGGGCAGATAAATTCGATTTCTAGTCATCATGGGAGATTCGGAAACGTACTGGAAGTAGAAATCAATAAGGAATAGTTTTTATTTTTTATTTTATGAGTGTATTTGAACACAGCCATGCAAGAAGGGGATAAGTCCGATGAATCCAAAAATCTCATTTTCTTTGGAGTAGACCACTTTCACTTCTGAAAGGCAGATTTCCTTGCCCCTTTGCTGTAAATCTACTTATAGCGGCATATAGCCACCAATTTTCTTTTGTTGTAATTCGTCGCTTATCATAGTAAGCGTAAGTGCGACTATTATCTGTTGAGCCTGAGATTATATAAAATCACGAACTGTATCGTCACATTAGACTTGCAATACTAGTCGGAAATCATATTACAATAATTTTGGTTCTCTTTTTTGGTTGATAATATCCACTATCCAACTTCATGTGTACCTACTCATCTCACAGCTGTTCTGACATCTCTGAGAAGCATATCTCATGTCGACGGAGGCGAATGAAGGAGAAAAAAATAGCTTCCAGCTAGTTACAAATTGAATCGTAGGCGAGATCTTTTCTGTGTATGTAGGAACACACCGAGAGAGGAGTTCAGGAGTATATAAGTGAATATGGATGTTGTTATGTAGTGGGTGTTCGCTTTACGATGATATCGGTTCGCGACAGGTTGACCTTTTGATGCACGATTCTCAAGTGCGATGTTGTTCGCAGAGCTCACTCTCTTCGTGGCCAACTCTCAGCGTGGTAAAGACGGTTGCATAACTTGGACAGAAAATTCTAGCTATCGGAAAACTCGATGCTGGTCGTTATTTTGTTTCTTTACTGCACGAAGCGTTCTGAAAATGGTTTTCTTTAGAAGCGAATAATATGTATCAACGAGGCAGTGATTTTGCATTTTGCATCATCGAAACCAAGGCAAGGGACTTTGAACGAAAACGGGGTGTACGTAAAATTAAATTGTTGGCTGAAAACCGAATCCTGTGCCGTCCTAAAACAATATTATCATATATTTTCTGGCTAATTTAGCATTATACCATACATAAATTGAGTAGCCTGGTCCAGAAAATTATCAAGTAGACCCACCAGTTACCCATCCATCTAAGCTACAGAACATGTCTGCTCGACATTGCTGCTCCATACTCGGTGCCAGCGCTACCAAGTATTGCCCAGCATTTCTTGGATTCTTAATTCATATACCTACCTGAGATGGGATGCCAATAAAAGAAAAATTATTACGTGAATTGCGAAAACACACCTTTCGTTTGAGATCATGGGACCCTTTTATAGAGTCCGAGTTTAGGATAATTTACACCTTGTACCCGTCTTTCGCTGCACGTCTGGGTGATTTTCACCTTATGTTACCCCGTTGCCTTTAGGTATGTTCGTTTATTCATGGTCACGTATAAAAATTAAAAACTGACGTCATAAGTTTCTTTTTATAATTTTAAGTTTTTGCAAACTTTCCCAAACTCTTATTATTTCGCCTCCCTTACGCCCTGCCCTATATCTCTTCAAAAGTTCTTACAGTATGATTGGCACGTACATTTATGTTACCTATTTCTTCGACCCCTTTTTTATGCTCTCCTTATGGAGCTTATCTTGTGCTCGCAACTATCGAATACTTGGTTAGTAAATTTGGACTCGGAATATGTTTTTTAATGGAGTAGCGATTATAGCTGATATTTCACGGTGCGGGTGACGAGCAAGCAAAATTGCGGCTTTTTGGATTGAAAAACTTGAAGAGTTAACGTAGACGTGCAGTTAAAACCGCGGCCAGAGAAAAAAGGAATGGCTGTTTAAAACTTTTATGGTGTTCTGGTGCTGCGGTTTTGACGCTTCCAACGTGCTCGACGCTGAAGGCGATTTGCGATCGTTGAAATATTTTCACTGTGGATTCTTTCGAAATCGTCGGTTAATTAGCATAGACGTATTCATTCTTGGCGCATCCGATATGTCGAAGCACTGGTCTTGGCGAGGTAGGTGTGTGGCGGTGCGTGGTGGCGATGGATAAGTGCTCCGTATTTTTCACATGCGAAGACTGTAGTTGAATATTCTGGTTCCCAAATTAACGGAATTCGACTTTACTCTTTTAGTTTAGGGAAGATTTAATTGGAAAAAGCCTGAAAAATATGGAGTTATGTAATGGTTATACAAACAGAGGACTCACTAAATCAGTGGGTAACCCGTTCAAATTGGAATTTCTTTACATTTTAAGTAGTTTCAAGTTTCTGACCAATTTGATAGTGTTTCACAGTCACAGTCAAAAGGTTGCGCAATGTTTCGACCTTTTCGATTGCAAAAATAGTAAGTATACCTGCCTTCGTAGTCTGAAAGAATTGTTGGATTTCAGGAGTTCGTAATAAGAAATTGAAGAGGTCAATGTTTGCTTATATTATATATAGTTGATAAAAGTATTTTGAACGTTTACCTTTCTAATTATAAATGTAAGAGCTATTAAACTAATACCTGTATTCTTCTTCACGAATTAAGGTTTTCAGTTTGTGGTTAAGAAATTGAACACTCTCGTCGACACACCAGTTTCTATCGACTTAGTTGCATCGTGCGGTCTGTTAGTGACTTGAGGAAGTAAGAGACGATAATGTATGAGTCGGTACGTTGCCCTGGAGGAAAACGAAGGGTATACATATACGACATATTTATACGATTCGCTTTCATTTTATCGCGTAGGATTCGGTTGATAATGCTGCCATTTGTGTGTCTGTGTAAGACTGTCGTTATAAAGGGAAGATAGTTCGCTTTAAATTGATGATTGCATTGATTGCTCTCGAGAAAGAGGAAGTACAACTGTGAAGATGGCTTATATAGCGACGAGAGACCGTTTTCTTGAATTTTATTAGTGTAACGCATACGACTGGAGCTGGAGAAAGACCCCGTTTAGTATTTTTTTCTGCAATACTACAAGTCGAGCTGTATGGTACATATTAACCAAAGTAACTATGCATTGATCTACGAACTACCTAATCAATCAGATGTTATATTCGATTGCCGAACGAATGTCTCTGTTTCACACTAGTATGACATTTAAAAATTTTAAAAAGAAAGCGTGATGGACATAAAATTAGATTAGCGTGGACTCGTCAATATTTTTCTCAAGAAAGCAAAAAAAAGAAGAAAATAGCCACGATTTTAACGGTTTTCACACGATTTAAATCTTCTGTTACGTATTCGAACAAATTACAAAATAATAATCAGCGTATTTTTTCATGAACTTCTGGATACTTGCTATCGTCTTTGAGACCAATAAAACCAGATTTGGGTACTTTTTATGGAGTTGCTGGCGGTTATGGAATTTCATTTGTAATTGCCAGATTTTATCTTTCAAAATCAAAGATGACATTTGTTGATTGGCTTTCTGAATCAATGGACCGGCATCAGTGGGTGACATGAGTATTTTTAAAAATGGCATTTGCCCAAAGGTGTACCTGAGCTAAAATTGAGTGACTCTCAAATTCTCTATTCATAATGCTATATTACCTTTTATTAATAATTTTTAGTTGTTTTATGGACTTCTTTCAAAGCGTATTTAGAAAAAAATGAAGTTTGTCTTTGTAATAGTTTATTAGAAATGAAATGAATCAATATCGGAGAAGAAAAATTCGATGGTTTTCTAATGCTAAAATGGCGAAGATTTCTTGTGGTAAATTCATTTATTAATTGACTTTACTTGTAAATTTTCAAAAATTGGGTGTGTCCATCTTCCAGTTTATGTGGTGAGAAATAGGGCTTACAAAAATTGCTTTCTTATTGTCGAAATCGCTACTAAAATGTATTACGATGTGAAATTTTCAGCCAATTCGAGTTTTTAATGCTCGTAAAACTTGTAAAACTAAACGGTTATTGTTCGACGGTGACTTTGGTCAGTCGACTAAATGAGTTTTCCGCATCTGTTGGTATTCCAGACGAGCAAGAAAGGGTTCGTTAAACTCGGAAATGTAATTTTATCCACCACATTTATTACACTTTGCCAAACCAAGTGCAAAAGAAGACGGTCATACAATCGACGGAAAATTGATTTTCTCGCCGTCTTTTATTAGCTGCTAAAAATGTAACTGCCACCATTTGCGGTTGGACAAACGATTTTTTCCCCATTCATCTTTTTTACCCGTTAATTACACGAAGCCAAAATAATGTAGTGCGCGGGGTCTGTGTAATTAAACGGATTTGAAGAGTAAAGAAAAAAAAGGTCAATTCAGCGAAGCTGATTAAGTTTTAAGAATCGAATAAAACGTATTTTTGTGCTCTTTTGTGTTCAACATTTTGTGAGAACCCTGTGCAAATATTTTATTGGCACTGTCCAAGCTCAGAATGCGCTGGCATCGAATCAACTGATAAGACCGCAACAAAAATGTGTAAGGGGGAGGAAAATTGGAAAAAATAAATAAATCTATGGTTTCATTTTTGAAAATAATGTATGTACGATTTCCATCTCAGTTTCGATTTGTTAAATTTTCTACTACCAGGTGGAAGCCCTTAAGTTGAAATGTCACAGATTATGAGAGGTATCTCACCTTATCGTGTCTTATTATCATAATTGTGTTTATAAATTTTGCTCCGTGTGTACCGTCGTGTCATATAAATTGTACAATTTTATAAAGCCTAGGCCACTATTACGGAGAGTGCAATTAGGTATGTAAGAAACTGCGAACAGCATTTGGCTGGGTTTTGGGTCGTTTGTCACGCATACTAGAAAAATTTAAACGAGATCGTGTCTCAATTAAAATGAATAGAGAAAAATATTATGAAGAAAAAAAAAAGAAGAGAGCCCAGAGAGGAGGCTTAAAATAGCTTTGGAATATTCAAAGCTATTAAAAGAAACAAACGTTTGCACTTTTCATTTAAAAACAAAAACGCCGCCGCTCTTTTGTTCAGGTGAAAATACCTCTTCCCCGTCCCAATTATGTTTTTGTGTTTTGTTTCTTTTTTTCTGCGTGTCTCCCGCATAATAATCATTGTTTTCAGAAGTTCGCTGGCAAATATACGTATAATGACACCCTACTTTTAGTCTACAATGTCTGCGTAATTTTCTCTCTCTCTTTCTGGAAATCATACTTTCTTCATACGTTTCAAATTACGTCTTCGTCTTCGTTGTGAATTCTGTAATTTTTTCGCAGGTTTTCAATGAATGTTTTATTGCGCTAATTTTGTCCTAACTTTGGAATTCAGCCCGGATGTAAAGGGATTTTCAAAATCTGAGAATCTATTATTATACCTAATAAAATTCAATTGTCCGAATGTCTGTCCATACTTCAAATTCACGAACAAATTCTTTTTCATTTCGTGAGCAAGATTCGAGCAAAATTTTAGCGGAATTTGAGCGAAAATTGACCGGAATTTGAGACAAATTTAAGCAGTATTGAGCGGAATCTGAGTGAAAATTGAGTGAAAACTGAGCAAAAACTGAACAAAATTTGAGCGGAAATGAAGCGTGGTTTGAGGAAAATTTGAGCGGGATTTGGACGGAATTTGAGTCAAATTGGAGCGTTTGAGTGAAATTTGAGTCTTTGTATTTTCTTACGTCAGTGCAGATGTATCGTCTACGTGGTACGCTAAGCTCAAGGGTTAGTTCCTATCTAAGCTTCCTGTATGCCTCGGTATATAACTCGGGAATCAGAGGAACATGATTGAATATCAACAATGAAATATATCAGTGTTCACCATCGAAGTAACAACTTCTAGCTGGTTACTTGAACTCGCCTTCAACAGCCACCGTATCAGATTTTCAGGCAATATACATAATATATTATTTTTCATCTGCCCCGACTGAAGTGTCTTAAACTGATTCCACACAGTACAGATGTGTAGTATGAAGATGAACTACGAATTATGAAGTGTTAAATTCAATAAAATATTCAATAAAACTCGAAAACCTGCCTTTTTAACGGACTTTGTAGCGCTTGAGCATTTTTCGTATTGAGAGAAGATGCGTTGTTCACGATTTTCTTTTTTCATATCTCTCGCGAGCATTGAAACGCTTCTCTCTGAGGACTCGTACAATTTTCGAACAGGTGTTCGATCGTTTCTGCATGGAGACCAATCGCTTTCGAATGTACACCGCAAGAGGAAAAGAGCGCGTTTATTATGTAGGTAGGCTAGTATCATAAAAATAAAAAAAGCAAAAGAAAAAAAAAGTGAAGACATTAATAGAAGAAATGATAAGGTGGACTATGTGGGCTTATTCATGCATCGCATTCAGAAGACTGACTGGTACACTGTAATTTTTCTTTGAGATTTGAATGACGCTAAGGACACCAGACGTTCTTTTGTGGCCACGTTGACGTGTATCCGTAATTACGAACAATTCGCTTGAAACGGTGTCGAAACGATAAATTTTGGTCGATCTGAGGTAATTAATAATTTCGTGGGCTTTGATAACCAGTGGGTCATAATAATGGGGTCCGGCCAATGGACTATTGTACCCACATCAGTTTCCATGTCGTTCGACCATTGAAGTGCTCATTGTACCTGTGCCAGTAGATCACTTTTTAGAATTTTCTTGCAATAGTCATATTTTTACTTTACTTATTCCTAGCCAGTATGGCTCATACTTAATTATTGAAGTTTGGGTGTTTGTGAGACTGAAAATTAAATTAGTGGTCTCTTCGAACAACTAAATTTTAGAACATGAATTCTGTTCTAAAAACAGAAACATTGAACACAGTAATAAAATTCTTGAATGAGCCGTCAGCATTGGCAAAACTAACCGATCATAATCGAATAATGTGTATTTTATGTTTCACTTTTGGAACAGAATTTTGACTACTGGGAGCTCTGACATGAAGAACTTATAGGAGTTTTCTGGAAGTTTCATAAAATCAAATTGCATCCGTGGAAATTGTATCTTGAGACTTGGAAGATTAAATTGACAAAATAGCGTAACGTAATACAAAGAGTTCTCGAAATGTTAGTGTTTGACTTTGAAAACCCTCACTGAATTATGACTCTCGTAGGAGAACTGCTCGCCTGCTAAAGATGTTTTTCTGTGATGAAATTCGACCATTTTCTTGTCACTAGCAGCTCACTATCGCCTTGCATTCGTGTGCAAATATTTTATTTAAGTCTGCTGTTGTTCGATGAGTGCCATGATTATATTAATTTGTAGATAGTAAAGTTTTTCTAAGTACGGAAGTGTTAGTCAGTGGTAACCGTTGGTCTATAAGCCTGTGTCGAAAATTCGAGTCATAGTTGCTTTGGCATTATGATAGTGCACGCACGAGTACGCATTCGCCGTGAAAATTACAGACCATTGTGGCTATAAGCTGGTGTTAGTTTTACAAACCTATTACAAAACGTTTTACCCGCTGACGTGCGTTATTTGTAGCAGTTTTTTAGAGAGTGTCGGCTGGAAGTGTGCAGAAAAAGTGTCAAGAAGATAGTCTCGAAATTTCCCAAGGAAATAATAATTGCTTCGTAATGTACGTTATTTGGGAGAAAGTGACTTCCTACGATGCGATGCAATGTGTAAAGAGTGACAGTCGAGTGCCGAGTTGTTTATAAATGTGCACCAACTTCTGTCATCATTTTTACACACGGAGGGAGCACACATTCTGTAAGTCCTTAAAAATCTTCATTTTCATTTTTATGGGATGGGTACTCTTAAGTTGACTTTCATTTTTTCCTGTGATTGCGTCGTTGCGAATTACTCTCGCGGATTTGCCCAACGTATAGGAAATTATTTATTTTCGAACTCAGGTGTATCGAGAAATTCATTTCATTTTTGTAATGTTTGATTTTAAATAAAAATCTAACTCAATACATCCGTAAGTTCACCATATATAACTATAACATAATCAAAAATCGTTCCATATTTCATCCTCAGAAGTTCTTCCCATGAGATATTCGTAAAGCCGAATTGTGGATTCGGGCGTCTAGTAAAGCATATACCCTTTAGCACTTCACCTAGAGTTTCATTTTTTAAATTTATTTTTTTAATTGAAAAATTTGAAAAATTGAATAGACATGATACGTACATGTATAAATAATACAGGCCAACCCGTAACTTCTGATGTCTCATTATTTTGAATTGAAAACGTCGCCTGGTCATTTCGCTGGCTAGGTATATGATATTTGAACACGACTTTAGTGTTTTCTTTTTGTCCACCGACTTCAACCTTGACATTCGAATTACGGTAGGAGATGTGAAAATTATAGTGGTTCTACGATTTCATAAACGAGTGGGTGAGAAAATTAGTCTCTCCAATTTATGTAACAAGAAAATTGATAATGAGATACGTTTATACTTCGTTATCACATGAACCAGTGGAAGCGTAAAATTTATCTTGGCATCGTAATCTCAAGTTATGTCGTTGCGTGGTGGCTGCTGTCATTACTTCTTCAGAAAGTGAAAGCAAAGTGATTACCTATTTTATTTAAGAATGCGTTTGAAAACTTTTTTTTTTGTTATACCTTAGACTGCGTGGTACGGGTACCTTGGAGCTGAGAGAGTTTCAAATATTTTTGTATTATCGCGGCGCGTAGACAGTGCAGTGTGCCCGAATCATCGTCGAATTAAGAGATTTTGAAGTTGACAATTAGATTCATGAGTTCAATCAAGCTAACTTCTGAAAGTTTATAATTTGACGTTATCTGACGTACGTCTTGTTTTTCGACCTTAAGCGTTAGTGGAATGATTTTTTCATCAGTACTTACTTACATGTTCGTTTTTATTGAGACTTGATTTCATATTCTTCGAAGTAGTATTAAAAAAAAAATTCTTTGCCATTTTTCAAATTATTTTAAAATTGACGGTAAAATAAGAATGTTGAATAGTCTTGAATGTATCGTATGATGATACTAAAGATGAATTCTTTGAATTTGACTTTTAGTCGAATTTTCCTGTGTCCGTGCGTCCGCAATGTTATCTCAAGGCCAAGGTCATAAGGTCACTGTCGTAAATTAAAGGTCACGGTCGTAAATATAAGCTCAAAATATAGCCATTATAAAAACTTTGAAACTTTTTGGAGTAGGATTGGGATCCGTAAAAGGAGCAGGATGAGAAGATAGAGTATGATCACGTCAAGTTTATATAGGCTGTATATATCTAAAATGACTTGTAAGACTTTTTGGGTGATATTCTTTATAGCAAATAACTGTTTGAAAGTTTAGTTTAGACACTAAAGCTGTACAAAGAGCTAAAGCTGTAAAAGAAAATTTATCTCCTGCCTTCACAACGCTCCAGTGAAGACTACTGATATTTTTATTTATTTATATTAACGTAACGAAGCTCAATATTGTTGGTTATTTAAATCATTGGCTGGTATTATATTATGTATTTATCAAGTCTATAAAAAATGACTCTGTATAGTAGAAAAGGGGTTCTATGTAGTCCTGTATCAAGCCAAAATAAAAAAGTTGACGAGCTGTAGGTGAAATTACCAAAGTTGCCAGTATCTATATCAGATTTTCAGGTAGTAATTATGAAAAATTCTCTATTAAAGTCCAGTCTCTTCTGTCGTGTCTCAAATCCACTTATCCTGAAATGTATATTTTCTTTGAAAGGTATACCTGAATATGTATAAGTATGTAGCAATGTGTGTGTAGTCTGTGTGTCGCCTGCGGTGATATATATTCGACAAATTTTGTCCACTTATTTCCACTGAGCCCCGTTCGAATCCCGTAGAGAAAGTTTAATCTAATTTCTAATGTTTTAATATTATAAGTTAGGTTCTTGTTCAACGTAAAATTGTCGGCTACCTGTGCCAAATAGGATAAATCTACAGCCTATGGAAAACCGTATTACGAGATCTCTGCGCAATACCTAAGATGGGTGCACTTATTACTGATAGGGCTGGTGAAACGCATACATATATACGACCTTAAAAATATGCAGCGCCGTATTCGTACAGGTATATCTAAATATACCTATATATACCTATTAGATGAATTACGCTAACCTATTTACCGACTAATTAAAAGAATCGATAGATGCGTGTTAAGAAAGAAAAGGAAAAATTTTTTTTTTTTGCATCTGTTTGGCCTGCAAACTGGTTTCTCTCGGTAATGCGTTGAATTTCTGTTTGCGCAATCACGTTAAAAAAATCTTTTCATCTTTTATATGCGAAAAATCAGTTCAAATAATAATTGAAAAACATTTTCCAGTGGTAGTTAATGGGTATTTATAGAAATGTTGAAATACTTACACTCGATAAGAACAGCCAGTGGGAAAAAGCATTCAGTTTGGGTTATACCTTATTTGCCCCAATTTATAGCTATAACCGGGGGGGGGGTGATTTTCGTGTACTAAAAAAAATGTTCAAATAGTAAACACTATAAGATTTGAACTTAATTTCTGATTTCTTAATTACTAAGAATATTGAAAAATAATTGATATTATTGGAAAAAAAATTCTAGCGCAGCAAGCCCCGATAGAAAGGCGGGTTTTCGGTCATTTTGTAAGCTCATTTTTTGAACTATTTTTGTGGGCTCATTTCGTGGGCTCATTTTTTAAGCTCATTTTGTAAGCTCAATTTGTGAGCTCAGCTCATTATGAGCTCATTTTGTATGCTCATTTCGTAAGCTCATTTTATAGACTCATTTTGTACCTAAGCTCAATTTGTAAGCTCAATTTATGAGCTCAATTTGTAAGCTCATTTTACGAGCTCATTTTGTGAGCTCAATTTGTGAGCTCATTTTGTGGGCTCATTTTTGTATGAGAGCTGATAAATTAGTATTATAAATTATAATTTCAGAAAATAACAAAATTACGAAAAAACTGGTGCTCGGGCTTTTGTTTTCAGCATCTTACATCTCACTCCAACATTCAGATAATTATAAGAAATATACTTTTCCATATTTGATGATCCGCGGAGGAAGGGAAATATTGTTTCAGGGGTTATATCGCCTCAAAAAAATGTAGGAACAAATTGAAAACCGAATACAGTGAGAAAAAAAATCATATTCATACGAGTACGCGTCTTATTTTTATATTTTGAAAATATGCTTTGTCGTAGCTGTATAGACTATTTTCATCGAGCAGATTCTTATGTAAATCTGGTTCCTAGATATTGTCCTGCTTGGGAGAAGAAGTGAATAGAATAGAGTTATAGCGGGAGTAGGTAGAGAGTGAAAAAGTTTGTTATGCGTAACCGTGAAATGAGGTCGACGCTTAATTATCACGAAATCGAACTCAGGTCTGTAATTATTAGAGTCGTAATGCTGAATAGAAATAAAATATAAAAAAAAAGTAAAAGAAAAGCTGTGTAAACGTTGACTGACATTATTAATTATAGAATAATCGATATTTACCTTCTTTTTCCGTTTCTGCGTCTTCTCAGAACTTGGTGCTGTTTGTACTCGTTTCCTTTTCCACACTTGGCTTGGTTGGCACACTAAAATCATAGTTGGTAGAAATGTAGCTTAACTAGGTTTCTACCTTTGGTGATGTTTTTATGGGACTTTGGAGTCAACTCTGGTATCTTACTTGTGCATCTGCTGGATGTTACGTGGAGATGCGTAGTTGTATCACATCCGCATTTGCTCGTACACGATGCTATAGTGTAGTTTTATGAGGTGAACGAGATCGCAGTATGCGGATTCTTATAATGCCATTAGTTGCTGTGCAGTTAGTTATAAAATGTTTATTATTTTCTAGGATGCTGCGTTAACACCTGTTGACATTTTCGGGCTGTTTGATAAGCCAGCAATAAGGCGATTTTTATGTAATTTAGATCTTGAATGTCGACACATGCGAAAACTGTTTAGAGAATGAATACAGTCCCTTGTAATTGCCACAAATTTTCAGTATGGTGATACACCCCCAAAATATCAGATTATAAAGTGGCGTGTAGATGTAGAAGCCAAGGAATGTAAGTGACATTTCTAATAAAACGGAGGAATCTCTATGTATGAAAAGTTGACGTTGTATTGGTCAAAATTAATTTTCATAGTCAGCACAAAGTGTATGTAGTCTCCAGTTCGATTTATTGCTTTGAACTCCACACATTCATTCTGTATCACCACTGCTGTCAGTTAAAAAATAATGAACTCGAACAGAATGCCGAAACAGATTTCATGAGATGATTTGTTATGGGCCCATCTAATATCTGGACATTTCAGATTAAACGAATATAACTGTTGAAAATAAGAATTATGGCTCATGTATGAATTATTGTCGTTGCTACTTCAGTCAAAACAAAACAAAATAAAATAAGCCCAGGTAGTTGCGATCGGATGCAAACAATCATTCGGTCGTAAATTTTTTGCCGACCCATTCTTTTTAGGTCTTCACCCAAGCGCAAAATTAGGTGTTTGTGGTGTACCTGTGGTAGCGCATTATTTCGGTTAAAAGTATTCGAAAACTTTTTACGATTAATTTTTATGCCCATGTCGGTAATTTTGCACGTGATACAATCGAATTGCGGTGCGTTTTTGTTTGTGAGATACACATAAAAGCCATGATTCGAGTCATAAATTTTTAACAGACTGGACCAAGAAATTTGTAATGTTACTCGTTACATTTTTTGGGACCAGTGGACACCGAAAATATTTTCAAGTGTGTTTTGGTCCCGACTGATGAAGTATAAACGTCTTTTAAAATTTAATTCCTTCTCTGTTTGAGATCTTGCTGGTGAAAGATAGCTTATAAGTACGTTATCTGTAATTATAAATTTTCATTTGCTTTCATGGTCTTATCTGTTGATTCGATGCCAGCTTATTCTGAGTTTGAACAGTCCCAATATTCAACAATGATCTTTTCTACGGGTTTTAAATTAAATCAGCCCCCCCCCCCCCCGCTCAAACACTATTTCTTTGAAATATTTCGAAAAGCATTTTCGTGGGTCCAGAATTTTTTCGAGGGAGTCCTTGGCCTTCCTTGGATCCCCGTAGTTACGCTGTGCTACCATTCCTAATCCTTAATATGTCGATATCTTGAAGCTTGTCTGTTTCTGATAATTTGCAAGAGATAAATATCATTATAATTGTGTATTATACTCTGATAGGAATATTATTGGTTTTGTTATACTCGGATGGTATTGACAATTATTTTAAGTGTTCCTTAGCCCATCATCAGATATGTTGTCTTCAAATTATTATCACTTTATAGTCAAAGCATACAACTAGAGGACTCTTATAAATCACTGTTGTGGTTTACCCCATACCTCTACATAATACATGTATGTATGTGCAAGAGATGTCAGATGTAGTTCAGACACGATGAGTATAGCGGCTTTGCGATATATTTGATACACAAATGAATTTAATTAACGGTGTCTTAAAAATGATACCGCAGCTCATTAAGAATACGCGTATGAGTTATGAAGAAAATTTTATATCATACAAAATTCGCCGATTTGAGTCCAGTGCTCGAGTTTTTTTTTCTCTCCAGAAACATATGCTTGCTGCCTATCACCTGTAGTCTATGTCGATATTCTAGTGGCACGTTATGATGCTGTATTCACTATTCATCGCTTCAATCAACTTGATGCAGTACTCTCATTTCTTTTGCAAAGACCGAACTCGACGTCATTTCTCTTGTGGTCCCCTTTGCCTCTTTTATTTTCATGGAACTTTAATTACCGACGCAAATTAATACTCGACTTGCCTCTTCTTTTTTTCATCGTCGATCTGAGGCACGTTAAAATATTACCCATTCGACGAGAACATATATTTTATCCGAATTGATTTAATCGCTCGTAGCATTTTCTGTGCCTTTTTTTTTCTTGCTACCGCTCCTCGTCTCGCCTATGGTGTTTCTCTCGTTGAAAAAGCTAATCGTACAATAACCTGGCATTAGCGAACCACCGAAAAAATAGCTGGTGGCCAAAGGGGAGGGGGGGCATGAAATTGTTTTCGAAGAACAATAAATTTCCCTTGGAGGGTAGCTATACGCGCTATAGTAAATGAGAAGCGCACGAGATTTATTTAGTTTTTAGTAAGAGAAAGATGGACACAGAAAGTCGTAGATGAAGAGATGCTTAATGTTCTTGGATTACGTATGCCATCGCTAATTACAGGTAATCTGGCAGCTAGATGAAGGCACACACGCGGTCGTTGGCATAATATTCAGATTTTGTTGTTGTTGTTATTGTTTTTTCTCACACGAATATTTTTGAATTGACACGAGTTTTCTAAATACGTTCTAAAATGTTACGCATGCGAATGAGAAAGAACAACAAAGAAGGCATTCGTTGGAAGGCCGTGCATGCCAGACAGTGTTTGTTGTAGGATGGCCTTTGATTCTCCAAAGGATGAATGAATTTGAAGAACCGTGAAACAGACGTACACAAGTAACTATTTTTGGTGGAAAGTGTGTTATGTAGTTCGTGTGAATCAGTCAAAGTTGATGGCACAGTCAGAGTCCAATTTCATCTTTCCAATCATGGTCGGCGAAAAGTGTGGTGCAGAGTATAAAATGCACCACACGAGAAATTTTGTTCGGTGCAATGCACCACACATTGAATGGGAATGAATGAATAAATGGATAAATGAATAAGTAAATGTGAATGAATGTTAATGAATGTAAATGGGTGTGTACAAATATAAATGGAAATGGAAGTAAATGAATGTAAATGAATGTGAATGGATGTAAATGGATGTAAATGAATGCAAATGAATGCAAATGGATATGAACAATTTTCCATTATCAAAAGGCAAACTTAATGAGAGGTTATTGAAAAGCTGCTAAAAAACGTGCATACCTACAGACTTTTATGACAAATCATTATTTTTCGTGTGCATCTGTATCTTACTTTTTTTTTATTCGACATAATATCTTGAACGTAATGCATGCTTTGATGTTTTGATTTTGATTATCAGATGTTGAACTTTCGCTCGTCGAAAATATTCGTCTTATACTCGTAGTAATCAAAGAAACGCTATATGCATCATTTCAGTTCATATTTACGGCTCTATTTTATGATCTGAACTATAGTAGATAATTTGTCAAATTATCAAATCTGTGTATTTTAGAATTTAGATTATACTTCGGTAGCTGAATTTCTCACGCTGCATTTGCATAATGAGAATAATTTTCGAGTATTGCATAGTCACGAAAGCAACGTTAACCTTTACTCTTTTTTTTTACGAATATACGAATTATCTTAGTCATTCTGATTGTATTTTTTAAGTACTGCATATTTTTCGTTTATTTGGGTCAATAATGACGGAGAAATGAATAATGCTTGAATAATATAGGGGTCTATATGTACGCAGAAACCTGCGGGTAGATCTAGCAGCTCGAAGAGTACCTAGTTTCAGATTTTATCTCAAGTTTACAGTTATACTTCGGTATCGTGTGACATGATTCTAAGTTACCGAAGCTTTTATTTTGAGGATTTTTCTCCATTTGTTGTAAGCGAACTTCGGCATTATTATTTTGAAGGTCATTTTTATTGTGTCATATTTTTGAGATTGGGACGTTTATATGAGGTATGGGTTTCCATTTAATTTTCTTATGTATCATGAACTTGGATGATTTATTTAAAGTAGAATGAGGACTGCGATTTTTAGAAATGAAAATCGTGGAAGCTTTTTGTGTAATATTAGAAAATTGTTTTGCTACGTTGCTTATGAAAATTGAAGTTTCAACTCGCGGGGTATCTATTATACAGTATGAAAAAAAAATCATTTTTGATCGAATTTATCGAAAATGACATTGGTTGAAAAAATTGAGAAAAAAAAACTAAATGAGTAAACTCGTGCTCTGAAAAAATATTTCGATAGTAATTTTTACTATTTGTGTGAGAAAAGAGGCACAATTCAAGATTAATATTAGATATTACCCCAAAAATAGTAGCGAATGTACCATCTACATAAAATTAGAACGTAGGTACGCCATCTATAAGATATTAAAAAGTACTACAAACTCTAAGACAACTCGTGAATTGTCCCTACTTTCCAATAATCATGTAGTGAAAATTAATTATATTCATTTTTTTCAGTTTGCTCATTTTCCTTCATTAGAAAAGATTTTCTATTGTTTCTTAGATTAAAAACTCGCTTGTGCTCGTCATTTTTCATATTCACCTTATTTTGTTTTTTCTTCACTTCATTTCTCTCTCAGATTTAGTATAAGGAACTTATGACAATCATATTTTCGGGTGGCTTGTAATAATTCATTATTTCACCCGGAACTGACAGGTCAAAGAGTCGTCAACTTCGTTTTGATATTGTTTGCCGCAAGCAGAGACAAATAATTTATAAAAGTGAAATTATCAACGAAAACACTCTGCTTCGAGGAAGAAGTAAGAAAAAAAAAAACATTGGCCTCAATTTTTATGGGACCATAACGTCGATGGACAACCAGAGAGTTGGTAATCGCCGGTATAATTAAAAGTTAGCAGTCACTGTTTCCCTTTCGTTATGTTTTTTTGTAAAATTCACCTATAGCTAAAGACGTGTTTTCGTTGTAGCCGCTGACACTCTTCTTCACCCCCTCAGTATATTTTTTCTATGCAGTTCGTCTAGTCGTACATAGAATTGACATTTTTTATCTATAAATATATTTTTTTAACTAAGTTTGCAAAAATTCTAAAATTTCAATCTTTTTTCTATTTTATTTATATTTTTTGTTCCAGGTAAGCAATTGGCATTTGGCACTGGTCGAAAGAATTCACGTTTTTTCTGCAAATTGTAAGTGCGTTTCGTCTTTTTATGTTCTTATTTCGTATTTTCAAATTCAGGATGCTCTTTGAGTAGTCTGCTATACTGAACCAGCGTATAGTATGTAGTATGAAAAAAAGAAAACTTCATGTTGTGGGTTGCTTTAATTTTAGAGAAGCTACAGTGGCTTTAAAAGATAAGTACATAAATTGATTCTTTTAAGTTACTTAATTTTTTTTTTTTTCAATTTTCGAAAATTATGCTGCACAAGGTAGGATCATGAAGTGATACAACGGTATTGGGTACAACATGGCTTACTTACTATTTTGTGACTGTCTATGCATCTTCATTTTATCCGTTTTATTTGGGCTGCCTATACAAAAAATAATAAGTTGAAAACTGGCAAGAAAAATTTGATTTTTTCAGGGTCGGAAAGGGGTTTCTTAGTAAAATACATGAGTGATGTAATCATTGAAATATTTTTTGGAAAAGATAGCTTAATCAGATTGCTAGAACCTCGTTTTACGAATTTTAAGGTTATTTTATCATTTTATTCATTTATAGCTTTTCTTAAGATTCAAAGTGGACCACTCGTTTATACATATTTTTGGTTCTTTTCGTATTATGTTCTATCCTCTGGCGCAGTATGGTGGACTATTTAGAGAACACCCTGCATACATTCTGAGAGTACGTAAAGCCGGATCACTTTTCTGGTTGCTGAACTTGTGGTGGTAGGGGAGAGCTTATGATTATATTTAATAATAAGTTGGTTTAACGTCATACAGACGAGAATCATTGAAGTTGGTTTCAATACTAACTTGGAAACGTTATTCCAAGTTAGTTGTGTATACGAGATTCGTATACACTGCATGTTGCGCGCTGTACGTGCGCAACAGCTTGCGGGTAGGAGAGAGCGGGGGAATGTTATTCCCCTCTCCCCCCGCGATACTGGGGGCGGTGCCAGATCAGGCACCTCGAGGTGCCGGAAGAAACTTTCCAGCATCTCGCTGGAACAGATCCTAACCCTTCTGAAATAAAGGCTTCCTCAGAGTGAGTGAAGTCTTTGAGTCTTTTAATAAATTTATACTTCGTCGAGTATGTAGTATATTTTTCCCGTGGGAGATGTCAATGTCTGAGTCATAAGAAAAGTCGTTGGTTTCTGTGAAACAAAATAAATTTTATTACGAAAAGGATTAAGGTAAAGAAACAGTCGAACTTTACTATGATAAAAAAAAATAATAATGAATTGGACCACAAAAAGGTCAAAAAATGTAAAAAATATAAAAATAAAAAACTTCTTAATATTAGGTGGCCAACGAAAACGAGTAGGCACTTAAGAGAAAAAATAAAAAATGTTTAAGTCTTGTCTTGATCAACTGGGTAAGTCATGGATTCTGTAAAGGAAAAATACATGAGAATTAGTAAAGGAAGGCAGTGCAAATTAAAAGACATAAAACGTTCAGAAAAAATCAAGAAATTTTTTGTTGAAGCTAATTTATATCGTAAGATAATTTGAATACTGCTGTGCGCTGCGCGTCCTAACTGCCTGCCTAGTTGTACAAAAGGTCTCTGACCTTTTTCTAGGGGATTTCTAGTATTCGACAGAAGGGACTAGTTGAACCCTAAGGGCAGTGGGTGACCCGTAAAATCGGCACTAAGGCACAAATAGATTTTACTGTTCTTTCTGACTATTTAGACTAATTGACTTATTGAATTAAAGTTTTTAATTCAATAATTTGTAAATGAAGCAGGTTTTTCGAAGGGAAAAATAGCATAATTTCATTTACAGTTTTGTACACGACGGTACATAAGTAAGAAAAAATTGAGTAATTTTTTCTGACTGTTTAGCTGATTTTGTATCTGCTAATTCTAAGGGTGCTAAAAATTTTAACGGTCGTTCTGAGACAAAACCTTTTGAAAATTGTATTTTAGCATGACGTATAAGTCCGTCCCTAGATTTTACTAACTCTAATATTTTGGCTAGTTTATATACTCCGGGTTTGGTTTGAGAGTCAAGTACGTGAACGAGTTCACCTACTTTCGGCCAATTTGGGACATTTCGGAAAGCATTAGGTAATGCTTTGGGAATTTTGTCTCGTAAGTGGGTCAAATATAATTGACGCCAGCATGACCATAATTGTTTTTGATATTGTTCGTCTTGGCGAACAAATCTATTAAGTTGCCGTGCCGTCGGAGTTTGTTCATCCGTGATCAAAGTATGATCATGACGGTATGATCCGAGATTTCCATGTAGGAAATGGGCTGGCGTGAGAGCTACTTGATCTGCTTCATCAGCTGACGGGCAGAGTGGTCTCTCATTTAACATTGTCTGAATATTCTTAAATGTGGACTTCAGTAATGATGTTAAAATTGGGTGATGAGTGAGAGTTTTGAAATAAGCTTCTTTTATTAAGCCTATAATTCTTTCATACACCCCTCCGTACCAAGGTGCCTTGGCTGGAGTAAATACCCATTGGATATTTTTGTTCGAAAGTTGTGTGGAAATAGATCGTAGAGATTGGAACGTTTCCCAAAATTGAGGGATATACAGAGCTAATAACTTAAATTGCAAGGCATTATCTGATAAAATCATGAGAGGGGTAGTTCTATCTGCGAAAAAAGTTTCGAACTGTAGCCATAATTCCTGTGAATCTAAGCTTTTGAGAGCCATAATATGTACTGCTCTAGTACTTAAACAGGTAAATATTAGGCCCCAATATTTTCGATGAGGTGAAGTGGGTGTGTAGATATCAGTTTTACGTCTTGGTAAATACTGATCGAACGTAACGAATGGTCCGAAAATATCGACACCTACGTATGTAAAAGGGGCTGTAAAGGGTAACAAGCGAAAGTCAGGGACTTGAGCATGTGTCGGTTGGTAAAAAGGTTTTTTACTTAAGACTGCACATTTGGTGCAAAATTTTTGCAAAATATGTGCGACTTGTTTGACGCATTTCGGGACGAAGTAGTGTCGTCTAAATAATGCGAGTGTAAACTTAGTGCCAGCATGACATCTTGATGTATGTAGGTCTAAGACTATGAGTCGTAGAAGGTACGACTGTGGGTGAAGTAAAACTGGAGAGAGTATGTCTCCGGTGAATGTAGAATATGGAAGGTAGTTTTTTAGTCGAAGGATGCCGTTTGCGTCTATCATGATGTGAAATTTTGAATATATAATATATTCGGGTGCGTTGACCTTTGTTAATGTATTTATTATTTCAGAAAAATGCTTTCTTTGGTCTGCCCAAATATACGTTAATAAAGCGTAATTTTTTGAAAGTGGCATTGTGGCCCAAGAAAGTTGTGTCGAGGGAAGTGTAAAATGTTTACGAGTATTCCGAAAGTACATTATTCTTAAAGCACCAAGATAATTCAAAAATTTTGAAATTAAAGGTTTAAGTTCATTGAACTCTTCTATTTTTATATCAAATGGTGTTTGATTTTTAAAGTTCGAAAATGATCCGAAATCGAATTTTGGTGACTGTATTTTATTTTCACAACTAGTTTTTTCTGGAGTGTTGATTGTATTATCAACGGGCACTGATAATGTTGAATGTGTGGGTGATAGAGCTAAAGACATGCTTTGGCTGCTTTGTGAAATGGGTATGTCTTGTTGACTCTGATAATCGTCATTATCAGGTAACGAGAGTGAATAGTCTTGTGAGTTAGGTAGTAGTGCAAAATGTGGTATTTTGTGACTACGAGATCGAGTATAGCGTCGCATTTTTGCAGTAGGAGACGAGTCCCAGAATGTCGATTTATCTATCGGCATTGAATTTCTTATTTGTGGGCAGGCGTAAAGGCTGATTCTAAGAGTGGCGCCTACGAATGTTATGTCAGGAAAACTGGTTTCCGGTTTTTCGTCTAGGATGTGCAGATCGGTGATCGGCCACTGATCCTCCGATAGGTACAGCCAGCTCGGACCCGACCACCACAATGATCGAGCCAGCTCATGGGCTGTAGCCCCTCGAGATGCTACATCTGCAGGATTGTCTGCTGATGGGACGTATCGACAAGTTAAATTTTTAACTTGGTTGATTTCTTTCGTTCTGTTAGTAACGAAAGGAGTTAGAACTTTTCGTTCTAATAGCCACTGTAGTACGCACTTAGAATCTGACCACAAGTAAGCTGGGTTGTCATTTAGGTTGAGAATTTCTCTAACCGTGGTAATTGCTCTCGATCCTATGAGCGCTGCCATAAGTTCGAGTTTTGGTATCGTCATTTCCTTGGATGGCGATATCCGGCTTTTACCAAATCGCAATCGGACTTCTACTTGTCTAAGATCTGACGAAGTCAGTCTTAAATATAAGCCGAATGCGTACGCTATTTGTGAGGCGTCTACGAAACAATGAATTTGTACAAATTCAGGGTTAAAAGGTAGACTAAAGAGTTTTCGGTCGAATACATATTCGAACGTTTGATTTATATGTTCAACAAGTTGTTGAGCTATTTTATATAAATCTGGGTCAAATTCTTCGTCCCATTTTAAACCTAAGTCCCACAAGTACTTTATGAATGTTCGTGAAGGCAGCATAGCTGGAGCAAACCAGCCAATAGGGTCATAAACTGATGAAATAAATTTCAACATATTACGTTTAGTATTAACTGGTTTTTTGACAGTTTTGGGTTTTACGAAAAGAAGGTCTTTATCCATATCCCATCTAAGTCCTAATGTAGTGACTGTCGATTCATGAAGCATAGAATTTTTATCAAAAATTTCTCGAATAATAGTATTATTCGTGCCCCATTGTGCCAATTCCATAGAAATTTGAGTGAATATCCGATTTGAACGATCGTATAAATCTTTAGCTTCGGCGACTGTAGTAACAGATGTTACTAAATTGTCGACGTAAAAATGTTTTGCGAATTTGTTGTGAAAATCAGGGTCTACTTGTAGAAAATGGTGCAATAATGTTGCAGCTAACATGAAAGGTGACGTGATGACGCCAAACGGACATCGAGTAAATCGATAAACAATGAGATTATCTGTAGTGGCTGGTTTCGATAGATCTTTGATCCATAGAAATCTGCACGAATCCCTATCATCGGGGTGTAATCCTATCTGATGAAAGGCTTTTCTAATATCTGATATAATGGCTATATCAGATTTTTGAAAATTGAAGAATATTAAAAGAATATTCGACAGAAAGTTCGAGCCTTTGTACATACATTCGTTAAGACTTAAGCATCCTTTTGCATGAGACGATCCGTCAAATACGACTCGTAAGGGAGTTGATTTGGTCAGATCGAGGATACCTCTATGAGGTAAATAATAGACGGGTGAATCACCTTTGGCTAGAGTAGATTCTTCGATCATTTCTAGGCCTAAAAGATTGATAAAATATTCGTTATATCTTTGATATAACGCATTGTTGGCTCTGAGCTTGTGAATCATATTCTCAAGTCGTTTGAGTGCAACTTTAAAATTATCTGCTAAATTGGGTGGGTCGTATTTATACAACCATCTAATTTGATAACGATTATTTATTTTTACAACATTCTTGTAAAAACGGGCTAATGCTTGCATTTCGTCTTTTGAAATAGATTCATTATGAGGTTCTATCCCTAATATTTCTAATTTCCACAAGTTTTCGATTGTATTAGGAGTGTTGAAAAATACAGGAGTAAAAACTGTATCTTCAAAATCGGCATATTGAGTACCGGCAAGCATCCAACCGAAGCTTGTGTTTATTAAATTAGTAGGATGATTTAAGTGGATCGTATAGTTTACGAATGACCACATTTGATCATTGCCTACTAAAATGTGAATATCGTGTTTATCGGGTAAACGAGAAAAATGTTTGTCTTTATGCTGTGGAAAGTGATAGTGAAAAAGCTTTTCATTCACTTGTGGAAGGTTCCACGCTATTTCAGGAATAGTGCGGGCTTGCATAAGAACAGGTGTTCTTTTAGGTGACGTGAATTCGAAAGAAACTTTTTCGGATAAAAATGGTTCTAAAATATTATTTGAGATACCATTGAGCTGAGTGAGATTTACGTCGCCTGATAGTCCTAACTTTTTAGCTGTTTTTTCTAATATAAACGTAGCAGCACTACCACTATCTAAAAATCCATTTACTTTGATTTGTTCTGACTTATCATCAAGAGAGCGCACAACAGTTGAGAAAGTTAATAAGCAATGTTTAGTTTCTTTATTAACATGAAAAATTGGGTACTTACTCAATTTCGGCAAGGCTGCTTGCTGATTCTGTGTGTGTACGATTTCTTGTGTATTGTATTGTCTGGAAAATTTTTCGAGCGATACTGGTGTGACTGTGGTAACTTTGGTTACGTTGTCGGTGCTCGTTGAATTATTGTTGATCTGTGGATGAACAATTTGAGCATTATTACCTGAATTACTTTGATTAGGTAAATTAAGAAGGGGTTGCGTACCTCTTCGGTTGACGACTTTTTCATTGAAAAGTCGAATCCAGTCGCGAACTTTTTGTTCGGTAACGGGCCATTGAATGGTGGTGCATAACGCTGGATTATGCATACCTTTCTGGAGGCATTCCCACCATTTACAGTTGATTTTCGGTCGCTGACGGCATTCGTCACGGTGCGGCTGAAGGCAGTACAAGCACACTTGTTTGTTGCGGAATACTACACGACGTGCTTCCAAACTATTGATTGTGGTGCACAAAAACGTGTGGTGAGCCTGTTCACACAACATACAGGGTACCTTGGGCTCAAGGTTCATTCTTGAAAACCCCAGTGGAACGCCATCTGGAAAAGGATTTTCCATATTAGGTCTTAACCTGGGTGCATTTTCGGTCTTAGGTTGAAAATTATTCGACTTAGACTGAGGTTTGCTAGGAGGTTTATTATAAGGCTTGTTGTTTGCTTTCTTTTTCCCTTTCTTAGGCGGTTTACCGTCTTTAGAATTGGAGACATGTGTTTGAGCATAAACTGAAACGGCTTCAGCTGTTTCAGAAACCATGTTCCGATTGCCCGAACGTTTATCTAAGAATTGTAAGCATTCTTCGTAACCTTGTTCATCGGTTGAAAATTGTTTCAACTGGTGACCTATTTTCGGATCTAAATGGTCAATTAATAATTGAATTTTTTGCGGAATCATTAGATTCGTTCTACAGTGAATGTACTGTCCGAATGCTTTTATCCAGCCAGGATAATCTACCAATTTTCCAAAAAATAGTGGTAATTGATAGCGAGGAGCTTTTACGGAGTCCGGTACGTAGTTTGCACTCGGATCGACTTTCCATAATTTTGGCATTTTTTCGGCAAAACCTGGAAGAGGTAATTGCAGCGGATTTTCGTGAAGGTTACCTATTATGGTAGACGAAATAGCTTTTTCCTTTTCTGGGGCATGGACTGTACTATCACTGTTTGAAGTAGACGGGGCATTGACCTCACTTGCGCAGTGTGAACCTGGTTCAGGTGTAGTCGGATAATCATTATTGCTATTAAACTGTGTTAATTGCATATGAGTATCTGTATGACTTACTGATTCATTATTATTTTTATCGAAAACGATGATTCGATTTTGGTCTGTAGGCTGTACAGATTTATTCAAGTTGCCTTCGGCAGGTATAAAATTCGTATTAATTGTTTTTGATCGGGTCAAAAAATCGGTTAACGAAGTATTAGCGCGAGGTGAGGGTGCTAATGTTTGATGAGAAGTATCTCGCGGATTGTTTAATGGTGCAAATAAATTGCGTACGAAAGGGGTTGAACTTGCGGGTTCAATGACACGAGCAACTTTTGTTGCTGGTGGAATAATGGATTCATTAGAGGAATGAATGTCATTATTTTGTGGCAAAGTTTTTGCTTTTGGAGCTATTTTTGTGACTATTATGTCGAGACGATTAGGGGCTGATTTTAAAGGTTGAGTGTTGGGTCTTTTCAAATTAGAATTTGTTAAGGCACTACTATTTCCTTTATCAGCGTTATCCGGAATAATATTCGAGGACGGATTATCAAAATGAGAAATTTTGATTTGCTTACCTGGAAACGGATCGTCAGCGCCGGGACACAACGTTGCTTGTGGTTGAGGCGGGTCTGAGTCGGTGTTACGTCCATAATGAAGTCGTGACTTGACAGTCGGTTTCTCGGAGCTGAAGGCTGTCTTCACTCTTTCGAATACGTCGACCTCTATTTCGGGTGTATACTTGCGACAAAATCCGGGAGCCATGAAGCCAAGTTCACGCTTCAATTCAGTTTCAAAATTCGTAATTTGAATTTTTAAATCTGAATGAATGTTCGTGAATCTTACGATATTATCGTAAATGAAGCGGGCACGAATTTTAAATTGGTCAATTTTTTCTTCGAGCTTTCTTTTTTGGGCTTCCGCAATTCGAATTTTTTGCGCCTCTTCTTCTTCGCGTGCTCTTATTTCATCCAAATGACGTTGGATTTTGTCCGCCTGAATCTTTTGCGCCGCTTCTTGAGCCACCTGATTATCCATCAGTTGGTGTAGAAGAACTTGTTGTTTCTTCAATTCACCTCTGATGGTACATCCGCGCACAATCAATGATTGCGCAACACCGTCCTTGACATTGTCGAGATCGGTGATATGCTCTTTGACCATACGGATGAGTGGGCGATATAGGCGGCTGTGTTCAAGAGGCTCTTGAGTATTTAGCTGCACAATCATTCGTTGGGCAGCTTTAATATATTGCCTATATTGAGACGAAACCGCGTTTTCTGTCTTCTCGCCCATAATAATGGATTCTTCATCTGAATGAATGGTATTCATTCGACGAGAAAAATTTTCTTCGTCTGATAACTGCTCTTCGTCAGATGAGCCGGGCGGATTCATTCTCTGTTTTTTGGCGTGAATGTTTACGATGACTCCATCGCTGCCGTAGTAACGGCCTCCGGGCGAGCGTGAAAGTTTTCGCGCTTCATCATAAACAAATTCGTTTAAGTCCCTGCCATCAAGTGGATGACCTTCCGGTATGGTAATTTTGAAAACTTGTTCAAGTTCACCATATCCTGTCTTGCCCGTACTTGTCGATGGTGTCGAGGTGGAAATTTTATTTCCTTTCGGCGTCTGTTGTACACCAGCAGATAATTCGTCAAAAAGATTGTCGAATTCTGTGGTGGACATACTTGGAAGTATCGGCGGCAGCGGTATTTGATCGAGCGGTGTTTGATTTAAAATCGTGACATTGTCACGCAAATCAATGATCGGACCTTCCGATCTTTCACCGTGTTGATCTTGGTCGTTTTGTGGCGGCGGATTTTGATCTGTTGGCGGAAGGAGCTCTTTATCTTCGGCTGGGCGGTCATTATCTGTCGGATCCGTCATGGCTAATTTCTGTCGGCGCTTATTGAGTTTTTTACTCAAAGTTGCTCGAATTGGCCTTTTTCGAGTACCGAATGTACTTGGAGACGACGTTTTGAGGAATGAGGCCTCGAAGCTTTTACGAATATTCTCTATGAAGGCCGGATGCAATTTGTAGAGATTATTCTACGTCTTGGTCTAGTTGATGGAGTGAGCGCAATGATCCAAAAACGAATCGATGACGTGGGGGTGGCACCGGAGGTGGCAATTCCTGATAGGTATGACCACTATGACAGTCAGCTATGGATTCGTACCTCGGTGGTTCTTCTAATAGTGGCGCGAGTTCGGTATCAGCTTCACTTGGTGTAAGTTCGATATCTCGATAATCACGCGGAGGTAACGGAACGTTACGATACACTTGCTCGGAAACGGACGGTTCACGAAGCGGTGCTTGCTCCAGAGAAGAGAAAGGCCGCTGAATGTTTTCGTACGAAACACGGTTTTCGCGAACAAGGGCACGTCTTACTTGGTAATGAGTATAAGGTCCGGCGACCAAATTGAAAAGTTTAAACAAAACGTGTAACGCGCAAAGTACGAACAGGGAAAGTGTAGAGAAAATAAGTGAGCAAAAACTGTCTTTTATTTCCTCAATGCATTCCTTGATAGCACGAGAAGTCACTGGCATTACCACGGACACAACACATTAGAACAGTACAACAAAAATACATAAAACTTTGAAAAAAGACACGGCGTTAAAGGTTGAGCAGGACTCGACTTTTACGTTTCGCATGAATAACGATAGTAAATCGTTGTAGTCGCCTCGGGGTAGAAGCTTACTCCGAGACCTTGAAAAAACTTGTTTTTCAATATTGCGCACACAGGTGCGAAGGGGGTGAGATGAATACGTCATCTCAGCTGAGTTTTTATGTTTGTGTACTGTCTGTGTGTGTAACGTCACTGAACTTTGTTCTGTGTGGTAGTGCGGAAGTGTCACGTATACACTTAACTAACGTTTTCTCATTGGTTGAGAGGCGGAGCAACTTTTGGCGGGAAACCTTGATTCCCGTCGTTGCAAGGTCGAGGCCCGGCTGCAGCTGCAGCTGGCTGATGTGATGACATCAGATTTCGTTACACAATAACACATAGTTTGTGTGTGTATTGGTTTTTCGGCGCCATGGTGGCGTAACCCATTATGTACTCGAAAATGGTACTGTTTTGGGGGTGTTCGGGGTTCAAATTTGATTTTTTGAACATAAATAATTATTTTTCTAGATGAAAAATAATTAATTGAATTTGAACTAATTCGGTAGGATCCATAGTTACTGAGATAACTATAGGACATACTTGAACCAAGAGTAGTTGGTTTGACGGCGTCTATAGTGGTATAGGCAGTCGTTGCTGCAATGGATAGAGTTCTTCAAATTTTGATGATTTCTATTTGTAGCGTATGAAATCCAAAGTATTTGTTGATTTTGTGGTTTCAATTACTTATCAAATAAATAATCTACCGATGATAAGCATATAATGCTTACTGGGGGCTGTGCAAAAAATTGTATATACAATTTTTTGTACAGTCTCTTATGATAGTTTGCTAAATTTATTGTTTTTAGTAAACTGGGGGCGGCTTGAAAAAATTTTAGATTAAAATTCTTTTCGAGTCGCACTTTTTTAAATCCTTTGAACATAAAAAATGTTGATCGGATGTTTTATCTTTAGTAAACGTAGGCTAAAGATCGTGTGAAATTATATTAATAATTCCTAATTTATCAAGTATAATCTTGATTATAACTTAAATATCTTAAGCAAGTTTGCTACGTTAAGATTTTTAACTTAGTCATCCTTTACTGCAATTACATTGTCGTGTTAAAGATAAGTGTGGGAATGAATTATTTGATAATTTATTCTTTTGTAACGAATTGGTCACATACCTATGAGTCATAGATGATTCTATAAAGATAGAAAAGAGTTTTGTGTGGAAGTAAGGGGAAAGCGAATGATAAATTCGTTTTCTGAAAAGTTTTAAAGATAAAATTTTTCTTTGAATTTTTTGCAAGACGAAAAAATTCGGGCCCGGATAGAAAGATTTAAAAGGAAGTTAAAATCTTTCCTAGATCTTATCTATCGCTACTGCTACCATGTGGTGGTAGGGGAGAGCTTATGATTATATTTAATAATAAGTTGGTTTAACGTCATACAGACGAGAATCATTGAAGTTGGTTTCAATACTAACTTGGAAACGTTATTCCAAGTTAGTTGTGTATACGAGATTCGTATACACTGCATGTTGCGCGCTGTACGTGCGCAACAGCTTGCGGGTAGGAGAGAGCGGGGGAATGTTATTCCCCTCTCCCCCCGCGATAGAACTGTCTTGGAAAACTCGAGTGTAAAAATTTATTTCATGAAGCCCTCCTTCTCCCGTATAGTCGGTTTATCGTTGATAGCAGAATGTCGTGACGAAGTCATGAAATTTGGTGGAGAGGTCATGAATACCGGGTGCAATGGTATAATCGTAGAGTCGTGAATTTTGTTGAAAAAAGCACGGATTTCGACTAGCTTGTAGCTGTGGCGAGATTTACTCGTGCCCTTCGTTTTATTATGCGGCTAGATTAAATTAATTTGTCATTAGGTAGGCTCTGCTTGATGAAGTAGTGTGAAAATGTTTATTATTATCAGATTATTACCGGGTATTCTATTTGCAAAAATATTGCAATGTGTGAGTAAAACTGTCTAAGTAATGGCTATATTTATTTCCTCGTCAGTAGAACCATGAGAGACTTTTTCGATGAAAATCAGTTAAGACCTTCTTAGGAGTTTCTAAGAAGGCCGACCTCCGACTATTCTCATCTGAAATAACACTCTGCTGGGAAAAGTACTTATATATGTAGTTTGACACTTTTTACATATTACGAGTATATCGAACAAACACATGCTAGCGTATGTCCGTACGTATAGATGACCTAAAGAAAAGTAGACATTTTTACAGATTTCGATTATTTTTATTTATTTTTTCAAAAATATGAAATTTTATGCGAAGAACGAAATATTATAAAATGTTTGAAATGCTTTGTCTAACTCGTTTATGATTACCATTATAATCTGCATGGAGGAAACATTGTTGAAAATCTATTTTCGTCCATTTTCTGTGTCTGACGTTGTTTCAGTCAGGGAAATGACTTGTGTCTAGTTCTTGTCCTATTTTCTTGGTTGGTTTTTTCAGTTGATTGAATGAGTAGGTGGGAAATTTACGGATGAATCTGCATATGTTTGAGCATCGTAATACTAGGATCGGAATGAAAAACTAATAAAAATAAGGTTCGTTGTGGACAATTTATTAGAAAAAAATATTTAGAAATTTTTCACATTAAATACCACTTAATAAGTTTATATATTTCTGATTCCTCTCCACAGTTTTCAGTGTTTTTGTGAGAGAATCGTCATATGTTTCTACTTTGCCAATGCATTTTGCCTTTTGAAAGCACGTTCATTCATATTCCAGATTGATTGGTTCGATAATTATTTTAATGATCTTGAAACGATGTTTTGTTCATTATTTGGGTTAGTAAATCAGAATTTTAAAGATTTCTCTTTATTCTGCTTTTGTGTCACCATCATTATGACATGGATGTGCTTTTTATATTATCATTATTATTAAATTCAAGCGAGCGTACTTCAATTTGTCCATGCAGAGGGAAGGGTCGCTTTCATCTTGGAAAGTTTTTTTTTCGTACATTTTTTGTAGCTTAGAATTTTTTAAACGCCAGATCTGTTGCTTACTGGTTAGTATAAACATAGGGGCGAAAGTTAACGGCGACCAAATGGAAGAGGAAAAGTGCAAAGATAAATATATACGAACTGTTTTGAACAAAAATTGTGGGTGTTCAAATAAAAACTGTTTCGAATAAAAATTGAGGATTCTGTTTACGTATACAATGTAAACAGTTGATGCGTTTATTGGTTTATAAATGCATCCCATCTCTACGATTCAGAAGCGATGATGTGAGCGATCGGTAACCACACGACCGTGACCAATATATCGTTCAATTTGGATTACTTTACCGTTTAACATGGATTATTGTCAATTTCGAGATAATCGACATATCGTTTCCTGAATTAGAGAAGGTGTGATGTGATCCTCATATTTGGCCGGAAGCATACGTATTTAGCTGTACGGTATGCTCAACAGCCAAGAGGATTACGTGTACGGAGCTGAGGTGGATCCAGTCCAAAATTCATATCGAGATAGATATAGAATAGGTGAAACTTTGTTTTCGAGTCCGTTCGTAAACGTACCTATTTATGAATAGTTGACTATAAGGAATTTCCAAATAGATATAAGGCAGAAGTCTGCGACGGTGTGAATAAGGTATAGCAGGTCACTCCATGTAGTATCTGCAACAATTTGAGCCAGTATAATGAATGTTTATACGAATTATAACCGTTACTTGAATTATTATTTATTCGAACTTGAATGTATAGACTCGAATTTCAGAAAAATTAAAATGATAAAATATTTTAGTGTTTTACAGGCGGATATCAAATAAATACCTACGTCAAAAAAAAAAAAAGTTTCGGTTTATTAATATTATCAAGGGTTGGGTTTTACTTTAGTCGTAAAATAATATTGAAGTTTTATGCAGACAATAAATAATTCATGAGCTACAAGTATAATAGGTGTGAAAATGAATTTACCTTTTCTTAATATACGCGCCTTCAATTATTCTTATCCATGTAATTGTGGCCCTTAGATTGTCCGGGAACTTTCTCCAGTGAAGTAATGTTATCAATATTATATCTCACCCCTCACTCTCTCAACTTCGAATGTGCATGCATGACTTTATGTATGTAATGATCAAATTGATGCTGAAATCCAACGCACAACATCATACTTAATTTGAAGTTAGATATTTTTCAATTTTTAAATGAATAAGATTTTGTTACATACCCTGCTGAAGGGATCGTAACTCGATTCCGAAAAGTTGTTTTGTCAACTGGAAATACGAGATCCCTCATTTCATTCTAAACACCCTATTATAATATTATAGTGTACGAACATCTGCAGGAATGATATATACGCAATCTCTTTTCGCAGGTACTTGAATTACGTAGTAATATTCTCTTCTTCACATTCTTCCCTCCTTCACACTCTTCCCTGCTTCCCCCGACACTTCTTGTGTGAAAGGAAAAATGGAGTTTTCGCCGTTTCCCGTTTCTACACTCGTTGACAAGAAGGGTGCCATTTCCCTTAACCGAGGTTACAAAAATTAGTGGCTCTTTCGTGGGTGCAAAAGAAAAAAAAATCAATTCTTTCTTGCTTTACGACCCTCAGTAAAGGGTTACATATATACACTATATAAATTTACCTTATCCTTTCTACGAGCCCATCGCGCCCATTTTAAAAGACTTGATTGTTTTCAGAACGCTAATAATAAGCTTTTATAGTGTAGGTAGGAAATCATCTCGTACATTTCGTTGAGAAAAAGGACGTATGAAAAAGGGTTTGAGAATCGCAACTATCGAAGAAAAAGACTGTGCAGAACGGGAAGCTGTAAATTCAAAACGCGATCGTAGCCAAATTTTGGTCTTCATTAGTTCTCGGCCCGAAAAATGCAGAGAATTAATATATATGTACTGCGCAAATCTCTTGGAAAAAGCATGGGCATAGTATCTCAGCCTTTAGACATGCGTTTTATTTTTTTGACTTAATAACAAATAGAAAAATAACTTCATTGAACTCGTATGTATAATATATAATATGTCTCAAATTTTACGGCTGCGAACGCTTTTATCGGTATTTTGTTCGGTCTGTGAAGTTCTGAAGTGTGAAGAAAAATAGCACACTATTTTAGGAATATTATTGTTAAACATCTATCAAGTTTTTCCCTCACGCGCGAGAATGTATTCTTAAACAATTGAAAGTGTGGGATAATAAAATGAGATAAAATAAAATAGCCAACGTGCGGTTTAATTTGATTACAATTTTTTCTTTACGTAATTCTGGTCGGCGTAAAAAGTACAATAAATAGAATAAACAGAGGCGAAAAAAAAAAGAAGAAAAAAATTGGGTTAAATTAGTGGACATGAATTGAATTATATTTTTCTCAGTTTTTCTATTATACAATTTATTGTACGACGTGTGCTGCATGGCTTTAGTATCACGCTTGTTCAGAAGCGTAGTAAATTGACATTTTTTAATTCGTGTTAATGATCTCAATTAAATGTAGGAGTGATTAGAAAGAAGAGAATATTATCGTGTCGGTTGACAGTATAATTGTCTCTCGTCCACCGTGGTTTTTGCTCGTCATCTTCGCCGAATTCGAATATTACTCGATTGAGATTAAATTAGAGCCCCGTATATGGGTTAGGTAAATATGTATTATGCGAGAAAATCATTCTTCTCTCAATTTAAAAACAGATATCTGAATATTTAAGATCTAGCCCAAATTTAGGTAGAAAGTAGAAAGAGGACTTGGAGTGTAACTCTTGAAAAAAACCTTTTTCAGCCCATTGTCAATAGTGTAGAGGTGGATTTAAATTTCATACTCGACTGAATCGAATACAAAATGCATGTTGACAAAGTTGAGACATCAAAATCAGATTTTGTTTGCGTCGCGTCGCGTCGCTGCAATATTACATACATAAGACTTCTGGTGTAGCTTACATTGATTTGATTATGAAAAATTGCTAAGTGTTTTTTTTCTTTTATATCCATATACTATGCGAGTACCATACTCTATTAGAAAGTTCAGTATAAAACTTTTCGCTCTTGAAAATTCTATTCTATCCTGCATTCCTGCCCAAGCCACTCTGACATTTAAATATACCAATCAGGGTAACAGAAATAAACCGATCAGAAATAGGCACTTTGAAGAAAATTAATAAAATACTATTAAGCTCTTTCATTATAATTGATTACCCGTATGGTTTTAGTGTTTTTAGGGAAAGTTTTTGAATTTGGTGTCAGTAAATTGAGTATTATTTTCCCTAAAAGTAGCTTCGAAAGCTTCGAAAAACTTTCTCTGCCGAGTGTTGTATTCGGGAATGTTACCTATACCTACTTATTATTCGCAGCTCGCTTACAAAGATGTTTGAATCGTATTCTGATTTTACGCTTACGTTTGGCAAAACTTATGATTAAAAATGGTTGACGTGCATAATAATTGGACTGTGCTGGGAAAGCGGTACAAGGGGAGCCTTCCATTCATCGTCCTTTCATCGGATTCTGCATTTAATTAATGGTAAAATAATTCGAAGGAAACGTCAGCCGAATGATGTTTACTGTCTTTTCTCGAGAGTATACAAAATAGTGGGCTGCATTTACCCACATTTTTTTCTCAATTCTATCTTTTTATTTATTCATTTTTTCATTATATAAGTAACTATAATACGTATTCTTTTTATTTCTCCCGATGAAGCCCAGTTTTTTTATTGTTCTTTCTGATTCGGTTTTTCAAATATAGAACAAGAAAATAGATTACCAATTATTTAGGAAACAGAACGTGGGATTTGCGCTGAAACAAAAAACAAAGAATAAAAAAAAAAAAACAAGTGAATCTATTGAGCCGTTGTCGGTTGTCGAAGTATTCGATTAGCAGGGAAGAGAAATAATTTTCCCTTTTATTCCTGCTCGTCTGTATAATTAAGGTAATGAGATGTAACCACGTTCAAAACCTTTGTGTGTTAAGAAAAGTATAATATTACGAGTAGATCAGTGAGTGTTAAGCAGTTCGTTACTTTAGGTCTGTATTGTATTATAGCAATCAGCCTTTCCAGTTTATACATACCTACTTGAATTTTTTAAAGAATTCTAGCTCATGTTATTGAATGAAGTAAATAAAATACATCGATTTACCAGTTTTGAAAGGGTAAGATGAAGGAATGAAAGTTGAAAGTAAATTGGCTCATATAAATATAATTGAATCGCTATGGTACATATGTTTTATTTTTACGAGTATAATCCTTTTTTTTCATTTTTTTTTTTCTTCAATTAGGTACCTAATAAAAAATAAATACTTAAATGAAACTAAAAGAAATTAATGAAAAGTGCTGTGAGAAATCTTCGTAAATCAATCGAAATAATTTTTCAGTTTCTTTCTTTTTAATTTTCAAAAATTATGAGAAATTATTGTCTCCCAATTTTCGTATCCAAATTGTAAAAATTATACCATTGAACTTTTCTGCCGTGTATTTGAGCGTATGACAACAGATATGGTTTTTTAAGTTTTCAGAAAAAACTTATGAAATTGTTTTATTGTATTTTGTTGTCAATACATCTGTCCAGACATTTAGTTCTGCTCTTGTTCTTGAGAATCAACGAAGTTTTATAGCTTTTCATTAATTTCCTTGAGAAATGCATACCTACTGTGGAAATGCAAATAGTTAAATTATCATAATTTTTTGTTTGAATCATCAGGTTTTTATATAAGTTTTATACAAATTCTTAATGAAGAGAAGAAACTGATAAGAGTGCTAGACGTAATATTAAAATGATTCAGTGTTCTGTACTTATTCTCATTTGTAAAATGATAAAAAAGTCCTAGAAAATAGCTACAGCTATCTATATTTTATTTTTACGCCTATTTTCCATTTTCTTTTCCTTCTCTTATTATAATATTGCGGTTTCTTTACATCTTCTATAGTCGCGGAACTCATTTCGTAAATAGATTTACCTTGCATTACTATAATAGAACAATAACCTGAAAACCTCGACGTCCATCAAAATATTGTCTCATCATCGTCCTTAATATGTATTTTTAGCTGGTATTTCCTTCCATTCTTTAGTCTAGGTAGGACGAAAAAAGAAGAAAAGAATAATGAAAAGAAATGGTTCTCATGTTTTTTTGCTCATTTACATGGTTTTAGTTAATGAATGAGTGTAGCTCGAATTTGATTAATTACATCGTCAATGTGGTGCGGTATTCATTTTCTTGGAATCGTTTCTGCTTCATTTTCTTCAATGTTCAGCTAACTTACTTGACATTGGTATTTAGAGCGAAGGTAAATCTTGTCGTGGCACATTGTATTTAGTATACGATATTATTCCTGATACCTGAATCTACATGTTTGAGAATTGTGAATTAAACATTCGGTTCTATGAGATGAGAGGTTAGAGTATCTGTGATTTTACTCTTCAAACTGACATTAAGTCATGCTAATTTTTTCGTTTACTCCAGTGCAACATTTTGTCGTCGAATCCAAAGCCAAAAGAATATCATTTTTCAGGGTAGTCAACGCACACTTGGCTCCTGGGTCAACCTACGGATTTGCATTGAAGGAATTCTAATTCTCGAGTTATTCACATCTCGTACAACGGAAAGGATGGGATGGCCAGAATAGAGGAGTTACGAGTATATTGCAAAAGAAGAATATATCGTGAGGTTATCGAATTAAGAGGAAAGCACAGGTGTACAATAAGTGCCATAATATAAGACAGAAGACTACAAACTCCTTTATCGTCCGTTTCCTTTTAAGAATGAAACTAAAAATTGGTAGCTAAACGAGGAGAGAATCTACCATCGAGGTATCGACGTCGTTTGTCGTCAGAGATGAAATATTATTGATGGATTTTTCGATTGTGACATACTTCCGTCCAGCGAAGAGTGTTATACCGTTTAACAAGTCGAAAAGGGCATTCTGTATGGCTGAGAGTTGAATCGGACTATGCAACCGGTTTATGGCCGAATCACCTCATCTCAGGGTCGTCGTATGTACTCCGCTAGCCAGAAGAGATGGCAATTTGGCAACGCGTTTTTTTTTTTATTCACTCGCTTTTCGATTCAGCCAATTATCGACGAATCGTGCGCGTCTTCTACGAATCCGGTTCTCGGTGGACGATGGTTGCTGAATGCCGAAAGCTGATGCAGAACTCGAGAGGAGATTCTGTTCATTACGAAGTTACGAGGAACGAACGGTCGTCTCATTGTGCGTACCCCTTTGCAATGCGCATTCAGAAACTCAGAGTATGTATACCCGAAGAGTACATTATAGATGTACCTTGTAATGGGTACACAGACTACACACTGAGCTCGCACACAAACACATAAGGCGAAGAAATGGTAATAAAATACTAGCTTATGAACGTGATATCTGTGGTCACGATTGTAAACGAGATGCAGGAACGTACAGCAGTCCGTGTCTGTGGTTTGCGTGGAGGCTAAAATTGAAATGTATAACTTATGTGTATGTGTATGGAACACTCTGTTATGGGGCGTACAAATGCGTGTCTTCGTGCTAATTTTAACGGGTCTGTGGTGGAAGACAATCGGATCTACTTCGGTTTTTCATCTTAAACCGTATATAGTGCTGCACTAGGTATACGTTTTTACTAAAACCTCATCTGGTCTATTTTTATGGATTTCCAGATTTTCCCAGTTATCCCAACTCCCGAAAGATATATTACCTATATATATATATATATCTTTTTAATCTAGCTACTCGTACTTTCGGAAATGTTATTATTTTGTTCGCAGATAAAAATTTGTGCAGCAATTTTTAAAATTTTTCACGCTGAATCCGAATCTGCGACCCGTTTTGCTCTACGCCGCGATTTAGACCCATTTTGGAGCATTTCCCCCCCTTTTTAACAGGTTTTCTTTAAAGTTATATCTCGCCGGGCGAGAGTCTCCGCCAAAAACGGCTACCGAATTCGTGTTCAGCGACCTCGAAAACCCCCATACCAGTGCTCAACATACAAATTTATTCCCTGAACAGAAATTAAGAAATGCAAAAGTTTTTGAACATATTATATTAGAAGAAATTTTGGTTCAATCGAAACATATTAGCAAATTATCGAATTATCTGTCTCTAAGCTACATGAATGATGAAAAAAAGTGGCTAAAAAAAGCACTGTTCATTCGGACATTGCATATTTCAAAATAATCTCCGGATAAAAATCAGCATCAGGTACCGGTCATCAAATTGACACAAAACATGTGTAATTTATTCAATTTTGAATGGGATAACGGGGACGCTTCAAGATTTGCAGTATAGCAGAAATTTACTGAAAAAATGCTACAAACGTTGAGATAATTGTCTTCAATAAATTATAATTTTCTTCATTGTGATGAGAAAAGTTACTATCCTGTTCGTAATTAATACTATTCATATCTTTCAGTGTACATTGGCTTTTGAGGGTCAAGTCTGTGGCTTCAGTATGATTTTTCGAAAATTTTGATCCACAACTTTCTCGTAGAAAATTATACGAGGATTCATAAAGAAATATAGTATTTAACAAGTTATGGAATATGGTCTAAAAGTTAATTTTATATTTGATAATCATGATAATTATTTTTGTATTTTAAATTTTATACGAGATTGCCTTTTCAAGCCGCGATGGTCTAATTTTCTTAAACTATTAACTATAACCCGATGGACAAAAAATGAGAAAATGATCCGGAAAATGAGAATTTTATCCGTTGTCAGTCCGTTTTTATTTTCGACCATCGGATCTGAAAATTTGCAGATATTTTTGTCATCTTGACTATTTTTCTAAATTCGTTTGTAAAACGGATTTCCTGATTATAATCAGTGATAATTTTTGGGCAATTTTTCTAAATCCGTTTGTAAAACGGTTTCATGGATTATAACCCGGGCCAACAAATATGATAAAACAGCCTTCACGGAAAATAATCCGGACTCATTTCCGGCAAGACTGATTACAATCCGTTCGAAATCCGTTTTAGAAGCCGGAAAACAGGAAAATTTCGGGTTAAAATCCAGAAACGGATTATAACCCGGAATAAAACGGATCCGTTTTCAAAATATTTTGCCCATAGGGAAATTAATTTACCTACTTATTAGAACACTCTTTCTTAGATAAGGCTTTTTATAGGTATCTGTTTGTCAAAATCAAAGCTACTACTTCATCGATCTTTATTCAGTGTATCAAAAATCCAATTTATTTCTGTCATCGTTGCTCCTCTCATTCATTTTATATAAATTTCACTCACACTGATCGATGGAATTTGGTAACGCAGTTTCTGAAATTTCGCTGAGAGTTCGCGGGGCTAAATTTTTACGACTCGACGAGCGCAAACTTTTATGACGCATACAGCTAAGTTGGTGAATTTGATTTTCATGCTCGACGTAAATTCGACGAAGTACTAGTTAGTGTGTACGTTCATCAAGTTCGAACTTTTTACGAGTTCAATTTTCAAAAGAGCGTTCTATAAACTTTCGTCACGTTTTACGACTTTTATCGAGGGAGAAATGCTCGAAGTTAAGACTTGTACCCTTTTATAGAAGAAAAGTATGGAAGTAATATGAGGATCATGTATTCAGCGACTGAAAGTGCTGCAATGGCGTCTTTTGTCAATTTATTTCCTCTTCGTAGACTTGGTTTAATTTTGATGTCTGTCAGGGGTGATTTTCGGGGAAAATTTGTAAGCTTTTTGCTTCTTTATTAGATTTTATTCTTTTCAGTAGAGGTGTTCTGTAATTTATGTGTTTAGATAAGTGAGTTTTACTGACTAGTAAAACTTGTTCAATCCGTTAGATTCATGTGTTTATGGTTACTTATAATGAATTTTATAATCCCGCAGAAATATTTTCGACATTATAATAGCACGTGTACAATAATGCATGCGAGTATAATGAAGGCATAATCGACTTTCTTGTGCTTTGCATTCTTCTGGTTGTACGTCTCAGCTTATTGATGCTCCTTCGATAACCATTCTTTTCAATGGTTTACTTTTGACCACGACTTGGTGACAATTCGACGGTAATCTGTTTACTAATGCTCGAATTCTGAATGCCATTTGAGTTTATTTCAGTTTGAACTATGTTGACCTTTTTTTCCATTTCCTTCTATTTCCATCTTTCATTTTTTTTTCTTCATTCCAAATCGTATAAGTAAATATACGATGTACACGTACAGTGAATCGATATGGTGGTGATATCGTTTTGAGGTACGAATTCTTAACGATAGAATTTAATCTTTCCGACGGTTGCATTGTCAAACGATGGAATCGTAATATCGTATATCCATTCTATGGGCAGATTATGGAAAGAAATCATGAAGAGACGTGATGCTTCAAAAAGGATCATAAATAATATTATAATTTAAAAAATATTTTAAAAGTAAAATGCTTTTATCTTCATGCGCACTCCAGTTTAGTTTTTTCAAAGTGTAAGAATGTAACTTTCTTCTTCGGGGCGCACTCCAGTTTGTTATACAAACTCTTATCTCTACTTCCGGAATTGAATATAAAAGAATTGAAAAAAAAAAAGAGATATGATGATGAAAAGTGATCATACGAGTATTTAGTTTACAAGACCTCAGCATTTGAATTGCTTAGAGGCTATATGAAGCCACTTTAATGCTTCACTTTTTTACTTATTTTTCAGTTTTTTAATGAAAAATACTTTTGCGAGACTACACTTTAGTGACTCAGTTCTGTACTGATTAATCTGAAAGTTTGTCAGAAAATTATCGTTCAAGTCAATGAAACCTAATGACTTTTGTTCAGTTGCTAATTTGATAAACAACAGTGGAAATTATCATCGCACCTCCAATATTTCGGTTTATCGTCGTAAATTCTGACAAAAATAATTACAATTATTGTCTTTTCACATTGACCCATATTGACTATAAATATAAAAGCAGTTCTTTAAAACATATGTACAAATTTTCAGTCTTCAGGTTACCTGGACTTAGATCGATGATAAACCAATAGCTAGGTATATACTTGATGTGTTTTCATTTTCCGAACTTTCCTCGATTATTTGGTCGGTCACAATAAAACTGCATTTAATGTATAATGTAGGAAGGAGTATCAAAGTATAGGTAAAATCCGGTTTAGGTGCGGTATAAAATTTTTAGATAAATGTTTTTTATGGAACGTTATGCGTGATTGTGTCGAATATTAAGGGGGGAGGGTGAACTATTATCCGTTCACTCTTGTAGATGTATTTTTTAACAGAAAGGATGGAGTCATCACACAAACTGGTCACGATTTAAAATGATTCATAATTTTTAGGTTTATTGTGTTTGACGTCATCAATGGTCAATAACTCGGCTTCGTTCCAGAAAACATGTGGCATAATACGAGTTTTGATTTTATTCACCAAACTATAGATTGTTTTCAGCCTCAAAATTTTTCTTTCCCTCCGAATTTATTATATTTTAGAACCTTTTGGGCACTAAAATTATGGTCGTGCAGATATGTTCCCAAAGACCCATATTGTCCTCAGATTTGTAGATTTAGAAATCGAATTGGGAAGTGGTCATAATAACAGCTTATATCTTTAAAAAATTTGTTGATATTCTCCTACTTCGAACATATATAGATGTATTGAATAGATGGGGCCTTCCTTTCTCTAAAGAGGACGAAAGATATAATGTATAATTTGTCCAACTTTTGATTAAGTAATTGTAAATATAAATAAGTCCTCGCAAATTAACGTGCTGTAAACTACGAGTAATTTTCAATATTTTTCAAAATTTTTTATAATTATAACACCTACATTATAACTGTCATGCGGAACTGCAATTATTCGCCAGATTGACCTTAGTGGATATAATTTAGTTCTTTCTTGCCACCAATAATGCCTCGAATTGTAAACGATTATATTGTATTTTTGCTACGTATCTGATGTGTGTGACTGAGAAAGAAGTGAGAAACTCATTGTTTTAAAAATTTTTCTCCGAAGGTCGAGACGTATGCGAATGTTTTGCTCTTTTTTGGACAGGAGTCAATGAACGAGCAGTGCCGATACGTATCGTTCGTAGTTTTTTGATATTTTTCAACCATTTACTCGTGTTGCCTCTTCCATATTCGTCAGTACCTCCCCCAGTAACCTGGGTCATGGTATCTTTTGGGTAGGTATATTAGCGTTACAAAAAATTAATTTTTCACCTACCAAGAGAACTCACCTAATCGTATATTCACAACACAAGAATTTGTGAAATCCCATCCGGGAAGGGATGGCAAGGAGGTACGAAGAATTTCAATTTGCTACGGGCATTCTCACGTGTGTGTGAAACATGAATAGCCCTCCTCCTCCTATAAAAAAAATGCAACCACTCGTTTTTATCTGTATAATTAGGCTAACTGGACTGCATTGGAGCTTCCTCCAGCAGACCTGCAGACGTGTATATCGTGTGCGTCTACTTAATTAAATTCTCATAATATGCTTAAAAATCTTTAATTAAATTCTGTGGCCTGCATATTATGTTGGTCGAGTTAGCTGCGTATATTCGAAGTGTAGACTAAAGACACATTTATCTTGAAAAATGGTTGTGTCTTCGCGTATGCATATATTCATATTATCGAGTAAATGGTGTACGACAAAGTGGAAAAAGAAGAAAATTGTTGGCGGGGCGTGGGAGAGGGGTGATATTTTGTTCGCTGTTGAATGCAACCGAGTCGGCATTTTGCGAGCGTGTCGCTGATTCTGTGCGACATTTTGGAAATACGCCATCGTCTTCGTTATGTTCCGTTATACGGCCATAAAATGGGGGCAATGAAGCATTTTCACGGAGAGTGTGCCCCCGTCTATGCTCCGCTTTCGGCAGACGACAGTGTGTATGTACTACGTACAGAGAGAGATTGGATTTGTACATTAACGTTAATTACATTCATAATATAACGCTTTCCACATGAAATTAAGGCTAAAAAAAAAAGTGCTTTCTTCATTATTCTTCTTTTTTCTCTTTTTTTTTATTCAAGAAATCAAGTTTAAAAATGTTCCTGATATGCGAATGTGACGCCACCGCTGTTTCAATGTGTCATTACTGCTTTATTCATTTATTATTTAGTCGTCATGATATGCTGTTGGGTTTTTTTTTCATATATGTGATTTCTTATTCAATTTTTTCATTCCTAATGAATGGTCTGCTGTGTTCGCGGTATGTGAAACAATAAATCAGAGACTGGCCTGAAATGTGTGTATGTTATAGTAGCATACGGATCCATATGGCTTCTGGCTTACAAAAGTTAGCGCAGGTATACCCACCGCAGTAGACCTTGATAGTTTTTAAAACAAATTTTCATCATCGAAGCATTTGCATGTTCTTTTTTCGTAGATTTCACGTGTTGAGATTTTAGTCCGTCCTAAATTCGTGCTATGAAGGAAGAGAAAAAGATGGTTAGGTATATAAACTAGAAAAGTGTTTAGAAAATTCAATCGAATCAAATCCAAGTTTTATTAAAAACATTTTTTTCAAGTCGTGGAAGTTGATGACTTAAGTATAACTATGAGATTTGGAAAAATTTTACGAGAAACCTTTCATGTCGAACATTTGATTATAAATATTTTTTGTATCCATATTTTTCCTTTTGTAATAATCGAAATTATGCAGCCAGCAAGCTCGACTAAATTTGTTGGGCCAGCCAGCCATCTCGACCAAATTTGTTGAGCCAGCCAGCAAACTCGATCACATTTGTTGGGCCAGCCAGTCAGCTCGACTAAATTCGTTTGTACATATTAGCATCTGGCACTGGGCATCGTTCCCTAATATAAGCTACTGTATTGTCATACTCGCACTGAGATACAGGTCGCAATGAATTTTTTTCCTACCCAACATTTTACCTTCTTCCGTACGTAATAGCAGTGGTGCACCCAAAAATTTTCTTGGAGAGGGGTTGAGTTTTAAATTCATCCCTAAAAAACAAAAATTACTCAAAAATTTTGCCCGAAGCGCAGACAATTTTTTTATTCAGCCTCTTTTCGATGAAATTTGAGGCCTGAGGGGTTCTTCAGCCCCTTAACCCCCTCTTGGCAGCTCCACTGAGTAATTTAATCTATTTCTGCATCTCTTTTCGCCACATGAGCTTTTTGCCATCGCTAGTATTCGTATTTTGTTTACATTCCATGATTGTATATTTTGATTTTCAAAATTTCGTCCTTGAAAATTTGACCTGCGAAGAATGTGTTTTGGAAGTCGTCCATGCCAACTGGTCTCCCATCTGTACGTTAACCTTTGAATTCCACTCATTTTTTATCGAAAGTGGCCATCAGCAGTGTCTCGATAAATACATGTACGAGTAGAAGAAAAAGTTTACTCCTCGTACGTATGTAATAGTCAAATTACGAAATGGGCGGATTTTTCTTCTTTTTTTTTTAGGTCGGTTAAAAAATTAATAAAATTTTCGTCTGACGAAGTGTGGTGACGAATTCCGTTATCCGGCGGAATGAAATTCTTTTACGTATACGGTTTGATGTCCACCGTCGTCCGGATATGGACTTCATTTTAGCGTTAATTGTTTTTTCTACACTCTTTTCATTTCTTTTTTTGTTTTTTGCGTAAAACTTGATTTTTTATACGTTGGCCGAGTTTTTCTTTTTTGTTTACCTTATTTTTTATCGCCATCTTTATATAGCGTGCCCCTATATGCGCCGATGGAGACATGGAAACTGGGTTTCCAAGTTACCGTTGCGTTGTGGTGGCGATGATGCTGGGAAAAAAATTGAAAAAAAGAAGAAACTGAGGATGACATCTGCTGTCGATGCTGGATGTGTCAATTCATGCCTCGTTGATTAAAGGAGCTCCACTTCCAAAACGGAGTCGTGTGCGACGACGAACGGAAACTTTTGATTGAATGACTCACCGAGTCACCGAATTTTTTCGAGTGTGGCTGTGATTTTGCTTCACACATTCGATCAGTGCTCAGAGTTGATCTGGAAACGTGACCAGAGAAGGGGCTCCTGTGATTCGTGAATCGTTATGAAAATGCCTGTAGTTCACATTTTTGTATACAAATTTTGAGGGGACTGTAAAAGGCTGTGTGGCTAATAGATGTATCGTCGCCTTGGAAAATGGACAGGTGGTATGTCGATAATTTTCAAAAAGATATTCTTACATTTTTGACTCATGAGGATCACGTAATTCATTTTTGTCATCAGTAACCCAAAAATGTACGTATATTAGTGGCTCATAGCAGCCAAAGTAAAACGTAAATTTCACTCACTGTTACATCTTCAATCATCATTTATATGTTTATCCTACGTTCTCGATATCGAGAATCGATTTTTCATGTCGAAAAAAAAAAACTTGGAGAGTCCTCACTTTTGATGGATTTTTATTGATTATTACCATAATGATATATTTTTTTCTTCTTTTTTAAATCCTATTGCACCATCCGGTTAAATAATTTTCACCTCTCCACAGCCGATCTTATTATCCACAGTGGAATTTTTCGAGTATTACAAACTGGTCGATAAATAGTGCCTTTTCTTTTCCTCTGTTAAAATCGTCGACTGTGACTAAATGCTGCAGCTAACGAGAACCAGAGTAACAACGTGTTTCAAAAACACGACTATTAAATTGTGATTTGTCAGGTACCAGCGAAAGAGAAAGAGGCGAAATTATCTGCAATCTGGTTTCATCCTGATACTAGGTAGGCATCAGCTGATGCGGAGAGACAATATTTTAAACCCGGAAAATCATAATCTTTGGATACTGAATGGACGCTTGAAAAACGTGGTAACCAGAAGTGTTGGCGGAAAATTACCTTCAAAATGTCCCGCTCGTATTTATTTGGGTAAATATTTTTTCGTGTTATAACACAATACGAAATTGTAGAAAGATAGGTCAATTTCTTGATGCTGGTTTTTGTATCGGTCTGTGGCGTTGATGTCGTGGACGTGGTGGAAATTAATCGGTCGTTTTAACGAAATTAGACTTTGTATAGCCCATTGGGAAATCAGTGGTCCAGTTAATCCGCAGGCGATCCTTGTCAGTTCTGTACAAAAAATATCGAACCGCTATAGTATAAAAGGTGTTTGTAAGAATACTTACTTCGATCGTTTCTATAAATGAACCAGCTATATAGAGCTGTTCGAGCAGTGACCTTCTTTTCGTGGCGAATTTGTTGGTCGAAAAAAAAATGACGAAGGGGAGAGAGAGAATGCTTTGGGTGATATTGGTTGAAGATTGGTTACCACTAAATGGAATTGTTTTCATGATCGCGATGATGAATGCGAAGATGAACGATAATAAATTGTTCATAATTATTGGTTTGAATGTTGCGAATTAAGGTATCGGAAACGATTATATTGTGCCTTTGATCGAGAAAAAAAAATACAATGTATTATAAAACTATTTCGTGCCATATGGGGGCAAGTGCATGGCTGAGAGAGTGAACCCCTCCTATTAAACGACCAAACAATGATAGGTGGATATTTGTGGGCAGGTTCCACTGTTGGCTGAACACATTTTCGAGTGCACCTTTTAGGAGGCCTGATAAATATAATGGGCATATTGTTTTATGGTCACCTACTTTCGAATGTAGCGCGTGTTTTGATGGAATTTTTCAAGTATCGTTGATAGTCGATGATTTATAGAAATGTTGAAGCGTCAAAAAAAAATTTGGAAATGTTGATGAAGAGACTTTGAGTTAAGATAATATTCAATTCCGAAGAATTGCCAGTTATTGTATTGTGGCAATTCTGCCAATGGCTTGAAATAGCAAACTACCCACCGAATTTCTGGTTGCTTGAACATTTGAGTGGCTGCATATTGCATTGCTATAACCTTGAAAAACATCTACAATATAATTACCCTTTATTACAGCCATTGAGAAGTATGTGGTTACACATTAGTCAGCACACTCCAAGAAGTGCCAGAGAAACAATGCTGGTCTTGATGCTTGCCTTTTTCTTGCTTCTCTCATGAATTCGATTTTTCGAAATCGATTTTATTGATGTCTCCAATCTGTTTAACAGGTCCAGCTCATCACAAAATAGGGTTAGTGGGAGACATTTTTCTGGTACTAGATGTCACGTGATTTTGGGTATCCTATGATCTCTTTAGACCATCCCTGCAGAGTGACCTCCTAATTGTATTTGTAGTTGGTCGAAAAAATATCATCTGTGCTAGCGCGTCACCTAGCTCTGGAAGGTCTCCAGCCTTGCTGTGCTACTTGATAGCTGATATGGGGTCGTTCATCCGCGTGCATACTTCACTTTTGTTTTTTTATTTTTTATTTTTTCATCATCATCACCTCTAGCGTAACCAAATTTCAAAAGAATTTCAACGTATTTCTTTCTCTGTTGGTGGAAATGTGTGGCGATGAGAGGGTCGACAATTCGATGCGACGGTAAGGTAGCAGCAGGTTGTCTGGTTGTCTGTAATAGCTTTCTTATTACACTTCTGATCGTTAATTATCCCAGCTTCATATTTTTATGACGGATAGGGGTGGGGGTGGGGTTGAAGGACGACGAAGGTGTCTTCTGGAATTATCTATTCTTCGTGAATTGTATGTATCATGCCTCTCTCTGTCTGTCTGTCTCTCTCTCTCGCTGCAGCCAGGCTTCGGTTTTTTGTGACTCTTTGTACGATTCTGCGACGAATATAGAGAGAATAATACTTATTTTTTTCTTTTTCTATACCTATACAGAGGAATAATATAGAGACAGAGTTACAACGGTGGTGACGGGGTCGTAGCAACAATTAAAAAGAACACGTTCTCGTACTATATAGTATATAATATACTCGTAATATCGATTATGATTGTATTAGTTGTGCCCCCATATATGTGGGATACATTATCCAGCAACACATGTATTGCAAACAATTATTTTATTATTATACAAAGGCAGATAGATTGTCACGAAGGAAAAATTTCCTATATTTTCTGGTAATTTTGCAGATGTGGTGTTTTCATCACGTTCTTTTTTTTACGACCTGTGAATGTATGGCGAACCTATTGAATGCTGTCTTTTTTTTTCCTTTTTCTTTAAAATGTCGATAACATCGTTCTTTTATAACGGTTTCGCCATTCGTATGACCCACTGGTACTGTTGGACATACGTACGAGTATAATATAATCGTACAGGTTTTATAGGATTCATACTTGATACTGATGTGCAGATATTGCGTGCAAGTGCACCAGAAAGTTGATTTTTGAACATTAGAAAAACCAGGTTTTACTCGATTACTCAAAGGACCAGGTGGCGTCATATACGACGTCACAAGAATAACCTCAAAGGACCAGGTGGCGTCGTATGACACAAGTCAGGCGCTCTCAAAATATTGATCCTTCGAAAAATCCATCTCAAAATTTCGAGTGGCATCGTATATGACGCCACATGGTATTTCTAGTGTTAAGGTTTTCGCAGTATATGCGCGTGTTTCGAATTGAAGCCTTCAATAAAAATGTTAAATAAGCGGCAAAACAATTTATACAAAGAAGTACGAGTATATATGTAGACTTCATATTTATTTTTCTCTTATCTAAAATGTATCAAGTCTTCAGCAATACCCCGCACATTTTTCATTTGCTGAAATGCTTATATGAAATTGGTTTCCAGTTAGAAGGCAGAAATACGCAAGCGTCTATTCTCGCGAGTATTCGAATGCTTAGGTACTTTATACACATAACTGGAAAAATTATACGACTATAGAAGCTGAAGCAACATTTTGCAATTGTGAATACCAATCAATATGTATAATTTGAGAGACACGTCTGATATAGACTCGCTCATTATTCTGTATTTAGTATTTGATCTTGCCAGTATTCGCTGAATAGCCGAATAGGCGATGGTAGAGCAGGCTTTGGAATTAGAGGTGATTCAAATTTCAAACAATAAAAAAATATGTCTGAATGCGAACGATACGCCATCATATTACACCTTTTTTGTTCTGTTTAGTTCCGTTTTATTTATGTATCAAAAAAAAAATGTAACCTTTGATTGGTCACACTTTACTTTCCATTTCAACGCCTGTCCTATACTTGGCATTTATGGACACTAATCTGGTATGGAAATGAAAAGACACGTTTCCTCATTGCTGTACAGTAACTTGGGTAATGAAGTTGATGAGGAAAAAAAAACGTATACTTATGCGTGTTGAAATGGACTGCTCTAAAAAATTGACTATACATAAACGCAGACGGAGAATTGATTGAACGTCAGATAGAGAAGATGTTTACTCCTTGTCGAGCATCTGTCTTTCCGCTTTTTACATGGCTACGTGTTGGCTGAGTGTTTTTTCCGTATACCTTGTAAAGGCTCTTTACGGTGAAAAGGGATTTTTTTTTTATTACTTCCGATAGCTGTCGAGAGAAGAAAGGGAAAGACAGCCCCCGAAGTGATTACCGCAGCCCCAGAAGTTGCTTCCGTTCAGATATCCTGCTTTTTAGTTTAGGAAAGTACACTTATAATATTCTAAATACGTACACGCTATATGGCGAGAAAAATAAAACACTCATATTTCAGTTCCTCATTGGTACCCTTTAGTGTGTTAATAGTTTCTTGATTTTCAAATACTCTTAGGAACATTTCAAAAAAGGCATCAAGTTTTATATTACTCTACGTCATTTATCAATATCATATTTAATCGTTCAGATTGATGGCGTGCTCTAGGAAAGTTTTGGGCAGCGAAAATTCAACCTGAAGGTTTTCTATGTACCTACCAGCATGCAATCTAGGTCTAACATGAGTATTGAATCATAACAGGTATACAATGACGTGCTAGAGGAAATCAACACCTTGATAACTTTGGTCCTGAAGATTTTCTCTGGCCCATGTTACCAACCCTTGAGAAATTTATGGGAGTCTGGTTGAATTTATCGTTTTTTACTCCAAATTTTGCCACCGGGATAGGTATACGTATGGTACTCCTTTTTTTCATTAATAGATCAGGTTTTGTGGTTCCAAATTCACAAAACAAAGATGTTGACTAACAAAAAAAGAAAAGTAGGTACGAATGTAGAATTTACTTTTGCATTTTTAGTCGAGGATAGTGTAGAGCTTTTTTTTTTGTGGTGGGCGGATAGGAGGGTGATTCACTTGAATAGGAATTTCGTTGATGGAATTTTTGGAAATGTTGAGAAAAATAAAAAAGTATTTTAAATTGTACCTATAATTAACCTTAATCAACTCAAGTTTGAAATTTTTATCAACGGGGTTTGGAATGTTGCTGAGGATTTTTTTTTTTTTTTGTGAATTCTACTGTAAAATGGTTTCTTGTCTGGAATAGTTTGTAACTGCAGCAAATGGCAGATGACTGTAACTACAGAGAACTGTGTAAATGGTATTACTGTTTTTCCGTCGTTTTTAAAACGAAACGTTATCGCCTTCAAACACGATTAATGCGTGGTTAAATGTCCTGACACAATGCACGGCCACGGATGAAACAAATGAAACGGTTAAATCGCTCTAGTTCAGCCTGGTACCGTTAACGATTGCTGAATAGCAAAGGTAAAAATACTTATAGCCAGTGAAATATTATGAGCCGTAAATAATATGTTTGCAAAAATAGGTATGAGAAATAAAAAAAGTCATAATAATGGTGAAATATTATATATATATATTTCGATGATGTGTACAGATAAAGGAATTTACCTATATTTCAAAATAATAAAAGTAAGTTCTGGAAAAATAAGAAATTATAATTAATAACAGGAGGTAAAAATTGTCAAGCTCATAAGATAAACATCACTGGGAATGTTTCAATCGATTGCATATATAATTGATTTTTATCACAGTGAAATGTCCTCCTTCAAGTTGGAAATATTATTTTTAATTTGTTATTTGGTTCGCTGACAGGGAGTATTTGTAGCCTTTTACTTCAAAAGTGTTTGGTTTTCCAACTTCATATAAACCTCTGTCGCGGCCAATTTTTACGTTTTAAAGAAATATGCTCTTCAGACTACTGGATCTGTTTTTATACATGAACTTTGAATATTTTTCAATTTGTGATTTTAAATGCTAGACAATAGAATTAATTTCTGTAATATAAAATATGTATTTCATACAATAGAAAATGTAGCCAAGTCGTTATAAGAGTATACAGGTTGGGCAAATGACATTCTGGTAGGAGTGATTTTTATTATCTTTTATTTGGAGAAAAATACATTTGTTCAAAAATCTATTTAATATTATCTACTCAAAATAAGCTATGGTTTTTTTCGATAGCTAGTTGAAAAAGTTAAATTTCGTTTTAAAATTTCGTAGCTTTCACCTATTAAAGTAATCTGATGAGTACTTCGATACTCGTTCGAGAAGGAGGAGAAAAGGAGGAAAGTGGCGTGATAAAATAGATTGAGAGGCTGATAAGGATATTGTGTGACTGTGGAAAAAATTCAAACGTAGTATAAAATATTTGTGTGAATTTAAACCATTCAACATAGAAAGTTATTAAATTTTAACCTTCAAATTGTGGTTAAGAGCAAAAATTGTATTACCTCATAGTACCTATAGTTTATAAAATGTGTGGTATATCCGTGATAAGGTCGATGGAAAATACTTGTTTGTGTTTTGAAACTGAAACAGTTATCACGTACTGACGATAATTTAGTAGAGGTATAATTAACGGGCAAAAAAAATTACAGATACTCGTAAGTAAATAAAATAGAAGAGGAAAGCGAAAATAGGCTGGAAATCCGGATATGGAGACTTATTCGTGGCTTGTATTTTTTATTGAGCTAATTAGTGTTTTACGGTACTACTTACGTATACTTGTATTGAGGTGTACTTGAATTTGGTTCTACTTCGAATCATGTTACCGACGCGGCTATGATCTCTATACGATGGATGATATTCAATCAAGCGAGAAAAGAAAAAAACATGAAATAAATTATTCGAACCAGTTTCGAGCATAAAGTAGTAAAATGGCGATCAAGATATATAACTGCGTTTTGTGGGTGAAGGCTGTATAGCTGGCTCGATCCTGCAAGTTGACCATTTTTAAAATTTTTACCTATTCTATTTTCAAGCAGTCCACTTTTTTTTTTTTTTGATTATTTTATATTTTCTAGAGAAAAAAAGTCTGAAAATTTCACGCCAGTATCAATTTTCACATCGCAGTTATGGGTAGATTTGGAATTTCAGAGAAAATGAAAAAATAGGGTAAATTCATTTATTGTAGGAAAAAATTTTATTCGCAAAATATTATTTTTTATTTTTTCCATGTTGGAAAACAAATTATCAATTATGCACCTTTAGATAATGACATTCTCACGTGATTAAGGATTAATTTAATTTTCTGCAAAGCGATCTATAGCGTATCCCTTGAAATAGTCATTTGAATAAATTATGAACTATGGAATGATTAGCACTGATAAGAATAATATTGAAAACGAACGAATTTTCCATCACAAAATATTGAAGACAGGTTTGGTCAACAAACGACATTTGTGGGCTGTAAATGCGCTGGTCTTCTTTTTATTCTACCGTTTTCTTTTTTGTGATCACCCTGCTGCCAACTGTTTTTTTACAAAATTGGTCTAATAATTATAATTATGGAATATGAATGGTAATTTTGATAGGTAATTCATTCCATATAATATGAAGTATAATATATATTCAAAGCCTATTTGCGACTCAAGTTGGCACCTCCAAATCGAAGCAACAATGGTAGCCCCCTCCACTTGGGCCTTTTTGGAAACTGTGTGGACCCTGGAACGTTTGCGCAAGCTATGCCTTGTTAACTAAAAAAAAAACCTGCCAAATAGGTCTGTGAGTGTTTTACACAAGTTCTAAAAACTATCCATGAAATTTTCCACTTTTTTTTTTTTGAGATCTGAATGAATAAAAGTCATCACCCTCATCACCTACTTACAAAATGAAAATAAATGTTGAGTTTTTACGAAACACTTCACTAAACTTGGATCTGATCCACCCCAAATCCGTAATTTAGAGTTCAGACGGTTTGGTATACAAGGTTCCTTTGTGGGCTTGGGGTTATGGAGAAGGAAAATTCTTGCATAACGATTTCTCCAGGAATGGCATGGCTTGTAACTTAAGGTTTAAAGAAAGATTAAAATTTTACGTACACACGTTTGTGAAAAAAAGAAAAAGAAACTAAGTGAAAAATTTTATAAATACAGTCGCACAAGTGCTGTCCTAGAAGCACCAGAGAGAGAAAACCGGTTTATTGGTTTCATGCAAACGTCTATTCTGCGCAAATAATCGTCGACTGAAAATCTGTAACGATTTCCGGAAAGTAAAAAAATTACTTTGCTATCCAGTTATCGTACCGGTTTTTCGAATCTATCGTGAATTTTATAATTTTCTAACAAGATTTGGTTGATTAAAAACCTCTGTGGGCCTTTTCTTTGTAGATCAGTGTCCCTCCTCTCACTCCATTATTCTTTAGGCCATAGAGAAAGAAAATGAAACTCGATAAGTTGAAAATATATCGATAAGTCGATGATTTACAAGTGAAACTCGCCTTATCACTGTGATGCAAACAAAAATGGGGAAGAATTTTTACAAAAACAGCTAACTTCACAAGTAAATTTCTCAGTTTCCTACTGTATGTGAGAAAATTTCGAACATTTTCAGTAAAATTTTCATTTGAAAAATTGCTTCAGAGAAGAAGAGGGTAGGTGTACCTGTAGGTAAATAAAAAGTCAAAAATATCAAAATTATAATAATTATTTTGAAATTCACCAAAAACGCTAGTTTATTCTATTACATTGAGACAAAACGTAGAAATTGGTTGTAAAATTCACAAAGTGGCCTTTTTTTTCTGTGTCTAAAATTTTTCTCTGAGATCCCGATCAGAGATTTTCCTTCGAATGTTGATCAGATTTCCCTCAAACAATAAAAGTGTCGAAATTGAGGCTTTTCGGGGCTAAGTGTGTGAGTGACATCTGTAACAAATTGAAGACTTGTTTTTTTTTTTAGATTTCACTTACACCCCGTAGGTCCTAAACGCATGAATTATGGACGTGTTTGCTGTTCTTCCATCTAAAAACTTTAAATGGATTCGATTTCTTTCTGTTTCGGAAGGTACTTGATGAATGTATACTAAAACACTTCGAAACGCCTCATATTATCTTGAAAATTATTGACGTTTTTTATTGAAGTACCTCTCCGTCTTCGTTGCATTACCTCCACGTTGTGACCTTTCCGCTTAGCGACAACCTGCAGAAAGCTACGGACATGCTGGCTAATATTTCGCGCTTGTCCAGCGCTGTGTAAACACGAATTGAGTGGAAAAACGTGATGTAAATACCGAAGAGCCAACATTTCTCGGCCAATATTCGCCGAATTAATGAACGATTCTGTAGACGCTCACGCGTAAAAGGTTTGCACTGTATTTTAAGTGCCTTATGTCCCCGACCCAGGTCGAGGAGTGCTAGCTGGTGCAAAAGTTGACCCACGATTTACAATTGTGTACTCCGAGAGTGCTCTAAAAAAGTGGCCCCGAGCGATTCTATTATTTCTACGTCAAGTGCAGCGTATATCTGCGAATTTCAGTGTGTAGGTAGTTTAGTCCAGCAGAGACGAGTGTGTGCAAATGACGGTGACCCGGCATCTGGTACTTTTACTCGTGGATGAGTCAGTCGCGAAGTATCTGTTGGTCGACCCGAGGGCATACAGCTATACTACGAGCAAGTAGATTCGTGAGATGAAGTCGGTTCGAGAGCTTCCTATATAGCCGCATTAAGTACTGATTTTTGCGAATCCGCCACTCAGTGTTGTGTTGTTTTTATGTAGCAGTGATTTGAAGGAGAAGCTGTTGAAGTGCGGCTTCGTGTAAAAGTGCCTCATGTGAAAAGTTTAAAACTTTTTCATTTCTATACCGTGTAGTTTTCTCTTTTGCTAGGAAAATTAGAATATTCGTATCTACGTATAACGCGAATAAGAACCATAAGAAGTAAAACCTACGAACTACGATTTAGTGAAAGGACGTTGGAAAGACTGAAGAGGGTGAGGCGAAATAGACGCGAATATCGACGATTTTTTACAGCATGCTTTATTATGATATGAAAATTATCATATTTTCACGCTTTTCTTCCGCTAAAATGATACCATCGGCTTCGCTTGGCACGTTGCTTCTCACTTTTCATTCTGACAGACAATGTTCGTTTCGTATCGATCTATACCTACTCGTATTCAAACTAAATTGTGCAAGTAATTAAACATTCACTTTTTTAATGGCTCCAAGGTGTATTACAGATTTGATTCGATTGAAGTGAGTAATGAGAATGCAGATTTCCGAATGATGACGTTTATGATTTCTTTTTTCGTCCGTATACTCTGGTACCTGGCAATGGCGTCTGCTCTGGCTGTGCAAGGTATTCACTGCACACCCCAACCAAATTCAAAAAAAAATTTGCCTGTGATTATGGTGATAAATAATATGTGTATTTTGTAAGCATATGGCATATATTAGATGGTGTTGTGACAGAAAATTTGATGTAATAAATTTCAATTTAAGACGACAGAAATACCGCACCATACCACCCTATGTTTGAGTTGGAAAATAACCATTTATTTTTATGATCTCATAATGAAGGGAAAACAAAAATGCTCAAGTGCGGAAAATAAAAAAGTGCAGTTGCGGAAAGCAAAAACGTTCAATCGAGCCTTACTTTCCAATGCCATCGTGTATACCTACTACTTCATTTTCTTATCGTCTCAAATTAAAATTGCATACACGATGGCATTGTAAAGTAACGCCATTACCAAGTGCAATTACAGCCCTTGGCTTTGCCTCGTGCTGCAAACTTGCACTTGCTAATCGTATATTTTCCTCTGCCATCGTGTAATCTATTATTAATAATTTAATGTTGTCTTTATTTCATTAAACTTCCCAGAACTTTTGTATAAATAACTAATTAGTATATTACACATATATATTTATTGGTTTGAAGTTCAACGTAATAAATTAAATGTACTGAAATGAAATTTATCAGAGACAGACATAGTATTTTTTTTAAATTTCTCTTTCTTTTGAAGTTGAAAAGGTTGAAACAATGATCTTTTTACTAAGAAAATATATGTATGAGTGCAATAGTGCATTATTGCAATAATTTTCAAAGTTACAGTAAGGTAACTTTTTTACCAACTGATACAGTTAATCTGTTCAAAGGTGTCGACTTCTTAGTTAATTAGTGAAGAAAATACGTGTGTACATATATTGACGTATTCTTGCATTTCTACTTTTTCTCCTTCCTTTAATTTTTGTTAGCAGCTGAAGATGGTGTGTGAGTATGTGTGGGTATTCAAACGGTAGTACTTTCTTCACATTTTATCTTAGCTTAGCATTTCCTCTTCAGTTTTCAGTTTTGTATTTTCCTTTCTTTTTTTTTTAAATTTTTATCATTTTTTAAGGGGGAGGGGGGGAAATAGGAGGAGAAAGAAGGATTTAATTTTTGCAGTTGAACCTCAGAGTTGAACATCCAAAAGATATTATCACGCGACGCTACTCTACCTAGTAATATTGATGGTTTATTTTCAGATATAGCTCTGACACAGTTTATGGCACGAAACTTCCGTAGTTATTTAGGATTAAAATATTTGTTCCCAAATTACAACATATTCTAATTTGCATATGAAAAGAATTCTTTGTCTATTGTTCCTGGCCCCGCACCCTCGTCTTCTGATTGGTCAGTGCGTCTCGAATTGAGCCCAGAATTTTGTGTCAGATAGTGTCGAGCAGTATCAGTTAGATTTTTAGTTAGTTGGTTTCAGATCGTCTTCGCGTTAACATCTCGTCGAATGATTTAGTGTTGTGTTTTAATTAATAATATGAATTAATTACCTTTTTTGGAATCTACTTCGATTCATTACAATATTATTGCAAAAGGTGTTCGCGTAGAAGTACGAGTAACTTTATATTTTCACTTCGGGGAGTATTTACGTTGTCGAACATTAAAATTTTTAAAAGGTACACTTTCAGTGGTAATTTTAACAATTTGGATTGGAAAACTGGCGAAATTTGATGTGAAATTGGAGTGAAATTTGAATGGAATTTCAGTAGAGCAAATCCGAGTCAAATTTGAGTGGAATTTGTGCAAAATTTTACCGGAATTCAAACAAAATTTGAGTTGATTGAATTGAGCGAAATTTTAGCAAAATTTGAACGGAATTTGAGTCAAATTTTAGCCACATTTTAGCAGAAATTGAGCGTAATTTGAGTCAATTTTGAGTGGAATTTCAGCAAAATTTTAGCCCAATTTGAGCGGGAATTGAGCGGAATTTTAGTCAATTTTAAGCGGAATTTGAACGGAATTTCAGCAAAATTTGAGCGAAATTGGAGCGGATTTTAAGCTGGAATTTAGCAAAACTGTAGCAGAATTTTAGCGGAATTTGAGCAAAAATTGAGCGAAGTTTGAGAAAAAGTTGGGGTATTTTGAAGAAAAATAAATAGTGAAATTCTCGAGATGTAACTTGTAGGTATTAATGTAAATTTCAACTTTGAAGCTGAATTAATGCAAGAGTTTTAAAATAACAGATCCCCGGGACCAGTGGGGCAAAAGAGGGCATTGCCCCCACGGGCCACGCTAGTTATTACCTAATTTTCACAAGTGTGATGAGAAAAGTTACTATTCTATTCACAATTAACACTATAAATTTCTCTCAGTGTGCGACATCGAAACCGATGAAAAGTAAGTACCTAGTGTCCTATTTATTCCAAATACATACACCCTTAAATTTTTTCGACTCTTCAGCAATAAAATGTTTCTCTCTCGAGAGCAATATATTCGAAATTCGAAATGTGAAAATCTTCACACATACCAAAATGGAAAAAAAAAGTACCTATCAAAAAAAAAAAACTAGAGTAAAAACAAAATGCCGAGTCAGATATTACATATATATGTAGTTAATGGCCACTGTCGAATGCTGGATTCGCCTTTTACAGCCCATAAATCGTGAATAATTCTTATCTCCACTGTCGAAGTAGCGCCATTTCGCCTCCTTTTTATGGAAACGATTAGCATCCCATGGCTGCATTGCACCAGCGCAGTGCCATAAAAATGCACGCAGCCACTGCACGCGTTTGTACATGCACCACCACCTCTCTTCCTCAAGCTCTTCTCTCTAACCCCTTCCCCATCCCACGGTCGCCTTTCTTTTGTACAGAAAACCAGAAAAACAACGCCCAAAATAGATCGAATTTAAACTTTTTCGTTTTTTTTTTCTTTCTTGGGTCGTTGAAGGATTTTTAGACAGAAAGAGGCAGGAGACAGGCTGAGAAGAGACAAAAGGAGCGAGAGATGGAAAGAAAATGGTGAAAAATGCACGCAGAGAGAGGCTGGTGCACTTGAAATGTACACAAAATCGTGTGGGATGCTTTAATAAAAACTACACATTATGATGGAGAAGTTATGTTTTTTTTTTTATTTTCTTATACGTAGCTCACAGTGCCCGAAGAATATGGTCGGTCAAGTTTCATTACGTAATGTACACCGCTGCGATACCTTTTTATACCTGCGCCAGTTATTGTTATGACAGTCTCGTGGAGAATGTCTGTCTCATATGGACCGTCTCAGCAGCTGGAACTTGAAAATCTTAACGACTTGTGTGACCTATTCTGGGGTACGATTCTGGCTACTGGCTAAGAGCGGTGAAATTGAATGTTGAAAGGGTGAAATATTTTGCCTTTACGGAAAAAGTCAGCAAATATTTTCGACCCAATTCGCATGAAGAAATAAGGGAATAATAAGCACTTCATCGGATCTGCAGCTTACGAATAACACCATGAGATGTGAGCCACTTTGTGTGAAATAGCTAATAGACTGTAATTTTTTCCCTCTCTCTAGCGTAGTCTGGTACGAAGTCAACATCGACGTCTAAAAAACTGTACAAAAATATGGAATATAGGCAAAATATAGGCAATTTCTTCGACTCGTGTGTTGTGGATTTGCGTTTTGGCAGCCAAAATGACGATTTTCACGACTTTTTAACTCAAAAGTACGGTACTTGAAGTCTGATAATTTTTTTTGTTTTTATTTCTTAATGAAAGGAAGAGCGCTGAGTTTCCTTTTCCATACCAGTAGATGCTATAGAGTGTGAATAATAACAATCTGTTAGAAACTAATTTTTACCTAAAATCACCTCACTTCATGCTGTCCTATAGAATTTTAATTTCCGACTGTATGTCCGGTTTCCTGCAACCTGTCACAAATAGGACGAACCTAATCGCATCCATCTTTGCTTTGCTTTGTTCACAGATGCAAACCACTGCGGTGGCCTGAAAGGTTGCGTCAGATGCGATAAAGGCGGCGGGACGGCGATTTTGAAGGGTGCCAACGCCAGTGCCAAGGATGACGGCGGACCATTGAGGTGTGTGAAGTGCGCCCGACTGATCGTGTTCAAGACGAGGGAGTGCGTGGACAAGTGCCCCTTGGGATACTCGGAAGAGTGGACGACGCTGGTCGACTACATGGGACGCATTTGTAAAGGTGGGCGTAATCAATTTGTCATAATAATATCGATGGCAATGCGATGATGATAACGTTCAAGTGTAAAATATACTACATAGATATACTTTCACTGACCTTGAATGTGGCAGCGTTTTTTTCTGTTCACGGCTGCCAGACCGTATATGATGACGTGGTCTTTTACAGAAAGAAGTAGACCATATTAGATACTACTGTAGATAGACACCGTACACTGTTTCATGTGGTGCATATTTTATTCTAGGAGCAGTGGCGGATCCAAGGGGGGAGGGAAAGGGGGAAAATCCCCCCAATCCAAAAATAAAATACCAATAATCCAAAAAAAAATCAATTTTCTTGAACCCCTCCACCTTTATGTTGAAAAAAACACCATCTCACCATTTTAGCATTTACCATGCTTTGAAAAAATTTGAACTTCACCCTCCCTCCCAAATGGAGCTCTGAATCCGCCACCGTCTAGGAGTGAGGGTGGAGTAAGAAAATGAGCTCATGAATGATTAAGGATATCGGAATTTTCGCTTTTTGTTTACACCGCATAGTCTTCAACCGGCTTACAGGCTCGATTATTTTGGGCAAAGTGTAGTGGAGCCAAAGGGACGTCCGGATATAGCAATAACAGATGCTTCTCAATTTTCCCGCCATATTTTCAAATAATTATTTTTCAAAATATTGCGAAAATATTTTTATTGAAAATTTTTCATTTTAGTCGGAGAAATAGTATTTCTTAGTGGTTGGGGATGTATTTCAAACAAAAGATGTTTTCATAATTTTAAAGATAAGGCTCTGTAGACGAAAATAAGGTCTCGCGGTATCCCTGAATATTTTTAGGGCATTTATAATATTGTAGCAATTCGTGCTTTTATTTTTGTGTTAGTTAGGAATATTTCAAAAATCATTTACACAATATTTCAGAATATTTGCAAGAGTATTTCAGGGGGGTTTTTTCGTCATTTATTTGCAAATTCAGTTTTCAGTTTTATACTCCGCGGTTCTGTTTGAGAAACATCAGAAGCAGGAAGGTGCAGCCACATTGAAAGCTGTGTTTTGAATACAATATGGGCGGACTTACCAGAAAATGTTTGGGGGGGGGGGGGAGGACTAAAAATTTTTTCAAAGGTCATTAAAAAAAATAAATAAAAAAAGGCCCTGTATCAGTGCCACCACAGACTGTTACATTTAATGTGATAACCAGAGTTCGGAAGCCGTAAGATATGGCTTTAGCTTTCGGCTTTTAGCTTCTGACCTTGAAAATAAAACTTACGCTTTCAGCTTTCGGCTTTTATGATAAAGCTTTTGGCTTTTGGCTTACCAGTTTTTCCTTAAAAAATTGATGGCTTTTGGCTTCTAGCTTTCAGCTTTTGGCTAGCTTCCAAACTCTGCACTTTACACTTTACTTTTGTGATTTCATTTCACTGATTTGCTGATTTATGATTTTTTTTTTTGTAAAAACCTAAAAAACCGTATAAAAGCCATAAAAATACGGCTTTTGCTTTCAGCTTTTGGCTTTTTTGACAAAGCTTTCGGCTTTCAGCTTACCGGTTTTTTCTTCAAAAATCAATGGCTTTCGGCTAGCTTCCGAACTCTGGTGATAACATTTTCATCTCAAGTTGCGATCGATATGTCGTGCCACGAACAATCGATATTGTGCGTAGCAATATATACATGTATTTCCTCATATCGGATTTATCAATACTGTGCTTTTATCGATATTTCGATGTATTATGAGAAAGGCTGTGTGATTTGTATCGAATTTCTATCGAAAATACATGGACAATTTGACAAGAAAAAACTACATCGAATTTAAAAATAAACTCGGGTATTCTGTGGTGAAAATAAAAATGTTATCACATTAAAAAAAAAATTTTCCTCAAAATTGGGAGGCTAATTAGATTTTCTCGGGGGGTGGGGTAATTTCAGCTCTGTGGGGCTTAGCCCCCCCTGGCATCCCTTAAAGTCCGCCTATGGAATACAAAACATTCAAACGAATTGGTTGATAAGCATGAAATTATTTTATTTATTGTAGCGGTCATACATGTACTTTCAAAATAATATATGATTGGATGAAATGTTGTTTTGTTAGCTACAGACTTGGGTTTCTCAAATGGAACATTATAGTATACAATAATAACTGCTCTGTTAAGGCTCTGCGCTCAAATATAATTGCAGATAATTATAATCATAATAGGCTATTCGTTTCGAAAGTGAAAAAATGTAGTTACCTACTTATTGTAGTCTATGTACTTACTCTGTTCTTGAAAATGAATTTTTACTTACTTAACGTATTTTTGTTTTCAGAAAATATTGTAGTCGCAGGCGTGCCAATGTCCGGCCAAAAATTGGCCATCTTTTTTGGAGCCAGTATCGGTATTCTAGTCTGTTTTCTAATTCTCATTTTTGGAGTAATTTATTTAAAGTACCGACGGAGGAAAACGTTAAACGATAAAGCTCGCCAGTCACCCACCTTGGGACACCTGACAGGAACGCATCGCAGTCAAGGTTTGTAAATTACGATATTTTGGATGCGAATTGATTTATTTTGAATCACTTCATGTGCGACCCATTTAGGGTAAAATAATCACGTGTAGAGTAAAATAGCAAATTAGTCATTCTTACACGACATAAGTGTTTCTCAAACTATCCTCAGATATAAAGAAATTTGTTAATAATATTGTCGTTCTCACGAAAAATAAAACACTTCGTATATGGCAGATGCAGTATTTTGCAGAAGAGTCGAAAAAATAATTATATATTTCAAATTGTTATAATCATGGATGCTTGTCGGTTTATTAAGATGTTGTAAGCTTTTGCCACCATTTATAATATATTTTTTCCCCGAACCAAATGCTGGGACTTACGCGATATATTGTTTCGGTGAATTATTTCTAGACATTTAAAAATGGGAGTTTTTCAGTCTAATTGAAGTACAGTTTCCCAAACCTGCTAAATTATTCTGAATTAATTTTATTTGCTGCTTGGACGATTTCCAACTATTTGTAATTGGTTCTGTCGTCCTTGACGGCATAAAATCAAAACGCTCTTGTTACCTCCAACCTCAACCTTGGTGTGACCAGGGTCGTGGAAATGGCGTTGACAAAGACAATGAAAGTGCTAAAATTCTCGTAATGGATGCGCGAGTATTTGTCGTGTTCTCATCCCACTTGTGTCTCGATTTTCTTACAATTCTTTTTTGTTGTTTTTTTTTTTTCTTATATGCTTTTCACTATGTGGTGGTTATTAGTGTACGTTGCAATGTATTTGTGTCTGCATTGCAGATAGCGACGACAGCGAACGACCTGAATTTCTAAAACAGCTGGCGTACCTTCGACCGGATGCGCCCGTATTCCTTGCCATGCTGAATGAGACTCGTCGGCAAGTTCGCGAACTGCGGAGGCCCAGCAGGCAGAATTCGGCGATGCAGGCTTATCGGTAATGTTCTGCACTATTTGCATGAAAGCGATTAGGCGCCCTTCGGTGGTGTAGTGTACGGTGAGTTTTGATAAGAGCGCCTCCAGAGGTAGCAAAATTAGGTCAGAAAATAGCGAACTGGAAGAAGAGGAAAAATTTCGGAAAATCCGGCCACAATCGGTCATTTCTCTTTGAAAAAGCCCCACCCGGCCGGTTTTATTTCGAAGGCGTTCTTCATGTACTTAACATTAATGTAGAAAGATACAACGGGGGATATCAGTGATATAATGATGAGAATTGGATATATTTTCTTCAAAATAATTTCAGGAGTTTGAGTTTATACGATAAAAACTTGAGGCATGATTAGGAAGCAGGGTGCGTTACTAAAAGTTGATAAGTTTTAAAAAAATATTTTTGTGTAAAAAATACGAGTAAGCGGTAATGTAGATTAATGTAATTTTACATCGAGGATGTTGAATAAAAAAATATAATGAATAATGCATTGACAAGAGTGATAACAGAGATAAAAAAAGATACCTTTGAAAAATATGTTCATTTTTTCAAAAATGTATTGAGTTTTACAAAAACAGTAATGATACGATCTACGAAAAGGTACCTTAAGCCGGAGATTTAATTTGTAGAGCTAATGATATGTTGCTTTTGATGGAGGAAAGTTTTGTGACCATTTTTCTCAAAAGATCTTCTCAATCGGTTGAAAATTATCACGAAGATACGATATTTCAAATTATTGAAAGCTTTAAGTTGAAATCATAATTTTCAAAAATATTCTTTTTTCTCAAAATCTGTTTAATCAATTTTAATTAAATTCTCATAAATCATGATACAGGTGATTGAGTGTATTTGCAAAATTTTGACAAAATCAATTAGGTAGTTTTTATATTAGGACAACAGTTGAAAAATTATTAAAATAGGTAGAAAGGTAAACCAAACAGGTCGATTTTTCTACGAAATTTGACTAAAATTAGGATTATTATGTCATTTGGTAGTGTGAAAAGTCTCCAAAATGTTGCCAAAGGAATAAATAAAAAGAGAATTATGAAAACATGACGATTTTTTGACCTGACAATTATTTTTCCCTGTTTCTCAAAAATTTGTTGGCCGACTACGGGCACTTTTCCATAGATCACATCGAATTTTAGTATAATGAAAACATTTTTTAGAGGAAACTAAATTTTTCATCAAAAAAAATTTTAATGCTGAAATCAATAATTTTTAAAAAACGGTGATTTCAATATTTTTTTTTGGAACTTGATTTATTTTACTCAGACCTAAAGCATTCAAGACGATAAATTTACCAACTGTAAAGTTATTCTTTTTCGCATGAATAAATAACGCCTGTTTAAAAACTCGCATAATTCGTCTTTTTTTCTTCTTTTTTTTTGCCCAAAAACTACACTATTGAAGAAAATGCGGGAACAAATAGGAGATACTGAAGAATTTTCATTTTATGCCATGCATATAATTACATTAGGAGGCGTTTGAGGAGATTTTTTTTTGGTCGTAACTCGAATTTATATTCATTGCTGTCTGGAGGACGAATGTCGGCTCTAAACTTGACTCAAAAGACACGTTTCTTCAGCTTATGGAGTTGTAGCCAGTGCTGTGGCAATGTATAGCATAAAGGTATATTATAATATAAATGCTTATATTCAGTTTGTGCATGTGTGCGAGTGTACGTGTGTATATCAACTGTACGTTATGCAGTAATATACTTTGGTGATAAAAGAAAAGTCCGCGTATCATATACCGTCAAGATCATAAAATATTCTGTCATGTTGTTAAAGAAATTTCCCTCTACCCTGTCAGTCTTGTGGAATTTTTTCTGTGCTTCTCCAAACGAGAAAATATTATATATTCGGTGTGTACCAGAAGGCAGTACCTATGCTACAATATTAATAACGGACGTATATTATACGCTTTTCTGGTTCACTTCTCTTCTTTTATCCATTTTGTTTTTTTTTTTACCTATTTCGTTCGTCTCATTTATGATTGCTTGCACTCAGTGGTATAGAATCTGGAGAGATGCGTATAGTTTCGAATTTGTGAGTACTCCAGGTTGGTGGAAATGAAAAAAGGTACGAGGTGCCGTTCATATACGGTGACTTACCAAAGATATTGAGGATGCTTTAGGTGTTTTATAATAATATGAAATGTGTTTTTTTTTTGTTTGTTTTGTTTTGGTTTTAGACCCGTGTTGAAGGATCTGTCGCGTATTTTAATTTTACTCAACAGGCCGGAGGATAGAATCGGTCTTCCACCAGCAGACTGGGAAACTCTTCTCGCGTGGGGCGAGAGGGTTTTACGTAGATATAAGAAACAAAATCCGGATCAAGTAAGTGGTGCATTCCACCGCATGTATAAATTTTTTCTCCAGTTTTATTATTCGGAAAGTACTTGCTTCTGTAATCTTTTCCTTCTGGAAGTTACTTTTCAAAATGTCGTCATTGTTAAATGGTTTGTTTGTTTGCAGGTGGCAAAGCTGCTAGGTTTTACACAGTTACCAGTCGAGGATTCGGAATCGCCAATTTTGGATCCGTCGCCATATCCTACGCATTTGACTACGTTTTCCGCCAGCAGCGATTGTAAATTACAGTCTCCACGTGCCTCCGCCAACCAATTGCAGCAGCTGGCAATTAGCGCATTCGATGAAGCGTATAACAATCAAACGAGGTAAATGCGAGTGCAATAATATTTTAAGTTCGAGTATGTATTAGTATAAATGTTCGCCGACATAATAGTGCAGATAATTATAATACTGATGCAGATATCTACTGCAAATGCTACTATATTTCAGTTCATACCGCATTGAAGATCAACTAGTCTTTTGTACTTTTGGGGCTCAGTGCATTATGTTCGTCTATAATGAGTCTAATGAGATTCTAAAATTTTAGTGTTTTTTACTAAAATTTTTCTAATTTTCGGGTGATTCTGAAGAATTTGTCAGTGGCTTGACCGCTCAACTCTAACCCGTTATAAATTGCATTAAGCTAAATTCACGAAAATTGAGACATCTAATTGAAAATTGAGACATCTGGACGAAAAATGAGACATACGTTATGGACGAAATTCTGAAATTTTTCTCGGATTTTTAAGTAATTGTTGGTATCATGTCTGAAGTGTGAAGTTCCTCAGGAGCTCAGTGTTCGCTTTTTGTGCACTGGAAAAATATTGGCGCCTGAGTACTGTGGCTCTGGAGGTGTCCACAGCTTCTCAAAATGATAGTATTGGGTGTTGGATTTCAAATTTCTTACTTAGAACTCAGAATTGTTCAGCCAAAACGCAGCAATCGGGAAATATTGTGATGATATCCAATTGAGAGAACCCTTCACCATCTAGAGGGGCTTTTTAAAAACTGAAAAAATATTTTGTAATATTTTTAAAACCTCTCAACGAAATATTTTTTTCTTTCGATGATGAATGAAAATATTCCTAAAAAATAATATTACAATATTTTGAAACTGAGATATAATTGTTTGCCAGTCGCCGGCCCAAGTTTGAAACCTTTTAAGTCCCAAGAACTTTATTACTCATTGATTTTCGCTCAAATGCGATATTTCAGCTTTCAGTATCTGCTTATACTAAATCAACTATAAAGAGATGGGTGATAATATTTTTGGGACTTGGCAGGTTTAGAACTTACGCCAGCGATATTTAAGATATTGTGTAAAAAAAAGAAAAATATATTTTGACTGACTTTCAAAATGTTTTCAATGTTTACCAAATAATACTTTTCAGTATGTCGTAATACACATATTTTCAAAATTTGAATTTGTCTATACGAGTATTACAAAATATTAGGTGTGTCCAAAATGACGTGAGCTCCGAAGTATTCCGAGTGCTCCGGAGAATATCTGTGCTCAATATTTTCTTTGACCAGCTCTTATGATACTCGCAAAAATATTGTTTTCGCTTTCATGTTTGCTTCCATTTAAAAATTAGTTTTGGCTCGCCTGATCCTTGATACCAGAAGCCCTTTTTGATAACTTCATACTCGTACAAATTATTTTACTGGTTTATATTTTATTTATTTACTTATTATTAAAATTTGTTGTATGTATTTTGCAGACACTGCGACGACGAAGACGAGTCGGCCAACATTTTGAAACGCGAAGAGATCTCGACGTTGTTCGTGCGGCCCTCCTCGTTGCTGGACAGCGGCGTGGACGTGAGCAGTCCGCACAATACGGTCAACAATCGCGACTGGGACACGGACGCGGACAAAAATAGTCATTCGACCATTTTGGCGGAATGGAACTCGAACCACGTGTCGGGCGGCGGTGGCGGCGGAGGTGGAGGCGGAGGCATTCGCCGCAGCTGCGTGTACCCGTCCGGCGACGAAGACGACTTCTGCACGCTCGGCTTTCGGCCCCAAGATGAGATCACGACCGAGTTATGATACCGGAGCACGGCTGCGGCAGAGCTGCTGCACGATTTTTGCTCTACCAGTTCTGGACGGCGGCGGCGGCTCGTGAAAGACTATAGCGAATTGTTCGCATGGGCGTAGCCCTGCTGTAGGCTCATCGTATTAAGTTGACCATTTTTTCTTGTGTGTGTGTGTATGTATGTGTGTGTGTGTGTTTTTCTTTTTAAAGTACTTTGTGTGTTCGTGTGTGAATTTGAAATCCGTTTAAATCTGTTTTCATCTTCGATGTACGTTCCCCTCTCAAAGCCGCATCACTTTTGTCGACGCGCGGTGTAGGATCTTCAATCTTTAGCACTTTTTGACGAACTTATGTGTACGGATACGGATAGAGATTTGGGATGCTGCGATTTCGCTATTCTGTTTTGATCAAAGGTCCTCCGATCCGCTTCATTCCCCCCTCAGTATTGAAGATGAATTCTTTGTACTGGACGTTGGTCAGTTTCAAAACATAATGTCCGCCAGTTTTTGTCCTTCCGTGATAGACCAATGTTAGGATGACGTCATCATTGGAGTCTAATGTTATGATGACGTCATGGTACCTACTTATAACATCATCATCATACATATGTAGAAATAATGACGTCATAATTTACGGTTCGTGTATTGAAGATAAATTTTTTGTACTGGACCCTAGTTCAAAATTTTGTCCACCAAGTTTTTTGTCGTTTGGTCAGAGTCCAATGTTAGGATGAAGTCATCATACTGATGCAAATGATGACGTCATCATACACTTATAAGATTCTCGTCAAAAATATGTCACAGCACCCTCGGTTTTGATAAAAGTTCATAGACCTTCTACGATAGATAGACTGAGTTCAGTGATGAGGAACACGTCCGTATATTCTTTCGATAATCGATATGACGTATTGATGTTTGCTTCTGTAAATCATAACTAACTGTGGACGTTTTCTATCTATAGTTCTATCCTTCATTCCTTCGCGTAGGTATACTCGAAATTCTTGAGCATTTACTGGAAATTTGATTTGTAATCTGTAAGAAATCTGGAGAAGTACCTAAATCTATCAGAATTGCGGAATTTGACCGCAAGTTTCGATTTTTGAAAGTGAGCTTTCCAACCATGTGGATTTGTGGAATTGGTAACAAAAATTCGATTATCCAAATTAACCTCGATAATTGTTCGCTACTGCTGTGCCATTGTCTGTTTCACTTGTCATTAATTATGAAAGCGATTAGTGGTTTAAAACGCACCATTGGTTGATGTTTTCTACCTTATAGTTGTCTTCTTCGACATTTTCTGCAATTCACGCCCCAAAAAAGGTGCCAAAATGCACACCTATAAGTGTTGTTTGGCGATAAGTGGAGCATTTTAGCGGTTCGATGCTCGAAATGCAAGTCATGATGTGTCGCTTTTCGTGGATCGTTCGTATCAAATTAGGCGTACCTACACATAGGTCGTCGAATTGTGTGTGGGCTAAAAGCGTGAAACAGTGGAAACGACAGAATGGTCGTGCATAAATTAGTCGACAGTCGTGACATTAGTCGGTGAAAAATCCTGCTAACGACTGTCAAAAATGTTTTCTTTTTTCCACATTTTCATTAGTCACGAGATTGATGCTCTCCTCCTCGTAGCCCAATTAATTCGCTGCAAAAGGTATATTTACTTGAAAATTATGAATTAATATGTGTACGACATGACGCAGGCCCGTGGCTACCAGATCTGCAATGATCTGCAATGTGACGCATATGTTGAGGAGAAATGTGACTTTTGTGACACCTGATGTGACCTAAAATTTTTCCAGTGGGTCACATCAGTGTCACAACAGTGCCACTGCTTCCTGATTGGTTGAATTTGTGTGCACATCTGGGTCACAAAAGTGCCACTGCCTTTTGATTGGTTGAATTTTTGCCACATCTGCGTCACATTTCTCCTCCACATTTGTGTCACAGTTTGCAGATCGGGTAGAGGCGCCGCCCTGGCTGGCAAATTTTTCAGATAAAATTAATATGTTGGTTATTTTCAGCACCGGCTCTCTGTAAGGGAAAAAACTTATAGACTAGGAAAAATTTGCCATTCTTGAAATATAATATATAATAAGCCTTATAGCTCTCACAAGTGTTTAACTACGGGCCTGACATGACGTTTGTCTTTGCATTCGTATAGGTGCAAGTAAAATATTTTTACTTATTGAACTGAAAATTTTATAATGTATGCTCGTGAGCAAATATGGTAGCTTACAATCATTTTCGAGCTTTTCTATTTTTACCTGTATTATTATTTTCAAAGGGAGCCTCGATTTTTCTTACGTTTCATTTCATATTTTCTTATTTTTATAACAAACGTCTTTTTAAAATACCTAGAAAAATGTAAATTACGAAGATGATGCGACAATAACGAAGAAACTGAAAACACTAACGTACATTGAAAGTGAACATCGATTACTTCTGCTGACAATTTCAGGATTTCTGAGGATGACGATGAGCAATTTTCTGAAAATCTAATTTTTTCTGTTCATAAGGCTGGTCAAGTATAAGAATGCTAATCAAGTTTCAAACGTAACAACAGACCTCTACCGCCAGTGCGGGTCAACAGAACATTGCCCTGCCTAGCAAAAATTTTGCCCTGCCTGAAAAATTTTGCCCTCCACAGAATTTTGCCCCGAAAAAGAAAAAAACGACCAAATAACCCCCCGATTCCTAAAATTCCGAAAAGAATCGCCAAAATTCTTAAAAATTGAAAAAAAAGAACCGAAATTCTTGGAAATTCGAAAAAAATCTCCAAAATTCCTAAAAATCCAAAAAAAGCGGATTTTCAAGAATTTTAGCTCTTTTTTCAAATTATTAGGAATTTTTGGTATTTTTTTCGAATTTTTAGAGATTTTGCCAATTTTTGAAAGGAATTTTGGGTCTCTTTTTCGGATTTCTAGGAATTTTGGTTTTTTTTTTTTTTGGATTTTTACAAATGTTGGCGATTTTTTTCTAATTTCTAGGAAAAATTTTTGCCCAACCAAGAATCTCGCTGGCCCTACCTGACGAAGGCTTCGCGGTACGGGCTTGCGTTACAAAAATGGCACATAGGAGTGTTTTTTGCGACTGACGAAATGCAATATTATATGTTGGATAATCGATGATGGTGGGATATAAAATGATACACGCATGCCACATTAGCTTCCCTCCCTCCAACATGAAATTTTTCGCTCCAATATCACTTTTTTGGCCCATACCACGATTAGAAGAATACTTGGAGATAGGCAACCTTTCTGCCCCTATTTTTCCTTCCGCTAGTTGAGAGGGTAATATATCCAATTATTTTTCATCTCTACTAAATTATAAAAAACAGACATGGCAACTTATCGGTATGTTTGTCCAAACACTGAGCTATAAGGTACTGAGGATAGGAAAATTTGGGTGCGGGGAAAAAAAGTAAAATATATTGTCATTTTGTACCTTCAAAGCAAATTTTGTTTATGATCTCATCTACAGGTTACTCACGAAAATTTGAATAAATAGTATAACATTGAGTCCACTTTTGCAGATTTGTTCGAATTCAGCGATTTTGACTTTTTTTTCATTGAACGTTAGACGGTTTCATTATTTCTCGCTTTTATTTTTTTTTGTACAGTTTTTCGAAGTTTTGTACTTTTATAATTTTCATTTCATATATTGCGTTTTGTACTCTTTTTTTTTCTTTTCTATTCGATACTAGTCATTATTTGTACTGGCGAATTAAATTTGCTTATTTATGTAAGTCGTCGATATTTATTTTCTGCGTTTTAATTTTGTGTAACGTATTGCTGACATACAAAATTCATTACTTAATAAAATGACTGGACTTGTAAAAGTTGTTTTTGTTTTTGAATGATTTTATTTAATTGCGACGTTTGGAATCTCAAGTAATCTACTCAGTTTCCATCCTCTAGTGCACCCTTATGATTTTCAGTATTTCATAGCAGTATTAAAATTGACTACTGAAGATTTGGTTTAGCTGCCGAAGGTAATATTAAAAAATACATTCGCAAGCACGGTCCGATTCAAAACCGCTGCGTCGCAACGAAAACCTGTGAAAAATACAGAATAACTCAGGAATTTCGGATCGGGTGCCACATCGTATGGATTTACGGATTTTATATTACGAAAAATACGCTTTTTTCGACTAGTTTCATTAAGAAAGCATGAGTTATTGAGTAGTCTCTTGTTCGCTGTTCGATGTAAATGAACTAGGGAGGAGCGTCGGATATACATACTGTGATACTATATATTATACAATATATATACACGTTTTTTGACTAGGTACCTCCATTTGGTCCATGTTCATTAGGCGAGTAGGAGAAATAAAGAGGTCTCATATTCGCTCTTCATTTATCCGTTCATTTTGTCGTTTCCGATTAGATCGGGAGACATCTTAGTTGAATTCGGCTACATATCTCAGCTGGTCATTTTTCAAAAAATGGGGCATGTAGCCGAATTCTTTTTTACTCAGCTTCTCTTTTTTTCGAAAAATGAGACAACTAGGAGATTTATTTTCATTTGAGACATCTAGCCGAATTCGGCTACATGTCTCAGCCTTTCTTTTTTTTCTCTCAAAATGAGACATAATATCTTTATTATAATAAAAAAAATTCAAAAAATTTTAAGTTGGAGTATTTTCAAAATATCCGTGGGCTAGGGTAATAGAAATAAGACCACAGAAAACTTCATGTACCAATAATTCGAAAATTTATTGATTTTCTCAAAATAACGTTACAAAAACACAAAAGATAAAAGCATCATGAAGTTTTGTATAAATTTCACAGCGTTACTAATTAATCGATATCGATATTTTCTAACACTTGGTCGTTTGCAATAATCGTAGAAAATACGGTAGGTACGTAGTACAAAAAAAAAGTCTTACAACAAAAAAATCATTTAAGAAAAAGTAAAATGTGAAATGGAAAAATAATTTGAGTAAAAAAAATATGTGAGAGTTTTAAATTATCAAAATGGAAGTAAAGAATAATAAATAACGATAAAATTTTCAAAAAATTTACACACTTGAATCAATCATGACAGAAATATTACGTTTTTTCTGCACCATTTGCGGTAATACAGTATGTACTTTTTTTACAAATTATAAAAATCATACCAAAAACTAAATTAAATCAATTTTTTTTTTTCAAATTTTTATGTACATAAATGCGTTCATGTTTGGAAGGGAATACGTTTTTACAGACAGAGATAATAAATTAAAGAATAACGACTTGAAATTCACTTCAAGCTTTTAATTTAGCGTTTCCATGTGAAGATCTGAAGTGGTAATCTGAAACAGACGGAAAAAAAATTATAATAAAATATCATTAATTTAAATTTAATTAAACGCAATAATTTAATTATAAATGTTGCATATTCCAATTTTTATAGTTTGTCATGCTACGTAAATCCCTTTCTTGTTTTAACTACTATTAGCCATATTAAAAAACATTTTCAGGTCAGCGATGACAAAAGTAAATTAATTAACGATCCTTGAAAATTCAAAAACGTAAAAATCTCATTTTTAACAATTTTAGACATACCATGTTTTCACTTTGAGGACACGATATTTACAATTTGCTGAAAGCGTCACTCAGGTATAACCCTTGGCTACTATCTAACCACCTCAAATCATGCGAATAACTACTTTTTTTCTTATTACTTTAAATTTCCATAATTACTGTGAAGAATTTGGGATATTTTCAGGATGAATAGATTAAAAAAATGAACAATTTACCTTTGAGAAAGTTATGAAGCTGATGCTCAGTTTGACAGTGATGGAATTCCGATGGCCGAACAGCTCTGAAGATATCAACCACACTGGGTTTTAAATTGTAGAACAATATGAGCTGATTTCGCTGAACGAAATCCTCGATTAGAGATTTTATACCCTAAAATAAAACAGAAAATCGAAATAAACAAAAAATATTTCCTAACACTAAAATCTTTATACATATACTTGTAAATACTCTTTCAATCAATAAAGTTTTGACTTCATAGACATTTTTAGAATAACTTAGTCTACAAACAATAGAAACACATTTTTCTGATTTTAGGACATGAGAGCCTCACTAGCACGAGTCCAAAGTCTGCTAACTTTGAAGAAGAAAAAAAAACTATAACCTAATTTTTTTACATTTCAAATTAAAAGTTGCTCTATGGGAAGGTTAAATCAAATAATTTTTTTTCCTTAATGACGGGGTAATTTTTATAACGGAAATGAATTTCTTCCATAACTTTCATGTACCTATTTTGTTTTATTATAAGACTACTTTGCTGGAAGTACTCATAAATCGTTATAGCAGATGGGAGAGTTTAACAAAAGCTAATAAAAATTTATTATAGCCTTCACTGGGGATTGACAGTTTTCTTTTTTTCACAAATAAATTAACTTACCCTGGCAACAGTGAAATCAGCCCCAGTCACGTGACGACTGTCGATGACAATGGGTATGGAACTATATCCTTGCTTCACACCAGCTTTACTGACTACATTTCTCACGTATTCGACAGATGGAAAAGCCAGACTTCTGTCTGGTGTGATTACAATGTACTCGTATCCCCATTCACTCTAGATTAAAATAGAAAATTTAAGAAATTTAAAAAGTTGTTCAACATTTATACGTACAGTCTGAAAAATGACGAAGAATTTTTTTTTAAATCTGCAACTAACCTTAAATTTGTCAACGCTGACTGACGGTCTGGCTGAGCCGTATAAAAGGAACAATACATTCATTGTGACGCCTACCAATATTCCGACTTCTAAACGTATCAATAAACAGCATAAAAAGGTTGCAGCTGCTGGTAACAGATCAATTTCTGTAAATAAAAAAAACATAGTGTTAAAATAATATTCCATTCTGTATAAAGTTCGGTAAAAAATATCGCGAGTACAGTTGAAAAACTTTCAAGAGTGGAAAATTCTTCTGTCAGGTTATATATTTTGATAAGATATTTCGTTAAATTCAAAATGATAATCATAAAATTGAATTATGTATGCGACGAGCTCTGAGAAATCAATCTCACGGCGTAGGATCAAAATTTATTACATTTTTGTTCATAGTACCTACCTATTTTATGGCGAATTTCGGTTCAAGCAACACTTTTCTGACTTGAAACTTACTGTGTTACAGGTTTTCAAAGTTGAAAAATAGAAAGATCGAAAAAAAACGGCTACAAAATTTGGAAGATGAAATTTTTACATTTTCTGTTGACAAGTATATTTACATTCAAGTCAAATTAGCACGTTCTAAAAAACCAAAATTTCGTCAGTCAAACATTTGGTCTCTTAATCGTCAGACTGGTGTATTATAAGTTACCCTTTGACTTCTAAAATTTTATAGTATCTTCTGAGAGAGGAAAAACAAGAATTTTACGTATTCCACATTTTACTTTACACTTTTGGGACAAGGTAGACGATGTAATCAGCTGCTCAGGCGTTTTAAAATGTTTTTTGGACTATGTGAAATTATATAATATTAATGAAAATGGGGAGAAAAATTTCGATCTTACAAATTATTCCGAGTCACTCTAGAAATAAATATTTCTTACATTTTGTCGGTATTGTAATTTACATAAGGCGTTACATGAGCAAGTACCAGGAGCGATTAGTATTGAGTTAAAAGGACTAGTTTTGATCACACGAAAATATTCGTAGCTCATTTATTAGCCCCAAGTAAATTATGCTCGATAAGTCGATTATCACTGATGTAACTTACTTTTGGTACGCCACATTGGTTTCACAACCTGGAACTCGATCATGAATATGACGGCTGATATAATCACTGCTGCTAATGCAGCCTTTGGAATGTATGGGAAATAAGGGGTCAGGAACAGTAATGATACAATGACTATAGTACCTGGAATTGAAACATGAAAAACATTTAGTTAGATAGATAAAACAAACAATAAGACTTTTAATTTGTACAAACATGAAAGTGAAAGGTGTTCGCAGCTGCTTAGTTTAATCTCAAAATAATATAGTGGAAGTATAAAATATCACGTCTCATTCACACTGAGCAATAATAACGATATCGTACTCTTTTCGAAAATGAGAATATTATTGCTAGCACTCATACTTTTTCGTGATAGAAATCACACACTTTTTTAACATGCAAAACTTTTTATACATGTGTACAAGAAGTTGCATATTTCTAAGATAAATAGGTAAATTTATTTCGAATTTTAGAATTGAAAAACTGAAAAATAAAAATGTTACAGTTTATCGCTGTTAGGTACATTTTAGGATGAGTATTTTAATTCGAGTTTAAACTGAACTAGCAGTTCAAGTCAAATGTTAAGCCAAAGGAATTGTGTTAATTTAAGGTTGAACCTCCAGTCGTACTTGAGTTACACTAATTATTTCTTATTAGATCATAAAATCGTGAATAAATTCTCTCAACTACATGAACGTCATAGTAAAAATTCTCGAATATAACCCACTTCCAATCATAACATCGTATCAGATAAACAAATTCTTAATGCAGATTGGAATACAATACAATTGGCGATGGTTGCTTTATTATGAAATCTACCTGAATTGACGAAGTCATGAAATATAATACGAGTAACCAAAAATAGAAATTATTAAAAAATTCAAACGATAATATTTTGGAAATTATTTCAATTTCTTCTATTTCTGTAGGTACAATATAATCTTTGGGCGAGATTTTAATTGCGATAGTAAATTTAATTGTGGAAACAAAACTTCACCAATGAGATTTGAAATGATAATTTTGTGAATTTAAATTTTGGCTGCGCAAAAAGCGAAGATCGAGAGTGTGGAAGTAAAACAAAAAATAGGTGTTACACGCAGGAAAGTTACAGTTTTCTCAGGAATCTTGAAAACGTTTATTATTTTAACAAATTCCTTCCGATGGTGATCAGATATCTTCGTGCTAATAAATTTCTATGGCACGAATTGAAATTTAATCAAAATTTCGAGTTGAATTGGCTGCTTTTGAAGTAAGCCAAAGAAATCAATGGTATTCTCGCAGAGTGACCCACGAACATTCCATTAATTAAAAACATTAAGGTGGCTGAGGTTTTTTTTTTCAGTGTAAAGCAATAAATAAAAAGTCAGAAATAAAAGGTTGTCAACTAGGATGTAATTTATCATTTTTCTTGAGATCTCCATGGATTAAAGCAATATTACTACTAAAGAAATACATGTAATAATATTTCGCTTCTCACATCTTGTAAACTTTTTAGATGAACACAGCACCTTATATAGTTTTAAGGTATGAATATAAGATCTGATGAGATGACTCAGCTGGGCCAGATATTACTTCTCCATAAAAAATTTGGGTGTCGCTGGAAAATATTAAGGAAGTGGCCAAGGATCTGTACACAATCAAATTAACTTACCGGCATAAATACTGCCAACGGTGCTTTTGGCTCCACTGGCATGGTTGATGGCGCCTCTCGAAAGTCCTCCAGACATTGGCATCGATCCGACGAATGAGCCCAGCAAATTACATGCTCCAAGTGCTATCAGTTCTTGAGTAGCATCTACAGGCTTGCCTTCAGCTGCAAACAAATAAAGGAAAAGTTATTATGGATTTATTTTTCTATTTTCCAATTTACTCTCTGTGCATGAGATTGCTGTGATACTTAACGTTTTATTTGAACATTACAATCATTTAAAAAAATCTATTTTGCTGGATGATACAAATACCTCACTTTTAAAATAGCTCTACAGTGCAGCGACAAAATAATATTAGGATAAGTACTCAGAAAAAACGATACATTCCCATTAGAAATATATTAATATTGCGACAAAAAATCATATTATTGTATAAAAAAAATTTTCCATCCGAGACTTTTTTTTTTAGCTTTCAACGATGACAATTAAAAGAATATTTCATTGCCAAATTGCCGGTTGCCCTACCCTTCAAAAGACACCATTAAATTACATTAGAATAATTATGATTTTATTCGAGAAAATTTTTCAGGAAAATTAGAGGTCATTAAAAATTATTAAAACAGCAAAAAAATGCACAGATAAATTCTATAAATGGCTCAAAATTATTTATACTAATAAAGTGACGGAAAACTACTAGAGGGTGAAAATTGCCAGTTTGTTTTATTTATTTATTTTTTTTTTTATTGGTTGCAATAGAATAACTTGATTATGCAAACTGTACAAAAAATGTGATAGCTTAATTTTAAGTTGAAATTTTTTTATAAAAAATACCTCCGTCCTACATAATAGTGATTTTCTGTAAATTTTCCAGAGTAATAACAAATTCAACGTATTTTGTTAAGGAAAATAATTATAATAAAAAATCTGATGCTATTTGAAAAGCTACATTATGTGATGGATCAAAATAAAGTTTTACATAACAAAAGAAAAAAAAAAAAAGTAAATAAACTTATTCCTCCTCACGTAGACCACATTTGAATAGAATAAAAGGGAGTTAAAAATATTTTGATTCGAATTCCTAGCTATAATATGGTATGAAAAAAAGTCGTAGAGTGAAAAATGGCATTAGCTTGGAGGTTAAAAAAGGAGAAATCAAAATTAGTTTCAAGTTTGGCATGAATTAATTATGTTTCCTCATACTCTAAAATAATCTAAATAAATTACTTCAATATCCCAATTCCCAACTTGAAATAATTGCAATATCTCAACTAGTTATAGAGATGAAGAGCTACTGTCTGCCAATAAATTTTCTATGAATGTAACTTTTCATTTATATATGTTTTTTTTTTAATTGCTAATCAAAGCGAAAGTGAAAAATTTTCAATTCTATTTACTTAATAAAAATATAAAATTTTAAATGAAAAAATTTTGAAACGAAATTATTCATAAAATTGGTTCGCAATTTTCTCAAAATAATTTACATTCACCTTGTAACGAATATGGCGAAAATGCACTAAAAAAAAATGTCTCAAGTTTATAAATTTGAAAGATCTTATTTCTTCCTTCAAAGTTCCAAACGCGTCATCGATAAAAAACCGTAGATATAATGTCACCTCACGAAATGAAAAATATTCAAAAATTATCATATTTTTAAGTTGCAAAAGTAAAAGATAAGAATAGAAAGCTGTCTTTTGGATGTCATATGTTGGGCAACTGGTTTTTTTTCTACAGAATATTGTAGTCAGCTTTTATGAAGTTCAGTCTAGTAAATTTTTGATGCAAACAGACTAATAATAAATAATTCTCAATTCGTTTCTCGAAAATTAGTCTGAGAAATACATCCGAAGTCTGTCGCCAGCTTTGGTAGTGGGTCGAATTCATAACTAGTAATTGCTATGTTTCTACGTAAAACGAAAAACACCTACTTTTATTTCTAAATACTGTACCTACCTTACCTACACTTTCTTGGAAATACATCAGCACTATATAAACATAAAGGTATTCCCCATACAATACAAAATCATTTATTTCAACTGGTCATATTCGGGCGATAGAAAGAATCAATTTTTTTTTTTAATTGCAAGTAATTCATACGGTAAACCTCATCTTTAAAGTTTGTCATTAGAGAAAGTTACACTGATGATAATCGAATATTTATATCGAAAGTTAGATATCACAGCTTTATGTGCGTCATTAACTCATTAACCAAAACATATTTTGTCATAACTTACAGAATACTTTCGCCAATGATATATTTTCGAGTAACGAGAGAAGAGGAACTATTATAATACCAGAGCCCAGTGTCGAAGTCATATTAAAAAAATTATACGTTTGGTTATCGACAGTGGCGCTAAACGGTGGGAACATTACGTTCGGTAATCCGGGCTCCGTGGAATCTGTCAAAAAAAAAAAAAAAAACACGATCAAAAACAGTTTTACGTATGCTACAAGCTATCCCAGTTTGGGTTGGCAAGCCAAACACTGGTGAATAAAATTCATTAAATTCAAGTAAAAATTGCAATGTTTTTACCTATATACAAAACTGAAGGGCCTGTAATATTTCGAGAAAATTGAGTAAAAAATTGATAGCAGACCGTTGGTTTCTTTTCTCCTAATTGTTATTATATTCGACCAAAGGTCGAAAAAAATTTTTTAATGGCGGGAATGCAAAAAATAAACGGTTGAAGAATTTAAAAAAAAAAAACATTTTTGCATGTTTTACAATTAATAATTAAATAATTTTCATTATCAAAAATGAAAATATCACATTTGTCTTTTGTAATAATTGCGCTTGGACGCCCGCTTGATATAAGTGACATTTTTATTCAGAAAAAAAAAAAAAACTGTTCAAAACTGATTCACACCCAAGCCAACTTTCGATTTCTTCGCATAGCTACACTTGCCAAAAAAAAAAAAAATTAAAAAAACCGTCACTTAGACCTCGTGACTTCCAAGCGCCTTTTGAACAAATTATACTGTAACCTAAAAGTAATGGAATAAATAGGTTCATAAACAAAATTTGAAATTGAATTCCAAAGTTGAAGGTCACGATAAAAAAGCAGTAATTCTTCAAAAACTAAGTAAATTTTTTTGGCAATCAACACTTTGCGTTTACTCTTCATTCTCATTTATACCACAAAGTCTGGAATTCCATTAAAATAGGAAATGTATAAGTTCGTTACTTTTTCTTTATTAATTTTCATTATATTATTATGCATGTTTCCCTCGATTCTTTTCTTTATGGATCTTCAAACGTCACGAATGTTACAAAAGACCTTGTCCTATGTTGTAATTTTCATTTAAGGTTTCTTATTCCAACTCGAATAAGGAAAAAAAAAGAGGTTAGCTCTATGCAATTTTCACACATTCTTCGCATGCATGATTCGCTTATTCCTTCTACTCCCACTATTTCATTTCATTCTTTAGAACTAGTTTTTTGTTTCCGTGTACAGCTGCTTTTTCGAATTACAGGTTGAGGGCTCGACTAGTAATTGAATGACTCGAGACTTTATTATACTTAAATGAACATTTCAAAGTAGCTTAAAAGTTTAAACTTACTTGAGGAGAGTTTGAAAGGTGGCCCAGTTTTCAAGCACTCTTCGTAAATGAAGGCAATGGTACCACAAGTGAGCACTACCAATATACTACGAGCTGTAGATAGAAACCACAGCAATCGAGACATGGACCGTTGGAATGACGTTTTTTTCGCACAGTCTGATCCGAATTGAACGTCTTTGATTTTCTGTAAAAATAACGAACTGAGTTAATGAATAAGTACATTTTTCATCTCCGAATATAATAGACTACCTAATTCTGAAAAAAGAATCCATGTTGTGGGTTTCGTTTTTGTCTTTTCACGCGGTTTTCAATTAGTACTGAAATTGTCCTAGAATCTAGAAATAATGCAAACATAGGCGGACTTTTTCTTCTAACATCTCCCGAATTTTTTTGCTAAATGACAAGTTTTTCACCCCCTTCTCCTGCCCCGTCTAAAAATTATTATTTTCTCCGACTAATTTCATTTTTGAGATCCCCCCCCCCTTGGTAGATTGATTGTCAGACATGACGTTCATTGAAATTCTATCTCCCCACCCCCACCCCACCCCCGTCACGCAGTAAATACGTCTGTGCGTAGAAACCAATGTCATACTAACCCTTAGCACGAATAATATGATAATACACGAAAATCCAAGCACCGCATCACCGATACTGATGTTTTGGTAGTTCTTCGACAGCTCAACCCAAACCTCGGTGAATTTGGTGGCGCTAAAATTTAAACCAAGCAGATCTTTGACTTGCGTCATCGCAATGACAATGGCAGCCGCTGAGGTGAAACCGGCTGACACTGGTCCGGAAATGAAATCGACAAGAAAACCTGTAAAAGAGAAAAACGTGTTTCAAGCTGCTGAGCATATGAAGGTGTCTAAATAAGTACATATATGTATATGCATGTGTAGTAGGTATGTCTATAATGAAAATTTTCAAAGGTACGTGAGTAAAAATAACCCAGAATTTGTTTAGTGTACAATACACGCTATAAGGGGAAGAATGAAAATAGTCAACTGCTATAGTGTGTATATTTTATTGATATTTTAGTCACTCATGATGTGAATGCGTGCCAGACAAAAACTTCGGGGTCTACAGAATGAGCGATGTCAGAAAAACCATACATACACCTCTTGAATAATCAAGAACCGCTAAACGGTCTCACAGGTGCAAAATGGGACTCGTGTCGCATCAGGGGCTTGGTATCAATTTGTATCAAATGTGGACAAACGCCATAAAACATGACTTATTCAATGATTTCTGTAAATTTTTTGGTGTAAGTACAATACATTTTTTTTTTTTTTTGTATAACCCAAAAATTTTTAAAACTAAGGTAAAATGCACACAGTTAAAATACAAGCTCAGTATTAAATACAGACATGTGCAACCCAAAATTTAAGTCACGTGCAGACAACCTCATTTGACCAATCAGAATGCTTTTTGTTCAATCAAAATAAGAAAAAATAAAAAAGAAAAAAAGAAAAGCATAAGGCAGTTGTTAACGGGTAATGGAGCGTAATATTTTGAATAAACCATTTAAATATTGAAACATAAAAAATCTTTATCGACCTATTTGAAGCTCCTCACCCTATACTTTCCCAAGAGGAAGTGCACATCAAGAGTTTTTTCACCCCGGTTGCGATTATAAGTTACGACCCAGCTAAAACAAAAAGTTGGGATTTCTTTTATTTCTCTCATGCGACCGAATTACTGCAGGTACATCATGATATAAGCGCAGAAAGAGAGAGCCAGTATCTTTCACCGTCGATCTATCACATTATCGATTGTCGACAAAACTGTCTTCACGTCGTCTCCCCGATCGTCTTTTTAATTCAATGCTATCGAAAATATCGAAAACTCAGTCAGATCGAAGCCACCGTCATAATGAATCCGCGATCATTATCTAATATCGTAAACAGTATTCCATTCTAATTTTCATTTCACCATTGAAAAGCCACCCAATAATTCAATTACCGGTTAATGTCACTGTCACTGTCACCGATGCGATGTGTGTAAGAAAAAAAAAAATCATTCATATCTTTTTCTTTTACGCTACGCTGTGATAAAGCGTGCAATTTCAAAAGTTGCCAAACTGTATTGACGTTGACGTATACGAATAAGTTTTTTTTTTTTTGTGTATTTTGTCATTATATGTGTGACTATTCGGTTGATTATATAATTCGAAGTCCATCAAAAGTAAATTACCCTTTCATTTTTTTTTTCTTGCTTCCTATCACCTCTCTTTTGTGCACCAATTCTTAGGTCGTTTCAAGGTTTCGATTCAAAAAAGATGCCCTTAACGTAATTTCAAGACTTACAATTAATTTAATAACTTATGACTGTATGTGTAAGTTAAGCATATTTACACATCAGTGGTTTTCAAACATGGATACCCAGAAATTTTTTATTACAATAATTTTAAAATAATTTTGTTTTTAGTTTCACTTCATTGAAAATTAAAGAGATTTATATTTTTAAGATTTAATTACAGATAAAGTAACTTTAGCTTATAGCTAAAGATTTTTAAATATAACTGTAACCTCAAGTTATGAAGAATATTGAATAGCGTATGCTACGAGTACAAGACAAAAAAAAAAAATACTTACCTATCAGATTTCAAATTAAACCCCGAGTTTTGGTTATATTGATTTAATATTTTTCAATAAATTTCTAAGGAAAAAATCTTGAGATGCACTTTTTCTTCTATTTTGAAAAATTATATAAATCCTACTAAAAGTTTCATGTTTTTGATTTGTAATAAAAAGAATGAAATGATTATCAAGAATAAATTCGAAAAATAAATTCTATTCTTTCCTTTTTTTACCTCAAAATATTTTGATGATTTTTATATTTTTGGAACTTTACCTTCTGATAAAACACATCCAAAAATCACAACTTCTTCACTGATGGCTCAATTTTAGACTAAATTTGGCCTTTTAAAATGTTTTTTACTGATGAAACATGGAAAAGTAATTTTCCTTCATAATACGAGTGTTTAGGAAAATTTTTATCACCTGAAATAGGGGAAAAAGAACTTATACGTTGTTGATGCTATGTTATGGATATGGACACTAACATAGAGAAGACAAAATTCTCTTTAGAATAAATAAGATTAACCACAGTCTAATGTGTTAAAAATTTAAGGAGATATATATTATTCGCTTGAAGTTTTGAATTTCGATAAACTTGAGTGACTAATTCTTCCATAAAAAATCCCCGGCATCTCAAAAACTGTGACGAACAAAAAAACATTTTTTTCCAGGCACTACCACAATTCATAAGTTGGGTATGATTTTTTTACTGATCATCTACTAGTCAGAACTATTTTCTCATTACCAGGGGTTTTCTTTACGAATTTGAAAACCACCGCTTTAATGAAGGCGAAAAGTAAAAAAATTACCTAACTGCAAAGCACCCATTATCAGCTGCACGAAGCCAGTCAGGAAGCACAGCAAGATTGCAAAACTCGGACCTTTGTCGTGTATATTTTCTCGAATTAAGATGGCTTGTATGGCAGTCGGACCAATGGCACTATTTTTACAACTGCCGAAAATTACATAGATAAAACAAGCCAGAAATGACGAATATAATCCATACTGAAAAAAAAAGATAAAAATATTGTAATAAAAATTAGATAATAAATACCTACTTTGTTTGCAAAATATAATTGTGTGGGTGTTTCAGCGATTACGTATTTATACTCTTGTTATTGTGCACCGCGAGTTTATGATGATGAAAAAAATCTACACGTGGAAGACTAGGTTGTCATGGGATTTAGTCCATGTGTACCGGAGTATGAAGTTTTCATCAAGTTACAAAAAGATTTTTACTTTGATTAAAGAGTTATAATATGGCTGCCATCACGTATAAAAAAAATCATCGAATGTATACTGTCGAAATTTTAAAATTAAATGTTAAATCGGATTCATACAAAATGGTATAAAATCAGAAAACAGTAACCTCATCAGTTTGAGCAAAAATGAAAGTCAAAAAGAAAATCGCTTTTTTAAGCTAAAAAGAAACCGTACAATAGAAAATTTTATCATAAAAAAGCAATTTTGTAAAAAAATTATGACAATATAATATAAAATACTAAAATAGTGACAATCTCCGAATTTAAATCACGAAACTATAGCTGCCATAAAATTAGTTTCTCAAAATATTATGTCTACATCAAAAAGCAAATCCTGAGACTATATCTGTCGCTCCGAAAATCTCAAAGATGCATAATTCTACTTACAATTTATTATAATATCATTACACCCACGTACATATATATAGTCTTTTCCAGTTAAGAATTCCATGACGTCACAAGATTCAACGAATGAGAAGAAAGTATTTTTGATTTCAACCGTGTTTCAACCAATCGCTTTCTTCAAATGTTAGTGACGTCATGGAACTCTTAACTGGAATGAAGTACTCATTCACACTTACTTTAGCTGGTAATCCGGCAACACTGGCATAGGCAATAGCCTGAGGAACCATGGACATTCCAACGGTGATACCCGCCACAAGATCAGAAGGAATCATATCTTTACGGTAATTCTCAAATAGATTAAGTACAGGTATCCTTTTATAAAGGACTTTCTTGGAACAACACCTTCTGACTGTGTCTTCGGCCCAACTTGAGCCGCTACCGGAATCAGAGCATTCGGATACTGGAATTCCATAATTACCATTTCGTCGATCTGGATCAAAAGCTGGATTGGGTGGTACGTCATCATTATCTGCAAAAATGAAGTCAAAAAAAGAAAATATTAATTTTTGAATCCAATAAATATTTGGTTAATTTATAAATAATGGGGAAGGGGATCTATAGTTGGAATAGTGGTGAGTGCTTAGAAGACAAGATCAGCTACTCACAATTCGCCGATTGATATCTATCTTGGACTGTCAAGAGTCCATTGTATCCATCGACTAATAATTTTTCTCGGAGGAAAAGCGGGGCCAGGGCTAAAGAAATTTTTAAACCAAAAAAAGTGTAAAATACTATTAAATTATACTTCTTCAACAAAAATAAAATTAAACAAATAAAACCATCAGTAGTATTGATTGAAAATAAAAATTTGGATTTTTCGTTTTTTCTATAAAATGTTCTGGGGGAGATGGGAGGGAGCAAAAAATTCCATAGGCTATACCCCAGTTAGACACACATAGCTGCACCAACACACGTTAGATATTGTCTAAACTTGTCAACTGAAAGGAGGGACTTGCGAAGAAAGTATTATTGAAATATTTTTCCATGTTTTCAGTGAGATGATAATTTGCATAAAAAGCAAACACGATAACTTTGGATATAATTATTTAGACACATGAAAGAGTGATTACGTGTTTAAGATACCGATATAATTATTCATCGTAAGTTGAACATCCTTAAATAAATGAACCGAATAAAATTATGCAGGACCTCTGCACCAACCGCCAAAACAAAATTTTAGGATAATGTGTGTAGCTTATGTGTTAATTATTCGAGCATTATTATGTCGATAAAAATATTTTGTGGCCTCGTTACATATTTTTATTGTTCTACCACCAATAAAATGTACTTATTTCAAGTATGTAAACCTTTGAAGGCAATAAAAACAATCAGAACTATGTTGACCAGATTTTCAAAAAATTATTCTCTAAAAGGGTTTGCTCTTAGTCTTATAGGAACTGGTTGTACAAGGCCTCATTATAAACTAGACTTCATATGGTTTGAGAGAGTCAAAAATTTGATTTGAAGAGATTTGTAGCAGGAAATTTAAAACTAATATTCAAATTGTGAAACACGCAACGTAGCTTTTCATCTGAAAAAGTGTTTGAAATATTGCAGTTAAAACATGGGATCCAGAAAAGGCTTAAATTATACCAACACTTTAGCTGGGGCTGAACAAATTTCCATCAAAATCTAAAAATCGACAATTTTGTCCAACCTGTTTTTGGCTCTATACTGAAAAATTTTGTGTTTCACATTTTTTTTAATGGACACAGCACGTTTTGCTGGTTTTATGGTATCGAATTTATAAGCTTTTCAGAGGTTTACACTTTTATATTTTTATTCTTTATTTATATTTTGTGAAATTGGTACAACCATGAATATCGGATCCGCTCGCAGTTCTTCAATAAGAAACTTGGCAGACACGTACAGCAAAAATTTTGTGCGCCAACTTGAATTTATCAGACTGTACTTTTTTTTCCCCGGTTTATTTGAGAGCAATTTCCATACGCCCTTGAACTTGATCTATAAATCTGCGCATCATTTGAAGAGCCAAAAATCTATTAATTTTTAATCATAAGTGATCATTACCTAACTTTTCACACACTATTATTTATTATAATGAAATTCAATTTTGCCCATCAAAAAGTAGACTACCTCAGGCAATAATTTGCTTCAAAAATTTTACAATCGCTGGCGTAGAAGCAAAGTATAGAAGATCGATACGATCATTCTATTACCAGGTTTTTATATCACGAGATTATTATAAAATCTCGTAAACGATTTAACCTTGAAAATTTTTAGCAGGTAAGAGTAAAGTTAGCCACTTTGCAATATCGATCTCAGTCTCACCCTTCCAAGTCACGTTTTTCTGGTCAGTTTCTAATTTATGAAATACATTCTCCTTGTCTATTTTCTATTTATAAATAGTTGTATTATGCGAGGTGAGAAGAATTGGTGGAGTTTCCAACAATTTCCTTCTTCTCTCGTGATAATGAAACATTTTATTTTTCATTTTAAATGGGTAAATTAAAGATTCTCAATATGCAAAAGAGTTGCCCAGAAGCGGTCGCGGTGCCATTGGAAAATCAGGTAAAAAAAATTTCAGCCGGAAGACCACTCGTTTCTTTTTTTCAAGTTTTTCACAGTATCAAGTTGAATATTGTGGTCTTACTGGTGTTTTTTTTCTCCCTCAACTTTACCTATCTTGGACGCTATCTATTTCAAGCTCCTGTAACCGATACAAAAAAAAATGTTGACCATAATTAAGCTGTAAATACTTAATTTGTAAAAAAATATTTTTACTTTGAAACATATTTTCAAGTAGATTTTGGACGACTTCTTAAAGGTGATGCTGGAAATGGTCTCCAAAGTTTCTGTGCAAAAATTTTTTGCAGGAATGTCTGCATTTATTTATAAAAATGTAGATAACTCGACTGGACTGGCTGAGGAATGAAGATTGCAGATTTCAAAAAAGGATTGAGAAAAGAAGAATTCGATTAATAAATAACATCAGAAAGGGCCTATTTCGAGATAGTTCTCTCTTGAAAAGACGAGCTCTGTAGTTTTCAATATTTGAGAATTGCCATGAAAATCACTCCATGGGTCTGTTTTTACGTCGCGTCGTTTAGAAGTTAAAAACTGAAACCCACAATATCGAAACTCTTTTTTTTTTTTTTTCATTTATTTGAAGAGAAAAATTATATTCCCGAATCGACCCTTATTGAAAATACTCTCTTCTATCTCCAACGTAGTCGTCAAATTTCGTTTAGAACAACTTTAGGAGGTCGAAAACTCGAGATTTTTTTTCGAAGTATAGTTAACTTTTATTGGCACTTAGTTTCATTTACGTCAAATTGATTCTGAAATTTTACCCCTACTGACGAAAAGTTTTCACAAAATTTTCTGTCCCGCTGTCAGTCAATAACAGAAGTATAGAATTGAAAACATACCAAATTATATTTATAGCTTGTTTTGTTGAGAAAAGTTGGAAAGAATTAATTTTGCAGCACCAAGTTTCCCTCTTCTCAGTAGGTATTTATTTTTGCTTATCTTTCAAAAAAGAAGGTCATAAATAGACGCTCAACTTTGAAAACTTCGACTAATTTAAAAATAAACGCACTAAAGTATCGTACAAGCTAGCGACTATTAAAGTAGGTAATAAGTAAATACACGCGTATAATTTTGTCACCCCTAATAAATTGGGCTTACTTGAAAAACTTAGATGCTTTTTAGATTTTTTAATTTGTACCTAATGCTTTTATAGAGGATCGTAGGTAGAAAATTATAGTTGATAAATGACACGAAATTAATGCAATATGAACTTCCTTCACACTTCACTGTGTTTACCAACCAACAAGGCTGCTGATGAGTAAAAAATATTTTTTTCATTCAAAAAATTTTTTTCCGTCTTACGAAACTTTTTGTTTTGACGCGCGATTAATAGAGAAAATTCTAATTCAAAATGCACAGACGACCCGCCAAGCGGAAAGGGACCACAAGTCGGAAAACAAAATTTTACGCTAGACTCAAAAATATGAGATCAGGTCAAAATTAACGAAAATTGTTTTATGGCGGTTTCTGGTGGTAAAACATATAACCTTGCCTGTTCCAAAGGTAGAAAGTCGAACTCGGCTCAGAAGTGGGGTAAAACTGCCTTGAAACAGCTGGAAAATGTTTTTGATTTTCTCGATTTTCCAACTGTTTTACGGGAGGGGGGAGGGTGTATCGTCATAATGATGGACTTTTCCCCCCTTGAGGTCAGTCTAGATACGCCCCTGTACCCTCGAGCTTATTGGGTTCAATGAAGATATAAATTATACCTACTTTAAAAAAATTAAATACAGTAAATTTTGTTTGATTTTCTTTAAACCCCTTTTTTTCAAAATACAATTTTTCTTAAATTAAAGTTCAAACAGTCATAAAACTATGAATTTTATAGGTACGGGCGTCGTTTTGGTTTCATATTAATGGGAATTTGTCCTACTTTCTAAAATGGCCATAAAATGAAAATTAAAATTTCTTACTTGTGGTCCCTTTCCGCTTGGCAGGTCACATTTGCAAAATATTTTTTGTAAGAAGGGTTTACGATGAAAGTACAGAACCTATGATTTTTACTTCAATAAAATAAAATTTACATAGTTTCCAAGAATACAAACCATTATTTAAGAAACAACAACTTATCGAAGGGCCAAGACCATTTTGTAGTATTTTCGTATTCAACTTGAAAAAATGATATACGAGTAGATTTGGCATCGCATATAGAATAAGATTTCAAATGACAATAAAAATTTTTAATTTATTACGTACGGAAAATACCACCATACCGCCCTATTTTCGGGTTGGAAAACCGCAAATTATCAGAAGCGGGATTTTTTGCTTTCCGCGGCGGGATTTTTTGCTTTCCGCGGCGGGATTTTTTGTTTTCCGCACCTTTATATTTCTGTTTGCCATTGATTAATTCGTTTATCATGATAATTTGTGGTTTTCTAACTCGAAAATAGGGCGGTTTCCGTTTGTAATAAATTAAAATAGTATACACGATTAGTTTAGAAAGTAATCGCGATTACCTCGTGCAAATAACGGCACTCGATAATCGCATTACTTTCCGCACCAATCGTGTAATCTACTAAAAATTTTCAGGTTTTATGTAGGCTACTTGTGATTTTTCTGTAATTCACTCGATTGCGTCTTATAATATTATCTATAATTCAATAACGAAATTAAGTAGGGAGGGCAAGGGAAAGCACGATCTCCAGAAAAATTTTTTGACAACCTCCGGTTAAAAATAAATCTACTCTCTAGCCCATCAACCAAAACACTGACCAATGAGTAGAGACCATACTAGTGTTACAAAACATTTCCTGGAACAGACTGTTGAAATAACTAAAAGACAGCAGAAGAGAAACGATCAGGTTCAAAAAATCCCAAATGTTCGCCAATCGAAAACAAACTACTTTCATTGCTGGCCTTCCAAATCGAGAAGCAAATTTTTTTTTCATTTTGCAGCAACAAAACCGCAGGGTTTTTCTCGATTATTAAAATTTAGTTGACCTAATTTCGAATGGAGAATTGTATGTAAGAAAGAAACCTATATAAATTTTTACTTGTTTTAAATAGTTCAGCATGCAAATCAATTTCAGGAAAACATTAAACGTAGGTCATCCAACGCATAAAACCTCCGACATTCCTTAATTACAAGAATAGAACACATAATGACTTTGGTAAGTTTACCAACATACCTATGTACCACCAACTTAACACAGAAAAATATACATTTTTTCTTGGTTCGATAAGTATACTGGTACGTTTATCAATGAAACATGAAATTTTTATAAGTACACAGAGAAATAAGATTGAAGTATTTTAGAAGTATAACGATTCCTCGAAGAAATGCTATTTTATCTACCAATTATACCTTCTTTCTGCATTGTTTTGAACATACTGTGTATAGTAGGGCCAAAACAATTACAAAGGCTAATTAATAAACTTCGGAAAATTTTTAATGAAAAAATATACAATGTAACTACTCGTACTTCAAATTGACTTCAACTGAACGAACGAAATTTTGATAGAAAAATTCATGAAATTGTACACGTTTCTTATTTTGAAGTACCTATGTTTTTATATCTATACGAGATCATAGATTAAATGTTTTTATGTCTGTTTTTGAAAAGTTTACAAATTTCACGAAGTTCGTAACTTTCCTGCAAATAAAAAAAAGAGATCTACATAGATTGGACAGTAATAGACAAACTTGAACCACATTTTACCAGTATTCACTCCAAGATTTTGAAAACAAATTGTAACTTCGGTGATTCATTTTTAAACAAGAAAAAAAATTAATCTAAGATTCATTGGAGTTCTAATTAAAAATTAACCTATAATCAGAATATGCAGGTGGAAACTCAGTTTTATGAATAAATGTGCAAAATCAAGTTGGGTATTGAATAGAAGACAGAAAAAATGGTAGACAAGCTCAGAGTCGTGTAAGCTTCAGCGGGTATTTTTGAAGTTCTATAATGAATATTTAGGATAAATATATGACAAAATAGATGCAAACACTGATTACCTGTTTAGATATCGTTTGATAAATTTAAAGCTCCATTAAACCAGTAATACCTGCCCTTCGCATCGTTAAAAACAAAAACAAAATTCAGCCAGCAAATGTATGTCTTATAGAATAAAAATAAGAGACCAGAGTGTAACTGAATCGTCAAAGAGTAGCAACAAAAAAGGAATAAATATAAGGCCTAAATGAGAGCAAAATAAGTGCATAAATAAAAAATAATAGGGAAAAAAAATGGATCGGTTAAATCAACGGTCACATTTTTAATACCGGATTTACGGATGAATGAGTTTTGGCACATACTCGTACCTATAGATAGACTATAAATGATCGTGACCGTGAAAAAATTGAAAAAAAGCTTCAAGGACATACATGATACAGAACTTTGTACCCTGTCAGCTCTTTATTTAGAAACGTTCTCAACAAATTGATAAAATTTTATTTTCAGGATAATTTACAGAAAATTGTTGAAATTTTACGCGAAGAGTACCTACCATAATACGAAAAATTTTACGACTCAATTATAGCCCAACCTACAACTGAAGTTTCAAGGCATGGAGAGAAAATAATCATTTTTATGAGTAAGAAGGAACATACTGGGCAATTGTATTCCACCTATTAACTGATGTGATCCAAAATTGAATCCTCGTCATTATTTTACTGATGCGATTTTTGCTACTCCCCTTATCGAATTTATTTGTAATCAAATTGTCTGATCAAATGATATTAACACAAGAAGTACCAGGAGACGTCTTAATATACGACACCATCCTTAAAATTTTGAGATGGACTTCTCAAAGGACCGATATTTTGAGAACCTCTGACTTGTGTCATACGACGCCACCGGGTCCTTTGAGGTTACTCTTGTGGCGTCCTATATGACACCATCTGGTCCTTTGAGTAATCGGGTAGAACCTGGTATTTCTAGTGTTAAAGACAAATATTTTAAAATGACCAGTTCATTTGATAAATTTTTATATCTAAGGGCTTGTCAGGCCCTATAGCCTCATTTAGAAGCACCATGATTTTAGGATTAATAAAAGTCAGAACTCACTTACCATTATTATTATTACAACGATAGGTGTCGGTTTCAGGTGTGTTAAATGCATTATTGGTGTAACCCTCAGACGCAGATCCATCAGGGGCAGCCAAATTGTCGATATTTTCACGGCCGTACTTCTCCCAGTATGCTCTGATGTCTGGATTTGAGAGTCTTTCATCCCTGGCAGCTTTAGTGTCGTCTTCACTTTTGGCATATCCGACCAACGTCACGTCATCGCTGCGTTCATTGTCTCCCTTCATTTTGTACGTTAAATGATTGACCCCGGGCATATTAATTGATTTTTTTTTCTAATTACAAACTAAATTTTTGAAGAAAAAAAACTTTACGTTAAAACTATACACGTTAATACTGTTGAAACAAAATCAGGTGCGTTAAGATTGATTTTTGAGTTTTATAAAGCATTCAAATTTTTTAAGGCTCACACGAACCTACAAAACAACAAAACATTAAGATGAAATTCAAGTCACTCGGTACAAATTTTAATTCGACGAATTTTTTCATAACGACGATATTGCCCGTATTCTTCTTAGCAAAAGTAAGTATTTCATCACGCGTATTTAATCTGAAAAATTAACAAATAGAAAAAAATAAAATAAAATTAGTGTTAAAAATTATAAAGTAAAATCGAATTTGGGCGTGTAATTAGGTATTACTATATTCTATTTACAAAAGTAATGTATGCGAGATTTTAGTTACCTACGATTCATTCTTTTTTATTCGGGGTTGGAATGTAGTTTATGCAAATGACAGATGCTTGTTTTGTTCATTTTTCTGTACAGCAAGTTAGTGCAATTGACGTAGACGACGTTAAGTGGCACCCACAGATGCATAAAAACTATAAATACGTCGCCAATTACGCTAGCAAGGTGAATGCAGTAGAACATTGTGATAATTCTATGTTGGAAAGTTATATATTAGAGTCATTCACTATCAACAGTCCCATCATGATGTACCAAAGTCTACGTTGCTTTTATCACTAGAAGTACCAGGTGGTGTCATGTACGACGCAATTCAAAATTTTGAGATGGACTACTCAAAGGAACAATATTTTTAGAAACCCCGACTTGTGTCATACGACGCCACCTGGTCTAATTAAATTCTCTTTAAGGATTCAAATATATTTTTCTTGGAGGAAGGAGAGAGGGTATTTCCCATTTTCAAAGAGAAATTGAAAATTTTCCAGTTATATTGCATTCCCAGAGAAAATCGAAACTTTCTGTTGAGCAAAAGCATAAAAACAAAATGCAACTAATGGTAGCACTTAAAATTTTTGCTATACTTTTCACTGGCTAAACGTATGGGTTTCGAACAAATTGAGGACAATTATAATACTGCGAAGAATTATGTGCAACATCGGCATCAAATACGAGTATGTTTGTCTAAAAAAGTCATCGTCGGTGGCCTGATAAATACCTTTTACGTGATAAATTTTGAAAAATCATGTGTTCATGAGCTCATATAGATTTGTCTTGAGCAGAGAAATTCAACAAACCCAAACACATTATTTTCAAAATTTTCCACACATACACGTAGGAGGTATTTAGCAGGTCGCCGACGATATATCACCGGCTTATATCCAAAACCTGAAAATTATTATCTCTCAATTTTCTTGACCTAAAATTATGTTTTTCGGTAACCTGCGTTACGTTAAATCAACCGAACAATGAGAGATTTTCTTGGAACTTGGCAGTTTTAGGATTCAAGTCGACCAGTCAGACCGCATAAACCTTTAGGATAGTCCACTACCTCGCAAGCCTAATTATGTTACTACATAGTATTCAGCAAAATTAATAAGTCCAGAGTCGAATAAAGAAGCACCAGAGAATTTCATCATTATGGTCGACGACACCAAAGTAAATATCTGGTAAGCCAAGTTTTAGAATAGCGAAATTAAATTTCTAATCACAGCTCACAGCAGGTGCATACATAAAACAAATGTTTCCTACTGAGCTTGCTGTAACCAGATTTTCTAGCAGAAGGAACCAAACTATATAGAAGCTATAATATAATCACAGAAGTCACAATATTCTGGAATTTCGGAAGTATTTTTCAAAACCAAAACAGAAGGCAAAAAAAAAAAAAAAAAACTCGATTAAACACCGTTGACTGTACTTTAGTTTCATTTCATGACACTTGTGTCGCAATAAAAAATATGATGACTGTCGACACCCGTGACCAGAAAATTGTAAGAAATTTTCCAATGAACCAATTTTCAAAACGAGGAACCAGCTGACAGAGAGAATGAGAAGTCAAACTCCTAAGTATAAATTACATTCACGGGTACGGATTTTAGCAACGGGCAAGACCGAAAATATGTAACTGGTCTACAGCAGGAGGTCGATGCGCCTCTGGAGTTTTTTCTTTCACCAAATTATAATTACTGATTTGAGTGTACAAAAACATTAGACCCGCGAATGTGACTGGTGATGAGATGCCTGCAGAGAAGATGCGTACATAAACAGTTTTACTAAGCAGGGGGGCGTGCAATGTGAGCTTCTTTAGCCGACCAAGAGGTAGCTAACTAGCTACTGGAAGATGTGGTTGCATGGAGGTCAAACCGTTCAGTCAACAGGTGAAAGAAAGTTGCTGAAAATAATCACAACTACGCAGCACATTACTTTTACATTATGCTGACGTAAGAGTTGGGTGAATCAGTCTTAACAATATTCTAGGAAAGGCGTACACATGAACGAACAATTTGTAGGACGATCTTTCAAATTTCACAAGGATGACTTTTTTTTTTTTTTGGTTTTCATAAAAATAAAATTGTTTTAAGCGAAGCAAGTTTATTTTTAATCGCAAGGTTATTTAGATATATAAAGGCCTCTATCTTCGCTCTGGACTATGAAAGCGCCAGCGCTCAGCCATTTAAAAAAATGTGGTTTTCAAATAAGGCGAGCGCCAGCATTCTCATTAATTGGAAATGGTCATTTTAAAAAAGGGCTAGTGGCATTCAATATTGACTAGCATATAATTTTACACGTTTTCCGACCACTGCATGCAAGAACATTGAAAATTCGTTGATGTAGAAAAAATATGCGTATGATTAAAAAACTGAAAAAGTCATGATTTTTAAAACATATCTTTAAGGCCAATCCCTGAAAAACTGACATCTGTCGAGTGTGAGGGTCTTTTAGAGGGCACAAAACGTAAGAAATAAGTTAGCCACCATTTGTCTGATATTTTCATTTTAGAAGTTGAAACAGAATCATAAAGTTTCCCACCGATTTTCCTCAAACAGTATATCAACTCTCCTCCCCTATCACACGAAATCGTATTCTATTTTTATAAAGGATTTTTCATTTGATTTAAAAAAACCCAAAATTAAGTTCAGCCTTGAAATTGTGCTGTAATCATGACACGGGAAAATTCGCATCGAGCATTATAAAATATAGTTTACCAGAGAAGAATACGAATAAAGCAAAACGAGAAAAAAAGTTTCTGTACAGACTAAAGCAAAACAGTTCTAATAAAAGAAAATTTCTGCGTAAACCTTCTTCTCAGATAGACGTGATTTTACGAAATTGAAAATCCTTTATTTCAAAATATAGCACATTTATAGATTTTTTGATGTGGAAACTGAGCGATATAACACTTCTGCGAAATTTGAAATTGTTTGTATTTTGTAAAATGGATACAGCCAAATAGGTATCTTTACTTTTCTGGATCACCTCGACATTTTTATTTTAGCTAGAAAAACGACTATTTTCTTATACTAAAGTAACCGTAAAAAAAGTTTAAATTGGACCCATTAAAAATAAAAAATAAAAGAAAAAAGGAAGGAAAAAACTGAAAATTTTCAACACTTGACTTTTGATACGGTAACTTGGAAAAAAAAAGTTTTATTTGTATTGAAAGCTTGAGCAATGAATGGTCATAAAATAAATTGAAAAGAATTTCAAATCAATAACTACCAACATTTACATGAGAAGGCTGATATATTGAAACAAAGCTTGAATATAATTTTAATGAAGCTACGAGATTTGGTTAAAACTTATTAGCTGTTGAATAATCAAGCAATATAATTAATTAGATCAGATTTTTGTTTTCGTACGAATTTCCTGTGTAATATAAAAAAGAAAAAAATTGGCTAACTTTTCTATTAAAAAAATGGAATAAAATAAAAAAATTCAACGAAGAAAAATTTTAGTTGGAAAAATACCAATTTGTAGGTGGCTTGGATAAACATTTCACCAAGGACGTGGAAAAGAAATCAGAAAAATTTTGCAATGAGTATGGCGAAAAAAATGAAAAACTATTTCGTTTAACCCACTAAGTGTAGGATATCGTATTGAAAATGGGAATAATAATGCTAGTCCATCGTAATTAATTGCAACATTCACTGATCTTATTTGGGATCAAGTATCTACTCCTGCGTTTCTCCTCAATCTTCATCGTTCTTTCTAGAATGTTTCAATTGACGTCTTCGATTTAATTTTTTAAAAAATTATCTGACATTGCAAGGTGTTCGAATCAAGGACAATTTTTCTTCCTCAAAGTTTAGATGAATTATAACATTTTTTTTCCGCTAAGAATAATTATGATGGCTGCAATATCGACTGATAGGCAAAATCTATAATGCCGCGCTATTATGAATTTCGTCTGCTTCCAAATCGCATTGAAGCACCTTTTTTCCCACACTCTTAGTATAGAAAAATAAAATTGAGTCAAGAATAATACATAACCAGTAAAAAATAAAAACACCCCAAAATTATCGATATTGCCCGGTTATATATTATTTTGTCGCTGACATATTATAGACTTTTTCTAACCATCGATTAAACAAATTGAACAATCAGGAGTCAGAAAACAAAAATAAAACAGTCAAAAGGTTCAGTAACTCGAGATGTGTCTGCTTTTGGTTTTGACTCAGCTGATAGCTATGTGTATGTACATACATCCATATTAAAGAAGACACATTTGAAAATTTGTAGCATGCATAAAAGCCAAGTTATCAATGATATCGATAATCAATTAGTAATTTCATTTGAGAATTGTAAAATTTATAGTTAATAATCAACAGATATTATAGTTATATAGACAAATAACAAAATTCATTTTTTAAATACCCATATTAATGTTCCCTTCATCCACCTCTTGGACAAAAAATAATATATTATGTATTGTCATTTTACGACACATGTGAGACCCCAGATAAAGAAGTATGACACTTGAGAGACCCCCCCCCTTTTGAAATACTCAGAAATGAAACCTTCGTCTTCACATGGCTTAGTGGCTATCTGTAGATGCCTTAGGCTATGTAATGAAGCCCACAGCCATTGGTTAGGTGTACAGTACAGTTTATAGGGTGTAAAATGAAATGAGCGAACCACAAGTGTACATACAATCGATATTTGGGGCACTTGTGAGTCCAGGACAAAAAATGAAGATTTGGGCTCTGCGGAGGGGGGGGAGTAAAAAAAACATACATTCATCTCATAGACATACTAGAGTAGCTAGATCCACAAAAAGGTCTTGCATTGTTAAAAAGGGTCTCGCAAATGTTATGATTTATCTGTTTTGGGTCTCCTAAGTGCCTAAAAACATCTCCAAAACTGAGTATATTATAATAGATAATGATGCGGTTCGATGAATCGATTTTTAAATTCGCCCAAGGAATCATTTTTAGCATTATTTTACTTCCCCCCCCCCATTATTTATTTCAGGCACGAAAAATTTTCGCACAAAGGAGGGGAGGGGTTAGGAATTCGTTGGATTTTCCTTGCGGTCTTCCGTCTCACGAAATGGGTCACGTTTCTGTTTCTATACACTTTTTTTTCCTCTTTTCTTTCGAACTGGTTCCCCATAATTCCTTCTTTCTACGATTTCTATAATTATTTTCAATTCTCTCAGGTGACTATACCTAACTGACAAAAAATACGTCATTTCAGTTCGTTTTTGTTTTACGGAGATAGATACCTAATCGAATTATGAGCGCGAGGCACGTACCAACGTTCTTTTTGTTTCGGTCATGCTAATGTCCATTTTGCACAGGCAGAATTAGGAAAACTTTGGTAAGCATGGCAAATTAGTAGATTCCTTGTATCGATATCCGAACATCGTAGTGAAGAGCAGAAAATATTTGTTGGGCGAATCACACAATGTCTTACACTTTTATCTTTTTTTTTTATTTTTAAAATTTTTTTTTTAAGTTGCCAAAAAAAAAAAAAAAATTGATATTTTTGATCAAAGAACAATGGGTCAGTAGTTCGATGAACTGTTATCCTTCTTGAACGCGTAAATACGACAGCATTTGGAGAGTTCTGACTTTAGACAAAATTTCGAATATTTAGAAATTTTCTCGAGGAAAAGAGGCCTTAGCAAGGATGACATTTCCTGAACTCCAAGAGCCTTTCTCAGGTGATCTAAAAATCAATTTCGATATCAAGCATGCCGATAACTAAGTATATTTGCAGCTTTTAAAGTGCTGAAATTTACCTATCAGTTGGGTACGACAAGAATATAGAGGAGAGGTATGTAGGAGCACACGTTACGTTTTTTGCCGTGGAAAAGGGTGGTAACATTGTAAATCCTAGTACTCTCTAAATAGATATAAAAAAAAATGAACATCTATCGTTTGGATATGAGAATTGAGAAAAATCTGTTACAATTAGACTATAAACGCAAAACTATATTTTCGTGTTACTTTTGAAGATGTTCTAGAAGTACCAAAAAACTACACAAATCGCATAATTTTTATAATCTTGGAAAACCACTAAACAGACAAAAATTATTTTTGACTAATATTATTATTTTCTGACGTGATAGAGATTCTCATTTTTTAAAATCTAGCTGTCAATATTTTTAACATTTGAAACTTCTTTATTGTATCGGTACCTTCTCCTCAATTTTTTTCTATTCTACTTTATAGGAGGCAACAAAATATCATCTGTACCCAAATATTTCAATCATCAAAGCTGACAATCTGCGTTTAACCCTACCACAATACTAGGTATTTTTATTTAGTACCAACGAATTTTCTTCGAAGAGAAATTATGACATCGTCCCACCGATTTGAATCATTTCACGAATTTATTACCTAAATTATTTTTGTGCACGAGTGCACGAGTCTTCCATTATTTTTAGATACATATTCGCAAATTAGGCTTGATAAATCAATTTGGTACGCTATATATTAGGTTCAAAATATGCATTTTTTTGCATTTTCATGTTTTTGTTTACACGATTAATGCCTACCTACGTCTTCTATCAATCCTGCGAAAACAAAGTATTTATGATGTAATTAGTAAGGCAATTTTAACTCTAGGTACCTATTTCTTGAAAAAATTTCATTATGCTGTACAAAACAAGCTTGGAACATCGAGAATCAACAGTATAATTTCACGTTACTGTTTTTTTTTTTTTTTTGTTCTTTCATTAAAATGCACTTATTTTTCCGGAGGCGCCGACATTTGGTCCCTTTTCCCCAGATCTAGTCATATATCGAGAATCGATGAATCGATTTTCAACTTCGAGAAAATTTTCCATATTCACTTCCATGTAACGAAAACCGAAAACGAAGATGTTAAAACACGTCAAAAATTTATATGCTACACGAGTATAATCATTTCAATATTTAGATTAAGATGAGATTAAATTTTGTTTTTTCTGACTAATTTCTTGCGGCTTCAACATGAAAATTAATAGTTAACTATATCACTCGATTCATTCATCAAGACCCAGGTAAATCCCAAGAAAGAAATTAAAACTTTAATCCAAATGACTCATTGAATTACGAGCTGAAATGAATAAAAAACAAAGCTTTTCATACGCGGGTTTTTCATTTTCTTCCAGGGAAGGGCGGGAATTTCTATGTCCTAAAAATAACAAAATAACGTGCTATATAACGAGTACCTATACCTAATATTACAATAGACGATTTATGAGTGCTAAAATAGGACGGGCATTTCCAGTAATTAGATAAAAAATTATTAAAAATATAATTAAGAAACACATTTTATGAATTCTTCCAGCAACAATAATCAATATTAGGGGAATGTCTCTGCTAAGAGTAGGCACCTAGTAGCAGATTCAAATGCAAGTTTTTTGATTTTTTTAAATTTTTTTCGCATTATTCGTACTCCGAGCTTGCTTTTCAAAACAAATCATTGGCTGAAAAACGTTTGTGCTTGTTTTAAGTCATTTTTTTTTAAAATAACGTTTGCGTACTCTTAGGAGCATGTGTTCCTAGGAGTACGCAGTGTGGCTCCTAAGAATACGCAACATATTATTTTTTAATAAAAACTGGAAAGGGGATCAAATTTCGGAAAAATCTTTGACTTTGTTTTTACATTGGTATCGAACTGGTAGATTGTTTACATTTGAACTAGTACGAAGTTGTTATCAATTCTCTATTAGAAATGCATAATAGTTATAAGCTGGTTTTAAGGGGTACTTAATTAGAAATGATTTTAATGGAAAGGTCGGTAGGTTGAAACTTAGGTCAATATGATGCTTCAGAACTTATAACATTTCAAAATTTCACTCAACTGATTGTATATACTCGTAGCTTCTGAAATTGTGACATTTCAAAATCTCATTCAGTTTATTGTCGGTAGCTTCAAAATATTGAGTGCGTACTCTCAGGCAACAATCAACTTTTTTAGAATTTTAAAATTTTTCAGTAGCCATTGTAATTTTTTTTTCAATTCCACGCTATCAGAAGATAGGTGATAAAAATACTGATCGAATAAGCCTCTCCCTCTTCAATAAATATAATTTGAACAGCCAGGAGAGCTTACTTTGCGCATAGCAATAATATTACAGTTTTGAGTACTTCAATTTCTTTTAGCAAATTAATCGGCTGTAATTATTATTAGAAGTGAAAATTCTGATACCAAAATTATGCTGTAGAAAGGTACTTTCGTATAAAAAAAAAATCCACCTAATCCTCTAATTTCCTTCTATGGAAAATCGCTGCTGCGTACTCTTTTAGGAGACAGTCCCTTATTAAGTAAAACTAAAAATATCGTCAAATATTGTGCCCGATTTTTCATATTTATGAGTACCTATCTTACTTAATTAACTGGTGACCTACAACTGTCATCAACCAAATTACCAACATACAATCGGATGGCAAAAATGACACGTCTTAGCAAAACTATTAGTACGAGTAAATGGATTTCAATTCATTAAAATTATTCACTTGAGGGAAAAAATTTTCAAAATATTATTTTTTCTTTACAACTTTGCAATGCTTTGAACGAACACTAATAATTGAGATCCTTCTGTAAGTTACATTAATTTTTGCTTGAAGAAGAAATATTCGGAAGTGTGTACATAGTTACCGCAAACAAATCATTAGTCTAAGCGCTATACCATAATTTAGTTTTCTAAGAATATATTAAACCCTGCAAAAGCTGTTGACACGGTTGACCTTCTTTCTTCACGTGCGTTTCCAAGTCTACAAGTGTAAATTTATTGTTGACATCAAATAAGTTGTAGAAATAATTAACGTCCGAAGTGGTGATTTAATCAATTAATACGAGCATTAACATGCTTCATTAACATATAGCCCACCTAATTAGAATATGCAACAGCTAAGGAGATAAAAATATTAGAAATTTTATGATATTTTCGGCGAGTAACTTCTTTTTGGGGTTTATTTTTCAATTAATGGACAATTCATATTATTTGAATTTTTTTTATTGTTTATTTAGTTTTTCATTATTATTATTTTTTAAATATTTTCTTTCTTTCTTTTTCATTTTTAGAAAATGTGACGGTTTGAATTCATAGGGCTTAGGTAATAGACTATTACCTTCCTTTTGTTTTATAAACTTTTTTCAAAGTGTTTAATTTACATTATTATGCATGAAAAATGCATTTTGCATCTGGCAGGTAGGGAAAAATTACGACATTATAAAAAATTATATACTTAATGAGAAATTATTGGTGATTTTTCTGCGCAGTAAGAAATAAATATTGTCCCAATAAATAAGGGGAAAAAGAAAATTTTCCAATATATTACATGTAATTAATACTGAAGTGGGTATTCGTATGACAAGGAAATAAACGTTGTTCATTTTTTTGTCAGGTAAATTTTTGAAAACTTTTTGCATAGTTTATTTTCTCTAGTTTTTAGCAGGTTTTTGAACAACATTCATTCAAAAATATGAACTACCGACATTTTCAAACTGTGCAACTGTCGTAAAGGAACAGCTATTACACATTTAATAAAATTTAGCATTCAATACTCATGTATCTCAACTATCATCAGAGTATTCCACCAATTTAATTGCAATATTAACCTATTAAATAATTAAAAACGAAGAAACATACAATAAGTTTGCAGAACGTGCTTAGAAAAAATTTTATAATTTTATTACTACCAAATTGTGTGCCACGAATATTCAACCTATACTGATATGAGGCAGAATCTACGAAAATTTCGGAGAACATGCAGCTTCGGTTCACTCATAATATATCTTTATCGATGATAAAATGACCAGTCAATTTTGTAATTCAGTGACGGATTTAAAAATAATTGTCGTTTTGGAAATAATAACTTCCTGTCCGATGACAAGTAATAAGAGAAAAAAATTCTAGCACAGCAGGCACCACTAGGAAATCAGGTGTTCCAATGAAATGACTACAGAACCTTTTCTGAGGGTACCAGATGAAGTTGTGTTGGAAACTTGATTGTCATAATCCTATTAGACTTCAATCTGATCACAACTGACCTTTAAAAAATCCACGTTTTTCAATGTTCAAAAACGATTTTCTCAGAAACTGATTAATGGATTTATCTACGAATGGTAAACTCTCAAGACTTTCATTTATGTACGGTTCAAATTTCAGCTCAATCCATCCAATTATTTCCCCTATAATTGGGCTTCAAATTCAATGTTTACGATTTATATACATTCCTCCATACTCGTCCACAAAAATGCACATGCGAGGCCAAAAACAGATATACGTTAAATTATGACACTTGTGAGGCCTTTTTTGATAATGCGAGACGCTTTTGAGGGTCTCGGATACCACAGGGGTCCCACTTCATAAACCCCAAATCTGAATTTTTGTTCGCGACTCGCAAAGTGCCCCAAATATAAATTACATACACACCAGAAGTTTACTACATTTATTCTACACCCTTAAGCCCTGCGAGGATGAAGATTTCATTTCTGAGTATTTATAAGAGGGTCTCGAACTTGTCATAAAATAACTGTCAGACTGTAAGTATACATAAATAAATATTATGAAAATGCGAGATGGGAATTTTTGGAATCCTGAGATCATGAAACGAAAAACTATGCATGTCCTATGCTTATCTGTAAAAATTAATAGCAAGATTTTTTGTTAAAAATCTACTGAAAACACAATAAAATATTTGTTAAGAATTTTACATGAAATCTTTCGACACTTTTTCCTAGATTTAGATCTATGAATTCACTATTTTCTCAACTTTAGAAATATAAAAATATTAACATGAAAGTTTAAGAAGGTCGGTATGGCACAAAAAGTTTCAATAAAAAGATGATTTCATTGATTCGAAATTATGTGAGAGTGAAAGTTTACACGAGATTATTTCATCGAGAGGGTAGATATATTGATGTTCACTTCATTTATCGTTGTGTCATTCATTTTTTGTGTATTTGTTTATGAGTATATGACCTAGTTTTCGATGATGCGTCAAAATTGGTGCAACGAGACACTTGTATGTACTTTTTTGAGACAGGTAATGAACAGTATTTGGTAATTTATATTTTCCTGTGTACATTTTTCAAGTGTTTTAGAGCCAGACTTTTAAAAAATTTCGGCAAAACAGATAATAAAATTCAACAAGTTTTTCAAGATGTTCTTAAAAAGGTAAATGAATATTTAGCACTTTACAGTGTAGCTTATGAAAGCTTAGGAAAAAATGAAACTTCACATAGTTGTAAGCTTGTAATTCAAACTAGGTCAGTTTTCAAAGCAAAAGTACTCAAAATTACCCGAATATCTGCCTTACTTTGCAACTTCAATAGAAGTTTTCCTCCTCATCAGCACACTAAAACAATCTTACAATCTTGTAACAAACACATAGGCGCACTTTGAAGGGGGGGGGGTCATCTTTTCATCGAATATAATAGAAGTCAGTTAGAAAAAAATAAGCTCATCAGAGAAAAAAATTGGCCTTCTCGAAAGATGGTCAAGACTTGCAGAGTATTGATGGATTTTTGTTCATGAAGAGCGGTACCTCTAATATAATATATATAATATATAATTATAATTATGTAGTTCACGAAATGTTCTTAATGTTGCCCATTTTTCAAGCATTGCAGCAGCTTTCTCCCTCCCCCACCATTTAAAAAAAAAATTAACTTCATTTATTTTATTTTTTGAAATTACATTTTTTATATTGTTATGATTTGTTTGGTTCCAATCATACAGTTCTGGTAAACGCGATATGATCAAGAATAAAAGTAAGTGAATGAAAGCGATGGTGCTATTAATATAACCTACCGTTTGTGAAGATAAACAACCTCCAAACTGTAATTAATTCATCAAAATCATCACATCGACGCCCTGCCGTACGTATATCTTATTCTGTCGTAATACGAATTGACGAAATTTCAGAAAATTTATGTCAATTTTTTTTTTGAATGGAGAACAACATTGACAGCGAATGTTAATGACATGGAGTATTAATAAAGCCGCCCTATATGATAATGGTCTATGAATGCTTCAACTTTGAAAGGAAAAATTTACTATCTTTGAAAAGAAATCTCTCGATAGTATGTACCATACGCACTCGTGCAATAGAAACCGGTTTCCATTCGCGTTTGTTCTATTCGCACATTGAAATTTAGATTGATTTTTTATTTTAATAAAATTCTATGAACTATCCTATAAGGGGGCACTTATTTTTACAAAATCTCAGTACACAAAAAGCCTTAAAAAAATTCGATGTTCTTTTTCTCTTCTGCTGTTATAAAATTATACTTCTGAATGATGGAGAATTTAATGTTAAAACGTTTTTATATTAACACTTTTTTTTTCTTCAAAAATTGATTATAGCAAAGATATATGCAAGAAACTGAATGTTGGTATCTATTAACCAGCCTTTCTAAAATTTAAAGAGGGTGGGAGGAGACTTTTAAAATGTCATTCAGAGTAGCTCACCCCTAATCCTGAAGAGTTACGAATAGTGTGCTAATTTTTATTGGGAGGAAATATTCAGTCAACCAAAATAGGTGGTTCGAATAACAAATATTTTTTCAAGTGATATGCAGTTCCATTACTCAAATATTGTCTATTGAGAAAGAAAAAGCATACCGTTTATGCAGAGAGTCAGTTTAGAATTATCAAAAAATTAACACATCTATCAAATCTAAATTGCAAATAAATATCATCGTCTGAAAACAATCTAATCATGATTGCAAAATTCTAGTAGATATATTGCATCAGTATAAGAATTTTTATTCGACATTCGATGATAGGAAACAATTTTTTGGCACGCGATACATATACGAAACCATTTTGAAATAATTTCAAATCTAATGAAGCATAAATACAGTTATCTCAAATGTCCCTCTATAAAACATTAAACAAGCATCAATTTCGGAAATTCTTATTTTGTATCAGAGAATTTTCTGAGCTGTCAAAACACCGAAGAAATTTCATAGATTTTCAGCAGAATATGGCTGTTTACAAAATTTCATCCACTCGAGTGCCAAATAAATAGTATCTTCAAATAATAGGTAAGTAATAAACAAGATTTAAGAACCACGTAAAGGAGTACAATATAAAGTTTGCGTCAAGTATTTAATGAGCACTTGAATATTTTTCTATTTCGTGAAAAATGTGAGAATGTGGAAGAAATATAAAAACTAAGAAAAAAGAAAACACTCAAGAAATTAACCAACCCCAATTAACATTTACTTGCTTATTTTTTATCGACCAAGAATTCAAATTTTTTGGTTTTGAATTGACGATAAAATACATATTTAAGAAATGCATAGGGAAAAAGAACTTTCAATTTGAGGAAACCGCTTTTCTTAACCATCGATTTGGAATGTTTCACACTGTAAATTACTCGTATTTTACTCGACATAAAAAGTCATTTTCAAGGTTTGAATGGTAATATACACGTTTAAAAATGAAGATTTAATAACTTATACCAAATATCTACCTAATAAAAAAATTATGACGAAAACCGCAACCATAGATATTACATAAAACCATCTAAAACTACCTAATTAATCGTCGTTACACTACGAGTATAGTACCTACTCGTAGTTCTTATACAAGAAAATATGTGGTTTTAGCAATTAACGTAGAATCAAAATGAAAAATAATCATCTCACCGAGCAATTTCTCGTGTAAGACAACAATAATATTTTGAAAACTCATGTACCTACCTACAGTATTTAGCCATTTTGATTGAATACTTATGGTCCGCGTTTTTGATTTAAAAATCAAATTAAAAATAAATATTTTTCATGGAAGTTTTTGGTACCTACATTCAAGCTTGAAATTATGGTAGATACTTTTTGGAGAACGTTTTCAAAAATAGAAGTAAATGTTTCCTGTTGATTCCTTTAAAAATAAATTCTCTCCCTCACGCCCACTCCCATCCCCCAAAAAACAGTCATATGCGCACGAAAATAAAATTCGTCAAATAATTCTGACTATGACAGTTGAAAAAAAAAGTCTTCATACAGCGCAATCGATAAATCATATCTTGCAATTATGTATCAACGTGAGATTTGAAAATGAGAGCAGATATTTTTATCCGGTCCCTTTATTTCTTTCTTTTCTCCTTGGGAGGGCTGGCCCCACCCGAAAATCCACCTCTGCATTATTATTCATGTAGTTGAATCTTAATCAAACGCAGAAAAGTATTTCACTATTGAATGATGTGGATTTATCGAAAATAAAATTTTGGAAAATGTTTTGAAAAAAAAAAAAAATTCGTTGATAGGAATTTCCTGCAATTTACTATCGCACTTGATTAAATTATATGCTATGTTCTGAAAAACTTTATTTTTCCTCTTCGATCCTCTTGACAAACTGTCAATTTTCATTTCAGAAAAATGAAGCAGGTAATGAAAATATTGAAAGAATCAAAGAAAAACCAACAAAGTTTTTTATTTGCTATGTTGCTACTGACGTCTGTCATAAAAAATTAATAGCTGGTTCTTTCTTCTCTTCAACAGTTGAATCGTTTGCAATTCACAAAATGATGGTAATAAATAAGCAATTAATTGATAATTGGCATTATTCCTAATATTTTTTCCGAAATACTCGAAACTTTTAACTTGTCTCAAAATTGGAATTTTTCTGAAATCCACTGATTTCTTTCGATTTTATAATCTGAAGCACAGTTAAGTACGTATAACATATTCTGACAAGGTGAAAAAAATTTTCTGATAAGCACTTGTTCAACAATTTGGAGAGCTTTTTGTCTAAAATACTGACCCTTATGAATTACCTATAGATTTATTCCACAGACATATTAGGTATAAAAATAAAATACTCATGACAGTGAATACCTGAAGATAACCCTTCAACCTTCAACTAATTGTAAGTATTAATTAATGAAGAGATTTTTTAGGCGAATATTTTTTGCGCTGAATTTCATCTAACATGTTTCATTACTCATGAGCAATAATAAAATAAGCAAAAAATAATTTTTTTCAAAAGTTGGTTTTCAAGGTTGAAAAAATGACACCCTTTGTGATAGACTTTCGCCATTTTGGGACATTGAGTGTTTCTACAGGAAAAATCTAAAAGAGAACGAGGTAGCAAAATGTTAAGTACTAGTAATATCCATTTGTAATAAAAAAGAAGAAGCTATTGGGTATACAAGAAGGATGATGAAGCTCGCAACCATGAGCCAAAACTCGAGTTTTAGCTGGTTTTTGATAGAAAACTTTTCTTTTTTTTAGTGAAACATGAAAAAAAATTTTAGCCCCCCACCCAAAAAAGAAAAAGAAAAAACAGATCAGGCAAATTCAGCTTATGGCTTGTATTAAAAACTATTATAGAAGAAATTTATGAACTGCGGTCGTTTGTAAAGCTATCCCACTAATTCCCAATCATTTCTCATAACAATGTTAACTTTACCGGTGGCAAATTATAGAAAAGTTCCTAGAGAAGTATACTTGTCAGCATTTACAACTTTCAATATACATACGAGTATTTAACAAGTATCTCATATTTTCTTTTTCAATTATGCTGCTAAAGAGTATGTTTAATGGAAAGTTGATTATGTATTTTACGAGGCGCGTTCCAAAAGTCGGTTCGCACCCCCCACCATTTGAAAGCTAATAAAGATAGAGACCTGCAATTAGTTTCATTGGAAAGAGGAGACTTCAGGCTACTTTTCCACACCATGCACCAAGCGATCAAGGCAGCTATTATGGGGCAGTATAAGTTTTTTAATATAATCTTGATGAAATGTCCTGTCCAAATTTAAAAAAAAATTTGTTCTTTTTCCCAAATAGCATTACTAAAAGCAAATTTTCCCCTCAAAATTCAGCTTCCAATGGCTAGAGTCGATGGTAATTAGATGGGGCAAGGCCAGTGAATAAAGAGGGGTGGTATAAGGTCACTCACATCAAATTTTCCCCAAGGCGCCCATCCAGACTGGCAGAATAAGAAAAATATTGCCATGCAAAATTTTTTCATGGCTAATATTGAGAAAAATTCACGCGAATGTGTGCTGGTGTACTGCAGTAAGCACGTAGTGTCTGCCTACAGTCAACACCAAGTGTGCACACACACATACACGCACACATACACCTCTATTTCGTGTCGTAGCGCTTGGGCTATTGGTTTGGTTTTTTGTGGTAATATTCTGCCATTCTCCTTCACACTGTTTCCTTGATTTTTGAGCACCGCGCCTGGCCAACAATTTCTCATATTTGTACACATTCTGATGCATGTTGACGTAGCGGATCACTTTTGACCTTTTAATTTGGGAAAATATTAGAAATCCTGCATCTCATTCTTGGACGGTGCTTTTATTCTACTCTTCATTTTCAAATTATCATAACTCGAGATTGAAACATGATAGGGCCATGAAATTTTTATGGTGATGTGTCATGAGGTTGCTGATACTCCAGTTAAAATTTCGTTGCATCAGTGTTACCAGGGCCGGAGATATGAAACATGCGAACGGACTTTTGGAATGCGCCTCGTAATAATAGCCAATAATAGCAGTCACTTCGAAGAAGTTCAAGAATCAATAGAACTTTCGATTCATATGATGCCTAGTGGTACTTCTTAGTCTCATATTTTTATTGGCCGACCAGTTAAAATGCAGATGAATTGCTTTCTAAGGAAAATATATAAAGCGTCGTTCGATGATTAGGCCTACAAGAATTCAAGTTTGCCTAAAAGTTGATTGAACTATAACCTCAAATTAATTGGTTCGAATTGACACAAATCATCATATTATTATTCCTTCAAAAGAATGCGAAGTGCCTATTCAACACAATTGGCAACTTATAAAAACAGTTCGCCGAAACAGTTTAAATTTTATTAAATTTAAAATACCAGCAATAATTATAATGCGATTCAAAAATTCTTTCTCTCATAATTCAGCAGTACGAACACTAATCTAAAACCGCTTGACTTATTTTTTTTTTGGTCAGAATTCGAGCAACTGGGTAATGTACGGTCAATTAAATTGCAAAATGTTCTAGTTTGTTTACATGGACAAAAAAAAAACATCAAAACAGAAACACGTTTGACTTTTTGTTAAATTAGTCACTTCTAACAATTTTCACATTAAAGTATCTACTATCTACATATAATTATATTCATTGAAAAAAAATCTATTCCGGGTCATCAAAGTTAAACGCAAACGATACCCTTGACTTACAGCATCTTTCTTGGTCTAAAATTGTCTCCAGAATAATATGAATGTTGTAATTTTTTCAATTAGGAACATTACTTTTATTTAGCTCTTTTTTCACTGTCGCCACAGTCATCCCGGACAAAATTCGAAAACGATTTACGGAAAAGAAGATATGGTAGTAATTATTGATGGTTTTATTTCCTCGTTTTTCTCCCTTTTCCTAATTGTTCTAGGTAGGTCACTTGAAAAAGTTTTCAATTTTCTCCACTTTTTTTGTAGTCTACGTGCAATGACCAAGGTGAACTGCAGTCGACATACTCACACCGAAACCATTTTCTAATTTCTTCCAAGCACACAAATTTTTCTGCAATGTTGCATCAAATTATCTATAGGTACTATTTACAAAATCACTTTTTTCTATAAGTTTGGCGGAGAGTCAAAAATACTAGATTCGAGGTTATAATGGTGCTCTCGTACGAACTGACTTTTGGGGCGTTCATCAGGACCCAAGTAATTTGAAAATCAAAATAACTGAATTCATTGATTTTAGTATCATTTTGAATTTTTATAATAGAAATAGGACATGTTAGGCTCCATCTGAGTCGGCGTACGCGCGAGCTGATTGAGAAAAGAAGGTTCAACACTAGAAAAACCAGGCTTTACTCGATTACTCAAAGGACCAGGTGGCGTCATATACGACGCCACAAGAATAACATCAAAAAAACCACGTGGCGTCGTATGACACAAGGCAGGGGTTCTCAAAATATTGGTCCTTTGAGAAATCCATCTAAAAATTTTGAGTGGCGTCGTATATGACGCCACGTGGTACTTCTAGTGTTAATACCGAAATGATGTTTACAACAGTCGCCAATAAACTATTTGAAGAAAAAAATAATTAAGGTTCTGATGGTCAACATAATGAGATGGTTGGAATGTAGTTCAAAAAGAAACGTGATGAAAACAATCAGTGCAGGTGCAATTAAAAGTGACGCAAGTAGGGTTTTCTTGTAATCCATGCGTGTATACAAAATACGAATACATAGTATTTGACTTACGTTCATTTTTTCTTAAACGTGATAAAACACTTACAATGTAGTAGGTAGTGTTTTATTATGGTGTTAAAATTCTGAATTTTCTTTCCTAATCAATGGACGCATGCATTGTTTCAGTTTGTTGACAAATCATGTTTCGTAGGCTGAATTGAATTCCAAATGAACGGTAAGGAAAATCTATTTGAAATAATATTTTTCTACATTGAATACAGAATATTAGCTGTGTATAGTGAGTATCTGATACTTGAATTTAAGTAGGTACACTTATGAGCAAAAAGTTTTTTAATAGAGTTGAACAGTGATATGCAAGAAAGGGAAGTCCATTTTTTTCAAAAATTCAGTTTATCTATGGTTCAGTTGAATACACCAAGCTCCATTTAGAGAAAAAATATTATGTTACCAAGTGCAACCACCGCTGAGAAAATACGCTGAGAGAAATGGATAGTAGTTGTTAACACAACAGAATAGTAACTTTTCTCATCACAGTTATAAAAATTACAATATTTAAGACTGATTTTCATGAAATTAAAAAACAGAATCGAAACTCCTCATATGCGTCACCAACAAATTTTCAAGTCAAAGGTAGCAAAGCCTCCAATTTTTTAATCCAGTCAGAAGTACGTGAATTATTCCCGTAGCCAAGGGGGGCTATGGGGAGCTGAGCTTCTTGTTAACAAAGTTGAGCCCCTCCAACAGGCGAGGGAAATAAGGGGTGGATGAGAGGCGGAGGAAGTAGCCCACATGAGACTTCAGTGATTCCCCCCTTAAAAATTATAAATCCTGGCTAACGGACTTGATATGAATAATCAGTGCTTATCGACTCTATCGAAGATTAATTCAATACAATAACATTTCCATTCTCACAGATCTTTTTCCCGTAGTCAACGAAAAAGTTGATGGGTAAGTACTCAAAAATTACTACCACGACCAAGACCCATCATAGATTTTTAAAATTTGAATAGATCATTATGAACTCTTTGTTTCGCACACACTTTATCTTTTTAGCAGGTTTTCGACTAGAAAACCTTCTATTAATTTTGGTCTGACTTCAACCAATAGGCACCAGACCATCACAGTTATTCGTTTCACGATCTCCTGATTCCAAAAATACCTATCTCGCATTTTGGTGTTTCTTTATTTTTTTTTTTTTTTTTTTTTTTCTTTCCTTCGATATCTGGGACATATATTTCTTTGCTACGCGAAAACAGACGAACGGCCGAACCAATAGGGATGAAATTTTAACCAAAGGTCAATCTTGACCTGGTCAAGGTCTGTATAGTTTTTGAGATCAATCTGATCAGCGGATCCGGAGATATTAGCGAAAATGTAGATCAAGATGATGATTTTTGGGTGCAATTAGGGGCTGCATTGATTGTAACGCGAAAACAGACAAACAGCTGAACCAATAGGGATGATATTTTCAGCAAAAGTCAATCTTGACCTGGTCAAGGTCTGTATAGTTTTTGAGATCAATCTGATCAGCGGATCCGGAGATATTAGCAAAAATGTAGATCAAGATGATGATTTTTGGGTGCAATTAGGGGCTGCATTGATTGTAATGCGAAAACAGACAAACAGCTGAACCAATAGGGATGATATTTTCAGCAAAAGTCAATCTTGACCTGGTGAAGGTCTGTATGAAATATGAAGTCAATTGGTTCAGCGATTCCTCAGATATTAGCAAAAGTGTAGTTCAAGATGATGATTTTTGGGTGCAATTAGGAGCTACATTGCTTTGAAACGCAATAACTCATGAAAGGCCAAACCAATAGGCATGAAATTATCACCAAAGGTCAATCTTGATCAGGTCAAGGTCTGCATACATTTTGAGGTCAATCTGATCAGTGGGTCTAGAGATATTTGCAAAAATGTAGTTCAAGATGATGATTTTTTGGTGCAATTAGGAGCTACATTGCTTTGAAACGTGATAACTGATGAACCGCCGAACCAAGAGGCATAAAATTTTCACCAATGATCAATCGTGATCAGGTCAAGGTCTGTATTCATTTTGAGGTCAATCTGATCAGCGAGTCTAGAGGTATTAGCAAAAATGTAGTTCAAGATTATGATTTTTGGGTGCAATAAGGAGCTACATTGCTTTGAAACGCAATAACTGATGAACGGCCGAACCAAGAGGCATGAAATTCTCACTACATGTCAATCTTGATCAGGTCAAAGTCTGTATAAATTTTGAGGTCAATCTGATCAGTGGGTCTAGAGATATTAGCAAAAATGTAGTTCAAGATGATTTTTTTCGGGTGCAATTAGGAGCTACATTGCTTTGAAACGCAATAACTGATGAAAGACCGAACCAATAGGCATGAAATTTTCACCAAAGGTCAATCTTGATCAGGTCAAGGTCTGTATAAATTTTGAGGTCAATCTGATCAGTGGGTCTAGAGATATTAGCAAAATTGTAGTTCAAGATGATGATTTTTGGGTGCAATTAGGAGCTACATTGCTTTGAAACGCAATAACTGATGAAAGACCGAACCAATAGGCATGAAATTTTCACCAAAGTTCAATCTTGATCAGGTCAAGGTCTGTATAGTTTTTGAGATCAATCTGATCAGCGGATCCGGAGATATTAGCAAAAATGTAGATCAAGATGATGATTTTTGGGTGCAATTAGGGGCTGCATTGATTGTAACGCGAAAACAGACAAACAGCTGAACCAATAGGGATGATATTTTCAGCAAAAGTCAATCTTGACCTGGTGAAGGTCTGTATGAAATATGAAGTCAATTGGTTCAGCGATTCCTCAGATATTAGCAAAAGTGTAGTTCAAGATGATGATTTTTGGGTGCAATTAGGAGCTACATTGCTTTGAAACGCAATAACTCATGAAAGGCCAAACCAATAGGCATGAAATTATCACCAAAGGTCAATCTTGATCAGGTCAAGGTCTGCATACATTTTGAGGTCAATCTGATCAGTGGGTCTAGAGATATTAGCAAAATTGTAGTTCAAGATCATGATTTTTGGGTGCAATTAGGAGCTACATTGCTTTGAAACGCAATAACTTATGAAAGGCTGAACCAATAGGCATGAAATTTTCACCAAAGTTCAATCTTGACCAGGTCAAGGACTGTATAGATTGTGAGGTCAATCTGATCAGTGGGTCTAGAGATATTAGCAAAAATGTAGTTCAAGATGATGATTTTTGGGTGCAATTAGGAGCTACATTGCTTTGAAATGCAATATCTGATGAAAGACCGAACCAATAGGCATGAAATTTTCACCAAAGTTCAATCTTGATCAGGTCAAGGTCTGTATAAATTTTGAGGTCAATCTGATCAGAGGGTCTAGAGATATTAGCAAAATTGTAGTTCAAGATCATGATTTTTGGGTGAAATTAGGAGCTACATTGCTTTGAAACGCGATAACTGATGAAAGGCCAAACCAATAGGCATGAAATTATCACCAAAGGTCAATCTTGACCAGGTCAAGAGCTGTATGAATTTTGAAGTCAATCTGATCAGTGGGTCTAGAGATATTAGCCAAAATGTAGTTCAAGATGATGATTTTCGGGTGCAATTAGGAGCTACATTGCTTTGAAACGCAATAACTGATGAAAGGTCAAACCAATAAGTATGAAATTTTCACCAAAGGTCAATCTTAATTAGGTCAAGGTCTGTATACATTTTGAGGTCAATCTAATCAGCGGGTCTAGAGATATTAGCAAAAATGTAGTTCAAGATGATTTTTTTCGGGTGCAATTAGGAGCTACATTGCTTTGAAACGCAATAACTGATGAAAGACGGGACCAATAGGCATGAAATTTTCACCAAAGGTCTCTCTTGATCAGGTAAAGGTCTGTATACATTTTGAGGTCAATCTGATCAGTGGGTCTAGAGATATTAGCAAAATTGTAGTTCAAGATCATGATTTTTGGGTGCAATTAGGAGCTACATGGCTTTGAAACGCAATAACTTATGAAAGGCTGAACCAATAGGCATGAAATTTTCATCAAAGTTCAATCTTGATCAGGTCAAGGTCTGTATAAATTTTGAGGTCAATCTGATCAGTGGGTCTAGAGATATTAGCAAAATTGTAGTTCAAGATGATGATTTTTGGGTGCAATTAGGAGCTACATTGCTTTGAAACGCAATAACTGATGAAAGACCGAACCAATAGGCATGAAATTTTCACCAAAGGTCAATCTTGATCAGGTCAAGGTCTGTATAAATTTTGAGGTCAATCTTATCAGTGGGTCTAGAGATATTAGCAAAAATGTAGTTCAAGATGATTTTTTTCGGGTGCAATTAGGAGCTACATTGCTTTGAAACGCAATAACTGATGAAAGACCGAACCAATAGGCATGAAATTTTCACCATGTTCAATCTTAATCAGGTCAAGGTCTGTATAGTTTTTGAGATCAATCTGATCAGCGGATCCAGAGATATTTGCAAAAATGTAGATCAAGATGATGATTTTTGGGTGCAATTAGGGGCTGCATTGATTGTAACGCGAAAACAGACAAACAGCTGAACCAATAGGGATGATATTTTCAGCAAAAGTCAATCTTGACCTGGTGAAGGTCTGTATGAAATATGAAGTCAATTGGTTCAGCGATTCCTCAGATATTAGCAAAAGTGTAGTTCAAGATGATGATTTTTGGGTGCAATTAGGAGCTACATTGCTTTGAAACGCAATAACTGATGAAAGACCGAACCAATAGGCATGAAATTTTCACCAAAGTTCAATCTTGATCAGGTCAAGGTCTGTATAAATTTTGAGGTCAATCTGATCAGCGGATCCGGAGATATTTGCAAAAATGTAGATCAAGATGATGATTTTTGGGTGCAATTAGGGGCTGCATTGATTGTAACGCGAAAACAGACAAACAGCTGAACCAATAGGGATGATATTTTCAGCAAAAGTCAATCTTGACCTGGTGAAGGTCTGTATGAAATATGAAGTCAATTGGTTCAGCGATTCCTCAGATATTAGCAAAAGTGTAGTTCAAGATGATGATTTTTGGGTGCAATTAGGAGCTACATTGCTTTGAAACGCAATAACTGATGAAAGACCGAACCAATAGGCATGAAATTTTCACCAAAGTTCAATCTTGATCAGGTCAAGGTCTGTATAAATTTTGAGGTCAATCTGATCAGTGGGTCTAGAGATATTAGCAAAATTGTAGTTCAAGATCATGATTTTTGGGTGCAATTAGGAGCTACATTGCTTTGAAACGCAATAACTTATGAAAGGCTGAACCAATAGGCATGAAATTTTCACCAAAGTTCAATCTTGACCAGGTCAAGGACTGTATACATTGTGAGGTCAATCTGATCAGTGGGTCTAGAGGTATTAGGAAAAATGTAGTTCAAGATGATGATTTTTGGGTGCAATTAGGAGCTACATTGCTTTGAAATGCAATATCTGATGAAAGGCCGAACCAATAGGCATGAAATTTTCACCAAAGGTCAATCTTGATCAGGTCAAGGTCTGTATACATTTTGAGGTCAATCTGATCAGTGGGTCTAGAGATATTAGCAAAAATGTAGCTCAAGATCATGATTTTTGGGTGCAATTAGGAGCTACATTGCTTTGAAATGCAATAACTGATGAATGGTTGAACCAGCTACTTGGTTGTAAAATTTCAATTGCTAACTTATTTTTATAAATACAGACATAATCTCCTGCTTTTTGACACCAATATTTTCAATCTTTGCTTTTGCTGGACTTATTTTAAAACTTGTTTTGAACCATAGTTTTTCAAGGAGATAGAAAATTTTTAAGGGAAGACTTATTTAAACAGTGTTTCAAATATTATTACTGATTTTATCAAACTAAAAAAAAAATTCAACAAAATTCTAGCGCAGTACGTCGCACTAGAAAAGCAGGTTTTCAATTTGTTGCTCGGTGGTCTAAAAACTAATTAAAATTTTCCACAAGTTAGTGCTTCTGGATCTGGTCAAGAGGAGGTATGAAATTATTTATGCATATTATAAACTGCAATTCAACCTAGCCAGTCGAGAATGAAATAAAAACGCTACATACCTACATAGTAATAAATATGATAAATATTTATTGAATCTTATTATTGACTGGGTCAGCAACACTGGATATGAATTTTGTCGCACAGTATTCTGAAGACTTCTAAAAACTTGCCACAAGTTGGTGCTTTGGGATTTTGAAAGAATAATTGAAAAATGGGGCCAAACTAGCCTATTTCTAAAAAATCAAACTTTTGAACAAACCACTCTCTGAAACTGCCCTATTTTCTTTAAAGTTAGTTTGTAGATGGTGCCAAAATGAAAATAATAGCCTATATTTAGACAAAGTTTCTATTTATACTTCACCCGACCGATTGAATTTCTAGATCAATAATCACCTGTAAAAAATGGTGCGAAATTTTTGAGCAATATTGTTAAAATTTGCCACAAGTTAGTGCTTCTGGATTCTGTAGCAATAATTAAAATAATTAACTCGTCATTTTGTCGCACAGTATTCTGAGGACTTCTAAAAACTTGCCACAAGTTAGTGCTTTGGGATTTTGAAAGAATAATTGAAAAATGAATTTGTCGTTTTATCGCACAGTGATCAGAATAATACAAAAAATTTGCTACATGTTGGTGCTTCGGGTTTCTGTTACAATGATAAAAAAATTAATCTCTGTCGAAAACCGCCGCGCCAATTTGCAAAAATTACCCATCAAATACTCTAAGAATCAAATTATCATTATCCACAAAAATTAGCAAATTAAATCCTTCAGCCTTATGAGATACGAAATAAATTATTTATACGATATTTTGAACATGGTTGATTATTTGTTGATAGCCAAATGTAACCATAAATGGAGATACAAATTTTTGAAATGGAGGGAAAATTTTCATATATGTTTGCCTTCATTTAAGCATTATTTCTTGTAATAACAACCTTTGTATTGAGAAATTATAAAATTTGGTTAATGACTTATTTTATCGTTTAAATTTGCTACATAAAAACTTTGAATTTCTCAATACTAATTGTAATACAATGGTGACCCAAAAATAATTGAAACCGAAGGGTAATTTTTGCAAATTGGCGCGGCGGTTTTCGACAGAGATTAATTTTTTTATCATTGTAACAGAAACCCGAAGCACCAACATGTAGCAAATTTTTTGTATTATTCTGATCACTGTGCGACAAAACGACAAATTCATTTTTCAATTATTCTTTCAAAATCCCAAAGCACTAACTTGTGGCAAGTTTTTAGAAGTCCTCAGAATACTGTGCGACAAAATGACGAGTTAATTATTTTAATTATTGCTACAGAATCCAGAAGCACTAACTTGTGGCAAATTTTAACAATATTGCTCAAAAATTTCGCACCATTTTTTACAGGTGATTATTGATCTAGAAATTCAATCGGTCGGGTGAAGTATAAATAGAAACTTTGTCTAAATATAGGCTATTATTTTCATTTTGGCACCATCTACAAACTAACTTTAAAGAAAATAGGGCAGTTTCAGAGAGTGGTTTGTTCAAAAGTTTGATTTTTTAGAAATAGGCTAGTTTGGCCCCATTTTTCAATTATTCTTTCAAAATCCCAAAGCACCAACTTGTGGCAAGTTTTTAGAAGTCTTCAGAATACTGTGCGACAAAATTCATATCCAGTGTTGCTGACCCAGTCAATAATAAGATTCAATAAATATTTATCATATTTATTACTATGTAGGTATGTAGCGTTTTTATTTCATTCTCGACTGGCTAGGTTGAATTGCAGTTTATAATATGCATAAATAATTTCATACCTCCTCTTGACCAGATCCAGAAGCACTAACTTGTGGAAAATTTTAATTAGTTTTTAGACCACCGAGCAACAAATTGAAAACCTGCTTTTCTAGTGCGACGTACTGCGCTAGAATTTTTTTTTTTTTTTGCCGAGTTGCAAATATAAGCTTCATTAATTTTATGGAGACCGCTACTATAAATTTCATTCTCTTTTTGATAATTAAATTTACTTGGCTCAAGATGCCAGATTGCTGCGATAAATTAGCATAGGTATCTTTATCTGAGAAACAAAGGTTAAAAAATCATATTTTCATAAATCGTACGTAATTCAGCCCTACAAATAGTAAATACAAATAAATTATTTTCAATATTTTTCAAATCGTTGTTTAATTTGCTTTTGTGATGGTCGCTCCTCAAACTAATGGTAAAAAGTGAATGAACGAATCGATTAACTGATGTTTCCTGTTGTTGTTATTAAATTTGGTTCTTACACACTCGTAAAACACATTTTAAAAAAATTGAACCGTTCCAATAATTAAATTAAATTTTAAATACCAATTTAGTTTTCTTTTGCAAAATTTTTTGTAGCAAATACATCAGAGATCTACATTGAGGAAATAGGAAAATAATACCGCCTTTTGAAACAACAATTTGGAACAACAATGTGGTTTATCATTTAGTCCATCCATGAAGGAGGTGAGAAGGAAACTAAAGAGCGATAAAATTGAATCAATTAAATTGAAATTGTAAGTGGAAACCTAGTTATAGTCACAAAAATATTTTGGTCATTTTCAAAACTTGATTATACTTTTCTGTTGTAAGACAACTGATATTTTTTGATGACATGAAAAAAATTAATAATAGTTAACCCTTATGGGTCAACTTAAACTTTGCCAGCGTGTAAGTCCACCTGAGGTCTACCAAACCACATTTTACAATTAAATATAATTTATATACAAAAACTCTGCAAATAGCTCCATATGTTATCTTTCATTTAAAATTCGACCTTGAATCTATTGGTACCATCGGCGTCTCTCTAGCTTCAAAACTTGCAAGGATACACTATAGTTCAATCTCTTTCTGTGGGTTGGCAGTACTGAAATATGTTGATTTTTACCTTAAGCATCTTTTTCTTTTGTCATCGTCACATACTGATTCTCAAACATTCTTTATATTTTTATAATACCCGCAGGCTTGAGCTGCACATCCAAGGTTGCTCTATAAGGGTCCCTCATGAAGCAAAGCAATACTTTTCAACTACATTGAATTGAAGTCCACCTTAGGTCTGGTCATGTTTCTGGCTTTCATACAAACTCTATGGAGAAGAAAACTGCGATCCTACTCATGTGGCGAATAATAGGGTAGGGTAAATACTCTTTCTACCTCAATACCATTGCTGGTACAGTAAATAAAAGCTCAAGAGCTGAAATAATGTTTTGTTTAAAATTCATTTCCTACAGTCACTCACTGAGACATATTTTGAAAGGAAACTACAATAATTTTTCAAAAAGTGACAAATAAAATTACTCTTCTCCCACTGTAATTCCCTGAACCACAGAAATTTAACCACGTATAATTGGTAGTACCTACTATTTTGAAGGTACAAAATAGATATAAACAATTTTCAATGGATTTTATAAATCTTAGTCATTTTATCAGAAAGTATAGTTTCCAAATTTTCAAGATTAAAGCACGTGAACTCTCCAAGAAGGGAAGTTCAGTTGGTCTCATTTGATGGCAAATATTATGTAGTTTCGATTTAGAATGCTCAACTCATTTTTGATCCAACCGACGAAGTGGTAATTTTGTATGAGATTGCCACATATTCGAAAATAAAGGCAAGATGATTATGTGTACAGTCGTCAACAGAACTTAATCTTTTACAAAAAGTGATAGATAGTAGGGTAATAATGTTTTAGAAGTTTTTTGTAAAAGAATGCATTCTCACTCGTCATATCACACTTCATATTTCTGAAACTTTACATAAAAATAACTAATTCTTAAATTTTTGAAACAATATCTTTCTCCTTATAAAAAAAAAATGGCTAAAAAGCAATAGTATTTAAAAAACAATTCGTTAGTTATAATAAATTGGAGAGAAAAATAAATTCCAACTCACCCGAAGATTCAGTAGATAAAGCACAGAATACGAAACAGAAACTATGTAGAACTAAAACAGATAAGTATTTTCACTTAGTCTTCAACGTAGATTTTCGGTGATTAAATTTTTTTTATATTACTGTTTTTGTCGAGTTAACTAGAATATTAATGTTTAATCGGAAAAAAATTTTAAAAAAACCAGTACGAGATGATAAAACACTACAATTTTTCACAACTATAGGTTTTAAAAAAGGTGAAAAAATTCAAAATATAATACTTGTAAAGCACGATACGATAGATATCGACGAACACGAATGAAATGTGACCAATGCTATGGTTCTTCTAACAGTAAAACGGCGAAAATTTTATACGACTTGCACGATACGAGTGAGAAACGGATCAACGACACTCTGCAATGATTTTCAAACAATTTCTCATAATATACATTATTGTGAAGAGTCACGTCGAGCACGAGCTCTCGCCATACCTCCCTCTATCTGTGGGGATGCGTTAATAATGCAGTTTTTAGATGACTCCATTCAATGACATGTTCAAACCTTTATCTGTAGGCTAAGAATAAGCGAATACTGGGGGTAACGGCAGTTTAGGTAATTCCCACCTCTTCTAAATCATGTACCGAATCTAAAACTTAGTATGAAAAAAAGATTACACTCGTCAGATGAATGCAAAACAAACCAATTGATTTCTTGTCGTACGTGTACACGAAAAAAAAGCTCCAACTGGTTCTCATTAGTGATGATAAGATATTAAAAAAAAACAAAAAAACTGCGCATTCAGAAAGGCAAAAAAATTGACGCATAGGACGAAAAATGTTTTCAACTTTTCTCTCCGTAGATTTTGTTTTTAGCCAGGTTGGTACTTGGTTTTCATTTTCATATTTTTTCTAATGTGGAAGAAAACGGTGACGCATTCGATAACCCTAATCCAATAATGAAATAGCCACTCAAGCGGTTGAAGAAATTATTTCTGATCGTTAAATGAAGTTGATTTGATTTGTAATACCTGATTAATTCGAAATTATATAATAAATCGTGGAGGGGGAGGGCTGTCGTAGATGATAATTTTCTAATGAGATCACAGCTAAACATGAGAATTTTCAATAAGGGGATCTTTCATCGACAAAGATATAAAATTTTCCCATGAATACGTAGTTGATGATGGGGCTAAATACTAGTTTTTGATGAGATCACATCTGGCTGTAGGATTTTCTATTAGGGGATGTTCCATCAATAAATTTCCACTCTTCTGGAGGATTTTTCTACAGCTAAAAAGTTTTTTTTTTCCTAGTGTGTTGTGAAACAATGGGTATACAGGTAAACCCAAAATCCAACTTATTTGTGCAGTTTATAATCATTAAAAAAATTTACATATTGCCAGCTACTGGACTATTTCACTTCCCTAGAGAGAGTAAGTCAGTTATATTCTAATAAAAAATATAAATTTTCTTCAACAGAATCAAACCAAAAACATAAATTAAATACAGAATACTAGACTATTGTCTCAATTTAATTGTTCGTTGGTTTCATTAGTGGTCTATTATTTTTTATTCAACTAAAAATCCACAAGACACCTACATGATCTTATTTCGACGTCTTTATTATTTTATGGTCTACATTTTCTGTTGTCTCATAACCTTGGAAATTTTAAGTGCCCGTCCTTAGTTATGGTTTTCATCACATAACAGACCACCGCAATTATTCAATTTAAAGAATTGTAGGCAAATCATTCATAGTAAAATCTAGCAAAGGAAAATAAACCGACATGAAGCATTCAAAAGGAAAAATAAAATTAACAAAAGTATGAAATCTTTTTATAAGTCCATGGGGTTCCTCGAAAAAAAAAGCACTAGTCACCACTCATTCCTTTTTTTCCTCCTCACTATTTTTCGTAACTGCATTGCTTTCTCTAAAGTAGGTAACTATGCTCATCTTACAAATTTTTTCAATTTTTCGACATTGAAAATGTTTTTTTCTATTTTCTACTTGAAAAATTCATTTTCATCTAATTCTCTTCTTCCCTCCCCCCTAGCTCAAAAAAACCGAAGCAGATTTATTTAATTTGTCAAAGCATGATATTTATAGTATAAAAGGAAATAATGTAAGTACCAGAAAGCATGCTTTGCTCAAGTTTCAAATTTTTCTCATTGCTATCCGATCATTGTCAAAATTCAAGCAGTTTCATACTGATGACAATTCAAAATTTGACTCATGATTATGAATTTCTGCGAGACCGGATGTACGGAAAACGATTTTTCCGGTATGAGATTTTCATTTTCAGAGACGAATATTTCTTTTTGGGGGACCTATTCTTATCTAATTCGTCTATAATACCGTAGTGAATATTATTTATGTATTCGACCACCCCCAGCCAGGCATCATGCGTTCATATTTTCTGTGCAAGTCATCGACTTCCGCGGTTCGTGTTTGGATTTTCTAAGCTTCCGTGATCTTTGTGGCCGATAGGTTTGAGCTCACCTTGTCAGAAAACTTCAGAAAACCATGTTCAAACTTTTCCATTGTAGCCTGAAATTTACTACGAATGTTCAAAAAAACTTTTCTTTACAAAGCCACTTTATTAATAAAAATCTTCATAAAAGTCGAATGTGTAGGTCTTTTTAGAAATATCGCAGAAAATAATACATAATGGCAATTTGGATGACAATTGAAAATTGAGTACTTAAATAAGGTATTCTTGAAAATTTTGTTCAAAAACTTATCAAAAAATCTTCATCAGATCTGGACAGTTAGAAATATTCATCAATTTGATCAAAATCGTCCCAATAATTGGAAAAAATTTTTTTTCTATGCCCAGTCACCTAAATAATAATTAAACGTAGAATCTGTTTTAGATTTGTGACCGGTATTATTTAATTAAGTAAATAAAATAATACTCTCTTCAAAATATCTTGACCGGTGACAATTCTTGAAAAATTTTACATTAACCATTCACATTTGTTTAATGTATAGTGTGATACTATCAATAAGTACCATAATTTGATCATAGATGTTTTGTGATAATGATCAAAATTTTAAATGAGTAATTTTGGCAACTGCAAACGATTGAAGCAGAGTTACCGGCCACGATATCTGGAACAGCTCCTTGGTTCTATTTTTTGAAAATATGTCTGGGAATATGTAATTAAGGTAAGTTAGAATTCATATAACTTTGATAATGCAGATACGAGTAGTTATTAGTGATTTCTGAAATCTACTCAAATTATATGCGAATCTAATGAAAATTTCACAGATTGTCCCTAAATCGCACGTGTCTCCCACGAATAAAATGCGATTATCCGTGAAAATTTTCAAGAACACCTAGCGTCGGTCACAAAAACAATTTAAACTTATAGTTCTACACAATAGTTTTGTAGGGGCTTGGTCGAATCATTAAACAAGAAAAAAAAACTTAAACCTTTAAAAATGTAGGTATAAATGTAGTCGATTATAATATAATTGAATAAAAGTGGGTATAGGAAATTTTTTTTCGCTAGTTTCCTCCAACTTTTCACGCTCTTTCAATTCTATAAAAATTTTACCCCATGATACACGTATATATTATATGCTATCCAACAAAATTCGAGAATTAAGCTACCATTTTAAGCCAAATTTTGAATTATAATTGATTCGTTTCGGGTACTGGAATTACCTATAATGTTTTTACCTATCTATTTTTTTTTCTTACAGAAAACCGCAACGTAGTCCAGGAAAATAAGTCTTGAAAATGAAGAATAAAAGAAAAAATTGGTACAAAAGGTTTTATGCCTGGAATGTCTTGGGTGTAGTCCAAAGAGTATGTAATTAAAATCCTCCACCCCATCCCCTGTGCTTCCCCTAGAGGGGCTAAAATGTGTTGAAATTTTACGTTTTTCCGCTATAACTCTAAAACTATGCCAGATATCCATTCTAAAGTTCGGTAAAATTTTGTTCTCCATCAAATTTCTCATTGATTGTTTTTCAAAATATAGTCCTATTTTCAATCCTTATTCTCTGCACTTCTATAGCATCAAATGACACAATTTGTTTTTTTTTAATCGATAGGAAATTTGATTGAGAGCAAATTCTTACTGAGATTTGGCATAGATATCTGGTATAGTTTTCGAGTTATAGTTGGAAAACGTAAAATTTTTCAGAAAATCAATTAGTAGACACAATGAAACTAATTTTCCAGGGAATTTCCAATTTTAAAAATTCTATTAATAAAATTTCATTAACTTCCGATAAAAATGATCAACTTTACCGGAAATTTTTTTCAAAAGTATCATTTTTGCGACTAATTTTTAGGTAAGTAACTGGTTTTTTTCCTTTTTCGTTTCCTTAGATTAGCTTTTTTTTAATTTATTCAAAAAAGTCGATTAATTTATTGAGTAATAGCCCGATGCAATTTATGTAAATTTAGGGTTCATGTGTTTTTTCGGTTTTTGTAACAGGTTCATTACTTCAACTGACTACAAATTTGGCCTTGTTACCAGTTTCAAATCTAATTCGGTCCTTTCTTCAAACAAACAAACTTAGATGTACGTAGAGACCTAAGGACATTTAATATTTTCAATTATTCTGGACAGATTTCTTTGACTTGGACTTTTTCCAAAGAATTCCTAGCGGAACTGAAAGAAAATTTTACTGTACATTTTGAGAATATTGGCAATGGCTGCGTACTATTCATGGAAAATCTTTGGGAAGCAGCGAAAAGAGGAAATGAATAAGAGAAAAAAATGGAATACAGTTTCTACGAAAAAGAAAGAGGAAAAAAGTTATGAACTGAATATTTATAAACAGATTCACGTATTGACTATTTAGTTTTTTCATTTACTTAAACTTTTTGAATTACAGATATGAATACAAATTTTTGGCCAGATTCCATTTCCCAAGATCCCAAAATTCTATCTTCAAAACAGTAAATACTTTTTTTTTTTTTAGGATTTCCTTAGGAACCATCAAATTCAATTTCTGGCTGGTTCCTAAGTGGTTCAGTTCATTCATAAGGTTCGAGTAACTTATTTCTTTTCGTAAAAATATGATGATTAAAGTTGGTTCGAATTTCTACTAATAATTTTAAGAAAAACCCGCAAGGCAAATTTCAACCTATTTGAAACCATAATAGATGCGATCATGTCACGATTTGATGACTTTGTCTTAGAAATGACATCAGAACTATCTGTTTACATTTCACTGATGGGTATTCTAGTGTTAAAAATAACTGGTAGATAATACGATGCTTGATTTGAGTGAGAGATGAATGATGATTGTCCATCAGTGAGATCTAAACAAAGAAAAGCTCTATAAGGACAATTTTTTAAATTTCGGGTGTAAGGAAAAGGTTTCAGTGTTGCCGTTGTTCATAATTGCGAGATAATAGCCTGTGCCGACTAAAGAATGGCTGTAAGCCTACTGCAACATTGTGATTAAAATATCATGTAAGGCGAATAATTGATAAAATACAAAAAAAAATGTTCGTAGACGTAAACCATCCAAATGTAGGCAGTAATTCAAAATACTATCTAAATGCGAGGAAATTTAAAAGTTAAAAAACAAAAATAGATATTGTTGGGACAGGATCTTCATTCTTTCACTCCACCCTTCTCCTACAAACTCATTTCTATTCTAAACAAATTAAAATATTATGCATTTTAATTCTTCTGTATAACCTTGAAAATTTCTGTTCCGAAGATTTCTTCATATCCTAATTATTTTGAAATAATAAATTTGCCGTACAACGACTGTAATTAAATTTTCTAAACTGCAAGTACAGAAAAAAAAAACAAAAAGCTTTATAAATTTTACGATGGAAAAAAAAGATAATGGGCGGACGTTCAAACTCTTTATAACATTCAACATATGGAAAAAAAAATTAAAGGGCTTTTTTGTTTTGCGAACCATCCATTGTGTTTCTGGCTTTTGAACGAAATTCCTTCCTATTGTAGCATGTTTATTACCTGATTTTGCATGACAACTTATCACAGCATGTTACTTTGATAATTTGATTCATTATAATTTTTCAAAATCTGATGACGTAAAACGTGCAATAACACTTGAAAAAAAATGCATTTCAAATGGACTAAATGAATAACATGATCAATGGAAGGAATTTGATTCAAGAAGTAGATAAATGAAATTACTATTAGTGATTAGGACTCTGGACTCCTTGACAGGACAACAGCTTACCTATCTAAAACCAGGCAAGAAGGACTGTCGAGACGCCAGGTTATTCAAGTTCATCCCAAAAATCTAAACACTACTATCCCTACAATAGAAGATATGCAGAACTTTCAAGACGACCCTATAATATGGATCTTGGTTAAAAAATGTAATTGCAATTTTAAATTATAAATTCGGACTTTTCCTTTTTATTTATAGTTAGCAAAACAACTATCTGTTAAATAGAATCATGCTAATAACCAACTTATTTTTCGTGGAACAGTCTTTGAAATCTAAAATTTGATCATGTCTTGAATTTAAAATCCAAAATAACGCATTGTCTAAAGATTTCCACGAATCAGTAAGATAATTGTTATTTGAATTTTTCTTTTGTAAATACGAATAACTACTTATAAGAACAATGCGCATTACGGTTTCATCGCATAAATTCATTACTCTTCCTTTCACGATTCCAAAATCCTACGTTGCACGAATGATTAGTTATAAGCAACTAGCTAATACGTATAACTGACGTAAAATTTATGATACTCACAATCTGGTTCAGAACAGTGCCACGTACATAATTTGGGATAGATTTTCGTTTACTTATAACAATTTTATAAGGGAATTCCGTGCTAGTCCAGAAATTTGCTACGAGGGCTGGGTTTTACCATTACTCAATTTGTAGGGAATGAGTTTTTGTTCTATGTCAAGTTACACTTTTTCTTCATCTATAACTAGATTACTTGTGTGAAGATTATAAATTAGGCAAGGTATAATAACTCAATGTGGTTTTCTCCATATTCAACGTCAATTTTAATATTATAAATTATGATAGATATAACCTCGTGTCAAAAAATTATCGAAGTGAAAATCCACTCCAAGCAGGGCCAAAAAGCTCAAAAATAATTGAGTAATTTTTTTTTCATAAATTGTCATGGCTTTCAGTAGACTAAAACCTCACACGTTCGTAAATTTTCTTTCTTTTATTCTTAAACACGTTGATCCGAAAAGGCCCCCCAAAGGAGTTTTATAATTAAATGTAGTTTCGTACATGTATCCGCCTTAATTGTTTGGTCCAAAATATCGACTCTTCTGAGGTCAATATCAAAGGTTAAATTATATTATTATAGCGTGTAAGAAGAAAAAAAAAAGATGGAAGAAAAAAAAAGTTGCTGTGAAATTTCTCAGCAAGATTATTGCGAGAAAATTAACGACACTTATGCTGAATCATCAAAATATTGTAACATCTTTAACAGAGGATTTTCAGATTATGATGAGTGCCCGTGAACATGACCTTTGATAAATCGGCAACTCGAGAAAATTTATCAAGAGAAAAATTCTACGTCACTATCGCTTTTGTGTGAAATTTTTTTCACCAACTTAGGTAAATAATATTCAAGTAAATAGGTACATAATTATGCACTTTTTGATTGCAATTTAGCTATAGTCTTTCATGGCAAGAAAAAGATGGTGCATTCTACTTTCTTTAAAAATAAGAGCACTGGCGGAAATAGGGGGAGGCTTGGGGGGCTAAGCCCCCCCAAAATTAAAATTAGTCCCCCCAAAAATTTTTGAAAAAAATTTTATTTACGATTTTTTCAGATTTATTCGGGGAGGGGGGAGGTAGGACCGTGTGAAAATTTTTTACAAACAAACATACGTACAAACAACTAATCTTCATCAGGGCTACAGCCCCCCCAAAATCCCGGGTCTATTTCCGCCAGTGATAAGAGGTACCTTTGCTTGAAAACTAGTACTTCGTTAGATACTTATGGTGATACTAACAAACTACACATCATTATCAAAAGAGCATGAGTACACATAGGCCAGATATAGAGCGACAGAGCATTAGTTGAAAAAGTAGTTACACGGAATAAGCTACCACTTGCGCTTCATAATCACTTTTTTTGTTGCATTATCATAGTATACAGTCAATTCGAAAAATAATTACAATAATTCAATATTCTGTGTACCCACTTCCTAAATAAGGATTTTATTCTCTATTGAATTGGGGAAAAATTAAAGCTTATATCATAGTGAAAATTCTCAACTTGTTTTATACATCATTCTATAATGTTCTCGTCAAGGGCGTGAAAAATTGTATTATCAATGGTATTAACTTTTTTTTCCCATAGATACTTCAATTATTACGTTTGAGCTATTCGTAAGTTATTTGGTTTCAATTTGATGTCACAAATTTCTGAAAATATCATCGATAGATACAGACATTTTTTGAAATTATCGCCAAACTCTGGATATATTATTAAAAAAACATTTATGTATGAAGGGGATCAATAATCTGAAATCAAACTGAACCATTATTGAAAAGTCTACACATTAAGATATTCATCAATTTTACTGGTTCAAATAATTTCAGAATATTCATTTTCAGTTCATTCATCTCCACATCAGTTCACCGTAATCACACCCACGTGACTAAAATTATTCATGGAAACAGTCAGCCAAGCTATCACTCATACTCTAAAGCAAAGTGATTGATGATGAGAAGTAAAGATCTAAATTTGCAGTTCATTATAAGACGATGTACAAAAGGAAATTAGCAAGCATTCACCTTGTCGAAACAATCGAGTAAATTTTATTGGTAAACCTTAGTTTGGAATAATGTGCATGATTGGTGTAGCTACACTGTTTTTCCCGAGTAATCTTTGTAACGTCGACTATAATTAAACTAGATACGATACCGTCTGAAAAATTGAAAGAGCGAACTTTTTTCCACTTTTTGTTGGAATGAAGAAGTCAACCAAAAATGCGCTTTATCGTGGAGAAACAAGAACATCGATCAGTAATTTAGTTACAATTATTTCTGCATGTTCTCAAGATAAGTACAGGGCCAGGGCGTCATGTGAAGAGTTACCCGAATCGGAGATTTGGATGAAAAAATTAGTTCGTATTAAAAGAAAAAAGTTAGTTCAGTAACATAGGGTTTATAAAGCAATGATATGCAACATATCATTTCATATTACACACGTGTAAAACAAGTTGTACAGCAAGAAATAGGAAGGTAAATTAAAATATATAAATAATACCGTGCTTATAAAAACTACTGTGCAGTGGGCACCAGCAAGCGTACAAGAAGATTTTTTTGCTCTCTGACACTTACGAGAAATTTGTTCTGGTATAATATACACTTTTTTCTACCGAAACCTTCATATAAAGATGAGAAAATGGTCTACTTACCCTATCATGATGAATGTATCCTTGTTATTTGTGCGTTTTAAACACATAAGATTTATAATGGAGATTAGTTAGAAATTTCAAGTGAAGTTGACGGCGGATAATAAAATTCACATTCTTAATTTTAATAATATAAAATCCGATATTTCACATCATTTCACATAACTATTTTTGAAAGTATTTCTTTTCTGTCAAGTGTCAACTTCCAATCCAAGTTCCAACTCTTTTCTTTTTACTCTTCAAGTGAAATGTTAGTTTCTCTGGAACTGGATCTTAGTGAGGAGCGCTAATGAACGTTACCGGTTGTCATAAGGTCACCGGTCACATGAATATAATTGAATACAGGTGAAAATCGCATGTTTAATTTTGTTGAAGTAGAAAATTATTCAAAATTCAAATTGCAGTAAGTATATCTAATCTATATAGTTGCTCCGCACTCGTTTTGTTTTTATTAGTCGTTAAATAATACTCAGCTCACAGATTTCCAATCCATCTTTCTCATTTCTTTTATTCTTGTATTCGCTTGTGTCTCTCTTGTCGGTATGATCTCTTTAAGGAAAATTCTGCTCATGAGAAGAATTCCTCTGTCAAATTGGGTAAGTATCTATTCTTAACTCGGTCTAAGATTTATAATCATTCGGCGATGAAAATTTCATCGCAGTATCATCTCCTTGAAAAAAGAAAAAAGAAGTATGACAAATAAGGTTCTTTAAATTCATTTTGTAGTCGCCTTCAACTGGAATGTCTATATCAGTTTGGAGTTTTCACATGAAAAACAGAAACACTGTTCGTCTGTTTGATTATGAAAGCCTCCGTAACTTTGGAACTGATGCGAACGAATCGGTCGCTGTTACTGGGGAAGAAAATCCCAACTTGAGTCCTGTGGTATCGGTATGTTATATTTAATACAACAAAGTTATGCGTAAAAATGATATCCGGGTGATATCACTGAAAAATGAAATTGTTCAGGAATAGTTTATCAATATTTCAATTTCACTGCAATTCTTGTTAATGAAAAGGTGCTACTGTCGACAATAGAAATGTGAAATCGGAGGTATGAATTGAATGCGATGTTTAATCGAACTATTCATCGAATGGTCTCTGACCAATGAAAAAAAGAATTTATATTTCTGATGTAAATTATGATATACTTATATTCCTTTCGGTGACCTAAGACCTTATTCGTTGGATCTAAAATAATCCTTCAAAATGTCACTATTGGCCCTAAGCATGAAAACTTCTCCCGCTCGGTATCATTTTTTAGGTGTCTACAAAAGCGATAGAATCATTGTTCAAAACCAGAGACCAAAATTTTTTAATTTTAATTTCAATTTTTTTCAATTTGGTATACCTAATTTGGAGTCCACTGACATTTTGGCTGATAAAAATGGTGACCAGTATATTGTTAGTAGCTTTGTAGCTTGAGAACAATTACTGGTCATTGAAAGCTACAAAAAATATAATGCTCATCATTTTTATTGGTCTAAAAGTCATCATACTTCTAATTATGCACTAACAAGTTGAAAAAAATTAAAATTGAAATTAATAAATTTTGGTCTCAACTTGGACTTGAACAACGATCCCCGGTTTACTGAAGACAAATTGCGTTTGCGGATACCTAAAATAATACCGAGGGTGAGAAGTTTTGATGCGATGTTTACGTACGATTTTTCACTTTGAGCTCCTTCCATGTACCCACTGATCAAGCTAATTTAATATTCACTATAAGATTCCTGCATTTAATTTCAAAATAATCTTGATTTTTTTCTCCAGCCTTGTGAAACAGTTCATTGGAAGGATAAATAAAAAGCAATCATCGGTTGTATGGCATTATAAATTTTTGTTATATGTATTTTATTGCGAAAAAGGTACATAAAATTTTTAATTGAAAACAAAAGAATAATAATAAATTTCATCTTTTGATCAAGTACCAAAAATAATATTTTGTGTTAAGTATACAGAAAAAAAAAAAAAATGGAGAAATAACAGCGATGATATTGGATTCTGCCTTTGTTTGATTGCATCCATTTTCAAAAGAATCAAACTCGAAATGAATGATAATAGAATAGAGGAAAGAATATAATTATTATCTATGCAGTTGTTTCTTGATGTGTTCATGATCATGCCTTTTTTTTCACTGCGGAGGTTAATTTGGCAATTCTGAGATCAAAAGTTCGTCAAAAATCGTATAAAATTGAGAAACTTGAGCGTTAAAAGAAATTCAAACATAACTGATGAGCGATGGATATAATGAGTGTAGTATTATTTGAATTGTTTTCATAGTATTTGGATATTATGAAAATAATGTGTTGACATATTAAAAAGCAATGGTGAGGTACTTAGAAACTTAATTTTTTTTCTGATGAATAACGCGTACTATTATAGCTACTTACTCATGATTTTTAATTTTTTTTATTGTTTTTTTTTCAATATTGTATTTTTTAACTTGATGAAAAAATGGGGATTACAATAATTTATTTCTAACTGACGAATTAACTTTTAGACAATCGCATTCCATTGAACGAAACTCTTCTGGTAGAAAAAATTACCTGGTGTGTTTTCTTGTATATTTATGCTGTTTCACTTTGCGACATATTCAGTTGTGGACTTAGTTGCTTGCGATCGATTAAAAAGCGTATTTGAATTAATTTTTTTAGTAAACAGTCTAGTATCTTGCCGTCCACCTTCACCTGAACGTTCATCATTTTTGTCTTTTAAAACACATATTATTCAATTTTTATAATCAATTTTCAATTTAGGTCGGTTTTTTGTACCAATTGTTTACGCATAATATTTACTTATGTTATAAATGATGCAATATGCTTTTTTGTCATTACTTGATTATGAGTGAGGGAAGTAACCATAAATAATCTTTTTTTTTTCATCATATCGACAAATGGACGAGAGAGTAATGTAAATGAAAAAAAAAAACCGAAACGTATAATTTGTTGATATTTCTTCTTCCCGATACCTCGCCCCCCTTCCCCGTCCCTTTGAAATATATAATATTTTGTTGTTGTTTTGGCATTAAAATTATTGACTGCTAGACTTGACCATAAGATGATAAGATGAGAAAGTTGAGATTGAGAAGTTGTTTAGCTTTAGTTGATCTCAATTCGTATATTTCGACTGATAAATAATTTTTGAGTTCAATTACGAGTTCTTTTTAAAAAGTCCTACCCTTGAATTTGCGAGCAGTTTGACACTACTATAAAGTTACTCGTATATTGTAGAATTTTCATTAATAGAGATTTGAGAATAAAAACTTTATTATTAGCTAATTTTAAAATGTAATGCTCCGAGCAAATTATAGGTACCCATGATCTGATTTTATGTTTTGCGTTTCAAACCGCAAGAGCGTATACCTTTATTTAAAGAATAAATTTCAACATGTAACTTTTCTATCTCTGAGAAAACTAATTCTGTTATTTTCTGTTGTCTCAAAATCTATGACTGAGTTCAAATAAATTCATTTGGTCTGTGTCCTTCAAGAGCAGTCGATTATAGCAAGTAGCTGTGTAACATGTTTCTAAAAGTTCTAAACTTGAACCATGTATAATTAACCCAGTTAAATACTGAAAATACTACCTTTGAACAAAATATACTCTAAAAATTTCTATCAATTTTTCAAGGTTGCTAATTCCAATTTCCAAATAATTATCAGACCATTAGAATTTATTGTTACCATGTTATCCATAGGCACTGTATTTTGTTTTCTGTTTGGCTCAGAACGAAGCTCCAATAGTTGGGAGTGCTCGATTTTATAAAAAATTTTACTCTCAGTTTTGAAAGGAGACAGTATATCAAGTTATATTGTTGTAGTTTGGCAGCAGGAAATTATTATATGGTAAATGTTTTTTTTTATTGTTACATTTTCTTAGGGGGGTTTTGCTTGGAATATTTGAGAAGAGGCTGAAATTTTTTTTCTAGTTTTGGAGGATAGGGACGGAATGCAACCTCCGGAATATATCCATCAAGTTACTCACAAAAGACCGCCCATGTTTATTTTGCAGAGAAGATTAATAAATATCATTATTAGTGTTACTCGTATTATGATTTGAAAACGTCTGTTCAAATCATAATAATGCAGAACCTAAAAATATTAGTTCTTAATTTTTTCTTTTTTCTTTTAATAAGACGCCAATACGAATCTTTAATTTTTTCAGTACCGAAAGGCTCTATAAATACATTCAGAAGAATAAAAAAACTTCTTGATGAAGCCTTACAATGAGTTCCATTGTAGGAAATAATTCTCCGCGGCTCATTAACCCGGCTAAATGAAATACGATATGTGTACCTAATATTAATAGAAGATAATGAGAACTATTGACTTCGTTACTATGTTGAAAGAATTGAGTGCGAAACTCTGAGAAAATTATGAGTAATGAGGGAGTAAAATTTAGAAGAATTTGGAAGTGCGAAACTTTGAAGATTGAATGGTAGGTCATTGCTCCTAGTATAAGAAGAAAACCGAGAACCAAATTTATCCCGAAAGACGCTAAACTGTTATCGTTTGCATATTTTTAGCAGATTTTCACGTTTTCAGGTGAAAACCTGCTTGTTATTTATTATTCGCTGTTTTTCTTTTTTTTTGAACCCTGAAATAGTGGATTGATAATAGCTGACGTTCATTCCAGATTCTTATTAGTAATTGATAAAAGTTGATTAGGACTGACAAATGTGGAAAAATTGAAAGCTGAAACAAAATGCGCCAAAATAGAAAAATAATTTCAGTGGGGAACATGGTGCAGGCAAAAATAAACGAAAAAGAGCGTAAAAAATGAGAGAAAAATATTCTAGGGAGTGCAAAATTATTATTGAGCTGTGCCCCACCATTTTAAACGATATAAGTATAATGATTTTCATTAGTTTCTGTATTTCGAAGAAATTCTTAAGTAAAGGCCAACTGCTGTATAATTTTTTTAGGTAGATGTTTGAAGGTAGATAGCTCAAATTTGAAAATAAAAATAATCAGCTTTTGAAAAAACTTTCAATATTATTCCTTCCAAGAATTTTTAATTAATGATACCTTATCAACGATTTTATTCATATTTATTTTTCAAAATAAGATTATATCTACTGCTAGCTGTGGAAGATTCATAAATTTTAGACCATCCTTTACAATCAGACTGTTTAACAGCGGTGTCCTTTGTTCTTCGCTGGTTTTATTGGGTTATTTTTGATGGCTATTCATTTTGTATTCTGTCTGCACTGTCGGTCATTACCAATAGAATTCTGCATTTCTGACCGTGATCTCTTTGTTGCGAATTATAGCACCCTCAACTCGTGTATTTTTTGGTATTCATAAAAACATTTCAAATATATTGCCAAGATATCTTACTGTTTACATAATCTCATCTGGATTGTATAACTTGTTCTTGGTTTTTTGGCCACTTTCCTATATCACCTGTATTGGTCTGTAGGCTGATCTGTTGGTATTTAGTTCCAACTTCAAACGAGTTTTCCTATTTCTCTTGGCTCCTGTCGACCTATTTATTGTTGAATGAAGAAAAACTGTAGCATAATATATGTGCCTACATAAATTAGATCGTTTTTTCCGTTTATAGAAAAGATGAGTTCAAATATTTCACCAGTTGTTATCAGTTATAAACGCAGACGAGAAATTTGTTGTTAATAAATGTGTCGGTTTCAGGTGTTCGTGAAGGTATTATGTGTTCCTACTCGCATACATTCATGATTTGATAAAGTGGAACCTGTTCGATTTGAATGCTCTTAATGTTTGTGAGAATAATATACAAGATATAAGTATAACTGCCTACTTCTGGTTTCTTCTTTAGTTCTGTGTACGAGGAACTGAAATGGAAGTTAGAAAAATTTAAAATGGGTTAAAAAAATATCGAACGTTATTCAGGTAGACGTGCCATCGCGTGGAAGTCTAACAGATGCATTCTGTGTGTGACGTTTGTGTGTACTGGGTTCCGTTTTTGGATTTATTAGTCCTTTAAAAACATCGATTTGTTCACATGTAGTTAATGTGTATTAGTAATTTGTTTTGTAAAATATTTTCCTCAGTTAACCATTGAGTGTTGTAATTTTCTACGACAACTATGACCATATCCAAACGGGGTATAGCTAAGGGTACTCTTGGTTCGTACGGTTCGTTCACTATAAATGATACAAAAGGTGAGTTTAAATTTGAAACTCATTATTTTCTTCAATCTTAATCCTATAATTGAAGGCTAAAGGAGATTAGTCCCTTATAAATACAATTCTACTGAGCTATCATTTTTATGCTTTTCTGGTATTCGAGATGTTTTTTTACGATTGTAATACCTAGTTAACATTTTCTGAAACAAGTAAGCTTACTTTTTCAAAATTGATTTTCACAATAACAATTTTTAAAGAATAATTTACAGCACTAAATAATATTTCACCCATCTGGAGAGTCATCTCCGCAAGGACGACTTTAAAAAATACCAGAGAGACCTGCGAGTCCCAAAGGTACTTCTTGATCGCCTGAGTGTAATGTCTACCGAGTTTGTTTAATAGGGTGTTTCAAATATTTTGAGTTTGTGAAAAATCTTACTATAATTATATAAAACACCTGTTCGATGAAGATATCCCAATGAATGAAATGTCAGCAGATATTTGTATATTTTACCAAACCTTCGAATAAAAAATTATGGGTTCGGTCTTAAGGCCTTAAAGTAATTCTTTGACTCTTAACCAGCTGAAGCCGGATGGTCCAAACTTTTTTTCATGACATCTATCTTACACTTTTGACCATAAATCTTGATTTTTTTTTTAGTTTGAGAACATTTTCTTGGAGCACATTCGATATGAATAAATAGGTACGCTACTTGATTTACAGTGTTTTTCATATTTTAGAGTCATCTGATAGGTCAGGTTTACTTTACTTTGAAAGGAAGGAGACTATAATCTACAGATACTATAATAAACTTTTATTTGAATATCAGTTTTTCACATAGGTAATTAACAGAGTTATTCAAACATTTATTAGATCATTTAACGATTTGTTCAACTTGTACGATATACTTCTCTTTCATGCAGCTTTTGAGTAATAAATATTGTGGTATTCAGCATGTCCAATAATTTTCAGAATCACAATATTACTTCACTTATTGTTACACCTTATTAAAATATAAACTTATTGAAATGATAGTGAATCCAGTCTAAATTATTTTTCATAATATTATGTAATAATTTTATTAGCATCTGCTCCCATTTGACAGGAAGTTTCATCTACTTTTGAGAGATAGGTACAGCATGAATATGCTTTTGTAGGTGGTTTTATCAGGAGGAATTGAAGGACTTGGTCTTAACACTAAATATACCGTCTAGAAAAAAAAAATTCATATGAAAATAGAGAAGGGATAATGAAAGCTTATGAGTTGTGTGGCAAAAAAAATATTCAATCAACTTGTCCGTCAGAGATGAGAGATGATAGAAAAAGTTCAACACTAGAAGTACCAGGTGGTGTCATGTACGACACCACTCAAAATTTTGAGTTGGACTTCTCAAAGGACCAATATTTTGAGAACCCCTGACTTGTGTCATACGACGCCACCTGGTCCTTTGAGGTTACTCTTAAAGTGGTGTCATATATGACACCACCTGGTCCTTTGAGTAATCGAGTAAAACCTGGTATTTCTAGTGTTAATTTTGTGTGCCTATAATTTTTTATTTTCAGATTAGCTGAGAAAGAATAAAAATTTGTTATAAATATTCTTTAGCTTATCAACTTCAACTTGGCCAAAGAAAGTTATGAAGTGACAGTGGCGTCTGCTCTGGGTGTGCAAGGTGTTCACTGAACACCCAACCAAATTCAAAAAGAAATTTTGTCTGTGATTATGGTGATAAATAATTATGTGTATTTTGTAAGCATATGGCATATATTACTGAAATGAAATTTATCAGAGACAGATGTAGTATTTTTTAAATTTCTCCTTCTTTTGAAGTTGGAAAGGTTAAAACAATGATCTTTTTACTAAGAAAATATAATTATGTATGAGTGCAATAGTGCATTATTGCAATAATTTTCAAAGTTACGGTTAAGTAACTTTGTTACCAACTGATGCAATTAATTTGTTCAAAGGTAATTAGTGAAGAAAATACATACATACAAAAAATGGATGATAAGATAAGGTAATCCTTTGAAGTAAAAGCAGTGTAATAATAACTTATCACTAATTGTTCTGCAGTGCAATGTGTGGTTTTTTTTCATATTTTTGAATCCAGAAATGTTAAGTAAAACTAATTTATTGTGATTTTCACCAATTGGGATTTTGAGGAAGTTTTTTCCTCAAAATCCGCAGGGAAATTAAACTATAGTAAGGATTGGGATATTGAGGAAACATTTTCCACATAATCCAATTATTGGATTTTAAGGAAGAATTTTCCTCAAAATACGGTTGAACACTTTGACATAACTGCAATGAGTAGAAATTATATCGAGAGGAATAGTATACGCCAGAGTGTTCAGTCAGTGTATATGAACGTATTCTTGCATTTCTTATTTTTTTCCTTCCTTCAATTTTTGTTAGCAGCTGAAGATGGAGTGTGAGTATGTGTGGGTATTTAAACGGCAGTACTTTCTTCACATTTTATCATAGCTTAACGTTTCCTCCTCTGTTTTCAGTTTTGTATTTTCCTTTCTTTTTTTTCAATTTTTATTATTTTTAGAGGGAAGGGGAGGGGGAAATAGGAGGAGAAAGAAGGATTTAATTTTTTCAGTTGAGCCTCAGAGTTGAACACCCAAAAAATATTATCACGTGACGCTACTGTGAAGTGACATTAAATTTTGCAATTGCATTCATATTGAGTGGTGTTAACGTACTGTATATTAGAACCGCAAGGTCGACGTTCAAGGATATCATTGTCTGATTCATATTTTATATAATTTTGACATGTGAATTCAAATGGGAGGATATGCTTTTTACGTATGTGTGTTTTACTTGACAGCTTATAGCCAACAAAATAACTCTTGTGGAACGCTGTGAATTAAATACTTCCGCTATTTTTTTACATTTTATATAGTCATGACTCGATGCTCTTGCTTTGCAATGATTTTTCCCACAATCAATTCAACCAAATTAGTGGTACATCCAAGGCGGACTGGAGGGGTTTAAGCTCACCTTTACGCATCAAATTTCATTTTTTTTTTTAAATGAATAAAAAAATTTCTTGCGCGTCTGTATTCTGTATTTTCGGGCTAAATTCAAGACTCAGTGCCTCCCTTAGAAAATTTCAGGGTGCGTCACTGTGCTAAATTTTGTTCTTATGTCAAGTCATGCGGTAGATGTATTTGTTTTAGTTTCTGTATTATTTTTAGTACAGAATTTACTCGTGCTGTAAAATCACATTTTGTTGTCATTAGGGCATTGTTGAATTTTAAATCAACTTACTAATACATTGATTACCCAAATTTAAAAATTATTACTCGGATGCTTTTTGGTTTTATTTCTTATCGTACCCGCTTGAGCGTACCAACAAAAATGATTTTTAATAAGCTTACCGAATTTCAATGTCATTGTCAAAACGGAGTCAAGTGATCTTCACAGTTGACCGACAAAATATAATCGAGCCTTGAAATTTTGTTGTTCAACTCAAACATATTATATCTTGTTGAAAAATAGTGTTCGGAAGAAGAGAATTTACATATTTTTGTGGAAGTCTAATTCGTCACACCTATTATTTTTGTTGGACTTGCAGAAATAAAAGGAAAATGAAAAATATTTTGCTTACCAGAATTGTCGAGTACTTATGAACAATTTTTAGGCAGCTTTTATTGATCGCATGATGAGTTTGTTATTAAAAGTATTTCCACATATATCCTGGCTGATAATACTTGATGTGAATTGCCACTGAACAGAAATAAAAAAAATATTGTATTAATGTCATACTCTTGTTGAGAATTTGTCAAACTTGATGATTTTGAGAAATGGTATACTTCCTGCTTGGAAAAATTGTTTGATTTTTGGTCGTGAGTTTTAAAATTTCATGGTTCTTCAAGGTTTCACTATTTGTTTTTAAACGAACTGTTGAAAAATTCGATATATAGGTATATTTTATTAGTGGAAGGGAATGACACTTCCCCCTTCCTCCTACAAGAAAAAATTAGATAGAGATGTTTTGGGCACATGCGAGCCTCAAAACCGATATTATATCATGACACATGCGAGGCTTTTGCTGACAATTCGAGACCCTTTCATGAGTTTCTGATGTCTTAGAGGGGTATGTATGGGTTTTCTCACTTCCCCTACTTTTTAGAACTCAACCCTACTTTTTAGAACTCAAATCTAAGGTACTTTATCACTTATCTAACCACTTGTACACTCATTTCATTCTACTCCTAACACCTTACAATTGTACGCTAAATAAATACCTCTATGTTTCCATTCTCAGATAGTCACTATAAGCCCCGTGACGATGAAAGTTTTATTTCTGAGTATTCATAAGGAAAGTCTCGCAAATGTCATAATATTTATCTTGGGTCTCACATGTGTCATAAAATAACAGTAAGTATACCTGTTATAAACATATTCATATTATCGTAGGTAGGTATCCTCCTATCTTCTACCTATATAATAAAATCCAATGTTCGGATGTCTGTCCCATACTCGAAATTCGTAAACAAATTATTTTTCATTTCGTGATTAGACCTACTCAGCTTCTACTTAACGTATAGAAGGCTGAATTTCGTCTCATATTAGAAAGAGGAAAATCTCAGAAATAAGATGATGATTGTATGTACTTATAAATATTTTTGATTATAGATTCAAATTCACTGCTAATGACGAAAATATTTTTGAAAACTGCGAATTCTATTCTACACTTCTACACATCATTTCAGAACGGAGCAATTTTTATTCATTCATTAATTAATGATAACGTGAAATTTGAGCGGAATTGGAGCAGAAATTGAGCAAAATTTGAGTGGAACTGAGCAAAATTTGAGCAGGCTTAAGTGAAATTTGAGCAGAATTGAGCGGACTTGGAGTGAAATTTGAGCGGGATTGGAGTGAAATTTGAGCGGGATTGGAGTGGAATTTGAGCAAAACTGAGCGGAATTTGAGCAAAATTTGAGCGGTGTACGAGGAAAATTTGAGCAAAATCTGAGCGGAATATAAGGGAAATTCATTCGCAGCTTTAGTTTTATAATATGGTTATTTTCAGTTTTTCCACTGGAAAGGTTAGATATATGTATTGATACTTAGTTAAGGGTCAACTGAATTTAGAAAAAAACTATGTGTTAAATCTGTTTACGAGACAAAACAAGCCGGTTGATTTTTTTTTCAACTTGTTATCTCGTTCGCTGAATGAATCATTTGTCACTATAATAGGTACCTAGTTATTTTATATATTTTATCTTTTTTTTTTTTTTTTTTTTTAATCTTTGAACACTGATGTGGTTTCTTATCTGTTCAATTGCTTGTGAAATATTTTTTTAATTTATCTATCAAATTTTTGAACGAATTCGCGCTGCCATTATTCTGTTATAATTTGCTTCTTCTCCGCTGAAACCGGTTGTTCAGGTATCACACGTTTTTTCTGAAAATAATAGAGTTTCAGTTTTGAGTTGGTGGTCTGTTGATAATTTCCAGTTTGTAAAATTCAATCTCGAACTGCAAAAAAGGAGAACGAAAATATTAATCTTTGGTATCGTATTTTACACGCTGTTTAATTATACTATCATAAATCATCTTTTTTTTACTTTTCTCAACATAAACTGTTTATAGGGTGGCTTTTGCTTATATCTTACTCTATCACTTATGTATAGCTCATGCATACAGCTTTTTGAATAATGTTACGTAGCGTTAGACTTGATTGTGAGAAAAATTCGATTAGGGGAAGGTCGGGCAATTGGAACCACTGGGAAATTGGAACCATTGGGCAATAGGAACCAGCTCGATTACGTCGCAGCTAACTGTTATATGAAGTTGTCGATGTTGCCCATTGAAAGCCTTTCAGATGCGCCACACTTTGCGCAAAAAAAATTTTGGTTACCCATTTTTTTTTTACGAATGAAAACATTAATGACGCACTTGATTTTTTCGTTGAAAGGAAAATTTCAACATGGCGTCATTTTTCAACAAATTGAGGCGGAACTCCGCGGCGCGGCATCTTATTTTCTTCAGAATTTTATCAGCTTGTCGAATAAATAAAAAGGATTTTCATCAACTTAGTTTCAACCAATGTTTTCAAATTAATTTTGCAACCATATATTTGGGCAATGGGAACCAATGATGAATTTGAATTATAAATTTGTATTTTTGTAACTGCACACTGATGTGACCCAGTGGAAAAATTATAGGTCACATCAGTGTCACAAAAGTCACATTTCTCCTCAATATGTGCGTCACATTGCATATTGTTGCAGATTGGGAAGTTGTTTCTGTCATAAAAACAGAAAATTTGATATGGTTCCTATTGCCCGGGCATTTTAGGAATAGTTCAAAAAAGGTAGGTTTGGAATATTCAATTTTTATAGCAAAAAAATGTCTCATATAGCCTACTACTGTATGTTAATGAATAGAGGAGGGTTTTTTCTTTAAAATGAAACCAAATTCAGGTTTCTAAGTATAATAGTTCCTGAAATACAAGATTTAAAAAAAATGGTTCTTATTGCCCGGGCACCTGGTTCCTATTGCCCGGGGATTTTAGAAATAGTTCAAAAAAGGAAGGTTCAGAGTATTCAATTTTTATAGTAAAAAAAAGTCTCGTATAGCCTACTACTGTATGTTAATGGATAGAGGAGGGTTTTTTCTTTAGAATGAAACCAAATTCAGGTTTCTAGGTATATTATTTGCTGCAATACAAGATTTTTAAAAAAATTGGTTCCTATTGCCCTACTCTCCCCTATCATTTAAGTTTTCTGATACATGAACGTGGCCCAATTGTTTAATCTAATTTCAATTAAAATTATAGTGTTGGATGTTTAAACTTGTACCATTGTCGAAGTGTTAATGGTATTAATGAGAGCAAGGGCATCTTATAATTAATTAAATTAAGTGCTGAAGTAACTGGCTCTATATGCTGTATCCTGGCATCAGGCCCCTTGCTTTTGTTCTCAAAGTCTTAGAGTTCAAATGCTTATTTTCATACTTTCATAAATACATTGCATCCATAAAATGGTCATTTCATGTAAACAGTTTTATGCTAGATTGAAAAACATGTTTCCAGTTCATGCAAGAATGCCCACCACATGTCTGTAAGATAGCATCCTCCGGGAGAAAAAATTACTTCCTGACTGTCCTAAAATTGGCGTGAAGCCCAAGTTGCGAGTTTCGTACGAAAACTTGATTGGAAATAGAGAGAAAGATGAAAGCAATGGTTTATACCTGTTGTACCTCTACTTGGATTTAAATAGGCACTCGTTGAACGAACCAAAGTAGTTTTCCTTGAGGATGCTCCTTGGCATTAGAGATGTTAATCTGTTCGCAAGCAGTTGTTGAAAATTTTCTCTCCTCTGCCAATTATTTTTGTATTCATGGGTAAATCCGAGTAAAAAATCAGTTTCGTCTTTGTACGAGTTCAAAGGTGCTTCGCCAAATTTAATCTTTATTCTTCAAGCTCTTGTTTTTCATGACCTGAGAGACCATGTCTGATGCTTTTTTTCGAAAGCTTTGACGAATGAGTAAAATTACTGTTTTTTTGTTATCCAAATATAAAATTGAAATTATGGAGAAAAAGAAAGTGTCAGCATGTCAATACATGTATAAAATGAGGGCAAACTAAGTTTATTACATTGTCCTTATTGTTATTTTAACAATACGATATAGTCCTTCAGTTACGATAATGATTCTGGTACACTTCCCCGAAGCCATTTTCCCAACTTTCATTTTTCCTAATGGACATCTCTCGACAATTTTATAATGTTGAAGCTTAATTCACGCAAAAACTTTCAAACCAATCTGACTGTTGGTTTTTGTGGAAAGTGATTTCGAAGGTTGAAAAACGTGATTTTTCATTAATATTTTCCTTATTCTTGAGCATTTTCTAAATATTATCATGGAACTTCCCGTGTATGAATGTTTCTTTTATTTTGTTAAAAAAACACCCATCTCCTACCCACCCAATTTCAATACGTTTTCTAGTAAAAATGCTTTTTCGGGAAAGTGCAGGGTTGTCAGGAAAATGGGGTGTCAGGAGGACAAAAGAGAGAGGGTTCTGAAATAAGACTATTATACATGTAGTGGATATCTTGCTCAAGAAAATTGATGCGCGTTGAATCCCGGGTTTTTGATCATGCCAGACTGGGACTGGATATTTCAAGTTTCATTTAAGTTAGGTTAGTACCTTTTTCTCAACTGTTCACTCTTATTTTTTCGAATGATTTGCTCAAATACATTGAATGAATAATTAAATTCGGCTTTGTAAACAAAATTACATTTTCGACTAAATTCGTGCTAAAATGTTGATGATGTCTGCAGGTGGGTCGTGAGCATTAAATATTTCTGCCACACATCAATCATATTTCAGTTTTATTATCGTCCGATGTCAAATGTGGTCGAGTTAATGATCTCAGTCATGGATAAGCACCGGGTGTATAAATATTTAGATGCTGCATGTACATTTTGTCTCATATTAATAGCGTAGGTTTCATATACCCTATTGGCGAAAATCGTGCTGATAAATACTATACTTATATGCATTAATAATAGTTCCATTACCACTTCAGAATGTCACATATTCTCATTGGAACTTCTTTACCTTGACAAGCAATGGCAAAATTTTTATAAAAAAATTTGTTTCCCATTTTTCGCGTGAGACTATCAACCTTCGATTGTTTTTAGCGACTGAAAAGTTAACGTATTATCTATAATAGTCGACGAATTGACCCATCAAAGGAGAAATTTACTATGACGTCACTCTACATATAATTGTATATTTATTGACGGATTTTCCTTAATGTTTTGGCGCCTGTTTCTTTCTGGTGTGATTAGAGAAGAAATGACAGTGAGAATAAAGTGGGATTAAACAGTGTTTTAACTGTAGTGATGCTGAAATAAAGTCGAAAATTTGAAGAGATATCTAAGTAAAGAAATAAGGTGGAACAATGATTGGTTGAAACTTGAAAGCCGGTTGAAGGAATATACCATAGCGTCTAGTTGAAATTTGTTTTTCTTCTCAGTTATATCGAATATTTATTGATCTTTTTTCTTCGCACCTACTGTATTTGAAAAATTGTTGATTTCTTTTTCCCAGGTGGGGTAAAATTTTTTCTAGGTTAAGCAACACCCTCTTTACCCGCATGGGCATTACAAGTCTGATAGGGAATTAATTTTGTGGTGCATGATAAAATGAATAAGCAATGCCGATGAAATAGAATTTTAAATTTTTATTGCACTGCGCCATGAGAGATAGTGAATAGTATTAATATATTATAAACAGAATAGTAGCGTTTCTCATCACAGTTATGAAAATTACTGTTTTATTGTAGACACTTTTTATATTTGTTGTATATTTTCGTAGTAATTTTTGCTCAAATTCTTGAAGTATCCCTGTTTTTCTATTCAAATTGTAAAAAAAATTACTACTGAAATTTTTTCATGGTAAATTGTTAAAGTATTGAGTAAGTTGAAACTATGGGCGTACATAAAATTAGAAAAGAGTTCTGTACAAAAAAATATGCTTTAAATATAATTTGTCCATTTGGTTATCTTGCAAGTTCATAATTTTTGTACAAAATTTTCTTATCTGGATCAATGGGCAACTTCTTTAAGCCTTATCAATTTAGTACAACAAAAATTTAAAACCATATTTCATCTTAGTTTGCTTATTTTACAGCATTTTTCAATGTTGATTCCCTATAATGCATGTTGAAATGAATAACCTTGTCTGCGAAATCATTTCTTCCATTTATTGATAAAAAAATTTCTTTCTCTCAGTGATGGGTAAATAAATTGATGACTTACCTTTATTTTTTGGGAAGAAAATTGCTTTCTTATCGCATTAGTTCAACGTAGTTTTACCATGAAACGAACGTAGGTTGCTTGCTCACTAAATAAGTGATAATCTTAGAATTAGTTCTTGGTTGATTTTTGTTATATTATTGCGAACCAATAAGGACTTATGGCGGTGCAGATTTTGTCTTACAAAAGGAAAGAAAATCTATCGGATCTGTTTGAAAACTCGGAACCAGGTATAATGACTTTATTAGCTGCTTAATTAACAAGTCGATCAGTTCATTTCCAAACAAACATAATTTCCCTGTCATTAAAAATTGATAATTTTTCAATTTGATCAATTTTTCAATTTTGATATTGTGCTAAAATCGTTCAAAGGTCAGTCATATAATTCTGGTTGTATCTTGTCGGAACGCCGCACTCATAATAAATAATCCAGACAATTTTTATAGAATAATTAAATTTAAATCGGTTTTAGCAAAAAGTAAAACATTGAGAAGCTTGTTCCAAATGGATGGATTTTCCTGTTTCTTTGTAATAAAATTCTATAAAAATCAATAATAATAGCATCGTACAAATAAAATAATGAGAATTTTTCTGACGATAAAAGCATTTCACCAGCCGAAGTCTAAAACCTGCTAAGTCCCAAAAACAATTATCACTTTATTTGCGCTCGAATAATGATTTGAGGTCTGATAATTCAAAATCAGCTAAAGAAATAGTGGATAATTATTTTGGAATCTAACAGGTTTTTGAACTTGGCCGGCAATAGGGTTTTTGAGGGCTGACAAAAGTGAGGGCTTGGGGGAGGGGATCTTTATTTCTAATGTTTCCATCACGAAAATCGAAACTCAAAAACATGCACATATCTTACTCGTATTTTAAAGTGGCTTTGTTTTATTCGCGAGGTTTCTAATTTTTTGGATTGACGTAGCTGAATCTTCAAAAACTCTTTTCTAGCTTCGAGTATGCTAAGTACATGTTATACATTATCTCGTAAAGGTACATTACTTTTAATTTTACAGACAAACATAATTTTTCTTTCTAGTAATACGAGTAATGTCACCCATTTTGTTGGTAAGAATTTATTCGACCCACAAGTTATTTACAAAGTCAAAAAACGTGGATTTAGACGAATAATATATGTAGTGAAAATGTCAATTTTCTCTTTCTTCTTTTGCTCTGGTGATAGACAATGAGCTCACAGCTAATGTTGATCATTAATCATGAAAATACTCGTACATAGGTAATGTGTGCAAAATAAGTGGGTTAAGAATTTTGGTTGTTTTTTTAATTAGTTAGTAATAAATCGTAAACCAGTCACTTCGGTTTATCGTCGAACTCTCAATGGTTGGTTTATTTCAGGTACGGAACCTCGTTGCTATTGTTGTATAGGTTCTTATTTGTAGCGAATGCTTTAGTTGAAAGTTTATTTTGAATGTCTGTTATGAGGGACACAGACATTGACAGTGTATTGTGCCGAAGTAGAAATCTGTAGTTAATTTTTAATTTTTAATGTGTATATGTTTTCGATATCACAATGAAAATTCATAAACAAGGTACGTACATTGATTTTCTAGAATGCATTATCTGTAGATTTTTTTCTTCAGATTTTATTCACAGTCAGGCTATTTTGAATTGGATTTTTGAATTTTTGATTCAGTGTTTATGGTTACAATATAATCAATATCATTTAATCTGACCTTAATTTCAATCTGGTCTTGTTGAAATAAAAATCATAATATTTTTATAATGTAAGTAATTAATAGTGAAAAGTGGGCATACAAATATAAATATTTTTAAATTTTACTTTGAAATAACGTTGATTCTAATGTTTAGTAAGTTGTCCATTTGAAAAAAAAATCAATTTTGTATAGTTTTTTAAAATTTTTTGTTGGATCAGTGTTACATTGAAAATAGCACCTATATTAAGGCCCAATAGACTTCAGTGAAGTAAGTCCCCCAATCATTAGCAAAATAAAATGTCGGACTTGAAGTACTTTTTTATACATCACATAACTTTTTTTTTTTCATCCCTGTCCTAAATAATGGTCTTTCAGAGTATATTCGATACTTAAAACAAAAATGGATGGATGATATCTGTAAACTTGATTTTTTTCCTTTCCTCACCGTCCATTTTTTTTTTCAGATCGAAAGTTGATAATTTAAAAGTCTTTGCCTTATTTGAATCGTGGAAAAAAAAACTTGAGACGTATTGAATATATTGTTGCGGGTAAATAATAAATTTTATGGTTTAAATTATCTCCAAAATTTCTAGCATTTATGAATTATTAGTTTACGCACCCCCTCCCCCCCTATTTAATACGAGTCTATAGATAATTATTCTGAATTTATAATGTGAAGGTGATTTCCGTAAGGCCTTTAAAAATGAGCTACTAGCCTTTTTCTTCTTCTATGTGTAAGATCGCATTTACTTATAGTTTCGAGTCAAAAAAATATTTCACTTCCTGGAATCAATCAAACAAAAGTTTATTTACTTGAGACTGGGCTCAAGATACTCGAAGTTCATCGTCGTTATAGGAAACGTGTGATTCGAATTAATATGAGACTGTCATAAAGACAATAATAGGTAATCAGAACCATAAAAATATAATCTATAAACATACGTACCTATGTTGTGGCCTGTCGTATTTTTATGACGGATTGGTATAATTTACCGCAATACCGGAACAGAATGTTTTTCTATTCGATTATTTAATTAAACTTCATCAGCTCAATATTGTGATTTTCACATCAGTGTTGCTCTCATGCTAATTTCAAATGGGTTATCTTCGAAAGTAAATTTTGTTCGAAATCCCCAATTTATGCTTTTCATTACTTATAATTTATTCGTTTTTGTCATTTTTTCAGGGATACAAAATGAAAAATCGACGATAACCGGAGTGGGGGCGACGTCCAGCAGCGATGTCGAAACCTGCGAAGATTGCCTGAAGCGAAGCTTTTCCGACTGTTTCTCAAAAATGTGGTTCCATCGACGACTACCGTGCACCAAATGGATTCCGCAGTACAGCGCCAGTTATTTGCTGCGTGATTTTATCGCCGGTATCACGGTCGGTCTCACAGCAATACCACAAGGAATCGCATACGCAAACGTTGCTGGCCTCCAACCGCAGGTACTCATCATTTAAATTACCTCCTATTCACTGTTTAGATGGAAACAGTCGTCGTCATTATTTGAATGAAATTTTAATTCGCCAAAAATACCCATAATTCTCCAAAAAGATTGAAGTTAAAAAAAAAAAGAAGAAAATTGACAGCCAAGCCATTGAAGTTGTAGAACACAGTGACACCTATACCAATAGGTACCAACGTCTATCAAGTAACTCTCAAAATCAGTGCTGGAACTAGCTTTTTTTATAGCGTTGGCCTCGGGGGGTCTAGAAAAATTATTAGAAAATTTCAACGTCTAATAAAATTTATACTAAAGCTGATTTTTTATTATTTTTCCATAATTTCACATTTTTACCGGTTTTTAGTTCATTTTGACAAATTTTTGGTTGGGCTAGAGTTTTTTTGGGTTGGCCCACCCCGGTCTCCCATAAGTTCCGCCATTGCTCGAAATCACATTATTCGCATTCATAGAGGTAGAGCGTCAAAATTTTATTATGCTTCCCAAAACGACATTAGTTATAAAAACTTTCATCAAGACTTCAGATGACAAAACTACATAAGTCCTTCACATAAAAATCTGTTCCTGTAATGAAATGAGGAGGGAGAGTTGGAGAGAAGAGTTAAGAGTTTAATCTATCTGCTAACGATTTTGTATCTTCCCACAAATTGCCATAAAGCAAACTTGACATTGCTTTGTTTAGTATCACGACTTGTATCAACAATTAATTTATAATACGAATATTTGAACCAAAATTTTCTTTTTCATTTTGCTTCGATACTCGTGTAATGGCGGACATATTGTAGCCTTCATACACCGTCGCTGAGATTCACAAAATTACTCTTTCAAATACCTTCTATTACAAATTTGTCGGTAAAGCAATTTTCCTTTTTCTTTCAAAAAGTCAAGATTCTGCTAATTTTGACATGCACCGCTATGGCAACACTGAATTTTTTGTTTGTCTCTCAACCATGCTTACCAGGTATATCTCCATGAAACAAATCCCTGTGAAACAATTTTAACGTATTGCCATCCTTTCTTTCAGTTTCTTTACAGTTTTTTCACTTTTCTGCGATTTCAATTTTCTCGACTTACATACGTTATGTCGTTTTGGAATAACACACTGAAATATAGATTCTAGATATCTGCTTTACTCATAAGATAGAGTAGGTATACCTATAATACCTGCAGTCGCGTTACTAACAAAGTCTTTCTGGGAAATGCTTTCTCAAGCAATATTAATAAGAAAAATATACGTTTACCTTATATATTATTCCCCCAAATCTATCCAAATTTCGATAAAAATCTCATACTTATTTTTTGAATATTAGTATTGAACCTGTAAAATGACCTGTTGCAGCTGTGATATCAGATGCATATTATTTATAAGCCCGATCCGGCGACCCCTATTTATATTTATCAGAGCTGTCAACCTTATCAGTTGTAAAAATGATCTTCCCCCCCAAGTCTTCATTATTCTATCACGATGTAAAATACCAAATAAGAAATAGCAATTTGAACGAGGATGCAGACAAATTTTACCACACTCATTGTGGATTTCGTTGTGGATTTTCCACTATTATGAAACGTAATTTTCTTTCAAATCGAGCTTATAGAGGTATACTTATCAGATTTTATTTTATTTGTGGTAAATGGCAGAGTACAATGTCACGATCAAGGTTTTAATGATGAAACGTTGCTCATTTTTCTTTGTGTTAATCTACAGAGCAGAAAAAGAACTCGTAGCTATAGAGAAATGCAAATGATTTTTACAAACATAGATACGAGTAGGTACTGTAGTCAGATTCTAAATTATGATTAATGAGATATCGAATACAAATTGATCATCACGTGTTTTTGGAGAGAGACTCAAAGTTCATTTCCTGCCTTCGAGATGACTCGAAAGGTTCACTAACTTCTAATTACTGTTTCGATGGTCAGCGCTTCCATCTATTTGAGGGCCAGGTCTTGGAGGCTTGGAGGAATTTGAAAACTAGGGTAGAGGACGTTCTCAAGGTAATTTTTCATTCGAATTAAGACTCGACCAACTCCCTTAATCTAGAAAATATTCTTAACGATTTGGTCTATGATTTATTTATATGCACGTATGATTTTATTCTGAGCCATAAAATTAACGATTTTCTGAAAATTCTCTGAGTACAATATGACCTATGAATATTTGAACATGGAGTTCATATTTTAGCTGCTGATAAGGATTCATACACAATAGTTTTAAGCTATTTGCGTCACGTTCCATTTTTGAAAACAAATTTTTTTTTAAAAATTACGACGTTAAATTGATAATTTTTAAAGTTTGAACAAGCAAAATTATGTACTGGCAAGGGAAAATGTGATATTATATGGGTGCCATGTACTAAATTGACAGCTTTTCTTACTATTTCTGAACTTCTATAGCATATTATGGTGATCTCTTGAAACCATAGTATTTTACCCTTTTTTTTTATCATCTTTTTAAAATAATTAACAGAAAATTACTTTGGTCTTGAATTCTTTGTACAAATTATTTACTTATTTGAAAAAAAAAAGGAAGTTTATCATTTTGCAAAATTTAGTTTAATTCTAAATTTTAGGTAGGTGGGTGTAGGTGTAGTTATAGCAATATAATGTTTCATGATTTTTTTCCCCTCGTGATCCGTTATTATATAATCATTTTCTAACTTTCTCTTAAAAATAAATGTGTAAATTTTTTTCGAATACAAACATAGTAAGTACATGTGTAGATATTTTGACATTTGATGTGTTATGGGAAATTGAAAATTGGACGCGACAAATTATAAAAATATATTATGAAGTAGATAAATGTGTTCATGACGTCTGACGAATTGTAAAATGAAATCGCGGTATATTTTGACTTGTTTTCTTACTAATACGAGTATATTACTTATTTAATTTGTTTCAGTATGGCCTTTATTCGACGATTATGCCATGTTTTCTCTACATTCTATTGGGTGGATGTAAAGATATGACTCTTGGTCCGACGGCCATAATGGCATTGATGACCTATCCTCATGCGTCAAAATACGGTCCTGCATACTCAGTTCTGCTGTGTTTTCTCAGTGGCGTCATTATTATGTTGTTGTCGATTTTACAACTTGGTAAGTGACACGGTATTTTGGTACCTATAAATGATGAGTTTAGTGAAATTGAAGGCGGATATCAAAGAATGGGCTCAAATATAGGAAAAAGGAATTTTGAGATTATTAATATTCCAAGTTTTTGTTTGGTTGCCAGATGATACAGGTGTGATATTGAGCTCTGGGAAAGTATTTGTATTTTTGCTTGGTATAATATGTTGACCATCTAAGTTTATCGTGGAAATGAATTTATAGCAATAAAAATAATAGAAAAAAGTATTGGTTTCTGTACTAAAACCTGACATGTTCTCCTTTACTTTTCGTGCATAATTATGTGTTATGTAAAAAAATATTTATTTGCCAAGTTTGGCGAAAAAATATTCAGGTGAGTAGCGCAGCTAAATTATATTGCGAATTCGGGCAAAAATTTTTGGTTAGGACGCGCCTTAAGGGTTCTAAATGAAGGACTGTAAATAAAAAATTGTTACTTTGTACAAAAAATTGAAAGTTCTTTAAAATAAATATAGGTACTACTGCTGATTTGATTTGAGTGCAAGAAAGCATAACGTACATATTATGCTACCCATAAACACTGAAAGTTCTCAATTTATTTATTCTTAAAATAGAAGTTTGGCTCAATTACTAAGTGCGGTTTTTGACAAGCTTTGTGAGAATCTCGAAAGCTGAGATCGTTTTTGTTATGAAGTGGTCGTCCTAAATGCTTGAAAATACGAGCGACTTTGAGTGTTAATTTATCCGCTCGTGATATCGTGATGAAGAGTTGTCAGTGGAAAAGGAGAATAATGAGTCCATTGTATCTGTGAATTTATTCGTGACGTTTTACCGATTATTTGGGTACCTGTCTAATAAAACAGGATCAACGTGTGTACTTCACTTTTCACTATTCGTAATCTGAAGCATTTTTTTTTCACAATAATTACCACCATTTAGTTATTAACTTATAAAACGTTGGTAAAAATGAAAAATTATTTAGATTTTTTAAATTTTAATATCTATTTTTGATACGAGTATTTAGCCTTTTGGTACATATAGTAACTACGTATAATTATATAAATGGTGTTGGTGGCAGTAATAAATCGTATATAATAATTTCTTGAATTGTTTCTTGAAGAATTTAGATATATTATGAAAATGACAGAAGATACATTGAAATATATAACAGAGAGAAATTGAAATTTGGGATTTTTCACTGGACAGACCATCCCAAGGTTTCCCAGCCGTATGAACGTATTTGCACACCCAAGTCAGTGGGTAGTGTTCAACTTTTTTTTTTTCTTTTTGAGCTTCTTTTCAAAGGTTAAGAATATTGGGGAGAAGCTTCGGGAGAAGATATAAAGCTGAAAATATAAATACCTGTCATCTTCCTATCTTGGCCGGCGACTTGTTTTTTCTGTGTGGCGCCAAGTTCCTCTGATCTCCTTCACTCACTAACAAAAACCCCATCACCGCTCCCCCCCCCCCAAAAAAAAAAAAAAATTCAAATGAAAATACTACTCGATAAAAACATATAAAAAACAAATTGATACGTTAAAATTATCTTTCATTTACTTTTTTTTTTTTCAATTTTCCGGCTACCTACGTTTTTTTTATTTTCAACTTTTTCGAGTGCTGTATATTGCTGCTGATGTAACTTCTCGCGTAGTGCATTTTGTGCTGTGCAGTGTGCACCGTGCACCACACGTTTTGCCAGCCATTCTTTTTCTATCAATAAGAAAGAGTTTTCATCTAGGTATGCGTGTTTGATGTAAAATTGTCTTGAGAGTGGTCGACGTTATCATAAAAATGTAAAAAAAAGGAAATATCAATTAAAAGATTGTCGGATTTGTTATCATAGAATAACGGACACCAAAGTTTTGTCCCATCTGTTACTGCTCACTGTGAAATTAAACGTATATAGTACGTATTTTTGAAAAGAATAGAATCAGCTATTTATTTTGAGTGCGAGAAAAGAAAAAAAATTTATGAAAGTGATGTGGACAGGGTTGAAATGAATTTTGAAACTAAGTGAGCAACCATTATTTAGAATTTATAGCTGTTCATATTTTATATTTGCCGTATTTTTACCTTTGTTTCAGGTTCACTCGTGGACTTCATTTCGTTACCAGTAACAGTAGGCTTCACAGCTGCAGCTGCTTTTACCATAGCGTCAGCGCAAATAAAAAACTTCCTAGGTCTGAAGGTGAAATCGTCCAACGAGGTCGTTGACAGTTGGTTTTCCGCATTGACAAATTTAGATAAAATCAGTTGGCCAGATACGCTGTTGGGTTGCGCTACTATAGTTGCTTTACTACTTGGACGGGTAAATAAAATTATATATTATATACCTGAAGACCATTTGAAGTCCAAAATGGTGCATAGAGCAACTATAGCATGTCCGATGGTGCCATACGAAGCCCTCTTTTGGGCTTCCTATGTACACTACTGTATGTATCTTTTTATTTTCTTCTAAAAGCTGATACATTGCCTATTGCTTCATATTGATCATTAAGGCAGTCCATCTTCCCTATATCTCAGTTTTTCTCGCTAATAAGTATGAGTAAGAAAAAATGCAGGCCCGTACCGCGAAGCCTGGGCAAGCGAAATTCTGTGTGAGGCACAAATTTCTCCTAGAAATTCTTAAAAAATTCCCAAAATTCCTCAAAATCCGAAAAAAAAAAACAAATACTCCTAAAAATCCGAAGAAAATCGCCAAACTTTCAAAAATTATGGGAAAAAAAGCTAAAATATCTCGAAATATGAAAAAAAGAGCCAAAATTCTTTAAAATCCGAGAAATAGTGCCTAAATACTTAGAAATCCACCAAAAAATCGCCAAAATTTCTAAAAATCCAAAAAAAATGAGCTAAATTCCCAAAAATCCGAGAAAATCGTACAGATTCTCTGTTTTTTCTTTGATTTTTGCGAACTTTCTTAGATTCTTCCTAATTGTGGCGCTTTTTTTCGGATTTTTACGAATTGTGGCTCTTCTTTTTCGGATTTTCATATATTTTGGCTTTTTTTTTTTTGAATTTTGATGAATTTTGTCTATTTTTTCGAATTCTTATGAACCTTAGCTCTTTTTTTCCAATTTTTAGGTATTTTTGTTCTTTTTTTCGGATGTTGAGGAACTTTGACGATTTTTTTCGGATAGGTAGGAATTGAGGGGTTATCTCGTCGTTTTTTGTTTTTCGAGGAAAAATTCTGTGGAGGGCAAAATTTTTTAGGTAGGGTAAAATTTTCGTTAGTTAGGGCAGTGCCCTATTTGCCCGCACAGGCAATGCGGGCCTGACGGAATGCAAGTTCATTTTTTATACTTTTGTACAGATTCTCAAAAGTAGATATCTCATTTTATCTTACCAAGCCCATAAAAAAACTTAGAAATTCTGTTTCTCCTCTGCTATTACACTCGTATTTGTATTTATACGATTTTGAGTGATAATTTCCTATTTTTTGAAGTATTATTTGTCCGTTTTTGGCATTATTCTCGAGTAGCTAAAAATTTCATGGTCGGGCTTCCTACGGCTGGGTTTCATGTAAGGTCTTCAGGTCAAAATATAGCCCTAACACAGCACAATATTGTGTTCCATTCCATGCATCTTATTGCATCAGTTTCAGTAACTTTGTGAATGTTTTATCTCTCCATACAGTATATTAAAAGTAAATCATCTCAATACAGAGGTGAAGGAACAGCTTTAAAGTTCAAATTCTACTCGCTGTGGCTTCTCGGTTTATCTGGCAACGCCATAGTAGTGATCACTGGCAGTCTGCTGGCGTATTGCCTATCGCAAGAAAATGTTTCTCCTTTTATTTTAACCGGTACGTTACAATTGAAGTTCATTTTTCATGTCGATACGTAGGTACGATTATTGTAGTATTTTTTTTTTCTCTCGCATTTAATCAGCTGCTTTAAGCGGTTTCTACGTAAGCGTTCCTTGCTCGACGTGTTTGCGAGAGGGTGGTGCAAGACATTTTTTGTCAGTCACAACAAAACACTTGATAAGTGAAAAAAGAAGAAAATGAAAAATTATCAGAGTTTGGTCGAATAAAACAATATAAATTTTTCATACTTTGTTGGCAAAATTTTGTATTACAGGCAATGTAACTGGTGGCTTACCTGATTTCCATATTCCACCTTTTTCCACTCAAAATCAGACTTTCAGCGAAATGGTTTCAGAAATGGGTTCCACAGTCATGGCCGCTCCCCTAATATCAATTATGGAGACTATTGCTATTGGAAAAGCTTTTGGTATGCTCGGTGACTTGGATTTTGCACATTGAGGTGAGGACCTCGCTTCCATTACAGCCTACTTATATTTTTTAAATTGAAAAAAACATAAAATTGAGAAAGACTTGGCAAATTTTACTGATGATATAATTTCGTATAGTTGAGAGTGAATAAATATTTTTCTCCAGTTCAGAGCTTTACAAAATAGATAGCAGTATTGTGTGAGATTCCGTTTTTATTAAAAAAGATTTTTTTTTTTAATGCTGTCAGGCTGATACGTGGAAACCGGGTCCTCAATATCATTATTTTGTGGTAGGTATACCAGCATTGTATGATGCACTGATTTCAGAAAAAGGAAAAGGCGTAGATGCCACCCAAGAAATGATTGTTCTTGGCATATCGAACGTGGCTGGCTCTTTTTTGGGATCGATGCCCATTTCCGGATCATTCACTCGATCGGCCGTCAATAATTCGTCCGGCGTGAAAACTCCATTCGGTGGATTTTTCACCGGTAAATCTAACCATAATTTTCAGCAGCTTTTTGATAAAATGTAGATGTACTTTTTCTAAATAGAAGGTAGAAAATGGGCGTCAGACATGCAATCCGAAATCGTCCATTTACTCGAAAATATGGAAACGCTCTATAACGAACTGTAGTGTGGGGGAAGAAAAAAGTTGGATTCTTAGTGTATGAAGATAAAAGCATCTTTCTTTTTTCTTTAATTTATATTATTGATTTTTTTCTCAGATTCAAGAATTTTAAAATTCTTGGGTAAATCTGGGTTGACAAAATCTTGACAAAATTCAATAATATAATATTGAATATTCTTTAAAAAATAAATTTATAATCTCTCGAGTATTCTATAGAAGTTGCACCTGTAAAGCTTCATTCTAAGAAATTGAAATTGAAATGGAAGTTTAGCTTAAAAAACTTTTTGCATTGACCTAATGCTTGAAATAAAAAATAATTATTTTTTCTCTATCTTTTAGGTACGTTGGTATTATTAGCTTTGAGTTTCTTAACCTCATTATTCTACTACATTCCAAAGGCCACATTAGCAGGACTTATAATTACAGCCATGATATTTATGGTCGAGTATCACACTATCGCAGTAATATGGCGAACAAAAAGTACGTACATTTGAAAATTTGTTCGGAAAACTGCAATAGGTAGTATTAATAGATTGTTCAGATGTATTTTATCAATGACTGCATTTCAGAATCCGACATGATACCCTTGAGTACCGCATTTTTCTTTTGTCTATTTTTTGGCATCGAAATTGGCATGGTTATTGGAATAGCAGTGAATCTTTGCGTTATCTTGTATGGTATTTCGAAGCCTTCAATTCAGATTTCGTGGTTGACAGTCAGTGTCACCTATTTGAAAATATCAGACTGCGTTATGTGTTCGTAGCCATGCATTATATTATTAATTTTTGCGGTTTAGGTGGGAGATCAACGTGTTTTGTACGTGTTACCTAAAGAGAATGTACTATTCCCAGCTACTGGACGCATACGTGAAGTAATCATCGAAGAATGCACGAAACGAGACGATTACAGCCCTGTTATCATCGATGGCTCGCATATTTATAGGATAGATTCAAGTACCTCGAAGGTAAATTTGAGTTATTATCTTCAGAATAGTAGGTACAGCTATTTATTTAAAAAAATAAGGAGGTATTTCAAAATTGGGCTTTCAGTTGGTGGGTTAAAAAAATCTACTTTACGTATGTTACAATATTTTTATTCTATACCGAAAGAATTTATGATTCAAGTCGAAATGATGAGAAAAAATCGTTCCATTTCAAGAACAATAATTGTTCTACAAAAATGCTGTAAATTTTTATTATTTGCAAAATATTATAATTTAGGTGGAAAAACAACGAATGCAGACAGTTTGGACTTACCAGTTTTGAGCTTGAAGGTGATGACTTTGACTCTTAATGAACCAAAAAATTAGCTAATTCATGTAAATTTTATCAAATTAGACCTGCTGTTTTTTTGTATCTGCTTGGATTTTTTTAGAAATACGAGTACATTTTCTCCTTTTCTCTTGCCCTTTGCTAATTTTTTTGCCACTTATCGAGTTGTTGTTTTTTTTTTTTTACTTCAGGGTCTATCATCTCTGAATGATGATTTACGAGCTCGAGGACAACGGCTAGTACTGTGGAAATGGAATGATATCCCGGTTCGAACGTTCCTGAGTTTTGATGACAGATTAAAATGGTCTATACGATTCGATGACAGCTTAGACCGTGTGATAAACGGTAAAGGAACGAATTCTGTTCTGACAGAAAATGAAAAGTGTAATCAGTGATTGAATTTTGCGCCAGTTTAGCTGAAAATTTGGCAAAGTATTATGACTGAATGGTTACAGGGATGCTACTATGCGTAAAATTTTGAAGTTTTGCTTCGAACTTGAAAATAAAAAATGTCTTGTATTATTAGAGTCCAAAAGCTGCTCACTTCAAATTTTTGAATTTTGATGAACAGCCAAAAAACATCGGAATATTAGGTTCAATTATTCGGCGATTTTCTATCAATTTTGAGGGTTTTTATAATTAGTAGGAAAAATGAATTTTGGGCGTCAGCAGGTTTTGAACTTGAGTCAGTGGCATGGAAATGGTATTACACGATGTCCCTCTAAATATCCTTCACCAAAATTTTGCCATTAGCTAAATTTGTGGAAAACTGAGTCACTGAAAAATTTTTCTGATGTTGATCTTGTAATCATCATCATCATCATCATCTACCTACCTGTTTTTGTTGAAGATTACCCCCTTTAAAATTTGGACTTATACGGTTCAGTACTTTTAGAGTTATTTCAATTTGAATTATGAAAAAATTCTTTGCCAGGCTGTGAAGCCAAACATTTTCTAGCGGAACTTATTGCGTTAGGACTTTTTGCATTTTAATTTTCGGAAGTTAAGGAATTCCACCCTTAGTGGATGTATACTATAGTCACTCTTCAACTTATGTTATAGAATCATCTGCCAGGTCAGTGAATGACGAGGATTCTTCTGACAAGGAATTCCCACATGCCGCCAGTAATGAACAGTTAACCAATTTTCCTAATGCTGTGTAATGTAACTAGTTTTTTGTTTGTTTTGTATTTCTTTGTTATTGTACCTTTAAATTATATTTTTATTTTTTACGACTTTTACATCTCTTTTATGGTTCACCACTTAATTCTTTGGGAAGGAAAATCACGAAGACTTACAATATTCGACGTTTATAATAAATGAACACACAATATTATAAAATTATACAGAACATGTATTTGGAAGAATATTCAAAATCGGATAAATCGTTGAGTAATCTTCGAGTCTGACAAAATATTGATGGTACAAAAACTTTCTTCAACAAAAAATAGCTCTCTATAATTCAATAAATATTGTATTCAAACGAACTGCCAAAACAGGCCAACTTTCTGGGGAGGTAGAAAAAACGCATAATTTTCAACGAATTTTTTACACATTAAAAAATTACAAAATAAAGCAGTTGAATATTGATCAAACACCCTCAGTGTCGATTACTCAAGGGTACATCCTCAAGATCCTCAAAATCTTGTACACAACTAAACAAATTTTAAATAAAAATTCCATAACCCATACTGAAAACTTAAGGATGAAATGATGGAGAAAAAAATAAAAATAATGGAATGAAAATTGACAGGAATAAATTTCATCTTTTAGTATATGCAATATAGTAACTCAATAAATATTTTTATTAATTAAGGCGGTAAAATAGCCCACTTTAAAAATGAAAATAAAAAGATTATGAAGACAAAATTGCACACAGCCATTAATTTGTGAAACCACTCAAGTCTCATAATATTTATGGAGATATAACTAGTCTGTTCCAGTTAAGAGTTCCATGACGTCACAAGATTCAGCGAATAAGAAAGTATTTTCGATTTCAACCGTGTTTCAACCGATCGCTTTCTTCAAATGCTTGTGACGTCATGGAACTCTTAACTGGAATAAAGTATATACTGTAATAAGTTCCAAAAGAGATACACAAGGACGTGTGCAACTTGTTACACGTACCAAGGTTTGTATAGTGCACTGGATTGAAAACAAAACACAAAATATTCTATGGGTTGGTTTAAAATTTATCATCATCGACTGTATGCGGGAATACCTTTCCTAATTTTATGTATCTCTTTTAAAACTGAGGAAATATTTAAATAAATAAACATACAGTGCACAACGTGAAAAATCATTAGAGATTCGACAAAAAATAACTATAATTATAGAAAAACGATATGCACCGAGATAAAAAATTAAATTACTCAAATTCGACATAATTTTCAAAATAAGGGCATAAGCACTGATTAAATTTGATTTCAAGATCAGAACTCGGAGAAAATAACAAAACTCGAGTAAGTTACAAGTAAATGTAAGTACATTTTCATGAGAATAACCATCTTTATGCAGCATTACAAGTTCTACGCTTTGGTTAACTAAAATCGGTGAGAATTTTACGCTTCATTAAGAACGTTGAATTCCAGTAATATACAATATAAACATAAATTTACAATTCGACACAAATCGAAGTATTTACAATTTTGCCACAAGTCAGTATATAAAAAATTGACAAATGCAGCCGAAAAAAGTAACTTATAGAAATTAAACTAAGGCAGGCATTTAAAACAATAAACTACTAGATAATGTAAACAATAAAAAAGTACCGCCACGCCATAATTATGTACAAAAACACAGTAAATCACGATTTTAAGTGACCACGAATATAATACTCAAGCAATACAGTCTTGATATTTTTCTCACCTCAATATGGCGACGTATTGTCAGAACACGAGTCTGATACTCACAAAAAATATTTTGAGTAAAACAAAAATACTCAGTTCAGGTACAACATTTGCCAAATACAAAAGTAAAATATCAATTTGCAGAAATCACATTTGGCATCGATTAAGTACTGAAACAATCATGGTAACAAAATTCTAACAATATAATTATTTTTATAAATTTGTACGTTTAAAAAAAGATTTAAAAAATACAGAAATAATTCGTTTTAGTTAACATCTTGCGGCACCATATGGAGAATAATAAATACTCACACAATGAACACAATTCCAGCAAAATAAAGATTGAAACTTTTTCGCATTTTACGTAAAATACAGAAAAAAAAAAAAAGGAAACAAAATTATCCACGAATAAATCGTACGAAAACTCTATGTTAATGAGTTAACATCTTTCATTTTTTAATAACGTATAATATGAATACTCTCAAGTAGAGTAACAAAAACGTTGAAACGAGATTTTTTTCAACTTACAAATTATACTACGTGATAGTTCAAAAAATAAAACTAGATTCTTTTTTTTTTCTTCATAATACAAATAATTTTCCTAATCCTTTTGAAATACGTTAAAATTCGTATTATGAAAAATAGGCTTTAAAATTTTCATCTTATTGACACGAAAAGCAAAACATTCTACGTCTTCGAAAAATAAATCTCGCATTTCAAGTCCCAAATATGAAAAACAATTTACGGTAGCGAAATAAATCAAGCACGACGGGACTAAAATGGAGTACAAGTGAATATTAACTTGAAAATAAAAATAAAAATATTCAAATAATTTGAGGAAAACAAAATACTCATCAGACCCACTTTCGCTAATTTGCAGAATTTCAAAATTTTCAATAAACGTTAGTAGTGCCACGCTCGCATTAATCTAGGAAGTTAATCGAAGTTATACCATCGAAAATAATTCGTACACAAGGCAGAAACCTATTTTCCAGCTTTTAAGGAAAACGAGAAAAACCTACGTAGAAAATTAAATATTATAACGTTAAACGATAAAATTCAATAATTTGAAAATGGAGTTAAAAATTAAAAATGAAGGCGAAAAATGAATGAAAAAGAAAAGAAAAGCAATAAATAAATAAAAAATAAACCAAAACCTGCCAATTCTTCGAGAAAAATGATAATTAAAAAAAAACTTTACTCTTTATCTTGAGTTTGAATTTGTGTACAAATAATACAGCTACTATTTTACAACAAAAAAATTACGAAAAAGAAATCATATTAAGACGAAACTATTCAGGAACAACAGCAAAACGATACACTAAATTTCTTTTTTCACAAAATTATTTTTCATTTTTTGCGTTCCTTCAAGTATTTCGCACCGTGCGCAATAACCTCAAAATATTGATATCGCAGTAAGTTACCAATCCTAAATTAGAAAAAATAAACAAAAATGCTAAATCAATATCACTATAAAAGTTGATTAATTTAAAATAGGAAACTGAAAGAACGAAAAGGAGATCAAATAGTGTAACGATTTAGAAAACAACGAAAAAAAAAATGAAAAGGAAAGTTGTCGATAGGAAATGGACTTCTCATTAGCTATTCTGCATTTAGTTGTTCAATCTCTTTCTCCATCCACTCAGTCTCGGCGACAAATAATAGTATACTGCTAAAATATTACAATATTCAATGTAAATTTAACTATCGGAATATCCGTGGAACTGTGCAGCCAAACGTATTTTACCTGTAAAAAAAAAAAATAGTCATAAGTGTGAGAACGGTTTACAAAAAAAAAAAAAAACAACGAATGAGTAAAGTCAAAACTTTTTTTCCAAAATACACGAGGAGTTTGAAAGACTTGACTGACCGAAGTCACTGAATCCAGAGCTTAAATTTCGAATTTTAGCATTTTTATTACATACGAGGAGTCCAGTTTCCGAAATGCCTTGAGCGTAAAATTGAAAACAGGCAAAAAACAAACTAAAACCAATAAAAATAAAAATGACCCGATTCCATAAGGTACTAAATGCAACTTTTGTGTGGATGAAACTATAGAAAAACCAGCAAAACGTATTCTACGTTTGTATGACAAACTGCTCAACACATCATTCTTACAGGCGTCAATTCTCACCATCAAAATACACTAGGTACTTTTTCGAATCGGACTTTTCAAAATGAAAGTGGCATTTGCATTTATGTGTAGGAGATTTAAGGTAATTAGTACTGAACAGGTTGTTCTCAAACACATTTGAATGAGCCTTACTTGAAACAGATCTGCTGCGGTTACATCATAATCGGCCATAAAAATGAGAGTAAAATTTATGATTGCGAACATAACGACCGAAATCGTTCCACTCACACTTACAACCCCACCCCCTCGCCACCACTGAAACACTCCTACCGCTTGAATTCGATTAAACGATACTAACGTTTATTGGTGCTACTGACTGTGCCGTCACTGAAGGAGTCGGTGCTGGACTCGACGCTGGCTGAAATACGGCGATCGCCACCGTCGGGTGATCCGGCCGTTCCGCTACCATCTTCGGACGACTCCAGCGCGTGACTAGAAATAGACATACTGTTGCGGAATCGCCGCGCGAGGTCGTTCGATTGGTTGCCCACCAAAAACGAGGGGTAGGGGACGTACGCAGAGCTCGGCGGCTTCACGCCGGACACAGGTGCGTGCAGCATGTGCTCGGTGAACATGATCGTATTGTGCAACGTCTTATGGGGTGACGTCAGTGGAGTGGCAGTGAACGTATCCGGATGCAGGGTTAAATCGGGTAATATAACCGGCGGAATCTGAAAAATAGGTGCCACAAATTAATCTCGACGATTTCGAAATTACAACAGGTAACGAATAAAATTACGCGGATAAATTCATTCCTTTGTTTTTCAACAATTTCGTCAGCAACACATCGCTTTCCGTCAAGGTTTTAGTCAAAGACGTCTCGTCGGAGTCGCTGGTGAAACGGAGAAAACCATCTCACCGACGTCTACACAACGATCGCCTCTTACTCGGCCTTTTGTATTTCATCATTCGAAGAAAAAAAAATTAATTCAAAAATAAAAGTAGTAGGAGGATTAAAGTACCGTCATTTGCCAATGGCGGACACCTTCCCAATGGCGGTCACCTTCTTTTTCATTTTTGTATATTTAGTGTATACACCGACTTATAATGAAACTGATGATGTCACATGGTAGCTGTTACCCATGGTAATGCGTTGAATCACTCAACTAAATTTTTGCTCCATCCAATAGAAATATTTGGCCATTAATTATGTTCTTGTCAATTAAAATATTCAATTTCGTAATTATTGCAAAGAAAAAGATTAGATAGTAAACATTTTTAAAACTGATAATTATCTATTCCTGTGATTATTAAATAATGTTCCTTCAAAGCATCAATGATCCTAAACCATTACAAACATTGAATTTTACAGTTTTAGAATTATTTCATCTGTTTCAAACGTTTTTTTGAGGGTGTCCGCCATTGGCATAAAAGAAATATCAATTTTCCAATGGCGGACACTGAAGGTTTCCAGTGGCGGACACTTGCTTTTATGCACAACTTGAGGCTGGAATAAATCCTATACCTACCATAAACCCAAGGTATGAAGCCAAAGGATGACTGCCATGCCTTGTGACATCATTGAGTTTAATTGGATTTGTTTTTTTTTTGTTCATTTAATTATTTGAAAAATGAATATATCTATACAAATGTGCATGGTAAAATGTTTTCAATTTGTTTTTTATCCAGTTGTCTCTATAAGTGGATGTGTGGAGGGGAGTTGAGCCCCGGAATGGACAGAGGGTGAAGCCCCTTACTAGTCAACATCATAATTGAAAAATATAATAACAATTATTCACGTTTTTTTCTACATTACAAATATTTTTCTAGGTGTCCGCCATTGGTGTGTCTGCTACTGGAAAAATGAAAATTTTGATGTCCGCCATAGGCAAAATTTAGATAGTTGGGAAAAATTATAGGGTGTAATATGTGTATGGGTTACGGGGGCCAAAAGGGGAGAAGTTTTTAGAAGAAGGTAGGGGCAAATATTCAAGGCATCAAGCAAAATAATTGAAGCATTTTTCAGCCAGCTATGAAAAAATTAAGGAAAAAAATGCCTTAAGGTGTCCGCCATTGGCAAATGACGGTATAAATTGTTGAAAAAAAAAAAACATAACCGATTTTATAAATGCATCTGTAACCGCAGCCACATTGCAAAACGCGTAGTTCATATGGAAGATTAGTATTCCACAAAAATCGTGTCAAATAGACAAATAAAGCTTTCATTTGACTACAGGGCTGCCTTTTTCAGCCATTTAAAAAAATTGAATCATTTAACAATCAGTCTTTGATAAATTGATTGTTTATCAACCTTTATGAAATATTTTCTGAATGACTCAAGTGTCAACCTACAACCATACAAACAACTGTCATGAATTTGAAATTTAAAAAAAACTGAAAAGAGACAATCCAAAATAAGTTTTTCAACAAAAAAAAAACAAAAAAAACAATTCTTGGAGATGGAGAAGTCTGAAAATTAATAGATTGAGATTTTCTTTCTCGTTACCTTTTCGTTGCCCTCTGCTCTTCCATTACAATGAACAAACTTTTCCCCGAACTGCGAGTTCATTTTGTATTTTCCGTCTTGCAGGTTGTGACCAGCTGGACAGGAAATATCAAGATGAAAAATGTACTTGCAAAAGATAAAAAAATGAACTCAACGGCAACAACAATGTGCTTACCATTAGGAACTGTATTGTTCTCCTTTGAGAATACGTTGAAGCCATTGCTGCTCTGAGATGTTAGTCCCTTCGGTAAATGAAATCCGACAGCTAAAAGTAAATCAAATCCATTTTACGTCATTCGTGAAAACACAAAGAAATACGAGCAATTATTTTACTTACACGACAATTCAGCGTTGATCATCATTATTCGTTTGGGAGGTTTTCCGCGTAACACCACAGTATGCGGAATCGCTTGAAGCAGTGCTTGCGTTGTTTGGTAACCGTATACAGCCGGCTGCACAGCCGTGCTGTACATACGTAGATACGCATTTTCGAAGGAATTCAGAGGTAATTTGCCATCGCAAAACATCAACAACAAGTACACATCGCGAGCAAAGATTTCAATTGGTGTTAGTTTCACTATAGCGTCTCCACTGTTGTTGTTTCTGATAATCTGTAGAAAAAAAAAGTAATTACTTTGTCAAAGTTCCACACAAAATTAATAGTTATGTACACTGTTCAGCGGTAATTTAGCTGGCAGGAAAATCAAATGATACACTTACCGTCACCGTATCCGTAAGTTCTTTCTCCAACGTCTCCAACTCGATGTTCTCACCGAACATGTTGATGAAATTCTTTGCGAAATCTTTGAACAGCATTTGACTTATGACTGAACACTCCATGAGTACTCGTTTTGTCTTCAGAGCTAAAAATTTTAATTGATTTTTGTCGACCGCTTGCAACACAGGACCCATAGGTGTGTCAATAGTCTGCATCAAAAAATTGTATTAGATTAGAATAGAAGAGCGAAGAAAATAATTGTTCATGTATAATTGAAACAAAATATTTACTTTTATGGCAAAGCTCAAGTTACTGATTAATTCCTCGATTGAATTGAAGCCGTACGCGGAAGGTTTTAGAGAGTAACCGTACTGCCACGCAAATATCGAGCTCAGATTAGAGAGAGATAAATCGTTCGGCCGATGAGACATAATGAGAGACGCTAGCTGATCGCCTAGAACTTTTAATTTTACTTCTTCTTTTAGCGTTACTCGACGATCACCACCTTCAGTATCGTCTTCGATCTGAAATTTGGCAATTATTTTTTCATAAGGAAGGCGACTAAATAAAAGGGTACCGGGCAGAACAGTTCTCAAACATGAACACAGCGCTCACTTTCACAATTTCGGGAATAGCCTCGAACAACTCGATCAATTTTGTGAAACCAAAATCCGAGACTTTGCACTGATGTCCATAATGATGGTGGTACGCCGGAATAAATTTATTAAACAGCATACTACATTGTGGAGCATGACCGAGTAATTCAATTACCTGTTAACAAAATTAACTTGAAACATTGTGTTCTAGAACAATTATGCATTATTCAACAGTCGTAATGCAGAACGAAATGTGGGTTGAGGCAGAAAACACAATGGAATTCAAACTACTCTCAGTCTCTTTCCAAAGTCGAATATTTCAAAATGAAATACAACCCAGAAGAAGAAACCTCCATAAAACAGAAACAGACAGAGTTCCAAATTCATTTTTCTTCTGGAAAATAATATACCTCAACATTCTAAAACAATATCAAAAGTACTCTTCTATCAAACAAAATAAAACTGTTTCTCTCTCCTCGGTTTTTAAATTGAAAAACTTTCTCATAGCAGATCCTTAATCCAGCTATTACTTCAATTATTCTCAACAACAGATGTATAAATGCAACTAATATACAAGAGGAAACAAGATTTAATTACCTCGTTCGCAAAGACTTTTGTTCGTTCAATTTCTTCGGCAGTTTGTTCACGTTTAGGTATAGCGATGACGATTTCCTGAGGGTTTTTCGTGTTATCCGCAGAGCCAGGCGTCGCACTAATGACGATTGTATTTTCGGAAACTTGCGCCAGGAGATCTTCCAACGTACACAGACCATAATCAGTCGGATCGAATGTTCGATTCAAGGTTTTCTCAAACAACGATGGAAATTCTGCGATCGTTGTTTGTTTGCTAGCTAACGATTTCAAGACGCGGAGCAGATCTGAGGTGAAACGTCTTACTTGCGCTTTATGCGCCAACGTCATCATGCGTCGATTACCATCCCCAATGACCTGCGAAAGATAGAAATTCGCTTCAAAATCAAACATAAATTAACGTAATATTTAAAAAGTTACGAGATACCTGCACAACATTCGGCAAAGCTTCCATCAAATCGATCAGTTTGGTAAAACCGTAATCTGCGACACGACATTGCCTACCAAAATGGTGGTGATACGCAGGAATGAATCGATTGAATGGCATCATACAATGGGGAAAAGTTTTCAATAAATCTACTAGCTCACGACTGAATAGAGCCATGTTACTGGCAAGAGACGGACTGATGCAACTATTACTATCTGTTGAAAGTTACAATTTGTCAGGTAAAAAATTTTAAAGACCATATTAAATAAAAATGTGCGTCAATTCAGAAAAATACCATCTGATTTTTTATCATCACTGTTGCTCCGGTTGTTCGAAATTAAATATTTTATACCAGTATTCGAGTTACAAGCGAGCTCCACACCCACGATGCAAGTTACAAGATGTTCCAGAGGGACACCATTATCATCATACGTCAGTTCACCACATTCTGCTTCGTAGCAATCGCAAAAACTAAAATAAATAGTCAATATTCAAGTACATGCTATACGTTGCAAAATTTAAGAAAATTTTCTCTAGAAAGGCGAAAAGTAGTCCAAAAAAGTAGTTACTAAGAAAAATCAAAGAAAAATATCAAATTCTACAAATTGGGACATGTCTTTTTTTTTGAAGCTGATAAAATACAATTCAAAAACCTGGCCAGAAGCAGAAAATTGTTATGCGTCTCAAGCAGATGATAAACACTTTTCGATAATTCTGTTAATTCTATCTTCACATTTGGTAACGACGATATCTCTAGTTCGGCCCAGCCTTTTTCATTATCAAGTTTCGACGGCTTGAAGTGAATTCTGCAGAACGGTTGCTCCGCAGGAGTACCATGATCCTGCACAAAATATTTACATTTACTTTTCACTCAAGAGTGTCATATTTACATTTATTAATCACTCAGAGAGCCAAATGAACAGAGCTATTTTATGCATCTTAAAATAATTACTTACATTAACATTAGCCAGTAATGGTGAAGGAGAATTACGCAAATCTGGATGCAAACTAATGCAACGGCCATTTGCTTCCTCCGCAACGACACAAACGTCTCGAATTTTATGCAAATCCGAAAGCGATGGCGAGATTTTGAAACGTTTTTCACATAATTCTCTAAATTTAAAATATGGTAACTGATGCCCAGGTACTTCTAACAACAATGATAAGGTTTGTTGTCTGAAATGAAAAATAGCATGCAAATTACATAAGGAAATTTTTAAAACGCATGTTAAACGAAAGCTGACTAAAAAAAATTCATATTATCACCAACATAATCATCTTTTAATTCTTTTCCCCAAATCCAAACAGTAATGTAAAGCAAAACACTTACTTGATCAAAGCAATATTGTGCGGTGAACTAGAATTAGGATAAGAAATCACAATTCTTCTGAAACCAATTTTCAACTTATGATGTAATTTTGATATCACAAATTGAGCATTATAAATACTCGGCACCTTAACCGATGCGGCGTAATTACCATCGGACTGGGAATAAACTGATAAATTTATGACCTAAGGGTAAGAAAATCATGTTTAGTTCAGTGCAATCACTCATAAATAAATGAATGAACAATGAGATTGTACTCACTTTAGTATATTCGCTGAAAGCGTCCAACAAACATTTTCTCAATTCATTTGGTTCCATATTCTGATCTAAATTTGTAACTTGCAATTCAACTGGACTATTTGATGGACCACCCTGTCCAACAATCGGTTGGTTTGTGGTAATGGGATGAAAATATCTCTGTGACAATGAAAAATAAGATTTGAAAAAAGATGAACTTGGTGAGCTATATAAAATCAATATTAATGCCTTTCAACAAACCTCTGAATTGTCCATCGGATTCAGACTATTACGTCTCAAAGTTCCATTGAACTGATTAGAAGGCATCACTGGTTTCACCTGTAACGTTAAAAGAAAATTAATGAAAATTTCCACGACATCAACATAGAATATTATCACACAACACTCACCCTACTATCTAAGGACTCGGAAGGAACTGGAGTATTTCTTTTTAAAATTGTGACCGGTGGTGTGATATTCCGTTGACAATCAAATGAAGGTATTGGATTGGGAAACCTTCCAATTTGTTGATTTTGAAAATTCCACGAATTCTCTGGTTTACCTATGCACATACAAAAAAATAAGTCACACTAAACGTAAGAAAAACGCAAAAATTTTGCTATCATTTTCATACTTAATGGCATAGGGTATGTCTCAGATGGGAGACATTTGACATTTCCATCACAAGATGCTAAGACTTGGCGATTCGTTTTGAAACAATTTTCATTATTCTGCTTCTGCACGGAAACGTAATCGATGTAAATAAATTGATTTACAAGCAGATTAAAAAGAATCAGAAAGATAAAAACATACGTTATTGTTTGTCCAAAACCAAGGAGGCAAATTATTCGTATGAATAATGTTTTCTTGATTAACGTTCGGATATGCTAATCGTCCGTTCCTGGTGCCATTAAAATTATTTGTATAATAAGGTGGTCTGGTTGGTGGTACATGAGGTCTAGAAATAGCCATAGTTAGTATTCAACAATATTTATGAAATTTTATAGTAGGAATTATTAAAGTGATAAAACGAAATTAATGTGATGGAAGGCGAATAGCAAAAATAAAATACAAACAAAACAAATGATATTATCGATTTCACTGATTATCAACTTTACTAACCAATGAATAGTCTTACTAATTGTTGTAAAAATAACATAACCACCTCCCCACCAATAATTATTCATAGCCAACAAAGAAATAATAATAATAGCCAATATACCTGTAATCAGTGCAGAAGACATCCGTTGAAGTAGCATTTCCGTTCATAGCAAATGATTTATTTGCATTCGACTGAAAATGGAACATTTTCTCTTTTCCTTGAGAGAAATCGAAATTTTTCCAATTATACTTTTTCGCTGCATGTAAATACAATTAATTAATTTTCGAGGCGGGCAAAAAGAATTCATAAAAACTTATTAAAATGAGATCTTACCAGAAATTTTATAGCTTTCTTGATCGTCACTTACATTGTATGGAGTGCTCACGATGACCGAATTTCCAAAAACACGTTCTCTATTCATACGTTTCTGAGCGCTAAAAAAACAAATTAAAAATTGGTAACTAATGAGGTAAAATACTTTGAAAGCACGAGGGTAATGACTATAAAACAATAGTAGTTAATAATTTAACATGTATAAAAATAATTCGTTTAGCTAGTTGGCAGGTTCTGGCATAACTGAATAAAAAGATTAGGAACGCATTTCATGCGAACTTCATTCCATAACTAACGAGTTCGGCCCATTGTTTTCCCCCTCCTTTCGGATTTTCCATTTACGACTAGTGAAAAGGTGGTTTCATATCTCAATTCGTGATTCGTTCAAGCTTTATCGATTATTCAATGTTCATTATCAGTCCTTCCGAGTATACGAAAAGTGTAAATGGAATATAAAAACAGTTGATATTTTTACAAAGAGTTTTTAAACACTTCATGCCTTAACTTTGTTCTTTGTTTCAAGAAAATGTATGTAGAATCGACAGTCTTGATAAAATGATGGGGAACATGAAAACGAAGAGAACGTAATAATATCGATAAGCAAAAACATGAGAAATAAGGACATCACCACATTTAGGACATGCAGAAAGGCAGAAATACAAAAAAAAAAAATGAATACCGTGCAGCGAATTCCATTGATGAAAAGCGAATCGTGGTTGTCTGATCGGTAATTATCCCAACACGACCACCGCAATTTTCAGACAGCCTCTTCAATTTGTTCCGTATTTTTGCTGGATCGTAACCAGTAGGTAAATTTGTCACCATAACTTCAACCGGATTGTTACTCTGCGTCTGTAGTTACAAAAAAAGTGATTCCTTCTGACGTTCAACAAATACGAATAGATAGTTAAAATATACTTACATTTTCTGAGCCTCTCAATGGAAGAGTTTCAACGAGTTTAGAGTAGTTATGATGTTCATTAGCACATAAAATTAATGACTGAGAGCACAGATCATTATGAAGTAAAATTACATGAATTTTTTTCCTACGAACAAAATCATATAATGGTTAGTTTTACAGCTATAAAATAACAATCATGAAGTTCATCAACTGTTATTTACCGATGTCGAAGATCACATAAGTCAGAAGAAAAATTAATGTCACCAGAGATTAACATAATGGCTGCTGGTGGTCCATGAATATCAGCAAACCTACGCATTGCCTGTCTTAGTTTGTCATCCGCTGCATTTTTACTTTGAGAACTTACATGTATTAAATTGACCTTAGAAATAGAAAGGTATACTTGATAGACAAACTTCAAAACAAGCCAACGATTAATATTATCTTATATTATACTCACTTGAGCATCATTTAATTCCTGTATAACTTGAGCGTTTTCTTTTTTTACATCACAAACAACTAAAAATTCAGTTTCACGATATCCTTGAAAGAATTTATCACGTATAGCTTGAGCAATTACAACTGCGGATCTTCCTTTTGGAACCTAAATTATTACGAACGAATTACGACTTTGTTATCCACAAGATGAAAATACGAGAATTTGATTCGTACTTGACAATTTTCAATATCCCAAAATACGCCGATAGGAGGTAAGATGCTTAATATATTTGATACTGGACTACCATCGCTTAGATAACCTCTAAATTTGTACATCGTGTTACTTCTATTCGACGGCATCTTTGGCATTAAAGGGTAAAAATCCGACTGACTGCTGTCTGAGCTGGTGTCTGATTCATCAGAAGACGATGGTAAATCATTTCTGCAACTGTTCGAACCTAGTCTTGAAGAATTACACATAATTTGATGCTGAGGGGGAGGAGGAAATTGAAAGTTACAAGGAGGATAGTATTCATTTATGGCGTGAAATCTCGTCACGTTAGATGGAACATTGTAACTGGGATTGAGCGACTGTGTTGGATCACAGTAAAGCTTTCGAGCAGCTGAAACAAAATATGAAACGTCAATATTCAATCACAATTAGAAGTACGATTTTAAATGAGATCAATTACACTTGGGTTTATCAGAAAAAGACTGTGTGGCTTCCATCCGTAGAATAGCGTCAACTGAATTCACTTAAACACAAAGAGGTGAACAAAGAAGTTGGTATCATCTGGCTACCAACACTCTGATCCTAAAACAATAACGAATCAATCGAGAAAAAAAAACAGGTATTACGTTTGATATCTTTTTTTTTCAACAAAAATCATTGACTGATTGAAATTATTACATGAAGGTATTTACGTTATTACATGATGGTAATTAGCATCATTATATCAGAATTTCAAATAAAGCGTACGAGTATACATTCAATCGTGGCAAAGATAGAGATAAGGAACGTGCACATAGAAATCAACTTACACAAGCAATTTCTGGCAGCCTGGAGGATTGAAAATACTTTTCCAAGTAAAAGTTGCGACAGCGAAGCGCAACAACTTCAATTTGCGAGAGAAATGTAACAAACTAAATGGTTGTCGAACTAATAAGAAATGTGCGAATACACTTTCACTTTTGACGTCTAACCCAAAATTTTAACGAACACAAAAAATAAAAATTGAAAAAATTAAGGAAATTAAGTATGAGCGAATCGTTAATCTTTCTTATCCATTTCTATAGCTGTGGACCTGTGGACTCGTCTGTCATCTCATAGATTATAGTAATTTACATCGTTACAGGCGATAAGGGGCGATATTCTTTTCTTTTCATGATTCTTTTCTTTTCATCTTTTCCATTCTCCACTTCGTCCTTTTTTCTTTTAAATAAATCACAGCTGTCCTGGTCTCAAATAAGAAAGGATAAACACGTGACTGAATGCTCGAATAAACGACCGTTATTTGAACAACTAACCAATAGTAATTGAGTAAATTAGTCAGTTGTCTGTTCTTTCTTATTTTTGGCGACTCAAGACTGTGACCGAAAACGGGAAAGTGATGAGAATGAGATGACACTGCGAAGATGATGATGATGAAGCAGAAGCAGATCCACAGATTATCAAATATAGATCAGATGCGAAAAGAAGATAGATTATAGAAAAAGAAAAAAAATTGCTTTACATTTCAATTTAAATTGTCAAAAATAAAAATTTATAAGTAGTTCAAAAGTGTCACAAGTGAAGCAAACGTGAAAGCAAAGGCTAAGCACAACTCCACAGAGCAGCACGCAGTAGATGAATGTGTGTGAAATGAAAATGTCTGCTGGTTCTCCAACTTCAGTCAGTCTTTCGTTTTGGTAAATAGGTTACTTTTTCAGAACGCTTTATAATTGGAGATTAAAATGGACGGAAAACGCGAAGTTAATGCTCTCATGGACCGAGATTTCGAGGCTTTTCCGCCTCGAAATTGGATGGAAAGTCTTCAGAAAAATTTCAGAACGATTGTGATTGATCCTATGGTTAGGCTTAAAGGTGAGTATTATGACTTTCCTAGGTTATTACATTTTTCTAATTACAGTTTCACCGTAATAAACATTTTGGTGGTTATTATCTCTTTAATTTTCTCTTGTAATCTTGAATTTTTAATATTTTACAGTCTATATTGATTCGAAGCATGAACCTACCTACTGGTATCATCGAAAACTTAATCGGGTACCGACCATTGACCAATGTTATGAATATGATACATTATGCCAATTTGAAGCTAATCAGCAGCTCAAACGTGATAGGTATTTTTTTTCTCTTCTCTTTAAATCATGTATTCATAAGTGTGTTCTCCACAGTATTCGCCTGTTTAATCGATACTTCTTTATGTGCAGGAAACTCGATAACCAAATAATCATTCTCTTGAAACAGCGTTTTAAAGATTGTATGATGTACGAACGATTTGAACGAGAAAAATGTCGTGAATTGTTACCAGCGATTGAAGAAGCAAAAGTCAATTTTTTCATAAAGTGTAATTACTCTTATTCATTAACCCAAACTCCATCAAGTCAGAATAATATCAAATACCCCTCAAAAACAGTGAACTTAGCTGGTCCCCTTAGACATATCGCGATATTGTGTGATCATTTGTGAAAAAGAATGAAGATCAGATTGGTGTCGTAATATTTTATTAGTTACAGATTTGAGATTAGAATCTCAATCAAGGGTGGAAGCTAGCTGGACCTGATTTGGCTTTTATTTTACTTGGAATATTTTTAAGAAATGAAAAAAAAAAATGTGGCGTCAATAGATTGAATATAGATTTGAGTTCTACTCTAACTGTTGACTGTCATCATATTGTACCATTAAAATCTTTGTTCCTAAATTTGAACTGAATGCTCAATATTTTTTATTCATAAATTTCAGATGGCGAGGCTGGAATGGGTAACATTGCGAAAACAATTTTCATGAAACAGAAACATCGAATGGCATGGGAGCGACGTCACGGAGAAGTTGGTACCGGTATGCGTGAAAAATATTATAGAAAAGATGGTACAGTTTACTGGAAGTAGTTATAAAGTTAATTGAAGTAGTTGTTATTATCGGTTTGATATATTTTTGGGATATATGACTCAGTGTTGATAAGTTTGTATTACCATCGCTAACAATACATTTTAATTATTAGATAACTGATTGAAGTTATTGTATAATTACTAGGAGCTTAGCCCCAGAGGGAACGCTGTTAAGTGCTGATTAGATGTAGTGAAGATGGTGATCTTCCGGATGGCTCCGGTACATTTTCTCTTAGCACAACACACAAAATGAAAAATCTTACTGATTGAGAAACAAATTTTCTCAAACATGAAATACTCGTGTTTCAACTTTACAAACAGAATTTTCATCTTCCTCTAACGAGACAAAAAAACTTCGAGAGCATAGACAAAAAGGAATGATAAGTAGCTTAGAGGAAATGTATTATCTGACCCACCTCTTTCAAGAATGTGCCATTGAATCTTACGAACAGAAAATGAATTTTCCTATCAAAAAAAAAAATGGATTTAAATTTAAACCAAAAACAAAAGACTATTGAAAAAAGCCAGGAGCTCAGAACCTTTGGAAATGTGATTTCATTTTCTGAGTCAATGCAACTAAATGCACGCTATAATAAATTCAACGAAAAATATTTCAAAAACTGCTTAATTTAGTAAATAAGAGTAATTCAAGTAATGATTCTAACTGACATCGAACTGAATTCATTGTAATAATATACTCGTACAATATTAACTTGAGGAAAAAGATTCATAAGTACTATGGATACGGAGCCTTCAGCTCAGTTTCGGAACTTGAAAATTTATACATGCTATGGAAAGCATCATAAGATTTGATGATAAATTTTTATTACAATGATAACCTTACATTATAATACACGTAGTTAATAATAGAACGAAATAAAATTCAGTAGGTAGGTATATTCATCCTTATATTAACATTTATTTATAAACTTAATAATAATGTAAAATAACGATTAATTAAAAAGAAAGAAAAAAAAAGCAAAATAACTGTTTAAGGAGAAAAAAAATTAAAAAAACAATATACCAAAAAGGCACCTTAATAACAAATAACAACAGCCTTGATAAAAGCACGGGATATTATGGCAAATTGCTTGGACGAGAGGACAACAAACGTTAGGTGATTATGAAAAAAAAAACTAAAGGGATTAAAAAACATAATGCATGATAGTATTGGGAAAACAGACAGAGAAATAAAAACTATCGCAGTTAACAGTGAAAAAGCAATACGTGTAAAAGGTCAAACGGCAAAAAATATCTAATTCGAATAGTCAGTTATGAATTCATCAAAAACGATTCAAATGAAAGTTTTCACGAGTAAAAATAATTCCGTACAAAATTTGATGACGTCAATTTTATCAAGAACGTGGATTGAATCGAGTTTCAAAAATTTATATAGTTTCATGTTTTGCTCTACGAAAAGCAAAGTATACGAAGAATTTGAACGACAACAGTTGTAGCGATATAGTTATTATTATCAATACCGAATGACTAAAATTATAAATTTGAACATCGGATGTAGCTATATAAAAAAAATTTCAACTAATACCTCCCCATTTAACTTCCTCTTATCGATAATTGGCCCCAAAGTAACATGAAATTCGCGAATACAAAAACAGTTTTAGTCTATTACTCATTAGGGTGTTCATTAATTAAAGCAACGAGAGTCGAATGAAATATTAAGAAGAAGAAATTATGATTTTTCCCAGTAATCTCAAATGACTGAATCATACCTACTGAAAATTTCAAAATGTATGAGCAGAACTTATTTCCGGCCAAAAGCACAGATCGAAAAGAAAGAATGATTCGAGTTTCAAAGATATTAGCCAAAAGAGAAACAGAAAACTTATATCACAAATGCATACTGTTCGGCATGGCGAAGCAAACAAAAACATTATAAATGGAAACTATATTTTTATAAAAATTTAAAAGAATAGTATAAAAAGCCTTCTTACTTTACCCTGCTGAAACAGAAAAACTTCACACCATCAGCTTAAAGAAGGTTCTGTAACTATAATTAATTCATAAGGAAGACCAATATTTGAAAAACAGGGAGAAAAAAAACTTTCTAATGAAGTAAGGATTTCTCCCAAAAACTCGGACGTTCAAAACATATGACCTGTGAAAAAGAAAAAGACTTTTTTGTAAGTCATTGTTCAGTCCGTATGAAATTCCTTTCCAAAATCATGACGTCGCACCACGAGTTATTTTTGTTCGTATCAGTATCAACAGAAGCTCACAACTGAAAATGTGTAGTGCGCGTTTCACTTCATTATTCCTTGTCCCAAGTCATATATTCACTGTTTTCAACCTAGCTTGATTGAATTTAAATGTTGGAAAAAATTACGTACGTTCAAAGAAAATGAGATATGGTAATTCTAATTGTTTACTACCAAAAAAGTATTTTTTTCGAAACTTTGAAATAGCAACTTATTACCGGCAGTCCAACGAAAAAAATTATGACGCGTCAGAGGAGCATATTATTTTGTTCCAGCACGTCTCATTACTGACATAATTTTTCGATAAAAATATTCGAAAATAAAAATTGACTATTGGAATAATTGCAAGAAGTTACTCTATCGACTATCAAACAATATGTTTCAAGCTTATATTACTTGATTCGATTTAATTTCTTACAATTATAAAATTATATATCGAAGAAAAAAACAGATTCGCTTAAATAATTTAAAAGAATGTTCCGAAAACTTGAAAGATATCAGAAATAATACAAAAGTCGAAGAGTTGGTTTCCCAATAATCAATTTCAACATTTTTTTCAACATTATCTTGATATCCATAAGACAGAGCCAGACCAATGTAATATTCTTCACCATTATTTTTGGATATAGATTTTTCAAGTTAAATTACCGAATTTTTCCGCGATATTCAAACACAATATTTATAAATAATTAATGGTAGGGTTGAACGTAAGTTGCAGGAAATAATCCTTCTCGATTACCAATTTCGCCTTTCCACCAATGCATATCAGTTTTATCAGTTACTTTTATGACATCACCTCTACTAAATGCTAATTCTCCAGGTTCTTGGGGTGTAAAATCATAAAGTGCTTGAACTAAATTCTGCAATTAACAAAAAGAATAATTCGTTTTAATGAAGCTGAATCTCAATCATTTCGCTGATCATGGGTGGGGGTGGGGGGGGGGCTGTTAGTCGAAAGTTGAAATAGCTGAACAGCTTCTAAGAGGCTAAAAAAGTGATCAAATCAAATGAATAAAATCCAATAATGAAAGGTATAATACAGAAATTGACAGTGATTAGTTTCTGAACTCACAACTATTCAAGCTGAGCAGGATAAAATAGCATCAACGGATCAACCAGACCTCAACTGATGAATTCAATAACAAATTCAAAAACTTTTTTACCTCGTTCAAGTGTAAATCTCGTAGTCTGACTTCTTGGGATCTAGATACTGACGCAGTTCTATGGTATTCTACCAATTCATTTAAGCTATTAAATTTAACTACCCATAAAAAGAATTTTCCTTGAGCGTCCCTTAATACTTTGAAATGCTGCACTCCATCAGAACATCTAAAAAATAAAATACGTTTCTATGAAATTACTAAAGCGATCCGACGATAAATTAAGTCGACGAACATACTTGACAGATAACGAGAAATCTCCGGGTGAGCTTTCGCTAATTCTAATTAAGAAACTGCCCTCAGGTTTATTGGATAGCAATTTTTCAGCATCTTGTCGAGTAATGCGTCCGAAATACCAACTTGAATTTTACACCAACAGATAAGTTATATAAATACGATAAATAATCGATATGAATTTCTCTTAGTTTACACATACTTGTGATTCTTCATTTCTATGTAATTACTGGGAATTAAGCCTTCCCTACCGTCTAATTCAGCTCTATACCAGTTTACATCGTCTTCCATATTCAGTACCTATGGGTAAGAAGAAAAACACATTTAGAAACGTTGTCGTTTGATATCTTTGATAAATAGATTCTTCAGCAGAATCAAATCAAAAGATATATCCAAAACGTTCAAGGCTATATAACGCGGAACTTACTTTCAAAATATTGTTCTTTCTAAAACAGAGTTCATCTTCTGCAGTAGCAGTGAAATCGTGTTTGGCTACAGCTTCCATATTAAAGGGGCTGTCGTCCTAACAAACTTTCTCGGAATGGAATAAAATTTCAGATATCACTTCAAGTTCACAAAAATCGGATAGCTATGCTGTTCAAGCAAATCGCCGACGAATGACGAAAATCGAAAAATCACAAATGCGAACGTTCATCAATACACATTATGAGAACGATTTATATAAGCGCGTAATTTCTTGAAAAACGAACATCATACGGACTAAGGCAGTACCGAGAAACAAGAATGTCAAGGAATTTTATAATTATCAAAATTTTTGACGCGAGAAAAAGCTAGACTTTACTCAATTTAAACGTATTCAAATAACAGTAGACACTAGACAGAAAAGTCAAAAGAAAATATAAAATAACAATAAGAAGTGTTTAGCGCATCGAACTGGATATTATACCTATAATATAACTGGAACGACCGCTGGCCGCTTATCATAGACGCGTAGTGATAAAAAGAGAGAGAGAATAATCGTGAAAAATTTTTCTTTCTCACACTCATTACGGTGAATGGTAAATAGTGGGCAACTTTTTACATTAATTGCTGTAATAAATAAAAATATAAAATTAAAATTTGAGATTTTTTTTACTTTTTTTCTTATTTATTTATTGGAATTGGAAAGCTACATTCCTGGCGTAGATTTTGAATTTTGTGCATTGATCATTCGTTAACCGTTATTATTTATTAATAAAAATGTAAAGCTTTTGAAAATATTGATAGTATCAAAAAACAGTTTGAAACAAAAGTTACTCAAAATTGAATTTCTTATAAAGATTAAAGAAGTCAGTAGGCGCATATCTCTATCTCCCACAGAGATGAAGCTAGGGGGCTTAAAAGACTTTGGGGCCCCGTGGCGTCTCCCCTGTCACCCTGTGGAAGATTTTCACAGTCAAAAATTTTTAATTTCATTTTCTTTGAATTTTTGATTGGCCATGATCATATTATGGTGGAATAGTGAATCATTCGGGAAAATTTTCCTTTTTAGTTTTTAGGTGGAGGTGGTAGAATCAGTGTGATCCTTCGACCGCGTGACCACTGACCAGGACTACCGATTAATATCAAAAAACGAAAAATATCAATAATTTTTATTTCTTGGACGATAACTCCCTTTCCTTGTCACAGGCCACATTTATGGGAAATCAGATTTAAAATTTTTTCCCTTACCTCCACATAATTATCTAGAATTTTTTTTTTCATACCTCTCCTATTCCTATATAGGGGATTTTTTTTGAGCCGTTTTCTTTTAAAATTAATACTGTTTGGAAAAAGAAGTAAAAAATGTTTACATGGCTACACTGTGGCATCAAGGAATGCGAGGCATTAGCTCTGTTCGGACGCTACCAGGCAACCTGTAATTACAGTTTTCCTGGTCTGTAAACTGGCTCAAGTACAGGCCAGGAAAATGAAAGCGTCCGAACAGCTTCCTGGCATTCTCTACCAAATTAACCAAGCAAAATTTTTTTCAAATATTCGTGAAGAAAAAAAATATCTTACTCTTCTTTTCTAGAATGTACTAAAAATCGAACAAAGTAACGTCTTCAATGTTACCCATAAATACAAAATACTTCCTTGCATATTTGATTATTAATTAACGAAATTAGTCAACTTTTTGATTTCATTCATAAAACCTTTGACAATAGTCAAAATACCCACACTGATAAGTAATGAAAATTTTCAAGATAAACGAATTTAAGGTGAAACAATTTTTCCTGGTCCGTTACCAGGACGTTTAAACTCCTGGCGAATTTTTACCAGGAACTGTTTCCTGTAACCTTCCTGGTAGCGTCCGAACAGACTAATTGTTTACCAGGAAAAGCGTCCGAACAGCTTCCTGGCATATTTCGACCAGTACTGGCCCAAAATTACCAGTCCTGGTAGCGTCCGAACAGAGCTACCGTTAGGAGTGCTAACTGCTAAAACAGAAACCTATTATATAACTTATTATTAACTCTTACTTCCACTCAATTGGCTACACTGATACAATTTTCGGTCGAAAAAATAATTCCATTTTCGGTTTGTTTTGCCATTGCCCTTCCCCTCCACTTCGAACATATACCTGTTTTTGGCCATTTGTTATACCGGCTATTCCCTCCCCGATTCATCATTCAAGTTCACTGTTCATGTGTACAATGTTCAACTTCAAACCAAACTGTTCGTTGAAACTTGAAATCGAATAAACGCTCTGCTTCGCTTCAAATAACAAATCTTCAGGGTTCTGTGCCCTGTGGCGTGGTCCGTGTTTTGTGTTTGTCATCCGTACGAATTTGCCACTCCCGCTAGGTGCTTGCTGCTTATTCGAAAAAGACTGTGCTTCTGTACTTGTAGATTCTGTAGAAAAATTAACCGTGTGCCGTGTTAATGTAAATAGAATGTGTTCAGTTATCTTCCCTCGGTTTGCCATAACGTAATCGTAAATGTGCGTGTATTTTGGTGACAAATATTGTTTCGGTTGTAATTAAATGTTGGTGGTCTTTTTAATTTCATTATTCAATTGTTTTACCGGTATCTAGTCTCGTATTAATATGGCGGATGTCGATATAAAACCGGATTTTACCGATCCGGACTTGAAGTATTTGTCAGTGGATCGAAATACCTTCAACGATCCTGCCACACAGGCAGAATGGACTCAAAAACGATTAGTTTGGGTGCCCCATGAAACTCAGGGATTTGTGTCTGCCAGTATTAAAGGCGAAAAAGGTGACGAAGTAGAAGTACAAATCGTGGAAACCGGTAAACGAATGCCGGTCGCCAAAGATGATATTCAAAAAATGAATCCACCTAAATTCGACAAAGTCGAAGATATGGCTGAGCTGACTTGCCTTAACGAAGCTTCTGTACTGCATAACATCAAAGATCGATACTACTCAGGTCTTATCTATGTAAGTATTTTCCTCTGATGCTATATTATTTGAGTAAACTTCTCCGGGATAAATCACGAACCTTCCATGAATGTTACCACTTTGCAGACACTAGCGTTCAGTATTCGAACTGTAAATGTGAAATTCGGTGTACTTAACTAATACAATTTTCACGAAGGTGATTCAAACCGTTAAGAAGAAAAGCACAACTCACCATAATTTCCCCTAATCCAAAATTTTCGCTTAGTTTAAGGGGGTTGGAACAGATTTGAAGAGATTCACTTAGGGAATTCATCTGACAGTCTTTATCATCAGACTTCTTTCTGAAAAAGTAATTCATTTGACCGGGAAAATTGGTTAATCGTGTTCATCCATATTAATTATTAGTTCTGATAATTTATGGAAACTTGACTAATCATTATGCTTCTGTTCAAGTCCTTATCGTGAAGAATTATTACGATCGTTATGTCTATAATGAGAAATCTTTCATCTGTAGAAGAAACTGTGAAAAACAGCGGTCAAAAAAATAACCGCTTCTGTATTAACTCATCGAACAAGATCGTTAGAATGATGAATGTGACTGTAAATTGTAGCTGTACCAAGTTTAATTCTCCGTATATGTACTCGTACTGTTCTAGTTTTCCGACTCACCAGAAATATGCATAATTCTATTTCATTTTGGATAAGTGTTATGAATTAAGTCTCAGATGTTGTGTTTTCAATGTTTTAGTCTCAATTTTATTGCAGTTAATTTCACTGTTCTTTAATCGAAGATCATGAGGATTTTTAGTAAAAGTCACAACCTTTGACTAGTTGATTTCGAGGTCTTACGTGGAGAGGGATGAGAATTTTTTTTTCTTCAAAAAATGTATTAGTACCATTCTTTTTGTAATAATGGATGAAATGAAGAATGAGGAGAGAGTTACTTTGTAGAGTTGTTCTTTAATTCTATTGAAAATAATTAGATTCGTAAAAAAATGCTTTTAAATAATTATATAATCAGGGAAGATGATGTTCTAACTGAAAACTTGTGTAAGTTTACATTTTACCGATTTAGGCTCTCCGTTAAAATTTAAGGAATATTACTCATTACACTCATGAAGAGAGTATGGAAATTCCATCAATTTTTATATTGGTCCGTAAAACACCTAGTGTACCTCTTAATGAGGATTTGACAAAATTTTGTTATAAATAGTCCAGCTGAAACAATAATTATTGATCATCCAATAAGTAGAAAATTAAGTAATATTTTTTTTAATTTCAAGTATGGTCTCGAAATTATCGAACTGCCTTTGATAGCTGCCTCTCGATAGTAACAATACTAATATATAAATTAAGTACCAATTTGGTAAATCATTTTTTCACTCTCGTTGTCAGTTGCGCCAGTATGATTTAATTGAGTCAATAAACGGAGACATGGCATTGCTTTGTGATTAATAATAATAACGTGCTGAAAGTAGTATCAAACCGATGAGAAATTCTTGAATAAATTTTTTCAGAGTCAGTTTTTGATTACTAAGTTGAAAAGCCGTAGGTTAGCTGTTCACTGTGTAAAGTATGTAGATTGTGATGTAATAGAGGAAATATGCTCTTGGAACCCTGAGATAAATGGGCGAAGTAATTTTTTTCTCAGTTATGGTTCAAGTAATCAATCTATCGATATTATTCGAAAGCATAAAATGAATAAATTTACCGCAACTGGGTAAATAATGGCGCTCATTTCTCTGTATTTGGTAACCGAAATGTCCAATATCTTATGTTCATACGTTACAGGAAACGTCAACGAAACTGATGAGCACGAATGGCTCACCTTTTAGTTATCATTTGTACTGAAAAATTATTTGACATGAGTCAAGTCTGCCTGTTTCATTTACTTTTCATCGTGAAGTTTTGTTGAAAGTAAATAGTAGAAGACTCATGATTTGCGAAAAAGGAATAATGAATTATGGCTGCTTGCGAATCTGAAAATACCTATGAAGTTTATAAGATCAATCTGATTTTCGTATTTCAAGTTGAGGTATACTGACGAGAAAATAAGTAAATGAAGTAAATTAGGCTTGAAATCAAATTACATGTATGTTGGAGATGGTAGGGTAGAGTTATGATGAGTGACATTCATCCAGTGCTCGGTTGTACAACATGGCAAATTAATAAACATTTCGCATAGTAAGAAAGTTCCACAATGGTTTACCATTAGGAATGACTTTAATCAAAGGCGCATCTCGCGCTTCGCTAGACCAGTGAAAACGAAACGTTCAAGTCACCAAATGTCGTGACGATGGGACCAGAGGCTGCCAATGTCCTGGCCAAGACGAGTTAGCGGAGAGGGTAGCAATTTTTTGAAGTTTTTACGTGAAAGTGAAGGTGAATATTTCGCGCCTGTTCTTGTAAAACCGCGTAAGTCCAATATTGGACGATTTTCATATTTTTGTTGATTCCGAAGCAGAAAAAATCAAGAAATCGGCCCAGACTAAAATCAGCAGCCGAAAATAAAAAAAAGAACCTAAAAAGCCTGAAAAAAAATACTCGACTCAAGTGGTATTTACCACGTAATACCACGTATGTGATTCGATAAGAACAGAAAACCAAAAAAACAAACCACGTAAGTCGGAGAATTCCTTGAAATTCCCTTATAATACAGATAGTGGAGGGGGTAAAAAAATTTAGAATTAATTAGACTCGATCTCTATTCACCTAACGATGATAACAAACTCAAAAGTTTGATTAAATACCGCGTTTTGAATTTTCAAAACGTTTTTTTCAGTTTCCCAACAATTTACTTTTTCCGATTTACGCGGTTTTACAAGAACAGGCGCGAATTATTATTTATGGCTGTTGCAGAGACGAGTCGATGCTACTGCTCGGTGTAACTTTATTTGGCTCGTGTCTGTCGATGTATAGAATACTGACTCAAAAAATAATTACTGTTTGGTTTTTGGCTTTTGGATCCTGGAGAAATAAATGATATTGTTTGATGTGTTCTTTTGAGCATTGTTTTTTGCTCTACGTGCTTCCTTCGCTGCTTCTTTATATCATCGCCTTTTATCGCCCATTTGCATTGTCAAGCTCCTCAGTGTTTCGTAGAAAATAGAAATTGACTTCACCGGCTCATTCCATCGAAGCTTTGAATTTTGCTGGGTCCTCTAATTCGAGTTTCTCATTTCATTCGTACCCATCTCTCTCGAGTCTCGTATCTGGTTCGCGAGCGTGGAATGCGTTTACGCTGTGATTTCGTTCATCTTGTGGGAAAATTGCATTTTATTGAAAATTTATTTTGATTAAAATAATGTCGTATTGTCTTCCACGTTCATCGTATCCATTTGTTGTACCTATGTGCATGTCAGTATTTATATCTAATACCTGTACTTCAAGGTCGTCAACATCGTCCATGAGGTGTGTATTTGCCATCTCTCTCTCTCTCTCTTTTTCTGTTTCTTTCTCTTGGTCTCTCTCTCGACTTTATTCTGTCTGAAGACCTGCGAGCCAGCCGAGCAAAGCCATCGCGTATCGAAAGATCGAAAGATAAATGGATTGTGTATGTTTTCTAGTTACAAAACGTGAATTGGCAACGTTGCTCATACCGTAAATGGTGATTAATCTTCGGCTGTACTCTCTTCCGTACTACTTGACTCCGTCTCTGTGACCATATCAGTTTTTCTTGGGTGACAAATTGGAAACCGAAGTATAGAGACCGCATGAGTGTTTGAAGTCAGTGATTGAGGTTGCTTAATGTCAAAGAGAACTGATGGCTGGTAACGTGTTGTGATTGTTACATCGAAAGTAGTTTTAAAAACATGATTCGGTTGGCCTTTCTTTCATAAAAATCATGTATTTTATACTGATCAGTAAGAAGCATTTTGTTCTCCTGCCTTTTCCTGTCAATTGAACCTCTTGGTACCCAGGGTCCTAAATATACTCGTATAATAAATAAATAAGTTAGTTGATAATGTTGGGTATTCTTAAAAATCAGTTTCAACTCAGTTCACATGAGAAATTTCATTATTTTTGGCTGACTTGAATCACTAATTACGCTCTGTTGACGCCTCCGTAAACATGATCTCTCAAACATATTCAGAAAAAGTAAATTTCAACCTAACCTATACCCTTTTCCTGCTCTCAAAAAAATGTTTGTGGGTTCATTAGACTCTTGTCTGGTTCCGTAATTAAATTTTTTGTCAAATATCGCACCAAAAATGCTTATTTTCTGTGTTTTCTCCAAAGTTATGGAAATTAGTTTTCGTCCTGAAATATTACGAGTGATAAAATGGTTTGCGTCAAAATTTGTATAAAAACTTCTTATTGATTTCAAGTTGATTGGTGAGGAGAGTGGTATGAATGTTGGAAAAATTATGTTTTTAGTAAATATGCCCGTTGTTATAATCTGGTATTTTCTCCCTTATTTTGCCACAGAGTTGAATGAACTTGATAAATTTATTTTTGAAAGAACCTACTGAAGTTGAAGAGCCTTTGAAATCGAGACTATTGATTTTATTGCCGAAGGTTGTTGTCCCTCATAAAGTCTCTCAGCTAAAATGTATTTACAAGTAGAATTTTTCGAGAAAACGAGAGAAGTATTTTTGAAAAATTATCCTATTGACAACGTATAAAGCTATTTTCAATTACACATTTTTGCGTTCGCGGAAAAATGTCATAAAAGCAGCTTATCATCGATGTCGATTAATATTTTTTGGATATTCTGCAACCTCTCATGAAATTGGAACCTGTTGGATACGCTTTTCATCATGAATGGAATGTGATATTTTGAAAATCACCTATTAAATTTGTGGTTGTGGACTTGAAAAGGCTTACGCCAAGAGGAGATAAATCTAATTTTTGCACATTTCAGAAAACTGAGGGAAAAACTTGATTTGAGACACCTTCATCCAGAAAGAAAAATAACGCTTCAATTTTTTGATTATTTTATGATTAGTTAATTCAAAATAACATACCGTATGTACGTACTTATTTTTATTTTTATTTTTCATCACAATCTACAATAATTTTCAAATTAAGGTGATTGTAGTGTAAAATAATGCTAATTAACATTACAAAAGTCATCATTTTTTCATGAAAAGAATGGCACTATCCACGAAATCCTGTGAAAAACGAAAATTATCGTCTTCCACTACCTACATGTATGAGAAAATGAAGAAAAAATTTGGGATCTATTTTGGAATTTTTTCTGAATTTCGCTGTACACTCCGTTCCTCGAAAGAAAGGACTGACGTTTATAACATTGATGGACGTTTCGGTATGCCAGCAGCGAGAGGGGGCACCGCGCTGCCTGTTATTATCACTGACGTCAGTTTTTGCTTTCGGGGAACAGAGTATACTTTAGAAAAATATTGATTTTCACCCAAATGATCCTTTCCGCTGTTACGGCCATATTTCATTTAAAATAAAAATTTGATGTGGTCTTTAGTTTTTTTTTCACGCCTATCGTAAAAATTGTTCCTCTCATTTTTTTTCACTTCACACACGTTCATTATTATCGTGATCATTGTATGAATGGTATGTTCGCGGTAATTTTCTCCTTGACAGACGAGTTGAAGGTCTCGCTTCAAATCTGTGTCTTGCTCGTGTCTGCATTTCAAACTATGATTATTTCAACGGTTTTTTTTTCTTCCTCAATCAAAATTTTCATTTGTCGTAAAACGTGAAAATGTGAATGTTGAAAATTTTGACAGAAGAACTTGTTTTGTTACTATTTTCCATCAAAAGCTTACGACTGCTTTGAATAAATAATGTTACTTGTAGAGTATGAATTTACTAAATGGGGACAGTTTGTATTTCTAAGTCATGTTTCCGAATAAGGAGAACATTTTATTTTATTTTTATTTTCTCTCAGCTTCACTTTTTAATTCTTTTGTATAAAACGTTTGTGTGTTTGTAAATGCTCGATCTTTCAAAGTTGGATCATTATCATGGTTTCTCCGCGAAAAAATCTTGTTTTTCCACCTTGGAAAATTTCGTCTGTTGAATGCCGTATAAGTTTTTCAAGCTTCTTGGAAAGAATATTATACCAACGTTGAGTAATCGTTTTCGTTTTTAATGACGATAGTTATGGATGGAACATCTGCCATTGTCTCGTTATTCGGCAGTTGTTATTATCGAATGATATAAAATGGTTTCCGCCTTGCTCGAAAGGTTGTTACGGATATGGTCAGGAAGAAAAGGCTGATCAATTTCTTTCTCGTTGTAGACGAATATACCCCCCCTCCGTTTTTCTCTCCTGTGGTTGAGAATTGGTACCTACTCATTCTGACGTAAAAAACGTATGTCGTTAAAATCAACATTTTGTGAGAAAAGGGAAGGACGCTTTTGCTTATTTTGTATTGTTCAAAATGTAGTAGACACACGCTCACGGCTAGTGCAAAATATCATTTTTTCAATATTGGAGCTTGGAACTAAGTTGTATCAGCTGATACATTAAAATCATAGCTATAGTAGCAGTCTTTATAAGGGTTCGAATGATACGGTCAAGTATATACATATACCTATGTATATTTCACCAAAAACAAACTTCAACTATAAGGTACAGCCCTAATCTTTCTGAAGGGTCGAAAAAAATTATCATCTCTGATTTCGAAAAGCAAAAATTATCAAAACTCAACAGACATTTTTAAAATAATTTTTTACTTCATCAGACGTTAATTTACCAAACTACCAGATGACTGTAATTAGCACAGCATCGCTCACAGAAGAGACGATGAAGTAAAATGAATTTTATTAATGTTCGACTGTCCTTGAACCAACACACAATATTAATTGAAACTCCACAATGGCGGACTACGGATAAAATACGATAAATTTTACAGAAAATGTGTCGAATACAAAATTAATGGAAATTCGAACAAGAAAACGAATTCAAATCCAGAGGTAAATTAATACTGCACAATAATAATGTCAATGAACTTAGCACCTTTTATCGGCCACGACGTTTCCTCTAATAGGCTGATAAGAAAACAACGTCACGAAAGTAACACGTTCAAAAATCACACAAAAAATCGCAAAAGCATCGCGGAATTTCAAGTAAATTTTTATGAGACATATAAGAACTGTCATCAACATGATGGATGTATATGAGACACATTCCTTGGGCAATTACGAGTACGAATGGGCTAAATGTACGTCATTCATACGTAGAATTAACAGCTCAGGAGTTCCCCTCATTTTACAAGTATTATAATGGTTGAATACTTTGTGGGGTTGTTTAGATCCCAGGTTGACCTATAAGACGTAGGTATGTGCTTGTATACAAGTATCCGACTTTCCGTAAGGAAGGAAAATCTTTACTTCTTTGTGTAGACACGGTAATCAGAATTCCCTTCCCCCGCCCCCCGCCCTAAAACCAGAGTAATTAGGTACTTTCGTAGAATAAATTTGTAAAAACAAATCATTGTGCTTCTCCACCCTAAGAAATTTTTCCTCATTTGTCAGGTAGCGATCTTTGGTGAAAGCTAAATTTTTGTTCGTAATGGATGTTTTTCTCGACTTGTTTTTCTATTTGCACTTTTCTAGCAATAAATTTTACCTACCTATTTTTTTACCGCTTCTTCAAATTCTTTTGTTCTGTTCACTCGTTGCTGAAGCTTTGCTGAAGTCTGGTGTGTATGTATAGGAAGAGCCCGTATGGTGCTGCCGTTGGATTGTATGAGTCATAATTATCAGAGAATCGGTGACAGCCGTTTTCTAAGCACATACCGGTGAATAAGTTTTTTTCCTCTCTTCTCCTATGCATATTTCGGCAACCGGTTTATTGTGATTCCTGTGCTGTGGAATACTCTCCTCGTCGCTCTTCGTCATTGCTCACTTTTTTTGTTTTATTTTGTATTTTAATAAGCCTGACTCAACGGTTCACGTTGCGTATTCTCCCATAATTTCCATTCCATTTGGTGTCTGCCAAAGAATTTGAATTTGAAATGATGTATTCTCAATTTGTCTTCCATCCTGTGGATCAGTAGCGATACGAAAAGGTGTTTGCTTTTCTCGTTTACTTGTGTATTTATTGAGTGGGTACAGTATTTGAAGTTGAGAAAATTTCTACTTGTTGAACGAGGTTTTAGATTTGCCGAGAGTGTAAAAGATAATATAAGGCTCGGCCAAGAGAATTTCGGTCGATCTGCTGATCTACTATAAGTCCTAAATTATTATGTTTCACGCAAAGAGATATTGGTTTCACGTTTGCAATGAGGTATTTGAGCAATTGAACTCACGTCCAAACCTATATGTTCGAAGAATTGATGATTTATGCAAATCATCTTAGTTCTGTCTAGGTTTTGCTGTCGTCGAAAATAGAAGAAATCGAAGAAAGAGTTTGAGACCAAAGAATTCCCCGGTAGTTGACCTGAAATGTGGCTTTCTTCGTGTCTCATCGTCTTCGTTTCGAAGGTACTTAAGTTTGAAAAACGAACCTAGAATTCACCAAGAGCGTGAGATGAAAATGGATAAATAGTGTTGATAAATTGATATGAATCAGAATATTTGATACAGTTTAATTTCCAACAGACATTACGGTGTAGTGAAGGTAATTTTCTCGTCTCGTTTCCGAGCAGATTCTTGTTCGAAATCTTAATTTTCGTTCTCGCAAATTACGAGTATTAAGTTCGCTTCATTTTAAATTCCATAATATAATAATTAAATGTTAGTTCGAAATCATTGTTTTACCGAAAGTATTGAAAAATCTCTCGAGACTGGTTTTTTAGAACTGTCAATAATTCAATCATCTCCCACCATTCCCAGTCGCAAAAATTTAAAAACTTGGAAGGTTGCTTTCAAATTACTGCATCGCAGTTGACAAAAAACTTAATTCTGTTTTGCGGAAATATAATATACGCTAAATCATTAATGGATACTGGCTAGGGTATAAAGTCGCAGGTTCTAAGAACTCAAATTAAAATTTACGACCAGAAAGTTCACATTCACAGAATGACCTTAAACGCATCACCGATTGACGGGCAGCCGAACAATTCTATCTTTTCTTAGAAGAAACCTGTGTAGACGACTGTTATTGGTGCTCGTACCCGTGCTGCGAAAAAATTTTCAAATTATTTTTATTATTTATCTACTTAAATATAGACATCGTGCTAACAATTAGATTTACGATTGGGAGGGGGAAAAAAAGTGAATAAAAAATTAACAAACAACGTTCAAACGTGAAGGAAAAAGAAAACAGCTTTGGAATATCGAGCATTACGCGAGTTGTTTCACCAGTGTGAAGGTATCGTTAAAAGAAATTTAGAAACATGCTGGCGTGGTGGCCAATGGCACGAATCATCCTGAAAAATCGTTTGTTTGAAATTGCAAAATGCTTCAACGGCTAGGTTTTTTCTTCTCAAGCCAACAGCATAATAGTGTGCTAATTCCAACAGGCACACTTAGGGTAACTGTTCCATATTGGCTACAATGCCATAAAGAAACTTCGATCCTAGCTGATCCATAATTAAAAGCCTTTTATAGTTTTATTGTGAAAATGGAGATAGTGGCGCCATTTGCTTGGGAGGGTCAAGTACCACTTATTGGAGTTATTGGCCCAGCCATATCACGATTTTTTCTCCTCCGTTTTCGGTTTTCGAAGTGTCAAAATATGCATAATTTGATAGTGAATAACACTGCGCAGCCTTTCTATTTGTTATTTAGTCAATAAGTTCAATTTTTTTTTTTTTTTTTTCAAAACCAATCTTGAAATAAAAAATAAAAAACATATTTCATAAAACGTTTTTTGGAAAGTACGTTGCGAATGGCTCTTAACAGATTTCCTCTGGCAAAAAAAAAAAGAAAATAAATTGAAGCAAATGAATTACCATACTGCCTGGAGTCCACGACCTTGCCACACTTTTGTTCTTTGTCATTCGTGTCTTGCATTTTGTCCAACCTTTCAGGTGTTCATATACGTACTTATTTGAAATTTCTGCTACTTCAGCAATAAACAAATTCACTCCGTTAGTATCGGCTTTCGATACAATTGCATGTATTTTTATGATCATCAATTTCTTTGACTTGTGAAGAACAATTATTCAAGTTTCGTCATAATTTCGTGAAGCCGGATACGGATGACCGTAAATAGTGAAAAAATGCCACGTATGCTGATATAAATATTTTCATAAAATCACGATCGATTTTCGTACAAGTTAATAAAAACGTGCGAATCCGTTAAGCAAACTATAAACAAGCACGTTGTTATTTTTCACCAAGCCAATACTTAGCAAAAAAAAAAAAAATAACGAAAAACGTCTGCTATGAAATTGTTTAAAACAAACCTTCGAAGCTGAAAAAATAATCAGAACGTTTTGCTGCCAGAATAATACGAATGAATGAGGAGAAAAATATTTTACCTACACATATGTAGTTGCTCTACAGCACGACCAAAAACTCTACCAGTGCCTAGTTGCATTCTTATATTTGCTATTTCTACAAAGGAGTTAATTCAAATTTTGATGGGGAAACTGGGTACCGATTGACCTCACAAAATTTTTACGAGGTCTATGAACTTCACTGTCTTCACTTCGAATCGTGACATATTTCCATTTGAAAATGGATAAATTATGATTTAAGCAATTTTTTGGTTTTTCATATTGCTTTTTCTCATTTTTGAATAATAATTTCAAAACAGATTTTTATTCGCAATTATTTTTATCTCATTGCTGTTGTCTGTTTAAAAAAAGGGGGTGGCGTAAATATCTCTCAAGGATGGTATCTTAATAAGACTGATACAGGCAGAGATTTATCATACTGAATAATTCAACAAAATTTGGCGGTGTATATTTCTTATATTTGCATAATGCAGATTAATATTTAATTTTTGGTTTATCTATAATTTTATTTTTTACTTTTTTCTTGTTCCAGACGTATTCCGGACTGTTTTGTGTAGTAGTCAACCCATACAAACGGTTGCCCATTTACACAGAAAAAATTATGGAAAGGTACAAAGGCATAAAAAGGCACGAAGTACCTCCTCACGTATTTGCCATTACCGATACCGCTTATCGTTCCATGTTACAAGGTAAATGATTCATAAATGTAAATACATCGGGAATTAGCGACCGTAACCGTACTTAACGCTCTATCAATAATTTTTTTGTTGTACGAGTTTCCTTGAGGCTTTACATGCACTTCCAGCCGATTTGCTGGCAGTGCTCTTGCATGAAGACGCAGTTTTGACGATGCAGATTGCAGAATGACTTAATGCTATTCGGTCTTTGTTAAAATTCAATAGATTGTCTTTATTTCAATTCTCCAAGTATGTCTACTGGTGGTGGCTGCAGCCACTGTTGCGCATGAATATTTCTTCTGTGACTTCTTAGTTCATTATCATTGATACTCGTACCAATTGTCTTGGTTTCTGTGCTAGACGTGAGCTTTTCTCAGTAGACCCTCAGGTTATATACCTGTGTATTTTTTTACACTCACCAAACTAAATCCATACCACACCTGTATTGAGTTTTGACTGGGTTGGTTATTCGAAGCGAAGGTTTTGTTTGTCCAGTAGATAGGTACTCATACATACTTTTGGCAATTTTCGGTATGTCTCTAGCAATGAATGTTCATTTAATCTGAAAACTGTTTGAACAACCTGGATAATTTCTGGCGTCATTCATATCCTCGAATTAAATAATTATTTTTTACTTGTTGCTAGTAATCAGATATTGGGAACGAGGTAGTGTGCTGTTCTCTCGTTGCAATATTTTTCTTTTTTCCTTAGTGATTAGGAAGTGGTTAGGTGTTATAAAATTCTTGAAAATTATGTGTAGTATGTGTTACAGGCAAATTATATAATTCAGGCAAGTAAATCACATAACTGCATATTTCATGATAGTACTCGTAAATTGTAATAAAAATATTTTTAGCAAAGTATATTCAATGTATGAACGGATTCCTTCGAATTCTGAAGTATTTTTCAGTTTTGATGGCTTCTAACTGGGAAAATACTGAACCGTTTGAGCTGAAATTGATATGGTGTGCAAATAGAAGCTTCTTAAACATTCCTCATTGTTAGTAATAAAATCTACCGATTCATTCGTTTTCGTAAGCCGATGCTTGAGTGTTAAGAATATCAGATACATAATTACTTGCTGTAACAAGTTTTTATTTTCAATCGAGGGATTGTGTGTGGTTCTTATAAATCTGTGTAGAATTTTTTTTTACTCATTGAATTTTGATTCATATTTGTACCTAAATTAAATAACTTCTGACTGCTTGGAAGTACCGAAAATATAACCTCTGCAACATTCTTCTACTGTAAATGAAATTCATTTTGCGTTGCTAATGGTGTTTTTTGTGTGAGAATTTTCCAGGAATATGTTGATACATTTATCAGTTTTTTTTTTTTTTTTTTTAAATCACGAGTTACTGAATCTTTATTACTGGTTCATTCATCGAAACGTGTATGATTCATAAAATATTTTGAATGCTCATTGTTCAATGTTATTAGCTCTATCTCTTGTGCTGAGAGTGTTACTTTCACTTTGCTGCCAATCTCATCTGATCTGATTCATATCCACATTACATCTGCATGCATATTTAATAGTTCAGTAGATTTTTTTTTCATTTAATTCTTTATGGCATGAGCTGAAATCATAGTGCCTCTAATTTCCCTTCCCCCCCAGTCTTTTAGAAGTCTCAATTTTAGCATTCACCCCAGGTTTGATTCGGAATTTCAAAAATCTCGAAGATTTGTTAAATTTTGTACTTCTTAATTGCTCGTATTTCATATTTACATTTCAGCGTTTCGTATAACCACAAAAAGGTTGAAATGAATCATAGTATAAACATGAATAAATTTTGGAAGAAGTTCATGCTTTTCTGTCGAGTCATAGGTACTTCAGATAAAAATTATTTTTTCGCATGAATTTTGACTCGAGAATAAAGTTGGTTCAATTTACGATTCTTTATAGAAAATGAGATGATAATCAATTTGATCAATTGAAATAACATTAAACGTTTATTTGAAAACTATTTGTCAGTAAGTTTGAAGAAGAAAAAAAAAACACTTGAAAGTGAATATTTTATATTTTTTCAGACAAATATGAAAGCCTTTTAAAAAATTCTTCATGTGAAAAAGACAATTATACATTGTAAAACTGAGTAATAAAATATGTTGGTTTCTATTTTTTGATCAAAAAGATGTTAAAATATCATGAGAAAAGTTTATCAAACCAAGACTTCGAGAAAAGGAAAAATAACCTTTTTTTATTGCCCGAAATTCATCCTGTTGGAACGTAAGTACGAGCAATTTCACAAATTGCTATGAAATGAATTTTCTTTAGTGCTTCATAATATGCTTCAAAATTCAACACCAATGTGTGTGTTCAAGATTATTTGTTCGGGTTCCATAGTGATTTCGTAATTGATATTGTAATGATGATAATAATTATTATACGTTGTGTGATGATCTGTTGAATAAAGAAAAAAGAGATTAGATAACTGTCTTCGAAAGATAATAACAAATGCCGTAGGTATAATTTTTTCAGTACGAGTTTAGTTTAAAATTTTTAAAAGTCAATTTTTATATTTCTTTTAATCTTTATATTTGTCCGTCCTTTCTTCGTGACCACCTTTTTCGAGTCACCAGCTGATATAACCCGGTTTTACAGGTATTTTAGGAGGGTAAAAATAGTGAAGAAGCGACGGGAAATCGATAAAAAATTATCATCGAGAACATTCATATTCCATTAAACGTCTCGGTAATGCGTAAAGAATGTGTGGCGCGCGAACTATGCGTCAATAATTTGCTTTCTAGACAGGATATAGGGCTGTGGTCTCTACACGTAAAATCTTTTGAAACTGATGTGGAATAGGATTAATAATAAAGTGTAACTGGTTAGGTGCATTTTAGATGACGTCATGATAGACTGATAATCGCACAGTAGAGGTCTTCTTGGAAAAATTATTGTTTTGATGATCCATTCCATTCATTGTAATTGTGTATTGTTCTTTCGATCGAGTGAGTGTTGGAAATTGCATCGAAACGAGAACTTTTCAACGGAAAATAACTTCTTCCAATTCTCGATTGTTTCTACGCGATAAGAAATTATTTTGGTTAAATGAAGCAACTAATGGATTATGGAAGTTATAATATAAACACTTGTAGGTATAGCCTCCCTGAATTTTGTTGCCCATCATCAGAATTAATGAGCTCCTACGGTTGACACCGGGTGCTGGGAAGATCCTCACCGCGAGAGTTATTTCTCTCCAAAATTCTATTCGTATGAAAAAAATAAGCTATCAATAACGTGATTGAAAATTTGTGAAAAACTGGATTTGAAATGTGAATTGAAAAAAAGATTGCGAAAAACGGCATACCGTCTGATTGATTTCGTTCATTGCAATCTTGGAAACCGCGTCTATCCTTAATCTAGAGCTGACTTTTCAACAAAACTCCAAGTTTAAGGTTTTCACGGTTGATTAAAACGCTGCTAAAGTAGGTAACCAGTGAGCATGTGAGCATACGTTCATTAAAAAATTGTTCGCCATCTGTACATAAAAGTGAGGAACGTGCCTAGGTTTCATCGTGGAACAGGTGTTGTGAGAGCTCAAGCTTGTTGAAGGTGCGTGTGTTGCTTTTTCATTATATTTTTTCAACATCCTCCCTTTCTATTCTGTTTGTACTCATGTTTCGAAGGTATCGAATTTTATGTTGGTGGTGTAGTTGTAGCATCTTTTCGTCGGTCGTCGAGTGAGATGAAGCGAAAACGTGGGGAATGATACGAAAAACGATACCTGTTTATAAATTCGGGATTTTCTTTTCATGATTTCAGCTTTGTTGTGAATTCATTAGTAATTGTAATTTATCATGAATTCAATAAATTCTCCATGCTTGAAGGATGGTGTGGTATGAAATAATTACATTATAAATTCAATTTGCTTTTAGGAATGAAGGCTTTTTCTCCACTTACCAATCCGGCCATCTTTGGAGGGCCAAGTTGATTGACTGAGAAATTATTTGCCATATTCATCAGATTTCTGCGCCCGCTTCTTAATCGCACTATGAAAAACTTCATTTTCTCTAGTAACCAGCACTCCTGGTACTCTAAATTCACCTATGACCGTTAAAATTGGAAGAATAATTTAAAAAAATAATTTCTATTTTTCTCTCATATAGTCCAACGATCAAGTTCAGCTTTCGAAGGAATTGTTATGTCCAGTGCACCTAAAATGAAATAATATTATGCCTAACTATGTATAGTTTCCATCTTACACAACTTCATATGGGTAATGCTTCCAATTTCAGATCGTGAAGATCAGTCAATATTGTGTACTGGTGAATCCGGTGCTGGTAAGACTGAAAATACCAAAAAAGTGATCCAATATCTAGCCTACGTCGCCGCTTCGAAGCCAAAAAGCTCTTCCATCGCGCCACACGCGGTAAGTACTGAGTACCAATAATGTTGTGATTATTTTGATTTTTGACTTCTCTTTTTCTTCGAATTTCTCGCTTACTCTCAACAATGTTAGCTCACCGTGTGTGCGACTGCATCAACACCGAATGTTAATGAAGCTCTAATGTGATGATTCTACCAGTGCTTTTCATTCCCAGAACTTGAGTTAGTAAACAGCACTCACGGATATTATGTGAATTAGTACTATACTCGTAGTAACTCTTAGAGTGACTCCGTCTGCTAGTTCTGTGTTGAATTATTACAGTCCTGCATTAATCTCTTTTCGTCTATTCTGTCATTTTTCTGTATTTATGATCAAGTGCAGTACTATACTTCTTCATCGACGTATTTACATTTTTTTCGTTGTATGGTTCAAAAACTTTGAGGATTTTGATATTAATTTTTAAGAAAACATTTCAAAAATCTGTTTCAAGGAGACAATAGGGTATTACGGGTGGAGGGCGTATTGTTGAGAAAAGACGATTGTCGGGAAAAAGTGTTTTGAAAAAAGGATTCAGCGGGGAAAAAAATTGAGGAAAATGACCTGTCGCTGTTGGGAAATTGACTTAATCGTATTTGGGAAAATCGCCCACAATCGAAAAAATATAGAAACGACTTGGTTTCAGCTGTGTACCCTACAGTCATGTTTAAGTGAAATTTTCTTCCTTTACTTCTGGCAATGGCGGACGTTCGTGTAGTCTTAACATTTGCTTCATATTGATTGATAGATTGATAGATTTGGCTCATTTCTGTTCTATATCGTTTCTTTTTGCTGAACGCAGTCAACGTTAATCATGGGTACGAGAAATGTCTTTAGTCATGTACTTTTTTTTTGTTTATTTTTGCTGGACTTGCAGAAATAGTTCTATTTTGTTGATGGTACAGTTAGATGAAACATCTTTTTGTACTTACTTGAAAGAATATTGTTTGTATTATTTCATTAGTCGGTATAATTAATGAATTCTGGGTGTTTTACTCGTCTTATGCAATCTTTTAGAGTATCAATTTGTCTTTTGCAACTTTACTGTTCTTGGTGTATGGTAAACTATTATTTTGTTATTTTGACATTTACGAGATCTACGAATGTTGATTTCTTTTCTGCTTAACGTTTGTTATCATTTCTATATACTGAACAACTTACCGAAGATGGCAACATTTAAAAGTTTTCTCTCGTTCCGTCTTGACTAACCGTCTCATTTATTATTTATTTAACGAACCTGTTTGGATTTTTCGCCACCCACGTTCGAGTTTTGGATTTTCTGTTTCTGTTAACTGGTCGGAACAATGGGGGTTTTGAATGTACAACTTGGACGGCAGAATCGTGACATTCAGTCAGAAAGATTGTGGTAGATATTGTAAATACCTTCATCTTACCAAGGAGTGAAAAGTAGGGTAATGTTGGAATAAATTGCTCTTTTTGTACCCAGAAGTAAAGAGTAGTGGAATGTTGGAAAAAATTACTTTTCTTGTGGAAAGTGGATTGAGTTAATTTTATTCAATTTTTACTGACGCGAAGTAAAAGGATGTTTGATGGTATCGTGTCGAACTGGATATGAGAATTTGTCGATCCTTAGCGAATTGAACTATTTCTGACTGGTCTGACTGAGTATTGTCGAAATCAACTTTCTTTTCTGGAAACACTCAATACGAATCTGATCTTATCTCACCAAAATGTTTTAAGAAAGATTCATCCTTTTTTTATTTTTTAGGTAGGTCTGACGATATAATTATATTTTATTCCTGCAATTATACGAGTACAATTTGTCTTTATGTAAAAATTAATTGAGCTTCTAAATATATTTTGTTTTCTTCTTTAGTTGATAAAAATTTTCAATCCTACAGTAATTTAAATATTCCGTTCACTATTCGATAATTTAGTTTTTTCTTTAATTACTGAAATCAAGAATAACAAGATAATTTTCGACGTAAGCTATCTAGTTTTACCAAAGTTGAGTAATATATATTTTTTTCTCGTATATTCATAGCAATAACAGTTATAAGTTTTGTTCTTTTCCTGTCTTTTATTGCTTTGTACTAGTAGGTATAGGATCTAAAAAGGCAGAAAAATGGAGTAAAATTCTTGCCATAGCAGCCATGTTTTGGCAAACACTGCTTTATCTGAGAGTTGAGCTTCGATAATTTATCAATTCTAACGTCTGTAAATTATAGTTGTCGAATTCCGTTCTTAATTATTTGGTTCGAAATTTTTAATGGATATTTTATTTTGCGACTGCAAGAAATACCTACCTGTTGAAAAACGATGCCGCATGGGCGTAAGGTTCGTTTCAGCGTTGTCTGTCCAGCCTGTAAATCGTTTACCGCGGTAAAGGGAAATCTTTGCGGAAATGATTTTTTATTCGAATGAAATAGATCTCTCGGAAACAACCTCCGCTTTTTTCGAAAGAGTATAAATTATAAACTCAGATGTTGGAAAATTTCTTGCTCATTCGTCGACGTTATTTTAACTTTATATCGAACAGGACATTGTACTCGTATTATTGCGTGTTGTTACCAAACTGTTTATCTAAACGTCATGGAAGTTCATTTTGTTGATAAAATTTTATTCAGTATTTTCAATTTGGACAAGCTTTCCTTGAGTCAATTCGAAAGAATTGATTAATTATTAAAGATTTTTCTCGTCATGCCTTGAAAAATTTTAAATCTGAGTACTTTTTACCATATTTTACAGAGTTGATGGGAATTTATTGAATCTGGACTTCTTTTCTGAAAAGTGGGGAGAGTGAGTTGAAAATAAAAGTTGAGAATGTGAACGAAGTTCTACTATGAAAAAAAAAGCGTTTATAGCTATTTCAACTTGAAAGGATTTTTCCGAGTCATGTTCCAGTTTTGGCTCCGAATGCTCACTGTGCCAGGCTTTACTGGCTAGATTAGTGAATAAAGGCTGTACCACATTAATGAATCCTCTTCATTTTTTCTTTTTTTTTTCAAAGCTATTTTGTAGCTAAGAAAGAATTGCACCTCTTGAGTTCTCTGCTTCTAAAATGTCTCACTATTGCCGATCCGCCCATTCATAATCCACCCTCCTTCCCACATTTCTAGAACATTGCATCTCTTAGAACTTTACGTTTTGTAAAAGTCTTTATTATCCATTTTTATTTAATTCACCAGATAAGATTTTCAGTGTTTTTCTATGACACCATGCTCATTGTTCATTCTCGAAATTTACTGTTGTATGTTCTAGACCAAAAAAATAATGCCCTCCATGTTTGTCAAGATCAATTAATAAAATTACTCGTCCTTATTCGGTCTAATTTATTACATGTCAAATATACTCAATCACTCAATGAAAGTTGATTTCGCACGATTTATTATCGGTGCTTACTCGGATCTTGACTCGCGAGTTCCTTGTCCGTCTTCTCTCTTTATGGTTATCGATATTCGAATGCGGTCTTTTATCGCATAATTACGCGATTGTCATTCTCACAAATGGACGAAGGCTACGTCCTCTATTTGATTGAAGAAAGACGTCTAGATTGAAGCTAGGTCTATCGCAATACCCGTCGTAATTACAATTTTTCTCCTTATTTTATTTTTTCTTTTTTTCATTCATTTGTTTTGGTGCCATTTAAATAGCTGAAGTAGACAAGTGTGTGTATGTGTGTATGTGTTTGTGTAGTTCACTATGTAATCATGTGGCAGCCAGTTTTGTCCCAGTTTATTAGTTAACCATATTTGGTTACAATTTACTATTATTATGAAATGTTTATAAAGCTGGTTCAAAGATTTTCCTCTCTATTCACTTGAACGTTCTGGCCTCTGTTTATGGGTACGCTATCTTTCGTTTTCTTGAATAATTTTTTCTAATGTTATGAATGACATTGAATTTTTTCCCCCTGATATCTTGGCCAATAGCACCATGAGAACTGAACTTCTAAAGGTCTTCCGAACACGAACGAATTTTTACGACTTTTTGCCTGGTCTGTTGGTTGCGTATGTGAACTTGAGGAGGAAAAAAAAGCATTTCATTCTTTGCGGGCAAGAAAATATTACAAATGAGTAATGGTGGTTTTCGCTGGAGAGGCTGGCAGGTTTTGCACAAATATGGACATAATGTTGGCACGAGAACTGTTTTTGACTTTTTTACTTGGCATTATTTCCTCCTCTTTGAACTTCGTTACCGAGTGATGAACGCGTTGTTTGTCTTTTGAAAGACTTGATGCGAGAGAGCACCCGTTTTCTGTATCATATTTTCATATTCCAGAAATATTGTTTTTATGTGGGATCGCGTACAATTTGATTACTACTTGTAGTTCAGCGCCTCTATGAAATTGAAGAGTGTATTATAAAATGACATAAGGAAAATTTGTTGAGGAAGAATAAAATCATCACTCTTGAAGAAAAAAGGCACTACTCGGAACATTTCGATGCATTGTGCGTGTTACTGAGGTACCTTCTTCTTGGACCAAAATACTTTCAAATGTTGTCATTGTTGCCTATCTTTTGCTAGTGGTAGTTTTTTCCTCCTTTAGTAAGTTGACCTATGTCTGAATTTTTGGAATTCCGGAGTAACAATCTGTAATTTTATTGTATACGTCCGTAATGGAAAGGGTCTTTGAGTTTTACTTTAGAGCCCTTTGAAAGTCTTCTTTTTTCAAGTTCGCAATGTGCTGGTCTGCGTTTCTTCGCTGTGTAGATTATTAGTAATTAAAATGGAAGTAATTTCTGGAGCTGTTAAAGACAGTATAGTATTGTGTTGACTGTCGACAATGTAACCTATAGGTAGTGGTTCGCTAAATCGTGTCAGTAATTTTTTTCAATCGCTGACTGGCTTCTGCGAGAATGCGTTTGTCTTTATTTTTATACGAATGTCCACGACTACTTGTATACGACCTTTTATAGTCACGGATTGACTGTGTGATAAGTTTATGGTAGTGCGCTCGTTACATGCTATATTGTATGTTTTTACGTGTATGCAACAGAACTGATGTCAAATGTATTTTCGCTCAGCCCTAAGCCATGGGTAAAAATTCTATGCAGATTGAAGTGCGAAAATAAAATTTTTCAAAATATAGAAAAAATGTACAGCTTATAACCTGTGAGTCTTGGAAGGTTAGTTTCAATTCCGTTTCTTAAATTTACCAGTTCCCGACAGTTTTGAAGAGAAAAACGCCTATCACTTAGCGCACTTTGGAATCTGGGTTCTTCATACTGTGGTTCACGCTCTTAGCCCACTTTGGAATAGAAATCTGAATTCTGAACTGAGCGCATTTTGGTTCAGGTATTTGAGTACTGCGGAATATACTGAACTCTGATTAACTTAGCGCACTTAAGAAACAGTCGAAAAAATTGTCTTTTGTTAAAGACAGAATTAGAGATGTACAAACTGCGTTTTTGAAAAATTATATCCAACAGTCGATGAGGGACCATTTTGGCCGTCAGATCGTAGCATTATATCAAAATTCGTTCTTGTGCAGTAAGCGCATTTTGGTATCCGGGTCTTCAATTTATTGTTTAAAAAAGAGTTAAAAATAGTTTGAATCAAATCACCTACAATTTATATATATTATGGCAAAAAAATTCTGGAGTGAAAAACGGCATTTTTTACTGGCGAAAAATCAGAAGAGAGCTATCTGAATTGGCGAGTTTCAAGTTTCAAATTAGGTTCTGTTTCTTCATTCTCTGAGTAACATTTCAAAAGTATTACTTCTCTTGATCACATCTTCGATATAAAATTCTACGTAAGTATATATTCAAAATTTTAAGCTTTTTCAAAACCCCAACTTTAGATAGCATTATCTCGGCCATTTTTGGGAATAGAGAGGTGCGTTTCGCACTGTTGGAATCGGCATAGAATTTTCCATTCGAATCTCCTCAAATCAAATTTTTCGACTCTTTAACCGTAAGGCTAATATTTGCTTATAAAGTTTGATAAATTGAGCTCCTAATCGAATTGAAGCAAACACTTTTAGGAATCACAATGAGTGAGATAATAAGATTCTTGCGTTCCAATAAAAAAATTTTGGTTAATATGGTGCTGATTGTGAGCCCGTGATACAATGTAGTGTATGCAGACCTTCATTTTGGCGCGTCTAGGCTTTGTACCCATTAATGGCGTTACTTCCCGATGGGCAAAAAATGAGAAAATGATCCAGAAAATGAGAATTTTATCCGTTGTCAGTCCGTTTTTATTTTCGATCATCGGATCTGAAAATTTGCAGTTATTTTTGTCATCTTGATTAATTTTCCAAATACGTTTTAGAAGCCAGAAATCAGGAAAATTCCGGGTTATAATCCAGAAACGGATTATAACCCGGAATAAAACGAATCCGTTTTCAAAATATTTTGCCCATAGGGTTTACTTGTTTTCAGCTGTCACTATAGGGTTATCATTTTTCTTGTTCGTTGAGGTCACTGAACTCTATTAAGAACACTGGAACGTTTACGCTCGCTTATCACCCGATGGTATGGTGTAGAAAGAGACAAGAAATGGGAAAAAGAGCACATATCTTTGTTCAACGCATTACGTTCATAGGCGGCTGATGAGTTTTTCTCATTAATTTTTTAATTATCTCAACTTCTACTCAACTTGAAAAGTTGAAACAGGTCTCATTTGAAAGAGGAAGCTTTGGAGAATGTGTTGATATGAAAAACGTCCAAATTTGGCCATTTTAATGGATTTGTTTGGGGAAAATACATTTTAAATCTTCAATTAATGATTAATTTTTTTTACAATGACTTAGAGATGAGCAGTTTTTTGTGTATCGGTAGAAACAGTATTTGGCAGAAGAGATTCCTAGATACACTTTATCAGCTTATCAATTATTTCAGAAACAGAACTTTATTTTCCTTTTTCTAACGATACCAAATTCAGCTTTCTACATTAAGTAGAAGCTGAATCATCACGAAAATAAAAAATAATTTTTTTTTTGACGATCTAAAGATGAAAAAAAAAACGAGAAATTGAAAATTATCAAATCTCAATCTAACCCCATGAAGGGTATGCTTTACTAGACGCCCGAACTCCACCATTCAACTTCACAAATATCTCATGAGAGGAACTTCTGAGGATGAAACATGGAAAAATATGAATCTAACTTCTCGATTAGCTCAACCAATATGAAATTTAGGTTTTTTTTTTTTTAAATCAAACTGTCCGATAAAACGATATTAAAAAAAACAAATTTCATAAAATGGGAAAAATTTTTCTTTCAGGAAAATATGATGATTAGCGGATGGGTGTCATTGAATGAAAATAAAAATATTACATTTTATCAACCATTTCCAGGAACTCATTCATGATTCAAGGTTTTTTCCTGAAGAGCAAAAATTACTACTACTTCAGCTTTCTCAACCTTTCTGACCTTCCCTTTTATTTTTTTCCACACACACAGTTTTCCATTTTTGCAGAAATATTATTTGTTGGGGAAAAAAATTTAAGATGACATTTTCAAGCATTAAATTTGCATAATTTCACATTTATTTCAAATCTATAAAAGATCCATCGGAAGTAAAATTCTTGTGTATTCTGTTCATAATATAAAAGGTATAGAGTAATTTTAATATTGTACCAACTTAAAAGTGCAGGACAGAATATTTATGTCATGCAGTTAGTTACTTATGAAAACTGACATCCTTGTTTACATCACTGGATGCAGAGCAACCATAAGCGCAGCAAAAATTTGGCATTATAGTTTAAATCAGAAAAATTGCATTTATTCAACCACTGAAACATATGAACTGAATATGATAAAAAGAGTAAACAATAGCCAATTTAGATGTTTTTCATGTCAACACAATCTCCAAAGCTTCCTATTTCAAATGAGACCTGTTTCAACTTTTTAAAAGTTGAGTAGAAGTTGAGATAATTAAAAAATTAATGAGAAAAACTCATCAGCCGCCTATGAACGTAATGCGTTGAACAAAGATATGTGCTCTTTTTTCCATTTGTTGTCTCTTTCTACACCATACCGTCAGGTAAATTTCTATTGGTCTTATGGAGCGTAAGCGTTCCAGTGTTTCTAATAGAGTTCAGTGGTTGAGGTCAGCTTGTACTGTAAAATTATGATAAGTGATTTGCTAAATTCTGTCATTTCATTTTTTCAATCGCTTGCTTACTTCTACAAGAATGCGTTTGTCTTTATGTTTACACGAACGTCCCAAACTGCTTATATGACCATTTATAGTCATGAATTGAATGCAAAGTGTTTATGGTAGTGGTTGTTACATACTGTTTGTGTGTAAACTGCACTGATATACTTTCATTCAGCAATAGGCAGCGAGTCTTCGTATGCAGTCTGATAATGTACAATTTTTTATTTTTTTTTACTTTGAGTCATGCATAGGCGCCCGTAGATCGGCGTAATTTACATTTCAGTGGATGGTATACGTGGCGTATAGATTTTGTATCCGTTATTTCACATGTTTTCAGCCCATTGATTTTTACGTCTCTTTTGACTCTTACGAAGGCTATTGTAAATAGGCTTGCCCAGTTAATAACTCAAAAGCCGTTTACGTATCCTGAAGAAGTTCATTCGCTTTGTAAAATTCTGAAATCTACAGCATCTACGATTGTCAAAAATTCTCTAGCTCGGAAGAAATAAATTTTGTGGTTGATCCTCATTGATCCTTTTTTTATTTTTTCATTTCATTAATTTATCAACTTACTTTTTCCTCGCAAAATTAATTGCATATTTTTATCCATTTTACAAGTTGTCTCGTCAGTTTGCAAATTGCTAATCATGTAAGACACTTACTGTCATCAATATTAGGCATGTTATCAGTTGACTACAGAAATATGACAAACTGAAAAAGCGGAAACTTCATTTTTCTTGGTATTCCTGAAGAAAAATAAGCTTTAGAATATTTTAAAACTTCTATTAAAACTGACGTTTTTCAGTTTCAGTTCAATATATTATTTTTATTTATTCGGGAATTTGGTTGTGATGAGGAAGAAGAGAAATTAAGGGAAAAAATTCCATACGAAATTCCATTCCGTGAATTGAGCATTGAGGAAATAATTGAGTACCGACTGCGGTGTCATATCCGCCTATGTGTCTTGCCTTTAGGATGTTAAAAATTGAAATACATTTTCAAATAAAAGAATATTATAGTAATGAAGACTCTCTGGCTGAAAATTTTGAATGATTTGAATTTTCACTATTGGAGAATATTGCTTAAAAAAATTCAAAAATTGTATAAATTTTTATATTCTTTACATTTTGTAATATTCTTATTGTATAATAATATCTCCAGTATTTTCTTCAGTTAACAAAGTTTTGGCTCATCTGCTCCTACCTATTTAACTAAAAGAAAAAACTAGTTATAAAATCGTTCAGCTAATGGTTAGAGGTTTTCATTTCATATTGCTTGAGCATGAATCTGTATATTGAATTCACTGTTGATTTGTATTGTTAAATTGAACAAAGAGAAAAAACTATCGAGTAGCCTATTTCTTCTAATTTTCTTAATTATGTATAATTTTCTGTATTCGGCTAATTATATTTTTCTGTAGGGTATGCAGGTAGAAGTCTTAATATTTTTGTGCTCATAGGTTAATCATCCTCTACAAATAATTATTATTACTTCGATATAGTGTCTTGGCAGATTGGAAATGTTATGAAATTAGGACAACAAATTCTATCAATTATAATATGAGGTGTTGCTTGTGCATTGTTAAGCCGTTTTAGCTTTTATCTTGATTTTCCCCTTTTTTTCTTTTGTTTTATGTTAATGGCTCGTTCACGATCAGGCGTCAACTGCACTGTTCATTGTAAGTACACAAACTTTTATTGACTTTCTTTTTCTCTCGGGAAGTATATTGTATTTTTTAATGCCTCGAATATATTAGTGCACGAACGCATGTGAACAGCTGGTATTATCATGTTGTGTAAATCAATCATATATTATGTGGCTTTAATGACGTTTTAATTTTTTTTTTTTTAATTGTATTAAGACTGCTTTCTGTCAGCTTATATATTGCACGTTGCTTGTATTATCGTCGTATTTTGTTATCGCTAAATGAGAAGACACTTTTAAGATAATTTAGTATTTTATTTTTCATCTTATCCCAGATGAAACTGTAGTAAAAAAGTTTGTACAACCCTTCTTTCATTTTTTCCCCCGATGCATTTTTCGAGTGTATTACGAGTCATGAAAAGTCATGAATGTCATAAAAATTGAAAACAGAAAAACAGAGTTCTTATCACCTCTCTTTGCATTCGAACTCAAGACTTTAATATCAGATCCTAGTTACAAATCTCAACATTGATTTCGTTGAAATTATGATTTTTTTATGAACGGAAAAAATTTTATGATGGAAAAGATTTGATTAAAAAATATTAAAAAATAAATAAATTAAACAGAAGCATAGTTAAAATTCCATTTAAAACAGCTTATATTACATGTTTGAAGTAAATTTTTTCTCCCTAGCTCATTTTCCTTTAGACTTATTAGAAAAATTCAGTGATAGAAATTTTTATCTTATCTTGAATTTTTGAAATTTCTATTGCTTGAACTTTTTTTTTAAAGTAGTCAGTCAACCTCTCCCATGCAGTGCTTTCAAGTACTGACAGGAAGTATATACTCATCATGTAGACGTTTATAACAGTGACTCGTTCCTTATTGTTTTAACGAATTGCATTTTTTGTGAAAAATTCTTATCAAGTTTACTCATGACGTTGATTTTGAAATTTTGAAGGGGCGTTTATCTACTGTACGCTAAATTCAAACTGTCTGAATGATAAGAAAAGTAATTTTGCAAAAATATTTTGTTCGTACATATTTTTTCACTCGCATCGCAGGCTCAATTTATTTAAATCTGTCTCTCTTAAAACAGTTTTGGGGACTCTTCAGAAGTTACTTGTACTTTTTGATTACTGAAATTGAATTGATTAGGTTTCATTAATTTGGAACTTGACCAAGTTTACTCAATAAGTTGTATTTTAGTGCATGCTTTCTGAATTCGTAACTATTCTAACCGTTTTCGACAATTATTTGCGCACGCTTCCGGGAAATGGAAATATAGCCAACTTTTGAGGTAGGTTCTTAGGTACGTATGGACCATGATTATAATTTTATAGAAATAAAATAAATATCTCCTGTTAAAATTATGGTTTTAACTTGGTGCCTATTCTGCAATCGTAATTTTTTTTTTTCGTTTATCAGCTCATCTATACCATAATATTCATCTTTCATTTCCATGAATAATATTTATTCGCATCTTCAACTTCTTGTAACATTTTATTGAGCTTTTCAGTGTCGTACGAATTCACAAAAATATGTTATTCATTGTTCGTATTTTTTGATTTTATTATTTTCGTTTTGCTTGTACCCAGCTGTTATTGCAACTAACTCACTGGAAAAACACGACACTTCCTTTTCATTTTTTCATCGATACGATTTTGTTTCTTTTTAAATTATCAGTAATTTTTTATGTAATTTTCAGGGTGAACTCGAACAGCAATTACTTCAAGCAAATCCGATTCTCGAAGCCTTTGGTAATGCCAAAACCGTGAAAAATGATAATTCATCGAGATTTGTAAGTATTAATCCAAGAAGATGATATTGCTAAAAATTAAAGTGTAAGAGTGAATTGGGCTATTTTAAAATTTTCGAACGTATGCAAGTCGCATATCATCGATCGATTCTATTTTGGTGGATTTTTTTCATTTCTCTAAGATATTACTATGAGTGGCTGCCGTCGCCTTCATATGCCATACTTCCAAAAATGATGGTTTTTCGCCGGTTCAGATTTATGTGAACATCAAAATTTCTGTTTAGATTCATTTCTTTTTACACCACTGTTTCTGCTGGTTCAGTTTCTCATCTAGGTACTTTTTTGTTACCTCGTAGAAATAATAAAAGGTTTATATTGACTCCAGTACTTCGAAATGACATAATTAGGTATACTATATTAATCGTAGGCCGTAGGCGCCAATTACATATTATGAGGGAATTACGTTGTTATGACCGAAGTCGAATAACTTAATTGCAAGCAAAGTGGTTCAAATTCGGATACCGAAGAAATAAATCACATCAATGAATAAAATAGCTTTAGTTGTATGTGTCGTTTTAATGATCTGTAAGATTTGCTTAATACTAAATTCTAGCTACGCGCGTGTGTCGCATTCTAAATTCAACAAAAGGATAAAATAACGGTTCTTGAAATTGTTTTTCTTACCTGTAAAATTTTAATTGTTTGTCTATGTCGTAAACTGACTCGTCATCGGATTTTGCGAGTCTTAGGAATAGGGCGCAGTTCAATTTATTCGTATGCCAATAAAAGTGGACGCCTTGTTTTAGACGAGTACAAAATGCATTTATGATCAGTATTTTAGTTAATCAGTAGAAATCTTAATTTTTATGTATTGATCTGCTCATGCCTCGAGATTATATTATACTGTTGTTGAGGTTTTGGACGTTTTACCTCTGCTCCTTGAGCTACTGCCTTTTATGCCGCTATCGCAGGACATGTAGCTGATGCTTTTTCCTCATGATTCTAGGTTTATGCATAATTAGTTGAGGTGCCTCTGCCTACCTATAAACCGTGCTCTATTCAGAGTACTCATTTGAAAAACCGAAATATTTTCACACTTTGCTATGATTCGGCGGTGGCAATGTTAAATACTGTTTTTTTCTTATCAGTGTGTTATTGCAGTTACCGAGCAGTGAATAGGTATATGAATTTTTCTAAAATTTTTCATTTGTTGTCTTGTGTAGGGTAAATTTATCAGAATTAATTTCGATGCCTCCGGGTATATTGCGGGTGCGAATATCGAAACCTATTTATTGGAAAAATCGAGAGCTATTCGACAGGCTGGTGACGAACGAACCTTTCATATTTTTTATCAGTTGCTGGCTGGTGCTTCTCCGGAACAAAGAAGTAAGTTTCCTACTTTTGAAAGAATAATTTTTATTTACGTATGTACTTCCTTAGCTGTGTGTAGAATAAAAAAAGATTAATAAAAATCAAATACATAGTTTGAAATGGGCATTTTCCACTTGTGAGCATAGATAGTCATTTTACAATTTGTAAAATTGATTTCTACAGTCCTTTTGATATTGGAACCTGTAGTAGTTTTACAAGATTTATAAAAATGTGGAATTATACGGGTAGGGAAGTTGAAACGGTTTTCCACTGTATATCAATATTTAATAGTATCGAAGTGTCCGCCGAATCCAGAAAGAAAAGATTCAATTTTTTGTAAAGAAGAAATATTGGTTTGGATATTTTTTCTGATAAAGTTGTTTGTACTCTACCGATATTTTTGTGGGTACGTCACGTATAAGTTTATCTTTCTACTTGAAGCTATGATTAGATAGTGTTGTAATGTACCTAATGTATCAACAAAATGAGTTCCTAAAACAAATTTTTAGCGCTCGGGCATAATTTCGTTGATTCGAATCATCGTCCCGGTTAAATTCAAAGCTATTTTCATTTATTTTCGACCATTTCAGCTTGAAGTCCGCTGCCTGCATATTTCCTGATCTGTAATCAATGTAATTTTTTATTTCGTTACAGAGGAATTCATCCTTGAAGACCCTAAAACATACACTCATCTGTCCAATGGACTGTTACCCGTTCCAGGAGTCGACGATGCTGTTGAATTTCAATCCACCGTGAATGCGATGAACATTATGGGAATGACCAACGATGATTATTCCGGTGAGTTTAGTTTCTAGCTGCTGTCCCAAATTTTGTAAAAGTATAATTTTGCTTAATTCTCTGTGCGATTGTCTCGCAGCTCTATTTCGAGTTGTTAGCGCCGTTATGCTATTCGGAAACATGATCTTCAAACCTGAACGTAACAGTGATCAAGCCACCTTGCCGGATAATACTGTCGCTCAAAAAGTTGCTCATTTGTTAGGCTTATCCGTTACGGAAATGACCAAAGCATTTTTGAAGCCAAAAATCAAAGTAGGCCGCGATTTCGTTACCAAAACTCAAACAAAAGAACAGGTTAGTTTTTCCGCATAAATTTATGATTGCCGTTCATTTTTAACTGTGGCTGGGCTGAAATTTTTTATTGTATACATAAAATTCGGTTACAGGTTGAATTTGCTGTCGAAGCAATCGCCAAAGCATGTTACGAAAGAATGTTTCGTTGGTTAGTGAACAGAATTAATCGTTCTCTGGATCGCACCAAAAGACAAGGAGCTTCTTTTATCGGAATTCTTGACATGGCTGGATTCGAAATATTTGAAGTATGTTTGCGGGTCGCATAAATGCTTACCGAGTTTGCGATCTCATTTTCTAATTGTAACGATGTTTTTTTTTTTCTTTCTTTGCTATTGCATTGTAGTTGAATTCTTTCGAACAATTATGCATAAATTATACCAATGAGAAACTTCAGCAGCTGTTCAACCATACCATGTTCATTCTGGAGCAAGAAGAATACCAACGAGAAGGAATCGAATGGAAGTTTATTGATTTTGGTCTTGATTTGCAGCCGACAATCGACCTTATTGACAAGGTACATAAAATATTTTATCAAAATTGGATGGCCAAATGTTCTCTCGATTATGAGTTTTCATTATTTTCATGTTTTCTCAGCCCATGGGTGTTATGGCCCTTCTAGACGAAGAATGCTGGTTCCCTAAAGCAACTGACAAATCATTCGTGGAAAAATTGGCTGGCGCTCATAGTCTTCATCCGAAATTCGTGAAGACCGATTTTAGAGGTGTCGCTGATTTCGCCATCATTCATTACGCTGGCAAGGTATTGACTTTGGAAATGTTTTTCAAATTCTCTAAAATTTGTAAGATTTGCAGCAAAAGCTTCAAAAAGTGTTCAGGCAATTGTTTGTATAAATTTGCAGCTACTAATAGCTGCAAATTGTTCTGGATCTCGCATTAGCGCTGGGTTTGCCGTTCCCAGTAATTCTCTAAACCGATCCATTTTCTATTTTGTAGAAAAATTAATTAATTTCTAAATTTTGGAAATATTTAGCTGGTACTTGAAAAATCTCTAGAATGTTTCATGCATAAATTACAAGTTTGCTCTAGTCATTAGCTACTTTCTTTACAAAATTCCGCTATCCGTTTTCATTATTCGTCAAATACCTAATTCGTGTATCTCGTACTTTCTTAGGTCGACTATTCAGCCGCCCAATGGCTTATGAAAAATATGGACCCGCTGAATGAAAATGTTGTTTCGTTACTGCAAGCCTCGCAAGACCCATTTGTTGTTCATATTTGGAAGGATGCTGAGATCGTGGGAATGGCTCAGCAGGCGCTGAGTGATTCTACTTTTGGTTCTCGGACAAGGTATGAACTATGAACTGCTGGCAATAAATACGCGTTGATGTGAATATGTTTCCATAATTTACTTCTGTTTGCTCTATTTGAATTATGCAGAAAGGGTATGTTCCGTACCGTCTCCCAATTATATAAAGAACAGCTGAATAAACTTATGATAACGCTGAGAAATACGAACCCGAATTTTGTACGATGTATCATTCCGAATCATGAAAAACGAGCTGGCAAAATCGACGCACCACTAGTTCTAGATCAGTTACGTTGCAACGGTGTGTTAGAGGGAATTCGTATTTGTCGACAAGGATTCCCTAACCGAATTCCATTCCAAGTAAACAGAATTTTCGCAAATAAATTATACGAAAATTGAAAAATCGAAAATATTTAACGCCGTCGATGGTTTCGTCTTTTTAGGAATTCAGACAACGTTACGAGCTTCTAACTCCTAATGCCATACCGAAAGGTTTCATGGATGGAAAGAAGGCTTGTGAGAAAATGATTCAGTCGCTAGATCTCGATCACAATTTGTACCGAGTTGGTCAGTCTAAAATATTTTTCAGAGCTGGTGTCTTGGCTCATCTTGAAGAAGAAAGAGACTACAAAATTACCGATTTGATCGTCAATTTCCAGGTATTGGATTGGTTTTATTTTCAATTAATGTGAATTACTCGCATGATATTAGGGTATACATGTATTCTAATTTTCATGTCTCCAGGCTTTCTGTCGAGGATATTTGGCGAGAAGAAATTATCAAAAGCGACTTCAACAACTGAATGCTATTAGGATTATCCAGCGAAACTGCTCAGCGTATTTAAAATTAAGAAATTGGCAGTGGTGGAGACTGTATACTAAGGTAAAGTTATGGGGCTATTTCTATCTGTAAATGATAGGTTACGATTCGGCAGTAAATTATTTCAAACATTTTTGTCAAATTCGATTTTTACAAGTCAGTATTTTACTTCAAAGTTATAAAATGGTATACTTACGTCAAAAATATACTTGATACCTCCACATTTTTCATTTTTGCATACTTCTGTGAAACTGAATGCGGAAATCTAAGAATAATAGTTATTAAAAGTTACTCAGATTTGTATTTGTCTGTGAATTAATTTTTATTGTAAGTATAAGTACGTACTTACTCTGGATTTTTTTTTTTTTCTGCGTTTAATATTATTAAACGTGCAATTGCATACCCGTCACTGAAATTCTTGACTTTTTTTCATGGTCAAGCTCAATATTTTTCTTTCATTTTCAGGTAAAACCTCTACTGGAAGTGACTAAACAAGAGGAGAAACTCAGCAAAAAAGAAGAAGAACTGAAAACCATTCGTGATAAATTGGATAGCCAGCTCAAAGAGGTTGAAGAATTGGATAGGCAACTGAGACAAGCTCAAGAAGATAAAAATTATCTAGCTGAAAGACTACAGGCCGAAACTGAATTATGCGCGGAAGCGGAAGAAATGCGTCAGAGGTAATAATCTTTATTTTTAATAAAATTATTCTGAATTTGTGAGAGCTTGAGATTCTATCGTTGTTACAACTTCTCTTCGCAGAGCGGTAGTTCGCAAGCAAGAATTAGAAGAAATTCTTCACGAATTAGAAGCCCGTATTGAAGAAGAAGAGGAAAAAGTTGCATGTTTACAGCAAGAGAAAAGAAAATTCCAACTCAATATTCAAGTAGTTGTCCATTAATTTTTATTAATCTTTTCTTATGGTTTTAAAGTAAACATTGACTAAAAATAAGTTTTTCAATCTTACTAGGATTTAGAAGAACAGCTTGAAGAAGAGGAAGCTGCACGACAAAAAATCCAATTAGAAAAAGTTCAGTGTGACGCTAAAATCAAAAAGTTGGAAGAGGACTTAGCTCTTTCTGATGATACCAACGTTAAACTTACCAAAGAGAAAAAAGTTCTAGAAGAACGTGCCGCGGATTTGGCTCAAGCTTTGGCCGAAGAAGAAGAGAAAGCCAAACACTTGGCCAAATTACGCGCCAAACATGAATCTACTATTGCCGAATTGGAAGAAAAGCTGCATAAAGATCATCAACAACGACAAGAAATGGACCGAACGAAACGAAAAGTTGAAACTGAGGTTTGTTCGCGCTTCTCAGTTGTCATTTAACCACCTCGGTGTCAGTTTTTGTAACTTAGTTTTAACACATTTTAAGGTGAACGATTTGAAAGAACAACTGAACGAGCGTAAGCTACAAGTCGAAGAACTGCAATTACAATTGGGTAAAAGAGAGGAAGAATTGAACCAAGCTCAAATGAGAGTCGACGAAGAAGCAGCAAGTAATGCATCTTTACTGTTCCCTTTATTTACCTAATCGAGTTCTGTGTAATATCATTTTAATTTTCTTCAGGTAAAGCCCAAATTCAGAAACAATTGAGAGAACTAGAATCGCAGCTTACTGAAATACAAGAGGATCTGGAGGTGGAACGAAATGCTCGTGGAAAAGCTGAAAAACAGAAACGCGATTTAAACGAAGAATTAGAGGCTCTGAAAAACGAACTGCTTGATTCATTGGACACAACCGCTGCTATGCAGGAATTGCGTTCTAAACGTGAACAAGTACTTACTTTACTGTTGATAAAATTATCATGATCATAATTATTATGAAATGGAAAATTATGACGACTTAATTATTCCCTTTTTTGCATCTTTTACGTTTTAAAAGGAATTAGCAACTTTGAAAAAGACCTTGGAAGAAGATACCCAAAGTCATGAGGTTGTCCTCGCTGAAATGAGACACAAACATAGTCAAGAAGTCGCTGAAATTAATGAAGAACTCGAAACTTTGAAAAAAGTATGTACATATTTTTACTTTTGGAAATTTGTTTGAAAAATAAATAAATAAAATAAATTGAATACATGTTTTTTGCTGAATTGCAGACGAAAGCTGCCCTGGAGAAAGCCAAGCAAGGATTAGAGGCTGAAAATGCCGATCTCGCTGTTGAATTGAAGACTGTTTCTTCTACGAGGCAAGAATGCGAAAGGAGAAGAAAGCAAGCTGAAAGTTCACTAGGTAATGCCGAAACATTTATTCGGGTCATGCGCAGTTAGATACGAGTAAATACATAATCATTATTTATTTTGCAAAATTCAGCCGAAATCCAATCAAAACTTGCTGACTCCGAACGAACTCGCGTCGAATTAGCTGATCGTGTGGCAAAGTTGGTCAGTGAATCTGAGTCTATTAGCAGCCAACTGGAACAAGCTGAGCTAAAAGCCTCGACGGCCGTAAAGTCAGCTGCGACTTTGGAATCACAACTATCCGAACTGCAGGTTCGAAATTTACTTTCCTGGAAAATGATCGTGTTTAGCCCTTCTCGATTCGTTAATCGGTTTCCTGTTTTGATTGTAGGCTTCCTTCGAGGAAGAAACCAAACTCAAATTGACATTTAGCTTGCGATTAAAGCAGCTTGAAAGTGAAAGAGATCAATTGCAAGAACAGCTGGAAGAAGAGGAAGAAGCGAAAAAGAATCTGGAAAAGCAGGTCAGTAATGAGCTTCTGCGATGTTGCTAAGTTTTGCTATTATTATTATTATTAAGTACTTTTTTTTCGAACTAGATAATTAATTGCGATAATTGTCGTTTCAGCTGGCTGCTGCCACTTTGCAAGTCAATGAAATCAAGAAACGTTCCGAAGAAGAGGCAGAACAGATTACTAGTTTGGAAGAAATTCGTAAAAAATTGATGAAGGTAAATAAAATTCTTTTTTCCTCCTGTCCTATCCTTCCGGTTCAATAAATATGTTATTTTATATCATATTTTGACTTTGAAATAATTAATTGTTATTGTACGGATGACACTTTCTGCCTTACCGAAAAATATTGACACATTTACCCTCCCTAATATTGTTCGCACCGAACAACAATTGTACACAATTTCTATTTTTTCCCTCGATAAATTTCAACTCATTTGGCTCGTTGATGGATTTAGTATGTAATTTATCGGGGGACAAAATTGAGCCATTTTTTTCTACCCAAATTTATAATTTTTCCTCGGATCATTCTGATGACAGACAAAAATCTTCAACTATATAATATCTATAGAGGAAAATGAAAACTTATATAGATTGGTGGATTCGATCAATAGTTCATCGGTATTTGGCATTGTCTTGTTTGGTTGTTTTTTTTCTTTGAAATTTATTCTCCCCAATCACAAGTTGTATCCCTGAAATAACATAAATATATGGCTATTTTTCAACGTTGTGTCAGTTATATTATCGCTTATCATTTTAGGACATTGAAGCGTATCAACGTCAAATCGAAGAACTGCAAGCTACTAATGATAAATTAGACAGATCGAAAAAGAAATTAGAAGGTGAACTAGATGATGTGAACCTCGACTTAGTTGCTCAACGCTCAAAAGTTATGGAGTTGGAGAAAAAACAACGTAATTTCGACAAAGTTTTGGCCGAGGAGAAAGTGAGTAAATCGTTTTCTTAATAGATACCTTGCATTCGGTATTTTTTATTTTTATTTTTTATTTTTATCAAATTATTTCTCACCTTTCAGGCTGTTTCCGATCAAATTGCGAATGAGCGCGATGCTGCGGAACGCGAAGCTCGTGATAAAGAAACGCGTGTTCTTTCGTTGACTCGAGAGCTGGACGAGTTGATGGAGAAATACGAAGACCTGGAGCGGACGAAAAAACAACTGCAAGCTGACTTGGACGAACTGATGAACAACCAGGGCACCGCCGATAAGAATGTTCACGAATTGGAAAAAGCAAAACGTGTACTCGAATCGCAGCTGGCGGAGCAAAAGTCGCAAAACGAAGAGTTGGAGGACGAATTGCAGATGACCGAAGACGCTAAATTACGTCTGGAAGTGAACATGCAGGCATTAAGAACACAATTCGAAAGAGATTTACAGGTTCGCTTTGTTTTTTTTTTTTTTTTGTTCACATTTTCCTTAATCAAATAATAAGTCTTGACATCATCGAATTTTTTTCTCATTCTAAGATGCATATAATTGAAAATTTCGATATGATTCCTCTTCATTATAACTTGTTTTCTTTTAAAAAAAATTATCACCACGTTATTTTTTTAAAGAAAATTGAAAATTTCTAGTCACAGCTTTCGTGACTGAAAATTTGTTAAATAATAATTATTTTCACTCATCAAATTTACTTGCGGAGCATTTTTTTACACGACTAAATGGGTGGTTAGAATAACTGCTGACAGCTGAAAGTTTTCTTGTGTACGATAGTTTCATTGTTTAGAACAATAATTTAAGATAATATGTTTGAATACACGAAAAAAAGCCAAGCATGTGTAAAGATGGGTAATTTTTATCGTATGATTTATGTACCTATGTAATTTTTTTAATTCCCCACATATTATTAAAGAGATTTATTTTTGCTAAAAAAATGAAAATATAGTTGATGCTTTTTCGTTCTGGTCTAGACCGTCGATATTAAAACTGATTTTCAATTTTTTTCCTCGATAATATCGTCACAATTCAGTTTTTAACCTAAAACCTTCGAATTTCTGCTATTCTCTTATTACAAATTGTAATCCAGCACTAATTTCAAATAATGCAGACTATGACTTCGGTTAAATCATAAATTATGACTTTGGTTTGCAAAGGTTCTTATTCTTTTTGACTTTTAGGCTAAAGAGGATCAGGGCGAGGAGAAACGCCGAGGAATGATAAAACAACTGCGCGACTTGGAGGCTGAACTCGAAGACGAACGAAAGCAACGAGCGGCTGCATTGTCTGTGAGGAAAAAACTCGAAGCCGACCTGAAGGACATGGAACAACAGTTGGAAATAAATAACAAATTGAAAGAAGACGCGATAAAACAGCTGAAGAAACTACAGGTACGTTCGCTGAAAACATCTGTTAGTCACTTTCGGGCTCTGGTAGATGAAATTAATTCTGAAATCGTATTTTAGGCACAAACTAAAGAAGCCATCAGAGAAGCCGAAGAAGCGCGAGTCTCGCGTGAGGAATTAGCAGCGTCTGCCAAAGAAGCCGAACGAAAAATCAAATCGCTCGAAGCGGAATTGATGCAATTAGGCGAAGATCTTGCCTCGTCCGAACGTGCTCGAAGGGCTGCCGAGAGTGAACGCGAAGAATTGCAAGAAGAAATCAACAGTAATGCAAACAAAGGGTAAGTTCAATGTTTCCCGATGCGTTTGTTATTTTTCTGAGACGATTATTAATGAATACTGCCGTGTGCAGCACCCTAATGGTCGATGAAAAACGTCGTCTGGAAGCCAGAATTGCCTCGTTAGAAGAAGAACTAGAAGAAGAGCAAAGTAATTCCGAGATATTCGCCGATAAAGCCCGAAAAGCGCAACTCTCAATCGAACAGCTGAACGCAGGTTAGTGGCTTCATGTTTACTGCCGCATTAGTCATTTTTAAGTGCGAATTTTCGTTTCTTTTTTCTGCTTTTAGAGTTGGCTGGAGAAAAATCCGAGACGCGAATTTTTATTCTTTTTTTTCTGTTTTTGTTTTCAGAGTTGGCTGGTGAAAAAGCTATGACGCAAAAACTCGAATCGAACAAAATGTTATTGGAGCGCCAGAACAAAGATTGGAAACTGAAATTCAATGAGCTAGAAACGAATCAAAGGACGAAGACAAAAGCAGTCATCGCTACGTTGGAAATGAAAATCACCAATCTGGAAGAACAGTTGGAAGCCGAGACGAAGTGAGCTAAATTGAAGCCAAATTTGAATTATTGAGTTGCCGAATGTCCTTGTAACTTTCATTTTTTTTCCCCCTAGGGAAAGGCAACAACAGCAGAAGAATAATAGAAAATTGGATAAGAAATTGAAAGATTGCCTGGTGCAGTTGGACGATGAACGAAGACACGCTGAACAATACAAAGAACAAGTTGAGAAGGTGAGCCTTTTGTGTAGGAGCCCAACGTGGAGCGGAATCTGTATGATGCGAGTCTTAATATTTTAATTTCATTTCGTAGGTCAACAACCGAGTGAAACAACTGAAACGCCAATTAGAAGAAATGGAAGAAGAAACGAGTCGCGAAAGAGCTCTGAAACGAAAAGCCCAAAGGGACTTGGCTGACTTACAAGAAGCCAACGAGCAACTCAGCAGAGAAAATAATAATTTAAGGGGCAAACTACGGTAATGAATACGTCTTCCTTTCCAAATCCTCTGGCGAGAAGTATTCGCTGACCATTTGATAGTATTTTCAAAGTGGTCATCTATCCGTTGAATAAGAAAGATTTTAATAGAAATCGTACTTCTGGATGAAAAATTCGGACATGTCTGATTATTATTTCTCAATAAAAAATTCAGTCGAAGGCAAAATGTGAAACCTTTGATCGATCTGTGCAGAATAGAGTTTTTTGTCGGTAAGGTGTCTCCAAAACATTTGGAATTCAATTATTCCTGATTATGTTGAACTTTTCTCTTCTCGAAAAATTTTGTTCCCAGTTTGTAAGAACTTGGTATTTTTTTATTCGATGAAATATGCCAGAAATGAAAGAAATCTACTATTTCATCAATTTTCAAATTATGTGTAATGATAAGATAATTTATTCTGCGTTTGAGTAAATTTATGTTGATTCTGGAGAGAAATTACGTACGTTCTCATTTGTCGTAGTATAAACTTTACATAGGGTACGAAAAACAGTCAGCAAATATTTCTCAGATTTGAGGAAATTATAGCTCAGTTATATTATTGATTATCCATTTTCATTACAAATTTGTGATTATGTTTAGACGTGGGCCTGGCATGAGCTTATCTTCTGTTCGGTTGTCGTCCTCGAAGCGAGTTTCAGTTCCGGCTGACGATATTGCTAGCGGTGCACTTACAGACGAATCTTTAGATGGTACTGATGGACGTTCCGAAACACCCTCTGGTTAGTTAAATGTTCATTACACTGTACACCCGTTTCATACAACTTTCCTCTTCCAATTCTGAACGCTTTTCAATTGATTATTTAGTTGGCGGTCAGGATATGTGGTCGCGCTGATGTTGTTTTTTTTTAAATACTGACTCCAATAACAGTTTCGTAAGTTTACTGTGAAATAAATTGGTGATAACGTACTCGAAATGTACCTAACCGTAACATTGGTTCGCCTGTTGTCCAGACCATTCCAAAAATTCAACTTCGTCAGTTTGTGAGAAATTGATGCGGTTGATTACTAATTAAAAATTATAATTAATACACGCCTTATTATTGATAATTCAGTATTATTGGATTTTGGGTCATTTCCTCAAATGAAATTTTATGCCTGAATTTTTTTAACGGAATGCACTTTGCTTGAATTTTTCCCCTCAATGAAAGAGCGTACAAATGAAATTAGAGTGAATATAGTTTATGATAATATTATTACGTACAATAGTTTGATACAAAAAATTTCAAATCAACTAATCAAACCAAACTATCCAGTCAAGCCAACTTGACCAACCCAACTAACATAAACAACGAAATATCCAAACCAACCCACAGCCAGAAAATCTAAACTAATCTCACAGAACTAACTCCAATGAAGTGAAAAATTAAATAAATAAGTTTAGTAAGTAGCCCACCTATTCAGGATCTTATTGATTTCGGGAAATCCGGTATGGAGGAGGGATTTCAGATTCATCATTCTTGGGCTTATGTCCATCCATTTAGTTGAATGCCCTGGATCATCTCTTACCCGGTACTTGCTGCGCATTATTTGATCAAATGCGAGTGTTCCCACCCACGCCAACCACCAACTAAGTGTATATCAAGTAGGGTTAAAACGATTCATAATCCCAGGGGTGCTGTGATCCCCCAAGGCTTACGAGGAGTACCCCCCCCACAGGTCAACTATGAATGATGAAAACCCCCCAGTGCGCGAAAAAAAAATTTTGGTATTCGATCATCTTTAAAATTCTTTTCTAACTTTGAAAAGAAATCGACCTCCGAAAGATTGTGCCTTTACGGCATTCTTGTGTAATTTATTCAATTTTTCACGCTGAATCCGAATCTGCGACCCGTTTTGGAGCATTTTTCACTTTTTTTTTTGGCCATATCTCGCCGGGCGAGAGTCGCCGCCAAAAACGGCTACCGGATTCGTATTCAGCGAACTCGGAAACCCCCATACCAGTGCTCAACTTATAAATTTATTCCCTGAGCAGAAAATCAGGAAATGCCAAGTTTTTGAACTTATTATATTAGGAGAAATTTTGGTTCAATTGAAATATATCAGCAAATTATCGAATTATCTGTCTTTAAGCTACTTATTAATGAAAAAAAATTGGCTAAATAAAGCAGCGTTCATTCGGACATTGCATATTTCAAAGTAATCTCCGGATAAAAATCAGCATCAGGTACCAGTCATCAAATTGACCCAACATATATGCGTAATTGATAATCCGTGGTGTCCGGGTTTATAAACCAACTCACCCTGTAACACAATACTAATTCTCTAAAATCTACTCTCACTAATCTAACTTTTGACATTGATTTTTTTTATTTTTCTCCTTTTTTTTTATTTTATTTCTTCTTCAACTTTATGATTTCACGTTGACTCTCTTGTTGCAGATATTTGATTAAATTTTATCCGGTATTGATTGCGTGGCAACGAAGCAACCAGCTCAACGAATTTTGTTTTAATTTTATATTTTAGTATTATTTTTTTTACCTTTTCTAGTTATTATTACGTAATATTATTTTGTCATATATTTGTTAATATTTCTTTATTTTGTATTTATTATTTTTTTCTCTTTCTAATGAACGTAAACGAATTATTTATTTTCCATTTTTTTTTTTTTTTTTTTTTTTTTTTTTTTTATTATATCAAATACGTATAAATTATTTCTTAATTTTTTAATACTTAATGAAAGTTGAAAATAATACTACGATTTACATTCCGTAAAAAGAAATAATGAAAGTATAAAAAAAATTATCGATTACTCTGCAAATGTTCTGTTGTACGCTTTTTATAGGCTGTATTTTTATATATCATTTTTTAAGCCAGTGGCGTGATATTGAAATTGAACGGCGATAATGCATATTTTTCATTCTATATAAAATATTTTATCTTCAAAATTTATTCCTAAATTTCAGTTACCTATTGTGTATGTGTTTTGTTATGTTTTGCTTTCCACATTATTGGAAACAGTGATATTAACTGGAAATCACGTTGGACGATTTGAATGAATGAAAAAAAAAAAAAAAAATAGTTGATATCGTTGATATGAAGGAAATCATTGTGTAAGTTTTTCTTTATTTTTAAAAAATAATCTTTAAAGTAAAATGGAATCCAATTACTGTGTTAATGTTTTGAGTACTTACCATTTCAAATCTCGTTTAATCTAAATTATTTTTTAATTTACATCTTTTTATGTGTTTTTATTCAAATATAATATTATAATGTTTTTTTTAAATTTTGTATTTTACAAAACGGTTTTGATGTTTTTATTCGTGGTTGTACTTAAATTTTATTATATCTTGTTGCCTCGAACAAGAGCATTTTTGTTTGCTGTTGAAATTTTACGTTTCTAAATTTATTTTTTGACTTTAACCTTTAGTTATAAATTCTAATTAACCATTATGTAATTTAACAATCTTTCTTCGTCGTGTTTTAACTATTTTTGTATCATACAGTAAATAAAACGAATATTGGATATGTGTCCTTTGTATTTCATTTTTATTAGCAATATTATTTTATTTTGTAATTTCGTCGTGATTAACATTTTTAACGCCACTGATAGTCGCTCAAACGTGAGGTTCTTTTTATAAAGTGATTAACAATCTTTTAGAATTTTTAACAAAATATGTAATTCAATTCCCATGTACCTATATTTTTTTTTTTACTGTAAATTAATCAAAACTAGCGCATTGTATTTGAAAGTACATATTTCCAATTGATCATTCTGATTTTCTTTTCTATGTCTCGTCTTTGCGGATTACTTATTTGACGTTAACAAATCTATGTAGTCTTGTTGTTCTTGTTTAGTCTTGAGTAATGATTGATATTGCAGCTTTAGGCGTTCTAAGTGAATTGTCTTCTCCATAATGAGAGTCTGGAAACGGAATGGAGTAAAATATTTTTGCTGAATTAAAAGTTTCCTCTAAGGTAGTTACTAAAAACAAGAATTAAAAATCAAGAACGCTGTATGAGTGTGATGCTGTCTGAAAAAAGTACCCGAAGCTTTTCTTTAATCGTACGAAAGATAATCGAAGGGAAATTCGAAACAAAAAATCAACTTACAATACGATGGAAGTTTCTCAGATACAACACTTCGCATTATGTTCTTAATCTGAACGCACGAAGTTTTTTAAAATAAATGAAAATTTTTTTATTTATTTTGTACATTGTAAAATAGATGAGGGTCTGTTGACTTTTTGTTGGCTCAGAATATAATGGTGTCCATTTTGCTTCGGAGCTAAGTGCTGAATAACAACAAATTTAAGTCTTTTTTTTTTTTTTTTCTTGAATCATATAAATTTTCAGATACCAAGAGCCTCTCTAATGTTTCTTGCAGGTATTGTTGTACATACATTTTACCCTATTTGTCAGGTCTATATAATTCTCTTACTTGTAATTGAATTTGTTCTGCCTCCCTGGCCTTAGACATGGAACTTACTAAATTGAATGTACCAATAGCTTTCATTTTTTCTTTCTCTACACTTTGTGCTAATGACTCAATCATTGTTAGAAATCCATCGACAACTTGCTGAAAGCTCGTAGTACCTGTTAAATATATGTTAGAAAATTCAATTTCTAGAAAATTCGTGCCATTATAGAAATACTATTCTATAGGAATTGAAAAATTACTTTGTATGAAATCTGTACATTCTGTTCGAAGCTGCTCTGTTTTTGCTGTTGTTTGAGGATCCAAAACTCGTATTTTGTAAACATCATCAATTGTTATACCAGATTTTAAATTAACATTAATCTTCTTTGTCTCCATTTCAAAACCTTTGATACTGATTACTGATTAAGAAAATGTATAATTTCACACGTTGACTGCTACGTTTCCATGGTGACTTCGTTCATGCTTCCAGAAAAACATTCAAATGGGAGCATCAAGTTAAGTCTACATGAACGTTTGTTTTTTGTCCAAGAAGTGAATGAAATAATTTACAAAAATGGTAAGAGTAATGGAATTTTTTTTTTTCAGTTTTGAAAAGTATTATTAACCAAAATCTCCTTATTCTCAGATTTTGTCACGAATGAAACCAGCTGTGAGTGAAGGTCCCTCCGTTGTCCCTTCGAACGTCAAACAATTACCTACTCTTCACGATTTCATCAACAAACGTGACTACTTAGGTGCATTAGCTTTACTGGAAGTACGTTTTTGCTTCCATGGTGAATGTATATTTTATAATGGCACTTTAATCTTGTTTGAATTTCTGCATCTTTATTCATACTTTCACTCGAAGTATATAGGCTATAACTCACATACCCATAGCTCTACAATCTGGTTTATAAAGTTGTTTCTATATAGATTCATTTTGTTATAGTCATCCTGTTAATAACTGAATAAATATTTTTTTTTCTTTCTTTTTTCCAGTTCGAACAAAGCATAGGCAAAAATACAGAAATGACTGAACGTTGGATCGGTTTTTGCGCTTTCCATTTGGGTGATTACAAAAGAGCTTTATCTGTTTATCAAGCTCTGGGAAAGACAAAAAATGTCCCGGAAGACAATGCAATCAATTTAGCATGTTGTTTTTTCTTCTTAGGCATGTACTCGCAAGTTGAAAAGGTAAATGAATCGAGTGTCATAAGATTGGAGAAAAAAAATCTAGTAACTTAATCAGCACATATGATACTTTTTCTGAGAGCTGATGTAAGCGTCCTATATATTATTGCTAATATGATAATGAAAATCATTTTTTCGAATAGATTTTGGAAGAAGCATCAAATTCAAGACTCAAAACACGGCTGCAGTTCCATCTGTCGCATAAATTAAGTGATGAAACGAGACTGATGGAGTATCACAAACAACTGGCTGAAATTATAGAAGATCAACTTTCATTGGCGTCTATACATTATTTAAGAGCTCATTATCAGGAGGCCATTGATATTTACAAAGGAATTATATCAGATAATAGGTAGGAGGACTGTAATACTACAAGTGTTCCATAGGCAGAATTTTTCAATGATTGTTCCATATTTTCTCTACATCTTTATTTTTTCATCCTACCGAGTTTTTGTTAGGCCACTTGATTTACATGAAATAATTACGAATTGCCTATTTAAATATTTAGTGGTAGAAAAAATTAAACGAAATGTTATTCAAATATTTTTCTTCTTTATGCAGACCAAGGAATGATTTAAAATTGAATACTCGATTTGGCCTTTCGAATTGCACAATTACAGCGCTTATACTTAGTTTTTTTAAGTAAATTTTTTCCTTATAAAAATATTTTGACTGCGTCATTAAGGTTATCATATTAAAACATGAATTCTGTCAATAAATACTGCTGGTAAAAATTTAGGAAGCTTACTCATGTTAACACTAGAAATACCTCGTCTACTCAAAGGACCACGTGGTGAGTGGTGTCATATACGACACCACAAGAGTAACCTCAGAAGACTAGATGACGTCGTATGACACAAGTCAGGGGTTCTCAAAATATTGGTCCTTTAAGAAATCTGTCTCAAAATTTTGAGTGGTGTCGTATATGACACCACTTGGTACTTCTAATGTTAAAATAACACATTTGAGGTTTATCTATTATTTTTTTCAATTTTTTTTCCAGAGATTTTTTGGCTCTAAATGTTTATATTGGATTGTGTTACTATAAACTAGATTATTATGACTTCTCTCAAGAACTTTTAGCTGTTTATATACAAAAATATCCTGATTCTGTGATAGCTACAAATTTGAAAGCATGCAATTATTTTCGAGTATACAATGGAAAAGCTGCTGAGGCTGAAATCAAAAGTCTTCTCGTAAGTCTCGCATTGTCGACTGTTGTGATGGTATGTGCGTTCATATTTAATCAAATTATTTTCGGATACAGGATCAAAATGCTAGTTCTGCATTTTTCTTTGGCAAAGACCTACTTCACCATAATTTAGTGGTTTTTCGGGGTGGAGAAGCAGCTTTACAAATTCTACCACCTCTTGTCGATGTTATTCCTGAGGCTCGATTAAATTTGGTCGTCTACCATATGAAGCAAGTAACTGTCAAGGGCTAAAGAAAAATTTCACCTTCGTTTGTTTTTCTAATTTTCATTACGTTAATTACATTTGTGAATATGTTTTCGCAGAACGATTATCAAGAAGCTTATGATTTGATTAAAGATGTAGAACCGGCAGTACCCCATGAATACATTCTGAAAGCTGTAGTAAATGCAGCGTACGGACAAGAAAATAAATTGGTGAGTTAACCTGCATAGCTCTAAAACCATAAAGAACCGAACAGCCAGTGAGGCCAATTTTAAAGTATGTGTCAAGTTAAAAGTGGACAGTCAGCAAAAAGAATTTTTTATTTTATCAGCGTGGCTCAAGTATCTCGGGGACAGATGTACGTCCACTCAGTTGTACATAAATGAGGTTCAATTTTTGGACATACTTTAGTGGCATTAGTAGATTCCTTCCAGAACCAGCTATTTCAACTTCCCAATGCAAAATAATGCATATCCACTCTAAACTGCGACTGATATCTTTAAAGGATTTTGATTACCTTCTCTTAAAAAAGGTTTAAAGTTGCTGGCTTTCCAATTGCTGGTTCAAAATCTAAATTCTTTTTCTCAGGCAGGGAGAGCTAATTTTTCATATACTAGTTTTTTATTTGCTTTAGAAAGAAAATATAAAAGCTGCCCAACAGTTGTTTCAATTGGTAGGTAGCAGTTCGAGTGAATGTGATACAATTCCTGGAAGACAGTGTATGGCATCAGCATACTTCCTACAGCAGCAGTTCAAGGACGTGGAGTTGTATTTGAATTCTATAAAGACTTTTTACTTCAACGATGATCATTTCAATTTTAATTACGCCCAGGTGAGGCATATACTAGTTAGATTATTAAGCTAATATAAGAGTCAACTTGAGAAAAATTTCCCATTACAGTGGCGATATAAGCAGAGATTCTTCAAAAGGGACTATAGTATTAAAATTTATTCTGAACTTTTTAGGCCAGAGCTGCACTGAATCATTATGAAGAAGCTGAAGAACTTTTTATGATGGTGCAAAGTGAAAAATTGCAAAATGATTATGTCTACATTAGCCACTTGGCTCGTTGTTGTGAGTATTTTTATCTAATATCAATTTTTTGCTTTTACTTAAATTTTTTTTTTTGCAAAAAATTCTAAAGAACAAGAAAATTTGCTTTAAAATGATAATTTTCACTTCTAATTCGTTTGTTTCTTTGTTTCTTACTGAGAAATTACCGAAAAGCAGTGCGTAGAAACTAAGAAGAGGCCAGCGGTGCCAAAATTTTTTTCTCTGAAATGAACTAAAAAGTAAAAACCAGTAAAAAAAAAAAGAAAATTATTGAAAAAGGGAAAGATATTAACTTGAGATTCGATTTTTGAAATGTCAACATTTTGAAATGTCAACATTTTTTATCAGTTTAGGTTATAGTTTCTAAAAATAAGAATATTTCAACATAGGCAGATTTTTGGGGGATGGGGTAGGAGGTGGAGGAGATCGACGTGAAAATTAATTCTAATTGAAAAAATTAATTAAAAATCAGACAATCTCTTGTAAAAGCAGATGCCTAATTCAGAATGAAACATTTCTGTTTGAACCTTTTTGCAGTCATTATGAATAAGAAACCACAATCTGCGTGGGAATTATACTTGAAAATGGAAACCTCGGCCGAATCTTTTAATTTATTACAACTTATTGCAAATGACTGCTACCGGATGGCACAATTTTGGCACGCAGCGAAAGCTTTTGACATGCTCGAGAGGCTGGATCCATTACCAGAATATTGGGAAGGTAAACGTGGTGCCTGTGTCGGAGTCTTGCAACTAATTATTGCTGGTCGACAAGCCAGGTAATTATATATTTTTTTATTTTAAAATCTCATTAGCAGCAGAAAAATCGAATGCAATGTACGAGTAGGTACGAGTATAATATGACGTTGCTATTTTGTGCAGAGATACTTTGTCAGATGTGGTGCAACTGCTTCGGAATTCAGCGAATGTACAAGTAGAGCAAATAATTCGCACGATAAAACGTTGGGCCAAAGATAACCGGATCAATATTTAAATTGTTCGATTTTCTTCTATTCATCTCTTATACGTATATTATAGATCTGTTTTTTGATTGGTTTTTATTCTTCAATTTTTTAATGAATCAACATTTTTTAAAGAATTAAAGTGAATTCAAGAAGTACACTGAGAGAAAAGCTGGTAATACTTACTACATACTTAGTTTAGTAATTTTTCTCATCGATGTATTATTTTGTAATAAATTCTTATATGATAGTAAAATGTAAGTACTACTAGGTATATTTTATTATTTTTTTATGCAATTTCTACTACAATTTTGAATTATCCCAGTTTTCCTATCCTAAAATAGTGAAAAGTGCTTATTGAAATTTCTCTTATAGTATTACATACCTGTAAAATTGGGGGGGGGGGGAGGATTGGAAAGTTTCGGTCAACTCTCGATTTGTACATTATTTTGTAATATAGATAATTGAGTGATTTTCTTAAAGAAGGGCGTATCTCGAGGTACAATTATTTTATTGTGCTTCCTCTTTCTGGCAGTGAAAACCACATCCTTCAATCTATTGTCATTGTAAAGATATGTATTTACAACAAAAAAAAAGAAACAGAAATCCTCTTATTTTTGTAATTAATGGCATACAAATTTTCAAGAAGAACCTATGAGAGAGGCTTAGAATCTGAACTAAGGTCACATTCGCCAAATATCAAATTTTTTAATGTTTTCTGATAGAGAATTTCATATTTTGAGCCGTGGAAAACTTGATTTTTCATTTAGCCACAAATTTTACCTCAACAAATAGGAATGGAGTTAAAAATGACATTATACTCTGTTCAACTTAAGAATGCCTAAAACGGAACGCAGTTTGCAGGGCTCCGGGGAGAGGAAAAGGTACTCGTTCACATTCAGCAACAATATTTGGCTACACTTCCGATTTTAATTTCTTGTTTCTTATCACACATCCGATTTTTACATTGTTGATAAATGTGAATTTGACGTTCCGTTTTATACTCTGTTCAACTTAAGAATGCCTAAAACGGAACGTCAAATTCACATTTATCAACAATGTAAAAATCGGATGTGTGATAAGAAACAAGAAATTAAAATCGGAAGTGTAGCCAAATATTGTTGCTGAATGTGAACGAGTACCTTTTCCTCTCCCCGGAGCCCTGCAAACTGCGTTCCGTTTTAGGCATTCTTAAGTTGAACAGAGTATAGGCATTCTTAAGTTGAACAGAGTATAGCAATTATTTTATGGTCATAAAAACTACCATGTTGTATCTAGTAGTATTGCCCAAGTCATTTTTCATGTATGTATTTGGCATTATCAACTTCCACATTTTAGTACTGGCATAAAAGCTGAGAAAAAAGTAATTTTCTTCAAGAAGGGCGTATCTAGGCACTCTCTTCAGCAAAATATTATTTCTACCCTTGCTAAGTAATCCACCGACTCATTAGCAATTATTACAGAGAATGAATGTAGCAATCAAACACAAAAAACCGCTTGTCTCCAAGTCATTGTAAAAAAAAAAGTTACGATCAATTGAATATTTCAAATACATTTTTCTCAAAACGGATTTTTTAGAGATACGCCCTTCTTTAAGAAAACCATACTCAATTATTGTTTCAATTATTTAGCTCAGTTATTTTACTAAGAATAAATCCCATAGCTCAGGTGGCTGAAGCTCTCAAAACTGGTCAAATCTTTTGCGTCAGACTGTGAGAAGGTAAATGAAATTATTTATTTATTTAAAAATACGAACGTCATAAGTTCCATAAATTTTAGTTACCTATACATTTTTGAACGAACAAATTCTTCCGGTTTCCTCTTAATAAGGTGTAAGTGTAAGGATCATGGCATAAAATATTACCAAATACATAAAGAGATAAACAATTAATAAATTTACAGAGTTGCATGACATTTTTTTGAAAGTGAGTAGGTGTACTAATTTTATTGTAAAGGCAGTATCGTATCTATCATTAACAATTTTCAGCATTAGCGAGTTGAAATGGCTTCTTGAGACCTACGTGTTCTAATGTCAGTTTGTGGTTTTTTTATGCCGGAAATCATTTCGCTATTATTTACTACATCGTTCTTCAAATTATTTGTGTTCGTGGGTTTCGATTAACTTTTATTGTGTTGTGGCTAGACGAGATAAACTATTTGACCATCATCAACGAATTCTGCAAAGATTTAAAAAAATTTCCAACCTACAACATAATTCCGGACCTGAGAACCGGAAGAATTCGAATGCAAAATTTCCGTTAAAAAAAAATTGCAGTTGAAATTTTCAAAATACACTCATTTTTTCTACATTGGGCACATACTTTTCATTTTTTTTAATGACAGAAGCGGTTATTTGGCAACACTGATTTCATTTAGGATGAATGACAATGATGGTGGAGTGTATGGCAATAAATACGTACCTAAAAAGTGTTCTTATATTTACGATTTTAATAAAATAATCTTGTGGAAGCCAATTCTTACTTTGTAAAGTTATGAAAAACTTCTTTCTTGCATTTAAAATCTAATTTACAATATTTTTAGATGCGTGATCATTTTCAATCTTATTTTTTGATAAATGGCCATACTGAGTACTTCGGTTACAAATAATCTTAATTTTAAGAGGGGAAAGTAAAAAAAAGCCTTATCTTATGGTTCCAATATTTTTTCCCTTTTACCCATGAAAAGCTCATAATAATTCATAACACTCATTGACAGACCATTTATTATGTCTTAATTTTGTAATAATGGCTTCGAATAAATGAACTATTTAATCCATTCGTATATAGGTAGGTATCTGCGTTTATGTACAATCAACGCACTCTAATGGATCTCCAAAACTAGAAATCTCTCATTTTGATTGAGCGATATAATGATGGCTAATGCCAAAAGATGAATTCTCGAAAACGAATCCATTAAGTGCTTCCTTAAATCTGAACTTTAATTGCTTTACCACCAAAAATGAATTAGGCTTGTGGTATTTTTTTTATTGCACTCGATTGCATTGTCGATCGTCGTTTAGACTTTCAAAATAATCCTCTAGGATTTACTGAGAATTTCCAATGATGAAGGAGATCAGGTAGCCACGAAAATAATATCTTCTTGTATCTCATATAAGACCGGAAATTTATTCTACTTGAACGTTTCGTTTTGTAAATTAACTTTTAATCGAATACACGTGGACTTCCCCAGTTTTTTGATATTTTTTAAAAAATCGAATGACTCATTTTAGCTAACTACGAATTCGTCAAGTTATTAGCCTCGCTTTGAATTACGAAATTTATTTTGAAATTCCATTATTCACTCGTAGATGAGATAAGTACCAAAATAAAATCGCATACAGAGGATGTCCAAGTTATAAGAAGCTGCACCAGTGATTAGAAATAATTTCAAGATTCAAACAAATTGAAATTCTTAATACAAAGTTTTGCCTAAACCTTGGCACAAGTCGGTAGGACCTAACAAAAGTTGACAAAAGTTGGAAAAGTGGGCAGAACTTGGTGAGGACATGAAAGAGGTTCGGGGTTCCTCCGGAAAGACCTGTTTTGGTGGATTCCCGGATACTTTCTCTAATCCATTTTCCCTAATATCGAAATTTCTAATGGATTATTTCCCTTGAAAAAAAAAAACATAATAAAACACTATTTTCAAACAAAACTGTTTTTTGTGAGTGGTTGACAAGTGAACCAATGAAGAATTTGTTTGGAAATTTTTTTTGTATGTTCTTCGTCGTACCCCTCTCCTGGTAGAGCTTACAACTATCCCACCACCCTTACTACTCATCTTAGGGGAATGGAAAATGTCCGAATACTTTAAATTACAATAATTAAAATGCGAAAATAATATTTTTTTTTTAGACAGCCTGCCTCTGAGGTGTATGGCGATATCAACATGTAATTAACTATCCATTTATTCAACATTTAAAAAAAAAAATGATTTAACGCTAAAGAGAGTCTTGATATTTCCTCTTAGAAAATAATCAGGTGTTGAGCAATTTTTCCAAATCAATCGTTAAAGGAAAAAATTAGGGAAAATGTCCATGAGGAATATTATTTTAAGTAAAATATCCATTAGGAATATAGGTTTTAGGGAAAATAGATTAGGGACAAAGGATTAGTGGAAGTGAAATTAGGGAAAATTGAGTGCTTTTCTTCAAGAAGGGTGTATGTCAAAAAAGTCCGTTTTGAGAAAAATGTATTTAAAATATTCAATTGGTCATAACTTTTCTTTACAATGACTTAGAGAAGAGCGGTTTTTTGGGTTTGATTGCTACATTCCTTCTCTATAAGAATTGCTAATGAGTCAGCGGATTACTTATAGCAAGGGTAGAAATAATATTTGGCTGAAGGGAGTGCCTAGATACGCCCTTATCTTGAAGAAAACTACTTTTTTCTCACTTTTTATGTCAGTAATTTATAGAATATGGAAGTTGAAAATCCCAAAAAAATTGCTGACGTCAATTCAAACTCCATTCCTATTTGTAGAGGGAAAATTTGTGGCTAAATGAAAAACTAAGTTTTTCACAGTTCAGAATATGAAATTCTCTATTAAAAACCAATAAAAAATTTGATTTTTGGCGAATGTGACCTTTGTTTATATTTTGAGCTTCTGATAGGCTCTTCTTGAAAATTTGTACGCCATTACAGCTTTGTTCGCACGTTACCAGGGATTGGTAATCCTGGGCCAGTTCTGGGCAAAATATACCAGAAAACTGTTCGAACACTTTTTCTGGTAAACAATTTATCTGTTCGAGCGCTAGCAGGAAGGTTACAGGAAACAGTTCCTGGTAATAATTCGCCAGGAGCTTAAACGTCCTGGTAACGGACCAGGAAAAATTGTTTCATCTTTAATTGGTTCATCTTGAAAACTTTCATCACTGATCAGTATAGGTATTTTGACTATTGTCAAAAGTTTTATGAATGAAATCAAAGAGTTGACTAATTTTGTTAATTAATAATCAAATATGCAAGGAAGTATTTTGTATTTATGGGAAACATTGAAGACGTTACTTTGTTTGATTTTTAGTACATTCTAGAAAAGAAGAGTTAGATTTTTTATTCTTCATAAATATTTGAAAAAAATTTTGCTTGGTTAATTTGGTAGAGAGTGTTGAATATGCCAGAAAATTGTTCGAATGCTTTCATTTTTCTGGCCTATACTTGGGCCAGTTTACAAACCAGGAAAACTGTACTTACAGGTTGCCTGGTACCGTGCGAACAAAGCTTATAAAAATATGAGGATTTCTGCTATTTTAAGACTTACATAGTCTCCGCAAAATGCGGAGACTATGTAAGTCTTGCACGCCCCGGACTCTACCTTCCCCCAGAGTCCACTCGCTATAGCTCTGTTCGGACGCTACCAGGCAACCTGTAATTACAGTTTTCCTGGTCTGTAAACTGGCCCAAGTACAGGCCAGGAAAATGAAAGCGTACGAACAATTTCCTGGCATATTCAACACTCTCTACCAAATTAACCAAGCAAAATTTTTTTCAAATATTTGTGAAGAATAAAAATATCTTACTCTTCTTTTCTAGAATGTACTAAAAATCGAATAAAGTAACGTCTTCAATGTTTCCCATAAATACAAAATACTTCCTTGCATATTTGATTATTAATTAACGAAATTAGTCAACTTTTTGATTTCATTCATAAAACCTTTGACAATAGTCAAAATACCCACACTGATAAGTAATGAAAATTTTCAAGATAAACGAATTTAAGGTGAAACAATTTTTCCTGGTCCGTTACCAGGACGTTTAAGCTCCTGGCGAATTATTACCAGGAACTGTTTCCTGTAACCTTCCTGCTAGCGTCCGAACAGACTAATTGTTTACCAGGAAAAGCGTCTGAACAGCTTCCTGGCATATTTCGACCAGTACTGGCCCAGGATTACCAGTCCTGGTAGCGTCCGAACAGAGCTTATATCTCAAAATAAACCACTTAATTAATGATAGACAAAATTTAGAATGACGTAAATATAATTTATTCGTTTGTTGAGAAAAAGAAATGCATTCAGGTAATGATTACAAACGTCATATTGTTCCTGTTTGGAAAAATGCTTCGGATTTTTTTCACCTACACTTCTCTTGCATCTGCTTTGTTCGGGTGTCATAACGTCAAAATATAGTTTGTATGAGATAATGTTGTTGGAGCATGTTGTAAAGAAAGAGAATAATATTGAGATTATTAGTTGATGTACCTGTTTCGTAATCGGGCATACCCAGCACGCATTTAATTTGAAAGCGTTATCTGGAAACTACTTCGCAGTCTTCTGGATTATTTGGAATATAATAAACGTTTTGTCCGAAGTGTGGTGACCTTCGGCTTGGCCACAGAGTGGTGAAAATTGAACTCGGGCCTAGCCAAAAGTAATCGGGCGTGCGTTTCTTTACTCGTGATCTGTTATTCGAAATTCGCGCTTCTTCTCTGTCGTGCCGGAATCGAATGTCGTTACTTTTGATTCGAACTTTCGAAAAATATAATTTTTTTTTTTAAATATTTCACATTCGTAAAAAACATTTTAATTCGGTTTTAAATATTCTTTTAATTTTATATTGGTGTATTTTTTTTCCCATTCATAAAAATCAGTTGTCGGATATCGAGATTCATTTTGGCGCCAAAACATCGAGACATCGAAGGAAAAAGGTTAGTTTGTAAAATGCCTAATATACTTTAACAGTGATTCGTCAGAAGTCGATAATTCCATTTTTCCTTACTGGAAAACAAAAAATAACTTTCATGTGAACTGTACCATTACACAGGTGTGAGCTAGCAATTGTGGAAGGTCTTGTAACCCTTGAGAAAGTATCCTAACATTATTTTGTTGGTATCTCACTTTTAGAGCTGGAGAAATAAGTGATTGAGAAAATATAAGGACTTATGCCCTTTTTGTGTGAAAAAATAAGATAAGTCATAGAAGATCAACTATAATATAATATCGTAAAGAATCAGTTTTGGAATTCGAGTTATAATGTTATAAAATCAATCGTTAAGTTGCAAAATGGACAAAAGCCCTTGGCGGGTCTGAATCCAAATTTAACCATTATTTTCCAAAGTTGGCATAAAATGAAACAACTAAAGTAGAACTTTCTCTTGTCAAATCAATACGGCCATGCAACTGAAATTTAATTAATAAAATTAAGCGAAAAAAATGTACTTATATTAGTTTTTGAAATTAACTGAAAATTATCACTACGTTTATATATGTATAATATTATTCCTCAGATGTATATGGACTACTGGACTTATCACCTTCTTATGCAAAACATCTTAAATTTGAAGTATTTTATTTTCTCAACGATGGTTGTATTTTTGCATTTTTACAGTCGGTAAATACTCGATTTGTATAATTAGACTGTAGAAGAACTCAATTTCTGAGAAAAATTGACTCATTCCCTTCTGGCAAATCACTGTTCATTTGATTTTTATTCGTTTCGTTTAAGTATCCTGACTGAGAAATGAAGAAAAAAAAAACTAAATCTAAAAAAAAAAACACTAAAAGTGAAAATTATAAATAAATTTTTCACTTTTTAATTTAGAAAAAAAAGTTTTTCCATTCTGAAAACATTACAATAAATAGAAACTAATGACTAATAAGAATCTAATTATAGCCCAATATCCTCATTTTTCATTAGAAATTAAAAATGAAATGAATGTAAGCAATTATTTCATCCTGAAATTGGAAAGTAAATGTGCTTGTAATTTTTTTTTTTTAAATAAGCACAGGTTCTCAGAATTTGTTTTTGGAAATTACTGTTTTTTTTTTGTTCGTAATTAGCTCGTTTATTGCGTAGTTCTTAATGTCACGTTGATCATTAATAATAATTGTGTTTTCCATATTTTACATTATTTATAAATTACCTCTACTTTTTCAATTTTTTTCTTCCATAATATTAGAAGTCAGCTGTTGAGACTACCCATATAATGAAAGTCCCACAGGAAGAATTAAAACTCTTTGAGCTCGGATTCGTTGCTATATTAGTTAGTTGCAAATCTTAATCTAATTGGTTAAAATTATTTTTTGACATTGAAAAGGTTCAAGTTTTTGTATGTGTAGGGGTACAAACAGGGGACTGAATATAAATTTGAGGGTATGCAATCCAAATTTTTGGTCTTTTAGCTACGTATTTCCCTCGTGGTGGATATGAGGCTGAGTAATGACTGAAACACGAACATGCTGATTTTCAGGAATAATATACATCATTGGATATAGATTTGAGGTTGTGAAGTCTGAATGTTGGGTCAATGTCAGCTATCTACTGCTCTTGTGGTTGAAGTGGGGCTGAAAAATGACTGAAAAATAAAAAGGCTGATTTTCAAGTGAGATAATATATCAGTAAATAGATTTGAAGATGCAAAAACTGAATTTCGGGTCAAATTTTTGCCGCCAACTCAAAGTTGAAATTTTTATCTTAAAGTATTTGACAGATAGAAGTTTGGATGAGAGGTACTGAAAAAGAGAAAAAAAATGTGAAGCTCATTATAGCAATCCCTCTGACTGAATTCTTTGATTTACATCTACGTCAGTTGTCTAGTAATCAACTGGTTTCTGGTTTCAAATCCAGTTTCAAAAACCCAAATTTTCCATTTCCACAAATTTTCTTTTCCTCGCAGCCATCAACGTTAAATTTTCAGAATTAGAGAATGACGTTTTTTCGGACAATCAGAATTAACTACACTCGAACAATACCAAAATGATACTGACAATGAGAAAAAACATAAATGATTTAATTGTAATGATACTCGAGACAATAAAGTTTGGAGTAAGCACCAGTTTGCCAAATTGATTTTCCAAAGAACAATGGAAATGCTCCACAATTATACATATAAATAAACAGTATTGTTTAAGATACATTAATAACAGGAAACTGCTTTAGCCGTTGAGAAAAATTTTTTCCATTTCGCTTCTTAAAGAGTTGAGACAAGATAATTTCACTGTCAGTCAGAAATTTTATTTTGTAAAAACTAGTAAGTAGGTACATACAAGTATGTATAGAGATGTTTTTGTCACTTGTGAGTTGTGAGACCCAAAACAGATATTTCATAACACTTGCGAGACCCTTTTTGACAATGTGAGACCCTTTTGTGGGTCTCGCATGTCCATGAGGTATATGTATAGTTTTTCTCACTCCCCCCCACTCCGCAGACCCCAAATCTGCATTTTTTGTCTGGGACTCACAAGTGCCCCAAATATCAATTGTATGTACCAGAGTTTGGAAGCTAGCCAAAAGCCAAAAGCCAAAAGTCAAAAGCCATCAATTTTTGAAGGAAAAACCAGTTAGCCAAAAGCTGAAAGCTGAAAGCAAAAGCCGTATTTTCTATGGCTTTTATACGGCTTTTTAGCTTTTTACAGAAAAAAAAAATCACAAATCACAAAAGTAAAGTGTAAACAGAGAAATTAATAAAATACTTGATTGATAAAAAATAAAAATAAAAATTTTCACCTAAATTTTCGAATTTAGCATAAAATTTCCTGCATAAAAGTATAATTATGTGAAAAGCCAAAAGCTAAAACCCAAAAGCCATTCAATTTTAGTCGAAACAAGCAAAAGCCAAAAGCCAAAATTTCTATTTAAAAAGTGGAAAGTTGAAAGCCTAAGTTATATTTTCAAGGTCAGAAGCTAAAAGCAAAAAGCTAAGTCATATCTTACGGCTTTCGAACTCTGGTATGTACACTTGTGGTTCCCTCATTTCATTTTACTCCCTATAAACTGTACTGTACACCTAACCAACAGCTGTGGGCTTCATTACATAGCCTAAGGTGTCTACAGATAGCCACCAAGCCATGTGAAGACGAATGTTTCATTTCTGAGTATTTATAAGGGGGGTCTTGCAAGTGTAATACTTTATCTTGGGTCTCACATGTGACGTAAAATAACAATACATAAAATCTTTAAATTAATGAAGACGAACTTTGAAATGAGACTAACTGGATTTTATTTACAATTTCGATTAACATAAAATTTTTACCTGATCGAAACGTTTTTTTTAAGATTGAAAGATTCACGATAGATACCTATAGGTTAAAAAAATAACATTAGGAAGGGGAAGCGAAAAAAAAAGAAGTTCCAAAATAAAGTCCCGTTTTTTTCTCTTAATTAACGACAAAGTTGTTGGATATACTACATGTTGACCTTAATTGGAAAGGAATAACCCAAAAAATTATTTATAATATTTGTAGGTATATAAGCCTACTAACCACTGACCCACAAAAAATTTGATCTAAAAATTTTATATTCGTGAAATAAATTTGTTTCGGAATTCAGTGAAATTATAGCTTCGTCAGTGTATCACAGATTTTCAGCATTTTTACTTTCACAATTGATATATCTGATACCCGTATGGCTTATTGGTATCAGTGGAAAAATAATTCAATTTTTTTTTCAGTTACAACTCATACAACTGATCTTATTGCAAAAGTGCTACCATCAACTGGGAAAGCTGAAAAACTAAAGATACTTCACAATGTTGATATTTTTTGAGAGCAAAAAAGTCTTATATGCACTTTCTGATTGTCAATATTACTTCTGTTTTCCATTTTTTGTCACTATATCTATCTCAATATGTGGTCTTCCACATTTTTATTTTAAAATTATTTTGAAAGTTTTAATTCTGCGGTACATACGAGTATGTAGTTGAAAACTTCTTGAGACCATTCTACAGGAACAAAATTTTTGTATGAAGGTCATTGGCTGTCAAGTATATCAATATGTGAATGGGAAACTCGAAGGTAAAGGACATTTGGGGAAAAGGGATTCGGGAAAATAAATTCCAGGAAAATGGCGAGTTGGGAAATTGACCTGTCGAGAAATGGGCTTTGGGAAAGTGACCCACAATCAGCCCATAGAGTTTCTTTTCATTCCCCTTTGTGTATCAGTTTTTTCCATGTTTTCATTCGATTTTCTCTTTTTTTTCATTTTACCATTAACTTGGGTTTTTCCTATTGAGCTTGCAATTTCACTCGATGCATTCATTTATTTTTAATGAAATACACATTCCAAACTGATGAGATGTTTTATTATTATTATTATTTTTTTTTTTGCATCCTTATCATCATTTCAAGTAAGTAATAGTATTCACAAATTCATACGTTATATTTGCCTACTGGTAGACTACTGCAAGCCGAAGAATGTATCTAAATTTGGCATCCATCAATAATAAATTATTTAAGTACACAAATGGTCAAAACATGGTACTGTTTAGACTGAAAATAAATGGTATCAATGAACAAATGCAGCAGTATAGTCTGTTCCTGACGTCACAATGCTTCAACAAAATGCGGAGGATGTACTTTTGATTTCAACGAATCCTTTTCTTCGAATACTTATGACGTTATGGAACTCTTAACTGGGCTGTGGCGCAGCCAGGAATTTTCTAAGAGAAGAGCTGAGTCTTGATTTTGTCCTCAAAAAGTACAAATTTTACGAAAAACTAGCGAGAAAAAGTTTTCGCTGACTTCTTGTATAATAAGGCAGGTGACAACACCTGAAGTTATTCTGACGACCACTTTTTATTTTTTTGTATATTTTTCTGAATATGAGAATCAAAAAGATCAGAGTCAAAATATAGAGATTAAGAAATATTATTTTCGATCTAGTTTGTCCTACTCGTATTTTTTTAGCTAGATAACTTTTCATTGTCCTTGAAATAAATACCGTAAGCAAAACACTTGAACTCAAAATATTACATAAAAAATTGTTGATTTAAATTCTTCCGGTGAGATTTAAATTTACACATTTGGATGAGAAGAGCAAGAAATTTTCCTTCTTATGGAAATACATACGTATTTTCTCAACAGTTACTTGAAGAAATTACCATAGATGAAGCAGTGCCAAAGTTTCCAAATATACGTATACGTACATTCAAATTTTAAGATATGATAATAGGCCTACTATAATGTTATTTTCTTATATTGCGCATCAAAAAAATGGAAATTTAAATTCAGGAGACTACTGTAGTATGAGTTTTACTTCGTAAATACCTACCAATTTTCATAACAACAATATTAATTTTTGGCCCTGGACCATTGAAAATCGTTCAATTTTAACGGCAGCTGGCAACATTCAGAGAATGAAAAAATATGTAGTTACTTATCCGTTAAAATTGAACGAATGGCAACAAGTTCTTTGATTTAATTGTATTTTAATATTTTCAGAGGGTTATGGGTAATTTACCTACCAGGTATTTAATTGTGAAATAATGTAGATTAAATGTAGACATGTTATATTTTCTTAAACAAATTTTTTAAATAATTTTAATTTTAAATTATGTTGATGTTGAGATAGTAAAAAGTCAGAGAACAAGTACTCGGTGGTGGCAACATTAGATTCTCCTCGTGTGTTGCACTACCTTGCACTCGGGTCTCAAAAATTGTTGCGAGCAAAGAGAGCGAAAATTTTTGAGCGTGAAAAAATTGAAAGTGCCTATTTGAAAAAAATTTTAACTTAGTTTTTTCCTCGTTTTCCAAAAATTCACCCGTGTGTTACAAAAATAGACTAATAGAGAAAAAACATCTTTTCGATGAGTCACAAATTAATTATTTGAAGAAAATAAATTTTTGTGAAGTTTGAACTAAAACGTTTTTGTATTAACACTAGAAGTACCAGAAGGTGTCATATACGACACCACTCAAAATTTTCAGATGGACTTCTCAAAGGACCAATATTTTGAGAACCCCTGACTTGTGTAATACGACGCCACCTGGTTCTTTGAGGTTACTCTTGTGGTGTCATATATGACACCATCTGGTCCTTTGAGTAATCGAATAAAACCTGGTATTTTTAGTGTTAAAAGTAAATGTCGAACATCCTTTTTGGGACCATAAAGATAGGTGGAGATAATTTTTTTATTTTGCTGTGTTTAATTCTTTACTTTGTTTGTTTCTATACCAAACATTTGATTAGAATATTCAAAAAATTTTTGTTGTTCAATTCGTTTTTTGCCAATAAGTTACGCTGGTCACAAAATTTTTTGACCTCGCCGTCAAAGACAACTAACAACAAACTGAGCTACTTGTTTCCGAGTTCCCTAGACAATTATTGTATTCTTTCCTCGTCTGTTTTGAAAATCATTGCTGATTTGAGGGAAGTCCAACACGAAACGTCAAATAAAAATCTAACAGCTGCAGGCAAGATGGGTAATAAGCGATAAATTGAGAACAGAAATTAAGGCGAAAAAGTTTTCTTGAATGAAATAATGCTTAATTGAAACAAAATAATCATCACTTAATTTCGGGAAATTCCCCTCTCAAAATGACTTGTTAAACCGGATTGCTTGATGAGTGTATAGCTTACTTTATTTAAAAATATGAAGAGAAAAAATAATTTTGAGAAGATAACTCGTACCTACATTGATTGTACTTGGAATATTTTCTCGTAATATGAGCAGTGAATATTTTAAGATAGAAAGTAGGTGGCACTTTGCCATCCTGTAATGTACGATAGTGCGGCATATAAAAATTTCGAAAGATATTATCCCTCTTGGCTCCTTTTCCAGAAAATTTGTGAACATATGTATACAAAAAAAATTTTTCCACGTCAATTACCCATCGCTTTCCACCCATTCCTCCACACACCATTTATTGAAATCATTAGTGCCACCCGGTGAAAATCTCTTAAAATATTCTCTGAGTATGAGCACAAACCAAGTCGAATACAAAATAAGCAAAAAGTGAGAAGGAACAAATACTTATACAGTTTTTACAACACCTATAGTCTGTCTAAAATAAGAAAGGATGAAAAAATACTCACTCAAAAGGAGTTCAAACCAAGATTATATAGTAGGTTCAAACGTAAACCAGGTTTGAAACAAAAAATTACGTCTCAACCCCTTTCCAGTAGAATTTCACCTTAAGAACCTGCTTATACCAGGGGCAGTTAACGGATTGGGGATTGGGACCAAGATAGTTCCTTGTTTCATGTGTTTTTATAAAATGTTTGGCATGAGAAACCAGTGACGAAACCAGCATTTAGCGGAAGCCAGGCGGGCCAAGAGAAATCATTCGAAAATGTCAACATTAATTAAATTTGAAAAATCGATACTGAAGCTTATTCCCCCCAACCCCTATAATTTCTTTTTTTTACTGACTTTTAATTCATTTTTAGTTCATTTAGGAATTTTTTTTGGAGGGGGGCGCAGAATTTTTCTGGGAGACTCCTCCCTTAGTTTCTCTACTTTAAAATATTGGACTTTGTATAGCTGCATAATTACATATTTACAAATAATGATGCTTGAAAATGGAAAATTCAGGCCAAACATCATGAAAGTGCCCAAAACGAAAAACTATCCTACTCTCAGCTTCAAATTCCCTAATCACCCCAATTTTAATACGTATATAATTTTTTGCAAATTAACTCTCGTAGAATTTTTAGTTCTCTAAAAAGTCCAAAGAGAGACAGGAGAGATTTTAATTGAATGTTTATTTGTTTTTGATGTGTTAACATCTTTATTTTCACTTGCCCAGAACTAAATTCGGAAATTTTGCCCAAAAATTGAACATGCGCAATGCGCGTTGCGCACTGTACAGATATGGTCATCCGCGCGTTGTTATCAGTTTTCATCGAAAGGTTCTTATCAATAAAGCTTTTGAGTGACTTTGATTTTCTTGTTGAATTGGTGGTTCGTTAATCGTTAATCGTTAATCGTTTTTAGTTTTCTAATTTTCATTACTGTATTAGTCCCTAGTTACTTTTTATGCATTATATTGTAAGATGTTAACACATTAACGAAGTAACAGTTATTAACTAAAACTTGCTGAAACTTGCGTTTAATTTTATGCCAATTGAGTAATGAGAGATAAGAAAACACAACGTGAAGGTCAAAGGTCAACATGACCCGTTCATCAATGTTGAGTAAGTATTCCTACTTATTAAGTTCCTGCTCTTTTTAATTATTTTTCTAAGACTACATTCACAGTCACATGAACACTAATTTCAATAAAGGATGCCACAATAATGTTTTTCGCTTTTATCGGTTTCTGTTTTCCTTTTTTGAATTCTTCCGACAAGAAAAATTAGGTGTCCTAGAATAAACCAAAGTGAACTTTATTTCAGCTATGCAGATAAATTTGAAAAGAACCATTTTCTCGTTAAATTGAACATGACGTATAATTTTCTCATAATTTTCGTAAATTAGCTAATTATTTTTGTGAACACCTCAATTTTGGTAACAAAATAAAAAAAAATTGAATGATTAAGACAATACTTAATTCATCTCTGACTTTGGCCTTACTACCAACATTTCTTATTAATAATTATGGAAATTTTCGTTATGCATGAAATACAAAATAGCCGATCAAAAAAGAAAAAATGTTGGACACCCAATGATAAGCAATTGTGGACGAAATAAAGTAAATACCATTCCTAGTAGCTGAAGTGAAATTTATAATAACTTTTTTTCAGACATAGGTAGATATTACTATTTCTATATACATTATGTGAACACTGCTATGCAAGAAGGCGAAAAGTCTACTTTTTTTTCGAAAGATGAATTCTGTTAGCTAAACTTAAAAATTCACAGCTGTTTGTTGTTTTTTTTTTAATGAAATCTCAAGCTTGAGTGAAAAATTCAGCCCCTTAGCCCCCTTGGATGTGCCACTGAATTTATTATATTACACTGACATGGCTTTAAAGACTTTGAATACTTCTTATTACATTTTTTTTGCACAGTTCTCGATGTGTTCGCTTTAAATTTTTCACTTTAAATTGTATAATGTCCTTCCAGTGGAAGTATTCTTCTGTTTTTCCAACTCCAGAAATGAAATACAAACGTAAAATTGCTAGGATGTGTTCCAAAGGATTGACACAACTTTACACACCCAAACGTGTGCTAGCTCAGCCCAGTACAATGGGATTTGAGATGAAAGTGTTGTATTACTGTTATGTGAAATTCGAAAAAGTGAACTTATCCCTTCTTTGACTATACAGAAGTAATTATGTAATCAAAGCCCTTCTTGCATATTGCACTTTTCATATATGTACTTATGCAATGAACTTCAGAGTTTCATTTCTGACTAAGAAAAAAGTACTTATAAGAAAATTTTAATTTGCAAAACTAGCTTTACAAGTTATTTCTGATTGACCAGTTGACCTTCTGTTAGCGTCATTTTTAATTCAGTTTTTCACAAAGTTTGCTATGCATATTCCAACTTTTCTTTTCCCTTAATTTTCATTCTTCAGTTAAAATTAAGCAGTGAAGGTATGAAGCCGGCACCCTACTCTGAATTTTGGTACCAATGAATTTCGGTGCTCATTAAAATATTCGACAATTATTATTTATGCTATTGGTGAAAGTATCTAAATTCGAGTGAATTTACGTGAGCTTTTTTAGTGACAATGAAAGTTAATTTTTGATTTTTTTTTTTCGTTTGTGTAATAAATTTGTGTCGAAAAAAGTAAGTTTTATTTTTCGTTAGTTATATATGTTACAGGCAAATTGTGAAACTCCAACAATTAATTAAATGACTAGGCATTTAGTTAAATGACGAATCAGCTGTGAACTGTACGTCATTTAATAAAAGGACTAGTAAATTAATTAAATGCCGCAACACAGTTAGGCAGGTTGTGAAAAGTTCATTGTTTCTACCTTATCGCGCCCCCCATTCTGGTTCTTTCTTATCTGATTTTGCCTGCCAATACCTATTTTTCACGAAGAAAAATTTTGAAAATATCAAAATTCAAGTTGAATGTCCACTCAAAACTTTCCTCAGACTCAACCGATTTGAGTGGTCAAAAGCTCAAGTAAAAGGTATCCACTGAGTGTTCTTAGAGCAAAACAAATTCCTTACCTCAATTAGAACCTGAGATATAGATCTTTGAGTGAAGAAAAATCTTGAAAATATCAAAGGTCAAGTTGAATGTCCACTCATAACTTTCCTTGATTTGAGTTGTCAAAACCTCAAATGAAAGGCCTTAATCCATTGAATGTTCTTAAACCAAAATGAACATTAGAACCTGAGATATTGATGTTTGAATGGTGGAAAAACTTGGAAAAAGCATGAATTTTGAGTATAACTTGAGTAAGGTCAGAGGTGAGTGAATTCCAATGGGTGATGACATATCTACACATAAATACCTTTCATTTAAAAAAAAAAATGAAGCAAATTGGCCGGATAGAACTGCCGGACAAACTTGTATCAGATTCTTTTCATGTATAGATTTCATTTTGTACAATTTGCCTAGTTAATGTTCGGCATTTTATTAAAAGCCTACTCATTTTAATAACTGCCTAGTCAAATTATTGAATTTTGTTCGTGATTTTACAATGTGCCTGAAATCAAACGTCATTTAATTAAATGTTGGAGTTTCACAATTTGTCTGTAACATATATATTTTTTAAATATCAATGGTTTTTTTTTAATTTGTTTAAAACTTTTATTTGCCTGTGAAAGAATCTTCCTTTTTTATGCGTTAACATCGTAGAGGTATTTATCAAAGTGGTAGATAATTCCTCAGCAGCCACCAAGTACATGAATATAATCTTTTGTTATAAACTTTTTGCTGTTCTTAATACGAGTAAAAAGGAATTGTGATGTATTTCGCATAAAGAGACCATTCGATGAGATATTTTTAAATTGGATTAACTGAGTCCTATTGAGAATTTTATGCTGAATCTAGTGATTGATATACTTGAAGTTATCATACAGAAACACAAATAAGGGTTCTAGTGATGAAAGGTATATCTACAAGTCTGCGAAATTATGGTTCCATCAGGCAAGAAATTTGTAGCAATAAAGCAAGCAAATTTCTAGTCTTCGTATAACAGCGTACCAAAATAAAACTAATTCCACGTGGTTGAATTTTACCTTCACGAAGTATTGTGTAGGATTCATGGAAATACAAACTCACATATTTTCCCTGCGAATTGTGTATTTAAAGTTTTAAATTTAAAAAATCAGAATTAAAAATGATATCTAAGAACCATTTTTAAAATTTAGACTTAAATCACTCTGGGTCTCAAGAAAATGAAAATATTGAAAAATTGATGGTACCTACTTTTAAAAAAAAGTTTTCACTATGTCAATTGTTTAAAAAAACATCACAAACATCAATTTGGTTATTAAATCAATTCTTTTGTTTGAAGTCAGTTTTTTTATTGCAATTTCTTGGTAACATTCGCATTGTTCAGAAACACCTTACATGAGAAAATATGTAGGAGTTACACATTATATATTAACACGGTTTAAATGATTTTTAGTTTCTGCTTCTTTCAGCTCCACTAGACACCTTAACCAAAGGGTATTGTACGCGAAAATTGCCCATAAAATCGATAAAAACTAAAACCAGAATAAAAATTATCATCTCCCAACTTCAAATTAAAAAATATCAAAAAATTCGATACCTAAGTTGAAACAAAACTAATTATGAAAAAATATTACTTATATAAAAAGTTGGAATTTTCCACTGGAACCGTGCGATTAAAAAGTCACGAAGACGTGAGCCAACCATTTAAAATTGGAAATTAAAAATACGTAAATATGAGCCTCTTTTTGTAACGTTTTTATAAATTTTTTTTTTTGCCGAAAAACAAATTAGGTAAATATAATTTTTTTCAATTTACGTTGCATTTGTATTTTTTTACGACTTTGTCTCATTGCCAAATTCGAGGCCATTAATTGAATTTTTCATTTATTTAGTTTTTACTCTAATAACCTCACGTACCTTAATCTTTTATTTTTAGTTTCAGTAGTTACTTTAATACCTATTCATATAGTCATTTCACTAAATCTTGAAAAAATACTGCAAAAACACATGGTCTCTCTTCATTTCAACAAAGGAACAGCTTTTCTCAGTTTTAGTTTTCTGGCATTTAAAATTCTATTTGTAATTTCAAATTGAGCAAAAATAGTTATGGCATTGGGAAACACTTATTTTTAATTTACCCAGATAACGTTTTAGATCAACGAATCAAAGTAAAGAAAAAGTAATTTAAAATAAAATTGCTTGTATTGATTGGTTGTATAAAACAAGCAAAAACAAAGTCCCAATGTAAACCTGCCACTTTTCTTCAAAATACACAAACATTATGTGTATTTTAACACTAGAAATACCAGGTTTTACTCGGTTACTCAAAAGGACCAGGTGGCGTCGTATTACATTAGTCAGGGGTTCTCAAAATATTGGTCCTTTGAGAAGTCCATCTGAAAATTTTGAGTGGTGTCGTATATGACACCACCTGGTACTTCTAGTGTTAATAATACCCAGTGTCGATTGTCGGGCATTTTCCTGAACCCGCAATTTCTTGACAGGTCAATCTCTCAACAGACCATTTTCCTGAAATTTTTTCGCCCAAACTCTTTTCCCAAATGGATTACAACCGACAATTTGTAAGTTTTGAATTTTAATGAGGTTGAAGAGAAGAAAATAGTGGGAGAGGTGTTACGAAGCCTGTATAGCAGACTCGGCTGATTACCCTACCTGTACTGAGAAAAGAAGGTGATGGAGTTACATAATGTATTATCTGGCCAATAATTTTTTGCCAGTCATTACTTTTGCCATTGTATAGTCTGTTCCAGTTAAGAGTTCCATGACGTCACAAGGATCTGAAGAAAGCGATTGGTTGCAACACGGTTGAAATCGAAAATACTTTCTTCTCATTCGTTAAAGCATTATGACGTCATGGAACTCTTAACTGGAACAGACTATGGTATAATTATACGAAGGCCATCCCAAAAGTAATTTCGCACTTTCTTTATTTTGGACCCCGTAGTAAGTTAACACTGGGAGACGATTTTTATGGAAAGTATTCGGCTATTTATTACCCGACTTTACCATGGAAATTTCAAATTTCTATACTGTTGAAAGTTGAATGGTTTCATTTTGTAAAAGTTGAGGTGTGTGCGGCATGATGGATCGATCAGCCCTCTAAAAATAAGATAAGGGCAATAATTAAGTTTTCCGTAGGAAATCCTGAAATCAAAGCTCATAACATCCACACTCGCCTCTCAGATAAAGTGATGGGAGTGTTGTCACAGTTGTACCAGACTGTAGCCAAAATTATTGTGAGTAAAGTCGATGGGTTCACTTTAGTTAATTCTTACCTCATTTTCGGAGGACTGACTCATCATTATATCGCACATATACTCAAACTGATTTCATACAAACAAATTCAACAATAAAGACTTGAAATTTTCGTGGTAAAGTCGGATAACATGGTGAAATATTTTCTGTGAAAATTTTCTCCTTAGTGTAACCAGGAGCAAAAATAAAATATATATGAAATTACTTTTGGGACAGACTTTAATACGTCGCTTCACAAAGCACAACGCGGAGACTGGAGAGTATTACACTGATTCATTTTCCATTGCACTTGTAACAGCCATTTAAGAAAAATTGGTGTTTTGAAAGAAGTGGGTTATGAAGAAATTGGGTTATTTGAGAAAGAGCTTGTAGAAAAATAGGATCCGGGGAAAATCCATGCAAGCTTAATCCTGTCGCCATTTGGTGCAATGAAAAAAGATTTCGAAAAATTTTCCATCCTGATTTGAGAAAATAAATAGAATGATCACACTTATTACCATTAATTCACCTTGTTATTTGAATTCTATAACTTCTAAGAGATAATTTTCACTCACATTTTCAACTAAATGTATTTTAATAAACTTCCAAAAAATCGGTTCTAGCGGATGATAATATATGAGTTTGGATCCAGTGTAAAGATATTGCTTAGTTTTTAGACCCCTAAGTCTTCTGTTATTTTTTGGTTGATAATGATTCCCCAGTGACGCCGTAGAAGTCTTAAAATAGTTCAATCAGACTATCGCGGCAGTTCACTTATAATCTGGTCAGCTTATCCATGAAATAGATAACCGATGAAGACTTTATATTCTGATCTATATAGAGATGTTTTTGTCACTTTTGAGACCCAAAACAGATATTTCATAACACTTGCGAGACCCTTTTTGACAATGCGAGACCCGCAAAAGGGTCTCGCCTGTCCATGAGGTGTATGTATAGTTTTTCTTACCCCCCCCCCACTCCGCAGACCCCAAATCTGCATTTTTTGTCTGGGACTCACAAGTGCCCCAAATATCGATTGTACTCGTATGTACACTTGTGGTTCACTCATTTCATTTTACTCCCTATAAACTGTACTGTACACCTAACCAATAGCTGTGGGCTTCATTATATAGCCTAAGGTATCTACAGATAGCCACCAAGCTATGTGAAAACGAAGTTTTCATTTCTGAGTATTTATAAGTAGGGTCTCGCAAGTGTTATATACTTTATCTTGGGTCTCACATGTGACGTAAAATAACAATACATACTTACATTTACATATTATAATATAATTATAAAGAAAAATATTTTCATCATTTTCACGGAAGTTTAACAGTGACAGGTAGATATACTTTTAGACTAATAAAATTGTGATGTAAACAAATTAAGAAAGAAAACTGGTTTGACAGATCACAAATATCCACCCAAATCTCTAGCTAGAAAAAAAGTTGTTTTTCTGTTACAATTTTTTTCGAGTGTCATTCGATCAACATAGTGAGAAAAAAATCTCAAATTTAGCTTCTCTGGCTGCGCATTTATACTAGCACTGTAATGTAATTACTAATTGATTTTCATTAATTAAGGTAATGCATTTTGAGAGGAAATGATTTGCGACAATTTTTAAAATGCTACTTAATGGAGGTCACCAGTTTATCATAGTGATATATCACATATACATTTAGGAACAGTGAGAGAGAAAGCGTATATTTTTCCCCCCTTGAAAATTTGATTTGCCCCTCCTATTTGCTCTAACCTAACTACGGCTGTAAACTGACGATAATTAAATCAAGTTCCAGTCGCATCATTCTTACACTGCAATTACGAAGCCATAGCCTCAATTTTTTCGAAATTTTAAAATTTGTTTACAATTATTATCTATTTCGAAAACATCGACAGGTTGAAAATTATAGACGCCTTAATGTGTCTGCAGAAGGTCATGTAAATGAGATTTCTTAATATTAGACTATCATTTGATAGTAAAATAATGATACCACCTATTAATAAAAATACATTTCCGAAATCTAAATTCATGGCAAAAATGAATTGCGAGTGTTTACGTCAATCAAGGCGCATAAAGACGATGAAATTCATTTCTAATAAATTCAATAGGAATCTCGTACTGGCTTATTACTTTTGATAAAGTGTTGTCTTTTCTTCGACTGGAAAAGAAAAAAAAATACAAATATACATGACATAATTCCTTTCGCACAAATACTTGAAGTATTGCTGGCCTAAGTCCGCAGTTCAAGATGTGCAATGTAATGCTTTTGGTATAGGAGACATTTCCTGAATTCTTAGTCACGTTTGTATTATAATTTTTGTATGGATACCGGCCCTCATTAAAGATCATTTAGTTATTAAAAAACATTATCCGAAGATGAATAAACTGATATTTGTTTTTTCTTCCAAGGTTTGTATTACGTGTAGTTGTGCAGCAGAGATGATTTATAAAGATGAAAAAGAAATCGCTATTGTAAGCAGTCCACTGTTTGATTCCCTGTTGTACCTATACACCAATATATAAACATCTAAATGTGTTCTTTTTTTTTTTTTTGAAAATTTCGTATTAAATCGTTTTTCATTTTTCACCACTGGTTCAAAATATATGTATCATGTCCCTGTAATAAATTATAAATCAAAATTTTGCATTTTCTTTAAAGCAAACAAAGTTGGAAATGTATACGCTATACTCGTATAGTTAAGGAGCTAGTGTGTTTGTGAAGACATCAAAGTGAAAGGTCTGAAATCTTAGTTTCTTAAATTTTTGAGTTTTTTCTTCATCCATGTAATATCTGCTGATCCATTCGCAAAGAATTTCAATAATTTATAAAAGAAAACAACAAAAACAGAAATAGATACTCGCAAGAATTCGAAAAATCCATCAGTTACTATAAAAATCTTGCACTTCTACCAACTTTAACGAGTATATTATCTATTTGTTTGGAACTTTAAGATTATTACGTCATTCATCCCTGATTAAAAACCTTGAAAATATCATTACTATACGAGTAGCGATCATCTCACCAAAAAACAACGAGTGACGTCATCATTTATGATGGACGTTGTGGTATGCGAGTGGCAAAAGGACTTACCCCGCGTTACTTGAAACTTTTTGAATGTCACTGATCATTTCTTCATAAGATAGACAGCAGTAATGATTTATAATTTTTTGACTGAATAAAAATATTGAGCGAAAAGTTTTTTTTTTATTCTATTTTGAAGCGAATAACAAGATTTTTGGAATAGTCGAATGTAATTAGATTTGAGGTAATTTGATTGAAATGATTATGAAAATAGTAATCAAATTTACTTTTTTTAGTCTAAAAATACGACGATTGTCTGGAAGATGAGAAAAACTAATTAATGGCTTTACGTCTTTCAACAAAAAAAAAAAAAAGAAAGAAAATATCGAATCATTAAATTCGTATTATCGTTAACAACGCATTGTCTGTGATAATAAAGCTAGTAGTAGTTGTATATAGTTTGAAATGGTGTGAGGGGAATGAGAAGGAGAATCTTTTTTGGGGGGAGAGAGAGGGAAAGCGAGAGTGTAAAATTAGTCGTTACCAAAACTAACATTTTTTTTCATAACAGAACATTTAAATCTTGTCTTAACACAGTTCTAAGATGATGATTATTAAAGTGTAGGATCAGATAGCAAAACTTTTTTGAAAATTATTCTTTTTTACTTAACTCCAATTACAAGAAGTCGGAAGACTCCAGAAATTCTGGAAACTTATTTTTGGCACTTTTTTTATTTTTATTATAACAGCTGTTAATGAAATTGTATTTTTTTTTTTGTAACTGTAAGTATAAGTACGTTTAGTTACTTACATGTATGGGTACCAACACTAAAAGAAATGAATAATAATTTGGACTATTTTTTACAGAAAAAAGCGACCATTCAAAATTTATTGTAGATATTCTTAGCATTTTTAGTACTTTTTTTACAGTCTTTGATAGTATAATTTACTATTTTTGTGGTAATGTCTCCTATGAATCTTGATTTGTCCCTGTTTTCTCACACCAATAATAAAAATTATCATCAACATTTTTTTCAGTGTGCTTAATTTTTTATTAATTTTTGTAGCTTGTTGACCCCTTCCGTTAAACTAAATACTCAACGTTCATCAATTATTGTTTCAGGATAGAAAATGGCGCTAGACGTTCATCGCAAGGCCCTCGAGAAGAAGGGCCACAGAAAGCGAAACATAGAAGAAGAAGAAATATTGAAGAAAATCATAACCCCAGATCACCCAATAGACCCATTCGAATTGTTGGGAGAAAGAAGTTTCAATGAGCCAAGAGAAATTCCAGAAGAGGAGATTGGCACTCCTGTTCAAGAATTTTTTCGCGATACCACAGTATTCCTTACTGGAGGCACAGGTTTCATGGGGAAAATGCTAGTTGAAAAATTACTCAGATCATGTCCTCATATCAAACACATATATTTATTGGTGAGAGTGAAAAAAGGAAAATCAGCGCACGAACGAATTGACGATATCTTTCAAGACAGGGTAAGTCAACTTTTGTTGTTGAATTTAGATATTTTAATTTTTATATTTAAGTATTTAAAGACTGGTGAATAATGGGAATAATATGTACTTTGTCATTTACTCAATTCTTTTGAAATCAATTCTAATCTGCATGAAAGCGGAGGTAAATGAAAGATAAAATTGCTTCATACTGATTTATTACAAAAGCATTACATAAACATAAGCAAAAATAAAAGACAAAGACATACTGAGACTTACTTTAAGCTCTATATCTTCATATCAACATGAAAGGATAATTTGATTGGTTCATTTCATAAATTATCAGGTGTAAATCTTGGATTATGACGTACTGGATACCTGATTGTACTAGAAAAATTTACTAGTCTGCACTTAGAGAAATGAATAAGATTAATTACAAGCAGAATAGTAACTTATTTCATCACATGTGCAGAAAATTATTCTTTATTGTAGAAATTCTTAATTTTTGTATAACTTTTTCTGATCTTAGATGATATATTTTACCATTTTTATGTAGAAGTTCCAGCTACAAATCCTGAATTGTCCTAGTTTTCCCATTCAAATTGTAAAAATTATCCGTACTACTATAAATTTTTTTCAGTGTAAGAACAGAACCTCTTTTTTAAACAGCAACTAGAAGATATAACACTGATGGAAAAAACGAATTATTTTGATATAAAAAACAATTCAAATCATAATAAAGTTTTTACGCAAATTATTCAGAATAAATGACTACAACCCTACCCAGCCACTAATGAAATGCTCTCAACTACTCCCACCACCCACTCGTTCACCACCCACTCGTTCACCACCCACTCGTTCAAAGTTAGATTTAAAATTTTAAAGTGGTGTTACCTAAGTGGCGGAGGACCTTCTCCAGAATGGGTTACTGTAGAGTTAAGAATTCTAGCTCTTGTTTATCTGATGAAAATATGACAATATGAGGCATTTGGTTCACGTCATGATTTAAACCGCTTACAAAACCAGGTCGAGGTGAGGGGTTTTTTGAGGACGGGTCGTGAGTGAGGTACTTGGAAATTTGTGAACAATTTATTCCTAATCCTCCTTTGAAATCCTCGGCATCGTTTATGGATATATAGGTACCTCCTATTTTGCAGGTTTCAATAGATGACGTATTAATCCGTCAACCGAATTTCATAATGCAAACTTCTCTTACGTAATCCTTATAAAATTAATTAGTATAATTTTTTAAATCATCGGTCTCTTCGGCTGATCCTCCATTAAATAGAGCACAACGCGCATTGATGCGTCCGATTTAATCAATAATAACTATAATCGTGACTAATTTACCCCCGCGAATGAGGAGTTTAAAAATTTAATCAAACATAAATAAAATTGTGATATAGCCCAGTTACCTCATTTTTCAGCCACATTGCTCAAAAAGGATTCTTCGAACTTACTCGTTGGTACATGTTTTGTTAATTTAGACATCATATAGGTAAGTTGGCTGTTAAAATGACGTTTAGATGGGTTTTCAGGCAAACTTATGTAATTATACTATCTAAATTTACTCGCTGTTTAATGAAGATCATACCTATAAACTGGTTTCAATAAATTAAGCCACGGATGATATACTTATTGCATGATTAATCTTTCGTTAAGAATTATGATTCGGGTCTGATGAATACTTGTAAAATTGAGTAAGAATTGTAGAAAGTATTGGCGGTTTATTTCACTTCATCAGTTAAGTCTGGTCAGTTTTCGCAAAATATGATTTTAAAAATAGGTAAGTATTAAGTACCTGTAGTCTGTTCAAGTTAAGAGTTCCATGACGTCACAATGCTTCAATAAATGAGAAGAAAGTCCCCACTTAAGTAACACCACTTTAAAATTTTAAATCTTGCTTTGAATGAGTGGATGGTAGTGGCTGGATAGGGTTGTGATTATTCACATTCATATTGTAAAAATTATCCATATTATTATAAAATGTTTTTCAGTTTAAGAACAGAACCGCGGCTCGAAGGTAGCACAGATAAAAAAACGAATTATTCGTATGTATTTTGATATCAAAATCAATTCAAAATTATTGTAAAGTCTCTAGAAGGGAAAACTAAGACAATTCAAGATTAGTGGCTGGAATTTCTATAAAAATGGTCAAGTATATCATCTAAGATAGTAAGTCGAAGTTCTACAAACATTAAGAATTTCTACAATAAAGAATAATTTTCTGCACTGTGATGAAAAAAGTTACTATTCTGTTGGTAATTAATCTTATTCATTTCTCTCAGTGTATACTAGATGTATTTTTCTTTTACAATCAGGTATCCAGTACGTCACAATCCTTAAGATTTACACCTGATAATTTATTGAATGAACCAATCAAACTATCCTTTCATGTTGATATGAAAATATTGAGCTTAAAGTAAGTCTCAGTATGTCTTTTATTTTTGCTTATGTGTATGTAATGTTTTTGTAATAAATCAGTATAAAGCAATTACGAGTACATTTTCTTTCACCCCCTCTTTCATGCGGATTAGTTGATTTCAAAAGAATTGAGTAAAAGACAAAAGACATATTCCCATTGTTAACCAGTTATTAAAAATATGTATATACTCGTATGTCGTATTTTTGGAATATGGGCTTATTCTCCATTTCAACTTTCAAGTCTGCCAACTCGATTTAATTATATCTACTTTAAACTCAAATGGTTAATTTAATCGAGTTAGCGATCCGAGATAGACCTTAAACCATGTATCGTCGTTGCGGTATCCTATCCACGTAAATACAAATAAATTATCACCTGATTCGAACAATAACTATCAGGTCCTGCGCATGCACAACCCCAACTTCCACTGAATCACTTGAGAGAAGAAATTAAAGTTTAAACTTCCGTCTCACCCTCTGATTGGATCTTGAAGGCAGGATTAAAAAAATGTTTACCTACTTGATTTTCAGAAAAAAAAAAACATATTCTGCCCCACACGGGGAAGAGGCAATAAGATGCCGACCATGTCTCTCATCACCTTATCCCTCGACATACCAAATTGTCCACAAATGAATTTGTAGCGGGTTGCATATACATATTTATACTCTTGGCGTGAGACAGAGTATAGTTTCAAATTAATGAATATTTATAATGAGACTTCAGGGTGGCAGAAATTTCTAGGCAGTAATTTTCTTACTATTATAGATGCAATCTGTCGGACCTGTCACATATATTTCTGTATTCTCCATCGAGTGCCATTAATCAGTTATTAATATTTCATTACTACAATGCATCATTAATTTACGTAAGAATGTAAATTTTTATTTATACAATTTTTGACACAAGTGTTATCATTCTGAATTCCGGATTACATCATGTATTACGCCTCGTTTATCGTCTGCAGAATAAACGATGCAAAGAGAAAGTTCGGACTTTGTGTGTAGAATAAAGAACTCTTGAAGGTGTGTTTCTGTGCCTCGAATACTTTTGGAATGATTCGACTCCATCGAAACTGAAAATATTACATTTCTGTGGTCAAGTCGTCTGTGATTGAAGCTACGAATGATTCACTTGGTCAAAGTCAAACACAGGTTAATCATTTCGGTTGGATATACTCGTAGGTATATCCTGGGTGGGAGTTACTTGAAAACTTTTTCAACGTGGGTATCATCTTGCGCGAAAGAATCGGATAATGTAAATTTCAAATTTTAAAGTACATGCGAAATAATTTATGAGATTTTACGTAGATACCTATAGGTAAACAAAGTTATGAAAACAATTATTAATTTGACAGCCGACCTTGTAAACTTGAACTAATTCACTGGGAGGAGGGGAGGATGTCTTTCTTATAGCCCCCCCCCCCCCCCCCGTATAAACGTATTAAAAAGCTTTAACGATATCGCCGCGTTTTTATCTTAGAATAAATTCAACATTCAACCCAGAAATTGATGAAAGTTGAATATTTAGTCTAACAGAAGCGGTCATCAGCCTACAAAATTTAATAAAATTATGCACACTGAAAAAAAAATTTTATTATGATTTTTATTATTGGTATGAGAAAACGGGGACAATTCAAGATTTATAAGAGACATTACCACAAAAACAGTAAATTATACTATTTAAGACTGTAAAAAATGTATTAGAAACTTATGTTTGTGACTTTCTAACTTTCAAATGAACATAGTTTTATCCTCTCTTCCATTATCATTTCTACGCTTCAACTTGTGGCAACACTGTTACGTGACTTATGAGGACATCTGTGAGATGCTGATGATGAATCAGGTCAAGTTCTTGGTTTATTTTAACCTGCACGCTGGTTCACTTACTTTCAAGAACTCGACGCTGCATTTGATGTGGTACTTTTAAGTTACTTTGAAATAGTTGGTTCCTGTTTTCAAAATTATATTCATCCCTTAATTTGTTGATAATAAAAGAAAAAACTGGAAAAATACATACAATTTTATGTGAACAGATTTGTATAAAAACACGATAAGACACATTTTTTGTCAAATTTAAAAGGGTTCTGAACTATAAATGAATAGTGCATAGGGTAAGCATTTTAGTATTTTTTGAATTTTTGTAAAATATATGCAAAAAGGCTGATCCTCTTTTCGCAAAAGACAGTCCATGTGCTCCGGCATTTTTTACTGTCATAATATTTTCAATATTGAAGGGCCAGATTCTAGAATGCGCTTTGTGCCTAGAAATTATTAATTTTGAGATTATGCCACTATGTAGTAGTTGCAAAAGTTCTCCCTCATCGACTGATCAAAAAAGTTGTGTACTTAATATTTTTATTTTCTTAATTTAGTTGCTATAAAGGGGTGGGTAAATCTTTGAACTGATGCGAATTCAAGAATATGTCAAGAAAAAAGTTATATTCGAATGAAATTTTATCATGGAATCTGTTGCGAGGTAGAAATAAATAGGTACCAAAAATTTTAGCCAAATCGAATCATTAGAATTTGTTTTAGAAATAATTTTCATTTTGGGAAAATGGTAGCAGTGAATTCTGAGATTACGATTTATTACCCTAAATACTTTTTTCTCAAATGGCCATTACCTGAATACTATTCCTCAAAATTTTTTCCCTCCGTATTAATTTTCCTAATGTGCCTTTTGTACTATTCGCACTTAAATATTCCGAATGTTCTTTTGCTTGAACCTCATTTACCTGAATGGCCATACACTGTAAGTAAATATTTGTACATTTTTTTATTCATGTTTTTTGATAAAATTATTCACTTGATATTGCTTCTTTGAGGTAATGCTGACTTTTTTTAGGATATAGATACAGCTACTACTTGAAAACAGAATTAAAATTCCTATGAAAAAATATCATACAAGTGGCCATTTACTGAAGAAAAATAACTGAAATAATAATGAAATAAAGGCTATGGGCTTATAGAATTAAAGTCTGGACCTGGAGCCGACAGCCGATATTCTAATTATTACAGAATTGGGTTCATATAAAAACAACGTAACATCAAAAATTTGATGTGTCATATGCAACGTCTATATACTCGTACCTACTGTGACGCCTATACATATATAATATGCTTCATCCTGAATCATTGCAGAGGAAGAGAGAATAAAACTATTACTTCCTCGAACAAAAAATGATACGATAATAAATTTTAAATTAAAAATCATTTGTTGTAATGATAAATTAATATTGCTCGTATATTTCGGCTTAAATTCATAGGTAGGTTTCTTAAGTGATATGTCAGAATAAAATTACGATTTTTTATCGTATAGTCTGAGCGAAAAAAGATTAATTGCAGGTTACTAACGTCAACCAGTTTTGATATGTGCACTTTAATCAAGTTCACCTTCTTTTTGACAATATTTCCTTGACATTCAAGGAGTAATTGTCGTATTAGTAAATGCGTTACAATTAGCTACTTATCGAATTGTGATGAAGTTAGAAACGTTTAAGACAGTTTTTTGCAAATCGGCGGAAAAACTGCCTTTATAACTGACGTTAGATCAATAACATTTTTTTTTGTAGACTGGCGGTAGCTTCCAAGTCAGTTTTGTAAAAATATTCCTCATAATTATCCTTTTAAATAAGGTGTCCGATGAAAGAGTAGACGATATTTTCAGTTCAGCCCATATCAACAACAAATCTTTTTGAATAATGAAAATAATTTCTTAGGAACACATAACTTATGTACCTTTATGACATCTTTCCACTTGACAGGTATTACAGCCAGTGACTGATCCAGAGCTCCATTTTGGGGGGGGGGGAATTCCGATTTTTTCAAAGCATGGTAAATGCTAAAATGGTGAGATTGTTTTTTTTTCAGCATAAAGGGGGAGGGGTTCAAGAAAATTGATTTTTTATGGATTATAGGTCTATTTTTTTGGTTGGGGGGACTCCCCCCCTTGATCCACCATTGATTACAGCATCCATGAGAAAATATGAATTTTTTCAATAAAATTTTCTGATGGTACATATATTGCTAACGTATGAATATATTAGTGAATCTATAAAATATTTTTCAGAATTTATCTTGAAAAATAAATGAAAGATAATTTGCCAGCAATGTTAGTCATATAAAAAAGAAATGCAAAAGTACACATTGTAGTCCTTGGCTATACGGTTATGGCGTTCGGGGCAAATTTCGTCAAACACCACGCCACACTCTCACTAATCCGAAAAAATATATTTTAACACATTATAGTGTATGTATATGGTGTCCGAAATTTGACGCCATATAATGGTTTGAATTTGGAATCGACAAATGGTAAGAAAGCGATATTGGTATAGTCGAGTAAACATAATATATTTATTATCTATAGAGTGAAGAATTTGGATTAATAATAATCAATTAGACTACCTCAGGAGTTATCTCTCTAAAAATTTAATAAAACTAGAAAAATATTCAGGTACAGAGGAGATTGCTCTCGTAATTTAATTAATGAGTATTTTTGGTACAATGTACATTTAAACATTTGCAAATTACACGTTTACGGAATACAGAATCATGTTAGCTACTCGTATATTCAAATTTACGTTGGGTTGTTGAAACTTAACGACATTTAACACAATTAAATGTTACTTTCTTTGTCCTCTAAAATTTAATTACGTAGCGTAGTCTATTAGCTCATCAGGTACACAAGGCAGACTATTAAGAATTTAAGAATCGTCACAGGCATATGAAATACCTACCTTTCATATATTTATTGTGTAAGTCCACTCGTGTGGTTTTTATATGCGATTGTATACGTGATTGATTGGAAATCACGTATACAGCTTACAATATTCTAACAAATATTCCATGAAATATAAATACTTATGTGTATGAAGAAATTAATATAATTTGATGTTAAACTCTAAACACTATAATTCTTTTAACCTCAAACTCCTTTTATACCATAACTGAAATGGTCAGGAGTTTGATTCGAGAAATATTTTTTCATCCTTTCATTCTCTGTTCTGATATGGAATTCTAGTAGAATGAAAGTATCTTTTGTTCTTACAAGTATAAGTCTGAGTAGGTATAACATTTTTTTTGCACACTTAGACCATTATACAATAAATGCATATGTCACTCTTTAACACTAGAAGTACCAGGTGGGGTCATATACGACACCACTCAAAGTTTTTCTTTATCAAATCCTAAAATTCGCTCAGGGACGGGCTGAATTTTTTTATCGCACCGCAAAAGACAAAAATTCCATGAAAAATTTGCGTGATGGGGCAATATTTTTTTTATTCATTCTTTTTTGATGAAATGCGATTCCAAGGGAGGGATTTGGCCCCCATAGTCCCCACTTGGGTGCGCCTCTGTTTTCCAGACCTGCATTTAGAATCACGATTGGCATATACAGAAATTTTTTTACTGTAAATAGCTAACATCTTGCATCATCACTTGTTTTTTCAACAAATTAATTCGATAATTTCAACCGTGAATGAGTATCATAAATTATAATTTGATCAAAGAAGATTCAAAAGCTTAGACAGTATAATCCCCTATAGTACCTTGAATTCATTGTACGTGTATAGAGGTCATTATTATACTTATTCACTTGATCTGTTTCGTAATAAATTTAAGATGTCTGGGTCGAATTATGTTTATTAAAATATTACCTCACACTTGACGAAAGTATCTAATTCAATTTTTTGATAGCTAGAGGCTTGGTTAAAAATCGATTTATCCAGAAATTAACTAGTGGCGAAATTTAAAATGATTTTAATTTCACTTCGAAATTTCTAAAGATGCCATAATACACATAATTTAATGTTTCGTCACTTGGAGGAAAATTTTGTGGGAGTAATTCTGATGACTAGATATTGACGATCATTATTTCAACGATGAGGGCGGAAGGAAAAGTTAGTATTTTGTTCTCGTTCATATATTTTTCATTGTATTTTTGTATTCATGCTGCCAAAACACAAATTCATTTTTACTTCTAATTTTTTTTATTTCAATAAAAAAGTAAAATACGTGAGTGGAAAATGAAATATTAAATTGGGCCTCACAGACCTCGAATATATTATTATAAACATGGCTACCATAATGACTTCCGTCTACTTGACATGTATTATGGATTCCCGATTCCGCCTGATTTTAAGAGTGATTTCTTGGTAGGGGAGTTAGGAGGCATTAGCACTCCGGTTTACTCCATCTAAATCGCATATTGAAAAAATTCTACTGCCTTTAAATATCCAGAAATCTTGTAAAATCAATATATTCTCATTTTCTGGGGAGCTGTTTGGCTACCATTATAGGGTCCGGGGAAAATTCCACTAAACTGCCACGTTCACCCTCCACTTTAGAAAAAATATATTTCAATATGGTGTAAGTTTATGGCCTTCAAAATTTGGACGCCATAATGCTAGAAACAGAGAAATGTAAAGACGCGATATTGGTAGTCGAGTAAACATATCTTTTTTTCCCAACAAAACACTTTTTTCGATTACTTTTCAAAAGCTGAAAAATAGCTTTTTTGGTGTATGTAAGAAAATGCTTGAAAACATTTACAGCGTTCCAGATTGGCATGAAAAGCTGGTTTAGAATTAATAGTTTCAGATGTTAGCTTCTTGAGAAAATAATGATAATATTGATAATGGGAAAGTGCTTTTTCTTGACCAAATCCCATGAATTGTTTTCAGAATACTCTTGTGAAATACTTGACCCCACTCTGTGGACCCCACATATACTTCTTGGGCCACTCTCAAAACACTTTTGTATCAATTTTTTCAACGTTTGGAAATTGAACGGTAGCTGTACTCATTTGTTGTTGTGCCGAGAAAAAGGTCCCACTTTGTCGATTTGAAGTTATGGGCACTGGCACGTTTAATACACAAAGTTTTCGTTCAAATGAAACGACCCGCAGCTCCGAAGTATAGCTGTTTGAAGTTTGTATTTTGAATGCGAAGTTGCTAGACTTTTGTTTCAAAAAAAAAAAAATAGGTAATATAGCTGAAATAATATGACTTGACAAAGTGAGACCTTCTTACCTGCACTACCCCATTATCTGTTATTATTGTCAACGAGCATCACCCGAGTGGACTTTACCCCACTAACCCAAATCGCTTTAATCACCAAATTATTCACTCGAACAAGTTTAGAAAGAATGCTGCCTATAATGTTGAAGTTGTTTTAAATTCTACTGATTAGTGGAAGCAATGTTGGAATTTTCCAAAAGTCTTTTATAATACATATGTATACGTATACTCGTATAGTTTACATTTGTTTAGGTAATTTTATTATAAATAGATGGTTTATTTATTTATTTTTTTCAGCTTTTCAAAAGGCTGCGATACGAAGTTCCTAAATTCTACCATAAAGTCTCGGTGATAAATGGTGACATAGAACAGCCGGGCTTGGGTATATCTACGGAAGACAGAGAAAAACTTTCAGAGGAAGTTAACATAATTTTCCACGGAGCTGCGACAGTCAAATTTGACGAAAAATTACGTATTGCTGTCGGTATCAATGTTCTCGGAACGAGAGAAGTATTGAAATTAGCAAAAAGCGTGAAAAATTTAAAGGTACCTATGCCAATTTTCATTACTTTTCCCGTTATATTCAAATTACAAACCTGTTTTGTTGATTTTATTTTAACTACATATATAAAAATACGATTTGAAAATGCGATTGATCGATGAACTTGTCTCCATCTAGGCACACTCCTCCCCCCCCCCCTCTATTGATAAATTATTGATTAAAATTAGTTACACGTTGGAGTTGACCGGTCAAAAGTCAACGAACCTGAAAATATGGCATAAATTATTTTCATCAGAGTAATTTCCATAATAACCCAGAAGAATTTCGTATTCATTATAAAATGTAATTATTGCTTGAAGGACAGAAAGGTACAGAAAAAGAGGTTTGAAAAAAAAATTAGCGCATATCTTACAATTTATTGGGCCAATGAAATTACGAGTTGTTGATATTCATTAAGTAAATAAATGAGAACTAAACAACCAAAGAAGAGAAAATATTGATTGGCTGTTTAACCATTTTCTTTTCTTTTACACGCCACTTGTAATCGTGGGACATTTTTCTAAAACGTGGTAAGTCCAATTTTATAGATTTCGACATACCCAATCATATTTAAGCATCCACTATATAATACATTAACTGATGTGCCTACTAACTTTGTATCGGTTACCAGTCTGTTTTATATGGGCCTTTTTAGGGAAGACATGATATTTTTTAATGCTTTCTCCAAAATTCCATTATACAGCCTTTTTGAAGATCAAAATTCACACGCTGAGTAAATTTTTCTAGTGATGGAAACTCATTTTTCCTGATGGATGCAATAATACTTGTTGAGCAAAAGGATACCATGATGGTAGTAATGCTCATTTTTATAATTATTTTTTATAGGTGATAATGCACGTGTCTACCGCATATTCATTTTGTCCACGTCCCGAAGTCGAAGAAAAATTTTACTCAGTCCCAGAAAAATATGAAAAAGTAATCGAGAAAGTCAAACTTATGTCAGATGATGAAATCGACTGCGAAACCCCGAAGTAAGTACTCGCAATCAAAATTTGTTTTAAGAGAATCGACTATGGTATATCGACTGGTTTCTAAATTTCATAGTAATGAATTTATTTGAGAAAAAAAATATATGTGGCTGAATCGGTATTTGGTCTGGAGGAAAAATGATTCAAATATTATACAGCCCCTGTCAACCGGAGAGTACGCAAACTATCATACATGAATATAACTCTGGTTGCTCTGTCTGCAGTTGCTTGATGCGGTGAATTCGAGGCGGAACACCCTGTATATTCTGTAACGCTTTTCGCAGACTACTCAAACGGAATTCGTACAATCTTTGTAATTTTGTAGTTACTGTACGCGTGCTATTTTTGGGAACAGTTAATGACAAAATTTTCAAATTAGCCCCAGTAATACAATTAAATATTGTACTTTTGCTATAGTTTCTGTTCCAAATTTATTTAGATTTACCGATATTAATATCTAAAGCACGTAATGTACTGACTGGGGGGAGGGGGTGGAGCGACCTACTGTAACCCGTATTTAGTGAATGAAATATTGAAGACATAAATTTAAGAAGTTGCTATTTGAATTACCTGTCAAATACATATAAATATTATGTCTAATCACTTTAAAATGATTTTAGATTGATTCACGACTGGCCAAATACGTACACGTTTACGAAAGCCCTTGCTGAATGTCTTATCCAGAAAGAAAGTCAAGGACTGCCCATTGGAATCTTTCGCCCCTCAGTTAGTAAGTATCTGGAGAAGAATATGCTGCAAATAAAATAATATTAATTGACTATATTATACTTCCACTCAATATAATGATTGTTGATTTCTATAATAATAGCGAAGCAGACATCCATGTGTGTCTTTCACAATCTTTCAAGCGAATTGAGCCTCTCTTCAATCTGCGCTTTCGAAATAAAGTACCTACTTATAATATTCACCTTTTTCAGTTGTATCAACGTATAGGGAACCTGTTCGAGGCTGGATTGATAATGTTTACGGACCAATTGGTGTAATTGTTGGTATAGGAACTGGAATTTTACGGGTCTATGAAGGGAATTTAGATCGTAATAGCTGTGATATGGTGCCCGTAGATCTTGTGGTCAACGGTTTAATTTGCGCAGCGCAACAGACGGCAGATAAATATAAGCATTCTTCAAAGATGTAAGTACAATTATCTAAAAAGCTTTAACTGAGAAAAAAGCTGATAAGAGAAATGGAGTCGTTGTCAGCTCAATTCTCGTGTGTGGCGCTACTCGTAATGATTTACCTTGCCGCAATGCACACTGCACAGTCCTTTTAATTTCTTTTTTCTTGTCTCATTTTACTATTAGACGCTTCGAGTTGATACCAGAAAATAAGGGTGTGAATTTTCATTCAATCTGACTTAGACGAACGCCTTAACATTTTCTTAAGGGAGGGACTGCGTCTAGAATGTACATATTAATTATCTCTAAAAGAACAGAAATTCCTTGATTACTTAACGAGAAGCATGATAAATTTTTTATTAAAAATAATTTTTTAATGAAATTTGATGCCTAATACGAGAGAGGGTGCTCCTCTGATCGAACTGTAACTTAACATGCTGGTCAATGACCATTTAAAAATTTTTGAGTTCATGATAACCCCCTTGAGAAAGCTGAAAGTTATAATAATTTTCCATCAACTAAGCAATTTTGGTTTGATTGAGTTAGAATTTGCGTCACAGATAAGTGTCAAGGGCTACATAAAATGTTTCGAAGTTTCCAATAACTTTGAAGTGTTCATTTTGTATTGATTTAATTTTGTTTTCGCTATTTTCACATGTACCCGTAATTTTGTAACCACGAAATATTATTGAAAAATTTCTCAATGCTCTCTTTGTAGAGATTTCAATTCTAAACATTTTTCGAATATCTATACTTTTTCTTCAAAAATCTATATTTGCAAAGATATACTTACGTGAAAAACTGAATTTTGAGCATGTATTAATCCGTCTATCGAAAATCTCAAAGGGGCTTTTAGTATCCGTATCGAGGTGATCCACCCAAAAATCTTAAGGGTATAAAAGTCGTGTGCCGATAATTTACTTTTTACATCAGTTTCTCGCTCATATGACCGAACTAATTGGGCCAAGTACTAAGTTTTTTAAATCTGAAAAACCTTGTGTTTTTTTTTGTGGGATGAACTGTCTATGGAGGCACTGAAGTTCCTCTAGTCCCTCCTTGGATTTTGCCATTCCTTTGGGCGCTTGAAAGTTGAACAGTGTTAGAAATAAAATTCTGAATTTCGAGAAAAAATTATTTGTACCGGTCGAAAAGAACAAATCGAAGGTATAAAACATTGCCTGAAAAAAAAAAAAAATGACTAAGAGTCTATGAATAATGCACTAAAATCATTCTTTCGTTTATTCCTTTTGAGGGTTTTATAAAAATGTTGATACTTGAAAAATAATTGTGAGATACTGAAATTAAAGTAGGTACCGACATATTATTATGGTTTTTTTTTTTTTAAGGTCAATTTTTGATATTTTACACCTTTATTTATTCATTATTTTCAAATAAACACAAAGAAATTTGAATTTTTTAAACACATCACTCTATATTAATTCGTCATTATTCCAGGTACTTGTACTAACAAATAAATGATTTTTTCAGAGAAACTGATACTCCAATTTACATATTTTCAAGTGGTATACAAAACCCCATCACATGGAGACGAATTTTAGATTATTCAGAAAAGCATGGAATGGAGTGGCCAACGATCAGAGCAGTGTGGTATTACTCTCTTACAGTGACAGAAAATAGAAGGATATACGCAATCCTGTCCTTCCTTTTACACACTTTACCTGGATACGTTTTAGACTTTTTTGCAGTGCTAGTAGGCGAAAAACCAATGTAAGTATACTCGCCTAAAGTATGCTTACAGCATGAATTTAAAAAAACAGGTGGTTTCCATTTTGATTTTTTTTTCTATGTTTGACGGATTTAGGTTGACAAATATCTACCAAAAATTAGATAATGTCCGAGATATCCTAGAATACTTCAAAGTCCGACATTGGACTTTCAAGAATGAAAACACACAAGAACTTTGGCGAAGTTTATCACAGAGAGACAAAGAATTATTTTTCTTCGACATGAGCTCGATATCATGGGAATACTTCTTAAAGGCTTTGTGCCTTGGTTTAAGAGTTTATCTTATTAATGACGATATCCACACGATTCCAGCTGCGAGAAAGAAATGGAAAAGGTAATTTAATTATCTAAATTAAATATTCTTATTTATTAAAAAATTTCATTAGTAAAATTGAAATCATAACTACAGGATGATAATTCCACTACAAACCGTTTAATGTGTTTTAAAAAATATCATCCTGGAAAATGATTAAGTTGTTAGTTGGAAAAAAATTTGATGAAAAACGTAAAAATAGAAAACCAACTCGAATTTTTTTGTTGTTGCAGTTATTCATTGTAATATTCTATTTATCCGTTTTGTTTCTGGGAGGCAAAATTATTTTATTTAATTATGCATTTGGTACACCACAAAATTCATCCAATTACATATCATTTTAATTATCCAATTGGATAAAATATTTATGCTACGAACTAAACTCGCATCAATTTTTAAATAAGTTGTAAGCTATAATTTAAATGAGAAAAGAGTCATTTTATGAATAACGTAGATTAACTATACTGGACTTAAGGGACCTAGTCTGTTTCTTAAAATAAAAATGAAGGAATTTGATGGTGCATCGTTGAAGTTATAATAATTACTAAAACAAAATTTTTTTCCAGATTGTATTACGCCCACGTGTGCTTGAAGTGTTTATTCTTCACGTTTGTAATATTTGTGCTGTGGACAATGATAAAATATGTATTTTTCCTGAGTATTTAAAATAATACGTCCATAACTTAATCATCACTGGTTGAGTTTCTTACTTTCTCTATGAAAACGAATATTCAATACTTAAATACCTATATTGTTATTTTCCTCTATATTATTTTGCGTTTTTGTGTCGATGCGTAGCCTAATGATTAATTAGTTGTGTTTATAAAATCACATTTTGTGGCAGTCGATTGCAGATAAATTATCAGACTGTTGGAGAAGAGAAATATTAAATATGTGACCATTTACTCGACTATGATTGGTTAGTTTGGCAAATATTGTCGATCACAGTTTCAAGTTTTCCTCTTCATTTGGAATTAAACGTTATCCAAGCGGAATGAACCAGAAATTAAATCTCGTCCATCTTAAAAAAATTTTTTATAAGAGTCATTAGGTCAGAAAATAAACATCTACATTTTTCAAAATATTTTCTACTTGCCCGAACCAATTAAAAATTGAAAATGAAACAGTACGTCAGCTGAATATTGAGTGCATATCGTATGCTGATGTAAAATGTTACATGACCTGATAGAAATTCTTAATTTTTCTTTAGTCAACGTATCTATGTATTATAATTATGTGTATTCGATTCAACTAAGAATTATTTCGTATGATTAATTTTTGTTGTAGTCCAATAAAACAATCGACAAAGTACGTTTAACGTTTTTGTTTAATTTATTAATTCCGTTTGTCACCGTACGGACTTAGGGAACACGGATTTCACGACAATTGAAACATCTGAACGGAATATAGGACATCTGGACGAAAAATGAGACATGCTAGACGACATAAAAATCCGTAAAAAGGAGAAAAAATACCTAGAAATTCGATAACAGCAGTATAAATAACGAAATATTCTAGAAAAAGAGCCAAAATACCTAGGAATCCGAGCAAAAGAGGTAAAATATCGAAATATTCGAGAAAAAAAAATACCCAGAAATTCGAGAAAAAGAGCCTAAGTCCCCAAATATTCGAGAAAAAGATCAAAAATACAGAAATATTAGAAAAAAAAGCAAAAATACTCAAATATTTGAGAAAAAGACTAAAAATACTGAAATATTTGAGAAAAAGAGCCAAAATACCCAATATTCGAGAAAAAAAGCAAAAACACTCAAATAGGTACTCGAAAAAAAGAGTCGAAATACCGAAATATTCGAGAAAATGAGTAAAACAGATTTTTAGGTGTTTTGGCTCTTTTTCTCGAATATTCTGATATGTTTGCTCATGTTCTCGAATATGTCGGTATTTAGGCTCTTTTTATCGGGTTTTGAGGTATTTTGGCTCTTTTTCGTGGATTTGCAGGTGTTTTGGCTCTTCTTCACGGATTTCTAGGTATTTTATTGGCTCTTTTTCTCTCAATTATCGTCTCGATGTCTCATTTTTCGTCCAGATGTACCAATTTTCGTCCAGATGTCTCTATTTACGTCTAGTTGTCTCAATAGATGTTTCTCTTTCTGTTCAGATATCTCAATTTTCATCTACATGTCCCAATTTTCGTCTAGTTGTCTCATTTTTCGTACAGGTGTCTCAATTGTGACATCTGGACGAAAATGAAGACGTCTGGACGAAAATTAGGACATCTCTATTGAAAGATGTTAGAGAAAAATAACTTGGCGCGGCTCAAAATTTTCCCTAGAATATGCCCACCGGATTTGGGCAAGTATCCGAGAGTCGTGACCTATGCATTTGATTCGAATTTCCAATTTAAATTATTATTTCTTAAAGGTAATTTTAATGAAAACAAAATTTGTGCTATATTGTAGTTGTGACATTTCAGTGTATAATAGCTGAATACCTAAACAAAATTTAATAAATGATGAAATGAAAAATTTCAGCTTTTGCATGGGCTCGGCATTCAGTTTTATTTATAATATAGGAACCAGAGTAAGCGCATCAATGTTAACAAATTTTAAATGGTTTTTAGTTACAGTGGTTACAGAATAGATTTTTATTACCAAATAATACATTTATTTTCGGGATTCATGGGTGAATTCACAGGACATTTGAATGTTCTCGCAAATTCAGGAGAGTTGGATAGTGTTTGAGTGACTCGTATTCTGTGAGGAGAATGAGGATCATTTAAAACTTCACGCATTAAAGACTGCTTTGTCGTTTTTTCGCACCAAGTCTGAAAAACAATTACATTGGTTTCATGAATTTTTTGTATACATAATAGGATTGTTTTTAATGACATATCTATTCTACCGCATTGTAAAAATAATCTGTGTTCATAAATTTTATGACTTATCAGGTTGTTTAGGTGCATCTTGAAACTTATAAAATATTATTTAAAATTATGTACTTAGTACTTTTTTTAAAAATTTGTTTCTCAAAATCATTATTTTATATAACTTGAAAAATTATTTCCTGAATAGGTACAAACTTACCATCGCGTATGAAAGAAAAAATAATTGGTCTGCTGTAAATTGATGATTCGCGCGCACAGCTGATTTTTCTTCACCTTTATCTTTCACATATTTTTGATACGCGAAGAAAGCTTGCCTCAAACCGCTGTTGTCAGCAATATTTTCTCCCAACGTATAATTTCCGTTTACCTGCAATAAAATTATTACCATCTATAGTTTTATTTACTAACAAAAAAGTCTAGGGTATGGATAGGGATTTTGAGAAAAGTATTACTCAAAGGTCTAGTTCCTTATTGTCAGCTTCAGTAAATTCCAATTTCTGAATAATTCTCCATCTACTTCATTCTGTTTTACAATTTTCATCTATTATACATTTTTTATCGAGTCGACATCTTTTCTAAAGCTGGTAACCTTATAAATATTTCCCTGGCATAAATTTTTTAGCTAATTTTTTGTAGCCTGACTGAACAAATACTAGCAAGTGATAACCCAATAATACTATTTCTTGCTAAATAAAACTCCATTATCAAGCCTAACGTGCCAGTAACTTTTGTTTAGTCAGGCACATAATAATACATATTATAAATAGTAGTTCGCAATATTTAAAATTCTGTTGGTATCTCTGGTGAAGTCACTTCTTTTTAGCAGGTTTTCTTCTGAAAACCTGCTTATTCAAATTGCTAAAAATTTAGCTCGCGTGATTCTGCAGGAATAAATCTTTATAAAAATGCACCCAACCTGAATTGCCGCAGAACATTTTGCAAAATACATCAACATTTTTTTGTAGAGGAAATTGACGAAAAAAAATTTTTATTTTTCTAGTAAAAGTGTAGTCTACCTTTGCTACGAAGTCAACATCGACGACGAAAAAACTGCTTGAAAATGTTGAATACAGGCAAAATATAGGCAATTTATTTGACACGCGTGTTGAGGATTTGCGTTTTAGCAGTCAAAATGGCAATTTTTACATGTTTTTAGCTCAAATAAAATACACTTGCAATTTACTTTTTTTTTCGCTGAGTTTTGCACAGAAGCTCAAATTTGGATGTGTTATACTCGAACATATTTTCTATGCCCGAACGAAACCCTTTTTTTCCATTTCATTTTATTTCAACTTTTATTTGCGGAACTCCCAAAAAGGTTTTTTTTTGAGACGCTCAAAAAAAGCCCTTGAATTTTGAAATTAAAAAAAAGGGCTTTACACGGGCATATAAAATACGTTCAACGATAACATTTGCCAGCAAATTCGGTGCAAAACTGAGTGAGAAAAACGGAAAATCGTGAACTACACAAAAAAAAAAAGCACATATAGACTACACCCTTAAGCCCCATAACTCCTCACCAAAGATCACTCTTCCACTCAAGTGGATTCCATAATACTTATCAAGTAGATGAACGCCATAATGGCCATGTTAATATTTATAATAATACCGTGTATGTTTTATTTGTATCTGATATATGCACAGTGAGATTGCTGTACTGGTCTATGAAGCATTGAGTTTTTTTTTCGTACGTTGAAATGACATCTTGCGTCCACCACTGAGCCAAATTTCCATATTTATCAGTTTGTCTACCTGCAAAATAATTCCTTTTTAAAAGTGTTTTCTGAATGAAATCCTCTGGCCGAATAGTGTACCGAAATTTACCTCTATCGTCAAAACTGTGTAAAATCTCATGACCAATCACAGCTCCTAAACTTCCGTAATTCATTGCCCTATAAACAGAAGTGACTGTGATATAAGGTAGGTACTTGCAATTATTAGGTACTTATTTTAAATTTAAAACATATTTTTTGCTTACATCATTCGTTTTATATCAAAAAATGGTGGCTGCAGCACTCCTGCTGGTAGTACTGAAATTCAACGAATAATTAATTCCGCAAAAATGATTTTTGATTCAAGATGATATAGGTCCTATATGTACTTACTTATTGCATTTCTATGTTCACTATTGAATGCGTTCACAATAACTGGTCCTTGTACCCACCTTTTATTGAAACAAAATTTTTTATATAACTGTGTTCAATCTTTAAAAAAAAGTTCAAAGAGAAACTACTTACTCTTTTCGGTCTGTCATCTGATTCAGTTGCATAATATTTTTCCGAAATAAAAAGCTTCGTACTTGCTCAACGTTTTCCAAATGATTGTAACCGATGGTAAGCTATATAGAAAAAAATAATTCAAAATATATGCCAAAATTTTTGCAAAAATGAAGCAACAGGTACACAAAAAATCATTGAAGACTTGATAATGAAAACGTAATTAACTAATTAAGTTTTTTGGAAACTACAGGTACCGAAGTATTTTTATTTTTTTTTCGAATTTTATTTTTGAAACTACTGTTTACTAAAAACCAAATAAAAATTTGAAATTATATCATCTCATGATGTAACTGACATGTTTTTGATACAAGGCAGAATGTAAAATTTTAATGTTCACGTTTTCATTAACAAGTCTCTCTTTGTTTTTGCAAAATTTACCCCATCATAATAAGTTTGAAGAGCAGACTCATTGTGGTACCATTCTGGGTAACCCACTAATAGGGTCATACTTTTCACTTTATCTAAAGCTGAATTTTTTGTCGCATCATCCATCCACTCAGCGTTTTTGAGTTCTTGCGAAAAGGCTGCTATAATATTATCTACCATTTCTTTAGCCTAATGAGGAAAAACATTTTTTTTTAAATATGTCTGTAGAATCTATTAAAATGAAATATAATCTACGAAAAGTCGACAAAGTCGGTAAAATTTTATTTTAAAAATATTAGTATCGTATAGAATATTCTAAAAGAATTATCTTAAGAAAAGAGATGCCCCCGCTTGGAAATTTTAATTTTATAGCCAGAAAAACTCATTGTTTAGCAAATAATTCTAAAAATTTTAAACTTTGAAAGATTCACAACCCTATTGATGGACACACATTGAAATCACTCGCTAAAATTGTGAAAGCAAAAAAAAAAAAAATAAATAAGAAGCCCCGCTAGAAAAGCAGGTTTTCAAATGGAATGTTAGAGGTCTCCTGAATCATTAAAATTTTTTATTTTAGGATTATCTTGAACTTGGGTAAAAAATGAATTTCTATCAAAAACCAGCTGACTATTTAATAGAAGGGTTTAGATGGAAAACCTGCTAAAAAATAGGGCTACAACGTAGCGAACCAAAAAATCCGCTGGGAACATTGATCATTATTCAGTTCCTGAATTTTATAAAATTACTGTTAAAATGTTTCCGGTTTACCAGCTTTGTTAGCTTTTTCCAAGATAACGTCATAAATGTTAAACATATTTTGGCTTAAAAACTACAAACCATAATCATTGCCTCGTCATTGAAATGCTGTTTAACGTAGGCGTATCCAACGGCAAAACCCAAATCATTAGTCACGCTGACAAGACAATCTTTCCATCTAAGATCACAGAAAAATAAATTTAATTGTAAAATTCTTATGCCTTTTTTTGCAGTGTCTGGATTATAATGAAGTACTAATAAGACCATTTTCAGGCCGTATCATCAAAAAACGCGTCTTCAAAACGTGGATAAAAAATTGTAAAAAAAAAAATGCCCGTTAAAAATAAAATAATAAAATTACCAGGGCTGACGTCATCTAGCATTAATGGACATTGCAATAGGGGCTACCTCGTTACCTACAAAAAACAATGACGTCAGTCCTTTCATGAGACAAAGTGGTGCAGACAAAAGTGAAATTCTATTTCGCACCCCTCACATTTAAAAAATGTAGTCCCATATAAGAACGTATATAATATTGAATAAGATTATCTAATTCCTTAGATTTTATTTTCATTCATTTTCAACATCCAAAAAATTCAAATTAATAATTAAATTTTGAAAAATGCCAATTTCTACAGGTACTACGTCACAATGATCTTAATCCAGTTCTTATTGTTGTAAAAAAATTAGAAAAAAATATTACACTTACCTTGGTTGATTTTGTACTACTCCATCATTAATCGCAATGAATTCATTGAAAAAAATCCTCATTTCGTGATTCAGATGTGAACTCAATGTTTTAACGATTCTCCAGTATAAATAATTAGCTGTAACCGATATTTCAATTTTATAATTCACGTGATGATAATAATACGTGAAAAATTGAACTCTTATATTTAGAAAAAATTTATGTAGGTACCCAAAGTTTCGGTCGGTGTGTTATGAAGCAGAATTGCTAAATTATAAAAATAATCCCATTCTTTGACAATAATTCTCTTACTGTAGTCAATATGAATGTCAGCGTTTTGGAACAAATCCTTCATTATTTTTAACCAGTTGATCTGCAATCATACATAAAATTATTATTCAAAGTTATGTATTTTGAAAAAGCCACGAAAATTTCAAGTTGAAATTTTTTTCATTTCACCTACTTTGAAAGAAGGTGATGCTGAATCTGTCCAATCTTGAAGATTTTGTAGTGTTCTGTTATATAATCTGTTCACATTTCTACGCATTTCATCGTTAGTAGTAAGCTGTAATTAATTAATAAAAACTATCATAAAAATGTATAACTCTGGATCAGACCCGTACCGCCCTTACGGGTAAACAGGGCATTGCCCTACCTAACGAAAATTTTGACCTCCATAAAATTTCTCGCCGAAAAACCAAAAACGACGAAATAACCCCTCAATTCCTAAAAATATTTTGAGCGAATTTGGCTCCTTTTTTTTGGTTTTTTAGGAACTCTGGCTCTTTTTCCGGATTTTTAGGAACTGTGGCTTTCTTTTTCAAACTTCTAGAAATTTTGGCTCTTTTTTTCGAATTTTTAGAAATTTTGGCGATTTTTTTCGAATTTCTGCGAAATTCGGCTTTTCTTTTTGGGTTTTTAGGAATTTTGGTTTTTTTCATTTTCTATTAATTAGGTATTTTGTCTTCTTTTTTCGGATTCATATGAATTTTGGCTTTTTTTTTCGTATTTTCAGAAATTTTGGCGGGTTTTTTCAAATTTCCAGATGTTTTGGCTCTTTTTTTCAGATTTTTAGGAATTATGGCTCCTTTTATCGGATTTTTTGGAATTCTGGCTCTTTTTTTCGGATTTTTAGAAATGTTGACGATTTATTTCGAATTTATAAGAAAAATTTTTGCCTCCCCAAGAATTTTGCTTGCCCTACCTGACGAAGGGGCCTGCTCTGGATGTAGGTATTAAGCGAATAGTTATTATTTTTCGATAAAATGCTGCAGCCTACATACCTTTGCTAATTCTATCTCAAAATTTACTATATGAGACACTTTTTCTTTAACAACATCTACAGGAACAGTTTGATTCAAATAATTTGAGATCAACATTGCTGAAGCACCGATCCATTTTCGATAAGCTTCCAAGATACTTTTATAGTTACTAGAATCAGTCAACACTGACCTTGATAATACTGTATTAGGCTGATCAATCTGAAATTATTGTAGGGGAGCGAGAGGAATTAAATTTATGACTATTATAGTTTTCAAAGTCGAAGTAAAAATTGTTTTTCTTACAAGTATGATACTCTGATTAGAATTTAGTCGATCGAGTCCGACGTATACATCCATCAAAGAAAATACAGAGAGCCGTCTTATTGAATCTGTGGACAGTGTGAGCCAATCAAAATTATCTTGATTCCATTTTTCCACAGTTACTGGCCAATTTCCATACTGGGCTAAATATGTTACTAGCTGATCCAAACCAAAGTTTTCTAATTTTTCTAAAATTTAAACTCTGTCTATTAATATTTCAAGTAAAAAGGTTTTTCGTAGTGAATACAAAAACTATAAAAATTTAAATTGCTAACCTGAATTTGTACAAGTTTTGTAAAAAAGACTAGCAGCTTTCACAGGTGATGGATCGTTCTCATTATCTGTCTCTAGTATTTCTGCAATTTTTCACAAAATTATTTCAGATTTTCAGCAGGTACTGCAGGTATCTTGTATTATATTGAATAGAATTTCAATTTCAAGCGAAAAAAATATTCGTTATGAAAATAAGAAACCTTTAATTTGAGTGTAAATTCTCTCAGTAGCAACTTGAAACTGATTAAGTATTTGTGTTTCAGATACTGGATTATTTTTATCCCATCCTCCGCATGCATATTCGTAAAAATCCTCACATGGGTCTGCTGATAAATTTAAATTTTTCATTATATTACCTGAAATATAAATATTAAATTTTCAAAATTTTATATCATTGTTTGGTTGTATTTCCATAATTAAAACAATTTTTACCAATATTTTGACATTCAATTGAATTGCAATTTATTGAGCCAGGAATATGCCCTTCAAAATCAATCACATAGCAGAAATACTGTTTTAAAGTAACCTCAAATACCATACAAACGAAAATAAGTTGTTTTTTTTGCCTGGAAATTGAAAAACAAAATGTAAGTATGCAATTCTCTTATCTTGAAATTTTGGCATCATTCAAGCGACATTTAACTTACTTCATAGTAACGTCAACATCAGATTGAGTCTTCCTTTCATAAATGAAAATAGGATATCGAATGGATATAAAAATTTCGACACAGTTTTCAGTGGTTTAAAGAGTCAAGACGCTGACCTGCCACTAATTGAAAATCTGTTTAAAAATTCTACTAGCGGTGTCCTAGAGTCTGGATTCTACAACAAATTTTGAAATCTTATATACGATAAAATTTAAGCAATAAATACAAAATGTGAATGTTTCTTTCTGTCAATGTAAAAGTTGATTTCAAAACTCATACTAAACAGTCTTAAGCATTACACAAAATAAAATTTCAAAAATTATGCTAGATATTACGTAAATTTTTGAAAAATCAAGATTTTCACTTACTTGACTGATGAATGGAAGAGACGATCGGAACAATGTCGCAGGAGAATGAAAAATTGAAAAACTATAACTTAAAAATCTTCTTTGAACTAATACGTTTATCACTAAATAATACTGAAAAATAACTGAAAAATGTGAATGCATTTCTTTATAAATGGAGAAACCAGAATTTATGAATAGCATTTATTGAAAAATTTTGCGCATCACACAGTTTCCCCATATTTCAACCTTTGAACTGATTCGAAGATCCATTTGCGAATAAAAAAATGATAAGAAATAAAACTAGAATAGCAGGTACGGAATTTTTATTTTCGTGTCATAACATCAAATAATCACGCTTCAACCTGAATACTATAAATATAATTCACATTCGCTCAATGAATGATGAAAAAATTGAAATTCATGAATCACTATATTTGAATAAATTATTTGTGGGAAAGATAAAAAGTTATTTTACGTGTTAATTTTTATAATAATGGAAAGTCGAAGAAAATTTTTATGCGATCTACAGTTCCCTTGTTTTCATCAGTTACAACTTACAATACACATGAGCACATATTTTGACATCTTAATTGATAAGTATTAATACAAAGAAACAGGTTATTAAGACATTTCTAAATTTAAAAGAAGAGGAAGGAGGAGCTCATTTTTCTCTCATTTTGATTTAAACAGTCTTTTGCAACAAAAAAAAAGTTCAAATTTTACACATTCAACAGAAGTAAAAATACAAGTATATCAGCTCACTGATTTTTGTAATAACCTCATGAAAGACTCATAATCTCTCCATAATATAATAAAAATTCAAAAAATTTCGAGACAATTCGGAGAAAAGATCTAGCTGTTACCTGCTAGTTCAAGTACCAACAATATTTTGTTCAGGGATATGGATAAAAATTGAAAGGTCAACTAAAATTTGCATCTTCATTTATCTTGTTTCCTCAGTCGATATCTTCTAGTTTCACCAAAATTCGAAAGAGTTCTTCTGGCATCATAAATCAAACAATTGAAAATGGGTTTAAGCTTCAATTTTGAAAACCAATAACTTTTTTTCATGATGGGATGAAATAAATTTTCAATTAATAAATTTTTGAAAAAGTAATGCAGACCTTTCTCTTCCCATAGAAACCCTGGGAAAACTGCTCAGAGATAGCTACTCATCTCAAAATACATACTACTATTTTGAAATTCGAATTGTTTAGCTTTTTTTTCCCATCAAAAATGATTTTTAGTTGTCTTCATGCAAAAGCCAAATAGGTACATAGTTGAATAAGGTCATCAATCTTCCAAACAAACAAATTGCAATACACAATTAAGCTACCATATAATTGCAAATAAAAGAATACATACAAAACAGATAATCATATTTTCAGACTTTAACTAGTATCCCATCGACTTTTCTTTTTTCTCCTATCGCTAGACTGTGAAGCCGAATTGTTCGTGCTAGAACCAGCTGTAGCAGTTGATGTATTCGAGCTTGATACATCTGCTGGTTTGACAAACTGAACACCACACTGATGTTTGGGTGTCGTTTGTTCCCAAGTATGATCTTCACTCGCGGTAAACTAATAAACAACACATAATCACTTACAAATCCATCGATTACAAAAAAAAAATCTTACTGCAGAAATATCATACCTGACTTTGATATTGACTTTTGAACGCTGCTCTCAATGCAGCCAATCTTTCAGAGCCTGGTCCAGCCTTTTGAGCCACTTGCATTGCTCCCTCAATTCCTGACAATGTGGAACTCTATGAAAGGAAAAACTTAATCAATTTCAAACAAACTTTTAAATTTGGCTAAATAATTTTTTTAAATATTACTTCGGCAATAGCACGTCCGGGCCTTTCTTTGAATCCCAAACCTGCACCTCCCACATTTACCGATTTTCCTTTGCCCGTTTTGAATCTGGATTTTCGGAACCAGCCATTCTGAAAAACAATCCGAATACTTTATTAGTTCTGATCAAAAGTAAAATTCAGCCGTTAAAAATAAAATGTTCACCTGCATTGCCAGATCTAATAAGGCATTAGGGACTTCTTGATTAGCACTTTCAAGATTCCTAACCAAGTGACCAGCAAAATCCTTATCTTTTTCTGTAATTAAAGTATACGCTGTTCCTTTTTCACCAGCTCGCCCTAAATATTTGAAAATAATAATTATACACATTAAAAAAAAATTCTCAACTTCGAACTGCCGCTCAGTTCAGCGATGTTTCATACCTGTTCGGCCAATACGATGAGTATGCGTATCTATGTCACGAGCAATATCATAATTAACAACAGTCCGTATATGTGGGATATCCAATCCGCGAGCTGTGAATAACGTAATAATCATAGAAATCCTAGAACTTATCAATTACAGCTATGTATCTTGAGAATTATACTTACCAGCAACATCGGTCGCAATCAAAATATTTACTTCCTGTTTCTTAAATTTCGTGATAACTTTATTTCTTTCTGACTGATCCATGTCACCATGTAATAATAATACATCATATTCTTTAACAGTCAGTGTGTTAGCCAGTTCTTCAGCTTGCAACTAAAACATAAATATGTTTTTATTTTCTCATTGGTGGGGGGGGGGGGTGGTTAACGGTTCACCTAGAAAGAAATCTTAATAAGCTGAGATTGGGTATAGATACATTCAGTTTATCAACTGAGATAAGATCATAAATATCTTCACTTTTTTTTATGAAGCTTACTTCGCCAGGAAGATGATGCAATATTTCTGCGTTTAGTCACAACGAAAAGATTTACCTTATACTACACGAGTGGACTGAAACCATAGGCCCTCTATTAGGAAATTAAACAATAAAAAAAAAAATTACTGGCATTTTTTGTAATAGATTTGCATCAATTTACCCAGTATAATATACCTTAAATTCCTGACATTATGTAAAAATTGTTGTTTATTTGAAAAAAAAACGATGTAAAAACATTATTTGATTCAGAGTTTTCAGAGTTATTCAACTTTCGTAACAACATACATGTATTTTCATGAGAATAAGTAAGGCAAAGGTCGTTTTTTAATACTTATTTTACAACTAAGAAGAGACGAATTGATCGTAAATAGAAACGCTAAATTTTTAGCTTGTTGCACTTTTTTTTTCAGCTCAAGCCAAATTTTGTACCAACTTTTTCGGACCATTGAAAAATTTTACATTCTCAAAATTAATGTAATATTCAAACTGAAATACCTTTCTAGTGACGAAAATCAAAACCGATCCGATGGACAAAAAATAAACGAAATTTCTTTGGAGCCACGCCAGTTTGGCGGTTTGAGGCATTACGCAAACTATTTGAGTGACATCTGCGTTTGCTTCGCCAATATCTCCTTGGACAATTCTTATAGGATCAGTCAACGCATCTCGAGCTAGCTTTTCTACCCGCTTCTTGAAGGTGGCAGAAAAAAGTAGTGTCTGTCGATCTGGACGCGTATGGTCACAAATGGAACGAACTTGAGGTTCTGATCAAATTCAAATAGAGAAAAAATGGAATGATTCTAAGCAATATCGAGAAAGTTAAAATTAATAGAGCGTTTACAGATGACGTCAAATTATTTTTTACATTTTACTGGTAGGGATTTATCTTCAAAATGATTAGTGAATAACTCGATACATATTGAATTTGGTGATAGGTGATTAGTGGAAGATAAATATCGACCAATGAGATGTAAATAAAGAAACAGTATAGTGTTCGAACACATTGAACTCACCGAAACCCATATCAAACATTCGATCAGCTTCATCCAAAACTAAGAATGTAACACGAGTGAGATTTGTGGCCTTCATCTTTACTAAATCGATTATACGACCGGGTGTAGCGACGACAACTTCTGCACCAGTTTCCAAACTTTTTGACTGTTCCCACTTTGAGCCACCACCATAGCAACATACTACGTTTATATTGTAAACTTTGCCAAATCTTTTGGCTTCGGTGTAAATCTAGAAAAATGGAATGAAGAGAAACTAATCCGCACAAAACTGCTTTTAAAATAACTTACTAAACTTACCTGCTGAGAGAGTTCTCGAGTAGGAGCAAGTATGAGACCGATAGGTCCATCACCATCTGCCAATTCTCTCTGGTCCATTATATGTACTAACATAGGCCAAATAAATGCAGCAGTTTTACCACTTCCGGTTTTAGCAATACCTGCGAAAAAGTGTTTTAGTAATTAATGACCTTGATTTTACCATGCTTGCTATAAGGCCGAGTCAAGTCGAAAATTAAGTTTCTTGAAAGAGCTTCTTTAGAATTAAAAGAACTGTATGATTCGAGTAGCTTTTGATACATCAGGAATACTTTTAGAATTTAGTCGCATATTGAAATACGAAATTAAAATCCCAACGTTCCAAGAGTGAAACAAACGGTACCATTTTTTGAAACTTGAGAAAATCTCTTTAGAAAAATATGATTTTTGACTTATAGTGTTACTCTTTGAAACGCTGGACATAATTAACGAACCAACCTAGTACATCTCTGCCAGATAAAGCAGCCGGAATAGCTTGTGCTTGAATGGGTGTAGGTTGAGTGTATTCCGATTTACGAATAACTTTCATCAATGAATCATCAAAACCAAAATGTGCGAAAGATGAAACTGGATGAGGAGGATCAGGTCCGGTTACTTTAATTCCCAAAGTTTCTCTCAAGCTTTTCACTTGTTCCTTTGAAAGTCCAGCTATTTCTTCATGAACAATATTAAAATTCTTTTCAAAAGGCGCATATTCGATTGTTGAATGATCGATAGGCGGTAAAGGATCAATAATCTGAGAAAAAAACAAAGTTAGACCCAAAATAATCGAAGAATGAGACCAAAAATATCATTCATTACTTTGCTCTTTTTAGGGGCTATTGGGTTGCCGTCTTCGTCATATTCTATTTCATTATCAGATTCATCTTCTTGAAGTCCAGCTCGAGGATTTTCTTCCATGTATCTACAATCAATTAAAAATAATCAAAACTCGCCTTTTCTAAAAAATGTTGTTTTTCAATTTTGAGGTTTGATTTAGAACGAACTCATTCTACAGCACTTAGCTTATAATTTACGATACCTATAATAAGATTCTTCATCATCTTCTTCTTCAATATCATCTCTAATGTTCTTCTTTTTTTCCGGTTCAGCAGGCTCTTTTTTGGTTCCAGATGCTTCTTTTTTCACCTGTTTCAACTCATTTTATACTATTTGCTTCTCATATAAGAAATATGAGCAATATCAATACTTCATGCAAAACGTACTTGTTTCTCTATATTAGACATATAAGCATCAAGAGGATCTTCCTCATCGTCTGAATCCTGATTTGCTACAGAAGGCTTGCCAGTAGGGCTACCAGGTGCTGGAATATATTCTAAGGAAGTAGATTCCGGTTCTTCTTCTTCTTCAAAATATCTACGATTTGAATGAAAAATGATAACGAAATGGATATTTCGGATATTATATTTTATACCTAATTAATTACTTACTCTTCTTCAGTTCGTGTTCTTTTTTTAGGGATACCCCAAGCGTTGGTAATAGCATTGTGATTAATAGCATTTAACGTAGAATATCCTTGCTTACTGAAAGCCGAATTAGGTGGTGGAGGTAATGCGGCGGCTCTAGCAGCTGAAGCCGCACTTCGTTGCACCGAGAATCCCGTCACACCAAATTTCGGTGTTCTGCTCATTGCAACTAAACAAAAAGTGAAATATAGATATTGGGCTGTCTTACTACGAGTGGCTTTGCCAGTTGAGGAACAGTACTTCAACAAAATAATTACAGTTAAATGATAAAAGTTCCAAGAAGTACAAACACCGTCCTCGGTAATATTAAATAAAAAGTACCTACTTTGAAGATCAGTTGGGGTGCATGATTGATTCAAAGTGTTGTACAGTTAGGAAATTACTTTCAATAAAACATGAATTGCTATGATGCTGGCCAGAGAATGAAAAAACTACAACTTAAAACAAAAATTGAGTTGAACTCACCGTTATTCAATTTGACTTCAGGGAAGTTGTACTTTTATTGAATGTACCTGAATCAGAAGTTGAATCTTCCATATATGACTAAGAAAAAAATCAGACACTCTTCGAATTTGTAAAAAATACATATAATATCGAAATATATTTCTAACAATATAAGAGAAATATCGAAAATATTGGCAATTTACGACGAAACTGGAACGAACAAATGCATTGAAAAAAAAATTATTATCGCTTGGGGATGATAACAGATATCACCATAGAAAATTCGGAACGTTTGTCGCACTCGCACTGCCCGCAAAACGCCAAAACACAAATTTCTCAGGGGTTGGCCACTGGGGTTGGCAAAGAACTTCAAAATTTGCCTTATTTTTTTGGCATGGCATGGCTTGGGCCTGGGCCATGCCCATGGCGACTAGGGTCAGGGGTGTAAAATTTTTTAATGATTTATAGGGATTTTTTTAGCTGAGCAAAGTGGGGAACATACACAAAAATATGAAAATACTCGTTAAGAAATTTAGTTTCTTGAATTTGATAACACTGAATAATAAATTCTTCGAGAAATCGAAAATAAAAAAGAACAAGCTTCATGTTTTTACTGGCGCCAATGTTTCGAATTTTTCGATTTCAATTTTTTCTCAATCAAGTTGAAACGAGTCTGCGCAAATCCGCATAAAATTTAAGGTTTTTAGTTTTGTTTTGTTAAATTGTTCCCACTGGCGTTTTCCCAATATTATTCTTGTGCTTTAAAATCTATTCGTCATTCGAAATGAGGTGAAAAAATGATGCTCTTGTTAACAATGTGGATACAAATTTACCAAACACGTTAACAAATAACGTCCAATTGAATTGATTTTTCCATAAGGTTTTGCAACTACTGGAATATCGTGTATTATTTTTACAGCTTGCCTCAAAAATACATAATTCAGTAAGTATATAACATGATTATTAAATCATCTGATCTTCTCTCCTGATTTTTAACCAGTAATTTATTCCAGACATGCCGTCCTCAAGGCATCGAATTTTGAGACACGTATTCGGTGGAATATGCACCAAACTGAATCGAACGAAAAGGTTAAGTTTCGATAACTGCAGCATGGAAACCCCTTTGAAACGATGTTTGACTACATTCGATATCACACTTCTTGGTAATAATCTTTAGATAAAATTCTTGAAAAGAAATATTAGTATTCACACATTTTAATCTAATCAGGTGTGGGACATATGGTTGGAGCTGGAATTTACGTTTTGACTGGAACAATAGCGAAAGATCTTGCTGGTCCTGGTATCATTCTATCATTTATTCTTGCTGGCTTCGCATCTACATTAGCAGCGTTATGCTACGCCGAATTTGGTACTCGAGTTCCGAAAGCTGGCTCAGCGTATGTTTATACGTATGTCAGTATTGGCGAATTTTGGGCTTTTGTAATTGGCTGGAATATTGTTTTGGAGCATATGATTGGTAAGAATTTCCTATTTTCTCATAATATATTGCAAAAATGTTCAAATTTTTATTCTTTGATAAGGAGCGGCATCAGTAGCCAGAGCATGGAGTGGATATATTGATTCGTTGCTAGGCGGACAAATTAGTAACCTTACCCAATCTGTTTTCGGTGAATTTTACAATGGCTTTATTTCCGAACATCCTGATTTATTGTCCTCCCTCGTATGCATATTTTATTCCGTCATTCTAGGTAAAAATATTTCCAATGGTGTACTTATTTCTAATTACTCATGAAATTCTTGAATCATATCGACTTTTTCTTGTTTACAGCTACTGGTGTTAAAAGTTCCGCTATGATCAATTCATTTTTAACGGGTGTTAATATGTCCGTTATACTGTTGGTAATTGTTGCTGGGTTTTATTTTGGTAAATTTTCGAATTGGTCAAACCCACACAACGGAGGATTTTTGCCTTTTGGTTTCCGCGGAGTCATGACTGGCGCGGCTACTTGCTTTTATGCCTATGTTGGATTTGATTGTATTGCAACTTCTGGCGAAGAAGCTCAAGAACCCGCCAAGTCAATTCCAATCGCCACCGTCTTCGCTATGTCCGTAGTTAGTTTAGGTACAAAAACAGTTTCAATTGATGACCCACACTTTTTTATCTTAAAATGTCGTACATATGTTACCCATTTAAGAAGAATTTACTTTTTTTTTTATAGTTTATATTTTGGTTAGTGCCGCCCTCACTCTGTTAGTGCCATATTCGGATATAAATCCGAATGCAGCTTTACCAGATGCGTTTACAGAAGCTAATCTGCAGTGGGTCAGTTATATAATTATTATTGGCGCCGTTTGTGGAATGACTACATCTCTGTTGGGTTCTCTATTCTCTTTACCGCGATGTTTATACGCTATGGCCGAAGATGGATTGATTTTCAATTTTTTTGCTTCTGTGAATAGTAGAACTCAGGTCAGTTTTTGTCTGATCTATTTATTTTCAAATGCAATTTTTCTCTGCTATTATATTATTATTCTCTTAATTTCTTCTTTTTTTTTTTCTAGTTACCTATTTTAAATATGGTTGTTTCAACATTGATCACCGCATTGATCGCATTTGTTTTTGAGTTGGAGAAATTAGTTGAAATCATGAATATTGGTACGTTACTAGCTTACACCATTGTTAGCGCATCCGTCATTATTTTACGGTATAAACCATCCATGGTTACGTACACAAATGCTGTCACCATGGACAAAGATTCCGGTCCTTCCCCCGACGCGTGTGAAACATCTAGTAATAACGTAAATATTAAAAAATTTGATCAAATCATTTATAATATCGCAGTTTTTTTTTACTATATTTGCGTTCTATTTTTCAACGCTTTCAGCACTCGAATCGTCGATTTTTCACGAATATTCGTTTTCTGTTCCATTATTTAGCGTATTCTTTATTATTTCAGTTTTATTTTTATTTTTATGTGTAATTATGCTATTTTGTTTTTGTAGGTGTAACTATGTAAACGCTCTTGATGGTTTAGCCTAAAATGCTTTATTTCCTTGTCGTGTTGCTCTCAAAAAATGCATGGAGTGCTTTTTCTTGTTTATTTTCTCTGTTTCTGTAAGTTTTATTTTTGTTCAAAGTTTTTGTTTTATTTTCTAGTTGGTACAAAAAATTAAAGGTAGCAACGTCGTTATATTTAAGAATGTTATACAGAATTGTACGCATGATTTTGATAATTTAGTCTACAAACGATATTATTTTCATAATTGAGGGACCTGGTGATATGAGGGTTGAAGGATTTTTCTCGATTATCGGGTAATTTGATTACCCTCTGTTTTTTTCTTGTCTAATATCAATTCGTTGAAATTGTCGAGTTTTCATTATAATTATTACTAATTTTCGAAGTCAGTTTTTCTCTATGTTCGAATAAATTTGACTTTTGATTTTTCCAGGAAGTCGAAGTTGTGTACGTTGGTGGAAAGCTGAAGAAAAGTTACTATTGTCTTAAACCGCTGGTTGGAAAATACAAACCCGGATCTGCTGTATCTACTGCTGTATTCATATACATATTGGCCTGCGCCTTGTTTTGTGGCAATATCCATTATGACCCTATCCCTCCAATCAAGGACGTGTTTAATATATTTTGTTTGAGTATTTCATTCATCATAATGGTGATATGTAGGTTTCTTATAATGCTCACGTTTTATTTTTAGTTGATTGGAAAATTATCTACTAATTTTCACCTTTGCAGGCGTGATCATCATCGAGGCTCACGAACAGAATACCGCTGGATTGAAATTCAAAGTACCTTTAGTTCCGTATTTACCAGCTCTTAGCATTTTGTGCAATGTGGAATTGATGGCAAATTTGAAATTTTTGTCATGGGTTCGCTTAATACTTTGGATGGCCATTGGTAATGATGAAGCTAATGAATTTTGATTCGTAGGTGGCTTTGATAAGTAATTTTTTTAATTTCGTCTTGAATTTTTCCAGGGCTCTTAGTTTATTTTGGATATGGCATTCGTCATAGTAAATTGAACGACGTGTTATCCTCTTATTCTGTATTATTATCTCCTACTGAAAGAGAAAAAACCGATTGGGGAACGATTACCACAAAGAAGACGAAATCTGATCTCTCTTCTCTGTACGATGATGATACGGAACCTATTATAGACAGCGATTGAATTAGCAGGTACGAATTTATAATAAGTATATTTTAAATTTACATTAATTTCGATTTTTCGTGGGAACTTTTATTTCCTTCATTTACCTAGGAAAATCACCGTAATTTTAATTATTTGCTGTTGAAATAAAACTTGAACGCTCCAGTTAACATATATTTATTATTGTTAAATGAAAATTTAACAGGTTAATGGATTATGGAAGTGCTAAACTCTTCTTTAGAAAAAGAGGAGATCGGATATTTTCTGACATGACGCACTGCCTATATTAAAATATTGTCCTTTCTCGCAACTTCCATGAACATAAGTTTTATCTTGATTACATTTGTAGTATTTACTGTTATCGTTTGGATCGATGAATGTTCCTTCTCCTATGCAAGAGAAGATATGAGAATCTTGCGTTTCCACGCAGGCATGGGCTGTAGCCTTATACTCTTCCCCTGTTCTACATCTATACAATAATGGTACAGTATCATTAAGAACTTTTATACAAACGTAGTAAATTGAAGGATTTTCCTTTATCGCTCCCGTTTGTAATGGGTACAAACATTTAGGTACAGGAGATTCCTTACAAACTCGATGATTTGGTTTAAAACGACAGCTTGCCGTTAAAGAGTCGAATGCTCGATCCTCAGGACAGGTGAACCTAATGCCCAGTAATGATTTGTCATCCTGCTCGAGGCATTGGTGATATGAATTGCAATCATATGGGTCTGGATATGTGCTAGCATTCTGAAAAAGATTATACATTTTAGCGTGAATTTCAAGAATCTGGCAAAATTGATAATTTCAAGTCATTTTTAATTTTGCTTATTATTTTTTACATACCTACCTCATTTTTATTTTAATCGTCATAAACTAGACCAAATCGATACCATTATAATTGCCCTGCCATATCGATAATGTCTTTCTGTTCCAGCAAGTAAAAAAAATAATGGATTAGATCCCTAAAATTACCTTGGAAATTTTAGGCATCCGATCCGTTATTGATTTTGCTTGCTGAAATCAAAAGGCATTACAGGGGTGTAGCCAGTGGGGGGCCAAGGGGGTTCAGCCCCCCTGGCATTGTTGTTTGCCCCTCTAGCAAAATTTTCCCTCTGGGGAACACCCCCTGCCCTCATATACTTCGAAAATAAATGGTAAATAAGGGGCTTGAAAATGAACTGCCCCCCCCCAAGATTCTTATTTGCCCCCACCCCCTAACGGAACACTCTGGCTACATTCCTGAGGCATTATCGATATGGCTTGGCAATTATGATGATAACGATTTTGTCTTATCGATTAAAATAAAAATTAGGTACTATTAAAATATCCGACAAAATTAAAAATCTCTTGGAAATTATGAATTTTTCTCGATTATTGAAATTCCCGCTGATATACTCAAGCTTGCTAGTACTGTGCGTAAACTAAATTAGGTGAACAGGCCCGAGTTGATGATAAATATTATTCAATAGTGTAAAACTTACTTGACAAGGGAGTTCTTTTAAACCGAAAATTTTACAAGAAGCTGGATCAGGTGAACATCCGCCATCTTTTGCTGAGCAATATTCATAATTCGTGTTGTTACAATAGTTAAGTTTGTGGGATATCATTCCTCTGGGCGTTGTAACACAATGCATTAAATTTTCACAGTCGGAACATTTTACTCCCGATTTAACACATTTTGAAACATATCCCTCTATTGAAGCAACTTGAATCTGTGAAGGAAAAAAATTTATTATCATAAAATTTGTGAATTTTATATATTTTGGTTGCTATAATTTATTTTACTTTCTTGTTTGAATTAAAGCCCACATTGGTGTACAAAAACCAAATTACTTTATGTTACATTAATTCTGTGAAAGCATGTACGTACTGAGGACTCCATATAACGTTTGATAATTCGTAAATATAAAAGGTGCTGTAGTCAATTCGGACGACTTTTTTTTTTAACCTCAGTAATTTTTTTTCAAATTGATTTTTTTCCTCGAAACTTTTTTAACCGCAAGTACGTTTGGGCCCAATTATAAATCTATAATACGTGGATTTTACAAACTGTTTGTTGATACCATGTTTAAACCATCTCGTTTCATACTTCATGGTAATTGTTAGGTTTCTTGAAAAAAAAAAAAGCAACATTTGAGACTAATCAATGTTTCTTACACTGTTTTTCCTTATTCATTTGAATATTTTAATGGAACTACCCTTCTTGTGTAGTAATTTCTGGTATTTGCCCATTCTAATTTAGTTGAAGTATTCTAATTTCTAACAGTTTTAACCTAAAAAGTTTTTTAAAAGATTTTATTGTCCACTGTCTTGAAAAATGTCATTAATTTTTTCACTTGTCCGTAAGTTCTGCCTGCACGATATTTTTAAAATCTATTTTCTGTGATTCGTATTTTTAAATGAATATACCGATAGTTAAAACTTACCACTATGAAAAAAGTCGTCAAACAGAACCAATCCATGATTGTATTCGAAGCTGTGAAACTTTTAACAAATTAAGTCTAACATGGAATTCTTCCGTGAACTACGCAAATGCACTGAATAATTTCACCTATAATTCAACCAACAAAACTGCCACATTGATTCCACCAAACTTCAAACATATAGTAATCGCGTATTAACATAAATACCTACTCGAGGTAATCACTCGTTGAGCACTTGAAATAAGTAATGACATTTTTTTTAATCTGAAAGCTTAGCACTATTTCGTTCATTCGTTGTGCGCAGTGTAGACTACACATTTTCAGTATTTTTTTTTTTTATTTCTCAGCTGAAATCTGAACAGTTTGTCTCGTACTGTACCTATGTATTAGCCAACAAACTATCGTATCGTTCGAAAATCTTGATAGTTAATTCGTCAATTTATAATGCTTTCAGGAAATCGATAAGCAGGCTGACTCAATGACTAAACTCGATCACCTGTATAGGTATTGAATGTTCAATATGAAATGGCATATGGGAAATCTTTGAGAGTTCTTGTTTGGTGAATAGTTACCTACACCTACTACATAATATCGCTTCTCAAGAAATGAAGTTTCGTATGTCAACTAAAGTTTCAGTCTTCATTTGGAATTTCTAAAAATTAGTATCTGCAAAACTCCTCCCTGAAGATCTTATTTCTTTTTTGGAATTATTAGGAAAAATTTTATATTTGAAAATTAAGTTTATCAGAAATCAACTACATACTATTTCAGCCTTTTTTTTTTTTTTTTTTTTTTTGGTTTCTGTATAATAGGCACTAACAACTTTCTTTTACTACTTATAAGGGGTTATAATTTGGACATTCTGAAATCTAATATTTATCGATTTTAGTTGATTTGCTTCAAAAAAAGATAAGTTATTTTGAGCGTTCAGAATTCAGATCGAATTCAGAACGTGTATTTTTCTTCGGAACTTGCCGCGGTGCAGGTTTTTGACAGAAATAAATTTTTTACCCAATTTTTACATAATCCTAAAATATAAACCTATAATGGTTCATGAGACCCCCGTAGTTCTATTCGAAAACCTGCTTTTCTAACTGAACTTGCGCTAGAATTTTTTTCAAATAATGTTTTGGGTAGTCTATTGGACAACCACTTTCACCATATAGGTTCTCTTGTTATGCCAGCGATATGCGATATATAGATAACTTTGTTCATTAGGTTAATGAGAGTTTTATAATCTATGGCTTGGCTAACTCAGTTTGTCGTTCCTATTTATAATCGAAAAATTTCACATCTGCTAGTATTAGTCGTGCTTTTTGAGACTAATTCCGGATCACATGAGTAGTGGAATTGTGGCCACCCTTCTTATTGCAGAATTATATCGATTCATACGCATACTTTTTTTTAAACATAGTTCTTTATAGAAAACCAAAGTGATTTGGGTTCAATAAGTTTTTTAACTGTGACAAATAAAATTTCGTCACTGAAAAATTTTAATACATAGGTATTTTAAGAAAATACGAGTATGTTTCGGTTAATGCAGCGATTGTGTCTGAATTTACGTTAATTTCTCGGATAACACACTAACTTTGTTTTTAATTCAAGTATCTATTGAATTATTACGAAATTCATTATTGCCCAATTCTTATCGCTATATGAAAATCAAGTATCGAACTGAAGAGAGTGAGAACTTCACCGAAAAACCTTACAGAAGTGCTTACTTATTATAATTGATACATGTTTGACATTTGTACAATTTATTTTCCAACAAATTTCTCGAATTCTTATATCTGTCAATAAAAATCGTAATTTTACTAGATAAGAATGAGTTACAAACATCTTCGTGGTAAAATGAATCATAATTAAAAATTGGTATCAATTTCAATATTTGGAACTCGAGATGCAAAAATGTTGAAAAGTATTTTTGTAGGTAAATACTTTTTCTTTTAAAAGCAATTTTTTAAGTTGATCCAATTACATTTCATCAAGGTTGTTGACGTCACTATTTTTCGAAAAACGTTCACGCTGAAAAAATAATCTGTTGGCCTAAATTGAAAAATCGAGAGAATTTAGATAAAAAGAAGTAACCTAATGATCATAAGTACCGTCGAAAAAAAAAATCTTTATTCAAATAAAATTAAAAAAATCACAAAATAAAATTCTTAAACGATCTCTTTAGAATTGAAATTAATAAAAATGATGCAGTACAAAATAACACACAGCCGAGAAAAAAATTAATATTTCATGTTAAAATCTTTTCAAGATAATAGTTTATTGATAAATAACTGAAAACAAAATCCTAAAATAAAAAACGCCATTGAACACAAAATTATTTGTATGGTAGAAAAAATGGTGTTCACAGGAACTAGAGGTGACTGTTTTGGACTGAACGTAGGCGACACACCGTAATACTGCTCTGATGGCACGAAACATTGATTTCTGGAGAATAAGTAAGGCGAAACTGCATTTGCCTCACCACCAAATGTACACAAACGCTTGTCCGGAGACGTTTCAAAAGCGTTTCCTACGTTCCGGTAAAATCTATTCTTCATTTCGAACGAGTAATTTCGATTGTTGATACCGATTTGAGACACACTGTCGAACTCGGAAATGCTGTCCGATGATCGTTTGCAAAAATTAGAAACAGATTCGTATCCCGAACTAGTGGACGGTGACGTTCGAGGAAATTCGCAACTTTCTGATTCATCAAGTTTCAGACGCGGGGGTTGTATTATAGATTTGGTAGATCTAAAAAGGTAAGGCACATTTTTCGAACTTGCTACAGTTGACGACCGCCCTAAAGTCAAACTGGAAAATTTCCCACACAGTGGATTGCTGACGAAAACATCGGTCGATAAACAAGCATTGTCATGAGATACGGATTTACTATCTTCCTCTGATTCCATAAATCTGCAAACAAAATAATGAAAGGTAACCTTACGTACGCCTTGAGGAGCATACCAATAGGTAATTCAAAACTTCGACCATGTTTCAAAAGTAAGTTTTTTAATCGCTGCATTTTTTTGTCGAATAAACGAACGAACTAGGAGAAATTTACTAATTAATTAAGAAAGAAATTCCCTTCAATCGTTATCAAGTAATAGAAACAGTTCCAAAAACTCACCTTAGAAGGTACTTTTTTTTAAAAACAATATGAAATTGTTTAAAAATCCGACATGAGTACATGACAATACGAGTTTTTTTTTTTAAGACAATCATCGTTTAAATCATCTTATTTTTGAATGAAGAATTTTATTTCAGTTTTGTTGATAATGAAAATAAAACTACAGCAAACGATGGTTTTATTTATCGACAACCTTAAGTTCACAAAAATCGTTCAGATTATTTTTACGAGTTCTTGCCAGTAAAATTGAATGAATAGTCGAAAAAGTCAATTTTTCTTATTTCAAAAACAGAGGTTTTTATGGACACTCATGGCGGGATATACAATACTGGCTAAAAACAGCCATTAAAAACAATTTGGTCGTTCATTTTTTGATAAAGTTATACTTAAACAGTGATATGCAAGAAGAGAATACGCCCACTTTTTTCACAAACTGAGTTCTATTAAGGTTCAATTGTGTACACTGAACCCTACTCACAATAAAAAAAAACATCGTTTCCAAATGCAACCATCGTTGAAAAAATAAGACTTCAAACCAGAGGCGCTCCATAAGACGGCTATGTAACATAAAAGTATTTTTTTACTCTCCTACTCTCCTGTAAAATTCTAATAAATTTCAATTCAAGTAGTTAGGCCCTTTCATTAGTAAAATTATCTGGTATTTTTCATTTTTAATTAATTAATTTTTATTACAAATTATTATCCAAAATTTCATTTCATCAATTTCCAACATTTATTTCAAAAATAGTTTTCACTGAATCCAAGTAACTGAACGTGGAAACATAAATACTACATTAATAAAAGTTCTGAAAAATTTTTTCACATTAAAATTAATTTCATAACAAAAAAGAATTTATCGTAATTCGAAGGTTTCAGAGCATTTTACATATTTAATAACCGCGAAACAAATTCAAATTATCAAAAAAAAAAGTTTAAAAAACTTGGCAAAGCATTGGGTTATTTTGAAAAAACCTCTGGTGGTTTTATTTGGTAAATATTACAACCACTGATTTTGAAATTAAATTGAAATTGAATTAACATTACATTTGGGATAGTAATCTTTAAACCAAATCACAATTTCTCTGCGTAATCGCATTCGCACAACTTGTAATCTAATGGAAAAAAGAAGGGCATCACACGATATTCTCACACACGAAAAAAATGAAATGGCCTCTATAGTTTGCCAATCTACGAATTTAGCTTAAAGAAGTTGAAGAATGAATGAAGTGATTTATAAAATCCAATAGCTTCAGGTACGTACCTACTTTTGAAGCCACTATCTAGTTTTCTACATTTTACGTAAGCTGCCTTCCTCTTCCACCATGATGTAATGAAATAACCGAAGAATAAAATCATCGCCAAAATCTGAAAAAAGAGAACATGAAATGTAGAAATTTTTCTGCCAAAGAGAATTGAAAAATATTTTTAATAGATTGAGGATTTACTTTTAAAATCACTGGCACGTAATCTCGTATTACATAAAATAAGATTCCCAAAATCAACGGGTAGCCAAAAATTCTACCATGCGGTCGTCTCATTTTCAAGAAAGCAGTTATACAAGCTATTGAAAAAACATTAATAAAAATTTCATAATTTCGAGATGAACCCAACAAGTCTGCATTCAGAAAATCTATAAATAACTCATTCTGCAAGAAATCAATCTTCGTTGAGTACTTCCAAAACGAAGCCATTAAAATCAACGCAACAATAACGACTGCACAGATCGAAATCCAATTTTTTTTCGCAATCTATGAACACAAAAACAATGTCTCCTGAAATGAAATGCGGTATTCATTATTTATAGACCAAAGGGTTGAATTTATACGTACAAGAGAGTCTCCAATTTCCACTTCGTTTTCGAAGTATTTTAAATCACAAGCTTTAGCGTATAAATTGTCTTTCAATTTCAGAGTGTTTTCGACAGTTTTCTCGCAAATAGGACACAATTTGTACGATTTTTCAAGTCGTTGTCTAAAATAAAGAAAATGTAAAAGTTTTCGATCGCATTACGTGCGAGATACTTCTCAAAATCACTTACTTAAACCATTCTATCTCTTGATCGTAATTGTCTTCTCTGAAGGGTTCATACACGGCTAGTTGTCTTATTTTCAATTCTTGGTTAGCATTACAAATTCGACACAGTCCGTTAGATTTCTTTATGATTCCTTTATTCAACAAATGAGGTTTAGTGAGAGAATTTAAATTCTCATTGTATTGCTCTGGAATTTCTTTACTATAATTTCCATCCTGAAAATGATAAAAACAAGTAGATAGATGAATTTTATAATCAGCTGGTAATTTAAAATGAAGTAAGCAATTTATAAAGCTGACTCTATCAAATCCATTGAACTGATCACAATGTAAGCAATGCCATTCATCTTTACTTATCAATGGAACTTGAGAATTATTATTGCAAAACCAACAATTCACCGTCACGTGCACGAATTTTCTACAAATAAATAAGCAGTTAAAAGTCAATTAAAGGGAATCAATAGGTAGGTAGGGACATATTGTGACTTTTCCAAAATGAAGTTTAAATAATTTTGATAAATTGACGCATTCAACAGCACGACAAAGTACGAAAGTGAAAAAAACGGAGCTTTAACTAGAGCGAATGAACAGAGCTTGTTCACTAATCACAAATAGCTACTTGCCGGGCATATCTGATAATCAAGTGAAGAACGCATGCAGTACCAATTAACCATGATGAACAGAACCATACATCAAGAAAATTCAAATCTACAAGCAAGAAATTAGAAAAAGTATTGAATATACCAACATAGTTTTTAGAATGAGGTAAACTTATAAAACGGAATAGAAAATAAAAGATCTCGTCCTTCAACATGGAAGATCGAAAACAAGAACTTACCAGACATAAGTAAGATTCAAGAACACTTTTGTGGAGGCGAGGCGTACAGGGCCCAGGGGAAACTCGAAAATACTTTTTCTGGTTCTGGAGTCTGGAGCCTTTCTGCTGCCCCTGCCTGCTGGTGCTGGAAGCTTGGAACTAGAAGTACTGGAGAGTGGTAAGTCTAGACTCGAGAGCGTTTGGCTCCGTAGTCCGTTTGGCTCGTGGTTGACATATAAGCTCTGTTCGGACGCTACAAGGAAACCTGTAATTACAGTTTTCCTGGTCTGTAAACTGGCTCAAGTACAGGCCAGGAAAATGAAAGCGTCCGAACAGCTTCCTGGCAAATTCAACACTCTCTACCAAATTAACCAAGCAAAATTTTTTTCAAATATTTGTGAAGAATAAAAATATCTTACTCTTCTTTTCTAGAATGTACTAAAAATCGAACAAAGTAACGTCTTCAATGTTTCCCATAAATACAAAATACTTCCTTGCATATTTGATTATTAATTAACGAAATTAGTCAACTTTTTGATTTCATTCATAAGACTTTTGACAATAGTCAAAATACCCACACTGATAAGTAATGAAAATTTTCAAGATAAACGAATTTAAGGTGAAACAATTTTTCCTGGTCCGTTACCAGGACGTTTAAACTCCTGGCGAATTTTTACCAGGAACTGTTTCCTGTAACCTTCCTGGTAGCGTCCGAACAGACTAATTGTTTACCAGGAAAAGCGTCCGAACAGCTTCCTGGCATATTTCGACCAGTACTGGCCCAAAATTACCAGTCCTGGTAGCGTCCGAACAGAGCTATAAACATGGAGATTGCAAACCACAATATGAGTTATGACGTCATTTTTTTTTCGTTATTTGGTAACACTGATTTCAATTCTCGGGGGGCAAGTTTGATATTATTTTTAGCCTGCCAACCTCTGGCGCCACTGATTGTGCCGTAGTCGTTTTCTTTTCTTACTTTCGGGCATTTTAAAGACGGAGCACTCAAGCAGGGGGTGTGCACTCTTCATGGCACAGCGAACCACTAGGAGCGCTACAGTCATTAAAAAATAACGGAAGCAATATTCATATCAAGGTGTATTCATATTAGCGTCATCTATATAGTGGTTTGTTGTTATCTGTTTTTGGAATTGGAAATGAAATGAAATTGAATCTTCTCAAACTTGGTGATTCCTATGAATTTGGCGTAGAAGCTGGTTACTGATGTGTTTCAGTTTCAACAAATAATTAAGTAAGTCCTGCTTATAAATTTTATGCTCCACACGCTTGTACACACATTCAACACACAAATTTTCAATGAGTAATGCTTAAACAACTGTCTTAGAAATTGTTTGAACAGGTCTCCATTCTAAAAATTTGTAATGTGTTTTTTTCATTTTCAGATATTTCATCGAATTACAAGAATCGCATCACAGTTTTGTTATCAAACATTTGGTTACTGAGAATTGAATATCGTTATTTATACTCTTCGAAACGGTAATATCAACTTACAGAATACCTAAAAACATTTTCTATACTGGTATTATTCAGGTAGAGATCTCAATGTTGACAAAGAAGATGTGAAATTTGACATTCACAATCCTTCCTACATGTAGAGAGGCATTAAACGAGATCAAAACATTGAAATGTACTGAAATCAAGCTATGTATGTGATTCTTAAAGTATTTTTCACACTGAATTCAATGGTAATCTTCATTTTTCTCCATCAGATCCCAATCGCAAGTAATTTCGTTATTTTTGTGCGAAATTAATTTGATCATTGACGAAGTAAATAATCTCACTTTTATTAATTCCTTACGTGATTTTCATTATGATATTTCCTTTTTTTTAAATGAGCAATGTAGATAATTTCGCACAAAAATAACGAAATTTTTTGCAATTGGTACCTGGTGGAGAAAAATGAAGATTACCATTGAATTCAGCGTGAATAATACTTAAAGATTCACACAGTCTAATTTGAGATTTCTGTATAATTATTTTTTTGTGTTGACTAGTATAATTGAAATAGATTCTGAAAATTAGTTTTTCAAATTTAGAATTTATTTAACCAAATAAAAAGTAGATAAAACTCTTCTCATAATTTAGATGGAATATTTATAATTTGAAAGGAATATGTCAACATATTGAGTAATAATTACAAGGCAAATATACACCAAACATTTCAGCTCAATTGGATCAATATAAATTGTTTAACTGATGTTAAACTTTCTCTTTTCACTGTTTAAGATAATTTTCAGGTGATGAGCACCACACGATGTTGCCTGTGTGACCACAAATATCCGGAATATACACTACATGAATTCCCTTGTGCTCGTGATCATGATGTGAGTGTTTTAATACATAATTAAATTTGATATGTCAATATTAATTAATAAAATTGAACAATTTTTTTAAAGGTATTCCTACAATGGCTACAGGTGATGCCAAAACACATACAGATGGTTGAGCATTCAGTATTGCGTCAAAAATATAGAATATACGAATCACATTTTTCCAGAGAGGATTATTTTCCTGTCTCTGGTGGCAAAAAGCGCTTGAATAAACGATGTATCCCCAGCATAGGTAAGATGTGATTGATTGGTGTTTGAATTCAATTGTAAGAGATAAACTAATTCTACTTTTTATTCTATTCATGAAAATATTCATAAAGAACCAGTTGAATCCTGCTCAACCCCAAGAATTAAACGGACAAGTATGTACTAAACTGCTTGTAATATCAGTTTTGGTCCTAATGGTTCATAAGAGCCAATTTACCACTCAAAACTGTCTTTTGCTTAGTTTTTTTGAAAATTGAGTGTTTTGTGGTCAATTAAGTTTGATTTCTTCTTCTGTAGGAACAAGTATGTGATGTACCCCAAAGAGTGTGACAACATATAGGAGTGAGTATAAGTAACCATTAATTATTTGATGAGTATGTCATTCACTTATCATTGTTTCCAAATGATTATGTCAATGTAGGCATACTATCAAATGTCGAGAGAAATATTGATAAATCACCGGAAATTGAAATTGTTGTTTTGGGGTTAGATGATATTCCTGGCTGCTCATCTACTTATAACGATGTTATTAATAATCTTTCCAACCGCGTGTCTGACAATATATGAGTAATGAAATGCGTTCGTAAGTAATGTGGCTAATATTTAATTTAAATATTTATTATTTTGCAAACGAGACAAGCTCGATGTAACTTTTGATAGATTGTTGAGATTCCGACGCTAAAATTCCATTTCAGGTACAGTATGATTAAAACAGTGTTTTTTAATTTTTAATTTTTTTTTCCCCAATAAGGAACTGGTCAAAAGCGTACGATTAACATGCCTGGAGCATTGAAAAAACGACAAATAGATATGAATGATGGCAGCACTTTGTCCTCAGATATACCAAATGAAGATGATGCTCAACTTTTGATCGACAAGAATTGTCACGGCACTTTATTGCCCGAAATACCTAATGGAGATATTACACTGTCTTCTACCAGACTGATGTCTGGAATCCCAACTCAGACTGCCACTGCATTGTCCTTGGCTAGTAATGGTTAGTATAACTACCAATTGTGTTGAAAATTCTTTTTTTTTTCCGCGATATTGCAATTTTTTTGTACTGATTTATGATCTAGCTAAAAACTTTTTAGGCCCTTTGTAAGTTTAGTTGGATTTGATAAATTATCAGGAAATTTCAGTTAATTGTATGTTGTTCATTTTTCAGTTTGGTTCCGTTGAGTAAAGCTGGTGGCCGTGTTGCATCTCGGTAGTGTGGTGAACCCAGTCGAACGAGGATTAAAACGTAGAAGCTGCCAGCTAAACATAAGGTCTATTTTTAATAAAATATCGTTGAATTTCATCTACGTCGAAAATTTTAACAATCATTTTTAATATAATTGAATTATGTACCAAATTTCGAGAACACAGATCACAGAGTCATTCTGTTGTCAATCTGTCGTGTGTCGTGTGCATTTTTTTTGTTCGATGAAATTTTTTCATGCAATGCTGAGTTTTCATATTCCTATTAAATCTTGTACTGGTTTTGGAAGTTTTGAGGGAACGCTATTGTTGACTTTATTCAAAGAATTTTCTTACATAAAATAAATAAATAAATAAATAAATAAATAAGTACAGAATGAAATAGAATGAAATTCAGTAACGACTATTAAAACACTAAGTAATATTCGACCAACATCTTCGTAACATATTTGCATCATTATCATTTTGTTTGGAACTTCTACGAAATCGTCTCTTTTTTCCCACGGGTTTGCAGTTTTGTCCTCAAATTGGAACTTGAATTTGTGAATAGCCTCATCTTTTGATAGAGTTTCGACTTTTTTTCAATCTATCGTTGTTCCCACAAGACCCCACGATCGAAACAGCCAGTACCTGCCAAAAAAGAAGGCATAAGCATAGAATAACTCGAGATTTAAAAAATTAACGACAGAAAAATTATACGAACGTATGTTTCGATTCAGATTCGAGAACTTGAAACTTTATAATACGAATTTCTCCCACTCTGGAGATCAGTTAAAGACAGCACTGCATTGTAAATTTCATCGCCGTTTCTATACACGTGTGCAACACCTCTTCTTCGTAATCACGAAGCGCGGTTAAATATTTTTTCAAATCTGAAGCGTGACGTATTTGTATCCCAATCCCACGCATCAGAGAGATGATTTTTACTTTTAGGTGCATTCGATTTGCCACGGTTTCTTGCAAATGTTCCGGTCATATTTTTTTACGGGCTCACAATCCCATCTTTGATCTTTCTGTTCTCTTATGATCAGCAGGACAGCAGGGAACAATAGGTTCTATTTCTATTATGGAGTCGGTCAATAAAGAAAAGCAACAGAATGAAAAATGATTTTTTAAAGCTAATCAGTCCTTGGTCAATGGTCACTTGAAAAGTTGTGCTTGAAATTAATGTTCAAGTTATTCAGTCCAAGACTGTTTTCCTCGTAAAAAATAATTAATGCATATCCTGTCCTCTCAGTTAGAAGTAAATTTGTCTACTTTAATACCATTTCGTGGCTTTCAAATGAATGACAAATCTTCAAGGGGCTTATGCTCTTAGGAAGTTATGAAAGATTCCAGTTGTGAGAATACTGGAGACAAATGCATTTGTCAACGAGACCTAACTAAAATGAAAAAAATGAAAAGTCAGCCAAGAAACGACGAAGTTATCTACTTTCTGCGTTTAACAATCATCATGTTATCAAGAACAAAGTATTTACGATTTGTATAATCAAACTTACTCTTACATAACATTACAATATTTTACAAAGTATATCGACCAGATTTTCTTACGTACTTAATAATCACACTTGCCAGTAATACACCTGGCAAAAACTTGTAGGAAGTAAAATTTACTAAAATATCTAAAATTATCGGCCTTTACCATCTTTTTGGTCACCCGTTGAATTCTTTAACAAAGTAGATGAAACTTCATTCTTGGTAACAGCGGGTTGGTTTTTATCTTTTGATTGAGTAGTGCTTCCTCTCCAAGGTTTAGTAATGGCATTGCTTTCGAGTTCCGCGATCATATGCTCCAGGCGTCGAATTTGTGCATCTTGTGACTCGACTTGAAAGCATAAATCTCTTAATTTACAGAATATTTTTTCAGTCTCTTCTTCACGAGCTGCCTCTTTAGTCATTTCTTTTCGTGCTTGTCGTGAATATTCCATAAGAAGAAGAGTGGCAGCACTAACGAATACAATGGTTTCTCCAAGCAAATTAGCTCCAAGTTCAATGGCCATTTGTTCATTGAGGCGAGGAATCGAATCTGGTTTACCCATATTCATAAGCCACATCTTACATCGTATTTCGCACCAATTATAAACTGAAACAGACGAAATATTTATAAAAAAACAAGAACAAATATCATACTTTCAACTTTTAGCACCCTTGAATACTTACATTGAGCTGGAGGCATGCATACATAAGTACGAAAATAATAGTTTTGTTTAGCTCGTTCTTTCACAAAGTTAGCAATTGGCTTACTGATTTGTCTAATTAGAAGAGATCCTAGTTTGGCGATAGGAAAGACGCCGACGACCATGACGAAATGGATTCAAAGCTTCAGCATAATTTGAGGCTCCACGAATATCAATACATAATTTCATTAAGCTAAATTAGCCTACTGTTTTTCAAAGATAATTTAGTAAATGGCTCGAAAAACAACACGACAGTGGATGGCACACATATGTCGAAAACTACACATAAATGAAGATGAATTAAAAATTGTGATTGTAAACATGAATCAATGGATCAATCAAATCACTTGCAAGATTTTACAATTTTCACTTGCAAGTTTTACAATTTTTTACTTTCAAATTTCTTTCAGGTGATGGAGAGTACGAAGGGGAACACCTTTGAACACCTTTGCACACTTCTTGTTACTGCACAAGCACTTTCCCCGTGCTTTCGGGCCTTTCCCCAGGACCAGGGGCCTAAGGCCTAGGCTTTGAGGGCCTAGGTTGATATTTGATAAGAAAAATACAGTGTTGCATTGCACTAAAAAAAATGTTTTTTTTTTAAATTGCAGCACTGATGAAATTTGAAAAATGAAAAAAAAACATAATATCCACAGACCGACCTCGTTACCAAAAAACTTGCTTTCAAGATTTTGATTTGTGCGTAAACCGTAAACTTGGTCTTAGTGTTGGTCTGGTAATATGGATGGTTCTATTACAAATTTTCACATTTTAGATCGTTTTTGCTGGATTATTTATTTATTTCCTTTTCTTCGAATTTAACTGAAATTCCGAGGAGTCCACTTTAAATATTCAATTCAGTGATTATATTATTATGATTGTATTATTTAAGAACGATTTATTCTACGAGTGTTTCGTTCTTACCTCTCGACTTGCTTAAAATCTTTCCAGTAAGTAACGTTAACACATTCTGTCTAATAGTTAAGCTTCTCTGAAATTTATAACTTTCGGCTTGTGTTTTGTGTTGATTTATTTGAAAATTCTCTACTTAGAAGTTTCGAGTAGCTCAACTCGAGTTGAAACAGCTTTTCTTTTTGAGTTGAACAACATTTCTTATGTTTTCAATAATAATTTCACAATGTTACTATGAATTTTGCTCTCAAAGTGAAGCATTACCTTTAGTTTCACGTTGGATTAGATTCTAGATGCAAGTTTAGTAATTTGAAGCATCCTAAATGATCATATTATTGCGTTATTTCTAATTCGGATGAATTATCTCTGTCTTAATCGCTGCTTAATTCTATTCTTTAGATCACAATGCCTCAAGGTATTGTTTATCCTCAAGGATGCCGTCCAGTTCAGGAGGAATTGGGACCAGATGAACTTATACGTCGATTGAAGGTATTTCACTGACATTTTAGATTGCATTAGAATATTTTTTATTTCCAGCTCTAATGAAATATTGAAATTCCAGACTTTAGCTCATACTCTTCAAGCTATGGGGCAAGATACTGGTATTTATCAACAGTATATACCTTTGGCTCTCCATCTGGCGGACGATTTTTTTCTTCAGCACCAAAGTAAGGATGTGCAGCTCCTTATAGCTTGTTGTATTGCTGATGTATTGCGAGTTTATGCTCCCGAAGCTCCATACAAAGATCCAGAGCAAATAAAGGTAAGTCTAGATACTTTCATAAATTTCAGTTTTTCTCTGAAAAATATGTGTCTTCATTACTTTAATTCCATTTTTAGACTATATTTATATTCATTATAAAGCAGTTGGCTGGTTTGAAAGATCCGAAAGATCCAGCTTTTAAAAGATATTTTTATTTATTGGAAAACTTGGCTTATGTCAAGTCTTTCAATATGTGTTTTGAATTGGAGGACAATCAAGAGATTTTTTGTACATTATTCAACCTTATGTTCAACATTGTCAAGTAAGTAGTTACTTTTTTTCCCCTTGAAATTGAATTTTTTCAAATTTCTTCATTTATTTACTTTCCCATGTAGCGATGAACATTCAGCCAAAGTCAAATCGTTCATGTTGGATATAATGTGTCCATTAATTAGTGAATCAGACACAGTTTCACACGAATTACTTGACATCATTCTTATTAACGTTGTGGAACCGAATAAAACTCAACGAAGAAATGCCTATGCATTAGCTAAAGAGTTGATTAATAAATGCTCCGATACCTTGGAACCCTACATTCAAGCGGTTAGTTCTATCAACATTATATAGTTTGAGAGTTGCAGGTTTTCATTAATTTAAAATCTTGAAAATATTGATTGACTAAAATAATAATAATTGGATTGTTTCAGTTTTTCAATCAAGTTCTGTTGCTTGGCAAAGAAGAAACGCATCTCAATATTTCAAATAAAATGTATGATTTGATTTACGAACTTAATATTATTTGCCCAAGTGTTTTATTAGCTGTATTACCACAACTGGAATGTAAAATTAAATCAACACAAGTGGGAGAACGTTTAGCTGTAATAAAACTCTTGGCTAAAATGTTTTCAGAGAAGAATTCTAATGTGGCTAAAAATAATCCTCAATTATGGAGAGCCTTTTTAGGAAGGTTGGTGTAATTTTTGTTCATTTTGCACGAAATGAAATCAGTTTTTATTGTTTTGTTGATTTACTCTCCAGATTTAATGATATTTCACCAATAATCCGTACAAAATGTGTGCAACATACAATGCATTTTTTGCTCAATCATCCCAATTTGAGAGAAGATATTATTGAAGTTTTGAAATCAAGACAACATGATGTCGATGAAACAGTACGATATGAAGTTGTGTTAGCTGTGGTCACCACTGCAAAACACGATTTTGAAATTGTTTCTCAGAGCGCTGATTTACTGGACTGTGTCAAAGAGAGGACTCTCGATAAAAAAGTAATCGTTATTCTTACAAATTTTTCATTCGATCAACATTTTTCATTTTAATCAATTTTCTGTTTTTGTAGTTCAAAATTAGGAAAGAAGCTTTGAGTGGTTTGGCCATAATTTATCGAAATCATTGTAATCAGCAAGCTGTATCTAAAGCAACCATGATGGCCGTTACCTGGATAAAGAATAAAATATTGCACGGCTATTACATGCCTAGTACTGAAGATCGGTAAGAAACTTTTCTTCGAAATTGATTCGTAATTTTTCTGCATCCTTTGAATAATTTTTGTTTTTTCAGATTACTTGTTGAAAAATTACTGAATACTTCTCTGGTTCCCTATCAGTTGCCTCCTGAAGAAAAAATGAAACGACTTTATCACCTGATGGGAACTGTCGATGATAATGCCTGTCGAGCCTTTATAGAATTACAAAAGCATCAGGCTTCGTATGTTATTGAACCTGAATAACATTCTTATTTTATTCGTAACGTAAAAAAAGCATTTATAATTTAATTTCAGGGTTCGAAATCAAGTGAAAGAGTGGTTAGAAATTCACAGAAAGCCGGCCTCTCAAGAACGTTCCAAAGAAATATCATCTCGTATCACGGTATTATCTCGATTTCTCCCAGAACCGTTGAAAGTTCAAGAATTTCTGAACACATTTTCGGAAAATCTTCTTCGAGATCAATCCCTACTCTTAGGTAATTTTATTTTATTTTAACTTGAATATGAAATTTGCGGTTTTATGTTCATTTCCTTCTTCTATTCCGTAGGTATGGAGGCTATTACAAGATCAGACATTTCGTGTAAAGACTGCGCCGAAACTGTAAATTTGATCATCAAAAAATTGGGCCAGCCTATTATGACCAATTTGTATTACAATACCATCAAAATGCTGTTAGAAAGAATGTCTTCAGTGATGATCGATAAAGCTAATTTAAAAGTAATTTTTAATTTCGAATAGTACATCGTATCACATTTGATACTTACTTTACTTCGACGACTCACTTTGCAGGTTTTAATATCGTACGTTGAAGATTGCATAAAGAGTGGTAATTTAATCGAGGAATTGTCGTTGAATCCTGTATCTGCTGGAGAAAAAGGTCTCAAATTATTAGTGGTAAGTGAATTTTGTGTTGATTTTGTAACTGTTGAAGAATGAAAAACTGATAATCCCTTCTTTTAGATTTTATCGTACATTTATCCGTATCACTTCCTGCATAAGGACATAATAACGCAATTGATCAATCTGTTGAATATTGAGGAAGAATATGTTGTGCCTTATGTTCTATCTGTATTGACATTTTTAGGAAAATACAAGCCTCTGAGTAAGTATAATTGTACATCTATTTCATGTACATTGTGGCGCCTGGGTAAGTAGACGATAATGTGGTGCCTTACTTATCTCTTAGATTAACATTCTATCTCCTAAACGCTCTCTGGTTTAGAGCCTTTGTGACGCCTATCAAAATTTAGTGCTTTTCTGCAAGAAGGGCGTATTTCAGAAAAGTGGTTCTGAGAAAACGCTACTGAAATATTTAACACTGATCCTAATTATTTTATTTTTGAAATAATTTAGAGACTAGCGGTTTTTTGTATTTTATTGCGCCATTACTTTTCTACAAAAACTAAATGAGTCAGTGGATTACGTAGCTTGGTTACAGAGACCCAGAATAAACTTATTATTTATACTATTTTATCGTTTTAATTGTAAGTTCTATAATTGTCAACTTTTCAAGGTGTTTGTCTTCCTCAAGAAATGGAAGAATTGATTCCGCTATGCAAGAATTTTGCTTTAACTGGAACTAAAAAACAAGCAAAGCAGGCAGTTCGTTGTCTTTTTGTGAATGTTTTCCGACAAAATGAAAATATTTTCAATGATATAATTGAAGTTAGTGTCAGTTTGTATTTTTAATTTTAGTATTATTTTAAAAATTGTTCGTATCTTTTATTTGGTTTCCATTTTTCTAGAAAATAAAAGTGAATTTAGTCCCATCATCTCAATATTACCTCGTTTCAATCGTTTCGCTGGGTCATATAGCTCAGAATGTTCCTCAACGATATATGCCTTTGATAAAGAATTTAATTTCACGAAAAGTAAATTTAATATAATTATTATTCTTTTTCTATGTCATGTTCTGTAGAACTGTTTCCACAATTATTTCATTTTTCACTTGTAGATTGTGAGAGATTTATTGGTAAAAAAAGAAGAAAATGAAAACGAAACGGATACCCAAGCGAGTACAATGCTAGAAGGTGATTGGTGCGCTGAAAGTGATATTCCACACATTACCATGTGCAAGGTATTCATTAACGTGGACTTGAATTTTGTGTAATTTTCATGATTCTCGGTGATAAATTCAAATATTTTCTTATTGGCAGGTTCAAGGCATCAAAATGATGGCGAGATGGTTACTGGGTTTGAAAAATGACGAAGTTTCAGCCCAAAAAACGTTTAGAATGTTCGCTGCATTTGTTGCCAAAAAGGGTAATTTGTCTGGTTCAGAACTAATCAGGTATGACTTTAAGTAGCTTTTGGATGGGTGACTATTGGATTTTACTAATTTGTAAATTTGTTTTCTCAGTAATGCTGAAATGTCTTGGTTAAGATTAGTAGCTGGCTGTTCCATGTTGAAAATCGCCGAACAAAAAGGCGTTGGTGATCAGTACACAGCTGAACAATTTTTCACATTATCGCAGTTAATGTATGTAAGTATTTGTTCAGAAATGTCGGCGATTTTATGTACCAGAAAGGAGTTCATCTCAAAATGTTTTCTGACAAATTGTTGCGTGGTGAAGCTTTGTCTTAGGGCGTGGCTATTTTTCAACTAGCCAGAAGACAGTTTTGTTATGAATTGATAAATCAAAAAAAAAAAAAAATGGCTAAGATAATGTATGTATTATTTCTCCCTTCATAATCTACGCAGGTTACAATGTCTCTATTTTGAATATTTGGAGGGTCTGTACTCTGTATTCACATTTTTGATGAGAAATAACAAATGTCATTTACAATTTATTCTCCTCGCCGTGGCCCCCGTGAAAAGCTTTTTAAAAGCTCTACATTTATTTCTAAAATCTTCTGTACGTTTCATGTTTCTAACATATTGTGTGGGTTATGTATTGATACTTTCAAGAAAGAAAAATGAAAATGGCGGCCGAAAAGTTTTTCTGAAAATTGAGTTGAATTATCAACATTTTTGTGGAATCGCCTAGGCATAGGTAGATTTCTCAGACCAAAAAAGGCACTAGGATGGAACGTATATTTACGCTTATGAAAGAAATTTTTGTCTCAAACTTGCTCCTATTTTTCTAATACTTGAGAATGTTAATACTGATTATAAATATTTTGTAGGACGATGTTCAGAAAGTGCGCGAAACTTTCATATCGAAATTGCATAAAGGACTTACGAAAGGCTTGCCTCATCGAAGTATACCGTTAGATTTTATGGGTTTCTTTGCTCTCGGTGGTTTGGAAAAAGATAAACAGCTTAAAGAGAGTATAAAACAAAATATGATCATCAGCATTCAAAAACGACGAGAATTTATTAAAAATTTAACTCAAAGTAACAGTACTAGTAGTAAGTAAATTAAATTCATTATGAATTATAATGAATCCTATCGAAATTTCAATGTTAACATGTTTTTTTTTTTTCAGGCTCCTATGAAATAGTCCTAAAACAGTCACACTCTACTTTTCCTGATTATATGCTTGTATTTGCTATAGCAATTCTAGCCCATTGTCCTCAGTTTACTGATCCAAAGAATGTTGATCAATTACTTACTATGAAGTCGTGCCTTTGGTTCATTATGGAGCCATTGATTACTAAGAATGATTCTTATTGCTATAGTTTTTACAAAGGCATGTTAGACAGACTGAAGACAGTTAAAGATGCTTTAGAACCAGACAATGAAGTCGTTAATGAAGTCAGTATAACTTTTTTTCTGTTTTTTACTTTTGTCTCATTTTAATTATTACGATTGTTTTATTTTATTTTCACCGCAGAAAATTTATGCTCTTTGTGATCTCGCCGTGACAATTTTACTAGCTAAGACTGTCAATTTTGAAATGAAAGATGTCCTCACTGAAATTAAAATTTCTGCTTTATTTTTCAAAAAAATTGATGATCCACTGTTTGTGAATGATAAATGTTATTTGCCTCCTGAACTTCAGTATCATGTGAGTTTTTTTCGCATATACATGTTTAGTCATTCTCATTATTACTATCAATATCTACTTATAAAACGTTTTCATCTCTTATTTTCACAGGGAGAAAAATCGATCATTAAAACCCGTAAAGCTGTTTGAACTTACTAGAGTTTGATTCGTCAATGATTTGTAGTGCTCGAGGAATGGAGTCACTCGAAAATTTTTCGCCAGCGAGGTATGTGAAATTAATTTTTGAAAGTGTTTTCATGAAGATGAACTTCGAATTGGAATTCTTTAGTCGATGAAAATGAAAATAAAAGCATAAGGATAATAGTTGGAAATACATAGTAATTCTTGTATCATGTCAATAAAAAAGCAAGACATTACGAAATTTTTCTCAACATTTAAGAATAATTTTAATGTATGTAATATTTATTTGGAACACTTATTCATGGTAATTTTTTGCAGAAATTTATTTCAGATTAAATGTAATATATTTTCGTGTTTTTTGTTTTTTCTGATGAATAATTAATAATTTTCTCACCCGTGTATTACCATACCACTCAGATGTTTGTTAGTATCGCGTTTTGAATTTTATCTTGGAACGTTGAAATTTATTTCGCGTTTGGTGTACAAAACTATTCTAATTTGTTAATTTGGTATGTTTTGTATGTAAATTTAGTATTTTATATTGATCGTGTTTAAGATTACATTAATCTAGTTAATTTTGAATTATGTTTTTACAATTGTCCTGCTGTGTTCTGAATTATTCAAGATAATAAAGTGATAGAATAAGTTTTTAGTTGTCTAATATCAAGGATTGGTGACACTTGTTCCAAAAAAAATGTAGATCTATAGCGTTCAGCCAAGAATATTGATCTGACACGATAGTTATTCAAATTGAAGAAGAAAAAACTTTCGAATTTTTTGTAACTTTCACCATTCAATTCAGTTTTCAATTACCTCATTAAATGTGAATCATAAATTAAAATTCAAAATTTCAAATTGATCAAGTGTTCTATTTTATATCAGATTTGGCTACTCCTCTACTTACGAAATTATTCAAGTTCAAAAATCAAAAACTTACAGTTACATACCATTTATCTAGTATATCATCATCATCGTCTACATTTTTTTTTTCGTCCACATGAGTCATGACTCATGACATGCTGCCACCATTGTGTAATAATTTCATTGGTTTTCGTGCAGTTACCCACTTTTCCTATAGAGTGCGAGGAAGAGACAAAGTCAAGAATGAGGGTGAAGGGTGGAAGATGAAATGAAGGCAAAGAAGAGAAAAAATGGAAAAAGCAAAGCAAAGCAACGTGCATCGCCAGTATCTGATAAAATATCTGAAGCAAAAATGAAATTACTATTTTCATTGTCGAATTTGTTCATTTCCAAGTTATCTGCTTTATTGATTTCTAAAACATTTTATTTGATACGATGAATTTTATACCGGATAGTGAAACATTCGTAGTTCTTCATTCTCCGTAAATCAAATCGTCTGTCTCTTTAGATGAAAAATGAATTCCATCGATCCAGTGAACTATCTCTCATGTACTATTTTGGGACTGAAGACTGCTCTCTTCGAAGCCCAGTAAGTATATATTAACGACGCGACAGTTGACTAATCTAATGCCTATTGTACTTTACATCATTAATTTATCTTTCAGAAAAGAAAATCAGAGTCTTCAGAAGTTATTGTTATCATTCTATGTGAAGGATGCCGCCAAAGAAACGAATTTGTACAGGATGAACCTTACTGGCGTCAAAATGAACGAAAGTTTTCAAAAGGTATGTAGTTTTTACTTTGTAGTTCGATGATGATAACATTGAAGTCATCTATTATTATCGTTTGCAATCTTTCAATTTCTATGATTTAATATTTTCAGGAAAAACAAGATTTAAATTTGAAAATTCAAGAACTTGAAGCTAGGTTGACTGATTCGGAGAGCGAAAACCTGAATTTACACTTTCAAATCAAAGAATTGAAGGCGTTTTTGGAAGAAAAAAACAACTTATTAGAATTGTATAATACAAAAGGTGAATTGAAAAGTCCTTGGAAATGTTTGTCATTTTCTTCTGAATTGACATTCTTCTAACTAACTATTAATGTTTTGTTTCAGATACGAAGTCAGAAAAATTAATATTGAATTCGCTCAAAGAAAAAGATCTCATTCAAATTATTAAAAATGTTTTAGCGTGCATGAAGAAGGGTAGAGGTATGTTTTTTCTTGCTTCATTCCGAACATTAGGAACAGCCATTTTTTATTCGTTTTTTTTTTTACAAAATATGTTTTCCATTCTGGAAAAATATTCACAGGGTTACATGAAGTACTAGTTTTCAACTAAACTTAAGGTCGATGTTATTTTCTGTCCAACTTGATAATCATCTTGTGTCATTTCCAATTTGTAGAGAATGGCATTCCGTGCCAAAATATCCGAGAAACGGCCGTTCCGTTCAGTTCTTAATGTCTTTTACATATTAGTCTTTTTTCTTTTTTTTTAATTAATTTAATGCGTGGCTTATTGATGTTCTTTTGTTGCAGTTTCCAGAGAACTGCAAAAAAGTTTGAAGAAATTTGAGTACAGAAGAATTAAAAGTGTAAAGAAAATCAAGTCCGAAGATACTGATGCAGAAATGTCGGATGTTGAAATAGATCTCATGTCTAGAATGATCGAAAATCGATTGGAAGAAGACACATGTTCAATTAAGTTCGAGAAAAATGAATTGTCCGGATTCCAGTCTGTTCATCCAAGTTCTGAAACTCCAGCGATTGATTTAAACGAAAACGATCTATCTGTCGTAGAAACGAATTCTAGTCATGATAATGCAATGGACTACGTATCTATGGATCAATCAATATTCTCCCCGTTAAGTATTGCAGATTCTGATTATAGTTCAAATGGCATTAAGTCTGTCGAAAGTCTGAATTCAGAAAGAGTACAGGCTGACGAATCTACTTGTGCAACTAATACTTTATCGACAGAGGGTAATGTAGAACACAACCATGAAACTAATGTTTTGCCGACAGCGGAAGATGCGAAACCCAGCTATGAAACTGATGCATTACTCTCAGAGTTGAATGCAGAATCAGCGAGTGAAAAAAATATTCTCCCGGCAGAAAATGATGTAAAACTCGATTGTAAAATCAATTGTGTAGCGGCAGAAATAGATGCTAAATTTGACTGTGAAACTGATATCTTACCGTCAGAGTTGAACGCAGAACATAAAAATGAAACTTGTATTCTATCGGCAGAAAGTGATGTAAAACTCGATTGTAAAATCAATTGTGTACGGGCAGAAATAGATGCGAAGTTTGACTGTGAAACTGATATCTTACCGCCAAAGTTGAGCGCAGAACCTAGAAATGAAACTAATAATCTACTGGCAGATAGTGATGTAAAACTCGATTTTAAAATTAATGGTGTACCGGTAAGAACAGATGCAAAACTTGACTGTGAAACTGATATCTTACTGTCAGAGTTGAACGCAGAACCTAGAAATGAAACTAATATTCTACTGGCAGAAAGTGATGTAAAACTCGATTGTAAAATTAATGGTGTACCAGCAAAAACAGATGCAAAACTTCACTGTGAAACTAATATCTTACCGGCAAAGTTGAATGCAGAACCCAAGTATGAAAGCCATGAAATTAATGTGTTACCAGTTGCGCTTGATGCTGAACCCGTGTATAAACGTCATGTTTCATCGGCAAAATGTGACATTCCCGATTCTGTGCAGAAAATTGCATCCAATCCTACTAAAGCTTCCATTGATGTTATTCAGTCTGATGATTCAGTTTTAGATCAGGAAGAGATCTTAGAATGCGATCCATTTATTGATCCGAAAGCAGTGAGGTCGGTTGTCGGCTCAATCCTCGAAGAGATGGTCAATATTTGCTATTCTAATGTCATCATCGAATCCTTTAGAGAATTTTGTAAAAAAGAAATCTCAACTTCAAATTTAAATGCCCCAGTTCGTGTACAGATTATTGATAAATCTTCAACGAATGAAACCACCTCATTGAATTTAATTTCACCATCAATTCCTCAAGACGTGAATCATGAACCAGTACCCGTTGAAAGAAAAACTGATATTTCATCTCAGGAGAGTGACCGAAAAAAAATCCGATTGGACGAAAATGTATCCAACTCAGCAGTGGAATGTACCATGCCCGCAGAAAGTACGCATACCGTTAAAATTCTTCCTTTGGGAGATATGACGAATGAAAATTTAGTGGAAGTTCTAGATGACAACCCTGAAAACATGAGAAACTTTTCTAACGTCATCCCGATTGATCGCAAATTGGTGTATCATGAAATTTCCGTACAAAAAAAATCGTTTATCGACGTTGCACGTAAGCCATCAGGCGTCTTCTTGCCGAATCTCGACAATGACAATGGTAAATTCTCTTCTTTTTCTTTTTAATTTTTTTGGTTTGAAAATTGTTGATAAATAAATGTTTTATTAGGTATAGTTATGTCATCGTCAAAGAATGAATTGGCTTCAGATCATGACAATTGTTTGAATGCGCTGACTGTAAAAAATGCAGTTGAATCCGGTAAAATGATGAAATTTCCTTCATTTGCTCGGACGTGACCGGCAAATTAATAATTTTATTTTTTTGATTGCAGAAATTGGAACACCAAGATCGCGGTTTGATGAATCCATTAATTTTTGTTCAGATTTTCATGTTACGCCCAAACCTTTGGTTAAATCCGTCTTTGGTGGTAAGAAATATTATATTTATATTTTGTTATTGGTAAAAATAATATTTGTTATATTTCTAATCAGTCATATTTCTTTGATTTAGGTAGAAGTTAATTCCATAAATTTTAAAAGTACTAGGTATTTTGAATGAAAAAATTTCTACGTTCAACTCCTCTGGCAATTTGATTCACCTATTCCATATGAACCGTGATATGCAAGAAGGGGATAAGTCCACTTTTTTAGATTTTATAGTAGAGCAAAAAAAATACTTGCATTTTGAGACATAATATTTTTACTGTAAGTAGAACTTGGCGTGTATAATTGAATCTTAGAAGAACTCAATTTTTGAAAAAATGGACTTATCCACTTCCTGCATATCATTGTTCATATAGTATATTCTAAATTTGTTAAAATTGCGTTTCTATATAATTTAGGTGTCTCAAAGTTGAAAATAGTGATCCCGATCAAAGAGAATTTTAAGACCAATTTTTTGATTGATCGATCGTTTCCAAAAAATCAAATAATCGATCAATCGGGACAAAATGACCGATATTCCTATTAATTGATGGTCAATTAGAAATCATAGGCAGATAAGGGAAAAAAAAACATTTTTCATCATTTTTGTGTTAAGAATATTTTTATTTATTGATAATTTGATTGGAAAATAACAATCATCGATCATAGTAAATTGGACTGATTGATCTCAATTTTGATAATTGAAAAAAAATCTATTATCTTGATTTGATCGGTATCATTGGCTTGAAAGTTGGATGGTTCATTTTCTATTTTTTGATAATTGCAACAGTATTGACTCTTTTCCTTAGCTCTTTTTTCTGCCTCAAAATTTTGTCTTTGATACTCCTTTATGCCTAAAACTTCCAAGGATTATCTTATTCAGGTGTAATTTACTTATTAAAGAATATTTCTCATTCCTTATATCGTAAATCTTGGAGCATGTTTTTCAATAGGAATCAATTTTACCTTAGATTTTTTTTCTGCCCTTATCAACCTATGAAGTGACGAAAAATTAGAATGTATCTTTGTGTAGATTGGTTGAATGTGATTGACTGTTCATGTCGAAATTTTCGTCATAAACCAGATACCCATGCTGTCTGAAAAAGCTCCTAAGATTTTTCCGTTGAATTATTACTTTTCAATGAGCAATACTCCCGTACTACAAAGAGCACCTCTTTTTTATTGTTCGCCTATAACTACTTGTATTTTATGCGTGTTTTATTTATTTTTCAGCACCCAACATAAATGAAGAAACTTCAATTTGTGAAACTGAAAAGGATTTATTCCGCATATTAAACGAATTCGCCTCGTTGGAAGAACAAATGCATCAAAGAATAACCGCATTTAGAGAATTTCTGCTGCAAGAAGATAACTATTCTGAGGTAGTGCTCGATAAAATGGAATACATTGTGGTGGCCGAAATACTAGAGAACAGTGACCTTGAACTCTCAAATCGCGAAGATTTCATGGATGGCAGTTCCTTACCTGATGAAATTATTAATTCCTTACACAAAACTAGTTTGAAAGTTGTGGAGCTTCAAACATCGAAAGAAGACAGCAATGTTGAGGGTGAAAACCGATTACTGTCTGGATTCAATTCAGCGACTGAGGTGAATGATACCTCCGACGATGAAAAGGATGAATTAATGATTGTTGAAGATGATTATCTTGATAATAATTCCGTTGCAGGTAGGTTAATTTTTTAGTACCAAAAAGTCTATTGAGGTTTTATGCCGAGGCTCTCTATGTTTGAGTACAGGTAAAAGGTCAAAGGTGTAAGTACTAAGATGATGGTCCCATATAAATTTTAGGTCTTATTACAAATACATTGTTGATTACGTTCATCACATTGTTAAATGTAGGAAAATGAGGATTTTGTGTACTTTTCCATTTAATGCTTTTAGATTTTTCTCAAGCGTTGAAGCTTATTTTTTTGTCCATATTAATTTTATGTGTAAATCTGCGTGTTCAAGTTATTAATGAAAATCATTCTTTTCGGGGGTGTTAGCAAGTATTTCAGTTTTGAACGTTTTTTTAAATTGTTAAAGAAAAAACAGTCTTATTCTTCAAATATTTTTCGTAAAATGAGCTAAAACAACATGTTCTCTTATGAATTCTAGTTAAATAGTAATGGTTATCTTTGTTTTTTTTCCCCCTGTCGCTCCATGTTTGCTACTATAATATCATAAGAAAAAAAAAGCATTATTAGTTATTGGTAAAGCTTGCATAAATATCTTCTTGAAACTTATCTTGGAAGTTTGACGATGACTTTTGTGAAAGAATGTAAGCGTGAAGGAAAATTTTCCTGTGGTATTCAGTCTTGTATTATTAAGTATTCTGTCGTAAGCATTTTCCACATTACACTAATATTTGGGGCCTCACCGCATTTTCTATTATATCCGCACCGTTTCGATTAAAAGTCCACGGAAATCCAAAGCTTCTTATGAAAACTTCCTCGCTGAATTGATTGATTTTAATTTCAGTGGATATCCTGCCAACTTTCATTGTTAGTTGGCTCTGCACTATTTCCAGCCAACTGACGTTTTTGAAGATTTTCGTCAGGTAAATACTCGTCCTGTACCATTAAAAATGAATTAAAACATATACCTACCGTGAACATATGCGACTCGATTTGAATATGAATTACTTAAAAAAATATAGTCGTCCTTTACTTGATTTTGTTTAGTTTCATGGTGGTTAGGACTAAAATTTGTGATGGGGTCCTTTGTATTCCCATTGAAATGGAGATTTAAATTCGTTGAATTGCAACAATTTTATAGTATAAATTTTGATGCTCAACTATTTGTAGATTTTTGAACCTGTTTTCTGTTAATTCATTCTTTCTTTTCAGTGAACAAAATTTCCCTCATTTGTTCAGTCTTTCAAAAAAAAATTTTTTAATAATTATCATGTAGCTCATTCATTGATTTATATTGTTTCCCACAGATACTGTTTCTAACGAAGGTGCTGCTTTCCACGATGAAGAAAATGATGGTGAATTAGTCTCTGCCAACGCATCTGTGAAACTAGTCTCGAATTGCAATGATGAGCATCATGTTTTGGAAGAAGACCAACCTATTAAAGAAATAATGAACATCCCTCGCTATAATTTTAGAAGATTAGCTGTGTCTACTGACTCGACTCGTGAAACCTCCCTGTCATTGTGTTCATTACCCATTGAAGATTCTACTCATTCGATCGAACGTAGTTCCGAGTCGATGACATCTACTGTAGAAGAACCTCCGAAAACGTTGAAAATGAAATTTTACGTTGAAAATCAAATGTCTGCTTCGAATTCATCGTTGTGTATATCTGATTTCGATGAAGCATGGATTCAAATTAAATTAAACTGGTGTGAAAATTCAAGCAATTTATTGCCCGACACGTCAGAATTGATACCCTGTCAATCGTCCATTATGCAATTAGTGATGAAGCATGGAAATTCACGGACAGGTAAAAAATATAAATCTATGTGATGAGATCTAATGAAATTACAAATGGTATTTGGTGTCTTTTAGGGCTTAATATTGACTGAATAGTTATGAAGATTTGAATTACGAAATAGAAATAGAATTTTTGGGAAAACAAATGTGACTCGGTTCAGAATTTGTCCAAGAATTGCGTATGACAGTAAATAGCTAATATTTCACTGAAATCACTAATTATTTCATAATACTCTGACAATATACGTTGAAACCTGAATTTCGCTAGATCTTCCATTTATTTTTCAACCTACATTTGAAGACTGCTATGTACCCTTCTTGCATAGCAACCCAACTTTGAGGTCTATTTCCTCCGCGATGGTTGAGTTTTGAGTCGTAAAATTTTTTCTGTAGAGATAGGGCTCGTTACGAACAATTAAACCTTAGCAGAACTCAACTTTCGAGAAAAGTGGACTTGTCCCCTTCTTGCAAAGCAGTGTTTATTTACAAAAACTCATCTTCCGACTTATGATACTTACCCATTAAAACCCGTAATTCTTTTCAAGTCGCCTTGATAATAAGTGAAACTATTTTTTTCTGAATAAAGAGAAGACCACATCAAATAATACGTATATAATATATTCAAACAATTATTGAGTAATATTTCTGTTATTAATGTATTGGTTTTGTTTGTAGGTTTGAAAGTGCCAGAAGAAAAGGTTCAAGACTTATCATCAGTGAAAAAGTCTCTGGAAGTATTTTTGAAAGAAAAAATTCGAAATGACGCTCTGGCTTTCAACGCGTTGTCTAAAACAGTATATCATTCCAATAAAACGACGCTATGTCGGTCAGTTGTATTTAAATATTTTATTTCATTTCGTTTTATTTCGCGTTTGTAATTTTTAAATTTTGTTCTTCATTCCAGCGCCGTAATTGATATTCTTTTGGATTCGGTCACTTCCTATAATGTTAGAAGAAATGAAAATATTTTGCGAGATCTCCTTAATTTGAGTATCAAACTGGACAGTACTATATCTCTTGGATTTGTGGACGCTTTGAAAAATGATCTGAAAATGAAAATGTGGGCAAAAGACTGGAAAGTGAAAGAAAATGGCAGTCTGGTTTGTATTTTTGTTGTAGGAAGAAGGTGAGTGCCCCCAGATAAAAATGAGTAAATTTTATTGTATTTTTGTTTCTATAGGTCAATGACGTCAGATTTTTGAGCAAGTTTTTTACGAGACTGTGTAAATTGAACGATGATTCTCATAGCGTAATTTCATTTCTCCGTGAGTGTTTATTTTCATTCAAGTTTAGAGGGCATCCTATTGCTTATTCTGTTTTAAATGAATGGCCAGAAATTTTTCCTCGTGACGCCAATCAAAGTAAGTCTGTCGATAAATTAATTATCTGTTATTAATTATTTTTCGTGTATTTATCATTAAATTTTTATTTCCAGGAAATTCAATAGCTCATATTATTTTGTTTACCCTTGTTAATCACAAAATGGATTACAACGAAAACTTGTATAATATCGGAGAAGTACAACATCTGATTGTCAATCTCTTCAACGTTAAACTCGGAGTGAAGACAGCTGAGGAGCATGCTAAAGAACTAATGTTACAATTCAATGATCCAAGTAAGTACAAGTGAAAATTGAAAAAGATGTACAATACTAGCTTGAGTGGGGTTCAGACCAGCGTTTGAAAGACACATATTACAGCTTCAGCTTTTGGCTTTAGGTTTTTGCCCTTAAAAATTAAACTTTTGCTTTCAGCTCTTGGCTTTCGCTTCTTTTTACCAAAATCTATAGGCTTTTGACATCATTATGGCTTTCAGCTCTTCACTAATTTTTTAAGAATTTCTTTACACAAATATTTCTGATGAACTTGAAAAATTCAAATTTTAAAAAAATAACAAAAAGCCGTAAAAGAGTCAAAAAAATTCAACTTTAGCTCTTGGCTTTTGACTTTCAAGATACAGCTTTCAGCTTTTTGCTTTTACCTTTAAATACCTTTTAGCTTTTAGTTCTGGCTTTTGAGCTTTCAAACTTTGATTCAGACTTGATCGTGGTTCAAGGTTCAACCTCAAATTGTCAACATCTACATTTGTTTTGAACCTGGTTTAAGTTCGAACACCTCTTGTCAGTATCCTCCCCGCCATGCACAAGTTATAACGGCTCAGCCGATGGAGTATTTCCACTGATACATATTTGCCTACTCACGAATGTTTGTTTGTTTAGCATGGGAAGATGCCATTACGCTGTTATGTAAAAGGCAAATGTTTACTTGGACTTACACGAATGTAATTATGAAGTACTTGTTTCCTATTTTGAAGAAATGGACTACTGAATCTTTCCCAGAAGAAGTCATTATTAAAGTTTTACGCGCGCTAAGTAAGTTTTTCTTTCAGTAGTTGCAACATTGATTGCATCATAATACTATCTAATAAATTTTATTATTAAATTTCAGGAACGCTGTTAGGAGCATGCCCAATGAGCAGAGACAATGAAATGTACAAGCTAGATTTAATTGCGAATACATTGGAAGAAATTATATCAAGTCAAAGAGGTTGTACATTTTTCCTTCAACAATTTATTTTTTAGAGATTCTTAACGTTGTGTATTAAAAAAAAAAGCAAGTGATTGATATACTCATTTTAGTTACAAAATTATAACACTGAACGATTTTTTCCATTACAAATGATGATTATTTCAACCTAAGGATAACTTTCAAGAAAGATTAGTAAAATTTTTAATACATATTTTCAAAAACATTTACAAAATGTTTAGAACGAAAGCATCAAGTTTGATTACGTATAATGGCTTGAAGTATTTTTTTAACTACTCATCATTTATAATACTCGCAATACCTGAAATTCGAGCTGCATTTTAGTCTGAGTTAATTTGGAATCAAAAATGATACCGTGTTGAAAATGTTGGACTAAACTCGTTATTATAACCAGCCTTTATGTTACACTTTGAAAGTGCTCGTTTTCGGAGTTGAACTGGGTTCTATCAGTTTGAGGAAGACCGTAATTTTTGAACTGGTCAAAATTCATATGTAATGGAAATTATATACTTTCAACTCGTCTTTATTTTGGACCTGAATTCCCATAGATTACTATTATTATTAGTACTTTATCGAGTAGAAACTAAATCAAATTTATCGTAATTTACCTATTTTGCTTTCAGGTTCTCGTGAATTGAAAGAAACCATAATTTTAGTTCTTAGCGATTTAATTTCATACAGATTTTCACTCTGCGTCGAAATACTCGAGAAGTGGAAACCAGATGACGGAGTGATTCGCCAAAGTACATTACAATTACTACGAGATAAAATAAGGAAAAGCATGTACAATGGGCGACATTTCCAATGTGCGAAGAAAAATTTGCGAAATACTCGTGAGAACAAGCGTGAAAGAATAAATCCACTCCAGGGATTCCAAAATGAGGACCAATTATGCCCGAGTAAACAACATGCAGTTATAGCTGTCGGATTGACTAAGAAAATGAATAAAAATAGACCCGTTCCGAATAGATTGATGAAGAATAACCCTATTCCTAACAACGCGAAGAAGAAAAAAAAGACAAAGAAACGCAAAACTCGATAATGGTTTTTACAAAAATGTACGTAATTATTATTAAATTAAATTGGCTGTGTTAAGATTTCAAGTTGTACTCCTGGATCGTTTGGTTCTAATCGGAGTTGAAACTTAATTATTAATAATTTTTTATTGTTGTTTATTGCTGTTTTCTTTCTTTTTTTTCATTTTTTTTTTCAACGCGGAACAGAAAAAATTTTCTCTTGGTCGCAGCAACAGATCGTAGAATTTCTTACCCAATCGTTATTTTGCAAAATTTTAATATATTCTATAGTTTATTCAGTGACGATATGGAAACTTTCAAAACTGTGTCATCAACTGGTGTTTTGTCCGAAAAATCAAAAATATGTGTTACTATGTTTTGCAAGGTTCCTGCACATTCAAGTAACATCTTGACATTTTGTAGTAAAAAAATTTTTTACAATTAGCAAATGAACGTAATACATATTTTTTATTTCATTTAGAAAAACAGAATCAGTAAATGAATTACATGGAAGCAAGTTACAGGAAATATTTGAATTATAATCATCAAATTTCAGTCGTATCGCAAGTTAGACATGGCATAGATAAAATCTGTCCTCCCAATAACTGACTCATTTTTCAGTTGTCACTTAATACACAGGTCGAAAATAGAATCCGTGTAATATTGTGGAACCGATTGTTGATCTTCTGCTTTGGGTGAAGATTCATATTTTTGGACGTCAGCAAATGTATGTACTCCACTGAGCACCAAGAGGGTAGTGAAGGAACATAAATTTCCCATTCGTATGTCTGTGTTACACCTATCGCCTATGAAAAGAGTACGCTCTGGTTTGATATTTTTTTCTTCTTTTAAAGCTTCAGCGACATACGTACTAGGTTTTCCAACGATAAAGGGTTCACGTCCACTAGCGACTTGAATTCCTGCGACTATGGACCCGGTCCCAGGCAGAACAATTTTGCTTTGTGTCGGAAAAACTTCGTCCGTATTAGTGCATACAAAAAGACACTCCTCATTTCTTAAATAAGTTACAGCTTTCAGCATTTTGACGTAACTGATATGCTGGTCGAACCCTACGACCACAGCACCAACATTGTCTTTTATATCAATTTTTAAAGAATTGACATTTTCAAAAAAATCTTCATACAATTCATCTTTTCCTACGCCAAAATGTTTCACATTACGGGCGTCCAATTCTGAGGCTATAGCCGGAGAACCAACAACGTAAACTATTTTATTTGACGATAAGTTTTGTTGCGTGTACTGAGCTACCAAAGACGAAGTATTGTACAAATTTTCGGGCGATACATTGAAACCATATTTTAGAACTTTAGCATAAAATTGTTCACGAGTTTTAGTACTGTTATTGGTTATGAAGATGATACGTTTACCGCATTCGATAAATTGGTTAATAACTTCTGGGGCACCTGGAACGACGCCTTCAGGTCTCCAAATTACACCATCGCAGTCGCTGACGATTGTGTCAAATGAATTGATGAATTCACTTTTTTTCTCGCTCGACAATGACGGTAAATATTGAGGGGCCATTGATTTTGAGTACCTGAAGAATTGAGTTCGACCTTGTAAATGATCAATAGTTTACGCTATAAACATTACTATTACAAAAAGAAATTAAATTTGATACCTTTTTTGAAGAAACTTGGTTGATTCTTGCTGCGCTTTTGAAATTGAATTTTCAACGAGGAAGAACCGAACCCGTTCGTCTGATCGTGGACAGGATGATGATCGGGTAATTATTACTAACGAGATTTTAACGTAGGTACGGGGTAGTTTTGAGGTCTGATCAGCTTAGATCCAACTCCATCAGAAATTTTAAAAAGCTAAAGCAAAAAAAAATTATCAATTTTTCCGATAATCGATGCTTAGGGTCGTCGATTTGACATTGAACCGTGAAAGTTAAAATTCAGGTTTCAACGTTATGTCCGAATTATTCAACATAGAATTTATTCTTGAAATTTAAAAAATTGATCGAATTTTTTCATCCTAATTTGTAATTGCAACGCAACGAGTTCTAACGAGTTGTGGAATGAAGACCGAATTTGATGTATCTGAAATTCTAATGTACACTCGCCTTCGCCTACGAATTAATACAAAAAAAAACATGAAAATATAACCATGAACTGACATGTCCATCTCCATTCGCTTCTATTTTCTCCCTTTTCTCCATAGTCCATACCCTCCCTTCAGCCGAATGATCCTTTTCCCTTATACTGTACTTTTATTTTTAATATATACCAATGCAAAATGCTTCGCTCTAATTAGAGTACTATAGTCAGACTATAGTTATCCCCCTATAGCGCTTTACTTTAATTACTTTAATCGCTTTGGCTTTTACGCATTTTCGTACCCCTTAACCCCCCCCCGACTTGTAAATGAAGCTTTCGGTATCGGTCTATGCTTTCGGTTTTCTTTTTTCTTTCGTTTTTTTCTTTTCTTTTCCATTTTCCTTTTCCTTTTTTTTATAGTTGTTTTTTTTTTCTTTTTTGCCTCTACTTTTCTAAAGTCATCCGTCATCCAGTCATCGCACCACATTCACATGTGTATGTGGTTGTACCGTGTATATAGTTTTTTTATTAATAATTTTATGGTTTTATGGTCTGTGGATAGTTCTCGATAGTTATCCTAATCCAAGACCAACCATTGGAATATTGGATGTTGATCCTTGATCGTGATCGTTCAAGTGACAGTGGTGTGAAATTGCACGAAATTTCTGTAATATTTTCTAATTAATATGTGATTTCTTTTTCATTCTCATTAGTCATTGTTCAATAATTTATTTTGGTAACTAGTGAGCATTTGGTTATGTTTTAGTTGACTGTTGAACGTTTGTAGTGTCGCAGCGATATTCATCTTTCATCTCATTCCAAATCATTCGTCTTCTGAAACTGCTGACGAGAATGTCTGTAACTTTACATATTATTTAACTTGAAAGTGCCCAAAGTTCAAGATTGTTTATCTGATTTCTGTGACTATTTCCTCGTAATTGTGTTTCTTCAATGATCGTATTTCAAAATTAGCTGAATCAAACGTTTTAGATTTGTCGTTCGAAATGCCGAAAAGGAAGAATAAAGGAAGCGTTATTCAGCAGAAATCGAATAGTTCTCATCTTGCTGCGACTGACCAATCCTCCTCGTCAACCTCATCATCTAAAATTTCTTGTCAGGTAAAGTATTTTCAAAGTATTATGAACCTAATATTGGATATAATTCTATTCTCAATGTCTGGCAACTCATTCGTTTACGTCTATATAAAATTCGCCGGCGAATTCCCTAATCCCTATAGTTACTATCATTTATTTCATCGGTAAAAAATTGATAAACTTCGATTTCTGTGGTATAATTCCCCTGATTATGAAATAATGTTTGAATAAGATAAATATGAAAAACAGGTTAAAGTTGATCAGGGAAAAACTAGTCTATAGTACAAATTTTATTCTCATTTATGTTTTATATTTTCACAAGTTTCACGAGAATAGAACGGTTTGTTAAACTTGAAAGTAAATGTAGAACTCGTAGAGACCAAAGTGGATGATAAAAATGGTGCAATGAATTCATCATCCAGCAAACAAATCGTTGATATACGCTCTAAGCAATTACCGAATGTTTTTCATTTATTCTAATTCTTATTTTTCATTCTTTCATGTTGCTGATGCTTACTTACTAGTTCATTCGTTATAACAATTATTATTCAAGTTATGATTATCGACTGTCAATTATTATTCTCACTGCGTTGAACAGTGATGGCATTTTACCCGTAGAATATAATACTCTACATTTTATTTTAACGTAGAATTATGTAGGAGCAAATTTAAATTTATGCATTAGAGATGTCTTCATGCCGATTTTTCAAAATTATGAAATCGATTCAAATCGAAATTGAAAAAATCAATTTTCCAAACCATTTTTGATCATTGTACTACAATTTTGTTATTTATGGACCTAGTTGAGATTCTGTTTAAAATTTGATTCTTTGTTAGTATCAAAATCAACCTGAAATTTACTCTCACAAATGATAGCAATGCACATTTGGAGAGAGTACGGCATCAATTTCGATTTTTGAATTATCGATTTTTGACGTAAGATCAAATCGAAATCAGAAAAGTCGCTTTTTTAGGCAGATCTAATCGGAAATTGATGAATCGAAAAATAGTTGATATCGCTATTCTCTAGTATGTATGGGTGATTCTATAAGAATATTGAGATTTTTTGCCCTGGCTGAATATCTCGCCAACCAGAAGAGTTAGAATATCTTTATTTTTTTCATATTATAGAGTATTATTGGTTCTTCTTGATCCGTACATCAGAAGTATTCTAAACCTTTTCTAACAGTGGTAAAATCTGCCCTAAATGATCAAAATGTCTGGCCTGCCGTCCCAGACTATGTTTTCAATGCTCTGATTAGTCCTGCAAGGTTTCTCTAGGTAGGTACGTAGGGCTAAACTGGTGCATGGATAATGGATATTGTTCTAAACCCTTTGAAGAACACATCCAAAGTATTGAAAGTGGCTTTATTTCTTTTTGATGGGGTAGTAGCTCTCTTCAAAAACTATACTTCACTATTTTTGTTTTTGGTCCGTCTTGTTTTCAACCAGCCAAAAAGAAGTTGTATAATAAACTTGAGAATCCAAAAAATTCTCACGTAACCTAATAACCCCTTTAGAATCTCTATAGGGTACCATGCCTCTATTTTCAAATTTAAATATTTGGAGGAGTCTACACACATATTTGTGGTCAAAAATAAAAGTCAATCACAATATCTTTGGACCTGTCCACTTTAAAAGGCTTTTAAATAGTCTATTGTAAATTGCTGAGTTTTTTTTTCTTCAATAGTAACACTGACCGGGATTTTGGAAATTTCTCGTTTTTGCATTGGTGATTCCGTTGTGACGTGTTGTGTGGCCGGCGAAAGTGATAGAAAAAAATTCCCCACCTGTCTCTGCGATTCATTTTCAATCAAATAATAATTAAGATTATTCATCTATCATCAAACAATATGTTCTCTCTTTTTTGTTTTATGTCAGTGAAAAAAATTTTGGCAACAATATGAAATTTTAAAGAATCTTAAGGTCGTCTAAATGTACTCGACGACCTCCATAAGTGTACCTACTATACGTTTGTATTATTATCGACTAGATATTTGGTCACATCTTGAAATCCTATTGATTCAACTGAACGGAAATTCAAGAATATCAGAAATTCAGAAATTTTTATTTGAAAATTATTGTACTTTATATCGAAAACGCCCATACCCTCACGTGCCCACCGGGGGGCGATTGCGGGAAAAAAATTTACATTTCAGTTTCGCTTACTTCAAGCATATTATATCTTGGATGTGTATCATGTCAGTACAGTATCAATCTTCTAAGTTTAAATTTTTCATGTCTGATTCATTTTGAATTACTCAGTAATTATTAGTCAATAAAATTCGTATAAGATGTCTCTTATTTGACGTAAAACATAGTTTTATCTGTATTTCATGTGTATAACAAAGATGTCCCTTGTATCAGTGTTTTCTGGTTTCACATTATGTTCATTTAAATATGATACTACCTATTTGAAGGATTAGTTGGCCTTACAGTAACTTGAAGACTGTCCAGTAGTATAAAACTTAATTGGTTTTTTATCCTACATTTTCATTTTGCATGAGAAAGAGCGAGTCGAATGGCAGTAACCATCCAAAAAGATTTTTCTTCTAATTTCCTCAATTTTTCGTCGTACCTATTTGAATATTCAAATCAGTATGGTACTTCTCGAAGAAACCAAGCTTGACATTTTCTTATATCTACTGTAAAGGTTGGTATGTACCCGATACTTTCTCTTTTTTAGGTTGCCTTGAAATTTTTCTTCAAACATGAATTTTGTTAGTTTATTAATTTTTTAATATCGGATTAGCTATCTATATAATGTTCATTTTTTTTCACTTGCATTATTTTCCCGTAAACCGTAGAATTATCATTTTTAATTATTAATCATAAAATTTTCAGGAAAAAAAAAATTTTGTCGCAGAGAAAACTAAAAATGAAATACAGAAAATTTCGAATTTGATAACGTGAAGAATTTTGACAGCTAAATTAAAAACTTTTTATAACTGAAATTTTTTTTAATCGATGAAGGCATATGCGTTGAATTCTATGGGTATGTCTGTCCATTAATGCAGGGGCTTATGAGTGTGTTTCCTGAAATTAATGATGATTATCAGTATCCGGATATTCTCAGTTCATGGGACCCATTTTTTCATGCTACTTTTTTTAATGTATTTACCAGCAACACTGTGTGTAACGCTAATAATTATCTAGAACGTCAATTTATTCGTGCTCAGAATTAATGGTTGCAGTTTGTTTTTCGTATTGGAAGCGAATGGATCGGTGAGCTCTACGGTGTTATGAGTATTTCGTTGAATGGTACCGGTTATTTACTTAACGTATCTCGATTTTTCGTCAGATTTACAGGATGCCGGCAGTAACTAGTGAAATTGCCTTCGATCTCAGCCACTTAACTAAATTTACTTCTAAATCGCTTTGTATAGAGCAGGTTGGTGTAGCTCCAGCTTTTCGTTTATTCATTTTTGATTTTATTGTTTGCCAAACCTCTCGAACTACGCGCATATGCGACTACATTAGCCCAATTATTTTCAGCATGTTACTTTTCAAGTTTTCATCATTAGACTATATTATATATTTTATGGGCGATTTTCTCTGGTTTGTGCGTTTTTTACGACCCACTTTACAGCAGTCGCATTTTTTTTCAATATATCTACTCGTACAGTATAATGTGTAGGTATTGTTTTTAATTGGTAATATTCTTTTGTGTTAGTTTTGTAAAATTAATTGCTTATAAGTGGTAAATCAAGTTGAGTCTACATTTTTCAAATCTTTGGTATAAAATGTCTTTGCATCAAGGTCGACATTTTGGCACCTAAAGGAGCCCAATCGGTTCAAGAGCCATTTTTGGTGCTTTTTTGTCTAGACCCTATGCTGCTCTCACCCTAGGCTCGTGTAGCAACTTCTGCACTCGTCACATTTTATAGCTTGCTTTCCTCGCTTGTTGTGAAATATAGGTACTATCTATCATTAGTTCAACATTAAATTTATAAACATCGATAATTATTGATTTTTGTCTCGAATCTGGTTCACGTTCGATCCCCTCTTGGGCCAGTATTTGAAATTATAGACCCCGAAAAATCACGAATGTTCTAAATTTATTATTTAGTCGACTGAACGAAATTCATCTTGAGAGTTTTTCACTTTCATCTATTGTTATTACTCATTAATTTATTCGAAAATCTCTAAAATCTTTCGCCATTTGAAATTTTCCTTATGCACTAAAAAAAAAAACAAAGAAAGATAATAATCTAGTCGCAGAATTTCGTTTGTATGTATTAAGACTTAGGGTCGATAAGTAATCAAGTATTGAACTTTATGTGCTTGGATGGAGTCGAAGGATGCTAAATCACGTTACAGTCCAAAAAGGTCATTTTTTCATAGGACCTTGATCAACTGTAATTACTGTTCAGGAGGTTTACACGATGCTATATAAAATATTTCAACAATAGTGTTAAGATGTAATAATCTCTTCGTATATCTTATTTTAGATATCGATTAAATTTTTTTATCATCTATTTTAGAAAATTTATTTCAATGCTCGCAATCAGTCAGTGGCCTTGTCGAAAAACGTGTGTGTATTACGTAAGTGCAGATGAGGGCATAAGCTGGTCTGTGAACTCTCAAAAACTAAAGAGTGAAATCATTGTGAACTTGAGTTCTGATGATTTCATTCACTCGTTGACGACTCCTAAAAAAAAATTTCCTGGAGTGGCTTTTTATTATATGGGTGATTCTACAAAAATTCTGGATTTTTATAAGTAAAATCTTTCGGTCACAAGGCAGAGCACTTAAGAATAACTAGTAGGCTTCGTGTCACTTTTTCACGTCACCATTTTCTTCCCTACTATCAGATTATGAATACGAGTACGTTACTGGTATTCAGCTGTCCACTTGTAGTCTTCGCAGCATTACTAATTATATTGAACTCCTCTTCAGTTCGATTAACTTACATTAGTATGTGTATGAATTGTTCTTCCTCGAAAAGTGTTTTTAGTTGAGAGCATGACGAACGTCAGTGAATAGCCTCTTATAAATGTTCAGCGTTCAGCGTAGGTGTACCTTCGTCGGCTCTTAAATTGGTTCTGCTCCGATTTATATTTTATACTTACAGGTTCTGTCTTCATTTGGTGAATGGGCTCTAGACATGAGCCCACAGTTATACTCGGTCTTCCTGTTGACTGGTTTTTATTATGAATATTTCACCTTTTTTTTTTTTTTTTTTTTTTGCTATGCCTGTTAATATGTTTGTAAAAATATCATCATTTTATGTTTCGACGTATCAAAAATAATTGAAGTTCTCGCATAAAAATATAGAAAAATGCGATGCTTTGTAATCAATGTTTGGTGTAATTGTATGTTTACAGTCTTATACTAAACCGGCACCATTCTGTGATGAAGAAGATGCGATCCGTGAACGAGAAGCTTGCGATTATTGCGACCGAATCACGTATGAAGAAGCTATTTCTGGACGAGGTAACTGGAAACTATTTAATAGAAGGGTTGGTTTTAAAAAAACTACTACCTATTTCTCAATGTTTTCTCCATCATTTCTGAGCATACATTAATAGATATGGCGGAAATGATTAAGCTGGACTGAAATAAAGCCACAGCTGTACGGTGCACTCGTCATTTTCATTGCATTATTAGGGTTATAAAAGTTAATTTTGAAAATGCTCGTTTCCTCTGAATTATTGTGTTCATCATCACATTTTGTAGACTGAAAATATATGCTTATATGAAATGCTGACTACTACTCTACTTTTCAATTATCTTTTAGACCGGAAAAGTGGAGTGCGTGTTTATTAAAATTCCGAAAGTCGGCTATTTTCTTGCGTTTGAATTATAAAGCTAAGAGCAATTGAAGCCAGTTTAGCCAGTAATCGCTTTGACGCTCATTGTGTAAGCTACGTCTCATTATTAATTATGCGATGTACAATCCGCCCTTAATGTCAGATCGACATCTGAAATGAGGAGGCGGAGTGGAGAAAAATTAAAATTACTGTTTGAGTGGACTTGAGAATGGTATTTTTCATCATCGAGGCGGAAACCTCATCTTTTATTGTAAAATTGACGATTTTTGTTTTATTGTAAACTGAATATGTGAAACGATTTATTTTCGACCTCATAACAGAGGTAAAAAAGAATGTCGGATTAGTATACCAAGATATACTGTATTCATTTGGATACTATAACCCACTGAGTGGTTCATTTTTTCCGAAAAATTGATGTGTACCTTGATTAGTGACGAATTTTGGAAGAGAAAATGCCCTCTACATTTTCCTTCTGCAATTATTTTGTTTTTATCAGGAAAAAAACAAAAAACGAAACTGAGACTTTTAAACCATTTTTTGAGCAAAATGTAATGTTAAATGGATAAATTTGCATTAGGCAGACCTGATTTAGAATTTGGATCGACCTTGATTATATTTTTCTCTCAATTTATTTTTTCTCCTCAACACTGGAAGTACCAAGTGGCGTCATATACGACACCACTCAAAACTTTGAGTTGGATTTCTAAAGGACCAATATTTTGAGAACCCCTGACTTGTGTCATACGACACCACCTGGTCTTTTGAGGTTATTCTTGTGGCGTCGTATATGACGCTACCTAGTCCTTTGAGTAATCGAGTAAAACCCGGTTTTTCTGGTGTTAAGATACTTGTTTCCACCAAAACACATACTTGTATTAATTTTGAAAAAAACCTCCCAAAAAAAAACTATAGTATCTACTTATGCATTATTTTTCTTCTAACTGAAAAAACATATAATCTCAAGTAGCTAGTCTAAAAAATCATTTGCTACGAAAATTCAGTTTATGTGTATCAACTTTTTTGTTGCATTTGTATATGCTATGTTATGCTCACATTGAGGTGGATTAATTATTGCTGTCAGTGTGATTAGAGATTTTATTTGCTTCTTATTTTTTTGTTTTCAGTTAATCGGAAAGTTAGAGTTTATGCGGATGGAATTTACGATGTTTTTCATGAAGGTCACGGTCGCCAGCTAATGCAAGCTAAAAATTTGTTCCCCAACGTGTATTTAATCGTCGGTGGTAAGTTTTTATGGAACTTTCACATGCGCGTCAAACGGTCATCCATTCTACGTATTAGTGCCGTTCGAATATTTCTGACTCGAGTAGGTATTCAGTCATCTTTGGAATTTGGAACTTTCTTTTATCTCGCCTATCGATGTGACGTATTGATGAGCTTATTTTATGAAGACGATTTTCAATAGAATTTTTCACTATATGAGCTCTGGAGCAATGAGAATTTGAAAGTTGGTTGAGCGCAACATCTCGGGTTTTTAGGGTTTGCGACTGCCAACCTCAATATTCTGGTTATATTTTATGATTTTGAAAAATTCATGATCTATTTTTCTGTTTATTCTACAAGACCGTTTTGTAATTTTCTCGAAAATGGCACTCTTTTAGGTGTTCGAATTTCGATACACATGCTCGTGTGAACATACTCATACAATCTATCAAAAATGGACACTATTTTGGTCGATTTTTATCCCCCTGCCTTCCCACTGAAGATACAGAAAAAAATTATATTATATATCCAGGGAATTCGACCTTGAGGCCCTCACTTTACTCGAGCCTTCACCCCTTCTATTCGAACGCTGAAAATGCTTAATCGCTTTGAAAACATATTAAAAGTATGGTGCACTTTAATTATTGTTGTTTTTTGTTGATTCTACAAAAATGTTGAATTTTCAGAGATAAAATCACCAAATTTTATTAAATGGTTCTACTGCATGTTTGAAAACTTACTCAACCAAACGTTGAGAAAATTTTTATTGTGTGGAAAGATCAGAGAAAATAGAAATTTTCATGCAGAAATTCAGTCTTATTTTAAAATTATTCTCAATCCGTACAGCTAACTGACCGACGTATGCGTGTTTAAGTTGGAGAATGTTGTTAATATTTTCGTGCTCTTGAATCAAAATATGTTGTGCATTGATTTTCGTTAGATAGTTGATCTGCATGGTTTGCTCATTGCATTCGTGACTGATGAACAATTATAAGAGTGAAGGAGTGAAGAAGCCAATTACCGACGTACATAGCCTAAACTGTTTCAAAACTCTTGATATTTGCTAATTTTTTTGATTATTTTATTGTTTGACGGATTATTCCTATTTATCGATGTTTTATTGTGTGCAACGCGTGCGTTGAAAACAAAAAATAAGTGCAAATTTTTTTTTGATTTCTTTTCCTCGCTTTATACACTAGCTCCATAAAAAATGATACAAATCCTAGTATTTTCTCATTAATTCCGGTACTTGTGGAGTATTGTGGCTCAAATTATGAAATGACTTGAAAATCACAATTTTGGTTCTTCATACATGAAATAAGATCTTTTTCCTAGGAATAATAACGCTTCGGTTCATATTGTTCGTGAAAATTTTCACTATGTCTGAATGAATTTACGATTGAAATTGAAAGATATTTCGTTGAATGCTATTTCAATAATTTACTGTTCTTATCGTTCCCGTGTTATTTTTTTATTTTTTTGCTCTAAAAATTTCTTACACTTCTAATGACTTGATTAGTCATTACTCAATTAAGACTGCGCTGCACTGTAAATCTGTTCGACTGTCCTTCAGATTTTTGAAAATTCTTGTTTTTAAAGGAATTCTTATCTTCTCATATGTTTTTAGTTTTGGCGCAAACTGGTTTTTATTTTGAAAAATACTTTTTTTTTTGTCAAATAAAGCGTACCTAAATCTAGTTTTCAAACCTTAGTTCTCATACGTTTTTGAAAATTCAGTTCGTAAAACCAGTCTTGAAGAAAAAGAAAAAGAAGTTCATTCATGTTAAATTTATCTGTGCAAAATTCTCTCTGCTTTTCTCATTAATTACGTTTATCAAGAGTAATTTATTTGATTGCACTATTGTAACGTTAATTTTTTCTCTTTAAGTAAGTTAACTTGATTTGTTCGAGTCATTATCCTTGGTCATAATTGTGAAACAGTATTATTCATTCGTATTATGCATAGTTAGCAGCGTTGCTCTTAATTCAAGCCTGATGCACGTATTCCATTAACCAATCGTATTGAAAAATATTGTCTGTTTCGTCTGTCTTGAATTTAATTTTAAACTGTCTTTTTTTTTCTCTCTTTTGCAGTTTGTAATGATGCTTTAACACACGAGAAAAAAGGACGGACGGTAATGTTGGATGAAGAACGATATGAAGCCGTCCGACATTGCAGATACGTAGATGAAGTCGTTCGTGATGCACCTTGGGAAATTGACGAAGACTTTTTGCAAAAACACAAAGTATTATGTTTATATACGCTTATCTCGCTAAAAATCTACATTTATTGTAAAACTTCCAATTATTATAATCTAACCATTTTCTATCATTAGATTGATTTCGTGGCTCACGATGAACTACCCTACGAAAGCGACCAAAGTGAAGACATTTATGCTTGGCTGAAAGAAAAAGGTATGTTCGTGGCAACCGAACGTACTGAAGGCATTTCGACGTCTGATATCGTCGCTCGAATAGTTCGTGATTATGATTTGTATGTCCGCAGAAATTTGGCTCGCGGGTACAGCGCAAAAGAATTAAATGTATCGTTTTTAAAAGTGAGTAGTAAAACTTTTTCGGAGAATTTTTTTATTTGTTACTATTTCGAAACTATGTACCTGGTCAGAAAGATTGTCTATCTAAAATCGTCGTGCTAATGGTTCGTCCATTGTAGATAATTGGAATTTTACATCAATAAGTATTCTAGCACTTGATGAATTTGTATTTTCAACGTGTCTCTGCTTTTGGTCCTAAAAATACTTGATTTTTCATCAAAAACACAAACAGTCATAATTTGTTAAATAGGGATCAGTCCACTTTTTGAAAAACAGAATTCTTCTAAGACTTGATTATATACATCAAAGATTCCTTACGATAAAAATATTATGTCCCAAAATGCAACAATCGCTGAGAAAGTAGACTTCAAAGTTGAGGTGTTGCTTAAGAAAGCTATGTGAAGTAGGTGTTTTTTGCTCTCCTGTAAATTTGAAAAAGTGGACTTATACCCTTCTTGCATATCACTGTTCATGTGTAAATGTCGGTGTTGGAAAAAATATATACTTAATTATTTTCTTCTTCTCGTAAAAATTTCAAATTATGGAAATGGAAAAATAGATTTACTACAAATCAAAAAAGATTTATTTCATTAATTCCGGATTCCAGAACTAAGATGATCCAAGTTCTAAGTGCAAATTTTGACACATTGGCAGTCGACTCCCTTAAAAAAATATATAAATAATATTTTATGAACATCATTTTTTATTGTAGCAATACCTGAAGTCGTATATTATTATATTATGTAATATTCATTACATTTTTTTTCTGCAGGAAAAAAAATTTAGATTTCAGAATAAAATGGAGCAATTGAAAGATAGAAGTAAACGAGTAATGGAAAATGTCGAAGAAAAACGAATGGATATTATTCGAAAATGGGAAGAAAAGTCGAGGGATTTTATTGATGCGTTTTTGTTACTCTTTGGAAGAGATGGCCGTTTAGTAAGTGGCACTGGTTTCTCGTCGTTCTTGAAAAGTTTCAGAAATTTCATTTTTACCCTCGGAGAATATAAAATAAGATTTTTCGATTGTAGTCTCACATATGGAATGAAAGTAAAGGCAGGTTAATGCAAGCATTTTCACCGCCATCTAGTCCTGGCAACACTCGTGAAAGCAGCCCTTCGTCTTTATCAAGTGATGAAGAATCGAGGTAAATATTAATTTGATTGATTTTTCTAAAATGTCTTGTGGTAAATATGTGTTTAATTTTATATTTTGGTTTATCTTAGCTATAAGCCTCCTTCAAAATCTCTGAGATTGAGCAATTATAATCGAGCATTAGTAAATGGTCGTGTAGATTATTCGGATGATTCAGATGACGACGATGGAGAAGAATTCGTTGATGCGCCAGAATCAAAACGATTAAATGGGTCATTTAAGAGTGACGAATCATTCGCTTCCACATCATAGTCTCAGGCATTATACCAAAAACATTGATTTTTCGAATTGTTATTTATTCAATTTCGTTTAGAACTTACCATTAAATAATTAATTTTCTTTCTGCTTCTATTTACAACTGTGTATTGTTGAAAATTTTTACAAACCATTTCGTATTGTTATTGTTTTAACAGAAAGAAAATAATTGGTGCGATACGGAAATGACTTTATTATTTTATATTCTGTTGTTTTAATCTACTGTACGTCTGCATTCTGCGTGAAATTTTAGCGCAAATAATTCAGTTGTCGAACTTATGGGGCGCTCCTAAGATCCATGTTATTTTATTTCAAAACACAAAAAAATTAAAATTTTGGGGTATATTTTTCAATAAAAATACTCATCTTTCTTTTGAGGATAATAAACATCATGCCATAGTCATGCCATCATATCTGAGCGTATGTGCAATAAAAGTTTTCTTCAAACAATGAATTTGGTTAAAAATTCATCAATTTCTGTTCATATTAAAATTACTCGTAGTCATAAAATTTTAACAATTTTAATTTTTTCTTCCATTTTGATGAATTCAAACTTATGAAGCTCTAATATTTTGTTTATAGGCCTACAACATACCGTTTCATCGTAACTCTAGAATTAAATTAATTTTTCGGGGTTGGAAATTCGTTTGATATTGTAGGAAGTGTTGGAATGTTGAAAATTTTTTATGTTGAAAAATTTCATGTTATCAACAAATTTCGCGACGGAGTGAATATCTGCCCTTAAATTAGAAATGGCGATATACGAACTTTTCTTCTCGTAAACACTAAGATTATTATTCAAAAAAGAAACATGTAATTATTAAAAAATGTTTATTTTAGAAAACCGTACCGTTCTCTCTGTGAGCCTAAACTCTCCTCTTTTTCAAGTGACAGTTTTAAAGTCTCATTTAATTCACAACCAATAACACCGGCAAACTAAAAAACAAGGGAAAAGAAAATTCAGATTGGTATACTCGTTGAAATATTATTTATGAAAAAAGCAACAAATTATTACTTTGATAGCCTCGCAAATAGCATTTCGATGAAAGCTTCCTTCTCCTATTTTGAAAATACTGGTAATAGATCCCTTATGAGTAACAGAAACTACAATACTGCCGTTGCTGCAAGCCTCCTCCTCAACGGTAGGATCAACGACGAAGAATTCGCCAATCTAATTTTGGATTATAAAGGTTATTTATCAATTATAACTGAAGCAATGTTGCGGATGTAAAGCTGTTTGCTCACTTTGCATAGGGTTACTAAACAAGGTGCTTTGGAAACGTCCAATTTCCAGCATTCAAATAAATCGTCGGATAGTTGTAAATCCACGTTAACTCCATCAATATATTTAGCTTTGACTTTCGGGATTTGTGTATTGAATAATGCAGACTTGACAGCTAACGATACAGCATCATATAAATTACCTGAAATTCAAGTACAAAATGTGAAAGAAAAAATAATAATTCAAAGGAAAAGGATCAAGATCGTGAATTACCTCCACACTCTAATATAAGAATATCTACATATAGTTTCCAACAACTAAGATTAGGCACTATACATAAATCGTTCAGTGGTAAAATATCATAAGCCTTCTGTAAAGCACTGCTAATTTCACTGGCCAAATCTTCACCGCCTCTACCCTCAAACGTTGGTGTTGCATTGGCGGAGCTGCAAATTAAAACTTATTAGATTAAACGAGTTTGATATTTCGGATGGTAAAATTTCATAAAACATTACAAACCAATCTATGAAAAATTCAATTTTGCCGATAGTAGGAGTTTCAGAAGATGGAACATCTATTTCTGCTTTCACGCCGACTAGAATGTCGGTATTGGCTAATCGTAATCGAGCAGAACCACTAGCATGGGTTACAACGTCGGTTTCTAACTCCATAGGGCGATAATCATTCCTCTTACGGCCATCATTTCTCAAATTCACCTAGAGACAGGAAAATTATGCAGTCGCAGAGTAAATTTAAGGTATTTCAAAATCACCAGGAAATTACCTCGACGCCGTCCCAGATGAATGTCTTTTCTGCATCACTTAAAACAACCGAATACATTTTTTTTTTAAAGACGCTGATTAATCATTCAGAATGAGGAGAACGAGGAAAAATTTGGATTTAAATTAGAAAATTGAAAAGTGAAAAGGAAAACCAGAGGAAAACATTATTTAAAATTGTTATCAATCCCTCAAGTAGGATTTTTGATCAGTGTTGATTGTTAAAGGATTTTTAAGGCTCTCATTGCAGTGCCCGTGTCATTAGTCAATACTCAATAGTCATTGCGTTTCTTGAATTTATGTTTTGTTTTTATTATAATAATATGTTATTATTATTATAATAAAATATCATCCTAGTATTTTATTATCGATTAAACGTCACCTTTGACGAGATCAGCAGGTGCGAGCAGGTGTCACTTGTCAGTGTTGAAAGATGAGTAAATTTTTTTAACGAACATCATTTAATAACACTGCAAACACAAAACACACGTGCAAAACCGATAGATAAGAACAAAGCCGAGAGCAGGCCGAGAGGATCGGTGTACAAGTTGCAACTTACAAGTATGACAATTTTTCTCTAATATTTTTTGAATTTTTTGTTTCTAATTTCAAAATGTCGAGTTTTCATCCATTTTATGCATGCCGAAAGAGATTTATGAACCGTTTGTCTTTTGAAGAGGCCTTTTCTTCTCACTTTATGGCCAACAATGTTAGAAAATTTTATCAAATATTCAGCAATACTAATGTCAAGCGTTTGTGTCAGGAGAAAACTTCAGAGAATTTTTGGCGATACTCGTCAAACAAATGTGCTCTTAAACCTCCATGGAGAATATTATTTTTTGGATCTGATGCTTTCGCGGTTAGCAGTCTGCGATCTCTTTGTTCAAAATTGTAAGTCGAGTTTTTTCTACTATTTGATGGTTCTGTGAACAGATTTAGATTTTTTTCAATCTCTAGCCGTACCGACACCTTCATAAATCGTTTAGATGTCTGTACTAACTCAGCCCTGGACTGGAATAAAAACCATAATCCTGTGTATGAATTCGCCCAAAAAGAAAACTTGAATTTATATGAATGGCCTCTTGAAGATGACAAATTCATAGATTGTTATGACGTCGGAATAGTTGTTTCTTTCGGATATTTAATTCCAGAAAAAATTATTGATGCTCTACCATTGTATGTTATTTTTATTCTAGAACCATTGTGTTTTTTTAAATGTCATTTTATGCTAATATATTTAAATTGAATTTTTAGAGGAATATTAAATGTACATGGTAGTTTGCTGCCTAAGTGGCGAGGTCCTGCTCCTATAATGCGTGCTATAATGAACGGAGATACAGAAACCGGTGTTACCATTATGAAAATAAGTCCCCATAAGTAAACAGAATTCGTTGATTTCACTTTTGACTGGCTACTTGTTTTTAGCTGTTCACCATTATGTTTTGTGTTTTTATACTAGATTTGATGTTGGGAACATTGTAAGACAGTATGGTGTTCGAATACATCCAGATGAAACTGCTGTAGCATTAACGAATCGGTTAGCAGACCTTGGTGCTAATTTGTTAATGGAATGCATTAGAGACTTACCTCGATCAGTTCAATATAGTATCGTACAGTCAAATGAAAATTCCTCGTATGGTAATAATTTAGATTCGATAATATTTTCTATTAACAAGTGCAGCTGTTTTTATATTTGTATTAAAACGTTATTTTACTTCAGCAAAAAAAATTACGCAGTCTACTTCAGTTGTCAAATGGACTGAACAAACCGCGGAAGACGTTTACAATTTACATCGAGCTATCTCTCATTTATTTCCTCTCACCACGTATTGGTTCAATTTACCCGTGAGATTATTGGATATTAAATTAGATGAACTTACAGAAATGAATCCACAAAATGAAAAACATATTAGCTTACTAAAAACCGGTGGTAGTATTCTGCCTGGACTTGTGGAGTACAGTCGCCGTCGGTCACTTCTACGAATACAATGTAGGGATGGCAGATGGATATGTGTTAACTCTGTTACTGTATCTGGAAAGAAAACTCAGTCAGCTGCCGATTTTCATAACGGTTATATAAGTAAGATAAAAAATTCTTTAGAAAGAAAGTTTACCAGCTGAGGGGTTATGCTATATTTTCTAGTTGGTTTGATAATATCTAGTTGGTATTCCTTTTTTGTGACCTCGAATATAATGATATTTCCAATTCTGAAATTTTTCGTTAATAATGGGTAGTGTATAGCAAACAAAGGAACATTTTGAACCTTTTAATTTGTGAAAATAACTATTATTTCGAGAATTTTGCCTTCGATTCAGGCGCCTAGCCAGGATATTTCATTAGGAGGAGAACTCACCGAGAGCTTTCTCTTCTTTAACCCCATCGCCTTTAATTTTTCATCCCCATTTTATTATCCAAAGGGGTTGGTTAACTGGGTCTAATGGAAGGGGTTTTTGCCCCCGATAGCCCCTCTGTGGCCAAAAAGTTCATGTAAATCTTTAATTTCAACGTAGACTTTCATTCGAACTGGTTGGGATTCTCCAGTAACGTGCAAATCAATTTCCTTTGATGGTAAGAATCTTGGAGAATTTTTTTATATAAACGATTTATTTTATGTATATTATGTTGTTTTATTATTTTGGATATTAGCACAATCTACTTATAATTATCTGCTATGTGTTGAGAATGAGCGATGTTGTTGAAGTTACTGAAAGGTCTAGTAATTTTCTAGTCTTGAGAGTTTGTTTTACCACATGCGTTCCTCTTGAAACTGTACCCTAATCTTTCTTCAGTTCACTTAAATATGCAGAATCTAATTCAAAATTTTACCTAATTATAGGATATCTAGTTGAAAATAAGTATTAAAATGCTACATATTTTAAAGTTGTTCGAGTCAAATAAAAAGAAAATTCTTATAACCCAAGTTGAAAGTTCAAAAACCTACTTCAATAAAAACGGCCACACTTTTAAGTACCTGTAAAATCATGCTAATAAAAGTTATTGACAAAAAATGGCAATTTCTTGTTCAGACACCGACAAGCGGACGAACCACGAAAATAAGTGAGACGGATTTTTGCGACACTCTTTACTGGTGGGCGGGAAGAGTATATAGACAGAAAATATTAACATTTATTCGATAACTCTTCATATCCCTCTTCTTCAGAAATTTCAATTTTATCGGATGAGGGGAATTTTGTTTCTGAGTGGTCACGACCAATTTAGTAAATCCGCCTATGACCACGAGCTAAGAAAAAAATAAGTAGAGGAAAAAAAATGTAAGAAACAAGCTTCGATAGGAAAAAAGTATTATTAAAGTTGTACGATTCGCGAAATATAAACTGCGAAAGCAGCAGAAGTATGTAGGTAGCACTGATTTTTCCTTCTTTATATCCTGCGCCACCCTGTGAAAGCATCCAAAAGTAGGTCATGCGTCCAGAAAAAAGGGGAAATTACTTCGCTTCACAGTGTCGGTTTCTTTCGGCATGCTTCGTTTTTCCCAGCATCCATCACACCCTCTTCTCATTCACTTCTCCAAACGCAGTTACCAAGTTCGAGATCAGTTATGGCGGATCGAAATTCTCGCAGAACCAAATTCTGCATATTCCTTTTTAATAATGAAACTTATACTTAGAAAACCCCTTTCCAAATTGCAAATTCTCTTTCTTTGCTTCTTTTGTTCTCTTCCCACGTGAAATGCGACCAATATCCTCCATTTTTTAAACCCAGGTATGCAAATTAATTCCATCGAGTGTGAATAAAATTGTAAAAATTTCACTTGTGAGTAACCTATTACGTTGTCATTTTGAAAGATTTCATCGAGTGTTTTTTCAAATCATAATAAGATGGAGGGTGAACCTTCTACTAATTATTCAAACGAACAAAATTTCGCTGGTCAGCCAATACCCGTAATCATTCAAGATTTTTTTTGGAAACAAACTAGGTAAGGTACTCAACAACTTTTTATTTTTGAATTTTCTTCGTCTGGTCCATTTCTATTTTTTTTTCTTTTTTTCAGCCCTTTCATACGACCAAAATTTGGGAAACATCACGAAGCTTCATGTGTTGTAAGTTCGTTTGTCAAAATTTATTCACTCGAATAAGTATTTTAAAATTAGTTAATAACAATTTTTTGAATTAAATAATTTTTCAGTTTTGCCAAAATGCTCACATTCATAATGTAAGTTCTTTGTATCTTTATTTTTTCTTTCACTAAAACAATGAAAATGAAATAAATTGCGTAATTTTCTTGCAGGATATGAAAGAAGCCTGTAAGGTGAGTATAAAAAATTCATGGACTTGATAAATTTTATTCAATTCAAGTTGATTTTTTTTTTTTTGAAAAAAACCTCTGCGTTAATATAATAAGATTATTGAATGAAAATGGTTTTTATATTATGGAGAATGATTACTTTGATCCTCTCTTAATTTCGCCTCGGAGGAGGGTGGAAGTATCTAAGGAAGATGCAGAGTAACTTTAGAATATTAATTTTTTTTACGTCAGTAAATATCGACTATTAATAAAATCTTCGAAGCTGAAAATGTTTTTTTTTCTAATAGGTTGACGTTTAAAAGTTTTTTCAACTATGGAAACCACGTTTAGTCATTATTTAACTTTTAATATAATTTCTCCTATATTTTACCAAAATAATTTAATTTAGCATGCCCGCTCATCCCTCTAATTGTACTTCAATGCGTGTGCGTGTGTTCTTTTTTTACAGTATTCCGAAAATCTGTTCTATTTTTTAGGTTTTCGAAAAAGTTCTTGTGCAGAATATTCCAATCAATACTTTTAGTGAGGTGCATAAAGCGATTCAAAAAATTCCTAGATGGAGAGTAATTGAAACTGCTTTTCCTCATGTCGTACATTGTGTTGCTTCATTTCTACAGTACAGGTTTGATTTTTAAATTGTTTTTGACGAATCGTCAAATTTTTCTTTCTCTGTATAAAAGTTTTTTTGTCTTTTTTATAAATTTCTATTTTATTCTAATAGGAAAGATGTCATGGACTTACAGACCGTCAGCCAGACTGAGTCAAAACTACTTTATATTCTACATTGGATCATTTTGGATGCAGGAGAAGAATGTGCTGATGCTGATAGTGAAAATGGAATTTATCAACACTCACCTTTTTATTATGTATTTCCCATTTCTGCAATTATGGTAATTTCATAGTTTTCTCGAGGATAAATTTAATTTTTGAAATTGTTTGGTTTGAAAACGGCAAGTATTGAAATGATTTCGAGTGTTACGGTCCTATTTCTTTTCATTTAAGAATCTGAATATCGAAAAGAGTTTTTAAGCTAAAAATGTAAGCTGTATTTTACAATTTCTGGAGTGAAAATTTTTAAATTATGATTTCAGTCTGACATTCGTCACATTTCAACGAAGATTTTTGCCGTCAATTTTATTTGCAACTCCATGATTTTTTCTTTAATTTTGCAGATGTTCGTGTATATGTTGGCTCCAGTATTACATCGCATTAAAGAATCGGAATTACAGTCTTATCGTTTAGAAAATGGCCTAAAATTGTGGCGTGCTTTATGGGAGCATCGTCATCCGGATGCAGTGTGTTTTACTACTTATTGTAAATTAAATCCTCATCACGTTTGGGCGAGAAGACTTCGCAGTGATCATCCTTCATTTGATGTTTTGCCTGGACGTTAGTTTCTCCTCCCCTTGTCTTATTTATTTAGGTAAAATCAAAATTTTCATCTCATCTTCTGTTTTTTAGGTAAAATCTCGAAAGAAGAAGACCATGTTTTTGATAGTCCCAAAAGCACAAATAATACTTACTTAGATTTGCATCCATCTGCGAAAGTGTTTGAGAACGAAAAAGTTCGTATTAGTAATTTTTGAAATTTATTTCAACTTTAGTCCGAAATTACTGACGAATTGCAATTATTACGTTAATATAGGTGCCAACTCACGCATCTCTTAAAATGACAAAAACATCAGTACAAGAATATACGGACAACTCTGGCGAGCACACTGTGAGTGATTTAGATTTTATTTTCTATCTCATAAATTATGAGTTTTAATTGATTGGATTTATCTTTTCTTCATCAGGTTATATTAAGATTACCGTCATTATTGGAGTCAGAAGACCTAGCTAAACATTCGCCTATAATATTTTCAGTGAGTGACGAATATTAAACTATGACTAAAACAGCTAGTCGGTCTTTCTTAACCTGTTGTCCCTTTGCAGGGTAAAGCTTCTATTTTACAATTGGCTATGGGTCGTACTGTTTCTTCTTCTGGAAGAGCATCGTTACCATCAGAACACTTACAGTTACCACCTGAGATTATACAACATATGACTGCTAGACATTCGATTACCAATGCAGGGTAAGCAGAGAAATGACCAAAACTTTCTGATATCAAAATTCAACCTAATTCGATGTAGTAGTAGAGAAATTCTCTTTTTCCTGCTCTTTATTTCAGAATGCCCGTTGATAAAGAAATAACTTTTGAATCATCAAAACCTGCCAAGGCTTCTCCACAAACTGCAAAACCTATAAATTTATTCGCTGCTACTTTAATGGATATTGCTGTGCTGAAATGTTTATTCGTACCTCAGTGGCCCGAAGAGGGAGTTTTTTGGGCGTTGAATTTTTTGTACAAAAGGTAATTTTATAATCCGTATACCTTATTGCAAAATATTTTTTTTATAGTTATTTTTTAGGCTTCAAACCATGAATAAAATCATAATGGAGCAACAACCTCGTAAACGTTGTAATTCACTACCTATTCCGAGAGCCGAAGTTTCGTCTCAAGGTAGTCCTGATGTCAAGAGAAAGTACTGTAAAGAAATGCCAGCCTCTTGTAACTCGAAAGGTATACTCTCTTATCATTTTTCTTTTATTCCTGGTAATAATTTTTTTTTCGGCTTGTAAAATTATATATAAATTTCAGATTTTCCATTTTGTAAAAAGAAACATGGTAAACATGGAAAATATGCTGATAAACATAAGAAAAAATGCAAAAAAAGTGACTTTAAATCATTCGTTGGTAATAAGCTGCTTTCTCGTTCGGAGAAAAATTTGGAAAAATTGATACATTTTGATGATAAAGAAATCTACGAAACTGTAAGGAAATGTTCTTATTTACTATAATTTTTCATTGATTCATATAACTATACATGATGAAATTGAATTGTTTATTTTAGGATCATAGACATAGTTTGGATTTTGATGAAACAAAGAATTTGACTTTCCCCACTCCTTCATTAACTAAAATTACGACACATTCTGATGATGATGAATCTAAATTGGGAGCCTTAGTGAAAGTGACGAGTATGCCAAGTTTAAGGTTTGTTTCATGAAATTTGTATATGCTGGAAGAACTATTTTGAATTAAGTGTCATTGCATGTAATCCTTTATTTTGATTAATTCAAAATATTGAAAATACTGGCGGTTCTTCACTTGCTATCTATTCAAAACTTTTCTTCTTTCTGTAGCTTGTGTTGCAAATTTCTGTGTCGAGCATGACGTTTTTTTCTGTTTTTCAACTTTTCACCGACTATTTGTATTTTTCTTCATTTATAAATATTTATTAATAAATTGAAGATTTTCGACCGGGTCCACACTCGACATTTCGCGAGAAATTTGAAAATCTAAAAATTTTTTTACAATTTTGATTTTATTTTGGCTTAGTGAAAAACATCAAATCGATTAGAATCATTGATATGCAATTCCGACCGCATACATTTTCACTGTATTTTAACTTGAGAATTCATTTTATTTAACTATGAATTCAAAATTTTTCGTGACAAATTCCAGCTAATGTACTCTTTAACACTTATTTTTCTATTTAGTAAAATTTGTTTTCGCTTCATTTTATTTTTATTTGAAAATTCATTCTTCAATTTTTATCTATCCTTAGCTGTTTGCTTGACAAGCGAAAAAAAGAACTTCAGTAAGTTTAACTTTTCTCTTATTTGCTTTAGAACAGCGTTGTTTTTGTCGTTTCTTTTTTTTTCTTTACTCAATCGTGTGCTTTTCCATTTTCTTAGTAATAAAGAGTCAGGTACTCCAGAATTTTATTTATCCTATTTAAGTAGTAATTTAATCTCATTTTTTCAGAATTGGTGAAGATAGCCAAACTTTTGCCGAAAAGCATTCCCCAAATCCAATCATTACTGTCACTCAACATACCCCTAACCCATCACCAGATTATCTTCGTAGAAAGGTAACCTATGAATGTTTTTGAAATTTTTGAACTTTCTTGTTAGGTCTAATTGATTTGAAAATAAGGTGCTTAATATTCAACCAACTTTTTCAGTTATCTTTTGAGAGTTATGGTGATGAACAAGAACATAATGAGATTCGTAATAAGTCAAAACCTTCAAATTTGACGAGATCACTCACTGATTCCAACATATCATACAGCGGTGAAGAAATTACTGAAGCCCCAGGATCGGCTGGCTATGTAAATAAGGATGGAGATATTGATATTTTGGTTGTTCTTCAGGTAATAACCATTCGTATTGACTGACTAATTTTTGAATCCAATCAATGTAAATATGAAATTTCATTTGTAATATTTCAGGCAATTCATAATATTTCTCAAAGGGAAAAACTTGTGTGCTCTGTTCAAGTTTGTGAAATGATGATTCGAATTATTGAAATTTTAATGGAAATGGGAATTTTACATTTACACTTTCGAGAAGAACATTTATCGAAGAGTCATTTATTTTCGTTGGAACAAATTTCAGATTTTAAAAAAATTCACACAATAACTGATCCTCAAACTCTAATTATTAGCTCCACTTTCAGGTAAAGTATGCAAATCATTTTTGAAAACTTTAATTTTTTACACTTTCATTAGTTTCATCTGTATTTTAGAATAATTAAACATTTGGGTTGCCCTAATCATTGTAATGAAAATCAGAAAATAGTCACCTCATCGTCCAGTGACTTGATTCGATCACAATGTCAGACAGTGCTTAATCGTCTCCGTAAAACCAATGCTGAGTGTTTTGAAAAATATTTGGAAATTTTCGTGGAAACATATCGAATAGTGGATGTTTTGGAATTTTTTCACGCTTTTTCTGGTTGTTGTGTTGATCCTTGTTCCTTACTTTCGCCTAGTAAGCTTTTCCTCATTATTAGGTATAATTTATTTTTCTTCACTTCGACACATTATACGTTATGAATGGTTACAGATCAAAAACGAAATTTAAAATCACCAGACAATACGGCTCAAGCTGGCTATGCAACTAATTTTGGAAGTGGTGCCAATAGTAGTAAATCTAACCGCAGTGTTGAAAACTACATTGTTGCTCTTACATTTAAAACGCTTATAACTAGACTAACAGCAACCCCAAAAGAAATCAAAGCTCCAGAAAATATGGTGAGTTTACTTGAATTTCTCTCGTCTAGCTCTGCATTCTCACCTACTCCCAATTTATGGCTACTTTTTTCTTTTTTTAATAGTCGCTCTATCATGATGCTCGATTATTCATTAATTACGTAAAGGAGGCTCATGGAAGCACATTTCGCCAGGTTCTCTTGAGTGGATTAATTGATACCGCTAACAGAGCGCATAGGAAAGAACCTGAAATTCAAACAACTAAAGTTATCAGGTTTGTTTTATAAAATTTTATCAGATTTAAAATTTCATTATTAATTACTTGAAATGTCAGTAGTTTATGCATTACTCAGTTCTTGCAACTGCAAGTAATAAGCATACTTCAGTGGTGGATATGTGGCAGAGAGACCCAAAAGATAACCGAGTCAAAAATTTCTTGGTTTACATGACTTGTATTTTTGTTTTGTTTTCTTTATTAAATTATGAACTAAAATCCAGATGATTTTTGGTAAAATGAATGTTCTTTGACTATTATTTCCTATGATTTCTTTGAGATTGCTTTTACCTTCCTTTCACTATTTTCAGAATACTGGTAATAATTCTCTTTTCACGACTTTTTTTTTTGTGTTTGTACTTATTTCCTTCATTGGAACGATATTAATTTCGTTCACTCTATTTTTTTATTTATTTTTTTTCTCATTCAACTGTAATATTATATTGATATAAAATCTGAAAATTTGAGTAGGAAATCAAAATTCTGGTGTTTTAATTATATTGTTTTATGTTTAGGCATATACCATCTACTGATCAAGGAGATAAAATCGAACATTCATGCATTATTGTCGACGAGAAAGATTCAAAGAAAACTCTATTCAAAAAAAAAAGCACTTCTTCTGCATGCGCTGTAAGATTTTTATTTATTTTGCCATTTTTAGTGAAATGGTTTAGTCTGAATCCCTTCATAGATATTTTCCTAACTGTGTATTTTGTATGTACTATTGTTCTTAGAGCGTATGCGATATCGACGATAGTGATGAAGTAAAAGCATCTCCTGGTTCTACAAGTTATCAAAAAAAACATCCAGCTCTTACCACCCGACATAGTGAAAGAAATTTTCAAAAGCTGGACTCCGCAAAAAGTCAGTCCCGTTCACCAATTAGTGGGTTCGGTACTGTAGAGTTATTTGAATAAAATTTTCACTTCACTAAATTATGCAATTTTAAATCAATATTTTGCTGTTTGATTTTAGTGAGTTGGATACGAAAGGAATACGGACGCTCTGAATCCTTAGAAAGTCACTGTGGTGATGATAGTGATTTTCAAATGGACAGTTCTTCTCTCCCAAATCATATTTTGCAGCACTCACACAGCAAAATTTCTCAAAGAAGCATATCAAAGTAAAACAAACCTTCCATAAATTATTATTTAAAAGTCATCGAATGCCATATTCTACGTAGAAGAAAGTAATATAATTGAATTGTCGTGTTTTATAATTTTAGTGTCAGTCAAACGTTTTCAAAAGCCAAAAAACGGGTTGGCGACCAATTACATAAAATTGGATTCAAAAAGATGAAGAAGAAAGAACGAAGTCTGGAAGAAACGCAAGGAAATTGTAAATATTACCGTGATTTTTGAATCGTTTGGATATTCTTGGCTTCCTATTCAAAAATAATAATTCCTTTGATGAATGTTTCTCTCAGATCTGAGTCGTAGAAATTCTATCGAAACTAGAAATCTTTCCCGAGATTCTGAGTTTTTGGTGCTAAAGGAAAGAAAATTAGTTGCCACTGATGTTCTCTACAATGGTATGCAGCGATTAGCATTTTTGTTGGAAATATGTCATCCTGGTTCTGTTCCTGATCCTCCACTTGTTGCTGCTGTACTCGATTTGGTGAGGAATTATTTTATTCACATGAATGTATGATTTAGTATTTTACAGCAGGTTTTAGCAGGTTTTCACACTCCAGCTTGAGGGTACATTTTCTTATTAATACGATTGAAATATTGGTACAATCGGTTCAAGAATTGGTACAAATTTAATGAAAATTGGTTGAATACTGAGCCGTCATGAGAAAAAAATCATTTTAAAGTGCATGTAAGGGCTCTATAAGACAAAACTGAAAAGTTTTATCTTTTAGCTCTATTCCTCTTGATGGCGAATATAGCTGACTTTTGTATGTATTTGAAAAACTATGGAAGTCAGCTCTGTCGACTCTGCCGAGAAAGAGGGCTTAGTGAATACCTGCTGCTCTGGTACAGCTCCTTGTGGTATAATTTTTTGTATTTTATTTCATTTTTAATTATAGCCGCATACCCCTGTTGTCGCGAGAGCTGCATTCTTCCTCGAATGCTCGTACTATGTGCATTGTTTTAATAAGGGGCAGTGGCCCTTGTGGACAAAATTAAATTTACCTGGATTTCGGCAGTCTGGTCTCGTAACATGTGCAAGAGGTAGCACTGCTCCAAATGGCTTACGTCGAGCTCAAATGCTACAAAGATCTGCTGGAAAAATGTTTCATTTATGGGCTGAGGTATCGTATTTGTGAATATAAATCACTAATCTATACAATCCTAAAACTAATTATTCTTCTTCAACTCTATCAAAGGCGATTGCCTCACGCTTGGATGATATGTTGACGAAAGATGAGGAAAATATTCCACAAATAATAGTAGACATGTCAGATGACAACAAAAATGCTGTGTTATTGGCTGAAGACGAAGAAGAAGATTTTCTTGATGAAGGTTTTTAATAGATTCTATATTTTTTTCTTTTAGTTATACAAATAAGTATGTATTACAGTACATCGTATGCTTTCATTTTGCAGCTACTGGTATTCAGTTTGGTTCAAACTGTCCTATGGCCTTAAGAATTATGGCTTGTATGTTACTATTGGAAATTACTGCTTATTTGAGAGAAACATTTCAGAATTTGCCGAAATCTATTCGCACTGTGGGCCGAGATCGTCCAGCTGCTTGGGATAAATCTTACATGAAAGACTCCAATCGACGTTTTTCTGTTGCTTTATCTTCGATGGGCCATTCTCAAGCATCTGCTCAAAGTTTACAATCAATATCTTGTGACAGAGAATCTAGTAAGTTGTCTAAAAAAGCATTATTCTCATTAAAAACGCGTTCAATTTCTGTGTCCGGGAAAATTACTCGTACAATAATACCGACTAAAATATTTCACACTTGATGCAAATATTCATTCAACAATATTACGTTTTTCAATAAAACTGGTACAGGATCTCTGATCATCTTACTAATTACAACTCTGTAGTATGTAAAGTTGAGCACTATGATTTCATGCGAGAGAAAAATAATTTAACTTTTTTCTTACTGACAATTAGTTTAAAGACGGTCTCAGACAGAAGGTAGAAATTTGTTGCCCAGTGTTATGTTTGTGTTTACTTTTATGATGAAATATTGTATTTTTCAAAAGAAAACGAGAAAGTCGAAGAGCATCGAAGTAAAAATGATATTCAAAAACAATCCAGTTTGAAAAATTCAAAACTTAATGAGAAAAGAGCATCACAAGCTTTAAATACGTTCAGAAAATACGCTAAACACGTAATGACAGCAGGTGATTTATCTGTAAACTTTCCTGCCATGTAGCTAGATAAACACGCGCCTCGTTGTTTTTTGAAACAATTTTTGCATGGTAGTTCGGCCATTGTTGAAGAAATTATCATAAATAACAAACTAAATATCAAAACCGAAAAGAAAGTCTGCAATTGATTTCCTAACCGTAGGTTTTATTAAAAGGGTTTATTTTTTTATTGAGGTTTAAACTACCTATGTTTACGCTTTTTGTACTCATTGCGCGAAAGTAGTGAAATTTTCTATCAAAATATTAATTTCAAATATTTTTGTTTTCCAAGATATTCTTGCCTTGAAAATTACGATAAGTTACATGTAACTTATCTAATATTTCAAATTTAGATTCATTTCTTAGCAATTCTGATCATAACCGGTATCTTATTATATTTATATAAATACTTTCTTAATGATTCTCTCACTGCCAGTGAAATTGAATTCAATTTGATTGCAATTTTTTTTGCGAAGATCATACGTTACCTACTAGAAAGATTTGCGATGCGTGTATTGGACATTACATTTATTTATTTTTAAAATTATGCTTAAGTTTAGTAATTATTACAGTAGTATCTTTGCTGTTTAAATAATCATTTCTTCCTTTCCTCTTAGTTTTTTTTTTTCTTCTTTTTTTGAAATCGTGCAGTTTGTTTTCAACACACGAGTTTAATCGTTCAGAATAATGGTTTCCGTATGTTTGGTCTTAATTTTCTGTAATTTTATGATGGTGACAGTGCTATCAAATACATAGAAGATAATCACGTTTTGTATTAATTAATTTGTCGTGATATTAGTTTTCATTTTAAAGCTTAATTTTACAATTTTTTTAAAATAGCTCTGTATAATTTGTTTAATAATCCTAGAATTTTGTTGCATTAATTCAATTCCAAAGTAATTTTAAAGTGAAAATCTCTATAGCAGAAGATAATATGTTTCCCTAATTTCTTAATCCTCTTACTGAGCAAATCCTTTGAATCAGTAAATAATCTAATTACTGTAGTTTCTGTAATTTTTATATTTTGTATATTTATCGCTATTTTGATTATTTAATTTTTTTTTTTTAACTGCCGTACATTTATTCATAATATTTTATAATCGTTTTTGTAGCATACCTATTCAGTTTCAATCACTGAATGAATTTTAAGCATTTTTGAAGTGTTTATAGCGCCTATTTTACTCAACAGCTTTTGCTAAAGTAGACCAATTATTTATCGTGTCATCAAGAATTTTTGTTGTCCTACTGTCGAAGTCAAAATTTTTGATTTATATTATTTCATTTGGTTCGTAGTAATCTCGCAAAACAGGTGACCCTTAAAATTTTAGATTTAGGTCTGTATTATCTCATTTGGTACGTGTAGTAATTTCGTAAGACAGTGTCAAATTGCACGCAAGGCAAACTAGGCACGTGCCTAGGACGGCAGGGATGAAAATTCAAAATGAGTTACTTTTATAGTATGACCCTCTTATTATATTTACACACTATCAGTGACACACTGAAGAAAGATTCCGCTATTTTGTAATTGATTGAAAATAATTTGTTAAAAGCTACACGATTTGGAAGCTTCAATAATCATTTATATTAATGTATTTTGGTGATTTAATCGTTGTTATTATATTGTATTTTATAATATTGGGTAGATTGATTTAAGTCTTTGATTTTTTTCCAAATTATTTCATATTTAAATTTTAAGTAATCAATTTTTCTTCTTATATTTGTATCGTGCATTTTTGGATCATATTTTGTTTTGCAGACGAGTAACTTTTATAATTTTAAACTTGTAGGCGAAAGAAAAATAAGTTTTGTCCTGCACGAGCCTGAAGGTGACTCGGAAGAAAGTTGTGTGGTTCCATCTGCGAGTCAGGTAAGTTTCTGCTTGAAATAATTTTGTCAGTGTTATAATTTTCGGTCATTTCCATGGCATTTCTTACAGGGAGAGGAAAATCGAGCTGATGTACAGTCAGATGATAAAAAGTCTCGTAAACCTGCGAGTTCTGGTCGGCCTTACCTTTTGCGACGTAGTACCGCTAGCGGAGCTGGAGGTTCTATTAAACGGCGGAGTTTTCGTTTCAAAAAGGGTGGAAACAAAGAATCTGGAAAGGAAAGTAATGATGGCAGAAAAGCGAGCGGTAAAGATTCGGGAGATGGCAAAAAAGGTGGTTTAAGGGAAGCTTTCAAGGACAAATTCGGTGATTCTCGAAAAAGTGGTCACAAAGATGATGATCATAAGAAAAGTGGCTACAAAGAAAGTGACCTTGATCGTGAGTACCTGGTTAAACTGGTCTGAATTTCTCATTTTCAATTTTTCAAATAGAAAGCTTTTATATTCTGAGGAAATTTTGAAATCTTCATTGATTATTTTCATTCACCCCGTTTCCAGATTCAGTTCGAAGAGTTGATTCTATTCAGTCAAAAAGACAAAAAGGGTCCTTATCTGATCGAAGTGATACATCTGAATTATGCCATAGTGCTGGGGAAGAATCTCCTGGCATTATGGAATCACCTGATGAGCAGATACCAGAGAGTCCATCAGATAGTAATGACCCTGATGATACGTCAGTTAATATGCCATGGATTAAAGTAATTTCTTTTTTGTTTTAATTTAAAGTTCCGAATTCGCAATTTATTTGGCAATGTATGATGCTTATGGGCTAAAACTATTTCCAGGTTGTCACCAGAATGATGAATACGTTCAATTATTACTGTTCGCATCAAAATTATTGTCATCCTTTCTGCTACAGGAGACATATGAGAGCATGTTCTCGACTTACAAAATCACTGCGTAAAGTGAGCGTTGTTATTCAATTTTTATTTTATGTCTCGACAGAATGAGAATGTTGTTGTTATACTTTGAAATTTTCATTTTAGGTTTATGGAGAAGAATTTAAGATCTCGCAGATTGAAAATTTCTTCGTCAAGATTAACGAAAAAGATTTAAAAAATCAAAAGTTTGCTGATCCAGCCACTTCACAGTCTTCCCCTTCAGGACGGTACGTTAACAACTAAATTTTCCCACATAAAATAATAATATTACATAGTTGGTTTATATGATTTTCAACATTTTTTCAGAGGTCCTTCTAATAGAGAACCATCCGTAAAAGGATTAGATGCTGTTGGAAGTTTTAGTAGTGACTATGCGCATCAAAATTCTGGTGCACCCAAGGAAGCCGAATCAGAAAAGAAATCAAGAGATCAGTCTTTCATGTTGAAGTACATCAAAACTCAAGTAAGTGTTTTAAAGATTCGATAACTTAATTTATTATAGTAAGTTCTTTAAATTTCTGCCTGCCTACAGGTAAAAGACAGCTTCCATTCACCATTAGCTACAATCGTCAAATCAATAGTCATACTGTCAGAGGATCACGTAGTTGACATTTTACCTGTTGCGTGGGAATTACTTTTAGAATCAAACCAAGAGGTTGTAGCTTCTGCTGCATCTCTTTTCATTGTAGCAGCATTTAAAGCATCTCGAAAAGCTGTCGAGGTCATGCAGAGTGGATTGCAAAATAATGAAACAGCTGTACGAATAAATTCTATTTTACGGTAATTATTTCATGAAAGAAAGAGAAATACTAATTTTTGCTTATCTTCATGACCTATTGGAGATGTTACTTCAACTCTTCCTTTTTGGGCGCAGATTCCAAGTTTTATGGAGGCACAGGTATCAAGCATGGCCGCGAATGGAGGAGCGAGCTCAAACTACTTTCCGATTGCCGCCTCCATCCATCGAATTTACGCTGACATCTCCGAAAATTGGCATTGAGTCGTTGCCGGTTGTCGATCCTCCTTGGATGACTATAAACGCCGAGATACCAGTTAATAAATTTCCAAAAGCAGAAGAATCTCATGTAAGTTCAAAAAATGTTATCTCTGCAAACAAATTTATGTCGCGTCAAGTAAAGACCAAAAGGCAACTTCGAGTCTTTTAAATTTAAACATTTCATTTAAGAGACAACTATCAGCGAGAAAAACTACCGAGAAAAGAGAAGTGCCTCCGCCACCACTCACCTACCACGCTGTCAAAAATAAAGCAGTCGATGGTCGTGAATCGTTTCTCATCACTGCCATCCCTATTGTGACGCAAGCAGCCTACGAACCGTCATTTCCGCATGCCATGGGAGACGCTGATCATGACGAAGGTAAGTTTTTTTTTTTTGTCAAAAGTCGATATCATTTTTTTACCAGTTTGTAAAAAAATGTTCAACATTTTTAGCCGATGATGAATCCTGCGATACACAAGAGACTGGCAAATCTCAAGTTCAAGGTCAACAGCAGCCGCAGCAGCAGCAACTTGTTCAATTGCAGCAAAAATGCGGCGGTATTCATGCTCAGTCTCTGGCGGTTCTGTTTCCTTCGTGTTTATGTTCTGCAGTGGTCGATATCGTTGGTTTGTTGGATGATGCGGCTGTATCCGCCGATGGAAATTCGGTGTATGAAGTAGCGTACCAGGTATATAAATGTTTTGTGTTCGCCAAAACATGGTCGATTCAATTTGACGATACCTATAACTACTTGAAATTCAATTTTTGCAGGTTATATGGAATTGTCTCGTCGAAGATAGCAGCCTGTTTTTGCGTTATATTTTGGAACGTTTAACCAGAGACAAGCAGGAATTGATGTTCAAAATTTTGAGACATTTAATTAGATTTATACCGAAATTACCGCAGCAAGCGGCGTTTGCTCTGTACAATTACATCATTGGATATGTGATGTTCTATGTTCGATCACCTCATGAAAATGGACAAAAAATGATTGGAGCGGCTCTTTCCATTTTATGGATGGTATAAATCTTAATAAGATGATTGAATTTTAAACTAAGAGATATTAGGAAAAGAAAATTACGATTTGTCGTAGCTTTATGGACATCTTGCCGCCAGAGTAGTTTAATTTGGCTGAGCTGATTCGTTTTTGATATTTTGCTTTTTTTGGCGGTTTAAGAAAATAATCAAGTAATGAAATGATCTGCACAAAATTCTGTCCTAAAAGTATATTATGTACTATCCGTTTCTTCCGACTGGATAGACTCTCACTTTGTGACAGTCTCAAAATTTCAAATTAGATTTAAGCATTTTCATTTTCTCATCTTTTCAGTGAAATTAAATTATAAATGAAATATTGTAATGTCGAGTTTTTTTCAGGTTGTGCACAGTGTGCATGGTATCATGTTTAAAGACTTGAAACAAATATTAAGAAAAGAACAGTGCGATATGGCTATACTGCTGACAGCTCATGCTCCGTCTGCTAAAAAAATTATTGTTCATGGACCTCAAGGTAACAAATTTTTCTTATACTTCATTGTCTTCCACAGGAATAAGTAATTCATATTTTTATTAATTATTTTCGTCATTCTAGAGCAAGATGGTGGTGGTATTCCATCTCAGTTCCCAGTACAAGAGGACACTCAGTTCTGCCAGCTTTGGAGGGAATCTTTAGACTATTTCAATATTGATGAAAAAAAACAAAAAGAATATTTTCTGGTTGACCATAAAACACGTAAGTCAATTATTATAAATTTTCTGTACACATTGATTGATTGATATTTATGTTATTGTTTCTAAAAAATTGTTCACATTTTCAGATCAAATTCATAATTTGAATTCATATGTTCGCGACTACTATTGTTTTAAACGATCCCAATATCCGCAGCTAGAACTAATTTACATGAAACCAGAAGATGCATTTAATGCCTTACAAAGGCAAGAATTGCACCATAAATTCATTGAAATTGGCAAAGTTCTGTTGACTTGGGCAATTTTAAAAAACGTTGATATGGTAGGTGTACGTGATAAAATTTTTATGAGAAGCTTAGCTTTAGAGTTTAATTATTATTATTGTTTTTTCGAATTTGTCAAGGTACGAGTATATTCATTTCTATCGTTTCCTCTCTGATTTTTCTGAATGAACAATCTGAACGAAATTTCTAAACTTACCCAAAAACTTATAAAAAATTTGAAACAAGTTATTTATTTTATATTTTCAGCAAAAATTTGGCTACCCAAGATTTTTTTTAATCTTCTAAATTGGATAGTCTGTCGCCTTTGTTTTTTTCTAGTTGTATCTAATCTTCGTATGGTAATGAATATTTTTCAATACGCGTATTTGAATATGATTTATTGATTTCCAGGTCATGCAAAGAGTTGTATTCTTACACGAGGAGTTGATAAAAATTGGATCTTTTCCTAGGAAAGCTTTGGAAGCTGATTTAGATCTTTACAAAGGTGGTGAAATGGGAAAGGTCTGTGTTGAATTAAGTTATCAGGAGGTACCATTTCCCCTTTTTTTTTCTTGAACCGAAGTATTCATACTGTTCTGCAGGAATTACTTGGATTAGATGTTCTCCATAAATTCATGTGGATTCGTCTCATCGCTCGTATGTTTGAAGCAATGGCTGGGAATTTCGCGTATTCTAGCGATATACATCTCTCAATGAATGTCCTAAATGGAGCCTTGACTTTACACAGTGAAGATGCCTGCATCTTACGTTACGTCATGGCTGCCTACATCAATGCTGCTCATAATTTTAAGAATATCTTTGCTACTAATGGGTAATATACGGTACATGAATCTTGACTACAATGTAAAAGGTCGAAAATTTGATTAATTTTATCATCTTTTTATAGATACTTTCTTATCGTTCCAACACTTTTGCAAATTTATTCAAGCCACCAAACGAATAAGTTGGTCACTCGAACAGTAGAATATACGGTCAAGCAGTTCTATTTGATGAACCGTAAACCTTTTATTTTACAAATGTTTGGAAGTGTATCCGCCATTTTAGATATAGACGAGACGGGTCAGTTTGGGAATGCTCACGAAGTAAATAATGATTTTCTAGTCCAGCAATATTGAATTTTTCCCCCTTTTTGTCATTTTATGATACTGTAATTGTAATATTTTTACAGGTGGAAGCCAATTGTCTTTTCCAGTTACTTCTCAGTTTGGAAACGCCCTCTCCAGACCCGCTGCATATAGGTGAATTAGTGAAAGAAGATAAGCCTTTGAAAGCAATTGATTTTTGTTATCACGATGAAAATGAAATGGTTAATGTGGTCGACTGTATCTCTCTTTGTGTGATGGTTGTGTCGTATTCTGCTGATTCTTTACGAGCCTACCAGATGTTGGTAAGATCAGTTTGGTTTGGTTTTGTTGCCAACCCCTTACTCGTCTTATGATTCCAGTGTGCTTAGATTGAATTAACCCCTCATGATTTTTTTTTCTTCTTCTAATAGGTAATTTTGGAAGCTATTTTACCATGTTACCTGAAGCAAATACAGTCACCCGAGTATCGTAAAAATGGGCAGTCAGAAAGAGAAATCATTGCTCAGTTGGCTCTTTCTGTTAAAACCCTCGTAAATAATTGCGAAGCTTTGACAAAGTCGGTAAAATTTTACTTTTTTTCAGTTATTTTACTCGTATTTTTAGAATACGTTGTTAATTTTTATTTATTCTTAGAAATTATAATGGACCTCAAAGAACTACTCCGGAACACAAAACATCTAGTCAGCGAAATTACAGTAAGGGACCATATTCACCGGCTTACGATTACGAAGACGATTCCAAATATATCTCTGACAGAGGTAGAACGAGAATAACATACGACAGAGATTCTGATGATTCGGAACAGGTCTTATCTCCTAAATTATATTTATTTTAATTTGTTTTTATTGTAAAATTACGTTAGTTGGGCATAATAAGTCAAGTCCCTGCGCAACATTCTGACGTTATAACCTTCACCCTCCTATTCTATTTCTTTTTTTCGTTTCTGTTCCAACAATGCAACAATTTTTCTTATTAAATAGAGTTTTTCTATACAGGTATTGCGTACAGATTTTCGTAGGCCAAGGGATGTTCTTTTATCGACTGTAGCTGACTTTGTCACGAAAAGCTCGTGTCGATTAATTGAGTTATACAAGAAATGTCCTATTGATAGTAAACACGTTGAATTATTAGATCAACGTTGTTATGTGGTATGTTAAATTACCATATTTGTACTCGTATAATTTGTCATCAACATCAGCTCTCAAAACTCTTTCACAAAATAGTATTATCGAATTTAATTTTTCTTCAGAGACTAGCTGATATTGCCATCACTCTACTGAAAGTCTCTCCCTATGATCCTGATACAATGGGGTGTAAAGGACTGCAGAGGTACATGTCACATTTGCTACCAGCAACTGACTGGAGTAATGAAACAATGAAGCAAACACTTCTCACACTGTTGAGAAGAGTTGATAAAATGTTCGTGAAAATTTACAAGAAAACTTCCATTCGGGTACGTTTATGTGTATCTTTGAATTTAAACTTTTTTTCTTTTAAATTCCTTTTTAATTATCTCAAGTCTTGTTTTTCAGAGACAGGTCGATTGGAATGCTGCGAGTGGTATTCTGAAAGGAGTTTACGAAACACTATTTCGATTCCCTACCATAGTTATGTTTCAACCTATGAAAGCCTTAATCAATACATGCCAAGTAATTATGATCAAAAATGTTATGGTCTGGCCATTCTAACTTTTTCACTCAATTTTTATTTTATTTTCGTATTGTAGGCGTTAATTATTGCTGATACAGTCGGGGTTGGATTATCTGAAAACCTTTCATCGGCTTCTGCTTCAATAATGTCAAAAGTTCCTCCTCCTCAGTTTACCTCTATTGTGATTAAATTGATTGCTTTACAAATTTTGGCTTTTGGGGTGAGTACGGTTTGTTTTGATTCCCTTCAATATGAATGGTTTAATTATATAGGTATGAGAAATCATCTGTTTCAGGACTCGTACTCATTGGAGCAAGTTTGTGGTTCATTATTGTCTTCACCCCTAGCGGAAAAAGTAGAAAATACATTCGTCAATTTTTTATTACCTTTTTGTTTGAAAGTTGGTGGTGGAGCCAGAGGTAAGTTTGAATTTTTAGCTTGAACAGTAAACTTGTCGTAGTTGTTGGCTTCTTGAACAATCATTTTCGAAATTTCAGATGAAGTTTGTGTTCGTCAAGATGATGTGTCATTCGCATTGATTGCAATTTTAAATTACATGTCGCCAACTTCGGCAAACGTGAAATTTTACGGATCAGGATCTCAGAATTTGAAAACCATGTCCGAATTGCGCACAGCTTCCATGACTTATAATATGAGAGATTCGAAGATAGTATTGGGATTGACAACTTCGGTCTATAAAATCGCTTTTTTGGGTACTTTTTTACGTTATTATTGTGATTAATTTTTTTTTTTTTTTTTATAAAAATGGAAATACGATAAAATGTTATATGCTTTGCAGGGTTGAAGATTGTTCAAGTGTGCTTCGAATCCGAATTAAATGCGCACTGGCAAAGAATCGCGAAAACTGTAAAAGAAGTTTCAAAAATTGCCGAAGCAAGAACCTCGTTTTGGTCGTATCTCGATTTCGTCGTGTCATATCGAAACCCTTTGTTTATTATCTTGTTGCCGTTTTTACATCAAAGAGTGAGTTATAATGTATGGTCATCCTTATAGAAAATTGCATCTGTGTTTTTATTTGTAAAAAGAAATTTCAAAAATAGCCGCTGCGAATCGAGAACTGTTTGGGGGAAAGGCGTTTATTTAAAAATAAATAAATACCTACATGAAAACGACGTAAAATAAGCTATGAACTGTCGCATAATTATAATTTTTTGCGATCAGGTAAACCAACCACCTGTTAATGAAGCTGAAAAAACTTTGCTATTGAAAGTGAAGGAGAAATTGACTTCATTTAGCATGTCACCTCAGATTTGTCGATCAGCATTGGTGGTGCAGCTGCGAAATGAGCTGAGAGATTTGCGAATGGAATTAGATAGTAAAAAAATGGGTAGGTATTTTATTAAATAAAAATCATTCTTCAATAATTTCAAGTGAACGATGGCCATTCAACTATTTTTAGAACTTGATTTGAAAAACAAAGAAGGATTTAGTGGCTCTTTAGATGTACCAAACAGACCCTCATTTTCGGATTATTTAGATTGTCACCCTACTCAAAGCGAAATTATGACGCATCGAGGTATGTTATTTCTTATTAATTAGCATTTTACTCCTTTTTCCATTGAACATATTTTTTGAACAGCGTATTCTTCTAATGCTGAATGTGTAGTCTCAGTTAGTGAACTAGTGTTCCATGTTAAAACTTTACCCCGTACCCTTCAAATTTATTGAATTTTTTCTATACCTTTTCAAAAACTATTAGGTTCCATTGCGAGTACACAAGGTAGTGGTAGTCTGCACGAAGTTTCTTTTGCAATTGGTGTAAAAGGTTCCAGAGGTAAATACTGTAAAGGATATAGAAAAAGTACCTTTCACAGCTTTATTAGTTTATTGCTTTCATTTCTACACGGTTTCCCACTAACATATACTTGTCTTTCATATTTTTTATTCAAATTATTTCACATTTTTCATCGTAGTTTTTTCTCCTCAGTTTTGTTGAAATTTAATATCGACTGCAATACTTCATTCTATTTCACAAACACTCATTTGATTAGTAGAATGTTTAATAATCACTAGTGGTTAGCATTTAAAAAAAATTCATTTTTGCTGAAAGAGATGCTGTTTGTTTTTATCTCTTCGTATGGTATGTTTCCCAATTATTGTAAATTTTAGATTGAAAGTTGTTTGAATTTTCATTGATATATCAAATATTATTTTTTAAGAAGAAAATAAAGCGCTACCATAGTCAGTGGTTCATACCACACATTTTGATTAGACGAAAGTAATGATGGGATAGATCGCATAAATGTTCATTTTTTTTTGTCAGAATAATTATTGATTTTTCTTATTAGGTCTATTAATTAATTTTTATTTTATTTAAAAAGAAACATCAATGAACTATCAGTTCTAAATGGTTATCAATTCAATTTTGACGAATTTTTGCATGTTATAGTTTTTCCCCTCTAATTAATATTCTCAAATGCTTCTGTAGCACATTTTAAAATTATTCTGTATGTAACTTGAATTTCATTCTTTTAAAATATAGTCGGTATCAGAATGTGTTCGAATTACTTTGGATTTTGTTTCAGGTGATTTATTTAGTTCAAATGAAGAGTATTCGATTGAATGTGAAAAACCGTTCATTTCTAAACTTCATCGATCTAAAGCTCAAAGCAAAAAAACGTTTAGATTTCGAAGGAGTAGGATAGAACAAGTAAGTCTCAAAAAAAAATTCCAAAAATACCCATAAATGAACTTTGGAAATTGACTTAAGGAGGCTAAGCCCTGCATAAAAGCTAGAATTCGACGCCTTTTCTTGAATTTTAAAGCAGCTCTATAAAATTGCAAAAGTTCTGCTTATTTAAGCACAGTTATTTTACCTATCGTCTTCTTTGGTTTTTTCTCCCTGTTTTTATTAAACATACGAATTTTTTTTAAATCCTTGCAACAAAGTCAGTTTAGGAAAGTACCTCTAAATATAATAATACATTGTCTATTATTTAGCCATTGTTTGTAAAATTTCTTCATTTATTACAATTTTTAGAAAGCTCAAACTAAATCTGCTCCTGCCAGCGTTAATGTATCTGAGGTTCAAAGTCCTACTAGTGTTTCAAGTCAATCGATTGTGCCTGCAGCTCAACTCATTACTACCATTCAGACTATAAAACCGCCGATTCCGTCGCAAAATACATTTGAAACATCTTGGGAGGAAGAAAGTTTGCTGTCCCAAACTACGTCTAGTACCTCTGGGTACAGAGAAAACTGTAGTTTATTGATGATGCAGCTGGAGTCGCCGAAAGAGATTAATCACTGTTTTCCGTCGAGTAGCAATTCAACTTTAGTTCCTCCTGTATCTCCGGACTCTTTTGAGAGTGACGATGATGTCCGATCAAGTCAACATTCCGTTTTGATGGTGTACACTCAGTCAGAGAAGAATACCATGTTGTAAATTATCCGTTATTGCGAGTAAATTTTTATTGTTTCAGAAATCAGATAGTGGATAAATTATATGTAAGTAAATGAAAGAGTGAGTAGTAAGGTGATTATAGGTATACGTTAACGACGTTGCTTTTCATTGAACTTGTTTCTAAAAATTTTCTTAGTTACTTTTTAGGAAAGGTTGATGTTTGCATTAATTGATAGGTATTTTTAATATGTTGCAAATTTATGTTAGTTGTTATATTGTTTTTGTGGTTTATATTACTCATTCGTTCTGATTCCGTAGGTTAAAATTGTAACGAAAAAAGAACTTGAAAGTCACATGAATAGTTATCCGGACGAATATTATGTTGGTAGGTAGTTAATTTGTTGTGAAACGATAAATTATTCGTCATTTTGATTCACCATATTTTACAAACTTTTAATTTTTAGCGTTGTTGTATTTGAATAATTTTTTGAAAGGAATTCGAAATGTTGAATGTTACAAAATAATGTTTGTTATAATTTACTCAAAGTTCCTGTTTTATGTTCAATTGAATGTTGAAACAAATAAAATTATCAGTTTTATTTATTTCCGTGGAAAAAAAAAGTTATTAATAGTGACCTAATTTATTACATTTCGTCGCTCTCCAACAAAGTCTTTTATCTAAACCTTAATCATATTCTTTTTCCCTTGAAAAAAACTTTATTCGAAGTTGATAAAAATAAGAATATGTCAATGGAAATTTTTCCAAAAAAATTTATTTAACCAAAAATTTTGATGAGAAATCGAAAAATGGGCTTCCTTTTTCTGAAATTTAGGAAAAAATTGGAAATTTTACCAGGGGGCGTTATGCCCACCCCAATCCTTGACTACCGCCTACCAACTTGGCAACAAGACTGCAAGACATCAAGTCGACTACGTTTCTATGGTTTCTATAATGTTCGAATGAGTGGAAAGCTGCTAAAAGTTACGTTTCCTAATTCTACTCAAAGAAGGATCGCCAATTTTCATTAGAATGACTCTTCTAGAGAAATTTTTGTTTTCCTCAAAGGGAAAAAATTCGTACGACTGCAACTTGACCGTTAACCAACAGCGAGAGGGGAAAGGGAAACTGGAAAGGCGCACAAAATTACAAAAACAAGACACATTATAGTCTGTCCCAAATAAGAAAGTATAAACACGTGACTGAATACTCGAATGAATGAACGTTATTTGAATAATAAACCAATAGTAATTAAGTAATTAGTCACGTGTTTGTTCTTTCTCAATTGGAACAGATTTCTTCAAACACCAAGTTCAAAATTCAGAGATAGTCGAGTTGTGGTGTTTGAACAAGAAAAGAAATTTTGAAATTCTTTCATTCAACTATTTGGATTAGTTTAGTTGTACTGCAGTTGTAATTTCAAAAAATTAGCATTAGTCAATAGAATTATCTGAATTGTTCGTGGACTCTAGAGTCTAGTAAAAAATCCACCATTGACTAGTTGGGCAGCAATCCTCTCCGTTCAACTTCTACTAATGTGTTTTCTCACTGACTGAGGTAATACTATTTTAATTATTTTTTGCATTAATTATTTCTTGTTTGGAATCTACAAGAATTTTTATTGTTTCTATCTAGTTACTCAAATGTGGTTTGCATGGGGCAAATATGGATTTCAACGAAGGTCCGAATGAGTCTTCCGATAACATTTCAAAAAATATGACGATAGAGAAGGAGAATACCACTCCCGTCGATTTTATTCCGCCTTCTTCTGTTAAGGAAGCCGGAGCAATTGATCTCAACGGTTTCGGTGATACGAATGGTCAAAATACAGATAGTAACAGTGACGATAGCTTCCATTCTGTTCAAACCGTTGAAGATGATTTTACTGGCATCAATATCAAAACAATTGATAGCAATAACCAAGATCTTCCAGATGCAGATATGAATAAGAATGCCAAAGCTAATGAGGACCTGTTTGTCGTTAGTAAATCCAAATTAAAAAGTACCGATTTTATTTGTGATGAAGAAAATGAAGAGAATGTATTGAACGATGATTCTCAAATATTGTTTGGTTCTGACAAGCTGGATAATCGAAGTAATCCCGATCTCAATCCTGCGACAAAAGCTCTTTCACCTCAAGAAATAGTGGCTGAGTATGGAAATACTGTTACCGATGATTGTTTTGATGAAGAATTGATAGATTCTTCTACCAATACCCGTCCCAACGTTGTAGAAAATTCCAGCAGTCAGGAGGGATGCGGAGAAGAAAAATTTGAAGAGAATAGTGCTGAAATTGAATCATCCTGCGATATCCATTCAGCAGATGATGATCTCCAAACGAGTATCGTCGACGAAGCTGATGAAAGTTTTTCTCTCGACGAAATTCTGGAGGAAACTGAATGTTCCGATAAAGATCCGACAGAAGTAACTTCGTCAAACGATGATCATTCAACTTTTGATGAAAACTCCATGACTAGTATTGAAGCTGACAAATCAGAAAGTATAATTCACGAAAAAAATGATGAATCATCTTCTCATGGAGAGCATCAGTCCTGCGAAAATCCCTCAAATAATGAGCCTCTAGAATTTCATCAAGTTGAAGAAAACTCCATTTGCCGAGAAGTTCTCCGAGAAATGGTTACTGTTGAAGAAAATTCCGAAGATACATGTAAAGGCTCACTACCTGTAATCGGACCTATTCTTGTTGATAATTTAACGGATGATGTAACGCAGAAATGCAAAGTTAGTCTTGAGACTAGCAAAGATGATGACAAATCTCAAAGTAAAGAAAATTCTTCAGCATCTCCTGTTAAAGGAGCTGAAACTAATGACAGTTCTAGTATAATTCCTATCAGTTCTGGAATTTCTCCTTCAAGAAACCTGCTGCAAGATAGTTCATTTCACAACCATATTGCACGCTTCGCAGTTGTTTCTTTTGAAGAAGATGATTCTCATTTTGCTACTAAAGATGATGATAAAATTGTTACTGACAAACACGAAGCCCAAGAATCTTTACCTAATGGTGATCAAGACCCTTGTCAGAACGAAGGTAATTTCATTTCTGAATTGTTTTAGCATTGAAAGCTTTTTCATTTTTCTAATAATATTTAGTTTTCATTACCACTTAAGTATACGAAAATTTAGTTTTTCAGATTACTGAAAAAAATCACAAAACTTTTGAATGGAGGAAAGAATTTTGGGATTCGTAAAGAAAAAATGTCAAATTTTGTTTTAAAATTTTGATAGAATATTGAAAAAAATTAAATATTAAGTACCTAATTGAGCAAAAACTATACGAATCAAATAGGAAAATGAAAAAAAAACCTTTTAGATAAGATAATTTAGAAAATGCTTACTTTTTTTTGTCTAGATTGAAAAAAGTCAAATCAATCGAAAATTCATAGAAAAAAAAATCATCTCCACTCATACTTTCAAGAAAATATAAAATACTGTATTATTTGTTTTATTGATGAAGAATGTAATTAGACTACTAAAATTCTTTCATAAAATTTGGCTTGATGTTAATTTTAAAAATAATTATTGACTTTCAGAACCAAAAGACAGGGTGCCCTCACTTTATGGAGAATTTGTATTTTCAGAAGAGTCATCAGATACTTCTTCATCGATATCGGATATCCATAATGAAAAAGAAGCCTTACGAGAAAACGGAGAAACCGCTTCACCACCGAGTTATTGGGAAAAGAGTTCTCTCATGCAAGCATTAGCTCTGAATTCTGCGCAAGAGTCACCGAGTAACTTTCCTAGACGAGTTTCTTCTCGGCATAGAAAAAACTCTGATGGCTCTGACTTATCAATTAGCGATATAAGTCTAACTGCAGAGAGTGACTCTTCAACGCTGCCTGTAGAAACTCGTAAAATTAATAATCACAGGTAATTTTGTTTCTAATGTAAAATCGTTGGTATCAAACTAGAAACCGCTAGCTTTGAATAACGAGTCATTTTGAAGAAGCTCCTTGTAGACACTTTGTTTATTGAGAGTAAGAGATCGAAAAGAAATTCAATAAAATCAGCGCTGGGTGTTCGTCATCGTCTAGACTAATTTTTTTTTTCCACAGTCTTTCTTAGTCTAGTAACTTGCGTATTCGAAAATATAAGAAAGATAAGATGATGCATTGTTCGATAAACTTTTATAATACCTTTGTTAACGGAACAATGTGAACGCGTTCGTGCTGGCCGACAGTCATTTCAATTAGGTTTCGAAATTCAATTTCTTAGTTAAAGTTTGGCCGTAATATTTTTGAAATGTGTCAAATAATTATAATTTTTCCACATTTAAATTGTAAGCTAGACTTGGTCTGCTTAGTGAAGGTATGAGAATATTTCCGTTGTTTTGTGTTTGGGTAAATTAGTGATGGCAGCTTAGATTTTCCTCATGTGTTGCAAAATCAAAAATTTTTTTCGAGCTTCCCTTCGTATAACATGCCTATTATTATAGGTATTCAGTAGAATATGGCATAAGACACGCAGTAGTTCTCAGTTTTCAGTAGAAATCTTCCAGATTTTACATATGTCATTATTGCAAGTTCCCTTCCCGCCTTGGGTAGAGGGAATTATTCCAAAAAATTTTTACCCATCGTTTTTTTCATTTTTTTGAAATTTTTTTATTGTTTTTCCATGAGTTACACCAAAAATTCTATGTGTTGCACTCTTCTTCTTGTGTATTGCACGTGCAGCACATGCGACGCAAAAGTTGTTACCAATGTGGTAAACGAATGGAGGAGGAATAAAAATTCATAAATTTTTACACTTTCCCCTCCCTTCGAATTCCCATAATCGTTTTATTTTACCAACAATGATCCGCTAAATTAACAATAACACAATATTAATATTTCATTATTATTTTTTGAATAGAACACCTTCGAAATCAAACTCTAGAAGTTTTCGTTCAGACTGGCAGCCGCAAATTAATAGCGTCATGAGTGCTGGTAATTTTTCCATTTGTGTAAGTTTTTCTATCGTTCGAGCCGTTTTTTTTTTCCGCTTTTCTAATTTCCTGATTTTTATTCTAATTTATTTTAATATTATTCGCAGTTGAAAAAATTCAGCAAGAACGTACCGTCAGATCTTGATATCAAAGAGGAAGTAATAGATGAATCCTATGGAATAGACTATGCTACCAAAGAAAGAGTAAGTAAACTTTGAACTGTAAAATAAAGATTTACTTTTTTGAAAAACGCGATCATAAATTAGTTTACAAATTTTTCAAGAAAGTAAAATAACTGAAAAAATTGTACAATTTCTGATGAAGAAGGTGGAAAATTATCTATCTGTATAATAAAAAACCATTGGGCGAATGTCTGTCCATAGGGAACAATTTTTTTTTTCATTTCGTGATTGACTGCTTCTATCAGACTTGCAAAGCTGAAATCGGTCTCATTAGAAAGAGAAAAATCTCAGAAATATGTTGATATAAAAATCTTTTCTAGTAGCTACTTGTATTTTATTTCGCTATTAATGATGAAAACATTTTTGAAAATTGTAATTTTATGCTTCATTTCTGCGCAACATTTCGAAATGTTGCGATTTTCTTTCATTTATTTTATGATAAGTCAACTTCTATTCATCCTAGAAAGGTAAAACAACTGGTTTCATTTGAAAGAGGAAGCTTTTATGATCACGTTTATATACAAACGATCCAAATTTGATTATTTTTTCTGGCTCTTAAGTAATGAAAAACTGAAACCTTGAAACCGATTTACCCATTATTGTGTTTTTTTGCAGTTCAACCTGGTCGACTTTTCCATCAAACTAGAGAAAATTGCTATGGACAGCGACATCGAAAGTTCACCATCACCACAGAAGACCCGACCAGCTCTTAGAAGAAGCCTGGACAATACTACGAGTGGCCGATCGCGTAGTAGGTCAGAAATGTTGAGAAATAGAATGCGATCCAGAACGGCGACCAGTAGATCTAGAACAAGCGATCGGAAGGTATCTAAACCGTCGGCTACGACGAATACGGCTCGACATCGGGGTGAGAATCAGCGACATGTAGATAAGTCAGTGTCGACAAGAGGTTCAGCACGTAGTACTAAGGATAGCGTAAGCCGGGCTAATCGGCAAGTGGCGAAGAAGAATACAGCCGTGCGCCCGGCCGATAATCGACGTCGTAACAATGGAAGCATGTCGGCGAAAAACTCCACCCAAAGTAGTAGCGATCATCGACGAAGCCTCCGGTCGAGCAGAACGAAGGCTGATACAGAAGATCACGACGGGATCGACTTGGCGAACATATTTAATTTACGTTCTCGTAAGGGAAACGGCGATAAAAACCTCAAGGGCATTCTAGTCAAACCAACAAACCCTAAAACGTCTTCGAAAAGGGTTTCGTTTCATTTGCCCGAGGCAAATGCGTCGAAAGAGCGAACTAATACACCTTCTAAAAGGGGTAACTCGTCCTCAAAATCAGTGGTCAGCACGGGTGATAGAAAAAGAAACAGTACGTCACCGCAATCGATTAGAAAGTCGGCGCCAATTCTTGCGAAGAAGAGCAGACGTACATCACGTGTGCTGCAGGAACAAAAAAGTGAAAGCGAGGATGAAGTAATCGATGAAAATCCGCTCGAAAAGTTGGAAAAGTTGGTGGACGTTGCAAAAAAAACAGTAGATGTGTGGTTCGAATGTCAGTGTTGCGATCAGAAATATTATCTTCTCGAGAATGTGAAACAACACGTTCGAACTCATTTTCCTAATTGTCTCACCAACTGAAAGATGTAGTTGATGTATGACATGGTGAGGGTACTGTTGTCGAAGCCTTTTTCAAGACTGCTGAATCTATCGTTTTTATTTTCTACCTGCAAGTTACTTTTGAAACTACTAAGTATTTTTGTTGATTATTTTTAAGTTTACCTATTTTGTTTGAATCGGTGAATTCTCATTGTAAATTGTACTTCTGACGTTTGTCATTATGGTTATTGATTGTTTACTTTTTTTTTTGTTGAAATTTTCTTCAATAAATTTTTTAAATAAATTCCATAAGTGTTTAGTTGAAGAGAAATAATTCATTAGTGCTGCTCTGATGTATGTAACCCTGTCAGAATCACTTTTTCCTGAAATTTTTTCAAACGATAAAGTGAGTTATAGTGGCCAGATTGAAATGTTCTCAAATTTTCGAGAAAAGTGATGCAAAACAGCGTCGTGAGGTATGACGAGAATAGTATTTTCTTGAAATAGTAGCTCTCAATTGTAACAATCAGTGATCTTTCACCATTCCTTCATGAGATCGTGCGATTAGTTTATCTTCTCCTTGGCAAACTCAAATCCCAAAGCCATTTCTAACTTTCAAAAGATTTGCTCTCAAGTGACGGTCCCACATGAACCTCAAATTGTGGATGTTTGCTTTTTTATAGAAAAACGGAAAAAAAGGCCGGTTTTCCTCAGTCTTCGATAACAATACTTGTAGTTTCGGGACAAATAGGTCCCCATCAAATCCAATTTTGATGCTCGATGGTAACGAGCATTCGAGTAGAGTAAAAATATAGTACTTACGTTGTAACGGTCAAAAATAAATTATAATTGGAAAGTTTTCTTTACAAAGAAATATACGCGCCGAACCGATCAGTAAACAATATTAACCGTTATTAATGCACAAAAAGAAAATTCGTTTTCAATATATCTACATTAGGTATACATTAAATTCTCAAAGATGAATCGATTTCGCTCAACGAGTTTCAAGAAAAAGTAATAAATTTATAAAAATATACACATAAAAAACAAAAATTGTAACAAGACAATTTATAAAACTAAGAATCCAAATAAATGCAGCACAACGAATTCATCGAAGAAGACGATTTTCCTCATCTTGACGTATATATTCACCAAAGAAAATATTAATTGCAACGAAACCCCAAGAAACGCAACTCGTATCAAAAATCATAGTAAAAGGCCCAGATAAATCGAAGCTAAACCTGAAAAAAAAATGGATTGAATTAGCTGCCCAAACTGATGAAAGGAGGGAAAAACCAATAATTACCTTTACAGCCCTTTGTTATTTAGTCCTTTAACTTTATAAATCCTTACAAGCCAATGTTCTGTCGTATAGGCTTCTTCGAGTTTGTCCAATTTGAAATATTTATTTCCAATTTCGGCGTTTCTGACTCTATCATATCCTGATGGTTTATCTACAGAAAAAAAAAGTTTCATCAATTTTATGTTGGTCATGGTAGGTATAGAAAAACTAAAATGTGTAACATTTTTACTAACTTCCTTCAGAATACACCTTTCCAAAATTATAATAACATAATTTGTACATTAATGAATTCAACATAGTAGCTGAGCCACCACTGTCAACACGGAATTCCCCAGCAGGAGAATAGTAATCCCATTCTTTAATATGCTTTCCCCGTTCTGTTGATCCTCCGATACGAACCATCCACAAGAATTTATTGATATCTACAATAAAAAAAAAAAAAAAAAAATGCTTCAAATAAATTATGCAATATTAAAAACATTTCCAAAAGGAGTCACTCTGTAGTGATAAACAGTTTGAATGAACAATTTAACCACTTTAGGTACAAAAAGTAACAAATAAATACCTAAAATTAAAGAATGTTTCGATTGGCTAAAAATATTTCCAAAAAATTTTCCACTTACCATCTGAAGAATATCCAACGACTCCGCCAAAAATCACCAACACATAATCAACGTCCAATTCTCGCATGATTTCGTACGCTTTGTCTTCGGTGGAAGCCATAGCTTGACCCACTCTAGAAATATGAGTATTATTCCACGTATTGTTATCCACAATTACAGTTCGATTAGCCATCGCTGTAATTTGGTAGCCGTAATCCCACCATGACATGATTCGGGCATCCTGCATTAAAAATATTATTCTAATTGATATTGCGCTCTAAAATGGTATCAACGCTGCCAGACAATTTTCCGCAAACTCAGAAATTAACCTTAAATCTCCTGTTCATATTTTCTGACAGTTTTCCTGCCTCTACGAGTATTTCTCAATAATTTAAAATTCGTTTTCTGCTTACTGTTTAAACTAAACGATTTTTTTTTTTTTTCAGTTAAATTAAGATATCATTTTGGAAAAATATGGTAATTTTTTAATGCATTTTAAGCAAATCTCATTGAAAATTTTCGATTCATTATTAATTAATTGTGAATTTCAGTAGGTACTTTTTTGAAAGAATTTTGCAGGAAATAAATTTTTTTTTGCAATTTGAAAGGAGATCTGAGAGTTGTGAGCAAAAAATAATCGAAATTGACGTACCGGCGGAGTATTTCGTCGTAACCAATAGTAAGCTTCTCTGAAATCGTCAAAAATGACTTGAGAGCCATCGTGAGCTCGAGCAGATAGCACGATGCTGGGAGAACTGTATGCTTCTGATGTTACCCACACACAATGATACACGTATAAGATCAACATAGCCGTCATACCCGTGACAAAAAACATGGCAACCTATTGGAACATTTCAGTTTAGTCGATTTGAAAAAAAAAAGTTATTATTTTTCGACACTTGAACTACATGGATGATCGAATGGGGAACTCAAGAAACAGTGAAAAAAGCTCTTCAAAGTATTTGCAAGTGAATATCCAAGTGAGCGGTGATTCAAAAACAAGATTAAGCATAGTAAAAATCCAACACGTGTTTAGGCAACATATTGTACACGAGTGTATTGATGTAAATGGAGCGTGAATTTTCCATTTTTTATTTATAGTGGTGATTGTTACATGAAACATGTTCTCTTGGAATTTAAGGATCAAATTGCTCGTCAAGCGTACCTGACTTTTCAATTCGGTATCATTATCGACCATTTTTTTCGATTTTTTCTCAGGATTTTTGGGTGGATCGATATCCTTTATGTACGAATTTAATAACGAAGACACGGCCACTCCAGATAAGATACACATGACAGGAGCGAGTACCAGCATTAAACGCACCATTACACCCTGCGAAAAAAATAATATAATTAATTTATTACAACTGTGTATCGGAAAGGCATAATTTGTCAACCTGCATTAAGAATTTGATGACAAAATTCTTATGGATGGACTTTCAATCACTAACATAAAGGACTTCTCAAATTTCAGTGTGATTTTAAAAAGAGTTTGAGATTAACAGTAAGGTAAGTGGTTCAGAAAATAATTTCTGTTCAATGTGATTACGAAAAATATGAGTCTATTTTATACTTGAGGCGTTAATGATTTCAAATTCCTATTTCCAAAAATGAAATTTCCTCATTTTACGTACCGCGAAGTAGATACTCGTAACGCCATACAGAATCAAGAAAATGTTGGCGTCTGATAAACGATGGAAGCAGAAATATAAACCGGCCGGAAATAAAAATACGAGTGACTGTAAATCGAAGTAGAAGGACGACCACGAGGTTGGTTGATGTTCAGAGACCGATGCAATAATTGGAATGTGATTTTTCGCATAAGACGGATCGAGTAACGTATAAAATCTTCCAGTCCATGGTGCAATTTTACCTATAAAAAAAATCGTATTGAAATAGCAATCCTTCATATCAAATATTATTTTAGCACTAAACACATACCAGATAGAGCTAAAAACGTTCCTGCAATGGCAAAAAGTATGAAGAAACCACCTAATAAATTTTTAAAAAGAATTTCGAATTCTTCATTGTTCAATTTCGTGCGTAAATAATTTACAAAAGCGACAATTTGGGAGAGTCCAAATACTCCGAGAGCCTGAAACAGAATAATTGCCCTTAAAAATAATACAAATACAAACGTAAAATGTTATAGTTTAGAAATACATACAAGCATGTGTTCTGAGCTGTAGACAGGCTGAAAACCAACGAACGAAATCTGCATCGACAACACTGTGCCAAGGCAGTAAACTACGCTGTAGGCAACGTATATGCGATTGGAGAAACGACCCGTTATCATCAGAGCCAGAACATGCAGAGGAATTAAATTAATCAAGAACACATAACCTCCCCATGAGGATACCTGTAATGAAATATAAATTACTCGACTGGAGGTTAAAAAACAAATTTGGGCAGATATTCAGTCAACTTACCATGTAGAAATAAGCTAAAGCAGTGAAAATAGCCCAGAAAGTACTACCAGTTTTCACAGCCTTAATCCAACCATAATATGTAAGTAGCATACAGAAAATTGCAATAGCTGAAAATATAGATTAGTACAGGAAATATTAATATTGATAACATTCGTTTAGAACATTAGCCGAAGAATAATTATTGACGAGATTAAACAGTATGATAAAAGAGTGCTTTGTGCGACAAAAATTCTCTCACAGATGACAAAACCAGTACCTATTTTTAATAAATATGATCGTTGCCCCGATTTTTATGGCATCCATCGAAGGTAATTTCAATTTAGAAGAATAACTTCAACAGATTTTTAGATTGGTCGTGGCTTTTCAGGAAAAAAAATCGTTGCTTCAATTCTGATCGATTTTAAATAGATGGGTTAAAGTTCAAATTACCAGTTAAAAAAAAATATGCTACATAAATATCGATAAATATTTACCTTCATTATCGTAAGAACCTGCAACAGATCTAGAAATATACCCAGGAACAATAGAGATTAGAGCCGCAGCGACAAGTCCAGCTCCAGTATCCTATCAAAAACCAAATACAGTAGGAAACCAAGTCGAAATAAAAAATCATTAGTTTGATAATATACTTACTTTCAGCTCTTTAGTTAGTAAATACGTTACAATTGTCGTAAAACTAGAAAATAATGGAGCCAAGAAGACGCAGATATTTCGTATATCGATGGTAATATTTATAAGTCTCGATAAATGATAGAGTACAGCAGATGTGACCATCAATCCGGGATAAATTGTTCCTAAATCAAAACTATTTAAAGAATTTGAAGTTCGTGAAAACATCGAATTCTCATCTCAGTATCTTACCACCGATAATTCTGCCCAGTGGATACCATGCAAGTTCATCGAACCAATTGTGAAAGTTGTAAAATCCTTTTTCGGCCAAATATCTGGTCGTTCTATAGTTGAAGTACGGATCGAATTCGTGGATCACACTTTCAAAACGTAAAACCGAAAATAATCGAATGGCAAAAGCTGAAAATGAAGTTACGATAAATATTCCGTTTCAGTGGGATATATTAATTTAAGAAGGAGAACAAACATAGAATAGCTGCCACTGTGAGAACACCCAATTTCAGAACCGTTTCTTGTTTATCTCCAGACATCCGGAAAACTGACGAGAATTTAGCTGCAGTCATCTTGACAGGTCTGTAACATGAGGCACAACATTCAACTTTTTTTACAGAACATTATGCAGTTTCAACAGAATATGACGAGATTCCTGAATTATATTTTCAACATTCATTGCAGGATTTGAAGAAGATCATAGTTTACTAACTTGCTTGTTCGAGAATTTGATTCGCCGGTACCAGTTTGATCGTTAAGTTTCTATGAAAATTGCTTATGTTTAATTGGATCTAGTTTCACATTACAAAATAATGATTAGGTATGAAACCCGAAAGAATGGTGAATAAAATTACATGATATTCGACTTTTTTAATATTCATCAATACTTATTTAACGAGAGAAGTTGAAAAGCCGACAAAAAATTCGTAAAAAAGATAATATAGATATAGAAAATAGATATTTTCTGATACTTTCTTCCTGTTTGTTTTTTTTACACCGTGGCGTTTGAAAACTCCAACAAGAACATCAATGTTACCAACGTGGCAACGTGTAGATGAAAAATTATTTCGTCATTTTTTTGTTTACAGTGTTCCCAATTTTATAAAGACTGAAGACCGCAAAGGAAGACCGTCGTTAGCAATAAACTATTATAAAACTTTTAGCTTAAAACTTTTGATTTTATTTTTTTTTGAAAAATTGCGGACTGTGGTCGCTGCGGGTCGATCTGGAGTTCAGTGACTGGACTCCAGTCCAAGCATTGCCCCAGGACTAGTGTTAGCGATTTTTCATCAATCACGATCGGCCAAAAAAAGTAATCTTTGGATGTAATCGATTATCAGAAAATGTGACTCATATTTTTTTGGAACATGATTTTCCATATTTTTGTCATAATTTATCTGAATAATAGGTATTGAGTCTTTTTTTTCTCTCTTCCATTAGTTCTACTAGCTATTTTGGCTTCTTATTTAGAAAAAACAAATACTTGCGTTGCGTGTGAATGCAGAGTATTTCTAAATGTTACAGGTTGATTTTATATTACATTTTCCACTGCTTCAACTTTTATCATTTACCTGTACTTATTTTATCATTTTATACTTTATGTATTTCTACTTTTTTTTTTTATACATAATGTACATTTTTGAAACTTCTGATACCTACTTTAAAATACTACTTATTTTTATGAATTTAATTCCATGGAATATTCTTCAGAAATGATTGAAAAAGTAAAATGAGAAGGAAAATAGAGGTATGACCTTGACGCACTAAAGCCATCGAAGTAGGTTTGTCTAAATTCAAATTGACAACAGGCATGAAACGAGATAATCAATTATTTATCGTTGAAAAGGTGTAATTTTGGTTGAGAATGTACGTGTAACGCGACATTTTTGACTTGATACGAAACGAATAAAATGAGGTGCCTTTAACGTTCAGGCTGGGGACACTCTACGCACTCTACAGACCTTTTTCCAAGTTACCCTTTCAATCGCCTGTACTTCGAGAACTTATCGCATGGTTTCAGTGTAGTCGGGAATATTGTGTGAGTTAGCGATTAAATAGAAAATTTTCGTGGTTTTGCAGAAAAATTGTTCGATTAATTCATTAAGACTAAGATATTTCATTTTTGGTGAGTACCCCTACCTATACCTACTATTATGCAAATTTTATCAATATTTTACTATTCATAATCGACATTTTTTTAAAATTATTATTTTCTTTATTTTACAAAGGGGAACTGAAAATTTTTTGAGTAACTTGTATCTTGAAAGTGCTTTAGTTTTTTTTTCTTCAATTTTATTTATTTTGTTGTGGCTGTGAGAGAGCGAAATTGTAAAAAACTATTATCAATAGTTTGGACCCTTCAAATAACTGAGATAACAGATGACGTCATTAAAAATTGGCTCAAGATGAGCTCAGAACTCCTTTACTCATTTAAGATTTTTTTTTAATGAAAAAAAATTATTTTATCTACCTACCAACACATGATGGAATTTAGGAAAAAGTATACAAGAAATTGGATAATTTTGATGATTTATTTTGAAAAATGAAATTTTAATTTATTTTCGACAAATAATTCACTCTTGATAGCAAAAATTTTCTTTTTCTCCAGTATTTTTAGCAAAATTTTTAAAATTCTGATGGACCGTATTGATTTTCAATACCTAGGTCATAATACGTGCGAATGAATTCTCTTCATACCATTATTGGCATTTCGTCACGTTTACAAAAAAATATTTGCCTCATCGAGAAATTGGGTAGAAAACTCGAATCGTATCGCCGCAACTTGATTTAATTTCATTATTAATGGTTGGTATAGGCTTCTGCCCTATTTGAGAGAAAGACTGTCGGTAAAATTTTTTTCGTTTTCAATAACGCCCATTGAAAAAAAAAAAATGATTTATTACTTTTGATTAATATAAATTTATTAACGTTTCCAACAAGAGCAAGCAAGGAGATACGGTATAATAAGGTTAGGTAACAAAAGTCAAAATTATTTTTATGGAATGGGTGAAGTACCTAGAAGAGAAAAAGTAAACTCAAATAATAAGTTTGGATGTGATCCATAGAAAAATAGCTCAAGTCCACCTACAAATTTTAAAGAAAGATACAGAATATGATTGTTAGGTCAAAAAAATCATATCTTCATATTTTCGTTTTACCTATTATGTAATTCTTTTGCAATAATTTTTGATGAAGTTTCATACCACCAAATGCTATTATACAGTCTTCATTTGAGGCAAATTTTGCAAAGAAATGGGCCTGTTTTCTTTATACATATATCGGTTCCTTTTTTTTATAACCTTTCAACTGCTGTACCTAATTCAAAAACCTACCCGATTAATTTTGTTAAAATTTACAAGATAAACTTCATATAAAGTTACGCGTATAATTTCATAAAAAATAATTCAGTTGTTCTTGAAAAACAACATATTTTAATTTTTGAAAATGATGATTCAAATTTAAAACCCGATTTTCTGAAGTGTAGAATTTTTTTAATTTATAATTTTAAATAGTAATATCTCAGTCAATTTTCAGTCGACTGAGAAGATCTTGAGTTTCGAAGGGATGAAATGTCGAGAAAGAAAATGCGTATCCATCAGTTATTTTCGTACCAGTATTTCAAGTTTACGAAAATGTATAATCTGTGTAATGCAAGTAGACTAACTAATTCGCCGTAAATACGAATCACCGTATTTACGGCGAACTGGTTAGTCTACTTGCATCACACGATTTATACGTTTCGTAAGTAGACCTATTATAATGTTTCATCAGACATCCCGAAATTAACAGTCATTTTGTTTAAAATTCTTTAGAAATTGACACGCAAATTTTATTTTATGTGAAAAATTGTATTGCGTGAATTAGAATTCATGGAAAAAATCGAATTTTTTTTCGTAAGTATATGTAAGTACGACAAATATATTTTTTATTTTAAGAATATTTTGTTGCCTACCAAGACCAACCCTGTTATCTTGAGTGCCACGTTTCGTGTACAAAAAATTGTCGTGGACCGTTGCAAGTTTTGAAATTTCTTACAGGCTGAAGAAAATAATTTTCCAGTTGCATGCCAGCAATAACAGTTCGATATAAAAATTTAGAAATCGTAGTCTCAGATCAAATGTCGTGTCGTCTGTATTTTTATTGACTTTCCAAATAAAACATACAGAAAAAATTTACGATAAGCACTCAAATAGAGATGTTATATGTAATTCGCAAAACTGCATGAATTTGGTACTCAAGGTTATATAAGTACCTATTTTCTTTTTAATAATACATCCACTGTGTTGCGCTCAAAGGACCAACCTGAATTTCCAAAAAAGGGGTTCGAAAAATCGAATCATTATTTCTAGTACTGAGAAGGACATGGGTGATTTTTATTATTTTGTTACATCCTTAGATCCCTTTAGATAAATATCATTAAAATGAAAAAAAAAAAAGAAAAAACACCGACAAAGTTGTTATGATATTAATATTCGTACCTAGCAATCCTGTAAAATAGGTAAAATATCTGAAAAATGGAGTCTACGGAGGGGGGGAGCAAGAAAAACCATGCTAACATACAAAGGACATGTGAGATCCCCCACAAAAGGGTCTCACAAGTGCCTAAAACATCTCTAAAGTATTATGAATCAGTGATTTTTATGGGAAACATAATTTTAGATCATGAAATGTATTGAGAAAAATTTCAATGGTAATTCTTACAAAGTGAATAGGAAATCTGGGACATTTCAAGATTTGTAGCAGAAATAGTAAAATATGTTATCTAAGATAGTACTTGGTAAAAAGTACCTACTTGAAATATTAGAATATTTACAATAAATATTGATTTTCACAATTGTAATGAGAAAAGTTATTATTCTGTTTATAATTAATACTATCCATTTCTCTCAATGCAGCGATCAATACGAATCGCAATAAAGAAAGTGATTTTAATGAAACTACCAACTAAAATAATGAGATAAACTTGTTCGTTTAGATATTACATTTTCTTGACTTGAGCTTACGCATTATAAGTCCCCATCCTCGTTACGACGTTGCATACACATAGTAATTTATTCTGTCTAAACTGAGCTCAGATAAAATATTCTATATTTTTTGCTAAACTAATTACCCTTTATTGTTGAAGAAACAAAAGGAAAAGTTTCTCAATTTACATGAAACTTTGGTTAGTTATATAACTCCTCACACGTAAAAACATGTCAATGGAAAAGTACATCGAGTCTTATTTTAATTACCTACCAACGAAACTTTAAAATTTAATTACTTGGAAAAAAGTATTTACTGCAGTCATTAAAGATCGAAAATCGAGCTTACAGTCTGTTGAAGATATCAAAATAATGAACCCATTTTTAAAGAAATTGTTTGTGTTATTTTGCATGAAAAAAATGACAAAACAAAACAGTGCAATCATTTACAAATAATTTACCACTGTGAAATTCTATTTCTGTCGTCGAGTAAAATTGAAATCGCAAGAAGAAAAAAAGAAGCGGAAAACTGAATTAAAAAGTAGAGAGGCGGTTGGGAAGAAAAGTCAGGATAGACAACTGCGAGTATTTCTTTTTCAAATTCATGAAAGAATGACGTAAAATGTAAATAGTACTTCTTTCCACGTCAGTAATTATTGAAGAAGAATATTTAAATAGAAATTACTTTTTCTTTCTTCTTCGATTAACAGTTTATCCTCTCTCTACAAAAGAAAAGTGAATAATTTATTTAAATGAATTAATATTTTTTCAGCAGGGAAACTTTTTTTCCACAGAGTTTTCGTAGGAAATGAATGAAAGAAAACACGATTTTCTATTACCTTGAATCTACGTAGGTACCCTGAATAACATAATTTTATTCGCGAATTCTCGCATCATATTTTCATAGCAAAGGAAAGGAAATAAAGGCGTAGGTAACCGAGAATTTTGTAATTCTCAACTTGAAAATTATCGCTTTGGAATGATTCAGAATAAATTTCTGCAGTTACCGTCGACCTAGTCTGTAATTAGCTGAAAGAAAGAAAAAACACAGGTACAACTTTTTTTTTTATTCGTTAAAAGTTTTTATTTCGCGAAAGCTTTTATAATTTTCGTTTTTGTTTTTTTTTTTCCTATTTGTAATCTCCGTTTTTTATCAGAATAATAAAAGTACGTTTGCAACTTCTGCATAGAAAAAGTTTGTTGTTGAACAACGCAATATGCGTTGTGAAAGACAAGTATTTGTTTGGTAAAAACTTGATCTTTAAAAAAAAATAAATAAAATGTCATAATTTCAACTCAGGATGCTGGCATTTTAAGGAGTAATTTTTTTTTTTTAGGAATTACGTACATTCAAATTAATACTCGCATATACCTTTCTCCCCAGCCACAGCTTCGTTGAAGCATGGAAAGAGTTATGAAGCTTTGAAAAGTTTGATTGCAGTCTTTAACGAACCAGGTACCTTTCAATCGCAAGCCCAAGCACTTCCCAGCCAGACCCCTCCTAAAGGAAATATTTATGAATTAATCGAATGCTCAGTAATATAGGTCAGCGTATTATTCGATGAATGTTAAGCAGCCATTTCTTCGGCTATGTTTGGATGGGTAACCGTTTTCTCTTTCGCGCGGTATATGACTATAACTTCCCTGTGGCTGAAATAAGGCTGAAAAATGACTGAACTAAGAAATTACTGATTTTCAAATGTAATACATCTGAGGATATAGATTTAAGGATATTTAATCCAAATTTCATGTCTTTAAGCTACCTACCTCCGCAGCTGAAATTTCTGCTATGTATTTGCAGTATCAAATTTAATTTTTCAGGAAAAAATAAGTTGACGATATTTGGCACCACATTTTCAAAATTGCAGTTTTGACTTTTTTTACATGAATATTTCATTTCTACACTGCTTCTGAGGGTAGATTTTCCTGCTGTCAAACTCATAGGATATAAATTACACGATTCATTTAATAGATTTAGTGAATTGGTGTCTTAAATTTTAATTTGCTCTTAATCAAGCTTCTAAAAAAAAGTGAGCTATATTTGGCATCTCTACCTTACTGAGAGACCAATTTCTCATAATAGCTTTACCTAATAAACATTTTTTTATTTTAATATTCAAACGTCCATGAAAAAAAGACTTGGATAACATTTTGAAATAATTGTATCTAACGAATCAAAAGAAGCGAAGTTACATACAAGCCATTAGCGAAATTATGTTCAAAAATAATTCGGAAAGGTATAAAATATAATGTCTAATCTTGACGCGAAAATAATGGAAACTACGTCCATTCAATCAGACTATATTAGGTCAGAAAAATAAAGGCACTAAATTCATTTATATCCATATTGTTTCATGTATCGTATAAAAGCCTTTCCTTGTTCCATCATAATTATTTATATTTTTTTAAAAACGATAAAAAAATTAGAGAAAATGGCAGGTGGGCAACGAGAAAAAAAAGGTTTCTTTCGTTTTTACTTTTTAATTTGAATTTTACTTAATTTTTCAATTTTAGGTGGCATTAAGTCGAGAATTCTTTGGAATTTCAAAGTGACCTACTTTTTATACGGCTATAATGAAGATAGTTTTAACTTTACAACCTAATCCGTGTAATGTAGTCAAGGCCAATTTTCTGTTTTCTTTAATTCTGTTTCCGCCTCATCATATCTTTGAAATTACTCGCAGGCTTTTAATTAGGTTCTACTGCTCTCAACCGACCTTACATTAGGAGATGGGATAAAGTTTCAAAACGGTATTTCCCTCTTTTTAGAGAGTAAATGCCAATTCTTCTGTTTTCAGCAGGTTTTCGACAGAAAACCTTCTATTAAAGGGCTGAATTTCACGAATAAGCACGATAACGTCATATAGTTGACGTATTATTTTGGCTTTGAAAGCTTCTAACAGAGAAAATATGGAACTGATTGAGCAGATAACGTTTTCTAAGGTACCATTCTTCTTGCAAAATCCTAAAAGTCGATACTTCTTATATAGTTCATGATACCACTGTATACAACGTATCGAAAACCTCCCTATTGACAAGCTATCTCGATTCAATCTCGATCTAATGTCGGATTTTTCGATATTTCTATATCTATTCGATATCGAATTTTTTGGCCTATACCGAAAATTACGATATAGAAATTTCTATATAGAATTTCGATATCGTATCGACGTCGATACGATATCGAAAATACATATATAGAAATTTCTTATATCTATACGATGTCGGATTTTTCTATATCGCAAAATTCGACATCTATACGACATAGAAAATTGCTATATCGGCTATCCTGAAAAATTCGATATCTATACGATATCGAAATTCTATATAGAAATTTCTATATCGTATCGACGTCAATTCGACATACTCTTGTCAATAGGGCTGCTTTTCTAGCGGGGCTACGCTAGAATTTTCTCTTTTTTCTGGACTCGCTAGATTTTATTTTTTGGAATCGAAGGTGCTTCGTACCAATACAAAAGTCGGCGTTCAACATTTTCTATGGTAACTCGATGTTTTTTATGAGCGTATGTTAGTTCCAGTAATCTACAGGTGATTATAACCGCAAACGTCTGACGGGGAAAATTTATGGCATTTTCCTCGAAAATATAAGAAAACGGTTTCTTTGCGCGTTTTTTTTTCTTTCTTTTTTTAAAGTGCCTAAGTACGTACCAGTTTATCGTGACCCAGTTACCTGTACATTTCAATCTCAAGGGATTCTCTGCTTTAAAATGCTTTTTCCACTTTCGCTTCAAATTTATTGAGAAAACCTTTTCTCCAAGTCCCATATGAGTTACCCAGCTGGGTTGCCTCAAAAGTAAGTGCTTCTTTTAAGGTGATAAAATCGTTCATGAAAGTCTTACTTCTAGGAGGATCTGACTCGCTAGATTACCTACTTCAAAAATGTAGGTGAAAATACTTCTTAGGTAAAATAAAACGTATGAGGATATAAAATGACAATTTTCGTATTGGCCATTAAAAATCGTACGTGTGAATTACAAATAGGACAATTGGTACTGCAATAAACTTGGAATATTCAGGCTGGATATATCAATAGCTGGATACAATAATGAATAACTTTAGGTACACATACCAAATGCAGAATAACTTGCTCAAAGTTTGTTATCTTTTTTTGAGAGGCTATCTAATATCTATTTTAGAATAGTCGAGTAATATTTACAATTTAAATGGGAAAAATGGTACAATTAGAGGTTTGTAGCAGAAACTATTATAAAAATGGTAAAATATATTATCTAAAATAGGTAGTGAAAAGTATTACAAACATTAAGAATGTCTTAAATAAATAATAATTTTCTTCACTGTGCTGAGAAAAGTTAGTATCCTGTTTTTAATTATTACTATTCACTTCTCTCAGTGTGTAGGTAAATAAAGCGAATAAGTAAGGCAGTATTTATATACTTCCTAAAGTTCCTTCGAAAAAAGACAAAGAAAGCCTTCTTCAGCTTCAGCCTCGCTAGTCATTAAAAAATCGAAATAATAAAAGAAAAGTGACGCAGTGTTGGAATTAGTTTTTTTTTCTGGCGGAGGCCAGGAGCGATTAAAAAAAAAATGTCGAAAACAAATGTCCGTTACAGCTTTTTTTTTATAGAACAAAATTACAGGCAGTACGATAGTAGTATAGTCTGTTACAATTAAGAGTTCCATGACGTCACACGGATCTGAAAAAAGCGATTGGTTGAAACACGTATAAAATCAAAAATACTTTCTTCTCATTCGTTAAAGCATTGTCACGTCATGGATAACTCTTAACTGGAATATACTTTTTAAAAAAGGCTTCATGACACTATTTTCAAAAATCTTCCGAATAAATTGAAGAGTGGCATATTTGTATTCCCTTAGTTTTCATGCATGTGTTGTGAAAAATTATTTTTAATAAAAAAAATTAACTAATGCCAAGTAATATGCGCTAAGAATATTTTATTTGTATTATAAAACAAATTGGTGGTACGGAAAGAAATTACAACCTTTAAATTAAGTCCATAGCTACAAAGTTCGTTGGTGAGCAGCCATTAATTTTCTCGTTACCAAGGTGTTATTCCTTTTTCATGAAGATTTATACAATGCGCTAAAATACCAACGGTGCATAAAAAATCGAATTTTTCCCCGACAAACACCTCAGCAGAGTAAAGTATATCCTGATAAAACTGTGTATGCATTGTGCAGCTTCTCATCGGAAACATAGGTACTCATGCATATTGTACAAAAGTGGCTATAGCGAATTGTACGAGTATATTCTTTCTTGAGGTATTGTTTTTTCAAAATTCTTTTCTTGCCCCGATCTGTTTTCTTTATGGTAAGCCCGCATACTCGTCAGAAATTTTTCCTTTTTTTTTTCCTTTTTTTTTAAGGTCTGATAATTCAGCTCAACATTTCTGTTGAATTATTCACCGTGGGCATGCAATGCCTTAACATAAATTATGGTACAGTAGATGGAGTAGCAACGGGAGAAGTTCATAAATATTTCATTTTTTTATTTTCAGTGAGCAACTTTTCTTGGAAATATAGGGGATGCAAGCTTCTATCTAATGTATGACATAAAATTGAAGTTTCTGTCTCATTTCTTTTTTGTTGTACCTAATAATGCGAAATGAGCCGAGCATTGGCATATACAAGTATATTCGAAAACGTTGTCAGTTGGAGTTTTGAAAAAATTATTTACAAAAATGAAAAAATAAACATAAATTATTATTGTTTGGTAAAGAGCAAAAAATTAAGAATTCATATGGTGTTTTGAATGCAGAGCTGAATTTAGGATGTTGCCCGTAATAGCTATATGGTGTCATGCGGCAAGCCTTTACCAATTTAGACCACCACTAAAAAAAACTTATTTTTGAGTCCCAAAGAGTGAAGGGACTTGATGCGCATCCTCACCCAAGCTATTGTAAAAGCCCCTCCCCCCACCACTTCGATGATACTTTTTTGAAATCTTAAATCCGACTTTGGTTGATTTAATATAGCTAATTAAACGTTTTTTCCATTTCAGATAATTCTTCCAACCCAATCTCAATTCTCTTCAGAAAATCAAAAGTCGGTTTTGGTGATTTCGAAAGAAAGCTTGCTTTTGTAATTCATTTTATATGACTGAGGTTTATCAAAGTATTTATAATACTTATTTCTTGGTGTATCAATATGTTGCATCCATGATCAAAGGATTGCCAAATTCAACCCTCAAAACAAATCGTTCTTTCATGAAAAATCAATCGCGTATTTTTTGTCTCCATTTTTTCATCGTACCTTTGGTAGTGGTAGGAATGTAGAAACGAAATTGAAGTAGCCAAAAATTGGGGGGCGGAGAGGCTATGCAGGGGTTAACGCGGTCGAGGTTGTGCTGCATTTGTGCGACGCGACGTAGACTAATTATTTTCTAAAGGTTTTTATAAAGTTATGTACCTACTACTTTTGTTTTTCACGTACCTACACCTTTTTCTTCTTTTTTACTCTTTTGATAAAAATAGTTTTGCTATAATTTCTCCACCTTTTCCCCATCGGCCATCACTAGGTATATATAGAAATGGCGCAGTATGTTAAGTACATACTTGAGTGTGTTTGATTGCGTTGCTGTAGTTGTTGCGTCATTGAAATTGTAGATATAAGAAAAAAAATTGTTAAACAAGAAATAAAAAACAGAAAGAAAAATGAAGTCAGTAATAATGTATCATTCATTTGAAGTGCACTTTCCCCATTATCTTTGGATAAATATTTCACGTTTTGTGTACAAAAGACGTCGTAGATTTTAGAAAATTGCTCTCCGAACCAATTATTATTTTTTGACGAAATGCGAAAGTTTCATTTTTAAAATTCAGAATATGAAGTGCAGCACGGAAAACTTTTTGTAAAAAAAAACTCTTCTGTTTCGCAGACACTAAAGAAATTATTTCTACAGATCCTATAGGTTGCAAGCAACCGATTTCATTTGCGATGAATTAGAGAGAATATAATTTTTCCAACTAGAATTCGCAATTATTAAAAAGTCGATTCAACAAGAATGTTAATATTCCTATCCTAAGTATTTTGCCAACTACAAGAGCTGAGTAAATAAATTATTCATTTTCAAATACATACGAGTATATTGAAGAGCATAATTGGTTTTATACGATCCATGTATTAGAAGTAGCCATTGTGCACCTCTTACACGGGTAAAATCAACCCTGGGTAGAACTTTTAGTATGTTAATTAGGGGTGTTGAAGCTATACACTGCTAAAAGGCCTCTTTCTCTTTGATTCTTTCCCGTTTTCTTCCTTTGTTTTCCTACACGTACATACGAGTAGATTTTCTACAAGTTTTTTCATTATAATTCGAGATAAACTGAAGGGATATAATTCCAAATTATTTGGAGAGCATATCGCACACCCTCTACAAAACTGCTACAGCTCGCAAAAATCAAGTTTTGAGTTAGTAGTGAAAAAATAGTCTATAAGGGTCCTACTTTAATCCCCTATATTCACCTTGGTGAAATTCCACCCCCAGACCCCTCCAGGACAGTTGTATCAGTTTACAATTTCAAAAATATGCTGCTATTCAATGCTCTACTAAACGGATACAATTTTCAGTTCTACAACCACGTCCTTAATGAAACAATAACACTCAAATTATGTACAAAACTGATATAACTGCACAAAACTGATACAACTCAACCATTTTCTTCATTATTGGCTGGACAAAAGGGATACAACTTGCATGGGGGCTAATTGTTGACCACTGAAGGGGAAAATATTATTACATTCAGAAACTAGACCACAATACAAGTCTTTTGACGTTTCAACAAACAAAATCCGTTGAAAACTCACTGATTACCGACAGTTTTAAGATTCAAAATTTCAAACGGCTCTCCTGAAAAAACGGTTTTTGCGAGTTGTAGCAGTTTTGTAGAGGGTGTGCGATATAAACTGCAGTATTGGAAATGACGTCATATATTTACTCGACTACCATTATGGCGTTTGGCAATATTTATACATCATAAATCCATTCTATGCTAAAATTTGTTTCTTTCAAAAATTAGGATTGTACACTAGCCTGGGATGCTATACGAGTATAATATAGTAGCTAAAACAGCTTCCATATTTATATTAGTGGATATTGTGGTGTACTTTTACCCCTGCATACTGAAAGAAATTAGAATAGTTTTTTAATTTCTGCACAAGACAGAGGTATATGTACTTCAAATATTATTATTCGACGGAAGACACCAAAAATTCTTCGCATGTAGAAAAGTCAGACTTGCAAAACTGGGATTTTTGATTTTAGAACTTACATCTACTCTGAGCTCTTTCGAAAAAGTAAAGTCGATATAAGCTCGTTAAACGTGAATCGAGCCTACTTGCTTTCTTCAAGTGGGAATTAAACATGAGTATATAGTTAAAAGAGAAAATGTGGAAAAAAGCTAACATATTGTAGGGAAGACGAATATGTGGTAGTTTTCCAAAGAGGAAAATAACATTGCAAAAAAAAACATAGAAAGGCCAAAAAGATCCAAACATGTGTAGCCTCGCTTCATACGATGAACTCGTCGAAATCTCAAGAGCTCTTTTCGTGAGATGGAAAAGAAATACACAGAAAGCATTTTCATTTCGTTGATTACAGTTATGTTTATTCTTGGAGCTCGGCTAATTAGTTCGAATGAGAAGTTGTTTAGCGTGGAGAATCGCTGAAAATTCGCACTTCATATTACGATCTAATATTGTAATGTAACTATCAGCTGAATTTACTCACTTGACGATAAATTAATTTCGCAGTTTTTGTTTTAGATTCGTGATGTGCAGAAAGTAGCTCGGAAAACACGCTGTTTTGTGGCATCGAAAATTCAAACATGAGGTGAGCTCTATCGATTCTTTTCGGTGCTTTTTTGGGCGTATTCAGGCTCATGTGTTGATTCGCTATATTATGTACTATAGGAATAAGGAGGGGCAAAAGAGTTGTAAATATTCAAGTTGTGTGCATTAAGGGTTTATTTCAAATCATTAAGGAATTTGAGAATAATTTTATAATTGGGAATAACTATATATTGGTAATGTGTACGTCCGCATCGAAAGCGTCCATCTTGTCGATTCGGAGTTACCATAGTATACATAGGTTATAGTGTGTGTGTATATGTTACGGTTAATGTATGTATATAATCTGGTAATTCTATAGAATTACCGACGATTTTATGAAATCAGCTAGCGTTTTGGTGAATGTATGAAAAGAAGAAAAATTTCACACATTAACCGGTAATTCTATACCATCCCCTGTAAGTCTTGGGGAATGCATGTAGTCAGGACATTTTCATGGTAATACCTGTCTTAAAAGATGAGCAGACCAGTCTTACAACTGAGTATCATTTTGTGTGTTTGGTAGAGAGTCAGATCTATCTATACAGACTTTGAAGACTGAACATAAAATGGCATTACCAATCACCCTCTCTCCTCAATTCCCAAGCCTTTTCACCAGACCAGCTTGTTAAGGCATAATACATTTTTTCTCAAAATTTTACCAATTGTCCAAACTGTGAGTAAGTTTGTATTAATTTTGTTATATGCTATCTTAAAATGCATTTTCTGGTATTTTTTTATACATTCACCTACCACCCTAGGTTATTATGTAGAATCACCGGTGAATGTATGAAATTTCATACATTCGCCAAACTTGAAACAGTGTTACTGGTGATTCTATAAAATCACCGGTTATTTTATATAATTACCAATTACACACATTAACCGTAACATACTCGTATATATACGAACATTATAAGCTATTTCCTTATCAGTATTTTTGATTGATTTCACATTTAAAATCTCTCTTGACGCAAAGCACTTTCACTATGTGACTACTCTCCCATTACAGCTTTCCTCTCAATATACCGAATTTTTCTCAAAAGTATTTATGGCGGGTTGTATTTATTTATACTCTTGACATGAACAGAATATATAAGCTTAACAATTTTCAATGTCTGCTGTATACCTGTGAGAAATTCCAAAAACAACAAAGGGAAAAATCACGTTAATTTTTTTTTGTGTTTCTATTTTACTCTTCTCGAGAGACTAATCAATTTTTCTTTTATTCTGTCAACCAGATAGAAAATAAAAAGAGTTTAATATAGCTTTATAAACATCGATAAAACACGCCGACGATTATAATAATGTATGCAAATGACATTCGAGTAAACACGAACAGTTTATTTTCACGAATTTCTGCCATAATTTTACGATTACAAAGCACGTAATAAGCATTTGTAATTTGTGACTAAAATTCTCTCCTCTTCTTCTTTTTTTTTTTGCAACATTTGTTCCAGTTTTTAACGATGCTTTTATAAAGTGGCTTTTGCATTAAAAAATCAAGTTCATATTTTTTTTTTAAAATTAGAATCCCTCTGGCTTCTAACAGTTCTAACTGTTCGTTGCGTAGCCTACTCGTACTTTAGTGAGATGAAACGGTAGAAATTTTAGGTACATAGAACAGAGCGCCTTGACGCAATTCTGTAATGTTTTTCAAATTTATCCATTCATGTAGACCAACTCCGCCGATTTTCAAGCTATTGAAGTGAATTAGATTTTAAATTTTGGTCAGACATTTCTCAACTCGTATATTTATAAAAAAAAGTTTCAATTAAACTATTCTTATGATTTTTCAAAAGAATTTGTGTAAAGTTTACTCGATAGGAGCTAGGCAAAATAATTTAGTTGGAAAAAATGTTGTTGAAAAACCGAAAGTTGTTAAGAGTTCCGTCAATGTACCGTCTTTAGGGAGCAATGAATTTTCATTCATTATGCTGGTAACTTTCGTAAAATTTCATCCTTTAAAAGTAATTTGTAACGAGGAAAGGCACTTTCTTGTCTCAAACGTATTTTCGCCCGAATACCCTAACATTCCTTTTTACATAATAGTTCTCTTCCTACTCTGCTTGGTGGAAAAGTAATCAAATTTCTTACTGCTCGAAATTTGCCTGCTTTGAAATTGAAATTCACAGTGATAAGGCGGTTCTCTCAGGCAGATAGCATTTATTTCTCATCAGTACGAGCGAACATCTTTAAACGAGCGCCCTAATCTTTCTCATTGAACTCGCTCAATTAATGAATGGGGCGTGACTGATAAAAAAAAAATTTCACCCCAAGGTCACATTTCCGCTTTTGATCTCTCGCGTGTTTTACAATTGGCATAAGTAAGCTAGTTGTGTGAATAAAAAGGTGCCCTTTTTTTGATCAAAAACATTCTGCTAAGTAATCATCAGAATGTGTTTTACCTCACTTGAAGTTAAAAGTGCTGCGCTCTTGTTCACTTTTAAACGCCGATTCTGGATATTTTGTGAAGGATGGTCTCGTCCAAAACTTTTTCTCTAGTCCTTCAGAATTTTCCTTTGTTCATGTCGCATAACTTCTTTGGTTTGGGACTAATTTTAGTGACACTTTAAACATTATCAGCATAATAGGCAATATTGTTTTTATATTCTTTAGTGAATTGGGAATAGGAAAGTGATATATTTATGGGCCAGTGTTAATGCCTAATTTTACTCGTCGCATCGCATCTTATCTTTTTCACGTCTTAGGTTACTCGTATTTCTTTGTATGTTGTGTGTATGGTGTATTGTTTGTCTTTCATTTATTTTTCTTATTTTTTCTCTTTTTATTTTTGTCATGTATAGCCTGGCTCTCGTTCTCGTCATTCTCTCGTAATTCAGTTATATTTTTGTCATAGTGCAGTTAACACATTATAATTTGTCTGCTAATTTTCACTTAAATTATTTATTTCATCTACAGCCAGTATGGCAGTGTAAATCCTCCTTTATAGTTATTTTCCCACATTTACATAGTCATAACATTTTTCAACATAAAAAAAATTTTAACGCAGCAGGTTTTCGATTGATTGTATACAGGGGTGTCATAAACCCTAATAAAAGCATCGATTTTTAGCCACATTTTTGCTAATATGTACTGAACGTCAAACTGATCGACTAAAAATTTTTAACAGATCTAAAACTTGTCACGATTAATCTCTGGTGCAAGTTTCAGACCTATTAGTTCAACGGCTTGTCAGTTTTCGTTTCCCAAAGAAATATAGCCTCTAAAAATCGCCATTTATAACTATTAATAAAATAAAGAAACACCAAAATGTGAGATGGGTATTTTTGGAGTCTGGAGATCATGAAACGAATAACTATGATGGTATCGTGCCTATTTGTGAAAGTCAGACCAAAATTAATTGGAGGTCTTTTGTCGAAAATCAGCTAAAAAGTGGTCTCATCTCACAACGTTTGGCATTGGCGGTAACTTCAGTGTTGCGAGTGTTGTAAAAATTTTTGCAACACTTGAAAAAATTTTGCAACACGCCCCGACCCCCATCTTGAGTAGAATTTTTGGGAGCGAAGCGAGCAAAAATTTATTTTGCAACACTTCACATAACTCATAAGTTGCCGCCACTAACGTTTGGGGTAGGGTGTATAATACTGGTTAAAGTGGGGCTCAGGCTTGAAATACATGTGGGTTCAAAACTCAAATTATCAACGGATATTTTTGTCTTAAACATATCAAGTCCCTGGAATAGGCAATAAAAATTTTAGGAAACGTTCATCGAAATATTTAAGCTACAATATTTTTATGGCTTTATACGTAAGCCATTAGTTTTGAAAAAAAATGTTGGTAAATTATATTTTTAAGTCTTTTCTTTTTGGCCCTGTATAGTATAAAACGTCTTATATCTTCTTATAAACTTTAAGAATCCATCACCATTCATATTTTTCCGATTTTTTCCTGTAAAAATGTATCTTAATTATTGTTTTAAATCATAATAAAACGTGCTTCTCGAAATCGTTAACAGCAAGAAAATCTGTAAAGGCATTTCAATCGACCATGGTCCATTTGAATGAGTTTATACTACAGTATTTTACGCTAACTGGACTTGGAAAAAAAAATCGCATAAAAACAGATTGATCGTATTCTTTAAGTTTTTGGCACTGTATAATATACATTTTTTCATCCCTCAACTAGATATAATATTTTTTTCCTATTGTTGAAAGAAACGAAATGACGACGCCTTTCAGCTCATAAAATGGCGTTTTAATGTAAAAAACTTCAGTGATCGTCTGACACTTTTATTTTAAATGAAAAAAAAAAAAAGGAAAACATCTGCCTTACTTTCTGCAACTCGATTTTCTTTACAATTTTTACACGTAATTAAGTTTTTACATACAGATAGTGAATTAACTATTACCATTTGATCATAAAAAGGTCAAAACCCCGCCCTGTCATTAGCCCCCTCTGTGTGAGATATATCGGAAATTTTGTGCACCACCGCTCCATGAGGTATACTAAAAATTTTGTGTACCACTATAAAGTTGCGACTACCTACCAGCACAAAGTACAAAATTTTAAGGCATTAGCATCAGCATATCATTATAGTCATTTTTGATAATATAGTCAGTTTATATCCCAGTACGTACATCTATACCTTCGAACATATGTTTTCATTTAATGCGCCCTTCAATGATGTGAATTTAGTGTTGTCAAAAAATGATAAGGACGAAAAAATGACGCAGGCATTTTAAATTTTATTCATTTCTAACGACATTAATCTTAATCTGGAAACTACAACCTGGAAAGTTCCGGTTTCAAAATGTAGCGAAAAAAAATTATTTGAAAGAGACTATAGAATTTTTTTTTTGGCATCTAGTATTACCGTTTTGAAAACAAAGTCTGACACCTTTTTTTTTGCTTTTCATTGTTTCATCTCAATTGTTATAAGATAAATCTACCTGCTCGTAAGTTCCTCATAGCTTTCGTACATAGGACCATTCCCTTTATTATTTTTCTTTTACGTAGAAATCCAATATCCAAACTCATTTTACCATCATGACCTCATTTCGTCAGATAAATCCTTCCTCGCAACAGCCTGTCTCTTTAAATTTACCAGCATCATCCTGGTCATTATGGTTAGCTGTTTTTTTCTATTATGCACTTGTCAGTCGAATCAAATTTGACGTGTCGAAAGAAATATCGTCGTTGCAAATGTGAAAAATATACACTTATGAGTTACCAGGAAAATGTTTTTCGAAATACCCTAAACAGAAAATGCTGAAGCATGTGTTTCTGCTTTTACGTGAAAAGAAAAAACGTAGTAGGTACTCTAAAAAATAAAACGTAAGTTTACTCGACTACCAATATCGCTTCCTTCACCACCATTGTAGCGTCCGATAGGTTTATGGCATCCAATTTCGGGCGCCATAAACTAGACCAGCATGTTGAAGTATATTTCTTTAATGATGGGGGATGTAAGGGCGGTATTTGATAGAATTTTCTCCAGACGCCATAATTGTAGCCAAACAGCTTCCGTGTAACTATATAAAGGGTAGGTATATTGATTTTTCAAAATTCTTTGATTTTCGAAGGCTGTGAAACTTTTTAAATGTTGTCTATTTGGACGGGATAAACTGGTGTGCTAATGCCCCATTACTTCCCTATCAAGAATCACCCTTTAAATCAGGCGAAATCTATAATACTTTTTAAATATATAGAAGTCGTAACGGTATAGCTATGTTTATAATAATACAGAGGTTGCTATAAAGGCCGAGTTGCTTCAGTAATTTTTCACAGAAATTTCAACTTTCATTAAAAAGAAGAAAATATTTCGTTATAATTTTTCGTGAGACTTTGATAAAAATAAAGGAAACTATTTCCACCAAAAAAAAAAGAGTCATTGACCTTTATTTTATTAATTGAGTGCTTTTCTTTAAGAAGGGCGTATCTCTAAAAAGTTCGTTTTGAGAAAAATGCATTTGAAATATTCAATTGATCATAACTTTTTTTTACATAATGACTTGAAGACGAGCAATTTTTTGTGTTTTATTGCTACATTCCTCCTCTATAAGAATTGCTAATGAGTCAGTGGATTACTTTGCGAGGGTAGAAATAGTATTTGGCTTAAGGGAGTGCTTATATACGCTCTTCTTGAAGAATAGACTACTTTTTTTTTCACTTTTAATGCCAGTAATTTATAGAATAGGGAAGTTAATAATGCCAAATACATGAAAAATGACTTGAGCAATACTGCCAGATACAACATGGTAGTTTCTATGACTATAGGAAAATTGCTGATGTCATTTTTAACTCCATTCCTAATTATTGAGGGAAAATTTGAGGCTAAATAAAAAACCAAGTTTTCCTAAATTCAGAATATGAAATTCTCTATCAGAATCCATAAAATAATTTGATTTTTGGCAAATGTGACTTTAGTTCAGATTCTGAGCTTCTCATAGGTTCTTCATCTTGGAAAATTTGTATGCCATTAATTACAAAAATATGAGCATTTCTACTACTTTTTTTGTAAATATCTTTACAAAGAGAGTAGATAGGTGGATACGGTTTTCACTGCTTTTTTGAATTTCTTGAAGAAAAGCACTCAATTACGATAAATCGTCCATTTTCGTGTTCTTGAATAGACATACATAGACAAGACACAGAAAATCAAGAATAAAGCTGGTTTTACTGACACATATAATATAGGAACATCTGTAGGTATAAAAAAAGGAGGGGCAGAAATAAGAAACTGAAAATGTATGTTGATAACCCTGACATCGAAATAAAAGCTTAGGATTAGCTTACCAATTTTGTTTCAGCACTTAATTATTCGCAAAGGGTGCCGTGTTGTTGCCAAAACCCTAAAATGCGAGGCAAAGAATGGTGTTAGTAGGGCTTCTTATTGATCGGTGTCTCGTTTGATACTAATACCATAATGTTTCCGTTTGTGAATAAAATGAAAGCACGAAAATTGTTCGTTTAGGTATGGCTTTGCCGAATGTTTCAACTGAGATTTGATAAATCTCAACGGTAGGTAAAAACTCGGCACATTGGTATATTTTCACGAAAAAATTTTAAAAAATTGTAAAGTAAATATTTTATCTTCATGCGCACTATAGTTTATGTTTTCACAAAGTTTATACGAATCTAACTTTTTTGTCTTCCGCACTCCAGTTTGTTTAAAGTGTTTCCATTTTTGAGTAAATAGACGATTGCGGATTGCATATAGCTGACGTTTATTTTCAGATTTCGTCGAAGTTAACTAAAAGCATTTAGTAATACAAATAAAAGCAACTGTTTAGAAAGGATCTGAATTGACTTAGGCCCTTTTTTGAAATCTATTAGTATGGACTTTACTTATTCTAAGAAGCCGTCACTCAGCGCTCTCTGGTGAAAATTCGTGAAATTACAGCGTTTTTTTAGACAATAATCAATATATTTCCATTAGGTTGCAATAGTTTTCAGCGCTGATTTAATTTTGGTGTTCATCAACCTCCAAATTGTCCTGTATGTCTTACGCAGAATTTTTGGTTGTTTTTAATAGTTTCAAAGTTTTATTACGAGTTGAAATTTTTATTTCGTCGAGCTCTTACTTACAATGTTAAAATTTATCTGTAGCTACTCAAATTCAACTCCTTACAATTTTAACACTTTTTTATAATTCTTATAGTAAGTGACTGACACTGTTAGCACTTCGTGAAGTGAATAGGTACTTGGCAAACTGACAAGAAATTTTAGTCAGATGGAGTGATGAAAATTTTATTGAGCCATTATAGAGAACATGCGAGCTTTTTATTAAACTTCTTTTCTAAAGTTTCTCAACCACCCCTTCCACTATTTTTGCTTAAAAAGTAAAACGCACTAAATCACGCACCAATCACGTGCTCCACAGATTTCGTTTTGTTTTGGTTTTGTTTTTTTTTTTTTCAAGTGTAAGAAACATATAGGGTCCAGGAATTAAAGCTATCAGATGCCAAAGACAGCTATAAAATGTGAAAATAGAGACAGAAGATACTTGATACGTAATTTATTTGGGGGATTTTGTTTCGTTGATTTCATCCGAGGTCTATTTTACTTTGTCTTTCTTAGTAAATTTTCTTTGCTCTAAGGTGCAACTTCTGATATCGCTAATCCAATTTGTATTTCAATTTCGAGAGCGTAATAATTTTCCGTACTTTGTGTACTGACATGGCAAAGCCATTTGGTTCAATAAATTCGAATCTGTGGGGATTTAAGATCGGTTTTAGAAAAGACACAATTTTTCTGTCCACGTAAAGTAGGTACATCTCAATAGAGCATGTCTCATCATTTATTCATTTATCAAACTTGAAATTTACTGTGATAGCAACATTTAGGTACAAATGATTTTAGCCGACTTTTAATTTGTCATCTGTAATAACACCCAATATTTTCTTATTCTGGAACTGCAAATTGAAATAACATGTACGGGGGGTCGCAAATTTAGAAGATGAATTTTATGAACGGCGCATTAGAAAGGAATATGAATCGTTAAAAAAAATCTACGTGTATCTATATACCTACTTGAGGAAGTATATTTAGCTTATCATATTTAAGTTTGGGGGGAAAACTTGACGATTTTCAGGATATTGTCAACGTATGTTCCACATTTAGAGCTAAAGTAAAGCTAAAGTATATGTATATTGACTATATAAGCACGCAAGCATATAATCTTTCCAGTCAGTATATGGCACTTCCAAGAAAATGCTGCAACAATTACCCACTAAAAAAAAAAAAAACGAGACGTGGTGTTTATCGTTTTATATTGTCAGTATAAAGTTTCTTTTCCTTTTCTCACAAAAGAGTTTGTTTTCCTCGTTCATAAGCAAACAATGTTATATTTTCCGCATTCATTAAAATTGAAACTTAAGTATGCGGAAATGACTCTCAATATAATTTTTTCTCAACTTATATACACATTCGAAATGTATTATCCTTCCATAATGATAGAGAAGAAGAATATAATAGATGTACCTGGAAGACCTTATGATGCCAAAAACGATGCATGGAGCAACTATAGGAAGCTCAATGGACTTACGAAGCCCATTTCTGGATCTCGTTATGTGCATCACTGTATAAATCAATTTTTTTCTTCCAAAATTAACTGTCAAAGCTGATAAATTGCTTACTAAAAACAAAAACCTCAATAACAAAATTATTATGATAGTACTCGTAATTCCTAGCAATCTTATAAAACAGGGAGTGGATTGGTCCCTAATTTGCTGATGAAGTTGAGCACAAAAATGGCCAATCATCAGGATTTGCTTACAACTTTCACCTTGTAAGTACAATAAAATTGATATAATTAAATAAAGAACACTAGGAATGTTTAAAATAACAGATGGAGCACGCCATGTTTTACATAAGCTATGAAGAAATGATACTATAGGAGCGCTTTTGAGGAAAATAATATTCCAAATATGTCACTGTGTACCCATGGGCACTTTGTACTTCTTTACTTGACCCCATTTTCTGGCCTCCGAAAAGGCATTTTGCAGAAATGTGATAACGTTTACCTCAAAATTTTCAAATTATTTATGAGGGTAAAAAATAAACATGAAAGAGATTTTGCTGTTACACTATAGGGTACCGCATAATATACTTATAGGTACTGTACTATTTTCCATCGTCCTGTATAAAATGTTAATTTCACGCATGAAGGTTCATATTTTCGCATTTCTTTATATATTTATCAAGTGAAAAATTAGAAAAAAATAAAAACATGGGAAAATGAAGATGCTATGCCTATAGCCTGTACCAATCTTGGAATAGAAGGGTGATTCGTTAATTTTTATGGTAGTCTACGCTTTGCGATGGGTTTTTCCTCTAAAAAAAAAGCAAAAAAAACAATTTTTAAGCTTTTTGTGTTTAATAATTCGATAAAATGACAACGTTATCAAATTTTGTTGGCGCACCAAGTTTATTTTCCGGTATATTTAATTTCTATGAACAATTGTAGGTAGCCTAAGGTAATTTAATCCACCTAAAATGAAAAAACATACCCTTTGCCAAGCGAAAAATAGTAGCTACCATATTTATTCCCGATCCTGCGTTTGAATATAAAAGCAACGACGAAAAAGTGATTTTAAAATTACCTATTTTTGTTGTTTCATGCTTCGAACTTATACCTACCTATCGTTTTTCTTTTTCCTTCTTCATTTTCTCAATTTTCCTTCGTTTGTGTGTATAAATTTTGCTATTCTAGACTTTTAGCCGGCACGTACCTAGACAAGAAATAGTATTGATCTGGTGCTTGTCTCGCCTTTTGACGACGAAAAAATTCTCTCATTGTTCAAATGTGTACATATGTGTATTGTTCGCAATCACGAAATTTCATTTGGAATATCTAGGTATACCAGCACTACGTAGAAAATTCGAAACAAATCTCTATATTAGAGTAAAATAATCACCTACAGGTACTACACGTACTTCTCATTAAAATGAGACTGATCATAAGTGTACCTACAGTCTAATGGTGAGGGGAGAAGTATAGGAGATCCAAAAATTTCGTCTTTTATATCATTTCATCAGACAATTTGTCCAACTTACTTTGTCCAACTTACTTTGTCCAACTTTGTCTAAATCTACTTTGTCCAACCATATATGCATAGTTTAAGAAAATACACCAGTTACTCTTTATCTAGAGTGAACACTTTAGAGTGCTATGGATGCACCAGAAAAAAACGAACACTTGCTCTGCAATAAAGAAAAACCGATTAAGCAATAAAAAAATCAGTTCACTGATTGAACAAAACGTTGACTTGATCATCCAAGCAAAGCAAAATGAATGACAATTCTCACGTTCTTGATTTGAAAAGAAAAACCTGCTGACTATACTGAATATTCCACAAATTCGTATACCAAATGCAGTTTCATTAGCTCATATTTGAATATTTATAGTCAATTCTTTGAAGCTGTAATATTGTGTTTTGGAAATGAATAATTCCTGGATGTCATGAAGAATGTAAATTGATAGAGCGAGTAAAAAAAAATCTAGAAAACACGAGTATTTGCATACAAAGTCATTCAGTTTATCGATTGAAAATAGTTGGAAAATGAGTTGGTTGTGTTGTGCTTTATACACGGTGATGGTAACCTAGTAAGTTCAGGTGGTCTACGGAATTGAGAATCCTTGAACCCTCCTCAGCATGCACATACACTCATTCACCAACAAGTCACACAACAATAACATTTAACTACCTACCTTTTCAAGATTGTCCAGCCAACCACTTACACCCAAGTTTAAAATGTGTGTTTATTTTTCCACGTTCAGTATAATAACTACTACACCCCCTTGTTTATCCGACAAATTCGTTATTTTCACGCTATGTAAAAAACAAGGTCAATGTAACCTGGTTTCAACAGTTGACAGTTGCCCAATTTTTAAAATGTTATTCTTCTGAATTCGTTATAACTAAATCGGGACGGTAATATTTCTATACTTCTTGAATGCCTGCAAAGTAGTTATATAGGTGAAAAAAATAAGATTCGCGTAAGTCGATTATAAACTTCAGGAAAAATATCTGAAGAATCGACAGCTCTAACTGACAAGGATGCTGTATTTTTATGCTTAAACAGTATCAAGCATAAAAAACTTCGAGTAGTAACCCTATTTTAGAGCCCCCATTACTCCTATTAGAACGACTGTTCATTCGAATGTATTTCTAATCGTAAATTCAAGAAAAATTCTTGCTTGAACTTTTTTTGCTCCAACGTTCAAAAATTATTTTATTGGCTTGTCTCGTCGGCATTTTTCCCGGGCTAGAGATAGCTGACCCTGCTTATGGCGCCAGCCATCTGAAAATTTTGTGTCCAACATTGCCGGTATTCTTAGAGACGAGAATAGTTTCGCACATAATCTTCACCAGCGAGAAAAAGAAAAAAAAAGCTTATAACTTTAGAGTTTATAATTGTTGATTCGGAGACACACAAAATTGTAGTTTCTACTCCGAATAATCTCGCGAATTATCGATTCGATTGTAAACCAATCTGCAATGTGATGCAAATGTGGAGGAGAAATGTGACACATCTGCGTCACAAAAGTGTCACTGCTTCCTGATTGGTTGAATTTTTGCCACATCTGTGTCACATTTCGTGTCACATTTCTCCTCCACATTTGCGTCACATTGCAGATCGGCTTGCAGATTGGGGTACCTGACAGAAGTTGGTGATGAATGACAAAGTGTGACGTTGTACCGGGATCACTCTTGTATTGAGAGAAAAAGGTAGTATTACTACGAAGTATAGTGATTTTTCTCATCGAGATAACAAAAGGAGGCCCTGTAGATATATCAACTTCACCATATTCCATAAATTTCCCTCTTTTTATGGGCAAAGAGGAGGGCCTTGAAGCAGTCGAAGCCCCTTCACTTTGCAGTACGCCTCCAAAGTTTAAGGCTGTAAGCCATTCGCTTTTTGGGAGCCAAAATGAAGAAGCCTTGAGAAAATAAAGCTAAATGCAATTGGAAAAAGTTCCAATTCATAATTTCAAGGCTGAAAGCTAAAAGCAAAAATGTTATCAAACAACAGTTAAACCCTGCTCTAGAGGTAAGGAATAAGTTCCTCGAATAAATCACTTAATTATTGATTTGGTGTACTCAAACACATCTAGGTCCTACTAAATGGCAACAATTTTGTCTCAAATTACTTATCGAAAATAAAGAGGCAAAATATTAACACAATACCCACTCGATTTTCCTTTGATTTTATAAAATTAATCTAACTTACATATACATTTAATGGAGTATCATATGCGTGCTCTGAGTTGAAAATCACTGAAAATTTTATGGCATGCATTTTAATGATCGCGTGCAGTTTCAGATTTGCTTTGTTAAGTGAAAAAAAGTTGAGTTATTCAAGCTTTTGTTGGCAGTTGCTCTCCTTTCTCACTTTTTCAGGGTTCTATACTACCCTATTTTCATTTTCTTCATAACTAGATCATTCATAATTTTCAGCTTCTATACTTCGTATAAAGAAAAACACTTGGTTTTTATCCGTTAGCAATATTTTGCAGAAATATTTCACGACTGCGTATTGATTTACAGTAAAGGTACCTAACCTGACATTTCATGCGCTTGCCAGTTATCGCCTGCAGTACTATCTCTATTTTTTTTTTTTTTCTATAAACTGAGTCATCCGACAATTCCCAAAAGAATTTCTTTGATAATGCAGACAATAATAAAGGTTTATTCCGCTATGGTACTTCATAAAAAATTCACGAGCAAAAGATTCTCATTTTTCCTGTAGGTAGTTGAGGTAATTATATTTCAAACTTCGTCTGGAGACATTTAAAATTTTTAGTCTGCTCTATTTTTATAGAAAAAAAGTAGACATTACCATATATTAACAATAATGTAGTGATAAAATTTAGTTGACATTGACTGAGTTTTTGCTTTTTACATTCCGTAATAATGTCCATCAGGTGAAATGGGACAAGTAAAAAAACTGTACAAGTGACAGGAATCGGTTGCTTTAACGTAGAAGATATTCTATTGTCCTCAGTCACAAATTCTATAGAAGATTGAAAAATTTTAAAACGTCATAGGGATTTTATTTTTTTAAACTGTGTTCAGACTTAAAAATAATTTTATGGACATGTAATGACTGCAGCAATATATAAGAACTATATAGGAAACTGAACATGTTCTCTTTTAAAAATAAACGACTGGATGATTTTTGAGAATTAATTTTGCTTTTACATATTGACCAATCAGAGCGAAGTATTTTCTTTGAATAAGTACTTTTTCTTTTTTTCTTTTCGCTGAATGGTTGGTCACGCAGTCAATAAAGACAATAGCAAAAGTACATTGTAAATGAGGGTTTAGTCTACGTATAGTTCCATAAATTCATCAAATAGCTAAAATATTATTTTTGATTTTCTTTTAAATGGAGTTTTCAAATTCGAAGAATTGACTGTACAGGCCAACATACGTATATAACATTTTTATTCAATATTGATGAACAAATAAATGGTCAGCGAAGATTATAGTTAGAATCCTTACAAAGTCCCTCTTTCTTCCACCTACCTATAATTTTTATTCGAAACCTAACAAATCGTACATACTTCTAAATTACCTTAAAACAAACATTATTTCGGAAGATCGTTTTCAAACTATGCCACATTCTATCAGAATTTTTAATTTTTAGAAATGCGATAAATATAGTAGCCAGTTCAAAAAAAAGGAAAACTATGAAGTGATCGAAGAGAGCTGAGAAGAATCAACACATGTGCTTCAGTGGCCAAGGACTCATTTAAAATTTTTGAAACGTATTCTACCAGGAAAATAAGCCGCTTTATTTTTGTTTAGATAGTGAAACCTCATCAATCACTTAATCTTCTTGACTGTTGGTTATTTTTCTTATTTCTATAAAACATATGCCGATAGTTCATTACTTAAGTTATAGTAGCAGCTATCGGGTGCAACTCAATGTTTTTTTGATTAATTCGTGTTTGTTTGAGTTTGAGTCAGCAAAACCAAGAATATTTTTCTTCGTCGAATTATTTTCAAAAAAAAAAAAAAAACCAAACGTAAATGTTTTTTCATCTTGCAACAGAGAAGTTAGAGACTTATATAATTCTAAGTGTACATACAGCGAATTATAAAATTATAATTCGTCTAGTAAAAAATGAATGAACAGTGATATGGAAAAAAGGTATAAGTCCATTAGTTGAGGGTATATGTACGTGCGCTGCGCTGTATAAATTGTCTTATTTGCTCAATAAAATTTGAAATTTTACAGGAAAGCAAAAAAACTCTTTCATGTTACATAGCCTTTTTATGTAGCATCTCACCTTTGAAGTGTTTTTTCTCAGCGATGGTTGCATCTAAATTCCTCTGTTAATTCGTCAATATTACTCGCGAATTATTACAGATTTTTAATTTCTTTCTTCTGTTTGTTTTTAGGGTAGCAAATTTTGCCCAAAAAAATCGAAACAATGTGGCTAAATTCAAAAAAATATCCGAGTTCAGCCGAAGGAGTAGAAAAATAAATTAATAAGGTAAGAACTTATATAATTACCTGACAGTATTTGCTATTGTTTTAGTAAGGAAGGAACATGGCTGTAGCCACTGGCCAGGGGTTGGCTATGTGGTGCTGAGCCCTCCCTTCAAGTTTAGAAGAGGGAGGAAGGTGAGAAGGAAAAAGTAACCACCAGTACGCTTCTAAGTAGATCACCTCTTACAAAATATTCTAATTATGGGCTTGAGAAGGAGAAGTTAATTATTTGTAGAGTTATCCCTTGAAATCACAATTAATATTTTATTGCAAGGGTTCAACAGAAGACGATTTTGTAAATTTTACTTATGCTCAGAATTTCTCGAATTTTACAGATGTCCTAATATGGGTAGAAGTTGGGTGCTACGAGGGACCATTACCGTAATACTTATACTGAATGTGATAAATAATATTTCTTCAAATACTGAATTGTAAGTAAATTTTTACAGTAATTAGAAAAACATTTGACCTACATATAATAAATCGTAACATAAACTGGCTTGAACTCTGTGAAGAATACCGTCAATGTATTTTCTAGATACGACGAAGGGAAATCAGATAAAGAAATTTTAGATAATTTAGTGAAAAGAACACGCTACGATAAAAGATTACTTCCTCCTGTCGACGGTAAAATAAAGCATTTGTTTATTTTTTGACTCCTTCATATTTCAAATGCTGAATACCTACAATCATGATTTACTTTTGTTTTCAGGAACCTTAACAGTAAACATGAGCGTTTTATTATTGAGTCTTGCTTCACCTGACGAATCGAGCTTGGTACGTACCTTCATCATTATTTTGACGAAATTGTAAATACTGTTGGATTATTATTAATTTTCTTTATGCTTGTTTAAATTATTGCTAAGACCTAGAAATTTTGATTAGCATAATTAATGGATTATACAGAAACAATGAACCGATTTTGAAAAAAAAAAATTATTTATCATTTAGACGAAAGTAGGTCTCAATATACGAGTATATTAATGATATAAAATCTAGTGTGCCAGAGAGTTGAAAAATCATATTTTTCAAAAGAATGTTTTTAATGTTGAAAAATTATTGTTTGTCAAATACGAGTATAAGAAGACGCACGCAAGACCTCATTGAGTGGACTCTTTATTATTTGTAATTGACCATGTTTTTATGACGTCATAATTCAAGATAACGTCGATTAAGAATCGTTATAGTACCTACATAATATGCTTTTTACAACAAAAAAAAACGCACCAATTTTTTTACATAGTATTTCCTATAAGAAAAAATTTATCTTTAAATATCCACTGATATTTCAAAAATGGAACCAAAATAAGAAATTTGAAGTTCATTATTCTCACACAAAGAAAAATTTCTATGGTAATTTTTACAATTTGGATTCGGAAAACTAGGAAAATTCAAGATTTGTTTGCAGAAATTACTACAGAAATAGCAAAATATTTTATCTAAAATAATAAAAAGTACTACAAATATTAGAATATTTACAATAAATAGTAATTTTCACGAATTAATGCTATTCATTTCTCTCAGTGTATGTATACACTTGTCCGTGCCTGTGTTCCTCTATCCAGGAGGGAGAAAATCATAGTTTAATCAGAGACGTAAGGGGGTGAGGGTTGGCTAAAATGATTATCTACCAGAGCATTGATATCTACGTGCAGATTTGTGAAGATAGTAATGTACTATATATGTACTATCGACCCCAAGGAACTTGATGTTTTGATTTTAGTTGCAAGATAGATTTTTTTTTTTTCATTTTTCTAAAAACTGACTTTGAACGACAAAATATAACGAAATAAACTTTTGATGAAAAAATTGCCGCATTTTAGGCGAAAATCTGAACATGAGCAGTTAGAAATGAAAAATTGTAATTAAAATTCCCGAAGCATATTTACTGACAGCTTTACACCACTTTTTTTCCTCCTTCTGCGTCACCAAAAAAAAAAAAAAAAAGAAGAAAAAAAAGAACCAAATGGGAGCGAAACGCTGGTACGGTACCTAAATTCTTTCATGAGACATTTATAAAATTTAAATGAACTTTCCCCATTCAAAATTTATACCATCATCCCTGAATGACATGAGCGGTCGAAAACATGCGCATATATTGCTGACCTGGAGAATTCGTGAAATTTAACTTTCACATACCTATTCATTTTTTTTTTTTCATAGGCATACAATCTACAGATCCTTTGGGTTTATGCTTGAACAATAATGAATGAGCTGAGGCGTAGTAAGGGTCGTAGGAAAACTTAATTAAAAATAAGTTCTATGGTTGGTATAAAAATCGTGAAATTTGTCGAATAAGTAAATCATAATTAATGCGCTACGGCTGGACGTTAAAATTTGAACCACATAACGGAATACATACTTTTATGAAGCTTATATTTTAACGTATGTAATTAAAAATAAGACGGCCTAAATCGGAAGTTATGAGTTTTCTGCAGTAAGAAACAAAAAAAAAAATAGAGAAAATAGCCCTAAAATTTAAGCGGATAATTTGTTATACTTTCTTTAATGGTTTAAGACTTACTACCAGTAATATTGCGGGGTGAGTTGTAATCTATTAGCTCTATTTTTCAAGTCTACCCTAACACTTATACGAATTTGAAAGAATTAACAAAATTCTGATTTATTTGTACTAAACTGTGATCATTTTTTTCCTTCTACTCGTCTTATCAACATAGTGACGTCTTACTAGCAGATTATTGACAAAAAACCACTTTTTTTTCCAAGTGACGAACAAAAATTTTTAACCCCCACCCTTTAGCTCCCTTCCCCCCAAAAAAAAATCAAGCAAAGTCCACACGTGTTTGTTCCTGCGAGTGATTTTTTTTTTTTATAGAAATACGAAGTTGAATTTTTACTTCAACAACAGTGGCAAGATCCGAGACTGAGTTACGGTAATCAAAGTAAATATGAATATTTAAACGGCATTCATCACCACGACGACGTTTGGCTTCCAGATACATATTTTATAATGCACGGAGATTTCAAAACGCCATTAATACCTGTTCATTTTGCTCTAAAAGTTTTTAGAAATGGCACAATCTTGTACAACACCAGGTAATAAATTTTGATAAGTAAAACTATAGTCGTAGTACAGGTTCGTAAAATTTCTACAGGCGAACAACATTATTTTTTTGGTTTTTGTTATAGGTACTTTTTTGTTTTTACATAGATTAATATTTTCCCTCAGAAGCAGGGCTGACAATGAAACACGATTATAAGCTTTATATACGTATTATATATATAGATGGTAGGTACCTACCTCACTCGTAAGCTTATCCACATGTTTCGAAAATACCTTCCAGCATAATAAGGCAAATATTGTTAGGACAATTTTAGGGGCGTTCATTGTTCCCAGTCGTGGTATATAAAGAAACATTTTATACGAATTAAAAGTACAGGTTGGCTTTTATAACGATATGAAATTTATATTTTGTGGCTGCAGGTGTATAATAGGATAAAAAGAAACGTTTTATAAAACGACAAAGAAGCAAAAGCTAATATATTTAGCTGTAGAGGGTGGTCAGAGTTACCTTCAATAGAATTTTGATATTCCATTTAAGGTAAATGTGCCTGAAAATTTCCTAAAAATAGGTGCACTTTTTTTCTCATTTGACATGCTCATTATTATTGAAGAGCTGATTGAGCTGAGTGCGTACTATTCCAACCAGACTATCGAGTGCATCTTGTAATTGGAACAACTGGCTATAATCATGGAAACACAAATTCATTTTGGATAAACGAGGAAGAAATTTCAAAAGAAACAATTATTTCAGCGTTGGCTAAAATTACCGCTGTCATAAATAAAATTTTTATAACAATTTTTTCGTAAAGTAGTCATAAGTAGATGGTGCTACAGCTGCGCTTGTTTCACATTTTTCCATTTACACAGGGATTTTCACAAGCTGTATGCAAATTTTCCGAGTTCTAAGTAGCTAATATAGCTTTCGAAGCGCATATAGTATTTTTCACCTGTAAAATATATGATACTCGTAACATTATCGAATGTACCTTTCAGAAAATGCCAGTGCAACATAATTTGTAATTCTTCTTCGTGTCGAAACTAATGAAATGAAAGTTTAACGGCTTGTTACATATAGGCTGCTATACCCAGTCTAGCCATAAGTTTTGATACTACATCATGTAAGTGTAATGAAAAAAATACTCAATGTACACAAAAACAAAACACACCATCAAAAAGAGCATAAAATTTCAATTTAGAATAAGAAAAAAAAAACATCAAAATTACCCCCCTTTGCCTTCACATACTTCTTCAATCTTCTGTCATTGGTTAATACAGGCATGTACTCTTTCAATTAGTAAATTGGCCACTGTTCACTGAATACTGCAATTAGAGCGCTGGCAATGAGGTGTGCAGATAGCCACAAGTATCCTCTTCAATATCAGATTACAGCTGGTAGTCCAGTGGATTCAGGTCTGGACTACCAGAGAGCCACTGCTGATGTTTAATGAACCCTAGTACAAAATTACACAGACATTGTTGCACCAATCATGATTTATGGGCTGGCGCAGAGTCCTACTGAAAGATCCAGTGAGAGTCATCAAATAAGGGGTCATTTAGAGGTTCTATCACATCCTCCAACATTTACGCATAAACTTGGGCCAATTTTGTTACTCCCTTTTTGCAAAAATGCACTGGAGTAATGCCCTGAAGTGATACTCCCAACCAAATCATAATACTGGTAGGGCAATGACCTCTTTGGATCAGCCAAACTTTTTTTCAGGTCTCATATGATGATTTGGCATAATCTAAGTCATTTTGATAGTTAAATTTCTGTTTATTTTAAAATTTGTGAAAAGAATTTATTTCTAGCTCTCTTTAACATGTCTCCTTAACAGCATTTTTGCTCTTTCACACCTAATTCTTTTAAAATGAGGAGTAAAATTGTGACCAGTGTATCGTTTGCAAGCTTTTACCTTCAAGTCTTCCCAAAGAATGCGATTCATGATTCTCTGTGCTTTTTTCATGTGGCGCGCCATCACTTTTTGCTTGGAAACGTGATTTTTCCAAATTTGTTCACATATGGCTTTGATTTAATTTTTTTGTTCGCCCACAACTAAGACGTCCGCTCCTACCTCAATTGGCAACACCTCTAGTCTCCCTGTAATGTTTTGCAGTACCATACACCATCACCCTCTTCACCCCGCCCATACGCAGCAACTTGAAAATTGTACCAACATTTAAAAAAAATTTTATAAGGCTAAAACAGCAGTATATTTTTCAATACAGACGACGCACTACCGTTTTATTCTTTCCTTCAACAAATGCATGGCCAAATATGCTTAATAATTGTCCACCCGACGCGTGTGCAGTGTTACCACCGCCCCCCACCTCAAATTTCTTTTAGTACGTGCATGGCAATTCGTGTATCAGAACTTATGGCTAGACTGGGTAGTGCATGGTCGATTGATTTTTAATACTCGAAAAAAAAGAAGTAATTAGTATTTTTATTACGGCCGAGGTTTTATACGATCGGTGCCAAATTTGAAATACGAAAGTCAATAAATAGGTGGAAAGAGAAAAAAAATTCCAACACGTTTATAGCCCAACTCGAAATGCAGGTTTTCGATAAAGCCTGTTATCGTGTGAGGCCATTTTCACGATTAAATCAATAACTGCCGGCTAGAGAATTAATATAGCTGCAGGTATTTTCATCAAACTTACAATGAGGTCGATTTAATGTGCGCATGTCATGAAACAATCAAAGCTATGTTTTATGCTATTTTCAGGAACTGAAACATGATTTTCTTTCAAATACGCATAGTAAACCTGCTAAAAAGTTTCCTACTCTTTTAAAGGTACGGTCGAATATTCTTTACTGTCGAATTCAGGAAAGTGGGTATTGAAAGCGAAATAGGTACCTGAGCTTTGACCAGACTGTAAATGTTACTCGACTTATCGATTTCGCATCAAATGTTGTGAAATCGTTTTTACCCATAATCCTAATTTTTCAGCGTCAACGAAAATAACGTCGTTCACAAGCAGATCGTTTTCCTCCACACTTTACCATCCAAAAATGCAGAAAAAAGAAAATATAAATTACATTAACATAAACAATAAATTTTCGACAAAGTTGAATTTTTGATAAAAGTAGTTGGTTACGTATAGGCTATACATAAAGAAAGTATTATACAGTTTTCCTAAAGAATAATGTATGCTTCTCCCCTCTCTCTATGACACCTTTCTCAAAGGTGACGATAGGTATTTTTCATTTTATAATGGTGGTGTCAAATGCAGGAATTACAAAAGAAGTAGGCCATAAATTTTTTCTACAACTTTAGGGTTACCTTCATTAAATTCAATAATACTTGAACCTGCATGAACAAACAAAGAGGATGAAAAAATTTGTGACATCCACAAAAGGCCTAAAACAGAATCATAACACTTGGATATAGCGCAGACAGAAGATTTGGTAAAAGAATTGATAAGCGCCATTTTTCTTTCTTGCCAATATATTCTAGTTGAACATCTAAAAATCACGTTAAAAAGGGATTGCAGTTTACAGGGCTCCAGCGAGAGGAAAATTCTATATGACAGATGCTTGTTTATTGGACTATTAATCGGATCAGACTTTTCTAACATACTTCAGTGCTTTCCTTCAAGAAGGGCGTATCTCTAAAAAGTCCGTTTTGAGAAAAATGCATTTGAAATTATCAATTGATCATAACTTTTTTTTTTACAATGACTTAGAGATGAGCGGTTTTTTGTGTTTGATTGCTACATTCTTCCTTTATAAGAATTGCCAATGAGTCAGTGGACTACTTAGCAAGGCTAGAAATAATATTTGGCAGAAGGGAGTGCCTATAGATACGCCCTTCTTGAAGAAAATTACTTTTTTCTCACTTTTAATGCCAGTACTTCATAGAATGTGGAAGTTAATTATGCCAAATACATGAAAAATGACTTGGGCAATGTTGCTAGATATAACATGGTAGTTTTTATGACCATGAAAAAATGACTAATGTCATTTTCAACTTCATTCCTATTTGTCGAGGGAAATTTTGTGGCTAAATGGAAAATGAAGTTTTCCACCGTTCAGAATACGAGTATGAAATTCTCTATCAGAATCCATTCAAAAATTTGATTTTTGACGGATGTGAACTTAGTTCAGATTCTGAGCTTCTAATAGGATCTTCTTGAAAATTTGTATGCCTATTAATTAAAAAATATGACGATTTCTATTACTTTTTAAAAAAATATCTTTACGACGACAATAGATAGAAGAATGCGGTTTTCAATGCCAGAAAGAAGAAGCATAATAGAATAGGTAATTTTTTTGAAGAAAAGCACTCAGTTGCCGAGGTGGCAAATTGTGTATTGCTCGGCTTCTCGAGCAACACACCAAAATTTGGGGCAATATACCAAAAAAAATTTATGGGGGGGTGTAACATTGATTATTTGGGAGAAAAAAAATTTTGAGCAATACACCAGAAAACTATAAATTGCCGCTCCTGCTCAGTTGATCCGTCAGTTGGATATAGCAGTCGACTTTGGTCGATTAAGTCCGTTTGTCTGTACCTAATTATTAGATGAGATAAACAGTTTGGATAATGGAAGTTGGATCAACAGAGCATTGATGTGATCAGATAATTAGATATTAATTCCCAAATGTTAGGGTATAGTCCGACTATATCTGATCTGATCTACAAAAATGTTTTGCCCATAACGAAAAAGACATTTTAAAATTCGCACATTGTTCCGTTCCATTATTCTGTCTTTAATTTGACGTTTAAAGGGAAAAGTGAACTTCTAAAATCTCATCCATAATTGACACTTTGCTGTACCCAATGGTGAAAAATTATCGTTCCCTAAGCAGGAAATGAATGTACAATCATTAAATTCAAACCGCAAAGTCAATAAATTTGACAACTTCGTCGAAAACGTATAGTGGAAAAAAAAGTTGGAAATGTCATTTCAGAGGATAGGAAAATAAAAATACAACCTTACAGTTTTTTTCTTCTATTGTTCTTTTTACGTTTTGTTGCAGACGACACTTAATTTTATCCTGTCAAGGAAGTATTAGTGTATTTCCATTTGACGACCCGCTGTGTTCATTCGCCATGGAAAGCAGTACGTATTAGAAAAAAATTAAAAAAAAAAAAAGTTTTAGCGAAAAACTTTTGATTTACTTTTATTTCACAGACTTTTAAGCTTTTCATTCCTTTTCTTCGGCGATTTCTTTGTCGAAGACTGAATTTCATACTTCACTCACGTTTGCTCGGTTACGTGAATTAAGTTTAGATTAAGTACAAAAAATAATTTTGCAACTCAGAAAACCTGAAATAAGGGTGCAAAGTTATAGAAATTTTCTTCATGAACTTTACTAACTATAATATAGGGCCTATTATTTATTGGTTTAGTGTAATGCAGTACTTACTATTTTCCAGTTTAATCAAGTGATAGACAATACGAGTAAAACAAATTTAGAAAATTGGAAAATAGAATACCTACTTTGTTTTTTTATTTATTTTTATTTTTGGTTGCAGTATCATACGAACAATCAGCAATTGAATATGTTTGGAAAAATGACGAAGCTACATTAAGGAAATCGCCATCTTTAAAAACTTTGAATGCATATTTGATTAAAAATCAGACTGTCACCTGTAAGCTGGAAAGTTGGCGAGGTATAATCTTCGGTAACTTTTTAATTAATTTTAATTTATTTTCATCCACGTAAAACTGTTTTAACGAATATCGAGCCAGTTGCCAGAATAATTTATAGGGGGATATCAACGAAGGGACAAAGTTGATTTAGGTCCTTTCTTGAAATCTATTAGTTTCGAATAATCTATGGACGGTGGGCTTTCATCTTGCTATAGAGCCATCATTTAACCCACTATCTCAAAAAGTAATGAAACTACAGCATTTTTTCATGACTAGGTCAGCTCTTTACTATTTTTTCAACACCAATGCCTAGTAAGAATTTGTAAACTAAATTTGTAGCTCAATTTGTAGCTCATTTTGTAGCTCAATTTTTAGTGACCAAACATAAGCGCAAAGTGAAACAGTTTCAGAACAGTTTCGAAAAACCGTGACAAATCGAACATAAGACAACCAAAGTAACCATTTTTTTTGTTAATTGTAGGGCTAATTTCAAAAGACTGGAAGTATATTTTTCTTCTTTCAATCACAAATATATTGTTGGAATAACAAATGCTCTTATATTTCATTTTCAGGTAATTATAGTTGTTTAAAGGTAGAATTAATGTTCACGAGAGACCGAGTATTTTATTTCACGACAGTCTTCATACCGGGAATTATTTTAGTTACGTCTTCATTTATTACTTTTTGGCTCGAATGGAATGCTGTACCTGCCAGAGTAATGATTGGTAAGTGGTTTTTTATATTAAAAAAAAAAAGTACATAATAAAAATGTTTCAACTAGAAAGACTTGAGAGTACTTAAAACAAAGAACTGAGAAAAGAACCTCAATATAATTGCTTGCCTGTCAATCAAAAATATAAAAAATGGTTTACCCATTAAATTTTTTAATTACTTTTTTTGAATTAAGTGGATGTGTAGCTAATTGAAAATGTTGTCATTAATAGATTAGTGTGATAAGGTGAAAATTGCCATATCGCTGGCCGGTGTCTAAAATCTGCTATAAGGACGAAATAAAATTATAAAGTATCACGGGTGTCACCCATTTAAATTTTTTAAATTTTGTTTTCATTTTATTTCAATTTTTAGGTGTGACAACAATGCTCAACTTTTTTACCACCTCAAATGGTTTTCGCTCCACTTTGCCGGTTGTATCCAATTTAACCGCTATGAACGTGTGGGATGGTGTTTGTATGTTTTTCATTTATGCCAGTTTATTGGAATTTGTATGCGTTAATTATGTAGGCCGTAAACGACCTCTTCATAATGTAGTCTACAGACCGGGAGAAAATCCCGTAATACAGGTGAGCTATTTTTCCCCCAACCTGTTTCCTCTTTGCTTTTGTACAAAAAAACATACGTACCACCACAGGTAGAAAAATAAAAGTGAAAAATGAGGGAAATTGCGAGTATGTTCTCGACCTATATGCTATATATATATTGTGAATATTTATTGTTTTACATCGTTTTTTCACAATTTTGAAATAATAAAGCCCTGTAAACTTTTAGAAAAAAGAACTGTTTGGTAAAATAATATGAAAGATGGCTGCAAAATTAATTTTTTTCATCAAACCTCAAAATATTGTATGTGACGAAATCTGATAAAATATACTTTCAGTCGGTTGAAAAAAATTGGTTTCCAAAGTCAAAATTAGGTATCTGCAATTTTTTATTAAAAATTAGTTGATGTACATAGTCTAAAAACTATTTAAAAGCCCTACTAAATGATATCCGGGATTTACAAAACACGAAATAATATAATATAAATTATAAAAATTCCAAAATCCCTCTTCTCAAAATAAACTATTTTTCACTTTCAAAATTCTTTATTACGCCCAGCTATTGAATTAGAAAGATTCTTCTAGATCATTGAATATTTATTAAGTAAAACAAAAAAAAGTTCAGATAAAATGTATTTAGATTCCTTTCACCCGAAAGTATGACTTCTCTGATTTCGTCACAAATATCGAGTTCATGACTATTTTTATTCTTTCTATAAGTAACATTTTTTTGCAAATTTTTTCTTTTTATCAAAATAAGACTTCCCTATTTTTTCCCCAAAAATTTTCTAACTCTGCTTTGCCGCTAACATTCTACCAAAATTCCAAATTCTCTATGTTTTTACCAAGTCTTATTCACTGTACACTGCTCGATGTGAGTTGAAAATTTTTAAAGCAAAATTTTGTTTTTATCGCTGCATAATCGCTATATTTCGACTTATTGTTTTGGTTGTTTCAATTTTTTCGTGTTGTGGGTTTACATCTTAAAATAGTTTGCATGTATGTGTGTTTTGTGCATTTTTTTGTGTGTTTACAGCGATTACCCGTTGTGCTCGGTCAACTTGGTATTTTTATGTCAACTCCGCTGGTAAGAGCCAGCTTCAAAAATAAAAAAAAAAGCTTTTCTTACTCTTTTATTTTGTTTTTTGAAATACTTCTTCACCCTTTTCTCTTTGATCATCACTAAAGCTTTTTATACTCGCTACAAAAGAATTTTAATGACGGGCTGAAAGAAATTGATATTTAAATTCATTTTTAAAACTACATTGAGCGTAGTCATGAATAAAATATTGGTAAAAAATGGTTTCATTAAATATAGCGATATTTTTTCAAAATATAGAAAAGCAGTGTTCATTCGCATATTGCATATTTCAAAATAATCTCCGGATAAAAATCAACATCAGGTACCAGTCATCAAATTGACCCAACACATGTGTAATTTATTCAATTTTCCATGCTGAATCCGAATCTGCGACTCGTTTTACTCTACGTCGCGATTTTGCCCCATTTTGAAGCATTTTTCACTTTTTTTTGGCCATATCTCGCCGGGCGAGAGTCACCAAAACGGCCTCCGGATACGTGTTCAACGACCTCGAAAACCCCATACCAGTGCTAAACTCGAAAAAACTTTTTAAGAGGAAAAATGAATTGAAAAAAAACCATGGGGTTAACCCTGCAATTTTGGTAAAATTTGACGATTTTTAAAACTTTCTATGAGACATGTGCACAGTATGTAATTTTTCACGCTGAATCCGAATCTGCAATCCGTTTTGCTTTATGTCAAGAATTAGACCCATTTTGAAGCATTTTTCGCCGGGCGAGAGTCGCTACCAAAAACGGATACTGGATTCGTGTTCAGCAACCTCGAAAACCTCCTTACCAGGGCTCAACTTACAAATTTATTCCGTGAGCCGAAATCAGGAAATGCAAAGTTTCTGAACATATATTACGAGTATATGACTAGGAGAAATTTTGGTTCAATTGAAATATGTCAGCACTTACTCGATCGCTATTTGACTTCTATTAGATTATTGACAAAAATGCAATGAAATAATACATCTAAATACCTGAATTACCATAATATCACTATAAATCTGATAACTTTATGGAATAACAATTATTAAAAACCATCCTTAGGTATTTACTCGTATATTTATAGTTGCCTCACATGTCAGCCTCATCTTATTCCTCCATGTAACATTTGTTTGCTTTTGCTTCGTGTGTTTACAAAAAGATAGACGCGAGTTTTCTAAAAGCTTCTTAAAGCTTAAAATATTGTTTGAGCTTTCACTGCAAAGGCTGTTACAAAAACTTGAAAATTGTAACAAATGTAGCATCGTTAAATTATCAATAATACAGTAAAACCTCCCTTAACAGACACTCCATCAAGCAGACACCCCCAATAAACGGACAAAAATCTCGGTCCCATTGAGTGTAATGGCAAAAATACATTGTAACCTCTGATAGGCGGACATTCTATGGAAGGGACAAAAATTTTGCCACTCATACTGTACAAGCGTAAAAATGAAGAAAAAAACGGATAAGTAAAAGATTCGGTGTTTTTGCTTCTAATGTCCTGGATGTATAGTGAAAATGAGTTTGAAACGTAAATGTCTCTCCTTATCCGATAAAATTGAAGTTTGAGAGGGCAGCAGTACAATCTTCATCAGGGTTGAAACAAACAACTATCACATCGTTTTTCAAATAATGTTCATATTAAGTATATTGTTGTTCAAGTTGCACTCTTTTTTTTGTTGTTAAAATGCAGAAAATTAAAGAATTTTTTATAAACCCTATTTGGCGGACACTTTTCTGTTTTACACTTCCATAGTGAACACTTTCTCTAAGCGGACACCTCCAATTAACGGCAGTGGCGTGCTAAGTTCACTTTCACTCAGCAACTTCCATTCGGGATTTTGACCCGGAATCGAGGGCCCAAAATTTCATCTCACAATTTTCAGTCATTTTTTAGGAAAAATAGAAAAATTTCCTTAAAATATGCAAAATTCTCCTTGAAATATGCAAAATTTGGGCAAAATAGGGGCCCCAAAGTAAAAGCATGCTGAGGCCTCACAATACCCTTCGCACGCCACTGATTAACGCACATTTTCTCTGGTCACTTGATGTCCGTTATTAAGAGGTTTTACTGTAATTTGATTAACAAAAATTAATGTTACAAAAGTACATATAACCTTTTTACTGGCATGTTTAATTTTTTATACATATTACAATCTAATAAATAATTTGAAAATATAATATGATTGTATAATATGTATACCTACTCCGAAAATATCAATTTTTCCTCATTTTGAAAGCAACAAAAAATTACATCTCATGAAATAATCTTGAAAATTTTTCAAGCTGTTAAAACAGCAGAAATTAATTGCTGCTACTTTTTGCTTCAATTTGTTTTCAGAGTAACAAAAAACGCGATGAAACGACAAGCGATATAACGTGCACCAACTGTACAACAGGCTGTACCCCACATACCTGTAAACATGATGTCAATAATGTGGGCGTGATGAATCCAACTGCTGATGTAAGTAATCAGAGACATTTTTGTTTGAGATGGTTAACTATCTCAATTGTAAATGAGAATGATTTCTTTTTTGTTTTTAGATGCGTAAGAAAGAACCTCCACATCCCATTCGAGTAGCAAAAACCATAGACGTCATAGCAAGATTTGTTTTTCCAGTAGCTTATGCTCTGTTTTTATTATTCTTTTTTGTCCATTACAAAGGATTTTCATAGGACAAAAATTTTGTAACATCTCAATCAACTCCATGGTAAGGTTTAATCACTATATTTTTAAATGTGTTAGTGATGAGAAATATCCATAGTCTTGGTCCCATTTATCGATAACTATCAATACGAATTGTTTTTTTTTTGCGAGTAAATAGGTCCAGTCGGACGCCCCCCCCCCCCCCCCCGACGTTGCATTTTTTTTTCAATACAGCTATACTTCATTCCAGTCAGAGGTTCCATTACGTCACAAGGTTTAACGAATGAGAAGAAAGTAGAAACTAGAAAGTATTTTCGATTTCAACCGTGTTTCAACCAATCGCTTTCTTCAAATGCTTGTGACGTCATGGAACTCTTAACTGGAATGAGGTATAGTCGGTAATTAAAATCACCAGTGTACAGAATTTTAAGGGTTTGATATTTTTAATTATTCTTTACATTCACAGAAAGGGAGTCATCATCTATTATTGAAGGTGCGTGACTCTAGGCTTTTTAACACAATGACAATTGACATTTTATACAACATTTACTGTTGGAGCCAAGACAAGTTGACAGTACAATGGATGAAAAATAGACTAACTGTTACACTGAGTACATAACTTCTTCTAACTTCTAAATTAGTAGAAAAATGTGACGACAGTATAAAGTGCTGTTAGGCTTCATATTAGTAAGCAATTTATGTCATTTTATTACAGAAGCTTCGAGAGTCTTCTGCATAAATTGCAGGCTATGCATTTTAGTTAATATATCACGCCACTTTTTGTGGCTCGTGAATTTGGCTTGTGTGAAAAGTGCAATCTTGCACTTTCTACTAAATTTGTACCTATGCTGTCCACTTTTCCTAGAATATCACGCCACCAGCTCGCACACGAGCCGACGGCGGATATCTACATGTGTGTGTGTGAAAATTTGATGACCTAAAATGTTCACAAAACAACCAGAAAAACAGTTATTTATATAATTATTGTTGTCTGAAAATAGGATTGTTCTTTTTACTATAATTATTAAATTATGACGTCAGAGTTAAAGGATCAATTAACTTCATTATTTTTAATCCCGTGTCAATTGCAAGAAATAATAATGATGTATTTTTGTTTCAGATTTTCGATCTGTTCAAAAATTATCTAGTCATGCTGTATTTGCGTAAAACTAAACAATATTCCAATTTTTTAATAGTTTTTTATCCATGTTTTAAAAAATGTAAAATGTATTTAATCAAGGGTACACCAAACATTCTTTAATTTGAACAAAATGTAATTATTCTAGTCCTAAGTATAGTCACCGAATGTTTTTGGTTTATAAGACTTTTCGATATTTGTATATTCTTTCTTCCTATTTTCTCCTTTGTTACAATTGCTATTGTTGAAGCGCTTTTTTTTTTTTTTTTTTTTATTTGGTCATTTAAAGCTCGTGTCTTATTCTGATTACCACTTCTAATATTCAAGTTTATGATGCTAATAATCAGCAAACGTATAAGTAAAACTAAGAAAATTACCAAAACAAACCTACTCAGTAGTTACCATTTTTAGAAATTATTTTACCAATGTAATTATTTAAAAAAAATAATGCTTACTACAAAATATCTAATTATTATTGATACTTCTTAATTTTGCTATTCATCTATTTATCAATCAATTTATTTTTAATTTTTCTTTTTAATTTTTTTCTGAACAACTGCGTGTAATAATTGAAATGTTCGTATTACCTACCATGTAAAGTTTTTATTCGTTAATTAGCTATATTTTTATATTCTTTAATGTTTTTCATCCCAATTTTTGCATTTATACCTACTATTTTTTTCAATATTATTTTCAAATTATTTCATTTCTTAATTAGAATAATTATACATCTACGAAATGCATAAGAAAAACTGTATTTAAAGTACAACGCGATGCCAACTTAAGAAACAAAATGACTGATGATGACCTCATTTGTAAGATTAAAATTGTCCATTTCCAGTGGTTTTATTAGAGTTGCTCTTGATAAAAAAGTAACACCTCCTCCCTCTGACATGTCATACTAAAATACAAGTAGTTCCATAATTTTTTTTTCACATAATATGAACGAAATGGGAATACTTTTTGGCTCTTCAGTAAAATCGTTTGTAGATTTTGAATTTGAACTATAACAATAAGTGAACAAAGAGAACCAACAGAAGATTGAACAGTAGGTATGTGTCAAAAATGTGAAAAAATTATCAGAGGAATTTTAACGAGTTTTAACTTTGATTAACTTTATTTTGATCATTGGAGCAACCAAAAATTTCAAAGTCAAGAATCCATTTGGTTAGAAACTGAGTAGTTTTCTGTGAAACTTTTATCAATGTTCACCAAACATCATTCAAAATTTTTATAAATAACTAATAATGCTTTAAAGAAAGTTCAAAATCACAATGAAAGGTACTTACTATTCAACTTTTAATACCTTTTTAAAAATGAAAAATTTTGATGCTATCTATAAACATAATATAGATCATTATGTACATTCGGTGCACAACTCAAGTATAAAATAAGGTTGCAATCAGTTTCCTAATTGATTTGATTTTCAAGTTTTTAAAAAATATTTTTTCTTGCTAAATAGATTTTTTCTTTTTTTATAATGGAAAATTATTAACACTTTTTAACGAAACTTCGTTCGGCACCAACTTTTGAAACTTTTGAGCTTTGATTTGCCTTTCACATTTTATTAGCTTTAATTGATTTGTTATAACGAGAGGTGAGCTTTCAGATTTTTAGGACTTAAAAAATTTGTTAGTCAAATAAACCGTTATTTAAAACTGAGTAACTTTTTTATGTTTCTTTGCTCCTCCATAGGTACTGTTTGGAATTATTAACTCCAAACCGGTACAATACGGATGCGTATAAGAAATAAGCAATAATATAGTGAAATGAGATTAAATTAAGTACTTTCTTATATTCTGAAAGTAACTTGAAAATTAAAATAAGACATTCCTATTGAACAAAAAAGGAACATTTTAAATAAAATTTTCTTACTTTACATTGTCATTTCAATAATTCAACTACATTATTCCATAGAGTGGCGCATCTAGAAATTTGCTGAAGTTGGGGCTGAGTTTTAAATGTACCCTTAAAAAAAAAAGAAAAAGAAATTGTGCATCAACATTTTTTTATTCAACCTTTTTTCAATGAAATTTCTATTGCCCTCCCTTTGTGTGCGCCACTGATTCCATAACGTCAATGGACAGATAATTAAAAATTTGTCATAGCGGTTCATATTTATTGAATATGAAAGTAAGAAGTAGGTGCAGGTAATACCTGCTGATCATACTCTGCAAGAAGTCGTATGAAAAAAAAAACATTATTCCCAACATTTCGTGCAAATCGATGTTCCAACGCAGACGCTGTGCTTACTAGACTCAGTGGTCGACGAGTATCTTTTATTCCACATAATCATTTTTAAGAATAATTTTATCAAATTTATCAAAAACACACACACGGGTCTTTTAAATTAAGTAGGTAAGTAAAATTTTAATTTTTTCTTCAAAATTACTTGAAATTTTTCAACAGCTTTGAAAATGTTGTTATAATTCCTCTTTCTTTCTTATCTTTTCTTTTCTTTTTCTTTTTTTTTTTTTTTTTTGTCGAAAATATGTGACCGGATCTAAAAAAGCGACTAAATTCCAGAGTTCGGAAGCCGTAAGATATGGCTTTAGCTTTCGGCTTTTAGCTTCTGACCTTGAAAATAAAACTTAGGCTTTCAACTTTTGACTTTTATGATAAAGCTTTTGGCTTTCGGCTTATTGGTTTTTCCTTCAAAAATTGATGGCTTTCGGCTTTTAGCTTTCGGCTTTTGGCTTTTCACAAAAATATACTTTTTCATAGGAAATTTTGTGCTGAATTCGAAAATTTGGGTGGAAATTTTTTTAAATATTTTTTATTAATTATTTGATTAATTTATCTGTTTACACTTCACTTTTGTGATTTGTGATTTTTTTTTTTGTTCGTAAAAAGCTAAAAAGCCGTATGAAAGCCATAAAAATACGGCTTTTGCTTTCAGCTTTCAGCTTTTTTGATAAAGCTTTCGGCTTTCGGCTTACCGGTTTTTCCTTCAAAAATCAATGGCTTTCGGCTTTTAGCTTTCGGCTTTCAGCTAGCTTCCGAACTCTGCTAAATTCAGGAAAAATTGATTTCGAGAAAACTGAGTTAAAAAAATAGACCGCCGACATTTGGTCCGTTTTCTTCCATATTGTTATTATACTCGACCAAAGTCCAAAAAAAAAAACTTTTAGATAGCGGGAGTGCAAAAAATAAACAGTTGAAGGATGTATCAGACCGAATTCATTCGAGAAAAAAAAACAATCTTTCGACCATTTTTTATTCTGAAGTAAATTTTTTCATTTTTTCTAACTATATTGGATAATCTGTGGCTTAAATTCAAAAATTTTAGTATCTTAGTGAATTTCATACAAAACCTTGTTTTTTTTTTCTTCTCTAAAATGATTATCTGGAAGTTTCTCTACCCAATGATGCCAGTATTTCCTATCTCGAAGATGCCAACATTTGGTCCCTTTTCCCAGATCCGGTCACATAATTTTCCCGATTTCATGTTTTTCAAAAATAATCGGCTAGCTACGAAAAAAAAATCTAACAGCTCAATTTAGTAAAAGATAATATTATCGAATAGTAAATTTAAAAAAGCACGGGTAGTTTTTCGAGGGGAAAATATGCAGAAGTAAATACCACAAAAATGTTAAAATTACACTCGGATAATTTCGTAAATAAATTAACATATTTTATTATTCTCAACTTTTCTTAACCAGTTGGTAAAACAAAAAAAAATTAATGAAGTTTTATCCATACCGCTCGCTCATTTCTCTAAAAGTCTGAATAGTTTTGAAACCACTTTATAAATCTAGCGCAACTTATTATTTTTGTTTTTTAATTTTTAATTTTTTAGATTTCACACAATCAGTAAGTGTTTGACACAGTGTTCAAAAATCAATTTTCTTCAAGCAACTTTCTTATATCTCATTTTAATGCTTATGGTCTTGTTCTGCTGAAACAAAATGCGATCAACTGGCTTTAGTAAATTCTCAAATAATGAAGTAACTATAATACAGTACCTACATGCATAAAATTTCATTTTACTTTAGTCAAACACTGGTATTTATGGCATTCATTTACATAACGCTGATTGCGAGTTCTTAATTTTATGATGCCACTTGTGCAAATTAAAATTACAGTTACCAACCGGTAAGTGCTGTTTGTATCTACATGCAGATTTAAACTATTATTATTATTATTGTTATTGTTATTTATTATTTATTATTTATTTATGTCCCCTCCAACCGGTGCCCAAAAGCTCAAATGACAGGAGGGTTAGCTTATAAATTATAATCCTCATAGTAATTTATCTTCTTCCAATGGGCTAATTCTCCGGATAGTTGGCATAAAAAAATTATTGTCGTGTCAATAATTTATTCTATTTGTTCAGAAAACACTTGAATAACTTTTATTTTATGGATAGTATGCAAATTTTATTAGATTTTTTTTTCTGAATATAGGAAACATTAAAATGACTTACAAGATTACATCGATTTTGATCAACATACTGTCCACTGTCCAGTTATATGATCAGTGGAGCTAAATAAGACAAAAAAAAGTAAGCATACCATGGAAAAATATATATTATTTTCTCATTACATTTTATGAGTAGCATCATTTTTCCTATAATAGCCAATAGCATAAAAACATGGGTGGCAGGTTTTGACTTTCTCATGTAGTGCTAGTGCATAATGCAAAATAATTGGGAAATTTTTAAAATTAAAACATCAAATGGGAAGCTCCAACCCCCCGCCCGGGTCACTTTTTACCAGGTTTTACTCAAAAACCTGCTTTTTATTCAATTTTCTCAAGCTGTTCCACAATTTTTCAATTGTTCGACATTTTCTCTAACGCGAATTCCCTAATAACACATTACATCTAATATCATTTTCTCTAAAACTGTTTTTACTAATGACGACTGTCTGTCCTAACGTCACTTTCTCTGACGCATTTTCTCTAATGACATTTCTTCTATAATACTTCTGAAATTTTTTTTCAAAAGACCCCCACCACGCCAAACCCTTCCCCATTACTAAACATCCAACCCCACCCAAACCCACCACCTATTGAAATTTCCAACCCCCTCTCCACCCTACCACCAATTCTGCTTTGATTTGTAGGAAATTTTAGGGGAAAAAGTAAGTTAGCAAAATGTTGTTTTAAGAAAATATATGATTAGAGAAATTGATGGTAGAGAAATTTGCAATTAGGAACAATGGTTTTAGAGAAACCGCGCTAGAGAAAATGTTGTGGTACCCAACTTTTCAAGTGGTGCACGTCTAACGCTTACACCCCACCAGCCCTCAACCCATGATCAAAACATACTTCTATACTGCTGAATACTTTGCTAGAAATATTTTTATTGTAATTTACTATCATCAAGTAAGCAATTGCCATTACGGTTATTCATAGATTATTAGGAGCAGGGGCCTACCGAGCCTTCTTCGAATGGAGGGGTGAGCATTGCAAAATTGCTGACTACATCTCAAACATTTGCCGAGTACAGTAATAATGGATAAAAAATTTTTCATCGTTGCTTGAGGATAGTATTAGGCGGCTAATTGGTGGCGGCTATCTCCCAATTTCTCAATTTGCCAACTTTGAAAACTGACTGAGGGGGGTGACTCACCCCCCTACCCCCCTCTCGGTAGGCCCCTGATTAGGAGAATCACATAAATTAAGTGTTACAGTGGCTTTATAATGGCTTTGTTCGAATATTCAGTTATTTTATGTTGAATCCCCTAATTTGCACTTTCATTTTCCAAAAATTTTGAGTTCGGAATTTTTGGAGCTACACTCTTAAGAATTTTGAGGAGTGTTCTTGGCTAATTGAAGTCCCCTCATCCCATTTGAAAAAGTTTCTGCCGCTGATATACTTATGGCTTAATAAAAAATCGATATCAACAGCAACTAAATAACCTTGAAAAAATATTTAAATTTCAATGAAGCTCACTGTCTCTTTATCAGATCGTTAAAATTAATTGTTTTAGACTGTTGATGCTTAATAAGAGAAATACTTATATTCTTTTTGTGAATTTCGCTAACCCCCGTGAATTCTACCTTTTGTGCAGAAGAATAATTCTAAATCCTGACACATGTATATATTCTTCCAAGATAATAAAATTAAAATCAAACATTGAAAAAAAAAAAACAAAACAATACATGTAATTATTAGGCAATATATCGACCTTTTTTGTTTCAGATTTCAAAGCACTTCAATCAAAGCCTTCGTACAAGGTCGAAAAAAACAACAAATGGTGACTTGACCTGATCCGCCATTTTTGAAGACGTTTGCCTCACTGTTAGGAAAGTTGAACCTGCCATTTTTTCAAGGACACAATTTGGGATAGGTTATACGTTTTGAAATTTCTCAGTGGCTAATTAAAATTTTCTTAATTCGAACGGTAAATATATTGACATTCCTCAATCGACTCGCCTGTTTTTGAAACGATCAACAATTGAAACTAAATGAGACTACTTCATTTTTCTCTCAATTTCTAAGCTTAATAGTTACCAACAGCTTTTGCAACTGCGTTGTGAATGAAATACTTTATAACATTGCAAAACGAGTAGAAAAGTAGTTATTTTTTTAAAATTTTTTTCAACTTTTGGACATATTCGTATATGTTTGTTGTGACAAGTGACTTTATTTATTGGCAGATACGTTGCAAAGTTAGACACGATGACTCCAGATTTGGCATCTGATATTGTTGCAGTCCCATCTTTTGCCGTACTTCCCAAAGAAAGGATGCGCATGAAAAAGGAGATCGGTGTTTTGGAGGGCGTTGCAATTATATTGGGAATTATTTTAGGTTCAGGTATGATTTTCAAGTATTTTAATTATTAAACATTTTGATACAGAAGAGATAAATCGGTGGAGGGCGAAGACGTGTTGCGATAAATGTTCAAAAAACGGGTTTTAAAATTTTACAGGTATTTAGCAGTTATCTTCTTAGATTCTGAGTTCGTAACTATTCGTTAATTTGTTAAAATTTTAAATTATAGAACTAAGCCAATAGAAATACAAATACTTTCCCAGTTGTTTGAATAAAATTTAAAATTGCTATTTTATTTGGGGAAAATTCCTAATTTCAATTTTTTGAGCAATCAAAAAAAAACGTTTATTACCCAAAACCTTCGCCATTTAGAATTTTTTTTCTGGGAAATACTAGTATATGACTCATAAAATATATCATCTATATCAGACATACAGGAAAAACCTTTAAAAAGAAGTCAAAAATTTTCAGTGTTACTACATAATATAAGAAATAGCTCTTTAGACAGGTCAAAGGACACAATAATTACAAAAAAAAATTTTTATTTAAAACATTTTAATCAAAATATTTAATTTGATAAACAAAGTTAAAAAATAAAATGACTCTTGTTCATAGCATAGCTTAAGCTTAGGGCTCATGAAATTTTTTTTTACCTCCATATAATTGTTGATTTTTTTTTTGCTACAAATGTGTGTGTTCCACCCCCCCCCCTTCATATTGCAAATAGAGGAGAGGCATTGCACCCCAAGGAAATTTTAAATAAGGGGTCAATAATATTCAATTTTTACAATTTTTTGAATTTTAAGGTTCATCATTCAACTCCTTCTTAGCTGGTTGAAAATAGGAAAGATGAATAGGACAAAAAAAGTGTGGTACAGTTTTCAAAGATGGCCACCACCTATCCCAAAGAAACGATGTTAATTTTAATACTGTGTATGTGTTATCCAAAGGGTTGAGAATCATGTTCCTGCATCAATTTAGCCTTAATAAGTATCTTGAGAAAGCTTATAGATCTAATCATAGCATTGAAAATATGGCCTGGCATGGACAGATCGATGGATATTTTTTTTGAAAATGGCCATTTGCTTTTTTACTTTTCCCCTAAGTGTTCCATTTGCATCCAGTGTTTTCCGGGTAGCCCCCTTTCAGCTATCCAGATTTCTCATAATTTTTCCAGTCCCTCCCCCCAATGTTCCCTTTCTTTAAAAAATAATCAATTTTTTTTTTTGTAATTTTTTTGTAATTCTTTCAAGTAAGTATAAGAGTTTTTTTTTGTAATACAGTGTACTCTGTTCCCTCCTAAACTGGTCAGTTTTCGTCGTAGTAGTGGACATGAAAACAATACCATAATGTAATAATAATCAAAATAATAATTATACAGTTCGTCCCACATAAGAAATGATAAACACGTGACTGAATACTGGAATGAACAAACCAATAGTAATTAAGTATAATTTGTCATCGTTTTCCAATAATGCACTTTGTTGAACAGGAATTTTTATTTCTCCCGGGGGTGTAATGGAACATGCTGGTTCAGTGGGCTTTACACTCACCATATGGGCACTTTGTGGTATGCTTTCAATGATTGGAGCCGTATGCTACGCAGAACTGGGTACAAGTATCACAAAATCTGGAGGAGATTACGCTTACATTAATGAAAGTTTTGGAGCATTACTATCTTTTTTATTTTTATGGGATGCAGTCGTCGTTTTCGTGTAAGTTTTTATTTGATTCAAACTAAAATAACCAACAAGTATACGTACAGAACCTGAGCCTGACTATGACGTGGTAAAATACTACGATCCTAATGAATTTATTTATCTACTTCGTACTTACAGGCCCACAACAAATGCAATCATGGGTTTGACATTCGCTAATTACATTGTGAAACCATTTTTTCCTTCTTGCCCATCTCCAGATTTAGCAGTGAGACTACTGGCTGCCGTAATTATTAGTGAGAATCAATATACGTTCCCACCTACTCATTATACTGGCAAATATCAAAGACACAAAGAGGCATTTCAGATCTGATCTCGTTTTAACCATATGTTAGGATATTGAAGGAAAATTCTTTGAAGAAGCGAAAATGGAAAATCTATAAAAACTTGCACCAAAAATAAATTCACCACTTTTATACAATAGAAAAGGAAAAAGGTAGGAATGTTGAAAATTTGTCTTAGCCTTACCAGGTGGCAAAACAAACTATGAATTCACTTTTGGGACGGTCTTTACAGTTTGATATTGGAATGAAAAATGAAAAAATAATTTTCGTCGCCAGTAAACTACTTTTAATTTTTCGAGTAGGTCCACATGTCTTATAAAAGGTTATTTCCGGTTTTTGTTGCAGTGTAAAATTTTGTTTGCATCACTTCTTATCATGAAGTTTAATGCTTCCACCAATATTTAATTATTAGGTCGATAGGAGGCCTCTAACACAACCTTTTTTTCACGTAATCAAAAAATTTCTAGGTTTTCTTACCTATGTTAATTGTCTGGACATGAGAATAACAACACGTGCTCAAAATATATTCATGTTTGCCAAAATTGGCGCAGTTTCCGTCATTATCGCTATGGGAGCTTTTGTATTATTTTTAAGTAAGTTCGTTAGCTTTATTTCGAATGTGTTCAATGTTCTGTAATCATATCAACTATACATTGGTTGAAAAACCTGCTCTCGAATTTCAGCAACTCCTGAACATTTCCATAATATGTGGGATGGAACAATCACCGATCCTGGGGAAGTGGCTGTTGCTGTGTACTCGGGCATTTTTTGTTACTCCGGCTGGTAGGTTTTCCAATCATTCGACCAACAATGGAAGTATATTCTAGAGATTCTATTGATTTTATTCTCGTCAAATAGGACTTACCTCAATTTTATGACCGAAGAATTGAAGGATCCTTACGTGTAAGTCAGAGCTAAACCGGCTTTTATGAATGAGTATGTCCGAATTTCGCTACCATGTATTTTCATATAGTCATATAATTATTGCTTATTTAATCAATCTTTTGTAGAAACCTTCCGAGGGCAATTTACATTTCCGTTCCTTTAGTAACGGCAGTTTACATTTTTACCAATGTGTCCTATTTATCCGTTTTATCACCTCAAGAAATTATACAGTCTTCAGCTATAGCTGTAGTAAGTCACACAATAAATTGTACATTATTATACATTTGTGCCGATATTAAACTGGTAGCAGGCTTACTATTTCTTTACACGTATCTACAAATATTTTGTATTTTCATAGACTTTTGGAAATTATGTTTTCGGTTCGTTTTCATGGATTATGTCAATTATGGTGGCTGTGAGCGCCGCTGGAAGTCTAAGTGTTCATATAATGACGTCTGCCAGGTACAGCATCACATTTTTTCGAACATATGTCTTGATTTCATTAATTAACAAATTGTTTTAGGGCCGATAGTGTAATGAAAATGAAAATTTCAGAATATTCTATAGGTAACCTATAGTCTCTAAGGCACTGGTAACCAATATGTATCGTATTTTAGCTATATGGGCAAATAAATGTTTGAGACTCACTTATCCAGCTAGAAGCACTCTAATATACATTTGTTCCAATTGAAACAGAATTACTTTGGGCAACCTTTTGTACAAACGTCAAACGATCGGGTTGAAGTATGCATACAGGGTGTCGTCGTTTTGACATACACCATACGAAAACCCTATTGGGTGCGTGCTAAAATGACTCGCAATGCAAAATTGAACGGAGGAGATACGAGTATCCTTGTACGCGTCAGCTAATAAAAAGTTTTCTATTTGTTTATTTATTTTTTTGAATTAATTTTTTGTTTAAATACGTTTATTTTACTTTTTATTTCTTTATTTTTGATAATTTTTTTAAATAATACTTATTTAAATATTTAAAATATATCACTTAATAAAATAATACAAATTAAAAAATTTTCAAAAATGATAAAAAAAGAAAAGAAAAAAATTGAAATAAATGAAAAAATTCAACAAAAACAAACTCACAAACAAACAAAAACATATAAAAAAACGTTTTATTATGGTGCGTACAAGTTTATCTCCTCCATACAATTTTGCATTGTGGGTCGTTTTAGCAGGTACCAAATGGGGGTTTATTATGGTGCGTGTCAAAACGACTCACCCTGTATGTGTCAGCGTAAATATTACAAATCAGGCACAAGTATTCATCGATATTGCCGGCAATATTGATAATATCGAATTTCTATTAAAGTTGACTGGTTTACCCGATCTGTAAACTGGGACACAAATGTGGAGGAGAAATGTGACGTGAAATGTGACACTGATGTGATTCCATTTTTCTCCGGATAAAAAATTATGGGTCACATCAGCGTCACAAAAGTGCCACAGCTTCCTGATTGATTGAATTTTTGTACACATCTGTGTCACATTTTGCGTCACATTTCTCCTCCACATTTGTGGCACATTGTAGATCGGATGAAAACAGGTAATATTGAAAATCGTTTAGGGAAATAGGCAGTGTTAATAGAATGTCCATTAAAGCCTCAGGCAGTCTACATAATGCTGGTAAATGTGAAATAAAGGTAGACAACAAAACTATTATGTAGACTACCTAGGAAGGATAAAAAATTATTTTCATATCGTCAAATAAGACTATACTAAAGCTATATATTGACATGTTAACATCTTTGTTATTTTTTAGAATGACTTTTGTTGGTGCTCGTAATGGTCACTGCCCAAGAGTTTTGTCTTTTCTCAACATGAATAAATACACGCCAATTCCTTCACTCGTGTTCATGGTAATTATTAACCTATATTATTTTTGTCACTACAAACATTACAAGCATTAGGTTTCAAATTTATCCATCCACATATCAAACCATCTATTTGGAGGTGACAAACACTCATAATCACTTTTTACTAAAGTTCCACTCATCATCCGCCAAATTCGCTATTTCTCATGTGTATATTTAAATCTATGTATGTACGAGTACGCACTTCTAAAAATGGTGTAACACGATATTTTTCCCCAGAAATATACTTAAAAATGAATGCTTTTTTTGAAATAAACATAATTTTTTTCCTATCTTAGAGCAGGGGCGTGCTTACCATATACCAGACAAATGTAATTCATAGAAAGCCCTGACTAATGGAAGCACTGTAGTTTGTAAGGTGATAAATTTCAGCAAACTTCCTAAATTTTAGTATTTTTTGGGAGAGAGGGGGTTTTTGGAGTGTTGGGGCCCTCCTTAAAATCGCACTTTCATATTGCTCTCCAAAAACCCCGAGGAGACCCCTGATCTTAAAACAGTAGCGCCACCAGAAATTTTCCAAGGGAGGATTTTAATCTTACATTTATCACCAATAAAATTACTTGGAAAATCCACGTGAAACGTGGCCAATTTTTTCAATTTAGTCTTCATTTTAGTTACTATAATTTCTATTAATTACAGAATATTTTATCCATAATGATGCTGTGCACATCCGACGTGTACGTTCTGATAACGTACTCAAGTTTCGTGGAATCATTTTTCATCATGCTGTCCGTCTCCAGCTTGCTTTATTTAAGATGGAGAAGACCTACTTTGAATCGCCCCATAAAAGTATGACAGATTCAATTCCATAATTATAAATTATAAAATTTTCATTCAAACCCATAATTCGGTGGCACAATGCAAAAAAGTCGTAAGTTATCTCCATTTTATTAAATTTTTCAGATGAGCAAAAATAAAGTTGTCATTCACTATAATGTATTTTCGAACTTTCTTTTTCATGTTGAAAGTTGGTGGTATGTTTTTTATATCAGATGATAGAGCTTGAAATTTCCTTTCCAATAATACCAAAATGTCAAATTAATAGTGGGAAAATGGAGATACCTACGACATTTTTTCCCTGTGCCATCGAATTATTATATACTTGGGTGCCTCAACTCTGTTGTAAAAGAGAAACATAAAACAACGTAAGTACGTTTAACCAAGCACTTGGTTACAAATATTGATAGGATTGACGGGCTCCAAAATTCTAAGTGCATTAAAAAAAAGGGGGGGCAATCAGTTTTTCTTCAATTTGAGAAAAATAGACCTTAATAATTATGTCATTTTAATGAACGAAAAACTGAATTAACCATTTGAAAAAAACATTAGTCAGATAACACCTAAAGCCAATAGTATCTACAATGCAGATGTTTCTCGTCAGTTTTGTAAAAATACAAAATTTTAAGTTGGCAGATTTTAGACTTGGGCCGGCGAAATTCCGGCTGCTCATTTGCGAATATTTGATCGCATGTTTTGTGATTTTCTTTTGAAATAAAGTATACTACCATATTTTACACATAAACGTCATTATGTTTATACAGGTACCAATAATTTTTCCTGTAGCATTTGTGATAATTAGCGCATTTTTAGTGATATTACCATGCTATGTAAGGCCCTACGAAGTAGGAGCAGGAGTTTTCATTACACTTCTCGGCGTACCTGTGTATTTAATTTTTATCAGACACCAGAATAAACCAAGATGGTTTTCAAGAGCTCTGTGTAAGTTATAACTATATATTCAATACAAGGTTATTATTGAGAGCTTCGGTTTTGTAGCGATTTATATAGGTATAGTCGGAAATTTGAAAAATATACTTTCGAAATTGTTAATCATCGACCTCACTCAATACTGAAATATTTTCCAGATTGAAGAAAATTTAGAATTTTTTTCCTCCGAGAGAAAATAATTTTTTGATTTTTAAAATGGTATACTTTTTAACTGGCTCCTTCAAATTTCTGTTCCTAAAACGCAGTTGGGAAATAGAACTACATGCCATATTATTAATTTTATTCTTCTGTTTGTAGGTAGTGCGACTGAAGTTATCCAAATTTTACTTCTGTCGGCAAAAGAAGAGGACGAAGACGAATAACAATTCAATGTTAGGCTTACCTATACTTTATCAATGTTATTTTCAACAATATTGGATTTTAATAATTATTATAATTTTTCATACTTGATTGTTTATTCATCAAATAATATGTGTTTTCATTTTCTACGCGAAATATTATTCAATTGGGAAGAAGTGGAAACATTTTACAGAATAAATAGGTACCATACTCTACACATTTTTAGTTTCTCGGGGATATAGAACAATATTTTTTTTTCAAATACGCTCTTTGGGCGAAAACTTTTCAATTTTATTCAACCATATTCAGGTATTTCATGGCTGTTTGTCTCGGAGAATATTAAAAATAAAAAAAGCCGATATACCTAGTAAAAAAAAATCACCAAAAATTTTATAAATATAAAAATAAGGTTCGAAAATCGAAACACGTAAATTACCGAAAACAAGAGCTAAAACACCTAAAAGGTCGAAAAAAAAAGGGCCCAAACACATGAAAATCTGTGAGAAAGAGCCAAAATACCCAGCAAATCGATAAAAAGAGTAATTACCAAAAAATCCGTGAGAAAGAGCCAAAATACCTGAATATTCGAGAAAAGGAGCCAAAATACCGAAAAATGCGAGAAAATGAGCAAAAATACAGATTTATAGGTGCTTTGGCTCATTTTCTCGAATATTCACATATTTTGGCTCCTTTCTTGAAATACATATTAAGAATTCTGATCTTTTTATCGAATTTGCAGATATTTTTGCTCGTTTTCTCGGATATTTAGGTGTTCAGGCTTTTTTTCTCGGATTTTTAAGTATTTTAGTTCTCTAATTTTCTCAAAATTTTTGGAATTCCGGTCTTTACATTGAATTTCTAGGCATTTTTGCCTTTTTTCTCGGATTTTTAGCTCTTTTTCTAGGACTTTTCGATATTTTCGCTCTTTTCCTTGAATATTCAGATATTTTGGCGCTATTCTACCGGATTTTCAGGGATTTTGGCTCTTTCGCGATATTCATGTATTTTGGGTCATTTTGGCTCTTCTTCTCGAATGGAAAATTTTATTCTACAAGTAGCAAAAAATATGGGTTTCAAGAACTTCACTTGGTAGCCAATAAAAACATATTTTCTTCTACAAACTTTATTCCGGATTGTTTGCTTATCCAACTTAATGTAACCAATCACAACAAAAAATTAGAAAACAACATCGAAATAGGAAAGTAGGAAAAACGTACACGTATATCCATTGACTTGAATAATGCAAATCTACCTAGTCACAATTGTGATCGAAAACTAGCTTAAATAAAAAAAATTAAATAAAAAAAAAACCAGTGATACAGTATTGTGAATACATGTATTTCTTTACATCAAATGAAAAAAATAAATTCAACATCTTAGTTCAAAACACGTAGGTACTAAATTTAGTACCATCATACCGTAAGAGGGTATTTTTTTTATCTTTAAAAAATTCAAATTCTCAAAACGAAAAGTCGCATAATGCCAGTAAAATAATATATTTCACCATTCTAGAAATAGACCAACCTTTACTATTGTTACGAACAACACAACCCAAATCAATAGGTAAAATTACATAAAAAGACAACGGCTAAATTATATACATGTATAATCATTTTATAAAAAAAGACAAAAACTCAAGCTCTTTACGTTCGTCTTTGCTCCGAGATACTGTTTGGTTTGTCATAAATTTTTTTTCTCCAACTACCATGTCTTTAAATTACGAAGATGTAAATAAATATTATACACAAAATGAATCGGTGACAAAAAAAAAAAAAAAAAAGCTTTATAATATTATAATTAATAGAATGAAAAAAATAGTCGTTGGCGTGAAAGGCAAAAAAAAAAAAAAAAAAAAAAACAATTATGTACTTAACAATAACCAATAATTGTTTTCCTCTTACTTCCAACATCGTACAAAGTTTCATCACAATTCACCTTAAAACATGTATAATTGAAGGCACGACAACGCGTAAGAATTAAGAGAAATTGTGTAGTTCTTCGTCATACAGATCGCCTTCAGCAGAGATGACTTCGATACGAAATCGATTCGACTGGACCGCGATGAACAACGCCAGCTTTCCCCACCGCCGAGGTACCGACTAAAATCACCGACCCTTTTAAATTTTGGGCAGAATATAACCGGGCGGTAACAATCCGAGCGCCGCGATGCCGGTCGGTGGATACAATTCGGGTGGCGGAGGGCCGGGCGGCGGCGGCGGAGGCGAGTCGTCATCGTCGCTGCTGTCCTCCGGTCTAATGATTTTCACGCGTACCTTGTGCTTTTTCTTCGGCGGCGGAGACGGTTTACGTACCTTGGTCGGCGGCGAATCGGAGACGGTCGGAGCGCCGGGACGTACTCCGTCCACGAATGAAACCATTTTACGCGAGCTACCGATGATGCTACGACCCAAGGCCGTCACTGGCGTTGATTTGTCTCTGCAATGAGGGAGGGGAGAAAAAAAGTACGATTAATATATGAGTACCTTAACAAAGTACATATTAGAAGGCTGAGGTGGCCAGCGTTTCTTCACCGGCCATATCATATGGAACCGAGTATAAAGTGATCAATATAATTATAATAACAATAAAAACTCGAACTCAGATGTGACTGTCTTCAAAAACTGAATGAATGAAATTATCATAATTACAACGTCAAGTTTTTTTTGTTTTTTTTTTGTTTTAGTTCTTTTCCAAGAAAAAAAAAAAATATTATGATTGATCAACATACTTCGTACGTCAGATAACAAAATGTGGTTACGTTTGTGAAACATAACCATATAAGATATCATAAGGTCAACATAACGAATACGCTCCATATGTTGGAGAACAAAATGTTATTACCCAACTACTAATACCAAACCATAAAAGATATCCACGTAAACATAATGAATTTATGCAGTATAAATGTTGGAAAACAAAATTTTGTTACCATTTCCACCAAACCATGTGAACATAATGAATATTATGCTTCACCTTAAAAATTAGCCTTTAATTTGTAACCTTGACCTTGACCTTCAGATAACGTCGAGGACGTACACACAAAAATTTGACCAAAGGTCTAGTACACAGAATTCATCGATTTTTAAAACTGAAATTTATGCACCTGAGCTGGTACATACTCGTACATACACTGGGAAACAACCATAGCGAAAAAATTATGCAACCAGAAATCCCAGCTCCAGTTTATAATAATCTCCACACCAATGTACCAAGAAGTTACTTACTTGAAACCGGGTGAAATTAAAATTCCCTGTTCAGGCGACGGTTTTATAGCAATAGGAGCGAGTGGTTCATCACTAATTTCCTGAAGAAAAAAATAGCATATTAAATTAGCCTTAAACGATAAAAAAAAAAATGAACATCTTTGCTCTGCGGTAGTGTACATAGAGAGATTGAACTGGTATGAAAATAAAATAAAAACAAATTTCAATTAAGTATTATTATCGGCGCATTTTGGTACTGATGAGCTTTACAAGGGTTTATTCGCTATGAGATAATGAAATTGTCTACAGCTCCGTACCGACAAAATGGTAATGATTTAATTAGTGGAATCTGTAGTACATGCGGACAATGGTTATCGGTAGGCACACTTTCACCGAAAGTTCGAATGAACTTTCACCAAAAATCAAAGTAAGACTTATTCTTTGTTTTTAATTCAATTTCTTCATTTTCATCCAACTTTTGAAAGTTATAAAAGAGTTTTAGAGGTGTTCATTCTCAAGATATATGGCTCCCTACTCAAATCATTAAGCTTATTCGATAATTTGGAGAAAAAAAAAAGCCTCAAAGTAAAGCATTATCACAGAAAAATCCCATGCGATTTGCAAAATCTAATTCTTCACCCAGAAGCAAAAAGAATTCTCAATTCTTCAACATGAATCGGAACATCAGAAGCCACACTCACACAATATAAAACACACACTTCTTACCCAATAATACGAACTGTTTGGGAGAAACGTTTTACATAGAAATTTGTTAAGTTGGTTAAAATTATATTTCCCTTTTTCAACATTTTTTGGAAGCGCGGATCAAGCCCCAAATCAGTAATCTTTACTTGAATGAAAAATCCTTGAAGTAAAATGAATTCCATTTATGCCATATTTTCTGAGATTGGATGCAACTCTGAATCATAGTCAACAGTCCAAATTATCAGGATGATATTCGCCATTTTCAGAAGAGCATTCTTCTTTGGCTAAATTCGTCGAACAAGTAATAAGAATTTTACAATAGGTATGAGCAAGTTTGTGCATTTAATTATCGCTACAATTATTTTAATTAATTCAAATTCTCAATTTTCAATCGCATAGACTACACGCCTTGTTGACAACGAATGTATCGTTTAGGTTTCAAGTCGGATGCAGGATGTGAGGGTTAGGAGTTTCAATTTCACAAGTTTAGCTGGACGTTGATTCCCGAATAAGAAACCTTAATTTCAATAAGATTATAACGAGGTTTTTCATCTCCAGCCGGCATCTGCGAATCACTTCAGCCCCAAATAAACAGACCAATCTCATTTTTATGCCTTTCGAAATGCGAATAAAAATCTAACAAGAACTCCCCTCTCTATGTACATTACATGACGTAACTAAAATTTGTCTCAAATCAAAATAAGACTTACTTGATCCTCAACGAGACTGCTATCGTCGCTTGTTGGAGTCTGAAAACAAAAATACATAATAATCATTCGAATTCACCCATTTAAAAAAAAAAAAAAAAAAAAAAAAAAAAAAAAAACGAGCCTTAATTATTAAAAGGAGAAATCCTCTTACCGCAGGCGAATCATTAGCGGTTCGAAGTTTTGAAAGTCTCTTTTCTCTAATACGACGAGCCAGTTTTTTGATATCTGCCGAGGTTGTTCCTGCACAAAGAACAATAAAATGGACACACAATTAACCACCATTCAGTCTATTCAAAGAAACATAATATTCCAACACAAATATTTGGTAGAAATGTTTCTAATTTTTGTACAATCCAACAAAACATGGCGAATATTGCTACCGAATAAAATTACAGACTTAGACAAGTACTCGAACATTCAAGTATATACGTAACTTTCTTTCATCGATAAAAAACGCAATCCAAGAAAAAATAAGGAAGAGGGGGATTTTTGTAACATTATACTTACTAATTTTTGTACTAAAAGATTTCGATAATTTTACATTAGGCATACAGAAAATAAGAAAAAAAATTCGAAACGGAGAAGATATTAATTTTAATTAGGTACTTCATAATCTCAGGTGACACGATCCTCTCTCTCCACTCACTAGATCATAGGTTGAGTTTTAAATGTGAGAAGAACATTTAGAAACCGATAACTTCGGGCAATATTAGAGGAAAAATAACAAATAAATAAATAAAAATATTCTCTCAATATTTTCAGATTTGCTGAACCAAGTTCGTCTCAGCGAGTTATAAAGCTTTTACTGCCTTGTCTTACGATTCACAATTTATTCAAGCAATCACATATTATTAGTAATAGTGCACGTGCAGTTTTATCATAGGTGTTTTAGAGAAAATGAGCTACATGAAACGAAGAAGATAAAACTGGGAAGGAAACACAAAATATAGTTGGTTTTAAGAACAACTGGAATTCAAATGTCACAAATTTAAATAAAAAAAAAAAAAAAAAATGAACGATATTTGTACAGGACAAGGTTGGATATACTGGCATAAAGTATTCTCACATGTGTTTTAGAATAATGCCAGAATTATTCTCCTGTTCGCAATAATCTGTAAATCTAGGATCGAAATAGAAAGAAATGTTGAACCATGGGCGTTCTTAAAACCAACCGTTCGAAAGTTGTAATTACTACAGTAGAACATGGACATAGTCTACTCCAGTTAAGAATTCCATGACGTCATAGAACTTCAACGAATGAGGAAAGTATTTGCCATTTTAACCAATCGCCATCTTCAAATCCCTATGTCGTTATGGAAAACTTCACTGGAACAGACTATAGTGTTAGTACGTACTAAATAAAATTTTTCTGTCCATGTTCAACAGTGTATCATGTAGATTCCAATGTTAGTAATTATTACAACGATATTGCATAGGGTAAGATAAAAGATACATTATAAGAGAAATTATTACGTACCTAACTAAATTTCATCTCATCAACATAATATGTAACGAAAAACGAAGATTCTTTTCAATACGTTAAGAAATAAGTACAACAATTTTATTTAATGTATTATTTGTTGTTTAGAAATGGAATTATCATTTTTTTCAGAATGGAGTTAAACATTTCATCGAATAAAGTTGTACTCATTTCGGAAAGAATTTTTTTTTTTGTAATAGTATGTTAGTGAGTTTAAATTTATTACTTAATACGAGTAATTTTTCCTAATTATAGATTTTCGTTTCTGGAGCACAAGAAGTTTATATTCTTTCAAGTGATGTGAATTCAACAATTTTACATTGTAAGTCTTTTTGGCACGCACCAAATGGGGTTTTCCTATGATACATGTTAAAAAGACAACCCTGTATATATTAAAAAAAAAAAACACTGAGGACCTTAGAAGCAAGAAGGTTGAACAAATGAAAGTGTGACAATGAATAAAAGACTGAAAACCCAACAATCCTAAACGACTACCTTTGTGTTTTTATTGGCTGTACATCTTCAAGAGAACTCATGCAATAGTTCTGAGGAATACTTCACATTCAAGTCAAAGGATCAGTTTATTTACAAAGCAACTTGTGTGTCAACAATTGTTTTTCATCATTATTTTACCCTCTGCTTCTATTAAGGCCCTCAACAACTTCGGGTCTATCAGATCACTGTGAGGGAAATTTTGAGATTAATAATAGCTATGCCTTATGCAGTCAACATCAACAAACATCTTCAAAGTCATAATGTCATATATGCAATTACCTTTTAATACCCATAATTACTTACACTTAATTAATCAACTTATAAAACCTGTTAGAAAAGAGATGAAAGATATCGTAAACAGCGTTACTGTTATTCTCACGTGTCCATTACTCGAACAAAGCACAGAAATATTGTAGGGCACACAACGAGAAAAACAAAAACAAAATGGCTTACCAGGCGGTAGCGGTAAATTGGAAATTTTGCTTCCACTAAAGCCTATCGCCGGCGGTGTAACTGAAATAATGATTTCAGATTAAGTAGGAAGTTTTTAGTCAAGATAATAAACTGGGATGAAGAAAAAACGGATAGAAAATGGAAACAAACTGACGTGCAGGAAAGTCTACAAAAACCGACTAGCAAAATGTGAATGAAACATCGTTCAGAGATGCGTTAGCCGGTGAATTTACTCAATTTATTGAAATCAGACTTGTAGATAAATATTAAAAAACTGATAAAATAATAAAAAGCAATTACCAGTTGATGGTATGGCAACTGATGGCTGCGGCTCTTGAACTTTCGTTTTAGTATCACTCGCGTGTCTTTGCTCATTGCTGGATGCCACTTCGCTCGGCCGAGAATTGTTCAGAAGTTTCGCTTTGGAACCAGAAACAGCCGGAGCTGCGGCAAAAGAAACGGGTAAATGAGCAGAAAGTAGCGACGAAAACGTTGCGGCTCCAGGCAAGATAGAATTAGCTGCTTGCGGATACGTGGAAGTGGGTGGGCCCACTGTAGATGTAGCAGGAGCTTGAGGAGGAAGTGAAGGCTGCTAAATAACAAGATGAAACAAAAAATGAAAGGTAATAAATGAACATTTAAAAAAAAAATCATATTATAATAAGAACGGATATAAACAATATTAACCTTGGTAGGACCTTGACTAGAAACAGATGATGGTTGCAATTCTGTAGGAACAATTTGTAATACGTTACCAACTTGAATTGAGTGCACTTTACTGCCGGCTGGGTCCGGTACACGGTAAGGAACTTTAGGTTCGCTGGGCAGTGGCTGTTGAAATGGAAAATAATTTAAAATAAAAATCAAATTTTTATTGGGGCAGGAGTAAACAAAGAAATGGATAGTTTTATTCGTGTAAAAATAATGTTTAGAAAGATTAACTCGTAGAGAATTTTAGTTGGCACCCACTAATTAGAAAAATAAGCTGGGCAGCAAATGCGAGAGGCCAAAAATTAGTGTTTATTAATGTATACCAATTTAATTTTTAACTGGTAGTTAGAAAAATAAAATTTGCAAAATAAATAAATCATACTCCTTTTACATACGTCTGATGGGAAAATACCCAAGAACAGATTTAGGAGTAGGGAGTACACACAAAAAAAGATGCAAATGTAGCTAGGGTTTCAGTTTTTCAAGATCCATGATTTGAAAACTGTGCTTTTAATAGTTTCGAACAAGAAATAAATTCTCTTAGGTATCGAGTTTGTAAAAATTTCATATTATCATTTAATATCTATCTGTCATAAGAAATAAGCCAAACAATAACAAGTATAATTTTTTTCACATATCAAAATCTGTAGTCATAATCGAATTCATTACATTTTTGATGGTACATACTTCCTTTCCATCGAGTAGTTCAAAATTTGTTTCAAAATAATTTTTATTATAAATTAGATAACTGATGAAAAATTCTTTCCAACTCGACATTGGAAAACTGTAAAAGCCACAAAATAGCATTTCGTCGGTGGTCCGATAATTACCTCCTATGCGATAAAATTATGAAAATGACGTTTTTGGGTTCTTTGGATTCGTCTATTTAAGGCGTATCCGATAGGAAAAAAATTCACAACTCAAGTGAATTCATTCGCTGTAAAACAGTACTTTTGATACCGCCATTCTGGGTAACGTAAGTACAAAATTAATACTTTTTTTTCTCTCCTGCAACATAACATTTTCTGCACTTCGGAGGTATTTATCGGACCACCGACGATTTGACATTTTGAAACAATAATTATTATTCTTTCTAAGAGGTTGGGCATCGGTTTTTGATCGCTTCAACATTTCTTCAATAAATAGTATCGAATGTAAACAACAAACCCTTTTTTAAATGCGAATATTCAAGTCTTCTACTCATCATTGAAACCGAATCAACATCGAAACTACTCGCAACTTTTCTTCATTTCGTAAAAAATGCAAATTTGAATTGAATTAAAAATACAACGAATGTGGCTACATTATCATAATTTTGTGAAAATTACAAGGATAAGATTTGGAAAAACTTTGAAGGTAAAGACTGAAAAATAGTCCCGAATGTTTCTGGCGAGAAATTTTTTCCACATATTTTTAATGTGTTTGCCTCCGTATCGCTATTTTATATTTAATACTGATGGATAAAAAAATCTCAAAATATAGATAATGGTAAAAAATCAAGATCGTTTCCCCCCTCAAAAGAATACACATATTATACATATATACACACAGAATTAGATGAAAAATTGTCGGAGCTTACCGGCATCGTGCGCGGTGGCATACCAGGCGGTGGTAACATGACAGGAGGCTGTATTTTCGACATATTCGGCCCCATGAACGGAGACCCGACGGCGGTGTTCGGCAGATTCCAATTCATGGGCGGCGGCGGACGCCCACCAGGATAATAATTGCGATCAGGGACGACGGTCGGCGCAGCATTCATCATAGGTGGGAATCGATGCAACGGCGGTGGTGGTGTCGAAAAGTTGGGAATACCGTTCTCGTACATCGGCATCGGGTAGAAGGGGCGCGGCGGCAAACTCATCGGCGTGGCCCGATGAGGGCCCGGCGGCAGCATGCCGGGCGCATTCTTCGACGTCGGCGTCGTCGATGTGCGCTTCACGCCCAGCTCCAGCTCTAACCGTTCATCCAGCGACAACGGCTTGGGCGAAATTTCGCGCGACCGTTCCTCGAAGCGACTTTTGATAGCACCAGCGGCGGCGGCATTTGGCGGGTAGTTGCCATTTGTTGAGTCAGCTACGCTCTTCTTCGATAACGGTGAGTGGTATGGGTCGGGTGGGGAACGTGGCCCAATGTTACAAGGCTTGGCGTCCATGGGTGAAGCCATCGGCAGACTACTTTGAATGGAATGGCATAGGTTTATCATACTCTGAATGTCGAGCTGCTGTTTTTGCTTATTGCAGCTGCGCGGGTCACCAGAAGCCAGCCCGTGAATGGCAGCTGGCATTTTGTGCGTCTCCAATGTCGATATGACCGAGTTAAGTGACTCGATGTGCCCCTCCTTGCGGTTTAGACTCATCAACATTTCACGCAACTGGTAGAGGCTCGCCTGCAACGCGTTAATGTCTGCAAGCTTCAGTTCTGCGTTGCGGTACTGGCTCTCGTGCAGCCGCCGCGACAGTTCCGTAACCGAGTCACGGGCCCGTAATTCGGTATAGTGGCGTTCGTACTCCGCTTCATAGTTACCTTCCATAATCATTCGTTCGTCTTTGATCGGAGCCAGCGGTTCTTCATAGGACACATTCCGCGGCAGCTCTGTGTCAGACGGCGTTCGCTCCCGCCTCGAAGTCTTCTTTGGCTCTCTCGAGTACGAACGACGCTTGTGGCGGTAACGATTATCTTTGAAATCGCGATCTCTAGAGCGTCGACGACTTCTAGATCGCGATCTATCTCGGGGTCTGCTACGTTTATAACGATCTCGGTCCCTAAAATTACGTTTCCTATAACGATCGTAAGAGCGGGAATGCGATCCAGATCGAGATCTGGAACGTGATCGCGATCTTGACCGCCTACGGTGACCATCTCGATGCGAGCTGTCACGGTCAGTTCGACTTCTGGTACTTCGATCACGCGAACGACTACGCTTCTCACTCGATGAAGGCTGACGACTTGAATCAGCAGTTTCTTTTTTGACCGGCGTTGATTTGGAATGTGGTGATCGATCTGCAGCTGGTGAGAGAGGCGGTGTTACTTCACGCTGCACTGCTGGTAATTCTGGCAGCGCAATACAAGGACGAGCTTGAAATTCTTCTTTTTCCACATCTTCCTCGGGAATGCTAGGTGGCTCGGCAGCTGCAGTCAGTTCGTCAATGCTCTCCACATTTTCTTGCACTGTTTTTGTTGGAGTCAATGGTTCTGGCTTATTGCGTTCTTCTTCAGTTTCAAATGAATCAAAAATATTTGAATGGACAAACTTTTTGGCAGCTTTGGTTTTCACCTCCAGCTTACCTACGGAAAACGATTTATACGACCCTTTGTCCAGCTCAGTAACAACCACCTTGCTGAAGCCTTTGGGCCCACCTTCAATTCCTGAGGTAGAGGTAGTCGGACTGATGTCAGAGTGAGCTGTAACTACGGAAGGACTAATAAGGACCGACGATGATTCAGCAATACTGACCGAGGAACTGCTGACAGTAGAATCTCTTGCAGAAATTAATGCAGAATCCTTCATACTTGACGAGGTGAACAAATGTGATGGCTGGATGCTGGGTGGTGGAACAGGCAATGGAGCAGGAACTGGCTTTGGTACAACAGTCGGCAATGATATGCTTTGCAAGTCAGGAGGTGCAAAACAAGAATACAAACTATTACTCTGAAAATTATAATAGCTGGGGGCGGCGGAAAATGGTACGTTCTCTTGGACTGTTTTCTGTTTGACTGGAGAAAGACCAATGTCGTCGTCGTAAGAAGTTGGCGAATAGCGATCGGCATTTTGAGTCACTGGTCCTACGTTCAACTGTTGAGAAGCATCATCCTGTTTCAGCGTCTTACATTCACCCACCTGGTATGCTGGACAATCAGGAGATTGCGGGCTACAGCTAAGATCACTACCTCGATCTTTGACTTTGACTGGCTGTGGAGACGCTTCATTGAAATTTGGATCGATTGATGGTGTTCGTGAATTCCTTTGGTCTGGTGAATGTAGCTTTTCATTTTCTTTGTCTAAAAAAGACTTCTTATCGTCTTTTTTTTGGGGTTTCTTAGACGTCAGTTTCTTCTTTTTCTTGTTAGCAGTTTTGCTTTTCTGTTTTTCTTCGTGTTGTTTTTCAACACGCTTGTTGGAGCCACGTTTGCTCGCCTTTTCCTTGGAAATGCTTGGCTTCTTTTTTGTATCTTTATTTTCAAACTCGTCGTTTGAGTCATCTCTCATAGAATGTTTGGCAACTGATGAAGCTGCTCTATCCCAATCATCGAGATTATCATCAAAAAACGGATTCATCTGAGCTTTGGCAACACTTTCCTCAATCTCCCGCGGATCAATGAGTTTCTTTTTCTTCCATCTAGGCGCTTCTTCTTCTGAAAAGCTCGATGATCTTTTTTTCTTCGACTTTTTTTTCTTCTTCTTCGTATCTACAGGCGATGCTTTGTCCAGTTCCTTCATCTTCGCCAATATCTTTTCTTCACTAAATTCCCGACTTACTTCAGCTGGAACTACATCCAACAGAGTATTGGTGACCTTATCATCTTTGTCTCGTTCAGATTTTTTTTTTCGTTTCTTCCGTTTCTCTTTGACCATTTTTTTAGGAAGGTCATTCTCGTCGGATTCGTTTTTTTTAAAAGACACAGCCGCCAAGAATTCAATAAGATCTTCGGGAGGTAACTTTTTGGATTTTTTCTTTTTATCATCATTTTTCGAAGTTTTTTTCTTCTTCTTTTTGGAGTCTGATTCTGCCTCTTTCAGCTTCTGCTTGTTCTTCTTTTTTTTCTTGCCCGAGTGCTTACGTTCAGGTTTCTTGTCTTTCTTTTTCACTTTTTTACTTCGTTTACGTCTTTTACGCGATGTACTATCAGAACTACTGTGGTCAGAGCTGCTGCTGTTAGATGAACTACTGGAACTACTATCACTGGATGCAGAATCATCGGAGCTGTAACTTTCATCGGAATCGCTGTCATCACTAGAGTCACTCGAATCAGAACTACTATCGTATTTCTTCTTCTTTTCTCTTTGCTTCTTCTTATTTTTAGTTGATAACTTTTTCACCTTGACGGCAATCTTTTTCTTTTTGGGCTTCTCCTTTTTATCGCGTCTTTTTTTGCGTTTAGTTTCTACTTCGGAGTCCACTTCTCCATCAGACTCGATTAACTCTTCTTTTTTCTTAATTATCTCACTTATGTAATCGTCTTTCTTCTTGCTCAGCTCGTTTTCGGCTAATTTTTTCATTTTCTTCTCTTTCTCTTTCAAGAAAAACTTATCAATATCGAATTCCTCCTCATCGTCAACCTCCATTTTGGTATCACTGCCGGGTGATGGATTAGCATCTCTGGTTGTTGACTTACTCATTATCTCTTCGTCATCATTCAAAGTTTCGTGTGTATGTGGTGGTTTAGGTCCCTCTTGTTGAGGTGGTGGTTTAGGACCTTCATACAATGGCAGATTTTCGTTTTTGGGCGCCTCGAAACTAACAATTTTCATGAATTCTTCATATTCGGAAACCAACTTGTGTTCACCAGATTTTTCATTTTCAAATGGATCATCAGCATACTCTTCTTCGGCAGTCTTCTTAGATTCCTTTGAAGCAGGAACTTGAACCGGCTCGTAGTCTGCTTCTTCACGCCATTCATCAGGACTCGCTGATGATTTAGATTTTCTACTTTTTTTTGACTCGCTGGTATCTCTAAAATCTTTCGAACCACGCTTTGATTTATCTTTGTTCTTCCTCGGTTTTCTTTCAATCAATACATGTTTTTTGTTAACAAATGTGCTAACAGACGTTTCTTCTGGTTGTATCGCACCGACAGGTTTTGGTTGATAGGGATCTACCATCGGCGGTAATGCTGGTCCTTCGGAATTCAATCTTAAAACTTGACTTTCGACTTTTGGAGATTCACGGTACGCGTTCTCCTTACCAATCGAGAGGTCAAGATCGTTAGAATTTTTAGGACTGTCTTCGTAGTCACTATCCCATCTAGAACGTACGACGACACTAACTTCTGGCTTGTCTTCAGTGGCATCTTCAAAACGTGACTTACGAACTGCCACTGAAATTGGTTTTTCGATCAGTTTTGGTACGGATTTCTCGACAACAGAGATTGTATTTTCGGCTGTTTTTTCATGATAAGGCATAAATGGAATAATTTCTTCGTCGTCGTCTTCTATTTCATCTTCCACGACGTACTCTTCACCATCTTCATGAAGAGGATCCCTGCTCCACCACCGAACGGGGCATTTGGAACGAGCTTCGTCCACAGAAGGACTTCGTTCACCGTCTTCACGTTGATGAACGGGTTTTTCTTTCAATCTAGAATTCAAATGAATACGAGTCAAAAAACACATTCTACGAGCATAAATATTCGACAAACCTTCGAATCAAATGAAAAAAACAATGATGTCTACCAAAATCTGATTGCTTTACCTAACTTGAGTATTTATTTGAATGTTTACTTTTGGTACGGTCATGATTTTTAATAACGATAAAATCAGAATTATTATCTCCTATGAACGAATACACTAATCAACTTTAAATAATGACCTACGTAATAAACAGAGATAATTCATGGCCGATATTAACTGTGGTTCAGGGCATCAACCGTACCATACAAAGTTATTTGTATGAAGCTCAAAAGATATCGAAGAGAACTACTAAAAGAGGAAAATAGAAAACATATTAGTCATCATTATTGACTTTCTCCATTTTCCAATTATACAAATAATATCAACTTGAAATAAATATGACGAATTTCTGCATACCAAGGTACTTTTCATTTTTAAGCCCCTTTCCTTTAATTCTGAATAAAACTTGAGACGAGACTTGAATTGGAAAAATTAAATATAGTTTTCGAGTACTCGTATGCCTTTTTATAAACATTTCGTGCAGCAGATAAAAAAATATGTAGGGCCTTTCAAATCGTGCGAAGCTAAAAAGCCCGTGTCTATTTTTATAGAGCACAACAGAAATCGTTTGAAATATCATTTCTATCATTTTCTGAAGCCTCGCTAGTTTCTTTCAAGTTCAAAAAAGACGATATTTTTACATAACAATATTCGTTTTCTTTTCATGTGTACTATCCACTAGTGTAGTTCGGCAGACCACTAATCAAGAGAGCATCTGAAGAAGTGAGTATTCATATAATGATTTTGTAGCGGTAAAAAGTAAAATCATAACAGAACACGTTGAAAAATCAATTTTTTTTCAATGCAGATATTTTTCTAAAACGCTATAAGGGCTATATAAATCGATAAAACAGGTTTGTTCATTGATTCATGTAGCCATCTCGGAGGATTGCTACAAAAATCAATAAGGGCTACACGAGTACAGACGAAAATGTGTGTTGATAGTTGAATGTGTTTAATTTTCAATTTTTTTCTTTATTTTTCTGTGAACTTTATTCTCCACCTCTTTATGGCCAACATTTCTTGTGACCTTTGTCTTCCCATTTTTATTCCAAAGTTTTAGGACTTTACCGTGAACATAAAATCCGATTTGTATGCTTACCACCTCATTCACCCATCTCACACAAACTCCTCGATGCTGCATTTTTTAGACCCCTAAAGTCAATTTGGAGAAAAATAAATATAAAATGACGAAACATGGGCTATTACAAATTTTGACTCACTTTTTAGGTCGGATGGTACTCCAAAATCTTTTAATCATTAATGCCACATCATCTGGTACCGACTCAAACAGTTGAACTCTGTTGATAAAATGTAGCGTGGCAAACTTCGGATTCTGACAAAACTTTATGGTGGGTTTATTCACCGTGTACTGAATAATATGACTAGGGTACTCCATCGCTTCTTCCGCATTGCCTTTATCATGGTTACAAACGATAGGTTTCTTCAACTCGACAGGCGTTTCGAACAAGTTCATTTTTCTCTTACGATGCTCTTCAATGACTTCTTTTTCGATAGAGCTAAAAGTATCGGAACATAACATACCATTAATTCGCACATCTAAAACTATCGGAAATGATGAGAACAAATTTTCAAGATTGAAAGTTACACAGAATCACTCTATATTATAAAATAAAATCCTGCTGGTTGGTTTTTAAAAACGTTCAAAAAAACAAAAATGATGAAGTCGAATAAAATATGATTGGAAAAAATGACACGCCTAAAATAAGAATATTTGGGCAGCAACTGATAACTAGGAATTGAAAGCAAGATAAGACAATTTTGATCGTGAATGTCGCATTATAGTGTATTGAGCTGATGGAAAGAAAAATAAAATATACGCGAAACGAAATAATTTCAAGATAAAACATGAAAATAGTTGAAATTTAACAACAAAAACATAGTTAATTACTTAGATTGTGTGGATTCAAGTGTAAGAATTGAGTATCGCTTAATATAAAACTTTCAGAGATAACAATAATTCACGTTATTCCATCTTGCAGAGGCAGATAAGTAATATTATTGAAGAAGACGAAAAGTTGAACTTTTTTAGACAACGGACAAAATCAAGTTACGGAAATTATAGAGTACCCGTGAAGGAATACAACCAATTATATAGTCAATTACAGGGTGTCATCAAACAAATACAAATTAACAAGAAATCATGATTTTATAAGGACTTTTCAATACTTCATTTCAAAAGATGGGGTTAGGGCGGTTGTCGCTACTTCGTGGTTCGAAATTTCAAAAATAAATCATGTCATTCGGTAAGAAGAAAACTGACTTTTTTTCATGCGACAGGCTTTTCGATACGATTAATTAAATAATTCTATGGAAACGCCATGTCTTCCTATTTTATATTTAAAATACCATTGCTACTTCATACTGTACTTAGTTCTGCACAGTTCTCGAAATGTACTAATACCGTTTTCAATTTTTCACTAGAAATTTTAATTGCTACGCAAGAAGGAGACAAGTCCTTTCAATTGAATCATTTTTTCATTTTTCCACCTCCAGAAGTGATACGAACGCAAAATTGTACGTATGTTTTCCCAATGGTTGGCTCTTAACCTTTATCCACCCAATCAGGTGCTAGCTTAGCCCAGTGCAATGGGATTTCATTTGAAAAGGTTTTGTTTTCTTGTGAAATTCAAAAAAGTAGACTTATCTCCTTCTTGCATATCACTGTTTACACATTCTCAGAAAGACATTGAACCATCACGCTCGAAGATTGAGCCATTTGTTGCAGAGATAGTTCTTTGCCTTTTTCTCAAAATTGAGTCAATGGCGTTTGTTACGTTTTGCGCTAAAACTCCTTCAATAAAGATTTGTTTCTACAAATTCATTTTAAGAATTTCCGAACTAAAGACAGTTGAAAATGGGGTATATCTGCCAAGGTTTATTCGTGAAATTAATCACATAATTATAATACCTATTATGCGTATGCAATAAACGAAAGTAATAGTACAATAACAACAATTTTTCAAAAAATGGTTTCACAAAAAACCGATAATACTACCGAGGAAAGTACGATAGGCCAAGATGACTTTCCAATGAAATAATAAAAATTCACTTACGTGCTTCTCCTTTCGCGATATCTACCGTGTTTCGATTCTTCTTTTTTGCGAATTTCAATATCCGACGTTAATGAGTTTTTGTTCTGATTAAATTTAACACGACGATAGCGATCCAACTGAAAACCAGCTTCGACGAAGTCATCCCAACTTTTTATATCCAACGTTTTCACGGCTACTTTCTTGTCGACCTGTGAATTGGAACGTGAACGCGATCGGGATTTAGAACGAGATCGGGAACGAGATCTGCGACGATACTTTTTATCACCACGTCTTGACTTTCGATCGTGTGAACGGCTTCTGCTACGTCGGCTTCTGCTGCGACTGTAGCTTCTACTTCGTCGTCGGATCTTATCTTTTCGTCGATCTAAGGAGAAAAATTAGAATCAACAATAAATCAACGTTTCCTATTTCGAAACTATCTTCGCGATTAAGAATAAAGGCATCCCATGCCACTACATTCATTGTCAATTTGAGTCCCCTTTTCAAGAAATTACTAAACATCCAAGGCCTCATAGTGCTCTGACAATCAGATCTAAATTGAAAGATGCTAAATATAAATGCCAAGAAAATTAATCATAAACACAATCTTCAAACTTTTCCAAAAGAACTAAAACATTTCATTTTCCTAACTTGCGTACTATTTTTTACTTCTCATCACAAATTTTCAAGCTGGAAGGTGTGCACAACTTCCAGCTTGGAATATTTTACACGAAAAAATCTTCTCTAGTACTCTCACCATTAAAACGTTGGTAAAAATAAATAGGTACCTGACGAATGGTCGTTAGCGGAATCATTGATCAAACTTTGACGGTACATTAGCGTGGTCATCTCATTTCTTTTAATCTCTTCGATCTCTTCGATTGTTTCTCTCGCTTTTTCCATTTTACTACCTGATGCAACAACAACGTGACACAAACAAAACGCAAATTAAATACGATTTTACAGAACTGTCAACATCATATGACAACCAAAATACATAATATTCGTCAGTTTTATCTTTTTTTTTTTTCTTTAAAACAAAAATTACATTAAATTTATTATAATCGTGCACCACATATTTTCATCATCATTCGGCTAGGTCAGTCCCGTTCCACATTGGACAGACAACAAAAGCTCGTTTTAGTCAATAATATTCTCAGATAATACACGTATCAGTGTAACTATGCGCCTTCCGATTTCCTTGATTATTAATATTTGCAGCATGTATAATATGCCTAAATAAGTTAAATTTGAAAAAATGAAAAAAAAAATTCAACGATCAAGACAAACAGCTTAGGTCTAACGCTTACTTTTCTTTTGCCTCTTCCTCGAGTGTTTATCATCGAAAACGTTCTCGTTCGACGGCACGGTTACTTCGTCGGAGCCCATTTTCCCGGGCGGATCGCCGTTCTCTTTCTTGTCACGGCCAGACGTCTGCGCCTGTTTCTTCGCGGCGATTTGGGCGGCAGCAGCCTGCTTCGATATTGAGAACGCCATCAGCCTTTTCTTTGCCTGAGCTTTACCCAGTACCGATGATTTTGAAGCCGATCGATTTGCGACACTTTCGTCGACGCCACTCGACTGATGATTCGCTTCGTCCTCATCCATAGGCAAGCTAGGCGAATATCTTTGGTGACCATTTAAAAGGGAAGAACATACAATATATATAAATTGGCTGTCTCTAAAAATAACTTTATTTAATTCGATCTATCTGCGTCTTTGATATAGTTTTTTATTTCGAGCAAATTTACGCTTCAACAAGAAAATTACCTAAACCACTAACATCCAGGACATTAGTAGTGTCTACACGACACCTCTTTTGGGACACCCATTTTTTCGAAACGGAAATGTCGTATTTCCCGCGATTCCAAGAGGAAAAATTAAAGAAAATAAAATCGAAAATTTTGAACTATGGTCGCTTTTTTAAATTTTACACACTCTTTCGATACTTCAATAACGACTCATATTCCTATAAAAAAAAATTCGTTTCACTCTCGCCTCCTTTCCATAACTTCATACGTAGGTAGATGATAGCATAAAATCGAACTAAAATAATATGAAGGCACAATCTTGATTATTAAATTGGAACATAGATACTGTAAGAATTCGATTCAGTTATCAAAAAGACAAGCATAATTTACCTGTTCACATCTTCGGAGAAATTATCCGACGGTTCGTCTTGGTCAGTGATCATTCGATCAGATCCATCATCATCGGGCGTTTCGGTCGATGGTTGAATAGGTTGTTCTATAATTTCGGATTTCGGCGGTACATCGACTTTCTCTTTCGGTTGCTCCGGCATGGCTCCTTCCGGCAGCGGAGGCAAATCACCTTCAGCTAAGGTTTCGGCGTTCGGCTTCGCAGCCGTCTTTTTGGCGTGCGGCGGTTCTGTAGAGAAAGACGGAGCTTTGTAATCAGTAGGAAGCGGCGGCGTAAAATTGCTCATCATAGATGTCGTGCTTCCGGGTAACATTTGCTGTGAATAGGAGCCAGTCGCGTAAGCAGCCATATTGCGACCGTCGTACATCTGTTGCATATGAGGATACGAGTAATTATATCCTTGGTAAGAGGTGTAAGTGTTCGGATAGCGAGACATACGACCAGCATGGTACATAGACATGTAGTCTGAATAACTGTTCGCCATGTACGAATAATTGTGCATCATCGACGGATCGCTCATCGGAGGGTACCCCATATAACCAGCCGAATACTGAACTTGACTATTCTGCAGCGCCGGATCGGTAACAACGTGCTGCGAGTCAGCTCCTGGTTCGGCGTATGGGACCGGATAGGCTTCGATGCCTGTTGGAGGTACAGCTAATGCGGCCGCTTCTGCATTAGATATGTCTAAAGGCGGTTGATCACCAACTGATGGCTGGGCTGTCTGCATTTCATTGAGAGACGGAAGCTGTATTTCAACTGCGCCAGCAACTTGAAAGTACAATTAATGTGAAATTACTATTCAGCGTCAGTTTAACGAAGCAAGTATGATAATAGAACAGACTTCTTAAACCCTGCTATCTTCAATTTTCATCAGAAACATCTTTTTCGAAAGAACTGTTCCATTTCAACCCAGATCTTCATTTAACCAGATTTCACAATAACTCGAAAGAAATTAGATAACGTATACTCTTGTCTCACCAGAGAATGAACTGACGATTTAGCGTTGATGGTCGTTGCGGTAGGTCAGTAGCTAGAGGAGCCATCTCGCAACCAGCTACATTCGATGATGTTGGTTCATTCTCTCACAAGATAGAGTATAAAATATTAGCCAACAATACAAAATTACAAAAGAAAAATGAACAAAATCAGTATAACTGACGGTATCTACGGAAGTTTTAATTGAAATGGGTTTACTTATTGTCAAGTCAGAAATAGTTACTCCGGAAATTTGATACACATTTATACAGTCAAATATGATGTTCAATCACTTTTGGGAAACGAAAGATTTTACAATTTCGATTTCAAAGCACTGAGAACATGATACAATATTCAAGATTAGCACTATAGTGATAAGTAAGAATAGGGCGGGATGTACAATGCTGACTCAAATAGGGTACAATTCAAACAAAGTTCAAGACAAAAATACATGTTAATAATTTAATGTTGAACTTACAAGTCGGTTCAAGTCTTAACCCTACGTAAGCAAGCACTGTACACCCCACCAACGGTAACAAGTTTCCATTTTCACCATTAGATTTTGCTTTCATTTCAAAACTGCAGAATTTACCGATACATTCTGAAAAGGAGCTCTTCAATTATAATGTTAATCAATTTTGTAAAAAAGAAACATGAAATTTTGGGGCAAATATTTTACCAACGGTTGAAAATTTAAATTTAAATGAGAACTATTTGAAAATTGGCGACGGCAGATATACGAGTATGAAGTGTGCTCTCAATAAAGAAATATAATAGTACCTGGAGCAGAAACATTTGGCATATTCTGCAATGGATGGTTTTCACTCGAGACACTGCTGGTACCATCGACGTTGGCAGCAGGTGCCATACATGGCTGATTTGTTAAATCAACTGTACTTACAAACGATGCGACACTATTAGGGTCAGGTTGTGGGCCTTGGATAGGGTCATTGCTGTTCATATCATCTGTGGCCGATGTGTTTGACCCCCCCAAAAACGAAACTGAATCATCCGGAGGCGCGGGTGCTTCATCAAAAGGGACTGTGGGAGTTGTGAGCGGAGCTGGAGGTTCACTAGAGGGTTCTGGTGGATCTTCGGGTACCTCGGGCAAAGTTGGTGGTTCATCAGGTAAACTTTTTTGCTCAGGCGGCAAAGAGGGACTTCCGGCTGGTAACTCCGGAAAGTCAACAGATGGTTCGACCGGATTAGGATCCGCGGTAATGCCTGGTAATGGAATGTCGTCCATGATTATCTGAAAATTTGAGAAGACAATATGTAATTACTATGGAGTGAAGTATTTGTCACATGTACACATGATAAAATAACAATAAAAGCATATTTTTTAAAAAGTTTATAGGTAAATGCTTCTATCTTCATGCGCACACCAGTTTACTGTTTTCAAATTTTAAGGGTGCATCCGTACCAAAGCATTTTTTCGCCGAACAATAATTCGCCATGTTTGGCGAAAAAATGCCGGTTGGTTGTATGGATTTTTTCGTTCCCAGGGATTTTCTTTTTGGCTTGAAACAAGGATTTTCAACAATTAGGGTTGGCAACGCTGCAATGAAGCAACAATCATCGATACACCTACGCAATAACAGCTCTCCACACATTCGATTTTCGTGTTTTTTTTTCGCCTATATTCGGGAAATAGGGGCAACAATCCGCATGGGTAGTTTCACGTTGATTAATATTTTCCAATCGTTGCACGCCCAAGACCGAGGAAACGAGCATTATACCCAGTTCCAAATGTTATGATAGCCGGTAGAGAAACACGAAAAATTTTCGTATTAAGCAATCAGATTTGTTGAATACCGTGCAATGTTGTAAAAAACCAAAGTAATAAAATTAAAAACCATAATAATTCAATGTTTCTCCATAACAATGAAAATTGATGAGAATGAGCTAGATGGCAACTTTCTAGCGAAGTCGCCGACCATCATAATGTGACTGAGTTGGGAAAAAGGACCAAATGATTTGAGATACTGACATCATTGGGCAGAGGAACATCAATTTGTTTTTAAATCAAAGCTTCAACTTCGAAATTCGCGGAGATAAAAATTTGTGAGTTTGATGCTGGAAATAGACCGATATCGCCAACATATTCGCAACATCGGATTGGGAAATTTGGGTTGCGAATATGTCGTCAACTTCGGTCTGTTTCCAGCATCAGTGAAAAATATTGAAAATCATACTAACTTCCAAAAAAAAAAAAAAAAAAAAAAAAAGAAGGAAAATAATTGAATTTTTTTTCAGCTTACTCAATTTCAACGAAATATCGATCACAAAGATAACAATAGTTGAACACTGCTGCGCAAGTAAGAGATAAGTCTACTCTTTAGAATTTTACAGGAAAGCTAAAGAAAAACTTTCACCTCAAATCCCATTACACTGCGCTGAGCTAGCACATGTTTGGGTGCATCAAGTTGGAGGGTCAACCCTTGGAAACACATCCTGGAAGTTTGGTCTGAAGTTGGAAAACTAAAATAAATGCTTCGACTGTAAAGACTTATCCCTTTCTTGAGTAGCAATCACAATTCCAATGGAAAAAAAATTAGAAGGGGATAAATCCAACATTTCGAAAACTGTTCACAGTTCAGACCAAAGTACAGTATGAGGTATCAATGTTTTGGAAGCCATATTAATAAATCCAGTGGCGCACCCACGAGCGGGGAGGAGCTAGAGCCCTTTCAGACATCAAATTTCAAAATCAAAAACAGACTAAATAAAACCGCGTTTCTGCGTTGCTTCTTTTTACAAAATTCCTATCTTTCGAGGCTCTTTTGAAAATTTATGGATGCATCACGGAATAAACCTCTTTCAAGTGAAATGTGGACAATACATCGAAATTCATACTTTACGCGTAGAACGTGTTTACACTTATTTCACTAATTGTAAGGATTTCACCTTCGTTTCTCGCTGAAGTTATCACTAAGCGAATGGACTTGTCTGCTTCTGGATTCTTGCATAGCAACCCAACTTTGAAGTCTATTTACTCAGCGATAATTGAGTGGTGGGTAGTAATATATTTTTACAGCAGGTAGGGCTCGTTATTAACATTAAACGCTATACTCTGTTCCACGAAAAAAGCTCACAGGCGCTACTGACAACCACGCTCCACAGGGATCTTTGCGTTAGGTGTATACGTTTGCTTGTTATCAATATTCAAACGAATACTTTGTGATATCAAAATTTATCATTATAAAACAATTTTTGTAGTCTGGAGGCAGCTTTATATTTTCACGACCAAAACTTTCAGAAAAAACGTATATGGCGGGTTGCGCGTGTTTCTTTCGTGGAACAAAGTATAAGCAACTCAACTTATGAAAAGAAGTGAACAGTGAACTTATGCCTTCCTCGCATAGCAGTGTTCAATTGATACCATCAAAAAATGCATCAACAAGCAATGATAGGAATGGCACTTATGCTACCCGAGGTTAATGGTTCCGACGATTTTCTAAAATGTCTTGAGAGAATTCCTGTAATACAAATTTTCGACACACATGATTTCTGTAACATCTAATCACATGTGTTGAGAGCCATGGCTTTTTGAACTTTTATTCATCCATAAAATTTGGTATTCCTGACATATTGATGGTTAAATATAATAGTGGACCGATGCCATCAACGACTGATTCCATTATTTGACCCTTACGAGATCTAAAAGCCAATAACCAGATCTTTAGAATCTACAGACAATAAATCGAAAGAATCAACCGTTACTTAGTGCCAAGTAAACATGAAGACTTACAATAAACGACACTTGAACTCAACAACAAGAGTGTAGTTTATCAACGGAAATGTTGATCAGTTTGTTTGAACCCGCCCACCACAAGCGAAACGATCGCAGTGAGCGTATTGACAACCAGAAGAAAGTTGTTTAAACTTTCAACGAATACGAGATTTAACTAACGAAGACAATTCCATAATAATTCTTCAGAATTCAGTCTCGAATCATCGCTTTTGGCAAGCCGCAAAATGTACTCCTTATCATATATTATGGGATTATGGGAATGAAAAATAATGTGAATTGGTTAGGTACCGTATAAAATAAGGGTCAGATGAAATAACACTTGAATTAACTAAATCATGGTTCCAACAAGATGAATAATCAATTTTTACTCACAAGAGCTCCAACGTGTTAAAGCTCATGAGCTTTCCCACTAAGCGTGATTACTGAACAACGAGACGCAATCACATAATGGCGAATTGAAACGAAAGTCAATAGAGTAAGGAATTTCAATCAATAGATCAATACGTTAGGTTCGCGAATTCACACGATCAATTTCACATAAAACTAATACAATTCGGCGATTTAATAGTCAACTTCCACGAAACAATACCTCAACGACCATCTTGATACATTTCTGATTTCAGAAAAGATTTACATTTCCGAAAACCAAAGACAATTGCGAATACCGAACAAGTACCATCGGCATCGGCGATCGGCGCCTCTTGCGCTTGCGGCTGTGGCCTCTGTGCAGACTGCAACCGCAGCAGTGGTGTTCCCATTTCGCAAACACAAAAAATTTTAATTTCATCAATTTTCGGTTGTTATTTAGCGCTTCTATCGGTGCCTTGCCCTCCCTATAAGACAGGATTGTATATGGATAAATAGGATTTCAACTGGTAGCACTGATTAAGTCAAGAGCTATTAAGAAGAGCCCTTATTTCTAATGGGAGGAAACTAAGTGTATTAAAACTTGAAAGTGTAATTCGACTAATTTCTTGAAAAAACGAGCTAGCTAATTTCAAATTTGATAGTTTTACGTTTTATTGTACATTTTGTATTTTGTGCTGTACTACTTATAATCTATTTTTTTAAAACGATGGTAATTTTGCCTAATCGGATTATCAAATGGTCTGGGTTGACTCATAATTAGCTAGAAAAATGTTTCTTTCTTCTATTAGGTATTTATAGTTACGGATTTTTCACGTCTAAACATGTATTATTTTCAAGTCTCATAAGTCATAACCGATCCAAGATGTATTTCATATGAAATAAACTCAACTTCCAAAATGCATTGAAACAATTAAGGTCGTAGACTAAGAGCAGTTTGAAAATTCATTTGATTTATGATTTTTTTTGCCGGTAGAAATCTGGATGCCACTCTTAACTCGAAAATTACTTAAATTCAATATACTTAACGCACTTTGGAAGTGAATCTTCAATTTATATTTTTTTGAAATAAATAAGGACAATATTTATAAAATTCGTAAAACTTGATGATACTTATTGTAATTTTAATCATTGAAGAAAAAAACTAAAACAGCACATACAGGTACAATGCAATAATTAAAGTTTAAACAAAGAACATAACAGTTAGGTTATTTCAATCATAATGAGATTATTTTCAACTAAACTATCAACATGTTTAGGTATTTCCTACTTTCCAATTTTAACGGCGTAATTTTATATACTCCATAAAAGAGATTAGTTGAGAAATTTAATACTTTCGTTCAGTAATACCTAGGTTATTTGCGAGAGACGTTTAGGAAAACTGAAAAGAAATTGTCGTTAAACAAGCAAAAACAAAAAAGTAATAATAAATTAGACAGATCATTGAGTCGAAGGGAGAGAGCGAGATTGAGGACGTTGTAATAAAAAATGAACAATAATTTAAAATGCTAATAATATAACTGCAGTATTTGAACAAACATGCAAATCTCAACAAAATAATAATTATGAAAAAAAAACAAATCATAAAAAGGCAATCAAAACCAACAATGAAGAAGTAAAATAAAATTAAACACGTACGACGAGAAAATGACTAAAAAGGAGGAAAAAAAGGTTCAAAAAAGAGGAACAATAACATAACGAAATCACAGATTTTCTCCTCAGCAACAGGTTTAAAACAGATAAAAAGAACATTAAAAATTCATCTAATTAGTATTACACGTTTAGGTAACAGAAAAATAACCAGACAGTCGTTTATTTTCGATATAGGATTCCATCATGACTGCGGTTCGGACTGCTTTTCCTGTTTACATAAAAAAATAATAATGTTGAAACATCAAAAACACACACACATAAAAAAAGGGAAGTAATAAAATAATATATATACATATGAAAATTTAAGGAAGATTTTTACAGTTTTACAAAATTAATCATATTAGTATCAATAGAATTTCAGAATAAAAAATAAAAAAAAATCAAAGAAAAGAGTTGAAAAATGATATTTATGGAAAAGTTAGATACATTAGAATTGATTTAATGGTCCTTCTCTAAAAAAAAATTTTTAATATACTCTTCAAAGAAATAAAATTTGTACAATAAGAATTATGAGACACTTCTTTTCAGCTCTGTGGAGCAACATAAAAGCATAAAAATACTTACATTTCTGGTCCCTGGTCAGTATCACTCTCTTCTATTTTTGATTTATCTCGCTTCTTTTCATAAATAAGAATGATGGTACATAAAATGAACACTTCAGCGCATATACCTATAAAGGGCCACAGAACAGCATATTTACCTACAATAAAATATCATTATCAGTAAAGAGCGAGAGGATAATTTGGGGAATATTAACAGATACCGAACATAACAGTTTAAAAGATTGTATATATTGCATATTTTCCGTCACAGTTTCACGGGGTCTACACAGAAAAAATTTCACTTTCTAAACATTATCCTCGTTAACTTGAACAAAAAATCAAAATGGTCTTTAGAACTTATTAAATTTATGAAACCCTTCAATTCGAACAGAAATAGGTAAGATTCATTACCCAACAATGCCTGCCTGTACTTCCTTCTTTATATAATATCAAACAAGTTTATTCCTTTAATAATAATTTTGTGAACCATTGAATTTTAAAAATTAATTTCAAGGAATCTGACACAGCTTCCATCATCGTGAACTTTTACACATCATTAAAATATCTGTATATCACATGTGTATACTTCAGTATTTCCTTTTTTATCCCACGTGAGTAGGTGTATACTTTGGGCAACTATAAATAATTGTTGCTCACTTTTAATTCTGACCATGAAAGTTGTATTGGTGGGACTAGGCCCAACAGCACTTTCTACAACACATTCGTACTTTCCACGGTCTAAAGACATGTTAACTGACGTAATGAGTAACATTGCATTCGTAGAACTGTTGACATTACTCAGAATAATCCTGCCTTCACTCTGACTGTAGTTTTTCTTTAATTTCCCTGAAATCGAGAGAAAAAATGAGGTTCGATAGTATCGGCAAGTTGAAAGTTGAAATAATAAAAACAAAACTAACATATACATCACCAAACTTTTTATTAGGTACCTTCGAATGTGGACAAAACCCACTTTACGGTGGTAGGAACAGTACTCAGAACAATGCATGTAAGACTCAAAGTTTTCTGCTCAACAACAGCGACGTCTTTAAAGGCATTCTTCACGTACGGTAAAACTACACCAAAATATAAAGACTTCTTGATAAGTTGTAATTTTAGCACTTCCAGATAGAGAAAAAAATTAAAACAGGTAACCAAAGAAAACATAGAATTTGAAGCATTGTTTGTTTTTCTCAAAAATTAAATAAGGATACCATTTTTTTATAGGAACAATGAACGTATCTTCAGAATATTACCTCTAATTTCGATGGCAGAAGTTTCTCCAGGCGAATTTATAATTCGTTTTACATCTTCATTTTTTTTCACTGCTCTACACTGGTAGTGGCCAGCATCATTTGGTAAAACTGAGGTAAAATTTAAAACTAAATGATTGGAGCCATAAACGTTGATTCGTCTATCCGTTCGCACAATAGTGGTATTCTTGAACCTAAAATAAAATAATAGACTATGCCTTGAATGTAAACTTCATCATTTTTAACTACCTTCGTATAAGATATCGGAAAGATTTTTGACCATGTTGAATTTGGGTATGAGAATACAATGGTATATTATATATTCACATGGGATGGATTTCATTATAATTATAGTACATTACATAACATAAGGGAAATAATGGCTCAGGTAAGTCGGAAAACATATTTAAATTGAAGCATATTGTTTGAAAATTTGAAAATGTAAAGGCAAAATATTAAAAATACATATACAAACCAAACTAAAGTTACATCGGAAGGTAATGGTAAATCTGAAACACATTGTAATGTCAAATTTCCTGCATATGGTTCTGTTACAACACAATCCGCGATGTTATTTGCTGGTATGATTCCTTCACTTTTCAGAGTATTTGGGGTGACCTTTGACTCATTAGGACATAGAAAACCACTACGAATAATTGACAACTTGGCAGCTAAAAAGTAAAGTGAAAAGTAAATAAATGATTAAAACACGTTGTGAGAAACCAGATCGGAATTCGGAAACAGGAAACATCATTTTTGAGATTTTAGTTCAAATGGCAGTTTTCTATTTTCATTCGCCTCTGAGATACAGCTTGTCGAAGTTTAAAAGTGTTCCTATTCACCCAGCTTGATGATAATTTTTTTCCAAGGTAACCTGATTTTTTTTATTTATTTTCAACCATGTTAGGCTTATGTCAAATAAATATTATTCTGTACAACTGGTGAAAATTTCAGGTAGGTAGCTCAATTAGGCTATCCGTAAGAGTCAATTTTGTGATAGCTTTTTCGGTAAACCCTCTGAAAAATGTACAATCGAGAATTTCCAGCGCTCCGCTCTCACAATGGTAACATAAATATTTGTCAATCCAAACACACGATTGGACAAAAAAAAAATTATTTTCAAATGAAAGTAAAATTTTTGCACTGGCTGGAATTATTGCCTTAACATGCTTGAACTTGGCTGATTTTTGCCATAAATTGGAAATAAAAAATATTAAAAAGCTTGGAGATTACTTTTTTTTTTTTGCACACGGATATGTGTGTTTTCATATTTAAAAAAATGATCCACAAAAAAGCCAATTTTTAAAAATACGTCGGTTGGCTAGTTGTTGAGTTGGGCTATTTAAATTTAGAGAATAGGATTTGTATAAATAAATTTAAATCACACAGATACGAACTTCAAGCTTAGGGCAAAGTCAGTTCACAATTAACTAAGTGAAAAAAATTAATGTTTCTGTGTTAGTTTTGAAATATACAGGGTGTTCCGTCACGAGTTCATCACCAAGCAACTGCAGATAGAGCAACATGGTTGGTAGTTGTTGAAATAATTTTTTTCCTCCAGACTAATTCAGCCTTCAGGTTATTATTTTTTAGAAATTCATACATTCAGAACTATGACAGTTGAGAAACTCCGAGCTAAAATTTTCAAGCTGATCACACTTACTAACTTACATTTTAATGTTATTTCCAGCAATTAAATTTCAATAAAAAACTAATAAATCGAAAGTTAATTCAAATTTTTGAGCTATTATTATTTATTAGGTAAAACCAAATCTAAGCTCATACAGCGATCCTTACCAACTAGAACAGTTATATTATGCCCATAATCATCTGGTTCGTAACTGCACTTGTAATTCCCCGAATGTATAGGTAATGCTGATATAATAGTAATATTACTAAACTTTCTTCCATCAAGAAGCAATGTACTACTTTCACTTTCGAAGAATAAAATCGGATCATCTTTTCGCCATTTTATAAAAGCGAATTGACTACAATTGCACGAAAGAGAAAATTGTTGTGCTTCCAGAATACTGGAAGGCCCGTCGTAAAAAACTATAAGGAAATATTCGAAATTAACAATTAGAAGTCGAAAAGAAAAACTCAAAAATATCGCTGTTGAAAGATGGAAATTAAGAAACATGGCTAAATTTCTTGGAAACTGAGCAGTGTATTTAAAAAAGAAACGCAAGAATACTAAGAATAAAGGTACTCAAGGGTCGGTATAAAAAATTGAAAAATCCAAAACAAAAGTAACTATCTATAATGCTGCTAATTTTCTTGAACTCCGCGGGGGGGGGAGAGGATGATGCAGTTTTTTCTTGTGGGAGCTAATTTCAGCTGTAGGTGGCATAGCTCCATCGGCATGGCACCTAGAGCTGAAAATTTAAAAAAAAAGCATAGCCCTTCCCCTTCGACGACCCCTTATGTTTAGATATGTAGGCAAGCTTGAATTTAATGAATTGAGGGGTCGACTGACTTGATAGTCTGATTTCTCTCTTAAAGTGGATTTTCTAGGCATTAGAGGTGAATTTTCAAGGCCTATTTTCCTAGACAGTAATCTGGGTCCTCGAATCTTGTCTCTCAGGCATATTTCATGTCAAATGAACTGATGAGATAAGTGCAAGAGATGATAGTTCTCTAAACTCCATTTTCGAGATGGACGATATATGACAAAAATACCATAAAACAATCCAATATTCCCTCAGAACACGTCCGATATCATTACTAGAATCATTACTAGAATCACAACTAAAAATACTAAGATATTCGAAAAGAAATTACCAACTTACCAGCAGCTTGAACAATTGAGATCAGTAATAAACTAGAAAAAAAGACTAGAACACTGTAATAATGATAATTCTCCATAATTTTTAAAAAGGTGGAAATTATTAAGGGAAATGAACGAAATTTCGTTCTATCAGCTTCTTATCTAAATTTTAAACACAGATTATCCACTGCCATCTCTTCTCATCCAGTGTTCTGTTCTCATTCTCATCCACTCATCCTATTTTTTTCGCTTCTTCTACAGTTCTATTTCTTTTTCTTTTTCGTTTTTCTTTTGACAGATCGATATATTGGCGATTTTCAAGATATGAATGAATATCGATAGAAATTTTAAAAGTCCGCAAGGTAACTGTACCGCAAGGCAATGGAAATGCATATGCAACGCGCATTTGAAATTTCTATCGATGGGACAGGAAAATCAATTCACGAAATCGTATTATCCATGAATATGCAGATGATTGCATGCCTATGGTTGGACATCTCTCTCTACCTACTCTAGTCTCTCTACAGTCTACCTCTACTCATTTCTCAACACAGATTATCAAATATAGTGTTTCTCAACGTTCCAATCGTTCATTTAACTCTCGAGTGCTCTTGCAGTTGTCTAGTCTCTTGACATTTGTGCGTAATTTGTGTAATGTAATGCATCGACTGCTGAATTAATTTGATGTAAATATTTTACCACGAAATTACGGTACTTCTAATAGTTCTTTTGCATTTTCGTTATCAAATATCATGTTACTTAGTAACATGGTAATGCTCGTAGGTTTTTATTTTGTTTGAGTTGAAGTTTTATATTTCTATTCTTTTTACAGCGAAAATCTTCACTCTCGAATCACCACCAAACTGAATATTTTTTATTACTTTTCGTTTTAACTGTTCAACTCCTCGTTTAAGATGAATGATCCGGTGCCCAGTGACATTGTTCTTTTGAGTGGAAACTCTCATCCAGAAATGACAAGTTTGATCGCAAAGTAAATATTTTTATATCCTTTAACTTCTCTTTCTCATTTCTGTTTATTAAGGTAACGCCAATTCGTTTTTTCATTTTTTTTTTTTCAGCCGACTGGGATTGAAACTGGCAGCCTGTTCAGTGTATAATAAATCGAACCGAGAAACAGTCGTTGAAATTGGAGAATCCATTCGAGAGAAAAACGTCTACATCTTACAAACTGGAACAAAGTAATCATAGCTTTTAAAATCAACTTTAAATTCAACTTATTCATCAGCATCCAATACAAAAAGTTTAACTGTATCTTACATTAGAATTTTAATCTACCCCAAGTATTCGATTTCAATTTAAGTGTCTGATTCCAAATAGTGCTAAATGCAACTTTTGGGTGGACGAAGCTATATCAAAACCAGCGAAACGTATACCGTGTTTGTATGTTTAATAAATTATGTACTACATTTTTACAGGCGTCATTTCTCACCACCAAAATACACTTCAATTCCTGGATACCGTCCACCTATTTTTTTCATGTAGCTCATTTTTGAAATTCCAATATTTTCATCTCATGAATTTTTAGTCGAATAAAATTCATTCCTCAAAATTTATACCTACTCTACAATATTTTCTGAAAAGGAAAAAAACTTGGATTATTTGCCAATTGTGTACGAAATTTACCTAAACGTTTTCAGAATACTAATTTAATGACAAAAATTTTCTACTATTTTTATTAATACATAAATTGTAAATGAATTTGATTTATAATCAGTGAATCTGTGTGCCTACAAAGTACCTAATAGATATTGTGAAATTCTATATTTTTAAGCATTTTTATTAGCTCAGAGTACGACTGTCATATTTTTCTACTATGCATAATCCATATTTATGATAGTCTCGCATTCCAGATCAGTTTTCCTAATGTAAAATCCATTTTAAATTACATTCGTCAAAAACTGAATGAATGTTTGGCTTCTATGTCATATCGTTATTCTTGATAAGAAGTTTCCATTGCTGAATATTATAAACTTTCTTAAGAAATATTACATCACCATCACCTCAAATTTTGATTTTCTCATTAGTTTTACTCCAAATATAATATTGATGGTGCACGTATCCCAAATCCCAAAAGAACGTGGAAAAAGTATTTTTGGTTACTTTTAACAATTTTCCAGCTGTATCACTAAATTAAATTTGTATGTCTTTTCTGGCTCCATGGTAAAACAAACGCCTTAGAAATTTGGGGGCAGACACTTACAAAAAGTTAGAATCTGTTTCCTAGGGCAAGTGATTTCCGTTGAATGAAATTAGATTTTCCTCAAATTCTGCTGTAATTTACGATACATATGTGACTGTACTTTCATCTTGGCATTAATTTTTTGTAGAGATGTGAATAACAACATCATGGAATTATTAATTATGGCATACGCATGCAGAACTTCGTGCGCTAAAAACATCGTTGGAGTTATTCCATATCTGCCGTATTGCAAACAATGTAAGTCATGACTTGAGTTCAATTTATTCGCGTTTTGAATTGATTTTTCACGCGAAACTGTAATATTTTCCAGCTAAAATGCGCAAACGAGGTAGCATCGTCTCGAAATTGCTCGCTAAAATGATTGTACAAGCTGGTTTCACTCATGTTATCACCATGGACCTACATCAGAAGGAAATTCAAGGATTTTTCGATTGTCCTGTTGACAATTTGAGAGCGTCACCCTTTTTGTTGCAATATATTCAAGATAGCGTAATACACACTATGTCAAACAAAAATTTCATTGTTCATTTTTTATTGACATTGGAGATTCAAGAATATGTTTTTCGTAGATTCCAGATTACCGTAATGCAGTTATTGTGGCTCGTAACCCTGGGTCCGCCAAAAAAGCAACCTCTTATGCCGAACGTCTTCGTCTGGGAATCGCGGTGATTCATGGTGAGCAAAAAGAAGCCGAATCCGACATGGTCGATGGTCGTTACTCACCACCGCCTCCTAATTCAACTAATCCACACTGCTTCACTATGGATATTGGCATGCCAGTAGTACCTTCTAATCTACCCAAAGAGAAACCACCAATAAATGTTGTCGGTGACGTTGGCGGGCGAATTGCAATTATGGTGGTAGGTGTATTTATCCTTCAGTATCCCCCTGGAAAGGTTGAATTATTGAGCATCTATTTTATCCTAGGACGACTTAATTGACGATGTAGAATCATTCGTGGCGGCTGCTGAAATTTTGAAAGAACGTGGAGCTTACAAAATTTATGTTATGGCCACACATGGTTTATTATCTTCAGATGCGCCAAGGTTGATTGAAGATTCACCAATCGATGAGGTAAGCCATTCCATTATGCACTATTTAAGTATCAAAATAATTTTTCTTGTAAAATATTTTGTTCTTTATAATTTTTATTTTTTAATACCTTATCCAAATTGGTGGATGAGAACTTTTCTAATATTTTAATAATCGCTTTGAAATAACGACCAAAATGTTAGCATCAAATTAAGAACGCTTATCTTCGGTATTACGTATATTATGCCAGTTCAGAGTCCGCCATGAAAAAACTTTACGTTAATTTAATCTCATTCGTTCCTTTTTTTTTCTGATTAAGAATAATTACCAATGGTTTCATAAATAAGATCCTAGAATTCTACCACGCAGCATGGACAAAAAAAAAATAAATATCAATTGAAAATGTTTGTCCGATTAATTTTCAGCATTGGAAGCCCAGAGAGCTTCAAGCCAGCACTATTCATTTATTCTCTATTTTATTGATCAATCATTTTTTATCCCGAAAATTATTCAATATTTGATTGATCTTATCGCTTTAAAATTCAAAATCGACGCAATGTTTGACGTAAGATTGACGTCAGCCTATTTTTTCTGATAAGCAGTTCGTAATTTTTTTATTAAAAAGTTGGTCACGAGCATATCGTTTGCATATTTTGAGGGCCGGCGGTTCAATCATGAATTTGTACAAACGGAGCTTAAGTGGGGCTCATACTAAAACCATGGGGTTCAACGTGAAAAAGGTGTTCGAAGCAAGTTTAACATTTAAGGAAGGTTTAAAGCAAGTATAACCGAAAAAGAGAGGAATAATAGTGTGTTATTACAGGTTGAGTAATTGTAAATTACATAATTACCGGAATTAAACGCCAAGTTTGATTGGAGACATAATAGGTGAAGGATAATTTTGCTTCTTTTAAAAATATGAAAAATTGTAGATGGAAACCCTACTTTTTTGGAGTAAGTTGTGGTGTGACGCTCGAGTTTTTTAGAATAAATTTTATTGATATAATGAATAGTGGATTTCTTTATTGTTCATTAGTACGACACGAATTATTATATCATCATGTTTTCAGGTTGTAGTTACCAACACGATTCCGCACGAATTACAGAAGATGCAGTGTCATAAAATCAAGACAGTAGATATTAGTATTTTGATTGCCGAGGCGATTCGCCGTATTCACAATAAAGAATCGATGTCTTACTTGTTTAAAAATGTCACATTGGACGATTAGTGACGTTGAAGTTACATCAATATTTATTTTCCTTTCCTAAAGATATTTTTGAACTAGTCTCTCAAAAGTTGGTCCAAAATCTTTATGGTCTTTGAAGTATATTTAACGTTAATTACCTTCTGTAATTAACTATATTTTTATCATTAATATCACTAAAATGTCGAAAATTTTATTTCTTACTTATATCCGTAGTACCGCTTTTTTTTTCAACTGATTCTAAGAAGCACGTTCTATTCAAGTTGAAAATTCTGTAAATCTTCAAATACAGACAAAAAATCATGATTGACTTATTTTATTTAATGAAAAAGTGTGTAATCCTATCAAAAGGATTAATTCTTTGGGACATTTTTAAATGCTGCTTTGAGCTACAGCTCAAAATTACACAATCGCTTTTAAATTTTATCAAAAATAACACGATTAACGTTTCTTAGATCTGTATCCTATTCTGTACCACTCGGTATAGTTTAAACAAAGTTCTTTTCCTGTAGTCAATTTCTTGCATTTTTCTGTACATGAAGAATGAATCAAAATTTCATGTAGATTAGTATGAATGAAAAAGCAACGAAGTAAACATTTTTTGTTATTTTTTAGGACTTTCAAAACGATTAGATATTTAAATTAGAGATATCAAATCTCCCGAATGGTCCAACATTGTCCAAAATGATCTGAAAAGGTAAAAATCAGAATCAATCCACTTGAAACAAATTTTTGTTGGAATAAATTTTTCAAAACATAGTCTGCGATAAAATGAGCAGCCACGTATCCAAGACATGACAGAAAATTTTAAATAATTCATAATTAAAAAATATTATATGTTCATGAAGGTACTAGAAATATGTATGAATTGGTGGATGTTTCTCAAATGAATAGTGACTAAGTTGTCACGAAGAACTTTTCGACAGGTAAACTGCAATTTGTAATCTTATATTATTTTTCAAATTCGAACATTAACGATAACTATACTTAAATATTTTATTTAGACCCCCAAAAATAAAAAATCACAGTCGAAATTATCCAAATAACAAAATCGAAGGGGTCTGCGAACGGAACCATCGTTGAAAAAAGATAATTCGTCAATAAATTCCAGTAATGACTTCGTGCACTAAATTCCGTAACACACTAATAATTACAGACGAGAGTACTTGTAAATCGCTTATACTCAATTTTCCGGATCTTTCATATTTCACGGCGAGATAATTGTAGTGACACATATCAATCAAACAGGAGAATATTTCGTTTGCTAGCTAAGCCAATTAATAACTTAAGCACAATCAAGCATCAATAATACTTTCTTTCGGTATCTGTTGAACCGGATCATTTTTAGAAATAAAATCAGGAACCGAGCTTTCAGTCGAAGACGAATGACTTTTCGTGGGTGATTGACTTTTCGTTTTCTGCAGGGTAACGTTCCCTACAATTCGAGGACGGTTCGTCTTATTTAAATGCTCGCTCAAAGCCTTCAATGCTTTTTGCCTGTTAAAAAATGAAATCAATGAACACATGTACTGAATCGTGTTAAGTAAGATTGAAGGAATTTACTTTCTCCGTTCTTCATCTTGTGAATTTCGTCCAAGAATATTAACCGTTACACTCAATAATTCATCGGATTCATCGCTCTGTTTCACACGATTTCTGCAAACTTTTAGTCTGACTAATACATTATACACAATACTGGCCAAAACTGCGGCAGCTGGTTGTACAATACTGGGAAAAAAGCTGCAACAAGATAATCACGATGCTAAAATCATAATAACCGTAAACTAATTTTACACTGAATTTGGATATTAATTTTACCTGGCAAAACTGAAAGAATCGGAAAAATCTCCAGCACTACCTTTTGAATGCTTTTGATAGAATCGCAGATAAATCCAACTTATATAGACGCCGTACGTCACCATAACAACATTGGAACTTGGAGATAAACCAATGATCCACAAAACAAGGCAAATGAAAATAGTCAAAAGGGGCATATTTCTGTTAGCAATACGACCGATAGGAGTTTTAACAATCATAATATCGGGCATTATTTGCTTTACTGCAACCGTTATGCCACCAATAAAACCTGATAAACCGTGAATATGAACATCGAATAAAAGATCTGGATTTGACGTAAACATATAGACAAATAAATATGAGGCTGCACTCGCAAGAGCTACACCTATGTTGACAAAAGCAAAAAAACTAATGATTTCATAGGGACCCCATAAGGGTTCGATGACTTTGCCACATAATCCGATCATAATTATGTCAACGCACACATTCCAAATACGTGTTTCCAGAAAACAAAATGTGAATGCAGTCCATATTCGAAATGAAGGCGGCACGAAATAGCCAGGAGTAACGCCAATCACGTCAACTGCTCCTTCGAAAAACGATAGTGAATAGCTGATGAAGACAATTAACCATATACACTTCACTGTGTTACTTGTGCTTCTCACAAGGGCAGCGGTATGTTGTCGGATATAAAGGATATTTTTAACGATTTTACTAGGAGCCATTTCAGAATCGGTATCCAACAGAAACAATTAGTCAGTGGAAGACCATGATGAGATGTACGAGATATTGTGAAGAGGTTCTGTTTCGCATAATTGCAAATAGAATCACGACTTAGCATTCGGTTTTTAGGACATTTGAAACAGAGGATTTGAAACTGATTTAAGTTGATGTAACGACTACGAGTAGAAAATACGATACTTCTTCGCTCGGATTAATCGCAGTTTCGCAGTTCTTCACATCCTCGAAGATTCGAATTTAAACTGAATCCTGCTGATTCGATTCCTGATTTCTGAAAACTGAAAAGTGATAACATGTGAAAAGTCAAAGTGATAAGGATAACCGATTGACGAAATGTTGGCGAAATGGCGATTACCGAAAGTCAATCAAAAGAAAAGTGCCCTGTGGGCTGTGCCATCACAGAGGATCACAAGATCACAATTGTCACGAGCTCCCGAGTCACAAAGATCACAGATCTCATGGATTTTTCGATAATCGTGCCATCGATTCGTATCGAATATCGATATTTTATTTCGATTTTAACACGGCCACTACCACTACTACTAAACTTATACTACCACACTACTACCACACGTTCCACTTCCACGCAGAGAAGTGAAGAGAAAAATATTTTCCAATTTTCTTTTCAGTTTTAATTTCCCGTAGATTCTTTCTGCAAAAACTTGAGCTAATTTATTTTTTTTTACAATCATTGATAGTATTAGTAATATTCGTTAATTGTTTCGTGTCTGTGTTTCCATTCAATTTCTATTTGCATTCAATACTGTACAAGACTCTGTACCTGCATTTCAATGTTCGGTCTGAGCGAATGGTAATTTAATATTGAAGTCATAATATGGTATTCATTCGTGATTTCATGTATACTTTCGTAATTTTCTTAGATTTTGAATAGATCATGAACAAATCATCCTGTTGAACATGGGTGGAAAACAGAAACAAGCTCAACGAACCAAAAACAACGCGCGTGTAAGAATTTATGCAAGATAATGTAACATAATTATGAAAAGCAGAAAGCTCATTATATAGTGCTTAAATTCTATTTCCAGCCATCCAGCAGTGGACGTAGCGCAGAATTGCTCGGTGGAACGACGGGAAACTTATTTACTACGTTAAAGGATAATAATAATTATATCGCCGCATCCAATAATTTGGAAGTCGATTCAAATGTTAGTCAGGATTTTCAGTTAGTCATAAAAAAAATGAATAAGAAAGACCCAATCACGCGTCATAAAGTAAATTATTCAAGTATTCAAGTCTAATAATGTGTTACGCTGTTCCATTATATTTATTGATGTTTTCATTTATACAGGCCTTACTAGAATTTGCTGATTTGTGTAATACATCTGATGTAGACTCAGTCAAAGCGGTTCTCCCGTTTTGGCCGCGCCTTTATAACACATATGCCATAGATATTGATTTTAGAGTTCGTGAAGCAGCCCAACAGGCCCACCGGGCGATTGTGATGGCTGTAAAACGTGATATTGCTCCATATTTGAAACATCTTATGGGAACCTGGTTTGTCTCACCATTTGACTCGCATACCTTGGCTGCCAATATTGCCAAAACTAGTTTTCAGGTCAGAAATTCTGCTTTTCTTTTCTTCTTTATCGTCAATTCTGAAATTATTTTAACGTTCTCATTATTGTTCCAGGCTGCTTTTTCTCCTTCTAAACGCACAGAAGCAATAGTATTCGCTCAGCATGAAATACTGCATTATATCGCACATAACATTCTTGACGAAACGCCAGAATCATTGGCTTCATCGAAGTAATTTTTATAACAAAGTCGAAAAGATCGCGGCGGTTCATGAATTGATTGAATTTTTTCTTCCTTAGAAATTCACCCAGCGATGAGCTGTTATTGAAACATCAACGGCTAGTCACTTCGAATTTGCTTGGCTATGGACACTACCTCGATAAATTGCCCAAGGACCAACTAATGGAGGCCAAAGATGAAAATAAGCAGTTAATTTTGAATTCACCCAAGTTCTGGAAACTGGCCAAAGATGAAGCGAAATCGGTGCGTTTACAGGGTTAATGATTTTTAATTCTTTGATGATCGCAATAAAATTTTCCATGTTAATAAAATTTTAGGTGAGAACTGCTTGGTTTTCGATAATCTTGGCTTTGATCGAAAAAACTCCCCATTTTCTGGAAGATAGTCACAAAAAATTGTGCGTTGCCACCTTCTCAAATTTAGACATTGAAGATCCGAGCGTTTTGCCTGTTGTTTGGGAGGCTACTCTTCATACTTGTACTCTCATTAAGGTAAATAATTTTTGACTTTTCTTGAATATTTTGATTATATTAATATTCATCCATACTCATTTATTTAAATTAAACATTTTAGCCTTTCAATTTCATACAAGTTCTTGTACTATGATAAAATGATTTCAATTACATTTCATTTTATTTATATTATTGTGTTCAATGAATTTGTTTCGAATTTAGGTTACTGATTCTATTTACTAATATTCTCTTGTTTATTGCAGAACTGGTGGGAATATGTAAACATTGATAAAATGGTATTGCCTAAATTCTGGCGTGTTTTACAAGAAGCAGCCTTTGGTAATGCAGTTGCAACATACCCATTAGTTCTTCCTGTTTTGAGTAAAATTCTTATCCCAGAAGTTATTAAACGTGAAGATTTTCATTCAAAATTATTTATCAATTTATTGCGTGGGTTGGTACATTTATGTTGTTTGTTTCAGTCCTTCAATGAATCTGAGAGAGCTAAAACGACTAATAATACTCAGGGTTTTTGTATTTGCCGTTTCATTTTTCTACCTTATTTAAATCTAATTATATGAACGCACTCGCGTTTTACTTGTAATAATAACGCATGTTTGACTTTTAGATTGCTATAATCAGCATCATGAGAAAGCGTCAATCGTTTTTCCTTATCCATAAATAAAGTATTAGAAAAGTTTTTCTTGTAAAACGCAACAAATGCTATTTTCATCATTTTTGAATCAACTATTGTTCCTTATATGAGTTCTATTAAATGAAGAACATTATATTTTTTAAATCTAGTGGAAAATATGAGAAATCTGACTTAAGTCGTTTTTATTCTCTCTGGTGTAATTTGTTCTAAAATTGTTTTTTATTTTTTATTAGACTCAAAGCTTCAAAAACTCAAAGAAGTACTTCTGAAGTTGAGGCCGTCATTGCTACGTTTTTTGAATGTTTTCGTTTCATCATAAAAAATAATTTAGATAATCTTGATTTCTGTTCTTGCCTTATTAAAAATCATGTAAGTATCAAATCATCTAAATAATCCCAATGATTCATGTTATTGATGCGAGTATGAATTTATTGCTTTTCATTTTAGCTAGTCCATCTCCTGCAGAATATGGTATACGATAATAGTATGTCTGGTATGAACTCGTCTGTTTTTGTACACCTATCAAATTTACTGCGACATTGGCATAAAGTTAGCACGTTGTCTACGTCATACCAATCCTTGTTGGAGGAAATGTGGGTCTCCATTCACGAGTTATTGTCATCCTCGGTTTTGAACATTACCAGTAGTGCATCCGAAACAGATACGAATGGTATCAGCAAGGATGAACTGGAAAAAAAATTGCGTGTTCATCAAAAACTAATTAACGCGTTGAAAAATCCTGTTGACCTTCGACCTAAGAAACAAACTAGGGTTTGTATTTCTTGTTTCTTTTGAACTTAAAAAGGAATATATCGATGGACTTGTCCCTCTGATTAATTTTTGATATTACAGGCAAAATTTGTTAGTCTAGTCGATGAAACAATTAATCAAACAGTATCGTCTGATGCGATGTCCAAGAAAAATGATGATCAATTCGGCGATAAATTACACGTTATTATCAATGATCTAATTCAGATTTACTATAACGTGTCTCAAAATTCGGAATTCGCATATTTATTTATAAACCAGTTATGCAATATTTTAAATTTATTCAGTGAAAAACGATATTACCAGCGGTTAACAGACATCTTGATTACTTCTTTGAGTAATGAAGACTCAAACGATTCTCAGCTTATTAATAATGTCATCCGAAAATGGTTGAGTGATAATCGAGTTTCGGTGGATGCTGTACTCAATGTCGTATTTCACTTATTGGTTTATCTGAAAGATGAAGAAAAAGTGAATATTTTGAATAACATTAGTGAAGTAAGTAAATTGAATTGAATTCTTAATGGATCCCTTTGTCACATTCATATTTCTTCCTGCTGAGACAGTTTAGTTTTACCATCTCGTAAAAATATTTTCAACTTCCACTTTTGAGAAAAAGCCGCCCTCAAATATTAAAAATATAATCTAATATCTCAAAGATTCCAAGAATCTTTATTAGCTCATGTCTCTTGGTTCTTTGGATGAACCAATCTTTGCGAATTAATTTTATTTTTAATTACTTTTCCTTCTTTCTGATGGATTGATTTCAGGATCATATGAGTAGTATGCTAGAACTCTGCTTGAATTTAGCCAGTGATAGTCAGTTACAATCAGCTGTCAGGAAATGGTTATCCAGTTCGTATTTCAAATCTACCTTGCATTCTTTCGCCTACGAAGTATCAACTGTTTGGCCTCCATCGCCGGAAAAGGTCAACATACTGAAAACATGCTTCAAAGTTCCCACAAATGGAGGTTAGATGTTTTTTAATTGACTAAAACATCTGTGCATGTTTAATTATCGTTTTGAACTTACATATTTATTGCAGAAAGCTACACGAATGAAGAAACAAAACTGGAAATTTTGAAAGTATTTCGTGATTCACTTTTACACGATAATGTGCCGGCCAATGTGACTCCTCAACAACCGCATAAAGACAATCTTCGATGTATAGCCAGTGTTTTAAAGGAAATATTCAAAGAATGCAACTATCCACTTTTAGAAAAACACCATAGCATTGTCACCAGCTCGATCGGATATTTATTCCTATACGGCTGTGACGTCGATAATCATGTAGACGACGATGATGTTCTTAATGAAGCGTGGGTGTGCGGGGTGCAGACATTAGCCAAAATATTCGGCTGTACTAGCAGTGATTTTATTAATGTTACAGAACAATTTGCATTTGCTGTTATAGAGTTGATCGAGAAAAGGTAAGTCTACGTAAATTATATCTATCTTAATCACATTTACTTGAGTAAAAATATCTCTTGATTGTTTTCCCTAATTCTCTTTCTTGAAGACCAACAACCTTAATGTTATTACTTAGTAGTAGAGATGAGTGTGGTACAGTTCTAATAATATGCTGACATTTTTCAAATAGAAAATGATGAGACGATATGAATTTTCAATTATTGTTTTCTTTTGTTTCAGTAAATGTAAAGTTCAAGACATGAAACACATAATTAATTTCGTCTGCACCTATATTCGGTGTTTGCCTATGTCGTTGGAGGTTCGTGCACCCGTATCTAGCGAAGTTGAGGAAGAAGTGAGACATACTTACGACGACGAAATTTTGGATGCATCGTCTTCTACGTACGCCGACATCACCAGTTTCATTTGCGAAGTATTTTTAAAAATTGCTGTCCAGTATTGTCACGCCAACATGGAATACAACGTGGTGAATGCGTGTTTGAAAGGTGAATTTTATAATGGCACCATGACATGTCGGTTTCCGTCTTCAATTCAATCATCTGAGGAGGATTTGATCTTCAACGACGATGATAAGGTGAGTTCTGAGTTGGTGTCTAAAATCCCGTTAACATGGTGGTAAAATGGCCCGGGCATTAGAGTGTAAGTAATATTCCAAATTCTAAAGAAACTAACGAGTTATAATTGAAACCACTAATTTTTATATTTTTATTCGATGCGTGAAACTGTTACAAGGACCCGAGTGCAATTTTCACGAAAATCAACTTCATAGTTGAATGTTATTGATGAAATTTTTTGCGTTTGTATGTGAAAGGCCTCAATCCGACCAAAAAACAAGATACCTATAATTTTATTCAAGTAGTGACATCCACAAGTGCCATAACTCATTTGAGCTTTATTATTTTTGCTTTCACATGAACTTTTGTTGTTGGCTCTGAGCTCAATGTATGGTCTGGCGCTTCATTTATTGTTATTTCAATGTTTCGATTTCGGAAAAATTTTGCTAATTTTTCATTGTCTGTTACGACTTCTAGATTGAAGACGTGAATGAATGTTTCTCCTCAGTTGGTAAATTATTTAATGTAGCTTACTACATTGTCACCGTCATAAATAACTACCTGGCTGTGAGTTTCAAGTATAAAACTGAAAATATCGAAGAGAATACGAATCCTAATAAAAAGATCAATGAGCCATTCCTTTCGAAACACGCGTTGGGAAAGTTGAACGAAAGTGTCGTCTACGTAGTATATCTTTTGTCTGTTTTAAAATCGTTTCATCAGAATTTCAAACATGTAAGAATGCAATTCGTTAGTGGTTACTGTCGTATTTACCTTTGACACTCACAGTATTTATAATTTATTTTTTATATAGGCAAGATATTATGACAACATCAACGAAAGTAATTTGACTGAACTACAGTCTGCTGTAAGCGAAATAGTGAAAATGCACCCTCGTAGTCCTATTTTATTGCTGAAATTAGCTGTTATGAATAAGTAATTATCATTTCATTTTATTTTCATTCTTTACAGTCATATAGTATGACCTCCACATTGGTTTGATTATCAAGTTAACGGAGAATCAAATTGAATATGAATTTCCCCTAATCGTGGAAACCAAATAACAAAAAAAAAAAATTGTATAGTTGTATTCTTACATAGATACCTATATGAAACAACTAACTCCAGAAAGAAATAGTCATTTGATCATTACAGAGTAATATTTTCCACTTTTTTAAATGTTTTTAATTTTAATTCGTCAACGTGTTTCTTTCAATCCAGAGCTTTTCAATGTGGAGGCTTCTGGGCGAGAGCTTTGTTTTTATTATTCACCGAGCTTATGGATAATGGAGACCTTACTGAAGCATACAATGAAATATTGAAATGCTACGATGTATCTGATCACAACGAAAAAAATTATACGTTACATGTATCCGAGGTATATAATTCTCTTTCTTTTCTCCCCATTTTCAATAACATTTGATAAAAAAATGTTTTCACGCGTGATTTTATAGTTATTTGCCTCTGTTGCCCAATTTAAAGTCGAATTATACTCGCCAGACGCTAAACTTGATGAAGACAAATTGTCTGTTCTCACGTGTTATTTAAGAGCTAACAAAAACAATAAATTTTCACCGGATCAAGATCGGGTAATATGGTACTGGTTGGATACTATTCTCATTCATAAAAAGCAACTGGAAGTTACTTTTAACAAGTAAACGCTTTTAATTTTTCTCACTTTGTAATTCGCTCTGCCATTGTCGAGTATTTTGCTAACTAATCTCAAAATTTATTAGAAATCTGATGGAATGTAATCCATCAGAAATTGTCTTAGCTGCTACCGTTTGTCGTTTCCTTTCCATCGTATCGGATGGAAAAATACCGTTAATGACTGATAAGAGAACGGATTTCATGATGATAGCATTAGCGTCTTGGATGCAGAGTATTCACAAAACCTGTTGCACTCCAGCATATGAGGATAATCCTCAGTATAATATGCCTGTAAGTATATGTATTTATGAATTACTGTAAATTGAATAACTAGAAAAATTTAGCTAAGAATGATCTCTCTTGTAGCTATAAACTCTCATTTTCCTACCCTACGATACAATTTGATGTATTTTGTTAGGTACCGTAAAACTATTAACTAAGAAGCCAATTCTCGAAGACTTTTTTCTAATTCATTATAATGGAGAATGATTCTCTATTATGAGTCTGTTACTGCATATTTCGAATGAGAACCGAATCAGAAGGTGTAATTCCAATGATTCCCAACCAAAATATATTATGAAATACCTAACTCATTTTCAAAATATTTGTTGGAGATGTTTCTTTTTAACTGATCTTCGTCTGTAACAATCATCGCATATCATATGGAAATTATAGAATTGTTTTAGCTCGGAAAGTGAAAACCAGAAGTACTGTACTTTCTTACTTGTATGTTTCAGATTTGCATTTTCATCTCGTCAGTCTGTGATATGTTCAAATCGATGACGAAATTAGCGTCGAATGTTAGCTATTCGGATAAATTGTTCGTCGAATGGAATAACGTTTTCGCCGCTGAAACGCATACGATTATCTCATACAATTGGAAAAATCTAGCCGGTAAGTGTGTTCCTTTGAAGTATCGAATATTGATGTAGGTACCTAAAACATTCCACATATTTTGTAAAAATTGTTTTCATGGAACAGAAAGTGAAGGATGTCGTAGCGTCGAACAGTTTCTCGTGTTGAATACGTTGAGCGGTCTGATCATTACTCACGTTGATTTCGTTCAGTTCGTAGTTAGACCTGATTTGAATTTCTGGTTATGTGCTTGTTCCGATTTGATACAAAGTTATTGCACTCCCGTTCGACTAGCCGCGTATTATATCTTCGTCGAGTAAGTTCGTTTTGCTCCCAAGATTTCGTTGATGTCAACTTTGAAGTTTATTTTCTTAGCGGTGGTTGCATTTTGTGACATAATATACCTATTTTTGCTGTAAGACTGGATGTATACCATTGAACCCTAGAAGAACTTGATTTTTAAAATAAGTGGACTGATACCTTTGTTGCGTATCACTGTTCAATTATTTTGTACGTACCAAACGAAGTAGCGCACGATTAGTATCGTTCAACTAAGATTGATCAATTTTGCAAGTTCTCTAAACCAACTCAGAAGTATTGCTTTCATCCTCTTTTTCCATTAGTTGGGTTTAATTTGGTGTCACTCAAATTCTATGTTGCCTGAATAGGTTCTAGAAACCTACTTAATTGCTGAATGAAAGCTATAATTTTTTCCTCTATATAATGATCAACAGTTTTGTAAAATACTTGAACTCCTGCGGAAATTTGAAAATTGAAGAAAAAAAAAGAGAAGCTGCATTTTGGGCCCTTCTTTCAAAGAAACTATATTTAAACAAAAATCTTTGAAAATGAAAACGAAATAATGATGGAGTATTGTTGATGATAATACAGCCAGAACGTATTTGAATGTTTTAGCTTCGATAATCCTACAACTTTAATTTTCAATATCTTTACTCTTGAACTAAAACCAGCAAAATTCATTTAAAAAATTTATCAACAGTGTGTGGAAGATATTTGTGACGTAATTTGATATTTTTTCATAGTTTTTACGTGACATTTAGAAAAAAAAAATGAATTTTTCAGATTATCACTCGAAATGGTTTGTCAAGATTCATGCGTTTCTGTCGTTGAAGATATGGAAGATAAACTGACATTGGAAATTTTATCAATTCCTTCTCTTCAGACAATAGTAAACATATTGTTGTCTGGGTACAAGTACGAGTGATGCATAAACCCTTTTTCGGAGGCTATTTACGTTTCACAATGAATCGTCAAATGAAATAAAATTCTATGCTTTTGTAGGGATGGCGATAGTAGAATTCTCGATCCGAATACCGATTCGTACGTTTACGTTCATTCGTATTTGTTAGTGTGGATGGTAATCATTAAAATGTGCGAAAATGCACCAGCTCAAGTTCGATATCGTTATGCGACGTGGTTGAAGTAATATTCTACTACATTTTTTATACCCTTAGCTGCTAGAACGTCCAGATATTAATTACTCGATGGTTTCATATGTTGTTCTAGGGAAGAAGGCTATATGGAGATATTTTTGCATAATTTGTTGATGCTTATGCCCGAAAAAATACATAAGAACAATTTGTCGGATGCTGTAGTCAAAAAAATACGAGAACTATTTTCGACAGAACTAAAATTGAATCTAGAAGGTTCTGCTCTAGTCACTTTTTCATTGATTAGTCACATTAAATCATTTTAACTGGCGTCTTTCTTTGCAGACCGATGGGACACTCAAAAACTGACATTGTTAGTATGCAGATTGTTCTATATGTCTTTATGGCTATTACCAGCGTTTGTTCGACAGTGGTGGAAAAATTTGGAACACAAGGACTCGGTTGTCGTCGATAAATTGACTACGAAATTCGTATCGCCTTCTTTAATCTTGGAGGAAATGAAAGCCATCAAACGAGAAAAACCAACAGACAAATTTTCAGTACGTTGTGTGCGTTCGATATTTTTATTCTATAATCTATTGGTTGATGTTTGATGAAATAACACTCTTTTTACAGCTGAAAGGATATCCAGCCACCAGACAAATAGTGGCCACGTACATCGTTGAAGACTCGAATATGGAAATAACTATGCAACTGGCTCCTAACCATCCTCTTGGCATTGTCAAAGTGGATAGTAGCAAAGCAGGTGTGCTGCCTAGTAGATGGAAAACTTGGGCTAAGCAACTAAACATGTATTTAGCACATCAGGTACGTTGGTTATTGTAAATCTATTGCCTGTTTTTTATTTTTACTTTACCCACTTTCTTTACTCGTATATTTTTATTTATAGAATGGTTTGATTCGTGATGGTATAATTTCGTGGAAAAATAACGTGGACAAAGCATTTGAAGGGGTCGAAGAATGCTATATTTGTTTTTCAATTGTACACAGTAGCAATTACCAATTACCCAAAAAGTCGTGTAAAACTTGTCATAAAAAATTTCATCCTGTTTGTCTGGTAAGAGCATATCTATTACTTTATTTAAAAATCCGATTTCTACAGTTTTCCAAAAAATTTTAAAATAGCTACAGCCTTCACTGAAGTTTCGTGAAGGCGAAAGATGAATTCTCTTTTACAACAGTAGTATATAAAAAATATTCATAAGTGTTTCTTTAAAAAAATTTCTTTGAATATGATGATGACGTCATGACGTGCGACTCCTTTGTTATACCTACGATAACGTCATCACTTTTTTTCTGTTTTAAGTATATATGATGACGTCATCAATTGCGCCTCATAGCTAGGTATGATGATTTCATCACCTAGGTACGTCTAAAATATCATATCTAGGTATAACATTAAGGAATCATGGACGGACAAATGAAGTCATCAAGTGCGTATCCTGTGTTATACACTTGTACCCAGATACGATGACTTCATCAACTGGGTCTCCTATGTTATACATAGGTATGATGACGTCATCACCTGTGTATAAAATGTTATACCTAGGTATAACATTGGGCTATCACGGTCGGACAAAAAATCTCGCGAACAAAATTTTGACCAAAGGTCCAGTACAAAGAATTCATCCTTAAAAAACTTCGATGTCATACAGAGAGAGTTATCCGAAACAGATTTTGAAGTTTTGCTCTAATTTGTGTGCAATTTTAATTTGATGTCAAAATTTTGTCTCGATCACTTCTACGGGATATTCTTCAAGAATAATACTGAACGACAAAAAATAATCAATTTTTGTCGAACATCTCCTCCTAATTTCACTTTGAGCGATTCCGTTTGTAAACTATGCTCTCCAGATAAGAATGTGGGTGCAATAAGTAGAGAAGATATTTGACCCTATAATTTAACGCGGTACTACTGCTGATTTCCCATCAACCAAGTATCTGTGGTCGAAGAAATAATATTAACCTAAGTCCCGGGAAATTTTTGTATCATCTCGCCCCGCCCCGGTATAGTAGATTTTCGAATCAGCGTGTACCAGTCGTCCTGAAAAATATTTCATTGATGATTCTTGAGTCAAAACGTTAACTTTATCTTCCTTTCGCTTCTAGTATCGATGGTTCGTAACCAGCAACAAGTCCTCGTGTCCAATTTGCAGAAATCATTTTTAAATTTTGAACCTACCGCGGGCTGTTTTACGTTTCATAATTTTTTTTTCACCTTTTATAATAATATAGATGTTACTTTTCATCGTGAAATCAAACGGAAGAAAAAAAAATTGTATTGGACTTGCTTTCTTGAAATTTATGCGCGTAAAATTTTGTATTCCACTATATTTGTACGCTTATTATTTATGTTGTTTTCGTTGAAACATTTCCCCTCTTTTTTTCTTTTTGGTTTCGTTACATATGTATAGAAGTTTTGTTAAATAAAACTCGTTCTAGTTTTAGTTTTTTTTCGTTTAAAAAGTTGTAAAATCATCAAGACCATGATTGAAAAAAATATTATATTCTAGGGCACTGTCTCCTAGTCCTAACTTAGAATAATGATAAATAATATCTCGATGATTAAAAGTCGTATCTCCATTTTATTAAATTTTTCAGGAGAACAAAAGGAATGTTGACATTCCCTAATTTGTTATAAGCAATCGAGTAAAACTTATTTTTGAATTTTCTTTTTGTCGTTGAAAGTTAGTGGTATATTTTTTATATCAGATGATAGTGCTGGGCAAATGGAGATACGACTGTTTCGCACTGTGCCATCCCGTGATAACAATATTTCCCTCTGCAAGCAGCCGTCGACAGAACCATTCTTGACTCTTTGATGCGGTACAGAAATTTTGTTCAGGGTAGAATGGAAAGTTAGACATCTGGCACTCTGGCAGTACTTCATATAATAATTATATCTATGGGATATCTGGGGATATCCCATAGATATTTTCTGAATAAACGTTGCATTATTGTAACTCTATAATTTTGAGAAGTGAAAAAATTAAAAATCAAAATATCAAAAATGACATAATTCTCTGTGTGCCCCTGGTGTGCCCTATAAAAATAAACAATAAATGTGAGGCGCTATGGGAAAACCCACCTTAGGGTAAAGATCACAAAAATCAGTTTTTCGAGCAAATAGAATTGGTGACGTCATACGTAAGCTGTAAAGACCGCCCGCGCCCCGGTAGGACGAATAACCGCTGAGAAATATCACGTGGTGCGTTGAAGACGGAAAAACGAAAATGCCAGAAAAACGCTTGAAAAAGCGGCTCTATAAGAGCTGCGTTTATCGTCATATCAATTGATTCTTGCCTCCACGACCACAAGTGAAGTCAAAATATGAGATTCTTATATGAAATTTCATGAGGAATCCGAAGTTGAGGATAAGAACACCCGTCGAGCACATTCAAGAGTCTTTTTTTGTTGAAATCTGTTATACAAAATTTTTAATCTTGTACATTTTTGCCTATAGGCAACCAAAAAAATAGAAATTCGGATTTTTTTTTAATAGTATCGTATAGAGGAAGCTTCAATGTACCAATTTCACTAAAGAACATTTTTTTTTAATTTTGACTTTTTTCACTTACATGGGTTTTCGGTTTTCTGAGAAATTTTGTTTTTCACCCGAAGGTGGGTTTTCCTAAGCGCCTCACAAATATTGATATCTATTTCGATTTGAATATCGCATTATCGCTCCCTTCCGCCCCGCTCGTTTCCTTTTTCCATCCCCACTCACATTCTTTACTTTTCATTTCATTTATAGATTTCATTTACGTTTTTGCTCAAAGCGTTTTTGCGACTTGCGTTTGTTTGATTGATAAATTATCATACCCATTTTCATTTTCCAATTTCCGCTGTTTTTCGCAGTTAAATTTAATATTATTATTTATTAACAATATTCTAATTTTATTTCGTATATTATCATATAATTTCTGTGGCTATTTACTGTTTATTTGAGTTCACGCGAAGATGTGAACGAATATAAAAATTGAATTTGCGGCGTAGCAACTTGTGCTGATAGCATGCTTTTCCGTTGAGAAATGAATTACACCCAGTTTTTGCGTATAATTTTTTCAGAATGTGAAATGAGCTGTAATTTTTCATCGATGAGTATGTTTTTCTGATATGAATAAGATAAGTTACATCCATTCGGGTAAATTAATATGGCTATTACGCCTCATAATGATTGTACGTTGGATGAGAACCCATCGTACGCAGACTGGAAATTGCCCTTATCGTTTGTTAAGAGAAGGCACACCGAAACTATTGAAGGAGCCAAACTAGCCGCACAGACATGGCGTATGAAAGAAAGGGTAGGATCAAGTGTTATTCTGTAACAGTGGGTCAAAATTCCATGCAATTTAAATGCTTCATGTATTGTTGTAGATGAAAACAGTGAGTGTTGCTCTCGTACTATGCTTGAATGTCGGTGTAGATCCTCCCGACATTGTGAAAACACAACCATGTGCGAGACTGGAATGCTGGATCGGTAGGTTCATCATTTTTTCATTGATTCTCACTCCAGTGGTAATCTCTTATTCGAGGTATACTTCCAGATCCTCTTTCAATGAGCCCTCAAAAAGCCTTAGAAACAGTTGGCGTCAATTTGCAGAAACAATACGAAAGGTGGCAACCACGAGCCAGATACAAGCAAAGCCTAGACCCAACGGTGGACGAAATCAAAAAATTATGCGTTTCATTGCGACGCAATGCGAAAGAAGAACGAGTCCTCTTTCACTATAATGGCCATGGAGTTCCTAAACCTACTGCCAATGGCGAAATATGGGTTTTTAATCGGGTAAATAGGTTTTAAATCATTATTTTAATTTAATTTAGATCGACTATTATCGTGATATTCTTTCTCCTTCAGGGATTAAAATCAAACATGTGAATTATTAATATGATAATATTCAAGCGAGAAGTTCTTATCTGTAATCCTCGTTATCTTCTTCTCTTTATCTTTTTTCGTTTTAATTTCACTTCAATCAGTCAGCGTACTTATTTCAAGAGTCCTTTAATCCTAATTTCTGATTTTCTTCCATAAAATCAAGGTTATATAACTAGTGCGTTATCAAATTTCATTTTTTACCAGATTTTCGACAAAACATTCTATTAATTTTTTTGTCTGACTTTCACAAATAGGCAAGGGGCATGCATAGTTATTCGTTCCATGATCTCAGGATTTCAGAAATACCATCTTACATTTTCATATTTCTTTCTTTCTTTAGTTTTTTCTGTGTGTAAGGGGGTGTGAACTCCTATAATCTGAGTGTACCTTTGTAATGTACATTTCAGTAAAAATCCATTTACGCATTTGTGAATGTCAGCTCCTTATACTATATCCACTTTTTTATGGAGTTGACTTTCAATGCAATTTGTACGTGACTGGAGCTAACTTATATACCTATCTTTAATTAACTTCAACAATTCATTGTAAAGTATTTTTATATTTTTCTAATATAATTGGAAGTTGAGAAAATTGTTCTTTTTATCTTGATTTTGAAATAAGCTTTTTATTCTTCAGAATCGTCGATACGAGTGAACGAAGAATGTAAATTCAGTGATTGCGAAATTGGGTATTTAGAGATTCGTTTCATATGTTTTATGATTTTTTTTTCAGACCTACACCCAGTACATACCTTTATCGATTTATGATTTACAAACGTGGATGGGGACTCCTTCGATTTACGTATACGATTGTTCGAATGCGGGCGTTATTGTGGACCTCTTCAAGCAATTTGCTGAACAACATGAAAAAGAATTCGAAGTAAGATTCACTGTTGTACAAAAATATTTTGTTCTATAAAATATTTTTTCTTATATATTTGCATTTTGTAGCAAGCAGCAGTGCAAAATTCACATTCGAGTGGGCCGCCGCCCACTTTCAAAAATTGCATCCAATTAGCTGCTTGCAGTGCCGATCAGATCTTACCGATGAATCCCGATTTACCTGCGGATATATTCACTTCGTGTTTGACTACTCCCATAAAAATTGCTCTGCGATGGTATTATTTAGTTTTAATCTGTTAAGCATTCGGTGACGGATTTTTTTTATTCAGACCCTATTCGCACCTGATTTTTCATTTTTAAAACTAAATTCATTTAATTTTGATGGATTTGAGAATATGGTTGATAAAACATATAACGTGTGAGACTTTACTCGGGGACGCACACTTCGAGGCCAGGTGATCCGAGATCTGGCAAATGTTTACAGTACACTTCCGTATTAACTATATCTCGCGTAGTCTCGCTGAAACTGTACATCAGGCATAAGGACTTTTAATTTTACATTCTAAATTTGTTTGAGCTTTTTAGTGTCTGTAAGTAATTTTTCTATACGAATGATTTACTGACAAAATTGTGCTTGTTGTCGTAGGTTTGTTATGCAAGATTCGTCAAAATTAGTGCCAAACATTAGTTTAGATTTAATTGACAAGTAAGTAGCTCATTCAGTTCTTTTCTTGGGTTGTTGCGTTTAGAAAAACTAATGAAATCTAGCAATACAAATTTTAATTATATCAATCTTTTTTGAAAGAATTCCCGGACAGTTGAACGACAGGAGAACTATGTTAGGCGAGCTAAATTGGATCTTCACTGCCATTACCGATACTATCGCATGGAATGTGTTACCAAGAGGTATTTATCTGATTTATCTACGTCAGTGTTTACTCTATTCCTCAAATTAGCTTGAACACGCATTGTGGGTAACTAATAATCTAATATAATTTATATATATTGATATTGATATGCGTGTATCTTGTTTTATTTCTCATTTCTTCGCTGTTTTTAACATTTCCTCGACGTTTGAATCCGGTTTAGCTCTGTCGAATGTCTTTTTAAAAAGTATATTCCAACACTGCTTATGTTTTCTTAAATTTTTTGTCGCTTTTTCAATTTTGTTGGCGTATACTCTTCAAAGAAAAATGAAAAGTAATTAGAAAGTATCTACTGTGCGGTATTCAAAGTATTGGAAAGTTTGTCACCATGTATACTCGAATTTTCATGTTTATTTCAACTTGATGTGTGTATTTGATCAAATCGACGTTGCGTCGTCTGCTATCGCGAGCATCAGACTCGTTAAACAAGACCTCAATGGTCAATTTTAGTCTCTAATTACGTTTTATTTGTCCAAATTTTGTATGCTGATTTTTTTTGCAGCTTTTGGTAAGATACGATTGTCCAAAATATGGAGCCATAAAGGCTTAGGCGTTCCACGCAATTTCTACAGGTAAAAGTTCGCGTTTAATATCGACAGTTTTTAATAGGTTCCCTCTTCTTGTATCATTCGCTCTTTTTTTTTTTTTTCGTCTGCTCTGAGGAAGAGAAAATAGTGAAAATTCGCGCATTTGAATAATTTATGAAAAATGTTACCGATGACATTTTTAACCTACTGCGCGTATTTTATCATTCGGTATCACTATCCGAACTAAAGACGAGAAATATTATTTCAAATAGTGAATTGTGTTTATCTCGCAGTTCTCTGTCGACTTGATTTTGCTACATTAATTGGCGCTGTGATGCGCACTTATGCAAAATTGTTGGTACGGAGTTCCATGCAAGTGGAATCGTTATCATTTATTCTTTCATTCATTAGCCTTCATTATTGGATGGTTTGAATTTTCGGAATTGAAGAGTCCGATTCTAAAAAGTGTTGAGTGTAAAATTGAAAACAGGCAAAAAACAAACTAAAAAAAATACAAGTATGACTCGATTCTAAAAGGTGCTAAATGCAACTTTTGGGTGAACGAAACTATGCCAAAACGTATACGATGTTTGTATGACAAATCGCATAACACAATTTCTCACCACCTAAATACTCTAAGCACTTTTCAGAATCGGACTCTTCAATTCATAAAAATGAATCTAAAATATGTTCAACTGGACGCTTTCATATGAAATAAAAGACCCACGGCTATAGCGGGTTGGTTTGTATCCGACTACCTCGAGGAAGTAATTATGTTGAGCTTTCCCACCTTTTTTAAATGCTTTTTTGTTTTCCATTTTTAATCTTACGTTGACGCTTCATTATAACTTCGCCTGTTTTATTTCTAATTTTCTCTTTTCATTGCCATTATTTTTTATTTTTTCGACTACATTTTCTTGGAATATCAGAAAAAAACTACAGCTGTTATTGATCGTAAGATTGAATATAAAAAATTCCTGAGAAATAATTTTTCAAATTTCCACTGTCCTGTTGAACATTTTTTCTTGGCGTGTATACTTCATCGATTTTGTTTCATTTGGTATAATGCGAGAATTACTTTGTTGATTGAAATTTGAACTTGTATTTACGTTTTGTCAAATTTTGTATGCTCATTTTTTTTACAGTTTTTGGTAAGATTCTATTATTCGATTGACCAATAATTATGGGGCCAAAAAGGCTTAGGCGTACTACACGATACAGGTAAAAGCCCACCTGGCCGCGTTAAATTAAGAGTTCTCAGAATTATCTATTTGTTTAAAATATTTCTACTCTTTTTATTTTTCTGCTCTGGGTGAAAAATATAAAGAATTTTCACTTTCATCGTTCTGGTTTCATGATTATTTTGTAAATTAATATTGATGGTTAAAATTCTCATTCATACGCGTATTATTCTATGATATTTAATAATCATTCATTCATCTGAGCAGAGTGCAGTTAAGATCGGATGTTTTAATTTAAGTAACAAATAGTTTTTTTTGTCGCCAAGTATATCGACTTATTTTCGCTACATTAATTGGCGCTGTGATGCGCACTTATGTAAAATGGTCGATATGTAGAACATTTTACGCACAAGTGAAAATGAGACAATTCAGATGTCATGAAATAATTTATCAATACTCTTCTCTCCTTCGCTTTATGTAGATTTTTCCCTTTATTTTATGCTTTTTGTTTTCATTGTCCATTTAAACATAAAATATTGTGATATGCTTACTCGACTACCTACATCGCTTCCTTACATTATTCTGTTCCCACCACTATGGCATCCGGCAGGTCTATAGTGTCCAATTTTGGACGCCATAAGCCTACACCACGTTGAATTATTTTTTTCGGTTACAGAAGTTGTAGGAAGATGTTTGACAAAACGCCACTATAGTAACCAAAGGACTCCTATGTATACTTCTGCATTTCATTTTTATTTGATTAACATTAGGACTTTTCATGCTATTGGCAATTTATGTTTTGATGTTTTTTTTCAGAGAAATTCATGAAAATATTCTGTAGATTTATTGATATACTCTTGAGTTAGTGATAGGCACTATCAAAACATTTTCTCGAAAAATTCATATTTTAGTAGGTTTTCCCTTGAAAACCTGCTTATTTCTTATTGATGCCATAATACCTGTCAAGTGGAAAGATTCCATAATGGTTGTTATGTTCATATTTATAATATCAGCCTAAATGGGAAAAGGGATGTACCTATCCATTCTAAATGAATAATTTTTGAAAAAAATAAAAAATCTAGTCTGTTCCATGAGGTTGGTCTGGAATAACTTTTATTTTTTGGCTACTATCTGCCACTAAATATTGTTTCAAGCCGATGATGACAAAAAATGAATGTTATTCCTTAAATTATGTAATTTCTGCTGTAGGATCTCAATATAATTACAGTAGTCCACGTTTTGAAGACTTGTTCAAATTCAATAGGATAAGCGTAGCTCAAGATTTTTTTCTCGCTACGATTATTCTTAATGGTTGTATTCCTCTTATTGATTAAAAATTATTACAAATCTATATGAAGCAATTTCAAAAACTTCTAAATTTGAATTATTTTAAAATAACGATTTTCCAAAATAAATGGATGAATGATTTCCCCATTTTTTCAAGTGACGTAGAGAATGCGCCGAATGAATAATCACACCAGTGAAAATTTTTGCTTTGCTACTTCATCTCGCCTGAAAATATATACCATATTTATTTTAGAATTTTTTTTACACTCAATTATTATATTTTGTTGGAAGTTGGTTTGTCTGGACAAAACTTCGTCTGATATGAAATTTATTCCTCGTGTAAGTTTTTTTTTTGGGTAGGCGAGGGGGGATCTTAGGTGTTTTCGAATGTCTTTGATTATACCCTCAACATTTTTTGTATCGATTCGGATGCTCATGCTCTGTGAATTTTTATTCGTTTGTATATTGCTTAAATTAAAATTTTACCTCGTTCAAAATAAGCAACTCACGCTGCAACTCGCCACAATTTTTTACATGGTATTTTCCTGTAAGTTGTGGTATACCCAAATATTACGATGCATTCTGTAAACTTTGGTTTACGTAAAGAAACAGTTTGATTGACTGTAGGAACAAATTTGGAATTGCACCAGTGTGAAACCCTCAGCTGCTCCTCTGTGTTTCTTATCTTGAACAGAGAGTAACTGAACATTTTATTTTTTAATTCAGTATGAAGTATAAAAATGAAATAAAATCGGTGAGTATTAAGACTCGCCTCATAGATTTGATGAATACCTGAAATTCAAATCCTATCAATAAATTTGGCATAATTCGTATACTTGGTGTCTCGAGATCTCTTATTGTTTAACTTTCTGCATTCTAACTCTGTGAATAAGTCGTTTTAGTTAATTAAAGAAAAAAGTTTTGTTTGACAATGGTTTTTTAGTCATACGAGTGTAACCATTTTCAATTGTAAAATTGTTCGTTGGTCTTCCTTCTAGGAAATTTCCGTGTTTTACGAAACTTTTATTGGATTCGAAACGAACGACTCGTTTTTTTTAACGGTAATTTTTTAGTGCCTTAGTTTTCATCCACTGACTTGTAATTTTCATAGCGTATACGCAGAATCTTACATCGAATTCTTTGTACATTTTTTCAAAAGGTTTTGTGTCTACAATTACGTTTTTTTAAATCAGTTTTTCAGTATTGACTAATCCTATTTTTTTATCTTCTTTTTCTCCGTAGACTTGTTTCAAAAGCTATTTCGTCAAGACTTACTGGTGGCCAGTTTATTCCGTAATTATTTGCTGGCCGAGCGAATTATGCGATCGTATGATTGTACACCAGTGTCCTGTCCCAAGTTACCGTCAACGTTTCAACATCCGATGTGGCAAGCATGGGATTTATCGTTGGATTTATGTCTTTCCCAGTTACCTGCTGTTCTAGAATGCGAAGAATCGTACTGTCATTCGCCTTTTTTCGAAGAACAACTGACAGCTTTTGAAGTATGGTTGGATATGGGCTCCGATCAACGTAGTCCACCAGAACAGTTACCTATTGTATTGCAAGTGAGTAGTCGAATTTGCTTTATTTCTAACGTTTGCCGAGTTTTCTAGAACTAAACTTTGACAGAAAATGTGATATTAAATTGCCAAATTTTGTAGCTCTCTTTCTCAAAATTGAATTTTTCATTGAGAAGGAGACAAATTATTTTTTGGATCATTGCATTCGTCATTCAATACTGAATTAAAAACTACTGAAAAATGAATTTTTTGTCTCTTCACCCAAAAGCATAATCTCTGAGATTTCATCGCATTTGAGAAAATAGGAAGTGGTTTCATTGTTATTATTTGATTTTGTTTTCTTTTTCAGGTTTTGTTAAGTCAAGTTCATAGATTACGAGCTTTGGAACTGCTGAGTAGATTTTTAGATTTAGGACCATGGGCTGTTAATTTAGCATTATCAGTTGGCATATTTCCGTACATGCTGAAATTACTTCAAAGTTCAGCTCGTGAATTGCGAAATCTGTTGGTTTTCATTTGGGCAAAAATATTAGCAGTTGATTATGTGAGTATTTTATATACGAACTGTAAAATTAAAGTGATCAATTTTTGTACAGTTGTTTCCATAATTTGTTATCTTAATTTTATTTTAATTCTATTTTAGTGATACATATTTTTGTTTCAACATTGATAATTATTTCATGTATTTACTGAGTGCCTCTAAGTACTGATGAAACTAAAGTGATTTTTGAAAACCTGTCCTGATGATGCGGATAAATCCCAATTTCTCAAAAATGAGCAAATTAATATCTTTTTTCGCATAAAAATTATTTTTACCCAACATCAAAACCATTATTCTTATACTTATGGTAATAAACAAAGTAAAAATTTGTAAATAACATGATTGATGATGTTCTCTATTGGAGGAATTTTTGGACTGAATTCGTTAGCATTAACATTTCCCCCCCCCCCCCCGCTGCCAAAATGAAGTTATGATCGAGTCCTCATTTCCCATTTTGTAATTTCCTGTGGACACATCGACACCCGTGATCTGTTGTTAACGCTTTACTAATTTGAACTATTGAACTTTTACAGACATGTCAGGCTGATTTAGTCAGAGATAATGGTTACAAATATTTTTTGCAGATCATGCAGGATTCGTCAGTTCATGTAAGTTTGTGATTTTCTTTTCTAATATTACATTGTATTTTACGAATTTTGCAGCAGTGATGCTAGATTTACAATATGAATATGTCTTTTGTCTCACGCTTTTTCTTCAAACTTGGATGAAACGTTTAAAAATTTCACAAGCGGAAGTATTCTTTGTGAACGTACATTTAGTTAAACTTTGAAAAAAGGACAAAAGACTTATTCCTGTAGCCCTGTAATTATAACAAGTGACACCACTTTTGCTCGTGACTCAGCTATTTTTGATATTTGAACAGCTAGTTTTTAACGAATAATTATTACAAAAAATAAAAATAAAAATAAACAGTTGAAAACTAGAAACTTTTGTACTGTAGCTTTTTAAAATTGATGAAGAACCTATCTTACCTTCTAGTATTCGCTCAGAACTATATTTCGTTTGATTTCAGAGCGATCATCGAACCTTAGCCGCCTTCGCTATGGCGGTGATAGTGAAAGATTATCGACCTGGACAAGAAGTTGCGTTACAAGAAAATCTGGTGTCGATTTGTTTGGAACAGATGAACGATTCGAACATTTTACTGAGGCTGTGGGTAGTCATTTGTCTGGCTCGACTGTGGCAGCGTTATGATAAGGCTCGATGGTGCGGTGTTCGGGATTCGGCTCACGAAAAATTGTATAATTTATTGAAAGACAGAGAACCTGAGGTACACGGGGAATAGACGCTGTGTATTTTTAAGTATATATTTGGCGAAATTGTTGATATTTTTGTTTATATTGATTTATGATTTATACATTGGTAGGTAAGAGCAGCTACCGTCCATGCCCTCGGAACATTTATGAATACTGACTCGGAACGCACGGAGCATGCCACTATTATTGACCATAATGTGGCCACAATGTTGGTCAACGTTGTATCGCATGATATGAGTCCGTTAGTCAGAATGGTAAGCAATTTTTCTGTTTGTATTTTCAATGTAAATTAGAGAGTGTCGAAATTCCTCTCAACATACTCCCCCAAGCTTCAAAAGAAACGATTTTCAAAATTATGTTGGTGAAGTTGGAGGAACTATTTCAAGCCCGTAGCCAGAATAGTTCTCAAGGGGAGGAGACCGGGAGCTTTCTTTTATTTTTCCAAATTAATTTCCATTCTATCGACAACCTTTTATTGGAATTGCGTTCAGAACAGTTTTGATTCTTTTATGTTCCTACTGGAACAAAGTGACTTTTGAGATAAAAATTGTTTATCTGTTCTAAATTTAGTTGCTTCATGTATTGTCTTACCAACTTAAGTTGGCACTTTCGATTGTATTGCTTGTATGCATTCGTTATTCTGGTAATTGCATTTTAACTGTTCTTGTATGTTGAAACTGCCAAACTAGATACGGTAAATAGCGATTCACTTTGATTACGAGTTATAGAATGACTTGTTAATTCTGGTTTATAGGCGTTGAAAAAAATTGGAATAATTTTCGCCAACAATTTCATGGTTCATTTGTTTTCGTTTCACTGGTGAGAATGTATCATTCACCAATCAGCTACCACTAAACTTATCACATTTCGAGTTATTCACCAATCAGTTCGAAGATAAATTCCCACCAGTGAAAAATAAATAATAATCTGACGTCATTTTTGAAGAATTTATACTTTCCCGCTGAAAATTTAAGTCTTATCTTGCGTGCTTACATTTTACCAAAATTTAAACGATACATTTTGATTTTATGGTATTGAATGTTGTACAGGAATTGGTAAACGCCTTACAGTGGGTTATTATGGCATTTGAAAATTCGTTTTTGTCCGTCGCCATGCACGACATGAAGGCGAACATGCCTGTTGGCAATCAAGGTATTTTCACGTATGTGACCGTTTCTGCCCGCATATTGGGCTCACCGTCAAGAAACATTATCGAATCCGCCTGGTTTTTCGCAGAACAAATGACGCATACGCCGTCCGTTATGAGCACCTTGAGACGTAATTTGTCACGCGAACGCATCAAATACCCGGTTCCGAATCCGAATTTTTTGCCGCTGGCTGGAAGCAGCGGTGATTCTAACACTTTGGATATCTCTAGTCAGACAGATAGAGAAATTCCCACTACAAGATTAACACGCGTTTCCTCCTCGTCCTCAATCAGCTCCAGCGGTAAGTTTTTTTGTTTTATTTTTTAATTATTTTCTCCGCAGAGAGAGTGATGAGTACAACTTGTATGTAGAACCTTTTTCATGTACAGCTATACAAAACAAAAAAATTACAACTTCTTTGGTTAGGTCAGGAGTCGGTTGTATTTAAGGAAATTTCTTATTTTGATTAAAACGAATACGAATATAAGATAATTTTATTATATTATTTGTCAGTTTCGTTATCAAGTTGTACCCCTTCGGAGGTATAAAAAAGTGAGAAAAATGTACCCAAGTAAATCTGGGAAATCGTCGCATTTTAGCTGTGAAATATGCAGATACCTGCATACTCGTATTAAAAATGAAGGAAAACTTGTATTTAAAAGTTGAGTTTTGTAATTCTTTCACATCAAGAAACACTTTCTATAAGTGCTTTTATTCAACTCCAACATGGAGCAGAGATTAGAGTTTCTTATGGAAGAATAGGAGCAGTTACCCGAGAATTTATTTTTTTTAAATTTATTATTATGTGTATCAATCATTACAAATTTTCAATTTGGCTTATTTTTGGAAAACAGGTAGCAGTAGCCTGATGTCCGTTAGTTATGGTAGCTTTTACATGAAACTGTGGCAGAGTTTATCTTCTCTAGAAACAGATCCGTTTCCAGCCGTTGCCTGGCTCGCCCATACTTTGTTGGATTACGTCCGTGATCAGGTGAAATATTAGTACTTTTCATATAAATCATCAATCAACATTTTATTGGTTTTTGATTTTATCTCGTACATCTGCTGTACGTGTATGCGCTAGTTGAATTATGGAGGCCATCATTTTTGCATTGCTTCTTTTGTATTCAAATTCAGATGTGGATCGCATGAAAACATTGTTCGAGTAGTCTTCATAATTTGCCATCGTATTTTATTGTGTTGAAAAATTAGAACATTGTGGGCCTATGAGATTTTCATGGACAAAATTATGAATTTGTATTTTAGAGTTCTGTCGTAATTGTGTTAAGTTCGGGCCTTTATTTCGAAAACGAAAAACAAATCTGATCGAATTATTTATCATTTCGAAGATCTAGATGAGTGACTGCTTCTGTATTGTCAGGTTATAGTCTATAGCTGAAAGAAACAACTTATGGATTTTGATATAATATTTTTACCTGTAAAAGTAAGAATGTAGTTGATTTTTTTCGAATCCGACAAATATGCTTTCTATTTTCTGGTTGAAAGATGATACAGCAGCGCCTTAAGTCTGTCTTTGATCATCTCCTTTTAGTGGCGTAACAAAAGAAAATAATTTTTTCTTACGAAAACTTGAAAAGCAGCCGTGAATATTTTTTGAAAAATGATATGATTTTAATAATAATATTATCTGTTTTCGTCGATGTAGTAGGTTATCTTTTCTTAAAACTCAGAAAAATAATTCATTTATGATTTAAAGTTAGTTGTGCTAACTGCAAATGAGTGTATGAAACAATCGATATGATTCATTATAAATTGTTGGGTTTCCATCATTTAACTAGTGCATCATGAATCTGATTGTGTTGTGCGATGTGTAAAAATACGAAAAATCAAACAAATTCTTTGAACTTTTTCATTACACTAGGTATTTGATTGGCCGAAACCTAAGGAGAATGTTGTCGACGGTCCAGCTTCTTTAGGAGCTATTTACAACGTAAGACATTTTCACAAAAATGATCGTAGCGCATGAAATTATAGCTCCGCTTTTGCTGGCATGATTTATGTGTAGCTATTGTTTTTCTGGTAGAAACAGTTGTGCCGAATATAATTATTCATTAGTGCTGTGTAGTTAATGCAAGTAACTAAAATTGGAAAACTAATTTTGTGTTTTCAATGGGAGCGGGGGAGGTGTATTACTCGAATAAAAAATAATATAGAGCCAAAAGGATTTCAAATTGAAATTCACATTAATTGAAGCTTTCAAATACGCTAATTTCTTTTATCCCGGATACTTATGATTTTCATTCTAAGGACATCGAATATCTTGCATCACTTTGTTCATGAGACGAAAAAGCTTGACGAACAAATTTGTACATCGAAAATAGCTTGACTCTTTTTGGTTTTCAAATCTAGAAATCCAGACGTTATAGACTACTTTTTGTGGCTTAATCAACATAAGATCTGCTCTTCTAAAAAAAAAAAAAACTTTTATCGCAAAACGAACTATCTGCAGCAGTCCAATTTTCATTTATATGAGAAACATTTTTCCTTTTTTATCTCAAATTTTACTTCCATTTAGCCGATATGTCCCATCACATACTGGGTAAATTTTTTATCGATTTGACGTATTAAATTTATTGATAGATATTGGTACTTGAACTAAAAAAAAAAAATCTAACGTTACTCGGCCGAGTTTTTCATCTACGTACAATATATCCAAAAATTACAAATTTTTATGAATGATTTCTCAGACGCAAAAAGGTACTTCCACGATAACGAAGATCATACCTTTATCGGTATCTAATTTGATTGGTTGTGCGTGTTTGAATGTTTTAAAGCATAGCATTTTGAATGTGACTTCTCTCCCATTACCTTTCCCCTCGACTTACCGAATTGTCCATAATTGAATTTGTAGCGGGTTGCATTTTTGTATGTATTATTAGCGTGAACAGAATATTGAAGTATTTTTGATATTCGGAAAATCCTTAATTCTATACCAAATTCAGTAAAAATAAATTTCTGGTGGTTCTCTTGTGAGTGTTTCCTGGTTCGTGTATTATTTTCTTGGTGGAGTGAGGGGCGACGTGACGGAACGAAAGTTGAAAAAATTGAAAAACTTGAAACACAGCATTTAGTATGCTTGTAAAATTTCATTTGTAAATATTTTTCCGATTCTGTGTTTTGTTTGCGGAATTTGACGCTTTCAACGGAACTAATATCGGTTATTGGAAATTCAATTCTCAAATATTATTTGTAAAAGTACAATATTGCTTAAAACATTTTTTACAATGAAAAAATACGAACTCTGCACTGTATTCTTTCTGCTGTAAATATTTTATTACCTGCGCACATATTATCATGCACAAATGTTTATGGTCAGTGATTTGATTCAAATATGATTGTTTTGTAATATTTTAATTTTATTTGACAGGTTCGCGATTCAGTTATCAGTAAGGACTGGGCTGATCGATCTAAAAATAATTCGTTTTTTTCGCTGCCGCCATCTCCCTCTAACCGCATGTATATGTCGTAAGTTTTTTTTTGCGATTGGAATTACTTTTGTAATACGTTAAAGGTTATGTGAAGAATCGCTTTCGATGTATTTTCAGAGTCGATTCACCGCCTAGCAGTGCTGGTTCTTCAGTAGACTTGAATAAACTCGGTGCTAGGATTAGATACAATTTACACAATAAACGGATGATGCCTAATATGGTGAATATCTGCTTTAACCGCATTAAATATTTATGTTCAGATAATTAATTTCTACAAATTATTAAGATAATAATATGTAACAGGAAAATTATGATGGAAAGTTTTAAAATTGTATTGAGTAAGGTTCATTTCTTTCATTTCAGATTTCAGAGAATGCGTCAGATGACGATCAAAAAGTGTTAACCTCTACTGCTTTTGTGGACTGGTGTTGCAAACGATTTGCCGAGTATAATCCTCATACAACTCAATGTGATACTGAATGTACTGCGCACTTTGAACGCGAATGGAGGTATATCAAATTCTAACGTAGAACCGTTGTTCTTTGTCAAATATTTCACAGCGGTCTTTTTTTTTCTTCAAATTTTGGAATTTACTTTTACTGGTGTTTGAATACATATAAAATTCAAAACATTCTTGTTTCAAAAATGAGCAAGGAAGTAATTTAATTTTCTCCTTGGTCAAATGAAAAGGTGATACTAACTATCCATTAACCAAAGTTCAAGAAGCATCCATTGACTAGCGTTTATTGCGTATATGTATGCGCAAGTCGACTCGCACTCGCATGTGAATATTTTGGGCTTTAATTTTTTTTTCAACGTTTTGCATTAACATTTGATGGATTTTGAAAGCAGAGTGTATTTTCATTGAAAAATGAAAATTGTCAATGTTCCTAACCTTGTTTTTACCATTTCCTTGAAACAATGTTGACGAATGAAGCGGTCCCTTTTTGAATAAGAATGCCATAATTATATAATTCATGCTACAACAAGTGAAGTGAGCTATTTCGACCATTGTCCAGCGAATAATTCGAAGTACCTTTTGATTTTTTTGCAGGTACACGAGAAATCATCATTTTATTCGAGAATCCAAAGACGAAATCTTGAGAGCTCATCAATTTAAAATCGAAAATCAAATTTTCTCTACGAGATCTTCGCACCAAGCTAATATAATTTTATTTCATCCGTATGAAAGTCATTTTGTCATACCGGCTAAAGATGCGTTCGTGTAAGGCTATAAATGTTTGATTTTGACACAACCTAATTTATTTTAGTGTATTCCACGTCGGATTTTTGTGATTTTCAGCGTTTGGGATTATAATAGTAATCAAAAGTTGAGGCAATGGAGCGTGGAAAAGAATTCGTGGAATCGTGGTGCCAATCGTATTACCTCATTAGATTTTATCAACGAACACGACAACACGATGTTGTTGGTCGGGTTCGAAGACGGTTCAGTAAGGGTATGGTCGAATTACGCGAATAACGTGTCTCACCAAGATCCCACTTTAGTCACTGCGTGGTCGGCGCTCGCGGAAATCAGTGGCCTTAGTCGAAATTCGCATTCATCGGGTGAGCGTGTGTTGTAAAATTTACTTTTCTTTGAAAGTCCATTTTTGAATAATATAGTAACAGTCTTGTGTGTTGACCATTTTGCAGGCATCAGTGTTGGTGGTTTGCGACTGGCCTGGAATCAGCGTTCCCAAACGTTATTCGCTGCTGGCGATGCAAGAATTATTCGTTTATGGGATATCGAAACCGAATTGAAATTATCGGATATATCAACGGGTTCTGATTCTTTTGTGAATACAATTTGTGTCGATAATGATGGTAAGGCTACTTTCGTTTGTTTGTTTGTACCGCAAGCCGAGTTTCAATATTTATATTTTTAAAAATGTGACTGTATGAATTGCACATGGAAGTTTTCTAAAGTACCTACTCTACGTAGAGGTAAACATTGAAACTAGATTTATTTCATTTTTAGGAATGTGAGTTACAAGTTACCTGAATTGAATGAAGATTGCTTAGACTTGACTGAACTTGATCTGTCTGCGATTGTTTTTTACTAAATCATATTTCTTGCCGATTATCCTTGAAAGTTGATGATTTTACCAAGTTTGGAGTGACCTGAAGTGACTATCCCAGCGTGACGAGATGAATAATACTTGTACTTCTGTACTATTTGGAAGAGTGTGTTGATGGGGTGAGTTTCAAGAGAGGTCAAGTCCCAAAAAATACTTTCTTGAAAGTGTTGAGTTTTAAAGACGCACTGTAGTATCAAAATCGTCCATAGTAGTTCTATTTCAGCTGTATCTCAAAGGTTTGAATTACACAAAAATGATTGGTGACTGGTGATAATAGTTTTGGAAACACTTCTAGAAGTATTGTTCAAATATGGAGGGAAAATTTGAAATTCAAAAAAATAAATAAATAAGTAAATAAAATAAATAATAATTTGGCTCGTACAGTTATCGTTTTTCATGCCACACCAAAAATTACAAATTGTGTTAATTATAAATTAATGGATTGAATATGTTCGATAAATGATAGGTGGCGGAAATTTATTCATTGCTGGATTTGGTGATGGAACAATCAGAATATTCGATCGTCGGTTACCGTCGAATACTTCGAAAACGATCACATATAGAGAACATTTAGGATGCATTGTTAATTGTAAAATTCGTAAATCTTCTGACCTTATGGTAGCAGGATGGTAAGCAATCTTTTCGTTTTAATATTTTTTTCGCCTGCTCCGTGGACCACCACATAAGCACGCCTCTAATGTTATTTTCCCAACAACTGTATTATTATGTATTTGATCAGACGTGACATTCTCCCTAACGTACCCATCGCATGAATTGAAAAGTTGATTTAAGAATTACCTTAGTCAGCGGTGGCATAAGCTATAAAATCATGAATGAAAACTATTTTTGGAACTAATTTGGTATAAAAAGATTGCGAATTTCATTTAATAATTACTCAATTGTTTGTCTGGACTTGGAAAAATGAAAATAGCGAAAATATTGGCTGTATGATCTTTAGTAGGAAATGTTATTAGACTCATAAAATGAACTACCTTGGGCCACTGTGGACTTTGATTGTTTTTTAAATCTACCCTTCAACTGGAAGATTTCTTCGATTGAAGCGTTTTGCTTTCATGCTCTTCTTCCTTTTTCACATTGATTTTCTCTCGACACGTTGTTGACTACGATTGTGAGATTTGAATTTTTTCACGTTTTTCTCCTTAGCATCAATGGTGAAGTGCGAATGTACGATATTCGATTAAAAGGGTCGTCACTAATATGTCGAACATCTACACGAATGGCTGCATTCGACATACATCATTCTGCAGATATTTTTGCATGGTAACTACCTCGACTCGACTATTACATATTACGAGTATATTCATCTTTTCGAATCCATTAGTTCAAAATTATACGCGTTTTTGAATTTGTTTTAGCGGCGGCGTTAATCATTTAACGGCGTATGACATCAAGGGAAGTATTTTGAACTGCGTTCGTAACAACGATTGGTTTATGAACCCGAAGATTCCATCAACTGTCTGTTACGCGGCCTTTCATCCGCATCGTGTTATGCTCGGCTATTCGTTACACGACTGCAGTATCGTCGTATCAAGTTTGGATGCTAAAAAATGGCGAACAAACGTCATCTTATAATCATGTATAATTTTGCATAAATTATCTATCGAATTTTTATTTAATTCTTTTGTATGTATGTTTTTGTTCGTTCATAAGTTTTTCAATGTTTTTTTTTAAGCGTGTGTTTGTACATGTTATACAGTCCCAATTTTTTTGATTTTTTTTTTCGATGTATTCATTTTCTTGCGAACAGTTTGTTGTGATTTTATTTATAAAAGAAGAATTGATTGCAAGTTGTGAGTAGATTCATTGAAAAAACTTGTTTAAAATTAATATTTTGTTTTCTTTTGTTTCTTTTGTTAATTATGGAAGTAAAGTTATTGAATATTTTTCTTAATTATTTCAATTCAGTTTGGTTTCAAGTGTCTCATGTTTTGTCCCATTGGCGACAAGGTCTTACCAAGAAAGTACCGGAATAACCTTCTCGGTCTTTTTTGATAGCTTGAATTTTACTGAAATTTTTGTTGGAATAACCTATCTGATGCATTAGCATGTTGCACAATAGTGGATTTTCGTTTAGAAAAATCAAAAACTGAAAGTTATCAGTTATTTTCCAAACTTTCAAAGAAAAGATTTACCTATTATTTATTTTGATGATGCGATAGGATTATTCAAAACTGGTTACCTAGAGTACCCAAGTTGTTTCATTTCTTGAAAATTCGTTGCCAATTTCGAAATCAACACTTCTGCTCACTATTATAGAGTCGCACGATCGCATCATTGATACTGCTGTTTTCTGATTGGCAGAATTTTCCCTGCGTAGAAAATTCAACCTATCAGAAAAGAAAAGTATCAATGATGCGATCGTGCGCCCCTATAGTGAGCAAAAGTGTTGATTTTATTTTCAACCACAAAAATTTGTTCGGCGTTTAGCGGAAGAGAAACACCTTGGGTATTTTCAAAACTATTGGGCACGTTCGATTTGGGACGGTTTTCCGGAAGTCGAAACTGCCTCAAAATGTTTCAATGTAATGGCAAAAGTATATGATGAAAAATCTCCGACTTGGGGCATTTTTTTAGTGGAGTAAGTCGTGAGTGAGAAACCATCATCTGACCTAATGCACATGAAAAAATTAGCTTGATCAAACCATAAGAAATAGCTATAGAAGAAATTTCATTTTTCGAAGTTGGCATAGAGTCAGTTTTTCTGAAAATCAAAAATTCTTTTAGAGTAACTTCAGTTCTAATTCTAACAGTCTGATCTGATCTAACTGATTTAGTGATTTTTTCCATGTGCATTTATGAGACGTTCATAGAACAGTATAGAACGTCCACAAATGACGTCAAATTATTTTTCCCTTTCCTTTCACAGCTTTTCACTGGTGGGAATGGGAATTTATCTTCAAAATGATTGATGGATAACTCCAGGATAACTCAATGAGTGATAAGTTTGGTAGTAGCTGATTGGTGAATGATGCTTCCTCGCCTGTGAAATGCACGTGAAATGTAAGCAAAGGAACATGGGAACCAGCACTGGCGGGAATAAGGGGGGGCTAAGCCCCCCAAAAATTAAAATTAGCCCACCCAAAAATTTTTTAAAAAATTTCATTTACAATTTTTTTAGATTTATTCGGGGAGGGGGGAGGTAGGACCGTGTGAAAATTTTTTACAAACAAACATCCGTACAAACGACTAATCTTCATCGGGGCTACAGCCCCCCCAAAATCCCGGGTCTATTTCCGCCAGTGGAACCAGATGGGAACATTGAACATTCTATAGTTGCCTTAGATTTTTGCGTTTCGAGCGGTTTCGACTTTTGAGTTTGATTTTCGAGAAGAGGAAGTGTGCAATCCGCTGCGGCTGCACACTGCGTCGGTCGCGCTCGCGCAGAGCCAGAGCTTGGAGAAGGGAGAAAATCATACTGAACGCAAGTGTGCGTTCATGAAACATGCGGAATGTAGTACTATATAGTGTAGTGATTATGTGCGGTACATTTTTTATAATCAGTCAGAAAACGTGAATTTGTGAGCAGTTATGTGTAAAAGCGCTTTTGCTTAATTTGCGCATTTCTTTTGAAAACGAGTGTATCTTCGTATCAGCTTCGCATTTTTGCAGTGATCGGAGATTTTGCAAAAGCAAAAAAGCTGAAAATTCTGATAAAATGGCGTTGTACTTCTTCGTGTTTTCGTGTTTATGTAGTTCGTTCGATTTGTGATGTGTGAAGTTATCTTTATTGTATAGTTCATGGTATAGTTTGAAGACTGATGTGCAGGTAAGCTCATTCAATAATCAATTGATCTCTCAATACTGTGTATTATTTGTACTTTCCTCAGGTTTGACGGGTTTAAATAGTGAATGTCTTATCAACGAATAAGTAAGGGTAGCGAGTTTCATTTACGAACTTCTCTCTTTACGAACTTGCGAATAGTTATTTCCTTGGGTTATTTCTAAAAGTATAATTAATAATTGATAACTATTTCTTAGCCCGTGCTGCCTCCCGAAGCACCGCGATCTAATTCATTTCTTCTGATTGAAATTCGTGGCTTCTTTTTACCAACTCCGTTCGATCCTAAACTTGGTGATATGAACGAAGCCAAAATGTTTCATGATTTTCGTCAAATATGGTGATTCTAGTTTTTCTAAGGCTATACAGTGAAACTATTATGCCGCCGTAATTTCGGAATTCGGATAGTCTTCGAATGCATATTATGATAACATACGGTTCCTCATTGCTATCTCTAATTCCGTTACAGTCGTTGGTTTACGCAACAAGGTTCAGTGCGAATCACTTGCAAATATCACCTTTAGATTCTGATCTGATCTGTTCTGTTCTGATAATGTTTTTTTTAACATTTAGAAGTGATAATACGATGGATATTAACTAATACGTGTGATCGACCTATTGTCTACCCGTGGAATAGTAAAAGAGAAGCAAAATATGTATCATTTTCTCTTTCGCTGTAAATCAATAGGGTTTTTCAAATTTTCAAATAAAAAAAAATGTTGACCCAACTTTGAAATCATTTTTTGCGCCAAATGTAACGAATGAAGTTGTTGAAACTTGAAGTTATTTGAGACTTTGAGAGGGTCCAACTGACTCAGGCTAGAGAAAATATTTTTCACCTATTAATTATCCTAATTCCAGATGTGATTGTAAAAGTGGAAACACTTTGAGTGAAAAATCACAATTTTAATTTTTAACCAAATCATTGTTTTAGCTTTTACAGTCATAACTGTGTAACTCATAAAATAATTAACAAAAAAATTATTTATATAAATTGAAGTCTTGAATTAAAAGGTAAGATAAATTTGAATTATAGTTATATTTTATTACAAAAAAAAATCACCATTCGTTTATTAAATTTATAGTAATGTAAAAATGAGATTGTGAAAGTGAAAACAATTTGAGTGAAAAATCGTAATTTTTATATTATACCCAAATCATTGTTTTTGCTTTTACAGTCATAAGATAATTGACATGAAAATTATTTATAATATAAAATGAAGTCTTCAATTTGAATGTAAGATAAATTTGAATTATAAAAAAAGTACTTTATTACTATGAAGATTGATATCTGAAAAAGATTACTTGATATAACACAACATTTTGCCTTTTCCAGACATTCTCAGTCATATTTTATCACAAAAAAAATCACCATTCGTTCATTCAATTATAATAATAATTAAATGATATTATCTTGAAATCTTCATTGCATAGGTGGTGTCATGTAGAACAATTTTCATTTCATTCTTAGAAAAGATGATTGAATTTGGTCTAAATACTTCCTAAACTAAGCCCTCCAATCGTTTATTCAGTCCCGAGTTACTTGTTTCGATTGATTTTTTTTTGTTGGTAGGTGTGAACACTCACGTGCATCGGATTGCTATAATCAACAGTTAAAATTTTTATTTATACTTATTTATTTCATAGTAATAAAAAAATAGAAGTGAACAAGTACTTATATTATTAAAAACAGAGGAACTTAGTCCAAATTATAGGAACCTGTAAAAGGAAATTTGATCATTATAAATTACCCGAACAAAATTGTACAAAAACAAATTGGAACAGGATTGATATCAATCTTATTTTAATAATTTTTAAGTTCATCAGTATCAACAACGGTGATATTTTCTGATAGAAATTCTTCTGTGAATTCTAGAATCCGTTTTCGATACCTCATTTTTTGTAATGGAGTGAAATCTCTAATCGTAGGAATCAAGGACTGAAAGAAATTTAAATCGTCATTGTCTTCTTTTACAGTATTTTCATTCTTCTTTTCCTCCAACAAAGCCAGCTTTTTCTTTTCAAGTTCTACAATTTCTTTTCCCCAATCTGGACGACGGTTTTTGGGAATATATAATGGTTTGTTACGATTTCCTGACAAAGGTGATGAAGGAGATACCGAATGTTTGCGTTTTTTAGAATAAATTATATTCATATTGGATGACAGTGAAGACTTAGACTGTTCGGAATCTGTCAACAAATACAATTTTTCTGGTTTCTCAAGTTGAACATTTGTGTGGTCCTTATTGTCCAAACGTGGAGTAGATGGCCTGTTGATATCATCTACAACTATTTTCAAACTGTTCTCAGTTACACCTATAGACCGATTAAATTTAATATATATTATATAATAATTAATAATATGAAATACAACTAGTTGAACCCAAAGTATTGAGTATATTTACCATCAAAATTTGACTCAGTTTTTCTGGGCAATAATTGGGTATTTAAGAATCCTAATGCTTTGAAATGAATCCAATTATTTGCCATAATTGAATTAGCACATCTTCCGGAAGCAGTATATTTTTCGCCAGCAACCAATTTGCGATACTTATCGCGTAGTGCCTTCCATCGTGCACGTAATTGTTTTTCTGTAAGCAAAGAAAAATTAAAATGTTGAAACAGCTGCAGCCTTTCTCATATTTTTTCAAGTCTATATATTGATATACTTACAATCAACATTCATCCTAGTTGCAATATTGTTCCAATTTTTATCTAACTGGTATCGATTGTGGTGCCCTGTCCCCTGTGTTTCTTTGGTCCCATAACACCTCACGGACTTGAACTAAATTAATTAATAATTCATCATCCATTTTTATTTTTTATTTAAATTTTAAATTTACTTAATTAATTAAAAATGTGAAAATTATTTGTGTAGATAATCTTGAAAGTTGAATCAATTTTTTTTTTATTCTCACAAACGTCTAATCGAACTAATCTTGATCTATAAATGTTTAGTGATCAGCAGAAAATACGAATTATCAATTTACTGAAGTACGAGTAATAAAAGGCTAATACTGTAACTTACCTACTTTGAGTAATACCACTTCAGCTTTGAAAACTAATTTATAAAACAAAAAATTGGGAAACATTAATAACTTTTAAAAAATAAGAAAATAAAGAAACAACAGTTCATACATCAAATCAAAGTTATCACCAATATTGAAGATTTAAAAACAAAAACAAAAAATAAAGAGAAGGATAGAGGGTGAAATATTCAATTTTCTATCTCTTTCTACTCCTAGGTAAATGCTGTATTTAATAATGAAATGAAAATAAAGTGATTTGTAATAGGTCTTGGCAAGTTTGGCAACTCTAAACCTAATAACTCCTCGTCCTTTCGGGTCATTTTTTCTCACTCCACTTTTTTTTTTTTTGTCGTCCGGTTTTTCTTTTTCATGGCTTTTCTTTGCAGTTGCAAAGTTGCAACGCAAATCTCATTGTATGTGAATAACATTTCAGTCCCATTTTTCATTGGTCACATTTTTCACCATCAAACTCTTTGGTTATAGTCTCAGTTAAAATTGTGTGCTACGTCTTAGTCGGTTTGTCGGAACACCTTGTATGCTCAAATGGCTGATTTGGTCCAGCGCACGGTGGGAGTGACTTGTGAGTGCAGCAGTGAAACTTACAATAAGTAGACGATTTACAGGTGTGAGGGGAAAAAGCCAAACAGGCAGGCATAATAATAATATAAAACTAAAACGTGGACGTCGTCGTTTCTCCCGTCCAAATTTTGCCGTTGGTTATTGAATTAGTGGGGAGAGGGGGTTAGAGGTGTACTTATTTTACCTCGAAGTGAACGCGTTTCGCGGTAGGCCGTTGAACTCTCTTTGCAATATGTATATATTTATATATATATATATATATATATATATATATATATAAAAAAGAGTTACCTTGCACGATTCGCATCGTAACGCGTTCCGTTTCACGCTTTTTATAAATATTATTGAAAAATAAAATGAAGAGAGAGTAAGAGAGAGATAATGTGAGCAAGCGAACATGCGAATGATAGAGAAAAGAAGAGGAGAAATAAAATAAATTTGAGAGAAAAAAATCACGAGTGAAGAGAGAAACGCGAAAAAAAATACGAAATCTGGTAAACATTTGTTGGGGTGGGAGTATTTAGGGGAAGGGGGTAGTGCAACGTTTGAATGGCGAATACTCGAAGTAGGCTACACTTGAGTGGCTGGTGGCGGCACGGTCTTATTTTCTGCATATCTTTGAAAGGAGACCGATATACGATTTTTTTTACAAAATTACGAGCAATATTACGTTCATGTTTAAAATCTAAAATATATTTTAAATAAAATAAATTACTTGAAAAAAAAGCATTTTTACCGTACTGAAAAATCGGGGAAATGTGCGGAAAGTAACGGGAATTAAATACCGAAGAATTGGAGAAATAAAATAAGGGACAGGATAATGAAAATTAAAACGATGGTCTGATAAAAGATGAAGAAAGTGTTGCCAAAATGATGGCTATAAATGAAACCCTCTTTTTCAAAATATACTGAATTATTGATCGCGATTTTTAGTCCTGTCTTTTTAGCCAGTGCATATTTTTTGGTGTTGTGTATCGTGGTGGAAGCTGGTGTTGTTGAAGGTGCAGTGGCCAGTGGTGTGACATGTGCTTGTTGTGGTGCCTGTAGTGGAGGGTGCTTAAATAGTGATGTTCGTCGACGGTCGACGGCGGGCAGTTGATGAAGAAGCAAAAAAGGTAAGGCTGGTTAGTGAAAATTATATTCGTAGACGCGCGGGCTCATAGAAACTAGTAAGTCTCATCACCTCCCTTAAAATCAATGTCATATTTTTGTTCACCATGGTTTTTGTTCATAAACGTCTGCCTGAGTGAAAGCTATACCCTATATTTCTTCAAGTCTTTGAGATGTTTCTGCGGATGACTGTAGCCAATATTTTTACTGATAATTTTCAATTAAATTGAATGTATTTCTATAAATGGCTGTGGTGATTTGTTAGTTCCTATTGGTCCGTGTTTAGAACGTACGGGAATAATATAGATCACGTCTACTGATTAGAATTGGCTTCCAGTGTAGTAAATTGGTATGGGATTGTTCTTCACGAATTTTCAAAAAGTAGTTTTTCTTGTACTTAATGCATCTTGGTTGGTTTATCTTACATTTTCTTATTTCAGTTTTCATCTCAAGATCATTATCATTAAATTTTTTTTACGTTTCAAATGGCAATATGTGAATGAATGATAGAAAATTTCTCGCACAAAAAGCGTCGCGTCTGATTGTGTTTGTATGATAAGGCAGTGGCGTATTACCCATAAGGCACACTAGGCACGTGCCTAGGGCGTCAAATTTTTTAGGGCGGCAAATTTTGACTTAAAAAAGGGAAAAAACAGAAAAAAAAAGAAGGGAGAAAAATGAAAAAAGGGGGAAAAAAGAGGAAGGAAAAAAAGGAGAAAAAAGGAAAAAAAAAACGAACATAGACTGAAAAAAAAACACAAAGAAAAAATTGTAAAAACAGAAGTTGAAATATGTGGCGGTCTGTGAGATTGTTGAAAAAATTTTTTCACCCCCCCCATCCATCCCTTAATGACTCTTGCATAAGGGGCGGCAAAAATTTTGGTGCCTAAGGGCGCCACACACCTTAATCCGCCACTGTGATAAGGCATTTATATTAATTAATCCAGCTAACAGATGTTGATCGAGTTTGTTTTCGAATTTCTAAACAATCAGTTTATTCATCTGTTGCTACCAGATAACAGTACTTACTTACTGATCCTTGTATTGTTCTCTGAGCTCCATAAATGTCTAATATTATCTCCTTATCTTCTATTAGAATGAACGAGTATGAACTTTTTTGTTGGATGTTAACATGAAAGTGGTTCATGTGTTGACTGTCGATATTTTACTGATGGAAGCGAATACCGCAATAGAATTTAAAATGCAAAATTATAATGAACTGAAGTAAATAAATACGCTAGTGTATTGAATACTGCGTTCTTTCCCAGCGTTCCAATCATTTGTCGACGGATACTAGCTGTAATTTTATGCCACATTATATGTAATAAGATGACATTTAATTGGTCCCTATATTTTATTATGATTGATGATGGATAATTGCAAAGATAATGTAGATCGTACTTCTGGACTTGCGAAAAAGAAGGATCCAAGTCCAAATTCTATGTCAAGGAAATATTGACTATTTTCTATTAGTTTCACGTGTAGTGTGATGAACTCCAAGCAGAACACTCTGTATGTATAAGACCTTCAGCTGTGTGTAAAGTTTCTAGCTATTATTTTCTGGGTCTTATTTTTGTAAAATACCAATAAAAATTAACGAATAAAGTGTAGTAATTTTATAATGCGCTCATTGTCAGTTGAAAAAATTGTTATACAGTAATTTTTCAGTCTTTCCAATTGACTGTATAGTTTGAATGTATTTTCAATAAAAATGATTTCTTTTAGGGTTGGGAGCTGTAATGTATGCATATTTTTCCATACAGCAGGTCCGAATCACCTGTAATAGTTTTGATAATGAAAAAAATAGGTGTTCCGATCCATCATAGTTCGGCGCTAAATTGGTTCATTGTACGGTGGAAAAAGAAAAGTTTCCGAGTCAATATTGCTGTTTGTCAGCCTATAGGTAAATACTAATAGGGACAGTTTTTTTTCGAATCGAAGACGATCTCTGTTCGGGTAATTGTCCAGGTTTTTGATTCAGAGTTACAGATTATTACCGTTATACAGTGAGCTACATTCGGTCTCAGTTTACAAGCAGACATCTCTGCTTTGCTAATTGTTTATCCAAAACCTGTTGACAATTTTTTCCTCTTTTAATTGTAAATTAACGCTCTATTTGATGCAGTACTTTTTCGGCTTTCATCGTAACTGCCCCTTCCTCCTCCTCCTCGCTCTCTCGCCCCGCCGAAGAAAAAACGATATAACGAATCAATCATTCTATCTCTCGTTCATTTTATCATCAAAATATGAAGTACAAACAACATCATCCGCGTGAAGATGTGAACAGTGTTCTGTTTGAGATCAGGAATTGTAATTTTAGCAGTTATTTTACCGTATTTTTTCGCCAGTCACTTCTCTGATCGGTTTCATCTGCCAAGTGCGAAGTCATAATGTATGCTCAACGTATAAATACGAGTATATGATTGATGACATGCAAGAAGAGGATAGGTCCTTTAATTTTACAAGAGAACAAAAAAAAACACCTTCGTGTTATATAGCCTTCTCACGCAGTACCTCAACTCGGAAGTTTACTTTCTCAGCAATAGTTGCATTTTGGGACATAATATTGTACCTATTTTTGTTGGTGGGGCTTGATGTACTCGTATATAACAATTAAACCCTAAAAGAACTCAATTTTGGCAAAAAGTGGGTTTATCCCCTTCTTCTATACTTATATCACTGTTTATATGTCGTATTATAGTTCTCACAGTGAGTATGCAGCCCAAGCAAAATAAATATTTTCATTTAACTATACCCTTTCTCGATGGACGTATTGTGCAATTTTTTTTATGTGAAATTTCCTTGATAATTACCAATAATTATAATCGTCATTCCACGGACACCGTGTGGTCTTCTGGCAACGTAGACAGTTAGATTGCATTTATAGAAAGAGAAATAGATTTAGTATATAAGGTGTCGGTACGGCATGGCAACGTCGCAAAACAAGTTTATCTGTATTTGTATTTAACCTAAATCAGTTTTCATCTTCGGCTAAAAAAAAATATATATAATTATATATAAATTCAAACACTTACTTATTCACGTTAATTATGCCGAATCAAATCTCTCGCCTCGGACGAAGACACGTGAAATTTTCAAGAAATTTAGTAGTTTTTCTAGTTCCCCTTCCCCTCTGTCTTTCTGACGTTATTTTTATTTTGTTTGTATTTATGCATAATAATTTTCCTTCATGTCATAGCGGTTTCAAACTTGCGCCTGATTCGAGAATAGTAAATTAGTTGAAAACCGGATTCGAAATTTTTCGATCATTTTTCCGTATTTCTCCATCTTGAATTATGTGTGAGTCGCAGTTTACCGTGGCGACGCGACGGACTAGAAAAGAGAAAATTATTTTCCCAGAAGCGTCGGTGCGAACATGGAAATCGCGTAGATTAATTTGGAAAAACGAGCCGTCGTCGAAGGTTTTATTTCCATTTTTATTCGCGATGACATTAAGTGAATTGGAAATACGCCAATATAGTAGCCTTAGCGAAAGGACGGGAAATTGTCGCATTGGTATTTTGGTTCGGGCATCAGAATGATTTTGAAGCGATCGACTTTGCTGCTGGTTACTTGGAAAGGTTTTTGTGTATGTATGAATTTTAAAAGATGCTCTACTTCGAATTTTTAGAACTTTTGGGCCATGCTCGCATTTTTAATTCTTTTCGAAGATAAATCAATGTTTGATCGACGCGAAGTTGCTGTTGACAAAGCTGGCAGTGAAGGGGACTCCATCAAAGACCAATTTTGTCCTTTGGCATGTTTTTTAAATAACGAGGTGCTCTTATATAGGAAGTAATTATGAAAGTGCCGCTGTAAAAGGTCATGTGCTAAATCTGCAGAGTAAAGGCTAGAAAAGGCCCCAAAAGAGAGGAATGACAGTACCCTATATCATTAGTAGGCCGTGTGGTCTTGAACCATCCGTAAATGGAAGGATATCATACCGTCCTTTTTTGGGAAATAGATGTTGCTAGTTTAATCGAATAGGAAAACACAGCTGCACTCTAGTGACATAAACTGTATGCTGCTCCAAAAGAACTTTTTCGCCCACCTCCGGGCTTAGGGTATTATATTTCCCACGAAAAACCTTGAACCAGTTGGAGGATGGTTTTTGACCACGGGGCCAAACGCATAAAAAAATGTCGCAGCTAATTATTAAATTATTTATGTTTTCAACATGTGTATGCATTTCGGCTTTGAAGCTCGATAAAAGGGCTTGAACGTTTTTTCTCATATATTTTTTAATAATTATGTATTTATTTTCATTTGTTTATTAAAAATTTGTATAAGTCTGAGAAATCATAATTTCTATAGTGAAAAGTTGAAATTATTGATTATGTAATTCTCTCGAACAGAATCGAATCAAATTCGATATTAGGTTGAGAAAAATCTCTCTAACATCGGAATCCGCTATGATGGAGGTTATTAGAGGTGAAAAACAAAAAATCTCAAATTGTAAACAATGGCTAGATTATTGGAATTCAAATTTTTGCTTCGAAATGTTCTTTAGACTACATGCCATAGAAATTCCAATGAAAATAGGAAAAACAATAATTTTGATTCTGGTTATCCTGGAAAACAATATTTTTCGCTGGAAGTATATGTTTTCTCAAATTTCGTCATTTCTATAGTAGCTAGCGACAAATAGTTTTTTTCACTTTACCAAGGAAACTCCTTTGAAAAAAAATTTTAATCGAATTTTTCTTCTCGGGCACAAAAATATATAGTCAGTAATTTTTTATTAAAATTCATTCCTATCTTGTTTATTTTTATATTATGACTGCTTGTGTTGATGATTGTTACGAAAATAAAGTCGAAAGAGCAATTGAAGGTGAGAAACGAGAGAAAAAGCAATTTTTCGTTTGATAATTTGACTGACTGCCTAACATGCATGAAGAGGAAATTATCGAGGCAAATTAATGGAGTTCAAAGAACTTTTTCATGGTAGGTACTGTTTCCAATATTATGTACATTGTCTTTAATTATATTCCTTTTTGTTTGTTTTTTTTTTTTGACTGGGCTGCCGTAGAGTCTTGCGATTTATTTCATGCTTCTGTAAGTATTCAAATTATTATAGAACATCGTTTGCCATTGTTTGTTTGGTTTCTGAGTGTGAGCATTGTCATTCTAGACCCGAGATTCTAGATTCGAGTTCGTCATAATTGTTTGATCTGATTTGATTTTTAGTTTTACTGCTCTTGATTTATGTTGTCAGACTTCGGGCTGACTGGTTCATGGAATATGGAATGACTTCAGAAGTTTGTGTATCTTGATCGATTGCCTTAAAATTCAGTTCATAATATTTATATTTTGACTTGAAAAATTAAGAGGTAAAACGTTATGTATTTGTCAGCGGTAAAATAGATAATCGGGCAGCATCGATAATTTTGGATTTTTAAAATTTTTTGCTGATTATATTAATGTTAACTAAAATTGGTTTTTGGCGTTCAAGTGAAATTGGACGCCATAATAATGGAAATGAGTAATTACGAGTATTACTGTATGCACCACATTATTATACTTTCAACCCCTACAAAGGATAATTTTGCTCTTAACGTTGGTTATTTTCTATTTGGTACACTTGAAGACTGGATCGATTTTATTTATGCTGACCTTCGCAACTTTGACACAGTGGTGTTGACGTTTACTGATTGCACGTTACTATTTTTCTGTCCTTGTCACCCCATTTTTCAACCTTTTTCATCACCCGTTTTATTAATGAAAAAAAAGAAAAAGAACGGTGTTGTATAAAAAAGGACGTGCTTATAGGGTAGGTTCCTATGCTTTTTTTATGCATACGCATTCGTTGAAGGCAGTGAGAGTGATGTTTTGATTTTAGTGCTTCAGAAAATTAGAATTGACGTGTTTGCGAATTCAGAATCAGAAATTCGTTCAGAGAAAGAAAAATTCTAGTGCAGCAGAATTCACTGGAAAAGCAGCTGTTACCTTTAAAGGCAGTAGTCTGAATAAAATTGTGAGCTCTATTGATACAGTTGTTTGACCTGGAGCACGTTCCTAAAATTGGTTTATCTTATTTCTTACTTACTCATTTTACTGATATTTTAAAATCCAATTCTATTTAGGTTTCGAAACAGTTGGCCAAGTTCAGGTGATGAAGCAATGCCGATTCACTGAATTTGGGGACGGTCGTAAGTGAAGATTTTCCAACTAGGGTAAACGTGTGGGCTTCTAATCGTACCAGAAGTGCGTTTTAGTCGTTTTTATATATGTGTAAATGGAATGGAATAAAAGTAGTGAACTACGACGTCATTAACGACTTGAGTCACGAATGGGGTTTGAAATATTTATACGTGAGGTACAAGGTGGTCTTTGTAGATGCATTTTTTATTGCGGTTTCTCGTTTTCCCTTACGGGCAGTTTGGTTTGTTTACTTGAAATTATCGAGTGCTATACATATTTGTTGCATATAGATATGAAGACAAAGTACAAAAATATCTATTTGCTGGTTGTGGGATGGTTGTTTCGGAAATGTGAATTATTTTAATAATATTTTTTTTAGAGTATCGATATCCTATCTATTTTATTTTTTTGTTGAATTAGAAGAAAATGATGAGAAATTGGCAAAATTTACCTAAAACTCTCGCATTTTTACGAGCTTTTCTAAGATTAAATAATAACATAAAATACGTATTATCGTATTTCGTAATTTCGTTACGTTTCCATGAGATAAGTTGTGAGTGATTGAAACTTTCCAACTTTCAAGTGCCTATACCTTTGTGATTCATCCAAATATAATATAGACGAGTCCGACTCCAAAAAAGTGCTAAGTGTAAAATTGAAAACAGGCAAAAAACAAACTGAAAAAAAAAAATAAATAATGCTATGACCCGATTCCAAAAAGTGCTAAATGCAACTTTTTGGTGGACTTTCACTACGACAAAACCAGTTTGTACCTGTGACAAATTGCCTAACACATTTTTGCTGGCGTCAATTCTCACCATCATAATACACTTGGCACTTTTTGGAATCGGACTCTTCAATTACAAATGCCAGATGGTAAGTTGAAATAAGAGCTTACAATTGAATTTTAGTATGCAGCACACTTTTTAAAAAAATATTTATTCTAATTTTCAATATTTTTTACGAAATTCGTGATACATTTGTATATATTAATTTTTCATATAAAACTTGAATTGTTCTGAAGTTAATATGCAGATATTGAAATTTCTGTATGCAATTATTGGCATGGGTGTAACATTACGTTATATCAGGGACAACCATCCAAATTCTGTTACAAGTGGAAAGTATTTCTTATTATTTTGTTATGAGAAAGTTAAATAAAAAAGAAGTATTAGTTATGTTATGGACGTTAAATTGCTGTCTGCATTTGTTGCTGTTTTTTCAAGGCAGACGCAACTACTCGCAGTTATCAAGAAGATGGTTTAATGATTTTTTATTTTCCTTGTTTTGGTTTCTACGAATGCTCCTTTTTTTGTTCCCTTCTCGTCTTCGTCATTTTGTTGGCACTTTTCTCCGATAATTTTTTTTCACGCAAATATACTCGTATTATTTGCGTATTTTAATGATATTTATACTCCCAACTCCCCACTTTATGTCAAGGTGATCTGGCTTGAACTAGGTGCGACGTTTGAGGTGATTTTTTATTCGAAATTTTTTTCTTTTTTTCGGTTTCATATTCAAACTTACACGATGGTGATTTCATTTCATATGAAACCGTATCGATGTTCTACATTGCAATTTGCCCGGGGATGCCATCCAATTTGTGTATCATAATAATATAGTGATAAAAAAACTTATCGATAAATTTTCTCGATAACTATGGATGTCGATAGCTCTAGAAGATTTATAGTTTAATTTTTTTACAAGAAGAACTGACAAAAATCCGTTTGTTTTTACACTGAATTAATCTAAAGCTTGTAAATTCATTTACAATTATTATGAATTTGAACATGGGTTTTTTTAAATGAATATAGTTATTGCTGATTGTTTGGCAAAACGGAATGGAACGGATGCGTCCGAATCAACCAATTAACATGCAAAATAAACCACGTGAAAAATGATTGATACTTATCGATAATTATCGATTTGTAAAATGGTCGATATTTCCCATCACAAATATTATAAATGCGATGATTTTATACATCATTTTATTGACTGCATCTTCACCATCAGCTTCGGGCTAATATGGTTTTATATGTGATCATATGTGATTGTTGTATTTTTCAAAAATCTGAAAAATCATGAAGAATAATTTGGGATGTCACAAGATAGTTGCTCCAAATTTGTGTAAAATACAGATTTAACAATTTGAGTATTAATTACTTCGATGAACCGAAACTTATAGACCCCGCTACCATCGGTGCTTCTTCTCCCCCTCCCCGTGCAAACAAATTTCAAATTTCAAGTACGAGTATTAATACTTTTTTTCCTCGATATTCTTGACTCATATAAAACTATTGAAAGTTGTCGTCCCTGAATGGGTTATTTTGACGTACATTTTTGCTCTATTCGTGTTGCATTCAATTGCCAATACTTAATTGTTAGTTTTATACCTAATGAATGCATGGTAGCTGATTGTGTAGCGTCAATGTGCTTATAGCGAACCAATAACTTTTTTGGTAAAAGTAAATTTGAGGAGATGAGAAATTTTTATTCCTTAAATTGATTTTATCCGAAACAAACTTTGCTGGAAAACTGAGAGAGATCTGTGAAAAATGTTGTATTTCCTGAGCAATTACCCCTTATCTCAATTTTCATCAAAATGGTAGAATTACCCAGTTAGACAATGCAGTGCTATAGCTTCAACACTCATGGCTGATCACGAACTTGAGTAAAAGAAATTTTTAAAGATGACTTGAAAATTTCAAAAAATAATTTTGAATAATATATAGGCCGCTCTCATTAAGTGAGACTGAACCGAACTGTCGTTCGTCATTTGGAAATTTTAGTTTTATTTTTAGCGCTTATTTTTAATTTTTAAACACCCGCAATTGAACTATTTTAAAATAATTGTTGAGAGACTACATATTAATAAGCGCATTCTTCAAATTCTTCCTCGTCGGCGAATCGCGTGCCCTGCAAAAGTTTTTGTATTACTATTTACTAATGCTGCAAATACATTTCATTCGAATCTATGTAGGAAGTGGGTATTTGATACCGTGCGATTAGCGAAAGTTTATACAAGGTATATTGTTCAAGGAGAGTCGAGAAAAAAAATGTTATCACTTTTGTATAGGTTCGCATTTGGTTGGAAGAGTGAAAGGATTTTTTTCATGGTGGAATCTAATGGACCTGATGGTAAATTTAAGAAATTCGTTCTTTCGATTTACGTTCAATCAAATATGTTTGATTTTTGAACCTTTTAATATATTGGCTTTGTGATAATGTTTCAAATTGATATATATAATGTTGATTTTTCCGTTTTATCCGTATTTTATGTTATATTTTCTTAAATAGAAAATTGCTTTTTTGATCAAAGCAGAGGTCAAATAAAAGGTGTACGTATGAGTGTTTTTATTGAATAGATAAGAGAATTTACCAACGATTTTTTGTTGTAATGATTACGGATGATAGCTGCGAAAGCTATAACTCATAAGTGAACTAATTTCCAAGAGAGCCAAAAACAAATTATCGAAAAGTACAAATATTATTAAAAAAACTGACTGTCTTGACTGTGGGTTGAGGATGTCAAATGAAGATTACGGGTACATTTTAGTTTTCTGATTCGAAAGTGGAAAAATTTTTATGGATGAAGAAAAGAAAAAGTCCTCCTGCAGCCGTGTTCATTTGAACTAGTTTTAGAGGGTTTGCGTATGAAAGCATCCGCATAGAATTATTCCACCTTTGCGAACAGGGCGTAGAATGATTTAAACTGAACAAAATTTTGGAGAGACATTGTAATGCACGTTAGCGAACAAAGCATCAAGAAAATATAACAGACATGAGGATTACGCACGAGGCCATTCACGGAGCCAGCTGTCTTCTTTCTACAAATAATAATTCTTTTTAGAAGACTGGCTGTTTTTTGTAAAACAGCCGGAGAAAATGAAGTATTGTGGAGATACCCCTAGCAAGTATCCGATGAAGGAAACAGAAGACACGTAGCCTGGGTGCTGTTACTTTCGGGGAGGTGATGAGTACTGTCTGACAACCCCTCATAATGGGTCATATAACGCTTATTAGTAGTACAAAATATTGTTCACCAAAAGTAACCCACAGATCATACATTTTTTAAGAGTTTACCGAAGGTTGAAAATATCTGAATTTGAATACTACGTGTAATATGAAATTCTGAATATGATCCCATAATACGAACATCAGTATTTTTACGTAATCTCAAAACACCTTTTGTGAAAAAGATAATTTTTGCTCCTATTTTTCCTCCAATGGGCATTTTTTTCCATTTTTCACCTAAAGTAAAATATGGCTATTTATTACGAAAAAAAAAAGAAGAAATATTGTTAGATTTATTTCTCAGCAAAATTTTAAAATTCAACAAACAGAACACTCTGGAGACATCCTTTAGGAACAGATTTGTGAAAAATTTCTGAGCAGGTCAAACAAAGACCATAAATTTTTGCGATGGGCCACTGGAAAAATGGCATATGTTGAGACTTTTTTGGCCACACAAATGCGGAGCGAGAAGAGTGTTGATAACTAAAATTTTTTTATGGTTCATAGGTGGGCCAGCCAACTTTTCTGTGTAAACCTGGCTCACCCCCTCTGGTTAAGCCACTATCGCGCTGGTGGCGGAAGAGGTGGCACTCTACGAACAGCGAGATGTAATTCTCATTGTAGGTAGATGCCGTGTTAAAAAAGGTTACGAAAAAGTGAACCTTAATTTTTCAATAAACCGTCAGAAGAAAATGGAGATCCACCCTCTCTTCGTTTTGCCTCGGATGAAGCATCGAAGAGGTCCAATTGCAAGAAGACAGTGTATATAGTGCATCGACCTACGACAGTGTTGCGCCACTTTAGTCTCTTTGTCTCTCACTTGCGACTCCTCTTCGTCTTATGGAAGGAAGTGAATTATTCGCATAATCGCTAGATAACGGTTCCACGTTTCGCACCGAAACACTGAAATAATTTCGAATACTTAATTCGACCACATTGTAACTTGTAGCAAAATGTCGGCACAGTATTGCTGATTACAGAATTGATTTTGTACCAACAAAAGCAATTAAAATTGAAAGAGGAAAAGATTCGCCATTTCGCAGAAATGCACTCCGTGAAGTAGGTGTGATAAACAAATCTCCACTGTTGTATTTTTTACCACGAGTGAGACGTATCTTCAAAATCGTTAAGTACGAATATCAACACCTCTAATCAACTGAAACTTCATTGTTTCCACTATAGAATCTTTGAATACAGCACTATCTTGCCTTTTTAGGTCATCACAATTTACTAGCGAAGAATTAATGCTGTGCTATACTCGGATGAGAATTTCATATTTATGCAAGAATAGTTTAAATTGAAATTTCAATCTCCAGATGCATTACTCGTATTTTGAAATTTTTTGTCTCCTCGAAAATTCATGAGAGGTAAAGTCTTAAAGGGTCATATTTTTAGTACCACATTATACTAATAGTCTTCCGTAAACTTCTCGATCTGCAATGTGTCACAAATGTGGAGGAGAAATGTGACTTTCATGACACTGCTTCCTGATTGGTTGAATTTTTGCCACATTTGCGTCACATTTCTCCTTCACATTTGTGTCACAGTTTGCAGATCGGGTTACTATGAATTATGTGAATTGGACATTGAGCTTGCATTTCAATGCAGTAAATGACTGAGGTGAAGAATTTGTCGCTAATTTTTTTCAAACTGTCCTTCAGAACAACAGAATAATATCTTCAAAAAATATGATAAAAAATTAGCTAGTCATCTATTGGTAGAAGTGAGGCTACTTTTTTTACTTTTTGGTTGGTGTGACAAAAATACATTTGCGTTCGTCTACATGTACCTGCATTAGTTATTAAATATACGAGTATGATTATTCTTCAATCGTTTGCATCTATTTTTGTGCTAATTTTCTATAGCTCCTTTCTTTCTGTAAAGTTTCTGACTGATTTTCCTTTTCTCCTCCACTCAATACTATATACTGCGAGAAAATTCAAACGGTTATAGTTGACGTTAACACAGTTTTGCTCAATCGAGGCGAAGGTATTATACTTGAGGGGAAGGTGTATATGTGTAGTGTATAATTTTTATTTGACCTGATTCCTGTAGATTTTTATATTATCATGATTATTATTATACTTGTATTCTTTTTCTTTTCTTTCGCAAGCCTTGTTGCATCCTCTCGGGTTATATCCGCCAATATTTACGCTATTTCGTTTTTTTGTTTTTCTTATTTTCTCTCTCCGTATTTTGTGTAACTTTTTTTGCTCCTTTTTGCATACATTTTGGGTGTGTGTTAAAACCTGTCAGGTACTCCACAGATTTGCCCTATTGGTGGTTCGTGTTCGCTAAGACATAGAGAAAATGATTGTTACCTGTTGCGGTCCTTGAACCGTTATCTTCGAGAAGGTAGCAGTAATAAATCGTACGCATATCCCTGTCTCTGCATGTATTTGAAATTTTTTTCTCGAACGTTTTCGTAGTCACTTCATGTTGTCTGACTTTCCTCTCTTTGCCTCTCTCATCGCTGGCTCTCTCGCATGCCTTCGCGATCCACTACAACTGACAACCATTTTGTGCTCTCAATATTCTGCCGTGATCATGGATTTGCTTTCATTTGTACGTTCACAATTACTATGGTTCTTATAATGGTTGTTGTGATGGTTATGATTTCGGCGAATGCGAGATGCACGGTTACTGTAATTTGAAGTTTAGTGTAACGAAATGGAGTGAACCTAGAGAAACGACAAGCCAGCATAATATTTGAGAGTGGCCTGTTCTCTGTAGGCGAAGAGCTGATTTCAATCTTTTAGATTTTTTCGCATTTAGACTATACTCGTAAGAACGTAGACAGATTTTACTTTACTCCAGTTTATATATTTTTTACACTCTGTTCCCTGTGTGATGACCGGTGACTTTGTTGCAACGTTGCCAAACAACTCATGCTTATCATATCAATGTTGGTCGTTATCGTGAAACAGTGAATTGTGTTGGGATTTCGTTGCCAACCTCCTTCCCTTCCAATTCCTTTCGCCTATTCATGATGTTTCTTTCATATAATTAATATATTTTGTACATAATTACTCTTTTATTGCTTATTTCATCGTTATTTTGCCTTCTGGACTCAATATGGTAGCCGAGCTTTGGTAATGCTCTATGGAGCCTCGGATGAATTGGAGTTTTGATGTCTGCTTCGACCATGATATTGCACCCGTTATGCTACGCCATGCCTTCGTCGTACGTGAAGGTAATACCGCTTCTGATTATGTTCATGATGTATTTGCTGATGATTTTGCCGATTGAGATCCCTGGCCAACCGTTCTGGCTGGAAAACCGAATTTGCCATTGATAAATTGGTGGAAGGTGGACCATTGCCGCTCATTCAGGCATCCCCAGACGCCGCTCAATCTGTTGAAACGAACCATTGCTGATCAGTTATACTGGCTTCCCACTTCTGGTGATATTACAAACCCTGCGATTGATTTTGATTTCCTTCTTCTGATGAATTTCTTGACTATGAAAATTGCTGCTGATCATAACTACGTTGATGAAGAATGTGAATTCTGTGTGTCATTGGCTCATTACAGAACTGTCCAGGTGTCAGCAAGTTGCCGAAACTTGTCCGTGTGTAATTCCTGTCGGTCAGTGTCTGTAGATGGATGCGGATGCCTAGTGGACCTCCACGGATTCTTTCGTTTTAATTATGTGCGCATTTTTCGTTTTTCTAAATTAATTTCTGAAGTATCGTTTCGTAGCGGACATCGTCGATTGAATATTACTTCCAGGGGGGTATTCATGCGTTCGTTAGCGATGATTTTTGTAACGTCTTCTTTGGTTTCTACATTTTCTGATTTATTTTATTACTTTTCGATTATGTTTCGTTTTGCGTTGATTATTGTAGTGACCCATATCTCACGTACATGTATAATGTATTTTTCATTTTTTTTTAATTTTATTTTTCGGTTTATACTATTTTTGTACCATTTTTTCTCAATTTTTTACGTTTTTTTTTTTTAATTTTTTTTCGGCATTGTTCGTTTGGTTGATTGCCAACAGGGGGATGTTGGGATTTTTTTGCTTACCTCCTTCCCTTCCAATTCCTTTCGCCCATATCAATATTCCTATATCGATATGTTCGCCGCTCTTTGCCATTTGTGTTATCGTACGACGACTGTCATGATGTTTCTTTCATATAATTAATATATAATATATTTTGTTCATAATTACTCTTTTATTGCTTATTTCATTATTATTTCGCCCTATGGACTCAATAAATTGTGGTTTTGGCCACAGCTTACAACACTCAACTTTTCTGATTGGTTAATGCGAGAATTTTTCAAGAATTGTTTTACCGGCCACAATGCGATGTTCCCACACGAGACAGAGTATAATATCGATTTGCTTGTGTGTAGATTATGTAGTGTTTTGAGGGTATTTTTCGACTCTGTCTCTTATTGGTATTCATACAATTATATTCTTTGTGCCTATGCAGAAAAATTTTGTAGATGAAATGTGTTTCTCAAAGGGAGTACTAATTTTTCTAGTTTCATCTAAGTATCAAAATTCCTGTAACAAAATTTATTCTCAAATTGGGTGAAGAAGCCTTCAAAAGTTTTAGCTCTGTAGCTGTAATAGGCTCTGAGTAAAAGGAACATGAAAAAGGCCAAAAAAGTATGGTAGAAACTGACTCTTTGTCCTCCCTCAAGTTGAGCTCCAAAGTAAATTTTATCTCATTGTCGTTACTCAACTAATTCTGGTGAAACGTCTGCGTTTTCATCATTTTAAACTTTATGGAGTGAGCCTGCGGTCTAAACAAGATCCCTAAAAAATATCCAATCTGTAATAGCAGCAAAATGAGGTGAGCCTGCCAGCTGTAGTTTGGAGGGGAAAAAACGGAGTAATGTAGCTGACGAATTTTTAACCCATGTTTGTCGGAAGCAGACAAACTGTCTGCTGCAATTTGAGGTTCTATCGTTTTTTGTCACTATTTACGCATGCGTCGAGAATGTTATTGTCATTGATTAGAGACGACGTGCTTTATTCATTGTAACGTTTGTAAATGAGTGTTAAGGCCCATGTATTGGCAGTGGGCTGAGTTATGTCACTCCGGTTCACGGTACCTAATATTACGCATAAGGGAAATTAATATTTTTTAATAATTTCGGTTGTAAGGGTATATCAAAACTAAAAATCTCGAGATAGATCCTTCTGGTTCTCAGGACTGGAATTTTACAATGATCTCTGCGGAGAACCTCTACCCGGCTTGGACTCGAGTTTACTGAATACACTTGAAAGTTGAAACTATACAAAACGGTCTTCATTGAATCAATAATGTGATATTCTTTGTCATCCCTTCTCTTTGGACCACAAGAAAAGCGTAAAAATAGCCGTAATTTTCTATTTTATTTTATTTTTTTGCGGACGCCCTGTCTAGTTAGTCAGCCTAGTATTCTGATTCCCATCGGCAGCGCACTCAAAAATTTGGGATGATAATATTATGGGAATCAGTGGTGCATACAAGAAAAGGCTGAAGGTAGTTGAAGCCCATCCATTCTTTATTCCATTTCATCAAAATAAAGTTTTATTCAAAAATTTTAATTCTTTTTTTTTGGATTTCCAAAAAAGGTTTGTTTTTGACTCGACTGATCGACTGATCTTAGAAAATCGCGCTCTAATGAATAGAATAATTTTGGGGTCAACATTTTTTCCAACTGTCCCAAAATGACGTGTGCTCACTTATTCGTCCTGCATTTTATGATGTATACATACTCGTATACGTGTTGACTTATCAAATTTTTTCCTTGATTTAGAATAAAGTAAAAATTTTCTCGTTGATACCTATAACGATTTGCTTCTTTGTTTTGCTCGCCATTTGTAAACTCCCTATTGACCTACTAGACTAATAATTAATTCTTTTCTATTTCTCCCACGGAACTGCGGATTTGTCGTTAATGAGTTGTTTTTATTGTTTTCCATTTATAGTGCGAGCTCGGTTTTTTCGTGGGTTCGTGTTCGGCTCGTTAAATAATTAAATTAACTGAAATGAAATCGTGTAGGTATCTTTATTTTCGTTTATTTCAGCTTTGGTAGTTTACCTGGAAACCATCTTAAATATCAGTGCCAAAATTAGCTCGAGCGTATGTTGGATGCGACCAGTTATAAATACCAGTAATGTTACGATCTTCAGGCTTACAGATTAGAAAATCAAAATCATAACGAAACCGACAAAACTGGATTATTATACGAATAATTTTATCTGCTGACATTTTTCGGCTTTGCTTGCAAAATAAAGAATTTCGTTAAACGTCGTGCATTTATTTGATGCTTCGTCGATTCTCAATTTGATTCTCATACATTGCTGCTTCGTTTTTATTCGCTTTTTGCTTCTTTGACTCGCCCCTTCCCTCGTCCCCTCTCAAAATATTTCCTTTCAAAGTCTTTCAGCTCTTGCAGCTATGTCGAGTACTCAGTACTGGGTCAGCAAACTGGTCACGTAATCGTGTTGATACGTTTTTACTGGATTCGTCTGCACGAACTGTGAATCTATCATCCGTACCCGTATAAACCCATCCACTCGCCGCATTTTGTATCTCTTTTTCTATTCTATCGGCCCCAGCGAGCGTGAATCGCATTGCTCCATTGACGTTTGCTCGCAATTTTTAATGTGTTCGGGCTTCTGTCAGTGCTGTTAACCGAAATAAATATTATTGGTTTTGGTTTGGTTTTCAAACGTTTTGGTTTTGGTTTTTTGACTTTCAAACGTTTTGGTTTTTGGTTTTAGTTTTAGTTTTGGCATTGGTTAAGGCGTTTCTTCAGTGGTTTCAAGAGTTTTGATTTTCGGTTTGGTTTTTCAAGCATTGGCTTCTGACGACGTTTGAGCAAATGAATCGTGTTTCAGTATGGATTATGGATCTTTCAAAAGTTGTTCGCATATTACTAACTTCGACCATGAATCTTAGATAATATAGCATGGATAGCCAGCGCCCTATCCTCGCCTTATAGAACGACCCTGCCAACATCGCAAAAGCATCTCAATGCCAACGGTACATTTCATGCGCAGAACAAGAAAATCGAACAAAATCTTAGGTTCGCATACCTTCTGCGCATGCGCGCGATGTACGTTTTGCATTTGAGATGCATTAGGATACATCATCCTTTGTTTCATGTTGACAGGCTGAAATTTCGTTCGCTGGCTATCCATGCTCCATTATCTAAGCCACGAATAAATGGACTGGCCCATAAACTAATGCCTTAAATTTGATTCTATAATTATATCCGTACCACCTTAAAGCAAACGTGAAAACCATGCCCGTTTCTCATAAGTTTGGGGAGACGAGAAAATGGATTTTATTTCGTACGCACTACCATAAGTATTGGTGTAGTATTTGTTCACTTGAATCTCATGGCAACACGTTGATTGTCGATCATATTTATCCACGTTGAAAAAGTCAGTATTATCATCAGAATATTTCAGCTCTCATCAAATATTAATGGACGTACTTGTACACCTATTTCGCTCGAACAAGTTATATCAATACTTCTACCCTCGCTTGTCTATCAGTTATAGGTACTAAAAAATAAGAATGATCATTTACTGAATACGTGAGTTCCTTTCTATTTTGATTAGTCTCCTGTTGAATCTTACCGAAGTATTTTTCTATATTATAGTTGCGTAGAAATATCTGCACCAATGTACATAATACTCGTATACATAAGAGTGCTTCTTTATCAGTAATTCGAGTAATACTAGTTGAGGAGCGAGGTGGCTGTGGATATAAATTAATGTTTTACTAAAATATTGCTGGCGATTGTGTAATTCTTCGATAATTATTATGAATTCTTCCAACGTATCGAGCACTAGGTTGTTTTTGGGTTGCGTCTGCGAAGAAGAGTTCAGATTCCGAAATCCGAATATAGTATACACTATCATACACCTGTAGCCAACAACCAGCTATAGGAGGCCAACCTATCCGACCAGAATCGGCTACTACTAAAGACAAATCTCATCTTTCTTTTTTGTAAATGTGTATGCGCGTTTACCGATTCGTAATTTTCAACTTAATTACACGTTTAGTATTCTAATCACGTGGAAACGTGTGTGTGGTTAGTGGTTTATACTTCGCCTTTTCCCCTAGATATAGTTGGTACGTTTACTAGGGCTCTTCATTAAAATAAAAATGGGGTGCAAAAATATTTCAGTGAGGGTAAATAAATAGTTCCTGTATCAAATGAAGTGTGTCTGCTGTTATAAAAAATTTGAATTAATTTGGTTGAATTCGTCGACGAAAGCACTATACCTATATTTATACATAATAAAAATGAACGAGTGTTTGAACGACAATTAATTGGTTAAGGTGAAAAAAAAATTATTATGAATAGTGGTAAGTGAGAGAGAGAGAGAGAGAGAGAGAGAGAAGAGTAAATTGGTAAAGTACCGAATAATTTCTATAGCCTGTCTGCGTAGGTCATAGATATGGCGGATTAAGTTTTTTTTTTGTCTGATGCTTGGGCCTGGCTTCGAGTAGTTGTTTTCTTGCTGTCGGCTGTTGCTGCTTACCGTTTACCGTCCAGATGAAGTACGGAATGCGAGCACCACATCGTATAGAACGTGTTTTTCTCTCCCCGAGGTGCTGGTTGCGTATGAAAGTTTAACTTTCGCGAAGACAAACATCTCTTATCGGCGGTCCATGGACCATGGTATTGGTAGGTGGAAAGAGACGAAAATGAATTCTCGTCTTGGCAACACTGACACTAATGAGGCGCGCGCTTCGCGCATTTCGTACGGCGCGAATCGCATTCGCTGGTATCGATAGGGTCGGCTGGTCGTCGGGTGGGCTATACGTAAACAGTATTTTAACATTTCGAATATTCTTCTCGAGATTCCGTGGTGTTAAGTTTTTGCGGTCCGTCCTCCGTTGGGGGCCTCGATCTGGGAGAAATTTTCACGTTCCTCGGAAGGTGCTTAGGTCGGACGTCAGTTATTTTGTTTTTTAAAAATTTTTTTGGTTCTTTAATTTTTGTATTGTATGTATCTCTTTTATACCGATCCCGTCGATTTCATCGCGACGATGGCTCCGATAAGGTACGTACTCGTATTTGGTTTTACTCAAGCTGTTTTAGTGCTGTGGCTGGGTAATAATGGATGCTAAATGCGAAGTTGGTATTCTTCGCTGTAAAGGTCTGTCGAGTTAGGAAGATGTGCGCCGCGCCGTTCTGTTCGGATTTCATATATTTCCACGTCTAACTCTCACCCAGACTCTTCTCCGTTGACTCATTCAGTCTATTCATTTCGTTCGTTTTTTTTCTTTTTTTGCGACGTTACGAAATTATAACATGTCGATGTTTGAGTGCCAAAAGGTGGTGCTATGTTCATTTTAAAGAAAGGAATTTTACTTCAAGCATTTCTTTGGTAGTAGTTGTAGTACATAATCACTGCTCTAATCAACCCGAATTGCTAGAAAATTGGTTATAGTCCTTAACCAAGTTAACCAAAGTAGTATTACTTTCGAAACAAAAACATTTTTCTGCTCACCTCTGTAACTTTTTTTTAATGGATGTAGCACCTTTTGGCATTAAGGTATCTATGTTTATCGTTGGCATTTAAAGGTGAACCTAAGCACAGCAATGTCGACAACGATTTGATGTACGTGTCAGCAAAATTTTAGTTCCAAAATTAGTTTTTGAGGGATTTTTTTGTTATGGTCATATTATCATTTACAATGAACTAATGGCCAGATTTGAGAATGATTCTAAACGACAAGCAATGCTCAAGTACTGGTCGGACCAGTACTGGAAATAAGACGAGTATCCGTTAAATATTACCCAATACGTAACGATCATTCTTGCATGCGACTCTAACCAGCAAAACCCTCAAGTGATAAGGTTGAGATTTATATGGCATGTTAATATGAAATTCACGACTGTGCCATAATATTTCAACTCTGAGAGAAATTGATCGTATTAATTATAAATAGAATAGTAACTTTTCTCATCACAGTTATGAAAATTACTATTTATTGTAAATCTAATATTTTTAGTATTTTTTTCTATCCTGGGTAATACATATTGTTACTATTTGTGTAGTAGCCTATTTTCTGCTACAAATCTCGAATTGTCCCAGTTTTCCTATCCAAATTGTAAAAATTACGATCGAAATTGTACTCAGTGCTCTTTACAATGTGTGACATACAAACTTATCGACAAAAATGTTAGGTAAGATACTTTCCACCACTCCTGCAAATTTCAGCTTTCAAGAATCGAGATAATCAGTAAGCATTAGAGCTCACTCAACGCAAAAAATAAACATAACGTTGATAAGCGTGATTAAATTTTTCTTTCGCAGCGTTTCTCTTTTTTTTAACTCCTATTTTTTTCAACCGTCAGATAATTGAAGGAGTTCAAGTTCAACGTTTAAAAGTAAAATAATATAGTTGATAATTGTATCGGATAATAAAACTATACTCTCACCCAGTAAATAAATTTTTCGAAATTATTCCTTCTTTTTTTCGCTTTTTTGTATTTATTTTTTCGACGGATGTTACAAGTTACAAGATTTTTCTCGTAATTACTAATTAGTACATAATATTTACATTTACTTTACGAGTATTTATGTACCTCCGAAATCGGCCGAATGGCTGTATGAAACATTGAAATGCATTCACCAAATCAACTCCTCTTGCATATAATAATTTCAGGGTGATTTTTGATGTGTTGACATCTATATTTTCGTTCATGGGGATAAATTCGGAAATTTAGTGAAAAATTAAATTCGATAGTCGAAATCGATTCGTACGGTATAGCAATGCGAAACATGAATAATGTGCGCGCCATTGTCAGTTATCGTAGAATGGTTCTCATCAATAATCTCTTGATTAATTTTCTTGGTGGTTCGTTGATTATCAATTGCTTTTAATTTTCCAATTTTCGTTATTGTAAGTAGTTATTTTTTATGCATTATCATAAAAGATATTAACACATTAACGATGTCATATAGTGATTAACTGAAACTTGCGTTTATCTAGCACGTGCTTAATTGACCCATTTAGTTCGGGATAAGTACTGAAAAATAGAAACACCAGACTAATCCTGTAGAGCATTTCTTTGTTTACATCTTACTGGTGGACAGTTATCATTCACCAATCAAGGCGAAGACAAATGCCCACTAGTGAAATGTAAGCAACAGTTCTGGCGTCATACAGAAACGCTCTATTGTTGCATAAACTGGAATAATCGACTTTAGAAATGCCCGATTAGCATGTAGAATTATGATGTGATTAACCGTCACTTACGTTGACATCATTTTTGTCAACAGATTCTCTTAATTGAAAAATGAAATCAATTTATGAATAAAATTTTCTAACTTCTTTTTTTTTCATTTATATTATAATAATGCTTTATACAAACCACTAGATATGTATTACTCGAATAAGTGGGTACAAAATTTTTGGGGAAAAAATCAGTTATATAAACTAGGTATCCAAATGTATATAATTAATTTATAAAAGTTTTATATGGTCGAGTACTTGTGAGTCCAGTGATTGGACTGGCTGGGAAACTAACGAAGCGTAAGTGCGGAGTTGCAATTCGTCAAATCAACTGGACTAAAAGGATCACATCACATTTCATTTCAAACAATTTTAATTTTACAATTTTCTTCAACTCGTGAATTATTTTCGATTTTGAAAAATGTCTGGCTGGAGGAGTAAAAGCTTCTCGCTTTTATTAGGTGTTATAGCTTTGTGAGAGCCATTTATTAAAATTTCGTCTTTGTTTGAGTGGGATCATTACTTATAGGTCTGTTGAATTAACATAACGAGCTTGAATCGTGCTAATTGCTCCTTATCATTTACATCCGCTTCTCGGATTCAAAACTGACATGACAATATTCTTTCCCACGATAGGTACCCTAATTAATTTTCGACTTTTTCCAATGCAAAAGTTTGATACGAATTCAGAATTATTTGTGTACCTTTTTTGTTTTTGAATTCAAGTCGCTGAAATAAACCCCACCACCCCAAGAAAATAAGGGAACTGGGAAAATTCATTCAAATTGATCATTGGTGGCAAAGAGGCAGCAAAGGTACTTGGGTTGTCCTTCAAAAAAGATATCTTGTTATGATCTTGCTTCGGTAAATCTTGACCAGTACTATTAAATTTTGTATAATTCAATTAAGTATTCAAAGTTGAGTCTTTTTTTAAAATTATCGTCGAGAAAATATTTTGGAGAAGGATCGATAATACTTGTGACAAAATATTATTTCATAAAGACTTCGATGAGATGAAGATATTTTAAGGATATTTAAGAAATAGGGATGTCAAATTATTGTGGGAGCATAAAGGGCTTGTGCTGTAATGAGAAAATTCATTTTTCACGTTAGATACTCGTAGTTCAGCTATTGAGTTGTTTAACCAATAATTTTGCGTGTATTTCGCTGCAATCTGAATTCCACGTGTGTTTGTACTTTGTAGTATGCTGTTATATCTATATAGTTCGCTGGTATGATTTGAAAATGATATATTATTTTGGCGCTGAACCGGCGGCGACGAAATAAAAATTCCTCTGTAAATTTGAAACGATCGCATCGTGAAATGAGCTGGACTAAAATTAGGTCCGCCCACGCCATGTTGACATAATATGAAAAACATACTTATTGTGCGAAATCATATTCACCAAATTATAGTGGGTACCACAGAGGTCGACGATGGATCTATAACTATATATTCGTTGGTATTTTTATTCAAACTGATTGTGAGTGATATTATAATATCAGCAAATATTGTTTTTTCCTTCTTTTCTGAGCTCATTTTTACTTTGATTAGAGTTATTCTAAATATTCTTATTGTTTTATTTCTACTTTCCTATTTTGCCAAAAATTATTACATATCTATTGGCGACTCGGTATACTTTGTTCAAAATTTTGAATTGTTAATAAATATTAATACACATATAATTTAACCGAATTGACGAGTTTCGCGAGTGGAAAGATAAGAATTGTTGATTTTTTTTTCTTTTTATATTATGTTTGAAACCTTCAATTATTTCGAGAATGTTTATCATATTGATACGTATATGTTCTTACTTTGAAAATAATTTTAATGAATAATTGAATAGGTATTCAGTAGAATTTTAATTTTGTTCTGGCTAAATTTGAAGGTACAAATTTAGATGCTTCAATTTGAATTTTTTGTCCAAAACTTCTTTAAATGCAGTTGCGGTAAAATATTCTGCTAAGTTAACGTAAAATTTGATCACTTGATTAATTCTCGTACTGATGAACTGTGAAAGGCTGCCTTACGCTCTAAAATTTTATAGAATGATCTCTGAAAGAGAAAAACAGCAAATAGGTCATTATTTGAAATATATGTGTACCTATTCTACATTTTACATTACCCCTCTGAGACATGGTGTAAACTACATGCGTGATTGACTATTTCGGAGTTTTAAAATGTTCTTCGGTATGTTGGCCGCTAGTAATTGAAATGAAAATTACAAAACTACGAGTGATTTTGAACTATAAAAACCTAATTTTGTTCATCGTGAAAGAACATATTCACTCAAAAGTATATTTTTTAACGATTTTGTCACATTTTCGAAAAACAGAAGTACCTATCAAAAATAAAATTTAATTGCGAAATATTGATTCTTGAAATTTGTTAGTATTTAAAAAAAAAATTTCTGTTTGTCTTCAACCCTCAGACTGCCTCCCTTGCAATGTCCCAAACACGTTTCGGAAAACGTAGTGCTTAATTTTCGTTTCCACCAATCATTAAAGAATGATTTTGAAAATAAAGTGATAGCCCTAATATTCTTTATTATTGTTGCCAGCGTTTACGTGACAAATCCCCCGTACTTTCTACTCATCCCAGTTTTGGTATGTGTGTAAAATAAAAAAAACCACCAAGTGTCACGTGCTTTTGGTAGTCGGTACATTGTTAGAATTTGAATAGTTCATCTCGCTTTTTTCTGTTTTTTGTCTCATTTTCTGCCGCTTGTGCCAAACCACGAATTGAAATATTTCAAAATGGTCGCATATGTGCCGTCATCTGCTTGTAGTTAATGGATGATACTGCAATGTCGTTGTCCAATTACCTACCATCTACGTTTTATTTACTTTTAATTTTCGTTGATGAAGAGCACTGAGAATTGAGAATAAGATTTGTTAATACATAACTGTATTCGTCTTCAGCTTTTTATTCATTTATGTACTCGTATTATAAAATATATATTTGACATAAATTGAGCAGCTTAGGAATAGAACTGATTATCTACAATCACTTTTGCTGTTTCTTCGAAGAAAGAAAGACGATTTAAAAAACTTTCTTGTTGAAAATCGAAATGATTTATTCTTTTAACTGTTTCAATTTTCTCGGTCAACATGTTGGTATACGGGTTCCCGGTCAATTTCCCGAATGAACCAAATGGACGATCCCCCGAACAGACTTTTGTAAGAATTATGGAGTTTCGAATTTTTTTCCCCGCATGCCTTTGCCACGAACGGTTCAAAACCCAAATTCGGGAACCCACTTTCTTTACACACTGCTGGTATTACTGCATCTGGCATTTACTTCTCACAGTATATTGGAGATTGTGGGTGTCTTATTATGGATGGATTATAATTATACCTACTTAGTTCCATTTAAAAAAAGCCAGTCACAAGTAGAAGCAGCCACATGGAAACGTACGGGTGGATAACAGAAAAATTAGTTTGTTCTGTGTGGTAGGACCTTCGAAATATCGACACGATTAGCTAAAATATGGTACTGTCGGTTGCCAATCGACTTGTCAGCAATGGGTATTTTTTTTCTGATGGAATATTTTATGAACCTTTGTATGTTTTTGAGAACCTCAGCTCGACTTATCGTCACCAGGTGGGGGAAGTAGAATATTTTGAAGATGCATGACGCACTGCAGATTTTCTTGCTCCAGCAAATTATATTCTTCATTATTCATTTTATGCATTATTTTGGTAGAAAAACGACTTTGAATTTTTCCACGCTTTTCTATCATAAATGAAATCTTTTGTCTGAATTTTTTATAATTCTTTTAGCGACCCTTTTCTTAGTAAACTTGTATTTTTTTATCCCCAGTACTCTTCGAATTTTCTAATTTTTTGTTCGGTATTTGAAAAATTCATCGCTACAATCTACAATTTTTTTTTTACAGATTTTTAAATATTTTATCAACAGTCTCATATAAATTTTATTTCTATACATCAAACTTCTCATCCATAATTTTAAATGAGTTTCACGTATTAAATAGTAAAATAAAGTCTATAATTAAAATAAATTACGTTCAGTTTCATAGACAGTATTCTGGTAAAATTATTTGTGGTGACTGGTGATGTGTGATAAAAGAAGGGGCCCCAGCACCTATTATTGGTACATTCGGGAAGAAGATATTCGGGGGGGGGAATTCGTGAATAAGGTATTCGGAAAAATAAAATCCGTGAAAAAGGTATTCGGGGGTAAGTCCATTCGGGAAATCTGATTCGGGATTTTGACCCGGAATCTGGCATAAGACCAGTGCTTTTTTTTTTTCAAAGTTCAATTTTTAACTCAGTTCCTGGATTTTTTCTATTGGCTCCCTTCAACTGATGTAATTTGGATTAAGGGTGAAAAGATTTCACGTATTCAAGTCACAGATGTATCATAATTATAAACTTGAACGAACATTTTGCAACTTGCGTGAATTACTTTGTACTTAAAATAATGGTAGAGCTTCGTATATCGTGTGTTCCTGTGTTTGTTTAATGACGAGGTTGGAAGTTATTTTTCTTGTTCTGTGACGGAGTCGTTACCTATTTGTTGGAAATAATACTCGGGAATTGAATTCAAGGACGAAAATATATTCCGAAATTTTTGAAACCTTATCAAGTAACCTACTTCTCAAAAGTTTCCTTTTGAAAAGTTTTCTAAGATTAGAATTGCCGTGATGAGATGAACATGTTAAACTTGATATAATGATAGTAATAATAATCCACCTTAGGTCAGTTAATTATTTGGCGGAATGCGAGAAGGATAGTGTTTTTTATTTATAATCGAACCGTATTTTCTAAGGCTTGTTGTTTTCGAAGGGTGTATGGTTTAAATGAAGGTAATAATCGCCCCAACAAAATTTGCACCTAAGATTGGGCTGGAGTGCTAAAGCATTTATTAGGCATCAAATTTCATCCACAAGAAAAGACCGAATAGAAAAATCTGCCCCCTCTACCGAAGCACCTTGGCTACACCCCGGCTAAGTGTTTCAATTTACTGATAATCCCACCTCCAGATTGAAGAGGCTATATTTTTGGTTTAACATTTCGTCAATAATTTCAGTTTCATTTTTATGATTCTAAGCGTCTTAATTTGAAAATCAGCATTGAATTTGGCCCCTATCTTTATGTACTGTAAGTTGAAATTTTATACTTCGTTCTATTCATCTATGATGTATTTTTTTCCCTCTTATTGTTTCAGATATTATATTTCTATGCATTAATTGCCAAAGAAGTAACAGTAATCCGAATGTTACAAAATAATTCTAGTTCCAATGAGATTTATCCTGATATACTTATTCCTTTCTTGGTGAGTTAATGTTTTGAATTTTTAAATGAAACTGGGCTTCTAAGGCTTTATTCAATATTTGTCACATGACGAATGTTTTTGGTTGGTGTTGAATAATTACTTTTTTTTCCTACTGTCTGCCTTTGATAAATAAAATTATATTTTCCAAATCTCGTTTTTCCTCTCCGACTGTTTCAGAATGCTGTAGAGAGTAATGTTACATGCGATGAACCTCTTCAGTTGCCAGACACAAACACGTCTAAACCACCTCAATTTGATCTAGGTAAAGTTTGACTTTTGATTTGAGTAATGAATAAAAATTGATGTATTTGTGTTACAACGTTACATTCATTTACTACGTTCTAAAAAAAAAAAAGAAGTAAAAACTAATATTATACTTCTATCGGTATACTGTTGATAAACCTTGATGGATTTCTGAATGGGATTCGAAGGAAGTAGATAACAAAATAAAAGCCTTAAAGTAATTCAAATCAATATAAATTTGAATGTCGCTTGTTGTCCGTTGCTCTTGAGGATGAAGAAGAATTGATGCTTTCTTAATGTCAACGTCAACAACTCGCGCATGAGTCTATTCAATACGTTAATTAATCTGTTTTTGTGTGTGCATTTTTTTTTTCAGGCTGTGAGCCAAAACGTTCTCGAAGTAAGAAGTCTGATTCAGGGTGTGTGGAGGGAGGTAGAGCTGGCTCCCTTCATTCTCCCAAATTAACTCTCTCTTGTTCTCTTATATCTGTGATATCCAGCTCAAGTATGTTAGAAGAGCCTAATCCTCTACAGGTAATTTTTGATAAATAATTTATTAATTTTTATTTTACCGCGTTTTTTATTCGTTTGCTTCAGAGTACCAGCGGAAACGAGTGTGAAAAATATAAAAACGCTCATCTGTCTTTGCATTCTCGCGTCAGTATTAGGAATACTGGTCATCAATTTAGGAAATATTTACTCGTAACAATACGGTTCCTAATGTATTAATTTTACAAAATTCAGAACTTTTTAAAATTATGTATATGGGTGGAATAAACTGGTTTGCTTATGCTCCTGTACCCTGGCAAGAATTACCCTCTGAATCCGACGCACTTCATATAAATACATTTTCCTAAAACTATTTATAAAAAATTGTAACATTGCAACTTTGCTTTGATTGATATCTTTTCAATTAGAATGGCGTGACTCGGAAAAGAACTAAAAATATTCTCAGTAGGAGTCGTTGGAAATAATAAAATGTTTCGTTGAATATCTTGAGCCTATTCATTATAATGTTCTTCAAGAGAAAAGTTAGCATAGTATTTTGTTTTCTCTAACTTGGTGGTTTCATTCAAATATTAACAGGGTTTGCTTCGGTCCCGAAATAGTTCAAAAACACAAAAACATGAATATTTCTGCCGGAAGACTAAAAAGAATTATGCTTTAGTGTGTACTCATATTATGACTGTGACCATGAATTAATTTAGAATATAAGGAAAAATGAACGCGAAGATGGTTTATAAAACATTTTTTTGCTTGTCAAATTAATTTTTGTGATTTCTGTTACTGTCTGAAAAAAATCGTTTTATTTTTGGAGCGCAAAAAGTGAAAAGCGTTGGTATCTTTTTTCTCCAAAAGCTTACAGGGTTACATATATTTGATCATTTTAAATGGAATAACGTAATGCAAAATTATCATACTGACATTAGAAATATTTATCAGTTTCGCTGACTAGATTTTTCTGGTCAGAATAATTGTATAAAAAATACTGAGCAACCCGAATCCCGTGCCGTTTTTCACATTCGTTTCTAAAAATTCTATAATCTATCGTTTTTCGATTCTAATAAATTGGGTTCTCTTGTACTTGATTCTTTTTTAGAGCTCGCTAGACTTTGACGGGGGTACTTCTATGGCCCGACACCTCTCTGCGGTGGCCGACTCTGGTGCTCAGGATAGAAATAAGTTTCCTAGTTATATTTACAATCATAACAATAGTTTTAAATCTACTAATAAGCCTTCCGCGAAAAACGATCTTGACGGAGAATCCGTGATGTGGAGTCTGACTCCGAAAAAAGAAAAATACATTCCAGTTGACGTATCTGTAGTATCCAGTTGTCACTTCTTCGATTTAATCGATGCGTACAAACGGGCTTGGGGTATACCACTACAATGTAGATTAGTCGGTGGCGGAGAAAGTACTCTCAATTCCAACAGCTCTGCATCAGTACCTGGTTCTGCCAATAACAATTCTCCATCGTCAGGAGCGAGTAACGCCGCCACTAATAACAACAACAACGGTAACTGGCCTGCCGGACATAACCCTCCATCGTCTGGAGTGGGTGGTAATGCGTGGAATGCCGGAGGAAATGGTACCAATTCTGGTGGTCGACAACAAGTTGGCTCGAATAATTCTAATAATGCTAGTCATCCATCGAGTACGTCACAAAGTATTGGTGAGTTTGTCTCCTTTGTATACGCGCTTTTTAGATTGTAGGTACATAATATTATTAGAACAAATAAACAAATAAGAAAAAAAATTGAGACCAATTAGTTAATATTATGCAGCCCTCCGTTGTTGTCGAAATTAGGGTGCTATAATCAGTGGTACATCCAGAAATTTATTAAGAGAAGAGCTGAGGCTCACATTTATCACAGAAAGGTAGTTCGTGAAGAATCTGCGCGAGGCGCAGGAAAAGAGTTTTTATTCAGTACTTGATAATTATTTGTATTTTTCTGTTACAGTGAAGGGTGGAAACAATTCTGGTAATCAAAACCAGCCTTCTGGACAGAGTCAACCGACCAGTACTGTTGCTACATCATGGGCTCAAGCTGCTGGTAAAAATTTGCCACCTTCTTCGTCGGCTTCGAATTCATCCTCCGGAACAAATACTTCCACATCAACCACCGCTAATGGGCCGAACCAAGTGAACAATTTGAGTAGTCCAAATGGGAGTAGTAATGGTAACAACGCAAACAGCAGCAACAGTAACTCGAAACAGCAAATCGAAGACCTGAAATCGATGCGTGATTCCTTATTTGCGACGGATGGCTGGGGCGGTCAGCACGTGAATCAAGACAGCAGTTGGGACGTTCCAGCGTCTCCAGAACCGGCTGCCGTGAAAGATGCTGCCAGTAGCGCTACCTCGTCCGTCCCTTGGAAACCGAATGTGAATAATGGTACCGACTTGTGGGAAGCAAATCTGCGAAATGGTGGTCAACCACCGCCACAATCTACTCAAAAAACGCCATGGGGTCACACGCCTACCACCAATATCGGTGGTACGTGGGGCGAAGATGATGACGGCGAGTCATCGAATGTCTGGACTGGTCCTTCTTCTTCTGTTCCTAATCCCGGAGTGCAACAATGGGGTAACGCGCCCAACAACCCGACGCCTATGTGGAACACGAATAAAAAAGAAGATTGGGGAAATTCGGGAAGTGGTTGGAACGATCCGAGAGAGCTCCAACGTCCCGGAAATGGCATTGATCCTCGAAATAATCTTGTTGACTCGCCACACATGCGCGCTGTTATCGACCACAGGTAGGTTATGATAAAATACATATCTTCGGGAATCGACGTGTTGTTGTAAGCAGAGTATTATAATATTTCGTAGAAGCAAATTTTTGGTTTATTCGCTTCGGAATTGGAAATTTTACAGATTTTCTGTCGCTTTGTTTTTTTCAATAAGGAAAATTATGTGAAAAATGATTGGGCGATCGGGTAAAATGATTATCAGCTAAATTCAGTTTTGACTTACTGATATGAAGGAAAATTATTGTGATTTCATTTTGTTCACTAATAATGCAGAATAAAATTTCTGGAGTCATTTTCACACTCTCATTGAAATATCTTGTAAGTGACATAGAATTTTAATTTGCCAAGTCAACGTTTAGAAATATTATACATGATTGTATCATTGATAGAAAAAAAAGGTCACGCTTTTTAAAGAGATTTTCTTCAGATGTATCTCATTGGAAAACTGATATTTATTTGATCATCATCAATTCCTACATTTTCAGCAGTATAAATGTAGTTATTCTGGATTTTTTTCGCTTTCTCTCCATTGATTTTTAGTCCAGTAAAAAATCTGAAACATTATTAATCCATAATTTAAACCAATTATTGCGCTTAACCTGCTTATATAATCAAGTGTTATTAATTTTGTGATCTTTTCATATCTTGCAAAACAGAAATATTAGTGGCGATTCCATGATACGGAATGATCCTAGGGGCATTACTGGTCGAATTAATGGCTCAGCTTCGTCCGATCCGATGTGGGGTGGACCTCCGCCGCAACAACCCCCAGGACCTGGTCCTCATCACCATGTTACTCCTACTGGACCACCCCCTGGTCCTCCAGCTCAAGCGTCCAAGATGGTACCACCAGGGCCTGCTGGAGGTAAAGTTTCTATCTGTTGTCTTTATCTATTGATCCTGTAATTTGTTCAACTCGAGATTGCCTCAAATTTCAAACCATATCCACGTTTAGTAACAATACAATACTATAAGTATTAGGTACCATGGAAAATGATAGCGAGACTCCTTCAATTAGTATCGATCTAGCTCATGAATTTATTATACATATTTTAGCAATACACGATCCGAAAATGAGCGATAACAGTTTTTGAAGTTGGAAATGTCCTCGATCTTGTAGAAAAATGAAAATTCCATCTCCTAATTGGTTTGAGTCTTCTGACGTCCTGCGCTTTTTAAATGATGCATGGTCATATTTTATTTCCTAGCGCAGGTGTATCCTATACTCATGATAACGTTACGTTAATACAATCTCATGTTGAACAAAATGTGATAATCGGGCGGTGACTTTGGTACAGTATCAATCTGTAGTTAATTTGAATTAATTGTTGAACCGTAATTTCAAGTATCTCACTGGAAAGATATGGGTTCTGTTGGTGGTGGAAACTTGGGAAGAAATGCCATGCAGTGTCCTCTCGGCTCTTCATTACCTCAAAATCGGTTGAATCCTTCCGGAATGAATAGCGCCACTGGTGCGAATGTGACTGGAATGAAACCGGATCAGTTATGGGCTCATCCAAATAGGTGGGTTCATTTTCGCGCAATTCAAACTTTGAACCTGCATTTATGCGTGAATTCCAATTGATTTTTATTCATCTACAGAAATGGAGCTTGGGGAGATAACGGTCCTCATGACATGAATGCAGCTCCTTGGGCTACCGAGGAAAAAATCACTCCGTGGAACGAACCCGGTTTGAATACGTGGAATTCAGCTCAAAAACCAAAGACTCCTATTACTCCTGGTGGTGGTTGGAATGAAGGCGAAGTCGATCCTTCTACTTGGGGACACGTTTCAAAGATGGTGTGATTTATCGTATTTATTTAAATTTTTTCATGAATAAGTCGGCGTTAGTTCAGATATAATTCTATTTTTATTTTCTAATAGGGGCCTAAAGCTTTGACGAAAGAGTACGTGTGGGGCAGTAAACAATTCAGAATTCTTTCGGAAATGAATTTCAAGGTACTAAATAATTATCGTTTAAATCGTAAGACAATATTTTTCCTGGGCCCCATGTTCAAAAAAAAATTGCTCTTATCTAATTACAGAAAGATGATATTGAAAATGCGTTACGAGCCAGTAACATGAATTTAGAAGACGCGTTAGAATATTTGAATGCGACAAGAGCTGGTTCCAACGTCAATAATATGGACGGCTGGAGGAGACATGAAATCGATGCTAGTCCTTTTGATCACTCGACGAATCAAGCATTTCCCTCCCACAGATTTAATCCGCAACAACAACTACCGTTCGCGGTGCCTCCCGTTAGTATTCACTACTCTTTATTTACGAGACACGTTTTTTTAAAAATTAGTGGGTCGCGGTTACAGTTTGAAATATTTTGTAGGGTGGAAATGGTGGTGGCGGTAATGGAACAAATACGCCTAATATCTCGAATCTCAATCCAGCTATGGTACAAAAAATTCTTACTCATCAGCCACCTCCTCAAACGACTTCCATTCAATCCTTTAATCAAGTGAGCATTTTTTCCTTGTTACTCTTACGTATCATTTATCTGAGTTTTGCTCCCTGAACGCTCATTTTTATTTTGAAATTTACAGTTTTTAAATTGGGGATAGTGAGAAATATATAATTTCTCTCGCATTTGTTTCTCTATGATCAGTTTCTCTGCTCGTTCATTTATTTCTTATTTTATTGTTTTTAGACATCACGTTCTTCTCAAAATCAGCCATCTGCGCATCAGCTTCGCATGCTCGTGCAGCAAATTCAAATGGCTGTTTCTGCCGGGTATCTAAATCATCAGGTATGGTTTCTGTCTTTCATATTGGTAGACATCAATGCTCGAGTTTGCTAATATTTTTTTAAAATTAATTGCAGATATTAAATCAACCCCTAGCTCCAACAACTCTGATACTGTTGAATAGCCTTTTACAACAAATTAAGACCTTGCAGCAATTACAACAACAAGCTACTCAGCAATCAATGTACCCTGGCGGACAACCGAACAAAAGTGGTGCATATATGACATTGACGGTTAAGCAGCAGCAATGCAAACAGTCAATACAATCACTACAGGTACTACTTTTCAATTTATAAACTCGTTCATGGGTTAGCCTCCCTTATTCATGATTCTGTTTCAAAAAAGTTTGAAGGTTTTCGTTATTTTTTCTTCCAAAAATCGACACATTTCGTCGAGAAATACATATTATTTTTAATTCTAGAAAAAAACGGTCCTTATCAAATTATTGGTAATTATCTAAGATGTCGTCATTTCTTTGGAATTCTCTCGTTTTTTTTTTTTACGTTTGGTTAATCGTCGAAACACTATGGTGTTATGGAATGTACACTCTTCCTCTTCCTTAATTATTTTTAAATCCTGCTTGATGTATTCCTTTATCGAATATGAAGGCCACATAATATCGTTTCTTCCTTTAGCGTACAGCTATCTGTGTTGGTTTTTAAGTGCATATTTTCAACGAAGTTGATACTTTCAAACTTATATTTAACCCTAATTTATTGATTGTTTGTTCAGAACCAAATAATTGCTACCCAGTCTGTGTACATGAAGCAGCAGCAGCAACAACAACAACAACAACAACAGCAGCAACCATCACAGCACAACATGGGAGCTCCTATTCAACAACAAGGTGCCAATGTGAATGATTTGTTCAAGCAACAAGATCCCGTATCTATGTTACAAGGCAACTTTAATGATCTCGCTTTGAAAGATTCTCAGATGGTATGCATAATATGCAGTAATTTAAGAACAGCTTGATACTAAACTTGGTCCGTTTGTTTTTCGTTTATCAATTATCACGCGGACCTGAAAATTAAATGATCTTAAAAGATACGTTTATTAATTTTCAATTGTAATACTGTTTAGGATAGTGGAATGGGGGCTATTCTATAAAAATGTGACAGTATTTCTATCAAATTTATTCATTTGAAACATAAACACAGAAAAATTTCAAAAGTTGGATGTTTAACATTTCAACTTATTTTGTGGGAGTTGGTGGGGTGAGACTCAATCAACTGAAAGCCTTCTTTTCTGTGGGTCTGAAATTATTGAAATTTGTTTTGACCAAAACTTGGAGTTTGTCATTTTTTTTTTTAATTTCATCATCATAGGCAGTGAATCCCGGCTTACAAAACCAGTCAAAACTTAATCAATGGAAGCTGCCCGCTTCAATGGACAAAGACGATATCGGCTGCAACGAATTCAGTCGCGCGCCGGGTACCACCTCAAAAAGTACATCGGCTTCTGGATCTCCTAATTTGAATCCTCTTTTAGTACAAACTGATAGGTAAAATTAGTTTTTTTTTTTTTTTTTTTTTTTTGTTCGAAGGATTTAATCTCCGTTTTTATTGTTAATTCTTCTTGCTCGTTATATTAGCACATGGTCCAATGTTTCTACTCGTGATGGTGGATGGCCTGAATCAGTCAATGAACTGTCAGATAACAAAGATTGGGGCTCACCTGCTTCGACTGCCAATTTTACCGATTTGGTTCCAGAATTCGAACCAGGCAAACCGTGGAAAGTAAGTTGAATTCGTTAGAGGTAATTGTTCGTCGAAATGTGCTACTATTTTAATTAATATTTCGTTTCACTTAATTCCGCAGGGAAGTCAAATGAAAAGTGTCGAGGATGATCCTAACATGACACCCGGATCAGTTGTTCGAAGTCCTTTGTTGGCCCTATCGACCATGAAGGATACTGATATTTTCAACAGTGTGACGAACACCCCAGCCGTACGTATTTGAATTTTTGTCAGTAATTTTTTGATGAACCCTTTTTCGAAGCTGTTACTTTCCAAGGAAGTTATTAAGTGAGTCTTTTTATCGAATTTTCCTGACTGCGTTGGAAAACTTTTTAAACCCTGAGAGGTAGAGCCAGCTGAGTTGATATTTTAATGACATGAATTATTATTATTTTTTCAATTCATTTCTCATCAATTTATTTTATTTTTTTCATCACCTTCATTCGTCGCTTCAATTTTCAAACTCCTTGATTTGATTCTTTCCTACAACTTGTTCAAAAAAATTTCTTCTTGTTTCAGAGTTTTGAAAATAACGAGTCGAATGGTGTTTACAATTTGGGCAAAATTAATAATGGTAATTCTGGAGCTTCAAAGACCGGATGGGGAGACGTAAGCGCTCAGCCAGGAGCTACGACCGACTTATGGGGTGTACCTAAATCTCGGGGCCCTCCTCCGGGATTGACGACCAGCAAAAGTTCGTCTCAGTTAGTGAATAATCCAGCATCTAACAGTAATGGATGGGCGTCTTTAGGATCGCCACGCTGGTCTGTTGGTAACTCGCAAAGTCCGTGGATGGGTTCATCTTGGTTATTACTACGAAATCTTACACCGCAGGTAAAGTGATTCTAAATACACCTCACGCCAATTAATCTGCATTTTTCAAAAAGCAGTACGAGTATATATTTCAATTTCTCTTCGTAGATTGATGGTTCAACTTTGAAGACGCTGTGTATGCAGCACGGTCCACTCAGTAATTTTCACTTGTTCTTGAATCATGGTATCGCTCTAGCCAAGTACAATTCTCGGGATGAAGCGAGCAAAGTAAGTCTTTGTAGTTCATATTAGTCTCTTTTTTCACTATCGTCGAATTATTGAAAACGAGTTTTAGCTAAAGTCACACCTAGTGGTATCGATACTGCTTTCGTGTTATTGCTGTAAATGCGTCAGTTTTACGGATTTTTCCGTTGGACTTGGTTGATAATTCTCGACTGAAATTATTTCAACTGCTTGTACTTCATTTCAGTGGCGTACTTGAATAAACATTCTGGGTGAGAAGGAGGGAGGGGGAGGGTTGTTCATATAGCTGAAATAACGTATCTGCGCCATTCTCTACCTCACTACGGGAGCAAGAAGAACGAATTGAATATATAGGAAATTTCGGAAAAAATGAAACACGTAAAAATAGCCGGACGAAGTTTATTATGAACTAGGTATAAGAAATAGCGCGCCAAAACTTTTTCGATTTTTTTCCTTTATTTTAGTTTTTTTTTTTTTTTTTTTTGTAAAACTTCTTTGTAAAATTTGATTTCTAACAGGTTTTCGACGGAAAACCTTATATTTTTATTTGTCAATTTCACGTTTAACCTGCTTTATTAATGTGTGAAACCGCAAGCACCATCCATTAACGAGTCTCTCCACTTCTAGACCATGTGGCTGTTAGGATAGAAAACCGAATATATGAGAAAGAAATAAAATAATGAATAAAATACCTAATAAGTATGTTGTTGTTAAATATTCGTAATTTTTACTGCGCAGGCGCAGGGTGCGTTAAACAGTTGCGTACTGGGCAACACGACCATATTTGCCGAATCGCCGGCCGACAACGAAGTGCATACTCTGCTGCAACAGCTCAATCAGCAGAGTACGTCGGGTAACAATAATTGGTCCAGAAACGGTAACAACAATCAAGGTAAGCCCGTGCAAAACTCGGCCAGCGCCGGCTCGCTGCAAACTACGTCCGACACCTGGAGCACCACCACCACCTCCAGTCAGTTGTGGCCGTCGGCGTTGTGGGGCGCTCCGCAATCAAGCTTAGAAACTGCTGATCCTCATCGAGGTACGCCTTCCTCTCTCAACTCGTTCCTGCCGGGCGATCTGTTGGGCGGCGAATCAATGTAAGCGGAGTAAATGATGCTGAATTCGTGTCACGCGATGTGATAGGAGATTGAATACGAATTACGGGGGACTAAAAAAACAAAAAAGAAAGAAAGAAAAACAAAAAAAAAAGCGTTTTATTTAACGCTGGTCGACCGTCGTCTAGTTGTGTGATGGAGCATTTTATACGTTCGTGAGACGAACGCATCCTTGTCGAATGCCCGCTGCCATAACTCGCAATTAATAGTTGTTGTGTTGTTATTATTATTTATTTTTCTGTTTTTGTTTGTCTAATGAATAAGTGTAGTACGTACGTATTGATTTCTCCTTTCGAGAATTTCGAGCGACGGTTATATTATAATATTAATGGTATTTTTATTGATTTATTTAAAAAAAATTATTGAAGAAAAGAAAGAAGAATACTTCAAACATTTATTTTTAAGGTACATTGATCTTCTATAGTATTTGATACATCGTTTTTTTTTTTCTTTTATTTTTACCAATGATTTTTTTTTTTTAGATTTTTAAGAACAAACTGTACCAATACCATTTAATTTTAATTTTTAAAAAATTGAAAAAGCGTTAGCTGTGTGTAGTTTATTTGCATTGATACTTTTGTGAAGTACGTGTTTGTTGTGGTTACCTGCATCATATATTCGCAATTTTTCCTTTTTTTGTTTTTTCTCGCCCACCTCTCTTCTCATTTTCTTCGTCGAAGTTACGCGACGAAAAATCGGAAAATTGTTTTATTCGGCTGAAAAACTTACTGTAATCGAAATACTTACAAATCGTGTCGCTACGAACGTGCCCAGTCACAAAAGTCAATTTTTAGCCCGAAATCTCGATTCCAACGTACGTAGATCCTCGATTTGTAATACTTTTTAACTTTCTTTTATTTTTATTCGATTAAATTATAGCCATACTGTAACCCATTATTCTAGTTTCTAGTTTACTTAATTATTTTATTTTACTATTGCGTTTTTTTTTTTTTTTTTCAACAAAAATTTTATCCTAGTTAAATTTGAGTAACGTAAGTTTTAATGAAGCCAGTTGAATATTACTCTGTACTATACATGTTGCCCCCCTCGCTGCTAGTTTGACTTCTGTACTTTCCCCATCCACGTTTTGTTTTCAACTTCTTCCTCCACTATTGATAAAACGTCTATTTATTTATTTATTTAGTTTTGTAGCTGAAAACGGCAGAGTTCGTATTTCGTACTGAACACATTCTGAAAAGGGTAATTTTTTATTCCTGTTTCGTATCACTAGGTAGTTTATTATTCTTTTATGTTGTCTACATATTATTATTATCATATTTTTAAATTATTAAAATTTGTAATATTATCATCCCTGTTATTATAATTAATTTTATTCTCTTGATCAACTAAATTGCTCTTTGCCAATAATAATTGAATGAAGTCCCGACTGTTCGACACGATCGTCTTTTCTTCTCGTTCAATGGGGCCCAATTTTCAGGTTTTTCCAAGTTGGTGCGCATTTTTTTCCTGTCTTTTTTTCCCCTTCAGCCCATTTTTAGCATGTGAATATTAAAAATAGGTGAAAACTCACATACCGGTTTAGTTTTTTTTAGTTCTTTTGAGTGTGTGTTAAGAGCTTTATTAAATTAAATTTTTAATAAACGGTTATTTGTATATGGCTAACAATATTAATGTGATTGAAAAGTTTAAGATAGTGATTATTTTTTAATTATGGGAATATTGTTTCTGATTTACCTAGTCTGTTAATTTGTTTTTAATTTGGCCGAAATATTTATTCCCTTTTTTTCTTTATTTTTCTTTCTTTTTTGAATTTTTTTGAACCTTTAATTGCACTGTTAATTACCTTGATTTGATACCTTTATATTCATTGTTTCTTCATATCATTAAATTGTTGTGGGGAAAAAAATTTAAAAACGCATTTTCATTCTTACAATATTATTATAATAAGTCAATATAATTATTTTTGTAAGATATATGATGATATTATACGGATAATTATTTTAATGGTTTAGCTCAGTACATATTTTAGCCCTATAACTTGTTTTTCCTCGTCGGTGCCAGGTTTTTTCTTTTTTAATTTTCTGTTAGCCTTTTTTTTTTTTTTTTTCAGTTGGTTGATTCTAGCCATGAATAATCGTAATCAATATTTTTTGTGATTTTTACAAAATTTAAATAATCTTTATCTTGTGAAAATATTTAGAACTGATCGCAAGCAAATTCGTCTTGAAAATGAAATTTTCCTCTGTTTTTATCTTGTCAATAGAACAAGCTTTTAGCGCCAATTTAAAAATTGAGATATTGTACAATTTATTATTTTTCTCACTTTGACCGATATTCAATCGGCACCGATTGTTACCTTTTAGAATGTGTGCGGTGGTTAAAATATGTTGGTTCCACTTGCGTTGATCACTCTGTCATTTCACTGACTAACTACAATCACTCCTTAACGTCGTAAGTAAAACTAAAGAATATGTAAAATTCAAATTCTTGTATAAAATTTTGTTTCTCGCGGTCTTTGAAATGATGGACCTTTGCAATTTCGTTTCCATTTTTCAATAATCCCCGTCAGACATGCATATATCTATTACGATTCGTTGAAAATTTGTTTAGATTAATTGTCCTTTTAGTTAATTTTAAAATTTGTGCGTTAGATGTTCAGCTGATAGAGAATACATTTGTCATGCACGACTGGTAAACTAAAGAAATGAAAACAGTTACCGCGTTCAAAATTTTTGGTTCTCCAAATTTCTCAACGACATAAGGAGTTACGAGTCTTATTTTTATTTTTTTGTTGATTTCCTTCTCCTTCCCTCCCTCAAGTAATCACTTTACTGATCTCGCTGTTTTTCCTTTGTTCTATAACCTGTATTCGCATTTTCCCCCTCTCTACGTTAATCTCTCTGTTTATAAACAAAATTCATAATTTTTAAGGTAGTTTTTAAAATTTAAATTTTGATTACAAATTCATTGAATTTTTTTTTTATCGACCCACTTGGATTCGAACCTATAAACGCTCCAATCATAATTTTTTCACATTCCTTTAAATCACTTTACCCTGCATTTCTTCATTTAAATTTAATACTTTACCTGGATATTTGCTTGGCTTGTTTGAGAATTTGTTAACTTAACTGACCTTTTTTTGTTATTTTCGATCGTTAACGCTCTTCTCTTCGAGGCTTTGAAAATTATGAAGTACTAGTCTAATTTTGAGCCATTTGTTACCGAAATTGTCTCGATAAATCTCTTTCGATCGCGAAAACGGCTATAAAAATTTCTGTTTGCTCAAATGTTGAAAATTCCACATTTTTTTGTATTCGTCTTATAGATGGAAGCTTCAATTAAAAGTGTCCATTTTACACTTTCCTTCTTTTTTTCACGTAGGCGCCTCGTATTGTAATTTTTTTTTCTTTTATGTTTTAGTGATTTCTGTTTCTTCATCCGACGATTATTCCGCCCCCTCCCCAAATTTTATTTATTTATTTGTGACGATAAATTACGCTTCCATCTACATACCTACTTTCAGCTGCAAATGAAACTGAAAATGTCACATTTTTATGTTCTATTTTTAGACTTAAATGTACAAATTTCTATGCGTGTAAGTTTTTATTGTATCTAATTCGTATTTTTACTGAAGTGAAATGTTCAAATTATTTTTCACAATATAGAAAAGGTAGTAATATCGTTTTCGTTTAACTGTGTTAAGGGTTGCCCCTCACTCAAAATCGAATTACGCAAAATCTTTTAAAGCACTATTCGTAATGATCGTAATTATTAGATAATTCTGCGACGAGTGTTGTCGAACATTTTGTTCGGTCGAGCTTATTTCGATTTGATTGGAAGATCTCGTGTATTTTTGCTACGATTATTGTTACCACTGTCATCCAATTTCGTAGCAATTCAAACAACTTTCAATTCAGAAAAATTGAACCCCAGTATATTTTTTTAAATTATAAATTGAAGCTCGTCGCGTTATTATACTCTTTAATTTAATTCAAAAGTCAACGCTGTGATTTACTTATTTTTATTGACTAGATTTATGGTTTTTCTTAAATTACCTATTAATTTTTTTCCCCTCTCAACCTTACTTCACGGCACAAGCACGTTCGCAAATTTCTGCGTCGAAATTTTATTTGTTGCAATACGTATTTATAAATGTTTTGGAAGTCTGACTCATAAACTTTCAAATTTACCATATTGAAGAAGATTCCTCAGTAACTTTATATTCAAAATGTATTTATAAGATCAAAATGTTAGTATTATTCTTATAGCTTGAAGCGCTCCGAGTCAATATACCTCCCGCTGGTTTCCTTATTGTTACACATATTATTATTATTTTAAGTATGAAAAAAATGTGATGGTTTATTATTTTAGTTTCTTAAGGCTAATAATAGTTACGATTGTTATGATTATTGTATCCTAACCAAGAAGATACACGAACGGCTCAAAATCGAAAGTCTCATCTGCCAAAAACTTAGTTTTGAAAAAAAAAAAAAAAAACGTGAAAAATTATTTTATTTAATATTGTTTCAAGTGCTAACTGTGTTTTTTGAATAGCATATTAAAGAGCTAACGGATAAGGGAAATGAAAAGTGTTACCTGTTGGCTGGGGAGGGTAAAATGTATGTAAAATAATCATCAATAAAAAACTAACCTTGACATGTTGTGTACCGTGAAATTCTGTACCAGGATCTATAAAAAAAAATTTTTTAATTTTTTGGCAAATGACGCTTTTGATTCTGAGCCCTTCATACGTCCCATACATATCAGTTCATTCAAACACTTAACACACTAAGTTTCAAAAGGAAAAAAAGTTGGTTTCCCTTGTTCATGCGTATATATTACTACCTTTTCCTCAGTTGAGAAAAATGCTACAATACTTTTGATGCATAAAAATCTTGATTGTGATCTGAAGAAATCTGTATTGGTCTTCCTGTAATTTTTTGAAACAAGAAAAAAAAAAAATCGTTACAAAAATTATTTTGTAAGGTCATTGTATTTTTATTGCCCACACAAAATTAGCTGAAATATGTGTTCTGTGTCAATGATATTTATATATGCGTCTGATTTTTGTTTATTTTTCTTTTCCTTTTTGTTTTCTTCTTATCATTTTCAAAATGAATACTGTGCCTTATATTATAACCGTTTTAAGAGAAAAAAAGTGTACAAACCGATTTTGAAATATCAACTTGAACAAGAGCTGTTGTCAATAATTTTGTATTTAATTTTATCTTCCTTGCCGCAATCACCGGACCAAAAATTGTGGCCAAGATTTCTTATTTTGGTCAAAAGACAATCTGCTTTCGAAAAGTTTTTCCGGTTCAAAATTACTCAGTTCTCACCTCACGTTTGTATGTGTTTTTGTCGTCATTTTGCCAGTTCATTACGTTTTGCTCTATATCCTTAAGATAATACCCGTTTGTAACTTGCCCTGCCCCCCTTCTCTTTGTAGCATTCTTAAATTTAAGTTCCTGTGTACCGTCATCATTTTTGCTCTCGAGTGTCTTGTACGTAATATGTACAAACGGGTATCGATACATTTCGTTGGACCAATACTGTCCCACCAATAAATGAAAATATAACGCTAACCAAAATAATAATTGAAAAGTTTCAGCTAATACTCGTGCACAGATAGAATAAATTTGGATGTGATATCATCTTTTTTACCTTTGAAATTAGATGAAAAAGAAGATCCCAGTTTAATAGAATCTCTGTATAAGTAATGTAAATTGTGATACTTGTTACTTTTGTCTTAACAAAAAAACAAAAAAATTCGTCGTAGTAAAAAAGAAAGACCAAAGATTGCCTATTCCAAAGACTGCCTGAATCAAAAGTGATCATTTTATGTTTCATTAATGATGATAGAGATGAAAAATCAAATAAAACGTTATAATCACATAAACAACTTACTTACTTAATTTGTTTTTTAGTCAAAACTTGGCGTGTAGTTGCAATAAGTGGCAATAAACAATTGAAAAATAATATGGAATTACCAATTTGTCAGTTGTGGCAACCCTGAGTGGAACTAATGAAATGACTATTTTGTTCTCTAGTATCCTAAATGTTACCTTTAAGTTCATAATAACGTACAGTGTGTGAAAAATATTTTTTAAGTTTGTTCTCTCCCCCATAAATGAAAAGAATTGTATTTTTTCTAGTACAGCCCCCCTCCCCCCAATAAGTTTTAAGAAACATTAATTCAACCAGTTGTTGTAAGGGTTTTTTTTTGTGGGAACAACAGTGTATAGCTCATGAAAATTTTTGATTCATAATCTAAAAATGTTATTCATTTTTCCAGTGAATATGAAACGATTATAATCACACTTGTGATATTTGTAAGTCATTTCAGTATTTGGCAATCATTCATTCTCCGTATTTTATACGTAATCATGTATTATGTTACGGTTTGATAAAAGAAGAAAACATTTCATGCTAACCTATGCAAAATCTACAAAATATTTCGCCAATTCGCTAAATACGCAGAACATTATTGTGATGAAAATAACGTTTTCAAGCGTTTTGTCCACGTAATGTATCTTAGAATGTATCATTTTCGGAAAGAAAAAAAGTACTGAAAATATTTAAAATGCATTTTTTTTTTTTTTTGCAATTGTTCCTTCATGTCTCGTTTTTTTTCTTGGTCTGAGAACCATTCTGTAGTCAGCGTCGCATTTTTATCTCTTTTTTGCCTCCTATTTTTATTTATTTTTTCGTCAATTATACTCAAAACAAAAATATCACGTTTTTTAATTTAATTATAAAATATGATGTACATAATTCAACCAAAAAAAAAAAAAGTTAATGATAATAATGAATTGAAAAATAAAAGATACATTTTAAGAATAATAGGAAACAACCTATTTTATGTTTGACTGAGTTTTACTTTCCTACAATTTCTGAACTGCCTGTAGAATTTTCATTCTAATCTAGTGAACGTTTATCAGTTTGATTTTATTAGCCCGGGGAAAATTAACAATCTGTGGTGGTCCATCTTGAAATTTAACGTAACAATTGTGCCATGATTTTGTATTCACATTTTACTTGTTCCTTTCTCGTGTAGAGGAAAAAAACATACTGACGTCAATATTCTTCCTTAAATACCTATCACATGGTTGAATTAATTAGTTTCTAAGATGAAAAATTATTGTGATGTTTTTTGTTATTAAATTTGAAAGAGAACCAGTCAAAAATACCTTTAAAAAAATTATAAAATTTCAAAAAATGCTGAAAAAAAAACGAAGATTGATACTAGTTATTATGTGGTGATGGTGTTTTTTTATTCGTATTTTTGTGTTAGTAGGCAGTATTCAACGTATCCTTATTTTTTAAGTGCCTAAATAAGCAAATTATTTTATTTGGTAAGTTAGCTTCTTTCTTTCCCATTTTTTTTCTCTTTCAAGTTCGGTTACGTTTTTTGTTTGTTTACGAAGATAATATTCAAATTGGTGAAAAGTCTTCTTGGAAATTCTAAGTTCTTTTTAATGTGTTTTATTCCTCCTAGCAATTATTTGGTAAATATTTAATTGTAATTCACTTAAGATGATTTTAGATTATTACATGTAATTCGTAGTAATAGTTTTTTGAGCGTTTTTATCTAAGTCTCATGATCTGTGTTTTACTTTTTTTCAAAAAATGAATGTTAACAACTAGTTTTAACAATCTGTGCAATATAGATATGAATTTTGCGCAGCATTTCATTAATATTATATCTTATTATGAATAGATAAAGGTTGTATTGAAAATTCAATTCGTGTTTTTATTCATTTTGACTTTCAGAGTTTTAGTTACCTATCCGTATTAAAACCTTTGAGTATTGAAACTGAAGGAAATGAAAAGAAAGGTACCATCGCTCTTCAAAAAAATTGATTATTAATAATTCCTGTAAAATATCACTTTTTCTATAAGCAAAGCAGTAAGTGACTGAATATTGTTAGTTTATGGGTTTTCACGTATATTATACAGGGTGTTCTGTCTCGAGATCGCCACCAAGCAACTGTAGAATGTCGATTGTGAGCAAAATGAGTCGCATTCATTTATGATGGTTTGCTTCTCTCCGGTCGGTAGGTGTTGAAATTATTTTTTCCTCCAGACCAATTCAGGTGATTACAAACTATACTTATACTGACGAAAAATTCATCACTGAATTCAATGATGTACTCAAAAATTATGTGTCAGCAAAACTGACGGAGTGATAGTAACAAAAAGTTGATAGTCACGAATTTTGGCTATATTTCAATTTAAAAAGTTTATCAATATTCAAAAAATGACTTCGAAGTTCGAATGATTCAAATGGGTTGAAATTTGTTTTGTACAATCTAATAATTATAATCGCTGCGTATGCGTTCATTTTTGTCAAAGATTTCTCATTTCTGTTCATTTGCAAGCTATTGCGCACTTGTGCTGTTGCGGCTGGTCGCTGGTGCAACTAGCAACTGCAATGCAAGGCAAAAATACGCGCTCTACAGGGCAAAGTAGAAAACTATTAAAATCTGAAAGTGGAACGTTTTCGTTTCAAAATTCGTCGTTGGATTTGCGCAGGATTCGCCGTTCGCGTATTGGGGAACACTGGCATCATCTCATCAGGCCTTGGTACTTGGTGTTACATTTTTTCGTTCTATTATACTACTTTCCATATTTTTTAGAAATTGACTTGTAAGATTATTAATTTGTGCTCAATGTCTTTATTTGTGTCGTGTCACTAGCGTAAATCAATTTCCATTAATCAATCAAATCTGTGTTGTTTATCATCGCTGAACCAACCAACCGTACGTTAGTAAAGTTTCTCTGTGCGACATCACCAAAGTATAATTTACTTCATTTTAGGTTCATTCTATATATTGACAATAATGCGTGCTTAAAAGTTGGTTTTAAGTAAGTATTTTTGTTCCACTCGATCAAGTATTGCTGATTATGTTCTTCTACAGTTTTCATTATATTGACAAATTTAGCTTTATATTCATTTCTTTCTCTTAAGTATTTCGTAACCAATGTAAGAATACTATTACAATCAGTTATCTGATATCGTGCCAATGATGTAGATATTTCTCAATTAGTTTTAATCATTGTACTAATTTCCATTTGGTTTCATACTCGTCTTTCATTGTTGTGATTTTGTTCATCTCGCCTTAATTTATCAAAATCCCTAACGTGGGTAATGTTGTAAACATTATCGAATTTTCAGTACCTTTTAGGAGCTCCAGTTGAAATAGAATTTCTTTCTAATAACTACATGGTTCATACTTACGATTTCATCCTATCCTATATTTCTTTAGTTTTCTTATAATTTCCAACCTTTCACTATTTGCTTTTTTACTCTCTATAAGTATGACCTGATGAACATTGATAATGTAATATCGTTTCAATGTATCATCTATTCACGAATTTCGAAGCCTTTTGATGTAAAAACTCTTCGAAGCTCGATGGATAAATTCATTGCTACTCGTTTAATGTTATTTCGTCTGTAAAAAAGGCACGGTATCGGTTCAGTGATTCGATTCACGAAGGAAAGTTGGAAACGTTAGATGTATTTTAGAATTCTTGGAATTTATAATTATTTTTTTGTATGTTCTAGTTTTGTAAATGATCTACTGAACGACATACTGCGAAAATGTCGAAATTTGTGAACGCTCAGGAAGAAATTGAGTATTGGAAGAAAAAATACGATGAAATCGAAAAAGAGTTTGACGAATTTCAACAAAACTCTGAGATGATCGAAAAGGAACTGGAAACTTCTCTCGAACAGGCTGAAAAGTTGAATCGCGAATTGAAAACCAGGAACAACCATTTGGTCTTAGAAAACGAAACGTTAAAGGTTACCTCAATATTTTCAATTCAAAATTTTATTGTTACGCTTTCATGTTCTAACTTTCACGTGTCGTAAATAGACAAAATACGAACTCGAACATGATGATCTAATCAGTCAAATCGCTGAGTTGCAAGAGGAAAGTAAACGGTGTAATGAACGTGAGGAAAACTACGTCAAATATATTCGCGAATTGGAACAGAAGAATGATGATCTAGAACGATCCCAAAGGTAGAAATTCGTGTATCTATTATATTCTAGATCCCGGTTTACAACGAGACTTGATTCTTTGTATTTTGCTTTTTCCCTTTAACTTGGATAGAACATTGAAAAATTTCATTAATTAAAGTTTCTATTGGGAACAAATACCTTTAAATATCGTTATTATCGGTTAAAGCAAAATACGAAAGACATATTCTCCTTGTGTACTGAGCTTGAGGTTATTTGATGAAATGTTTGCTAAAATTGTATTTTATTCAGGGCAACATATATGTCTTTGGCTGAATTCGAAGTCAAACTCAATTCGGCTATCGAAAGAAATGTTCTTTTAGAGTCAGAATTGGACGAAAAGGAAAATCTCAAAGCAATGGTGCAACGTTTGAAAGATGAAACTAGAGGTATTGCATGAGTATTTCTTATTGATCGCATTCATAACAATATTATACTTAATCGTGTCATTTGTCAGGGCAATTTCATGTTTTTCCTATATTTTTTTTCTTTTTGAAATTAATTTTTCCTTTTTACAAATTTCGAAGTGCTTCACCTTAGAAACTGCCATATCCTTTGGCCTGACTTACTGAAATTCTGTCTATTTTTGTCCAATCCGCGAGTCTAAAACAAAAATGATGTGGCTTAGTGAGCATCTCAAACTTTGTCTGATTCACGGGTATTGATGTTATGCCCCTGAGATTGCATGATGATCGATTCCTCTTCCGCTCCCTTGTCGAATTCAAACTTATTTTTCGTCTGTATTATTATCGTCAAGAATTAGACTTTTATTAATGATAACTGAATGTTTCGCAGATCTTAAACAAGAGATACAAGTTCGCGAACGAGAATTACGTCCAGATAATGATAAAGCGACCGTAACTCGTCGATGTAGCAGTTTCAGAGTATCGACTGCAACCCCTCCAAACGATTTAACTAGTAAACGTACGTCAATACCAAATAGCGAGACTCCTGGCAAACCTCATACTCACATTAAAAGTAAGCGTGTTACCAAGTCTAAATATTTGTCACTTAATTGCTTGACCGGAGCACCGAAATCGTAGTTTTTATTTCTCATCATAACCCACCAGTAGCTTTTATTTTGCATGTAGATTTTCGTTGTTTTTCCTACTTTTCTTCCTTTTCTTCCTTTTTTTTTTTTTTTTCATTTTGTAAATTTTGTTTAGTGCATGTTCGTTGATGTATATTTATTGTTATAATATTGTTATAACTTGGAATAGTTATCTATTCGTTGAGAAGACGTAGATTCGTTTTATGTATTCATAGCTTTATATACGATTCAAATAACCAAATAAAGTTTTTTTTTTTTGTATTCGCTAAATTCATGCACGGCAATTGGAAACTCATTGGGTGTTTTCCTTTTATAATTTGCTTTTTCGAAATTTCGATTCGATGTATCGCTCTGTTGGTTCCAAACCATTTTTACTAACCCGAATGTCAGTATCCGCTGCTCTTGCTAACCGTACATCTTATAAAATATTATTTTCACGTTACATTAAAAGCCAGACAATACGAAGGAACTGAAGTGATAGTCGACCATTTTCTCATGGTTGCTGATTATTTTATCATTTTCCTCGTTATTTCCATTTTCACTTCTCTTGATGACTTATTCCTACAATAAAAAAGTTGGCTTCCTAAATTTATTTTATTTCAGTTCGTTACTGTCGAAAAACATTTATTTATTCACTCTCCTTCCTTTCGAAGATTATTAATTTTTCTAAATTTCTATTATTGGTACTCGACTTCCATGTATTAGTAATTTTTTGCATTATTATTTTGAAAGGAAGCATTGAATTATTATTATGTTGTGATCACTTCACAATCGTCTTTCTTTTAGTTTTATGCAATTAGATTCTAATATTTCCACGACTGCTTTCAATACGCTTTTTTTTACACTTTATAAATATTTTATTACTCAGTATATTGTTGGATTTTTCATGTGCATGAATTAGAACTGTGGATTTTGAATTTATCAACTTTTACATGAAATGCTTTGTGAAGCTGAATTTCTAGTGTCTCATTCATACTGTGATTAATTATCGTATACTAGAATGTATTATTATTTCTTCGAGACTGAGATTCTTGAATGAACAGTAATTCGAAGGTTCTGAGGTTATGAGTGTTATTTTGAAAAACTAGTAATTTTTTCTTCAGCACTACCCTTAACTGTATGCTCCTTAAATATTATGCACCGCAAAATTGTATTTAGAGTCTACTTCGGTTTATTTCCTCGTATTTGTTCTGGCTGCCTTAAAAAAATTACGTTTTGTACTATCGTATTGGAGAATTAATTACATATACATAATATGTGACAATGAAAAACAGATCTATTTCTCATTCGTATGCTACGTGTTAATGAGGCCCATTATAAACCTTATATTGCGTTGCAGTAGGCTCACAATACTTACATCTAGTATTTACCAAATTGCTTGTAGTATACCTTCCCACAACTTTTTTTTCTCTACGTTTTTTATTCTTCTCTAATTGCAAAATATTTTGCCTTACAAATAAATCTACAGGTCTGGCCACGTATAATGATTCGGGACTATGTATCACTTGTTGTAAGTATTTCTTCTCGTTTGTTTTTCAAACGAATTTTCGTAGCATTTCGTTTTAAACATTCGAAATACGAGTAGTAAGCGTATGGTGAATCTTCACCGTTAGTGTGGAGGGTAAAAACGAACTGCTGGTGTAAATCAACTGATAATTTCAGAATAGCTTGGATGAATTTCCTGCCGCTAAGTTTCACTTTTTTACAGCCTTTATGAACTACAGCGGTGTATGAATTAATTAGATATAAACATAGATTAGACTTTGCGTTGAAGCTATTCGAAACAAAAAGAATTGCGGTAAAAATAATTTTTTTTCTCTCATTTTCTTCGTGACGCGTTTCCTTTCATGGACGAAGGATATATGACGTTAAACATCGACGAAAAATATTACTTTAATTAATAATCAATGGTTCATTAGGTGTTTCAAAGAAGCATTTTCATTGGTATATTTTATTTCAGACTAGAATTTTTTCAAAATTAGTTACCTCTTTTACAATATTTCGTATATTTTACAGAAAAGTCTTGCTCCCTCTCTCTTTGCTCCCAACTAACAATAAATATTATTATTTTATTTATTCGTTTATTCGTTTCTTGAAAAACAGTTCCTTATTTGCCATATGTTGAGTCTACAACGTAGCATGATTATGAAGTAGTTGGCTGAAACAACATAACTGCATGATTCTACTAACTCAGACTCGCTTTTCATCTTGACCTGTTTTTATATTAATTCATGAAATTATGGTTGGGAAGATAACAATAGCGTAAAGGGAAAAGGTGTTGCATCTACCGTATTTCTATTAATTTGCGAGAGATGAGTAAAAAAATATTGCATGCGTTACTCCAATCGACGATGGTAATAGGTACTATTTTTCTTAATGTAGATGCAGACAATGATCTATTCATCTTGAGATCTGAAGTTGATAAATTTATTTTTATTTTCATCTTTTCCAATTGTAAAAGACGGGACATAGCCCTATTTTTGCGTAAAGTATTCATAATATTGAACACTGGATGACTACTGAATATTTCCGTCTGCATTTTAAACTGAAACTTGTGTAATTTGAAAATTTTGGTTTTAAGAGCAGTTTAATTTCCATGTTTATAAGTCATTTTCCGCTACAGATCAAATGTTTTTGTCTGTACTTTCTAGTATTTAATATAAAATTCTTCATTTTAGGTTTATCCGGAGGACATTCTGTGTTAACCACGCCGACTCGAGTTTCTGCTATGAATATTGTCGGAGATCTACTGAGAAAAGTTGGTGTAAGTACTGCTGAATAAATTTGTTTGTATTTTATTAATTTCCACGTTTTTAATGCACTGGTTTGGGTTTTTTTCTTGATTTCGTTTCTATTATTCTAACGACAAATGCCTTTTGGTCGAGTAGTTTGGAGAATTAACAATTTAATCAGCGGGAAAATATTATTGCTATTGTTTTACGGAAGGCGAAAAGCGTAGGGTAGTGGTTTTCTAGTCCCTTTTCATTATTGTAGTTGAATTTTGATTTTTGCAGAAAACACTTCTTATCACGTTACTGGTTTTGGCCAAACTGGTTCACCAGAAATCGTTGTAAAAACTTGAGCAAAAAAAAGACAAAATATTTCGATTAGTGTACTAATGTTTGTAAACGTTTTTTTGAATTGATATTTCAAAAGTAGTGAGCTTTTATATGTTCATTTTATATCTAGTCGGTTACAGTTAGGTCTGTGTGTAAAACAAACACAATATAGATATAGATATTGAAGGACTCAGAATCGAAAGTCACATTTGCTAAAAACTTCGTTTTGAGAAAAACGCGAAATACTCTATTATTAAAATTATTATTTTAAGCTCAAACTCTGCTTTTTAAGGGCATACTGAGGAGTTAACGGGGTAAGGGAAATGAAAAATTGATTGTGTCATGTTTTGGAGCGTAAAATTCTGTACCAGAATCCATCAAGAAATTTATTTTGCCATTGTTTGGCAAATGAGACTATTGATTGTGAGCCTGAAATTTTTATCGATGTTTGGTTGTATGAGAAAAATTCAAATCTCTTAAGTTTACGTTTTGAATGATTCTCTATTTTTTATCTACTCATTCATAAGTTTCTTGTACTTACATTAAAATATCTATTATTCCATATTTCCCATTTTTATTAGGTATTATTCTAATCTAATGCTGCCCTGATCAAAATTTACAAAGATTCTGCATGATTTAAGTCGAAATTTTATTTTTGTGTTCTGTTATTATTCCTTTTTTCATTGTGTGGGGCCGTTCACTCTGTACTTTTGCTTTTGCTTTAATCTATCAAATGAAGTAATTTTATTTTGTATTACCTACTTTTTCTTCACGCTGATTGGTTAGATCAGTAAAAGCAAAAGTACATTAGGAACGGCACTTATATGTTATGAAAATGCTGACCGCATTTCAAATAATTTCTATCATAACTGTCCATAGAGCTGCATATTGTGGTCGTCCATTTTCAAAAATTTAATGGCTTTCCATAATTTCAATGTTTATTTGTCTGTTTGAAAAAAAAAAAATGATTTCTCTGCATTTGAATGTGTGGTATCAATTTTCACTCGAAACTTTTGTTTGAATATTACGTACACTAACACTTGTGTTGTTAATTTCTTTATGGGCGCTGAATTGATATATTGTAGACTAAAAAAATATTGGCGTCATAAATATTTTACATTATTCAGTAACCTACGCCATCGGATGATTTCAATATCACGAATTTTTTTTTCACTACCTAATGACGTTTGGATGGTGTAAAAAATTTTCTTTCAGAGTATTATACTCGTAACTGTCTAAGGACGTACGTCGTTCACTTTTTTTTTTCTGCTAAGCTTGAATAATTTATCAGAAATTTAAATTTGGTATTTTCATGAGACTGACTATTCTCTCGTCAAGTTTATTGCTACTGCATGATTTTTCACAAATCCTGTACTTATTTCTCCGAAAATCAATTTTACTTTTCACGATTAATTCAATTTTTTTTCAATTTTTTCCTTGGATTTTACCGAATGAAATATTTTAATTGCAAATTATTTTAACGGTAGTGAAGATTATTCTTTAATCAGAGTGTTGGCAATTTTTTTTTCATCTTTATTTATACATTTGTTTGAAAATGGATTTAAATAATGATCTCGTTTACTAGCATATATCCGACTGGTTTTGGTTATTACATTATTTCCATTCATCGGTAGAAAGGCCGCCGTAGTTATTACCAAAATTAGTAAACTCTACTTCTTTCATTTTTTTTAAATTTGAAAATGACTTTTCATTGACAGGGGGACCTACTTGTTGCTTTAAAAGTGGATTTATACTCTACCGTAACTTTTTCCCCAGTACCACAGAATTTTCTTCATTTTCACTGGTTCAAATTTTCGTTGGATAATATTTTGGATTCGGGACGACACTATTTAAACATTCGCATGTGATGCGAAACACTGTTTTTAATATTCTTCAGAGAATTGGGGATAGGAAAATGAAGAATTTACGGGCGAGTGTAAATCCGCCGTGAAACAGTCCGACAAACTCGCCCATAAAGATTTGATGACAAAATTAATTATGTACGTGCCGTACGGTTTTTGTCTGTGTGTGTTTCTTGATTAGTTGTCTTTCAAAAATTTCACATTGAACGCAGCACGCGAATAATGAAAACGGTATCGAAATCATGTTCTTGATTTTTGAAACTCGAACCGCTAAAAAAAATTTAGAATTTCTGTCTGACCTTAGTTTTTGAAGAGAACTAACGATAATTAGCTAGTACAGCTTTTTTGCTTTCTTTTCCCCCATTAATTTTATATTATGTAGTTTTTTTTTTCTTTTTGAGTTGCTGATATTTGATTGTTTTTTTGTTTTTGTTTTGTTTTCTCTTTTGGTCTGTATATTATTGGCATTGGCAAATTTGGCATTTGGCTGCGGACGCGCTTGAATGATGTATTTTTTATATTAAATAAACAAAAATTAATGGTATGCAGCTTGAGAAATGGTTGTGCTCCGAATGTTCCCGCGTCAAGTGTATTTGTCCCACCGCTCGAAAGCCTCCTTATCCTTTATCCACGCCCATTACAAGAAGAAAATTTTGACATACGTTTACAATTTTATAGGACTTTTTTTTTTTTTTTTTTTTTTTTTTTCGATTGTGTTATTTACGATTTTTATCGTGTCGAACATTCCACTTGAATTTGTTGTTATACTTTTTTTTTTTCAATTGTTGTTTTTGCTTAATTTACGATAGTTGAAGTCAACTTAATTTTATAAATTATCTACCATTCAATTATTTTCCTCGATGGGAATCTTCCATTTTGACAAACATTTGAGAGAAAATTTTTGGGAAAGATTTTCGTAGGTACGAGATGTTGGATTCTGTTAAAAATAGTATTTTGTTTTTTGTTCATCAAGTGCATAAAATCGGAATGAAGTTTTGAGTAAATATTGTTTGATTGAAATGTTTCGAAGGAATTCACGTCCCTTATTGCTCTATGTAATGTTTTTAGAGTGCCATTTTATTTGCTTCATTCGAAATTGCATGTCTTTTTTGCTCCCCTATAATCAGTCATTTAATTTTTAACAAGGTATAATTTTTTTTTATTTCTTCACGTCAACGATGGTTGTTCTATTTTTTGAATTTATGTGATACTGGTCAAATTTTTTTTTAAAGTTCTATTAAGATTCATCGACTGTGGGGCTTGTAAAAAATCATGCGAAGCGAGTCACAAATTTAATTCGGTGTATTAGCTGGTGCAGGGATTTAAGTGTTTTGGCATGCCATTGACTTCGTAAATAAGTAGTGATTATTTGGGACGTTTTGAATTCTTCTTTTCGCAAAATACGAGTTTTTAAAATAACAAAAAATTTTTACCGAAATAGGTATGTAGTGAAAATATGACTTGTGTTGAATTTTCTCTCAACGGATGAAAACTTACGTTTAATCGTTTCTATTTCGACACTATATGTGAAGGTGAAAAAAGTAGACATGTGACTTGAAAATTTTCAACATCCAGCAGAAATTTATGTTCATGTTCGAGTATTTATTAATTGGCGTGAATGGAACGAATTTTTCTTGTTTGATTTTTGTGCAAGAATATAAAAAAGAAATTTTTTATAAGTATCGATTCTTATTTACAATTAGTCGTGGTATAACTTCACTCAAAATCCATATTTCAAGATTTTGATTGAAATTTTTTGAAGACAATTTTCAAAATTGTAGGATTCAAAAACCGATAAATAGGTATTACTCGTATCGGTATTTCATGAATATACTCGTATTTACGACTTGATATCTGAGTCTTATTGGTGCGTTATTTTGTTGATGACTAAAAAATGAATTTACTTTCGTTTATTTTTCAGTCTTTAGAACTGTTGAATAATATCATATTTTCTTTAAAATTATTCTATGCTTGAAAATCTTAGAAACCATCGTTGATTGCAATTTTCTTATTAGAAAAATAATTTTCATTTTGTTTATTCTTCTGGTCGAATGGTATAAATAATTTGGTATTTAATTACCTTTCTTCTTTTTTTTTTATAAATTTATTTCATTCATTTTTTCATCTTTTTCTTAAAAATGAATCTTGACTTTCTGCATTTTTTTGTATCCTTAGCTGTGAACAAATATTTTAATATACTCTACCATTTGTAAAATTAGATTAAATTGTTTGTTGTTCAATTTAGAATTTGAAGAAAGAGCGATAATATTTTTATACCTTTTTTAAGTGGATCCGATTCCTTAGCTTAAAATTTTAATTTTTGCTAGTTTCAATCTTTTTTGTTGTAGCGAGTAGAAAATTAGTGTTTTTTTTTTTGTTCAACCATTTGCTTAGTCGTTTTATCTTATTATGCTGTTTCTTTCATTTTCGTTAATTACTTTTCTTTATGGCTTAAGCTAAACAGCTCAAAATTGTCGATGAATTTATTAATTAAATTTTTGGCAGTATTTTCATTCGCGAGATCCTTTTGTAGGTTGTCGGTCAGAATATTATACTTTTAACTAGTCATTTTTGTTTGCACAAAGTGATCTTTGTTCATGGTATTTTATGAACGATTTTAATCCAAACTTAATACAAGGATAAAAGTATTATTTTGGCATAACAGACGCTGGTCGTTGTGAGATTAACTTTTCGTCCTAGTCACTTCTATAATTTTTCTAACCTTAAAATTTTAGTTATGAATTCGCGTGATACGTTCATTGACATCGTAGTCGTGTCCAGATGTAGGATTTGTGGAACTATTTTATTTCTTTAATAATGTATTTCTGAATTAAGTGCACAAATAATTGAACTGAAGACATTAATTTTAACGTATGTCTTCGTAAATTTAATTTGTGGCGTTTGCAGTTCTAGTTCGGAAGGTAAAAAAATACAGAAATTTTTCAAATCAAAAATATTGAATAAAAATTAGGTATTTCCATAAAAAGAGGTTTTCTCTTATTTTGGTATTCAGGACATTGAACTGTTCTACGTAGTCAACCTTTACGTTCCCAGTGGTTTAATTTGTTTTATACTTCATAATGAAATAAAATTTATATGTTTTTAGAAAACATGTTTCATGAATTTTTTCAGTCAGTTAACTGCATTTGGACACAAATTATTATTATAATTATTAATGTACCAAATAACAATTATTTAACATTTATATTGTAGTTTTGTCGTACGATTTATAAAGTATTCTATAATTTCATAGAATTTTATCTATTATTGAAAGTTTTGAGTTCATATTATTTAGGAGAAGAAAAAAAAAACCTAAGAAAATCATTCGATGTGATCGAGTCAGAATTTATTTTCTTTATTCTTTCTAGAAGTAATTTCAATTTTTCATTGTAACAATCTGTACATATACCTATTCAATAATTGAATGTACTCATTCAAGTCGTATTTCTTCTTACTATATTTGTAATTTCTAAGCAAATAATTATATACGAGTATTATCTGGTTACATAAATGAGGAACAGTATACTTCTTAAATTTAATCCTCGTGTGTAGTCTGATTATAGATTTATTTGTACGAATAATTCTGTTATATTTTGGTGCTCACTTCAAATTTATTCATATTCAGAAAATTTTTCAAATTATATTTCGATTTTCCGTTACAAATCTCCCTCAAACTGTTACTACTGGTACCTCAATGCTCTGTTAAAATTTATTCAATTTTATGTTAGTTTTCGTAATTATTTTAATTTTTGGAAGTTCGAAATAATTTTCGTGGTTTGTTACCAAGAAAATGTGAAATAAGCCAGAGATTTCTCAAGAAATGAACTAAATTAAAAAAATTGAAAGTTTTATCTAGAGTTGAGGTTTGAAGTGTATTGAAGATTCAGTTTCAGATTCTAAAAATTTTCTGACTGTTTTATTGGAGTCGATAGGAGTGAAAATCGGAAATCATGAATATCTTGGATGACATTGCAAGTTTTATCTGTATTAGTCTGATGAAATTGTACTTTTTTACGAAGAGGAAGAAAATGTCATTTTGTACGTTACTTTGAAAATTCCGTCTCTTCCTTGGACTTTCTGTTAAAAAAGAAAAATTCTTGATTATAGTTGCTGAAGTTACGGACTTCATCCATAACTTACTACAAAACCTGATAAAATATAGATGCGACAGATTTTATCCTAAATATTTATTTTTCCGTGACTTGATTTACAATTTGTTCGAACAATTTGTTTATTTTGTAATATTGTCGACTACCTAACTAAAGAAATTATTTTTTCAGATCTGAGTGAGCACCTTGTTAGAATGTATTTTATTTTAGAACGTGTACACACTTAATCTTGTATTATGAGAATTTTATTGTAATTTTTTAACCTACCCTATTTTACTCGCATCTTATTTTCTATAACAAAATTTCCTATTTTCTCTTCTCTCATGATTGTATCCTACACGCCGAGAGTGGTGGGAAGGAGCCCTTTTATGTGGAGGAAGCCTTTGATTCGATATCAATTACACAAAAGGTCCGTTTTAATTTCACTATTTTGTATTTTTTTCTGTTTAGTTTTGCTTTTAATCTATTAATCTTTTATACTTCCTTTTCAATAATTTGTGGTGTTGGATTATTTCGTCATAATTATGCTCGTATGCGTTTTTTAAAATAATACCTATAGCCCAAGATACTTCTTAGTATTTCTTACATTCTTTAACTGTGGAAGGTGATTTTTGTTGATCCTCAAGTATTTGATTTTCCTGACTGAAATATTTTATTGTTATACATATTTCGTACTTACAATCTTACACTTTTAGTCATTGGTGGTTACTTCTGTTGTTTTTTTTTTCCTCTTTCATTTCCTATTTTAATCAACTGTAGTATTAATTAGTCAGGGTGAAAAAGAATGATTGCAAAACAAGAATAGATATACATAGATTTGAATAGTGAGTGTAAAAGGTTAATATTCTTTCTACGCTTAAAATTATTTGATTTGTATTTATGTATCAAAATGCTGTATAGTCTCATTTTCCTGAGCGGTATTTAAAGGTGTAGTCTACTTTTGCTTTTTTTCGATTGGCCGCGATTTACCATTTTTTTTCGCTGAGTTTTATGCCCAATTGGCTCAACCCTCGAATTTGGATCAAGCTTGGAAAATGTTCGAAGCATTTTTCACTATAACTAATTTTATTTGTCTAAAATTACGTTCTTCTTACATGGTATACCTGTATTGAAAATTATACTAATTAAACGCTTCTTTTTGCCCTTTTTTGTTCACCTAGAGCCTCTCTTCAGTTACAGAAGAAAACACTTCGTTTCGAAAGAGAAACATGAAATATGTGGAATATTCGAATGAGTGAATTACTGTTTTTTTTTTTTTCAACTTGTATTGTAATCGAATAATTGGTTATATGTTTCATGTTTCTTTTCTGCAATTGAGTGTAGATATTTTTTGGTTCCAAACCATTGAAATATCAACAGGCAAAACAGAATACCTTATCTTTTACCCTATTAATGGTAGTTTTAATGAAAAGAAATAATCCAACGTTGAATTTTTATAATTTTAGACATCGTTTAATTTACTTTGTGCATTGCGCTTTTTACTCTTTGGCTGTAAATAAAAATATGGATTGATGAAAGTGATAAGAAGTTGAATAGGAAATCTAATCAAGCAAACAAAGTTCACTGTAAATAAACGAGTGAAGTAGATACCCAATGTTACTTATTATAATTGGATTTGAATACACAACTCGTATTGTCATGAGTTTAATCAACTATTTTCTTCTTTTATCAGCTTATGGTTGTTTAGTTGATAGGTATAAATTTCCATTAAGAATTTTTCACTATAATATGAGTAGTTCATGGTGGGATGTCAGAAATGAAGATGCTTAGCATGAAAACACAAATTTTTAAAGAGAGCGATTCGAGAAATTTCGTTCACACTAGTGTAGATACACTTTCTGGTGACTGATAATGTTTTACGTTGCTTTAAGATTAAAAAAAAATTTTTTGTACTTCGCCATTTGAATAACGTGTCTTCATTAGTCCAGCGGCGGAGCCAGTTTTAAAATTTCAACGTCCAAAAAGAAGTGGTCGGATCCTTTTCACTCACTGACGAGCCCCCTTCTCCCCCCCTCAAAAAAAAAAACTTTCTTATTCCGATTATTTTTTTCAACATATTTTTCTTCACTACCCCGCTCAATTACCACTGACGAGTCACTCGCCAAAACACAAAATTTTTTATTTAAAATCTTTAATAATTTTTTCTTTTTCGATAATTTTCTCTCTTTTTTTCCCCTGATTTTTCGTTTATTTCTAGGAAAATTTTTGGATAGGCCATGGCCCAGCCGGCTCCCCACTAGCTCCGCCACTGCATTAGTCGAAATCAACCGAAAACAAAATTTTTATTTTGCTGAGGTACTTGAGTTTGTGACACCTCACTCCGAGACTATTGACTATTGGTTGCTGTCAGATGTACTGTATATTTGAAAATACATCTAATGTGTAGTTTTTTTGATTGTGAGGATTATCCTTTTGAGAGTTGAACCGTTGCATCGTTCCTTGACTATTTATTTTTTGTTTTTTTCTAAAAAGTGTGTCGTTACCTTTTATATAGCTATCGTAATTGGTAATTTTATTTTAATTAATTTGAATGATTATGGAGATAAGAGATTTCTGACTTATAATTAGTCTTTTGATGCTTTATGCTTGCACGCATTTGTCTAGTTTTATTATCTTTTTCAACATCGTTATTCTTATATGCACATGATGTTTGCATGAAAAAGTAGCATGCTTCTTCTTGTGTACCATTTATTCGATTTTTTGATGCGAGTTCGAGTCGCAATATAATTTGTATATTTTGATTGTTTGCAGGCTCTTGAATCGAAATTGGCTAGCTGCCGCATGTCCCCTACTGAAAATACTCGCGATTCTTTCAGGTAATATTTAAAAAATACTTTCTGCGTCGATCTTAAGCGTTATAGATAAGTACTACATAAGTCTACCGACGATTCCTGTAGAAGTGAATTTATGTCTAGTCAGTTCATAATTAATTAATCTGACGAACAATACTGTAGATTAGTGGGAAACCTGTTTGTATGGTCCATTATAAAAAAAGTGATAATGTGATTATTAAAGACAACAAAATAGAGTTTTTTTTCGCATTTTTGAAAAATTTACGTTTTTCGGCAAAGGACTGCTCATTCAAGGTTATGCTTTACCGGCGACCGAACTCCACATTTTAGACGACGAAAACGAGAAAAGAGAATGAAAAATTAAAGCCGGGAATACACTTTGCGCTATTTCGCATTTCACATTTCGCCATTTCATCCTTTTTCGCGAAAAGTGTGTTGGCATTTTTTCGCGAAAAATTTTTTCACGAAAAAGGGTGAAAAAGATTTTTTCACATTTCGTCATGTTTTTCGCCTTGAGCGGTTTTTGGACGAAATCAAAAGAAAATTTCGGCGAAAAAAGTATTTAAACAAGGAGAATACATGAAGCAGGGTGAAAATGTGAAAAGTGTGTACAGCTTTTTCATGAAAAACAGTGAAAACGTGAAATAGCTGCGAAAAAGGATGAAATGGCGAAATGTGAAATGTGAAATGCGAAATAGCGCAAAGTGTATTCCAATTTACCAAAACTTGTTCCTATTTTTTTTCGTTTTTTTTTTTTTATGTCCCCCATTTTATCTCAAATTTCGTGATTTTTAGATATTTTGAGGGTTGACCTGCTGGCGCTATAGAACTAGAATATTTTAGATTTTATTCTCCAGTCATAATTATCTAATCGTAAAAAATGGACTGCCTTGGGCCAAAATAACTATACAGCGCCAGCAAGTCATCCTTTGCCCATAACATGCCAAAAAAAGCATAAAAATTGGCCAAAGTGACTTACGGTAGCTCTCCAGGTCTATTTTCTTAGGCAATAATTTCAATACTCTTATGATGCTGAGAAATGCTTTTTGAAATTTTTCAGAGGGCGAAACAGACTTAATCGAGGTGTTTCGACGCCGTCGATTCATAATTTGGTACGTTCGTAAATTCGTCGAGATGAAACCAAAATTTTTTATGCTTTTCGCTGCTCTCAGCGAACAAAATTTCCGAGTCGGCAACGATTACTGAGCATAACTCTGCCGAAAAAGCCCCTTCGTCAAGTTGCCTTTGTCCAATGTTTACGGTTGAAGTGTAGGTAGCTGTTTATTAATAAAATATACTTATTTATTACTCTCATCGACTATGCAGTGGTTGCTGCTACCCAGTTAATTTGTAGCGTTGAGCTGAAAATTCTATAGATTTTTCTGTTTGTCAAAAATGTTTTTCTATTTTGCGATTGATAAAAAATTACTTCGCCTCCTCTACTGCGATTATGCTTCGCTGAAAGAATCATCGTTTTATTTAAGTATTCGTTTTTATGTATTTGTATTATAAAATATTCATTCGATTAGATTTTAAAAGGCGTTTCGCGTTTAGAAAATTTTCACTATGGAACGAGCCGAAAACAAGTAATTTTTAATCGTATGTCTGATTTTGCTGTCATTTTTAGCAGGTTTCCGCTGAAAAACCTACTCATTTTATACCTATATTCCAGGTGTTATTTATCACCAAATCTAAGGTATAGTCGTGTAACAAAATTTACCTTTTGTAAAGGTGTGTTTTTTTCCTTTTTTTTTTTTTTTCGGAAAATTATTCTCTGCTTTAAACGACGAATATTCCGTGTTATTATAATAGTGAGTACACTTAATTCTTTCTTCAAGACCGCTTTATAACCTTTTTTTTTTTTTTGGTGTAATAATTATTGTAGAGCCAAAGCTGGTATTATATAATGTAAAATAATTGAATTTTAGTCTATGGGAAATTGATAAGATTAATTTTACGAATAAGTCAGTGTTTGCTTTGATTTTTATCTTCTTAATTTTAGAATAATTTTTTCGCCTTTTTTTCTTTTTTTTTACATTTTGTTTTAAATACAGGTGCAATAGTGTCCTATTATGTTTGTTCCTATATATGCGTCGCAAATAGAGAATTTACATTTAATTTGGTTTAGTTTTTCGTACGTTCGATTGTGTTGTATTAGGAGACCCGTTTGAAGAAAGTCTGGGATTCGTTGCTTTTGGAAAATGATAAGTTGAATACTTCTGGTAGTATTTTAAATTTTTATTCAGTTCGAGAATATTGTGGGTAAAATTTTAATAAAAATGTACTTCCGCTTTTGGCAATCAGTAGAAAATATTCATGTACGCTCGTGTCAAATATTAATTAGGCCAACAAGACGAATGCAAAATAATAATGCAGTTTGTCAAGGTGATTGAAGCACTTTTTTTTACAATTTTTTCTTTCGAGTATTAACGAGGAAGCATTTTTTTTTTTGCTAATTAGTGAGGCCCGAGACTCATAATTTCTTCGATACAAAGTGAATGTTATCAACGAGTGAGAAAATTTTTAATGAATATGAACAAGTAGATCTGTGGGATACGAGATACAAGGACACAATGTCATTATAAAAAAAATAAAAACCTGCTAAAAAAAGGAAATAAACCAATTTCCTAACGTTACTCTGATCTTTCATTCGTTAGTTATAATACTTATTTTTATTATCATCTTTTTTTCTTTCTTTTTTCATCTATTGTGATGTTACATCTTCTTATTTTTTCACGTACGAATGAAATGATTTGCAATTTGCTGTCTGCTGGTCACCAAAATAATACGGGTACTTGATGACAATCGTATTTTGTGGATGGATAGGAAGAATAGAAAGACTAGGAAGGCCCCTTTATGTATGCTATCGATGACACAATTCAGGCGAAAATTATTGTATCTGTACGTATTACACACTCGTACAATTCAACATTTTATTATTCGTTCTTTGTGGGTAAGAAAAATTCTCAACAAAAATATCTTGACCTTCCTTGGTCTTGGTGCCTGGTAAATGTTTGAAGGTAACAGAGAAATATTAATTTAACCGAAAACTAAATGCGATTCCACAAGGACATTCATATGTAATATACTGGACTCTGTCCCCTCCTAAACTGGTCAGTCCTGGCCGAAGGAGGGGACACAAAACACAAAATAAATATAAATAAATAAATAAATTTCTAAAAGTTGAAAAGCATCAGTATAAGCTAAAAGCTATAATTTTCTTTTCATCCTGGGAAACTTATTTTTGTTCAGATTTTTTCTAGGAAAATAATTTTTTTAGATTCTGGAAAACCCATTTGACAATTCTTGAAAATTTTTTCTTTCTCTGAGCAAAGAAGTGGGTTGAGAGTAATTTTTTTTATCATCAGATTTTTCGATGCACTTATCTATATTATTACAATAAATGGAAATCACTATAGTCTGTTCGTCAAAAGAGTTACAAAAATTCGTTTTAGTATGGTGATGTGATGGTAGAGGAAAAGGTAGTTACTCTGAATTATCTGAAATGTCGTTGAGCTCTACAGCAATAAACTAAATTTTTTCTTAATTCTTCCAAATTAACTGGGCTAGTTTTAAATTATTTAAAATGAAGGCGGTCGATGTTTTAAATTATTTTCCTCTATGAAAATTCTTTTTTTGATTTTCTTTCTCGTTTCATATAATTATAACATGTGTTATCGATATACATATTTGAAAAAACATATAAGTAGTGAAAAAATTGATAGCAAATTTCTAGATTAATTGTATGACGATAGCTAACAATTTTGTCTTTTTTTTTTTTTTAGAAGTAAGTTTAAATACTTTCGTCAATTAATTAATCTGAAAATAACTAGAAAGTGCCAAATTTTATCAAACAAAAATTATTTCCACTTTCAGTAGGTATAGAAAGCTAAAGATATTTTTGTTTCACGACTTTATAAGAAAGAATCGATTAATCTCTGCTCTTTTACCGAGTTTAAGATGTGACAGATAAAAATAGCGTTGGAGAAGACATTGTTTTATGATGGTCGTAAAAATGTAAGTTTATTCCTTAGGTAGTTCATCAGCGAACTGTTCTAATTTTCAACAATTTCTTACGTTCGTTTTCGTTTTCTATGCCCATAAAAATCAGTTACTTATTCTATCTTCAAGCGATAACGTTGTCGTTAGGAAATCGTTTTACCGATGAAAGTAAAGAAAAAATTATTTATACCGACATTATTTTTCCACTTTGGAGATGGTTCAGTCTTAGTAAGTCTATTAGGATAACCAATATATGAACCGAAGAGTATGCGGAATAACTTGTGACATTTTCCAGGTTTTACAGGAAACAAAAAAAAATGTATCACAATTTACTGTTGAGATATTTTTCCTCGCTGAATGTGGTTAGACAACGATTCTACCAGACATGTCAGTCCTGCATAAGTGATTTTCCTATACCATCCTTAAATAATTGTTATGACGTGGCAAACTTTCTTTGGACTTGTTTTGCTGCACTTTGACCATAATGCCTTACCAAAATGTTTATGTGCCTTGAGGATTGTTAATGGTGATAATAATTAGTGAATTTGTGTTGTTCTTCTGCATTTTAATCAAAATCAAGAAAACTACTCGATTGCTGAAGGTGCTGATTTATGAATAGGTAGAATCTTATGTATTTTATCGAAAGAAAGTTAAGGGTCGGTATCAGTGGTGCTATGATCGCCCAAGGCTCACGAGGAGTGACACCCCCCCATCTGTGAGAGAATTTTTTTTTGATTCGATCATTTTTAAAATTCTTTTCTGAATTAATATTAAACAAGATTGTGCCTTCACGGCACCCCTGGTCGATATTGCCACAAAACTAGTGCTGGAATTGCCTGCAGACAAATACATGAGAGAACATTCATACTTACTTTTTTACCTCACTCAACCACAGAAAAATGACAAGTCTAAAATTTTCAAATGGACTTAATTTGTTTTTCTACAAATTGCTATCAGAGATGCTCATATTATTTTGAGGCGTGCCAGCGCGTGTGAAAATGATAAATATAAGCGTTATATTTACGCAGGAGATGCCTCTTGGCAGGCAATAAGCCAATAAAAGGAAATTAGCAAATTTTGGACTTGAGTTCTTTTGCATCTGACCGGTTCGTATATTTTTTAAGGTCTACGCTGCTGTACGTCCAGTTAATTAGGTTAATGTGTACGGACAATATTAATGCGCATCGAGTTAATTTTAGCCAACGTAAATAACTTGTTTATAAGATTCCATTGTGCACTTATGAAGGTAAACCATACGTGGGCTGAAGATCACGCGTCATTGTTGACAAGTTTCTCGTTGGTGGAAAATGCGTTGCAAAAAAATAAACGATAAGGAAATTTTAGAATGAGACTTTTTTGATACTGATAGACTCTCTTTCATTTTTATTTTGTGCTTTAGTTACGTTAAAAAAATATGCGAGTCTCTGCCTAATTTATACCACGCAGAGATGTAGCCAGGGTGTTCTGATAGCGGGGGCAAACAAAATTCTGGGGGGAGGGAGTTAATTTTCAAGCCGTTTTACCATTTCTTTTCGAAGTATAGGAGGGGAGGGGGTTTTCCCAGGGGGCAAATTTTGCTAGGGGGGTGAACGAAAATGCCACAGGGCGCTGAGCTCCCCTGGCCCCCCTGGTTAAACCCTTGATACCATGCCGATAAGGTACGAGCAGGTTTGTTTTTCGTACGTAAGATCAATCATAAAATTTATTACTTTGTATATAAGTTTATTTTTTTCTCAGGTTCGGATTGGAATCTTGGAGGTTGAAGAATACAAGTAACAATAAATCTTAAATTGTTTCCATTTTTTTAATCAAAATTATGAAAATACCAATTTCTCTCAGTAAAGATGGTTATATTGTTTTACATTTTTTAAATACTTTTTATAAGCGGGCTTAATTATATTAATAGAATTTTACACTACAGTTTTATAACCATTTCCGTATGCCGTATTTTCATGACAAATTATTTAGAATCTCATGTTCCATCGATTACATAATTCAGCTTTCGATTTGAGCAGCAGGTGGTCTTCGAATGGACAAGCAGTGAGGCAGCATAAATCGATTTCATCTCTCGAAAAATCTCCTCATGCGACTGAATTTATTGATGACATCTACTCGATAAAAAAAAAAAAACTGAGAAAGGCACCTGAATGACCACATACTTATCCTCATTTTACAACTTTCAATATGAATGATGTGTGTAGCCTGTACTCTGTAGCACATGCAGACGAATTACTCTAGGCTACGTAATTTCTTACACGACATTTCGCATCGTCCAGTAATGGAATATTAAATTGCAATCTTGGCAATTGTAATATTTCTAATGCAGATCTGGGTGCTACGTATCAAAATTTTATACGGTATTTACGAAGTACCTCACAATGAACTCGAAGAAATTATAGCCTTGTAATTGTTGTTAGTGTAGAATTGACTTTGTTGCGGTGAAAGCAATACTTAAATTAGTTATTTCTATCTATGTGGCCTCTGCAACAATTTATACTGTGTCATTTTAGTAGTGACGACTTTTAATTTTCTCCTAATTGTCGGTTAATTGGAGAAAATCAGTGGCGCAGCCAGGGTGGGCTACGAAAAATTGGAAAAAATTTCAACGTCCGAAAACAAAGGTGTTCGGATCTCTTTCACTCGCTGATGAGCCCCCCACTCAAAAAAAAAACTGATTCTTATTCGGATTATTTTTTTCCAAAAATTTTTCTACATCACCCCGCTAAATTTCCATAGACGAGTCACTCGCCAAAACCCAAAATTTTTTATTTAAAATCTTGAATAATGGTTTTTTTTCCCGATAATTTTATATCTTTTCCCCACCTGATTTTTCGTTCATTTCAGGAAAAATTTTTGGGGGAGCAAGAATTTTTTTTGGTGAGTCATGGCTGACCTGGTCCCCCCACTTGCTCTTCTACTGGGGAAAACACTAAAAACCTGTGCTAATTAAATCAGTATAAACTAAGTATACCTGTACTTGAAAACTTTTTTTAAATGCTTCCATTCTCTACCTATTTGTAAAGGTGTATACTCACTTGAACATTTTTGCCCAAATTCAACGAATTTTCAAACTTTTTCAAAAAATTATTTGGCAAACATAATTGGTTTAGCAAAAATGTGCACGATATTCATACTCTACGAAGGAAAAATGAGGCAAAAACAACAAATGCAACAAATAATCTCGTCAAAGATTTTTCGACGCGATTCTCGATATTTGAGCAAAAATGTTGCTTTGCTGTGTTTGACCAAATTATGTTCGAACACCCCATTTTCACAGGACTTTTACCTCATCCATCATTCTTATTGTAAAAATTTTACTTCGCAAGAACATTTCTGTGGCTGAGAACGAGAGTGATTCACATTGACCAAGTTCGAACATAGTTGGACTTATAGTTTGATTTGTTTAGGGTGACTTGTCTTCTCTTTCAAAAAAAGAAACAGCTAAATACTTGATAAAATGATGAGTTAAAATAAGGAAAAATAGAAAATTCACCAGTTTGGTATAGTTATATCAAAATTTTATTAATATTCTTTCAACTGTGTGTGTGTGGAGGGGGGGCACTCAAATATATCAACGTTTAGTACTACTAACTCAAAATTTGGTTGATTTTCATTATTTTTGGGGATGCGCTGATTTGAATTTTCGCGGGGGGGGGGGGGGGGTTATTTCAGCTCTGTGCGGGTGTAGTCCCTCACCCACCCCACAAAGTCAACCTATGATTGTATCTATTCGAAAAACTTCAACGGCATTTTCTCGAAACCACAATTATTTTGGACTTGGTTCACTTTGGTTCGCAGCCACAAATTTGCTATCGGGTCAATTCCATAGAAATGCTCAGTTTTTTGACCTCCATAAAAAATTGCCCTAAATCTTATTTTTGGCGCCAGAAACATTATACGTACGTATAAGCACATAATTGTTGAATATTCGTGTGTTACTGCGTTTAAATCTTTCGTGTGATGAACTCTCCACTGTCCTTCATCGTCCACATGTTATTCTTTTTCGTGCGGAGTGGAAGAGTTTGGAAAGAGAGGAGGGTAATAAAGTAGTCGGACGTAAACAGTCAACAAACGTGGAGAGCTCCAAAACATTTGTTTATTTCTCACCAGACTCGAGTTATCACCATTCAGTAGTGTGTCAGTGATTCTTCGGGTGGGTTTGTACGCGATGCTCCATTTTTCTGTTTATTACGACTTACGTGTTTTGCGTCTTACGTCTGAATCGTTACGAAATTCAAATCAATAAAAAAAATGTATTCTAATTTTTTTCGAATCGTTTGAATTTTAATGACCAAACTCGAATACCGACGTAATGCGAGTCAGTAAAAATGGTTTCCAATTCTACAAATACTTAGTTTACTTTAGATTTTGATTTTGTCAAAATTTACTACAGTGATTTTGTAGAAATGGTAATTTTTCTAAGATTTTTTTAGTTTTAAATAAAGTGACTCGGTGTGTTTATGTGAAAGTGTGTACAAAATCAACTATAGCCACAATGTGTATTCGTTTATAACAATGAAAATGGGGGAGAAACATTATGCTACACCGGCTCCACCCCCACCTCCTGCCAAAGTGCCCATTCATGGTCGCCGAAATGAATTCGAAACTGAAAACTTTGTGGCCAAATCACCCTCGAAGCATCGAAGATCGTTGCCTAATGTAGAGTCTGGCACCAAGATGGACGCCGGATTCCCAGTGATCAAGGCTAGTGAAGGCCCAGTCATCGTCACTTTCGGTGGTATTCAGTTAGTGGCTGGCATTTTAATGATTGCTTTCGGCATACTGGCTATGCTGCACGAGGCGTCCTTGTCCAGTGTTGGGGCAGGGTTGTGGGGTGGTGCGATGGGGGCAGCCATCGGTTTGGTGGGCATTGTGGCCGGTTTCAAAGGATGTTACCATACCAGCGACAGGATATCACCGTTGGCAATCACCGTCTATTTGGCACTGTGCTTGGTGGGCATTGGTGTTAGTAATTTGGCACTGGTTTTGACTGCCACTGGCTTGCTTCGAGACTCGCAGAGGACGGATTATTTCATACCACTGAAGCAAGTGAGTGTTGGACTGAGTTATTTACTATTTACCTACTTCTTTACAATGATATATTTGTTAAAAATTGAAAATATTTTCCAATATTATGTTTTGCTGAATAATATAATTTATTGTTCTCTTTAACTGGTAGCATTGCTAAGGTAAAGAGAGAGACCTGCTGATTCATTTAAATTCTTGTTATTTTCCTTCTTTTAAACTTTTTATTATTTCCTTTGCTGTCTTCATTGAAGAACAATAGTGTTTACTAGTACCACTCTATGACTATGACAGTAGCTGTCTCATCTAATTTTGGGTTTCTGTTTCCGTCTGTTCATTCTCTCAGTCAGTTCTCTTCCACTCGCAAATGGAGTAAAGAGTTGTGCTCTGCAACTATTTTTTATTTTCTTACCTGCTACTAATGTATTTTTGATATTTTTAATTAAATATTATTGCCTTCTTAATTTTTACTATTTTTTCCTGAATTTAAATTTTCTTATATATCTTTATTTCCGATAAAATTTTCTCCTGAATTTCATTTGTGAACTCTATTTGATTCCTTATATTATTATTGGTAGAAGGCGATAGTGATATTTTTTAAATTATGCAGTAATGCATGGCCAGCAGGGTTATTAGCACTGTGATTTTTATGTTATTAAGATGTTTCTACTTGGCTTGAGTGTAAATTTAAGCTCGGTTTGAAGCTCTTGTACTCCAGAATCTCGATCAAGCCCCCCCTTAAAAGTCACTCAGTTTTTGTCTGATTCAGCTAATTTTTTTTCTAACTTCAATTTACTCGCTTATAATTCAGATTAAACAAAAAAATTATTTCATTCTAAAACAAATATCTAGCTGCTATGATATTGTATTTTATTATTGCAAATACTAAATAATAATACGCACTTACCTAATAGAAAAAAAAAGCGTTTTGAATGTATTTCACGTTCTCGAAGTCAAATACATTTTTATCAAAAAAGATAACAAAGAGATTAATGGTCGAACGATAAGGTGAAAAATTAGCTTAGTAATAAATTGTTTGAAAAACAAAAATGAAAAAAAAAGTTCATAAATAATGCCATTATAAACATAAATAAACAGTTCTGTAGACATGTATGGTATGAAAGGGGTAAAGGTGGATTGTTTATGGTTTTCATTTTGCCTCTTCCACAATTTATACGTAGATTACTGAAAAGGTGTTTCAATACTCTTGGAGATTAAAATTTTTTCAAGTTGATAGGAACTTTAGAAGCACCAATTAAACTTTCTTCAAAGATAGATTTCCTACAAGTCTCATTAATTTTAATCAAAAATTATTCTCCATTGACATTTCCGAATGAGAACAAACGAACACGTGACATAATTACTCAAATTATTAGTCAGTTTTGCAAATAACGTTCGTTTATTCGAGTAGTGTTTAGTAGTCCTTTCTCGATTTGCAAACGGATCGTTAAATGCTTTCTTCTGATTCGTACCTAATTTTTCATTTCTGAAAATGGTTCACTGTCCAACTTTTGTCATGAAGGTAATTCTAATATAGCGAGTTTTTTGGGAAATCTACAAAAAAGAAATGTGTCAAAAAAAAAAAAAAGAGACAATAAATTAACTCGAGTAGAAATTAATTTTTTGTAAGTCGACATTTTTTCTGAACTTTTCTTGGCTCCCGCTTCCTGGCTTCTCCTGAAGAAGCTAGTTCCGCCACTACTGAAGAATATTAAATAGTCTTTAGACTACCTACCTATATTTTATAGTCTTTTATATTTTTCCAAAATGAATTCTTTTTTCCCTCACAATAGCCATGCTATCCTCGTGCGTAGCTGTTTTTTTTTTTTGTTTTTTTTTTTCATTCTCGTGTACATCTTAAAATTAGGCCAAATTCTCATTGTCGTAATTATTACACACATCGTGTTCGAGTTAATAGTTAAACAATGGAAAGTAATATACACATCAAGTGTAGAGGCACCCAAAGGTATTTTGCTCATCATTTTACCTTCTAATATTGCACGAGTAATTAACCTAACTTGTGTTTTCTTCTGCTTCATACTTTCCCTATTTACATCTTCATTTTGGCGCCCAGTTCTACTTATGACGTTTTCCTAAGGCATTAGATTCGCATGTATACTTTTATTTATAATCACCTTCGAGCAGGTGTTCGTGAAATTGTGGACGTAAAAAATAATCAATGTTTGAAATAACGTCTATAATGGAAGCTGAATTTTATTAAAACTGAAAAATGGCGAATTGGTGAAAGAGTTGGTAATTTTTGATTCTTTTGATACAAAAATAAGTGTCATTATATGGACAGTAATAGTTATATTTATTGAACTCTTTAGGTGCTGAATATAGAAATAGTCGATCATGAAGAATACACAGCATCCTATAGACCAAAGGTAATCATTTTGAGCGTAACAAATTCCCAGTCTCCTAGTCACCTAATTCGAATGACACATACACACCAAATAGACTATAATATAATAATATATTTTTGACAATGATTTTTGTCGGCTGTTTGATCTATTTTTCAATAACCTGACCACTCTAGACGGACACATATAAGTATACAGATATGCCGCAGGTCCTTAATTCGTGTTTCCTGGTTGTTAATATTTCCCATTAACGATCATAATTTGCTTCGACAATTGTGCGTTGCAAATTTCTCTGCTGTTTATGTGTGACAATAAAAAAGATTTGGCCGATGGCAACTGCAGATTAGTTTTTGCGTATAGAGTAAAAATTTCCACTCGGACAGTTTTGCTAGCATTGGTGGCAACTCTGAAGCGTGTGTTGCACTTGTCACATAAGAAAAAAAATTGTGCAAGGAAATTCGGTGTATTATAGTGCAACATAATGGTAAAATTTTGAAAAACGTAAAAAAACTAACGTAAGATACGTTCTTATATATTTTTAGTTTTTACGACTTTGAATGCAACACACACCACACAGGCAAAAACTAATCTGCCCTGCCTGTGTTTGCCAGTGGCGTAAAAATTCAGGTTTTGAGTTTTTATGAACCATAATTTAGCTTATTTTAATGATAGATACGCCAGTAGGACCACACATTACTAGTCGTACCATACAAGCTAATTTGATCAGCACTTTCCTCTTGGTACTCAAGACTTAATTTATCCGCGTCTAAATAATTTAAAAATATAACTTTTATTTCCATCTCCATGTCAAGAATATTTATTAAAAACAAAATCTTTACAGGATGAACTTACGAGTATATCCACCTTTATCAATTCAAAACAACACATCAATTAACATAATTATTATATCAATCCATCTTGACGGATTGTCATCGATCATAAGATCAATAAATTTTTATATTCCAATAATCAATAATACAAATTCAAACAAAATATATTTAAATAATGTATCCCTATGACTATTATACTATATTTTGTCATGAAATCAGGGTATCCAGAATATGCTGAGCAAAAAAAGTTAATTTTAACCAAGTTTGTTTATAAAAGGTACTGCCTGGAATTCTTCCGGCTGGACGTCCGTTGGCGCATCTATCATTAAAGTAATAAGATCTATCTATCTATGATCCATTTATTTTTACAAAAATATTTTAATCGTTTCTTTTAGGAGAAAAGTCCAGAATATTTTTAGAGGGGTGCGTGAACCCCTTTTGTTAAGCCATTGGGTTCGGTAAGAAAAAGTTTCACGAACCTTTTTTTACTTTCATAGGTAAAATATAGCTTTTGCTCAGTGGAGCAATTAAGGGGGGGGGGCGTGGCCCATCCAAAAATTCTTCGAACTGAACTGAAAACAAGTAAAAATAAGAAATTATGGAAAAATAAATCAGCTTCGGTATCAATTTTTTGAATGTTGAAATTTTCGAATTATTTTTCTTGGTCCCCCTAGCCCGTCATAATAAAATAGCTGTTTCCGTCACTGCTTTTGGTATCATATGAAAAGGACAATTTATACTTTTACATTGGCATACTTCAAGGGCTTAGCTTCTTCTAAACTGAATTAATCTCTACCCTTATAACATCATACTGGAAAAATCGAAAAACTCAATTTGCCCTTGGAATTATATGGCGTGAACGAGATGAACACCAACGTGTGAACTAGAATGATGAGAGAATCCCCCCCCTCTTATGAAGCTTTATCTAGTAAGTTTTGAACGAAGGCCATAAATGTTGATATAAGTTTTTTCCACAGTCTACATCAGTTAGAGTCATGAAATTCACCTGACAGAAAAGCGAGGACTCCCCTCCTCGTCATACTATGAAAAAAATACACATCCAATATTTCTGCACTTTCATAGAACTTCTCATTTTGGGGGATGAATTTGAGATTCAGCTTCTTCTTTTGTACATTTCTGAGTGTGCACTGCATTTTCATTTCTACGAAATTTTATGGTCGGTAGTTTTAGAACCATACCTTTGCGGATAAGAGATATGATTTATTGTTTGTTGATTTGTTGCAGGAAGATTATGGTTTAGTCCAGTTAGAAGGCTCAGCGCACACAAATTGGGCTCCCGTTTTGGCAAATATTGGCTTGCTCATTATCACTTCGGTCGAGTGCTTGGTCACTATTGCAGCAGCTTTTCGTTGCTATTGGTATGTTTGTCGATGTCGCCGGAGAAAAACCTCAACTTCAGATCTGAGTCGAGTGAAAAGGGAACCATCTTACGGATACGACTCACCAGACATTACTACAGAATCATATTGCAGTTCCAGCCGAAGTAAACAGAAGTTGGTTAGACGATGGTTGGGACAACAGTCGACTATTATTCCTCCACCTAGACCTTCAGTGCCATTTGCCTCACCCTATGGGCCAGTTCCTCCTTATTATATGGTGAGTACTCATTATTTTTTCCCCTTTCAGTTAAAACTGATTAAGGCATGTTTTTAGCATACAGTGTGAAATCCACCATTAAAATCAGCGTCCCTGCGATATTTAATTTTCCTTATGACCTAAATGATCTTATGTAGACACTAAATTCTGTGTGTCCCAATGGCGTACCCAGACCAATAAATGGGGGGGGGGTTATTAAAGCAAAAATATTCCCTTTTTCCCCTCACTATAGAAGCGGAGTTTCCAGGTCAAAAATCCATAAAAAATGTGTTACCAATACAACACCACGTTAAAATTATGTTATAGGCCTAAATGAAACAAATGTTAAAAAATCTTTTCACTTTTTTCTGGAAAATTTCTCGATAAAATTTGATTTTTATAAGAAAAAACAACAAAAATTTGATAAAATGGCAAAAAAAAAATTAACTTGCAAGAGATGCTAAAAACTACCAACTTAGGTGTTGAAGTATAAGAGCATCGAAGTTTCTTGTACATTTTCTTCCGGTTCTGCGGGGGGTTTGAACACCCCCCCCACAGGTACGCCACTGGTGTGTCCTCATACCTCGAATCTAAAACTTGGACCTAATTTTGAAGATAGTTATTATCTAGTTTTCACGCACATTATTGATACCTAATTGTTCGTGTGTACCGTAACCATAAGCTTTTTGACGTCATATTTACTTTTCTATACGCTATAAGTACATATAGTTCATTCAAAGGTATACAGCGTAGCCATTTATCAGAAAACGATATTTCCTGCGGTGCTAAATTCAAGACAAGGTCTAGTAAAGTACATAATTGAGTCAAATTTTGACAGCATTGTTACATGCAGTGATAGAAAAATATAGCGTATAAATACACATAGCTAAGGTAAAGAATAAAAATTTCTCGTGTCAACGATTTTATATTATACGATGTATATACTGTTTTTTCCATGATATAAGAGAGAAAAAACGTGAGGAGATTCCCTGGGTAAAAAATGAAAAAATGAAAAAATGTTCTAAATAAATAGATAATTACCATCAAACAAGGTTAAACGAAGACCAAAGAACTCGTATAGGCAGGAAAAAAATCTTTCGGACTTACGCTGCTTCTTCCTGTCAGTATTTATGAGAGCGTCGAATTATATTTTCGACGTCATAGACTCGCAGTATTTTACGCTGTCTTTCCAATTATTGATACGACGCGACGTCTAAATGCAGAGCTGCTTTGAAATCGTCAATGCTAATTTTTAATCGAATGATTGATATAATGTTTCCCGAAGAGGACTGAATGAATAAAGTCGGCAAAAGAAAAAAAAGTCATATTGTCACAAAATTTGTTCGAAGTTTATAAAATCGAGGGCACACATTTCACGCCAATTTTCCAGTCTGTATCGACGATGCATTGTTGCCATTTGATGGGCTCAGCAGTATATGTGGGTATTTTAATACTAGAAGTACCAGGTGGCGTCATCGAAATTTTGAGATGAATTTTTCAAAGGGCCAATATTTTGAGAACCCCTGATTTGTGTCAGACGACGCCACCTGATCTTTTGAGATTATTATTGTGGCGTCGTATAAGACGCCACCTGGTCCTCTGAGTAATCGAGTAAAACCTAGTTTTTCTAGTGTTAATATTCTATTGACACTGGACAACCTTTTGGCATTTAAGTTTTTTTCCTATGTACTTTTGAGAGAAAGCTATAAGCAGTAGAATTCAAAATATTAGCATAATATATTTACATGAGACGGTGACCCACGAGTGTCATATTTACCTACTGCTCTACAAGGTGGAAACAACTAGCAATGACTGTCATTAAATGGTATTATTGTTGTTCTCTTAATCGATGGCGTTTATGGCGATGAGCTGAGCAAACGGTGCTCCACATAATTTGATGGGAAGACGAGGAGTTATTTATGGTGATGAATAAGACAAGTTTTTTTATGGACTGGAAAGATTTTGAAATACGTTCTAACGTGTTCATTTTAAAGTGTCAAAATAAGCAACAATGTTTCTTATACAGGCACAATAATGCTGTGGATGTTTTATGAAAGTATTTTTCGTCTGCCAATTTTTCAGTTTCCGTGTTTGGCATATTATTTCACGCGCTGGACTTTGCTTTTCAATTTGCATCTCTTTTAGTTTCCAATTTTCAATTTTCCCCACTAGAGTATTTAAAGTTTGTAAATCCAGTTTTTTTCAACTTTCATCAACTATAATTTGAATAGTGCCCTGGAGAAGTTGGAGATTTCAACCTATGTCTAATGTTGAGAAAAATCCGATCACCAGCCCACAAATATGACACATGAGAGACTAACTAGTCTCTCCACCTCACGCCCATAGCCCAAGGGGCTATGTAGGGCTGAGCTCTAACTTTGACCAGGTTGAGCCCCCCCCCCGGATGAGAAAAATAAGAGGAAGTGAGTAATAGGGGATGGAAAGAGCTGAAGGAAGGTGAGGAGAGGGGTTGAAAAGGCTAGGAAGAAGACTATACAATGAGCCCCCGTAAGGAAAATTCCTGGCTACAGGCCTGTTTCACCTTCAATAAAAAGCATAATGTAATATTTTTGTCCACCACGATTTAGGTAAGTACTTACCAAACAGCTGCCAGTGTGAAAACTCTCTATTTTTCTTTGACTTTGCTTTTTTGTTTTTGATTTTTCTTTAAATGCAGTTCTTACTTTTCACAGGTTAACTGTGAATAATAGTAGCCAATATTTTTACTTGAAATTTTCCATAAAAATAAAATGTATTTCTTTTCAACATGAATGATTTAAAATAGATGGTAATTGATTTTGTCGGCAATATAAAGAAGTAACATCCCCCCTACATTTATTTATAGAAAAAATGAATAATTACGAATAAAAAACTGTAAATTATAGCCACTAGAAACTGAAAGTAAGCTTTGACCCTTGTGGCAAATGGCCAATACTATATGTAATTGGCTGAAGTTTCAATGACTTTGTTAATGTTTGTGTCTCTGCGCCACCTAAATCCGAAACCTGATAAGTCCCAAAAAAATTATAATTCATTTTTTTTCACTTCTAGGTTGACATATGTAAAACCATTTTTCATCTAGAAATGAAGGAAATACTTATTAACATCCCGATGGGCAAAAAATGAGAAAATGATCCGCAAAATGAGAATTTTATCCGTTGTCAGTCCGTTTTTATTTTCGATCATCGGATCTGAAAATTTGCAGTTATTTTTGTCATCTTGATTAATTTTCCAAATCCGTTTGTAAAACGGATTTCCTGATTATAATCAGTGATAATTTTTGGGGAATTTTTCTAAATCCGCTAGTAAAACGGTTTCACGGATTATAACCCGGGCCAACAAATATCATAAAACAGCCTTCAGGAAAATAATCCGGACTCATTTCCGGCAAAACTGATTACAATCCGTTCGAAATCCGTTTTAGAAGCCGGAAAACAGGAAAATTCCGGGTTATAATCCAGAAACGGATTATAACCCGGAATAAAACGGATCCGTTTTCAAAATATTTTGCCCATAGGGATATTTTGCAGAAGATATTTTGGCTACTAGGTACCATTTCACTGAGCCATGACAAGAAAACATGAACGTAACAGATTTTCGTCTGGTTTGAGTTGACGTTTTACAAACCGTTGAAAATAAATATTCCATATTTCCGTTAATTTATCTAAATTGTGGTTAATTCGTGGTCAAATCATTTGAATGAAGAAAAAGTGCGTTAGCTTGGTTTCTGCACGGATAATCAATGGTAGGTAGGTAGGTAGGTATGTACCACGAAATTCAGCTGAGACAATGGAAAAAGAAAAAAAAGTGAAACGAGAAAACCAGTGTTGCCAATGAGAGGTACATACAGCATAGATACTAATCATAAATGAAAGACAACAGGAAATGAAAGAATAGAAAATGAAAGAAATGGCTTTTTCAACTGTAATATTTTAATTTTTCCATTTTGGTTCCGGTGATCGTTCATAATTCACCGACGAGAGTCGATATTTAGCTTACTGGGAAATCTGCATTGTTTTCGTGAAAACAGTTGAAAATATCGCACAATGCAGTTGGAGCACGACAAATTAATTAACTCGATTCTCTATTTTGTTGACATCTATTTAGGTGGATGAGGGGAATGATTTCTCTAACTGCGCAGATGTAAAAGAATTAATTAATTTTTTGATGCTTTCCTTAAAGTAAAATAAAAGCATTTCCATTATTGTATCAAAAAGTGCTATAGGTTCAAATTTCAAATTTTAGCCCATGTCAATTGGTATTTGAGGTACGTAGACTGAAAAAGATTTAGGTTGTAATTTTTAAAATTTGAATTGGAAATTTGGGACAATTGTGTTCGTCGTCGTGAGAGCTATTCTATTGTGAATTGTGATAGACTATCGTGGTGGAATGGGAGCGGAATTTGAGTGGAATTTGAGCAAAATTTGAGCAGGATTATGCGGAATTTAAGCGGAATTTGAGTGGAATTCGAGTGGAATTGAGCAGAATTGAGCTAAATTTGAGTGGAATTTTAGCAAAATTCGAGCGGAATTGAGCGAAATTTGAGCAAAATTGAGCACATTTTAAACAGGATTGAGCGAAATTTGAGCGGAATTGAGCGAAACTTTGCAGAATTGAGCGGAATTGAGCGACTAGGGGGCGAGAGAGGGCTTAGCCCCCTCAGACCACGCGCTGATACATTTGAACAATCGTATATTTTCGGAATATTAGACTGTATTATCACGAAATTGAGCGTGTTAGTAGGATTGAATAGTATCTGGCTTATGAAATTCAATTAACCCGCACGTTATATATGTTACTTTTATTTTCAACATCTCCAGGCTATTGGCCTATTCCCTAATTTTCCGTTACCGAGCACTGCAACGGTTGGATGAACGCGTGAAATCTGCATTTCTATCCGGAAATGCAGCTTGTGGTTACAGCAATGGCCTCTGGATAATTTGTTGCCTTTGCAGACTCACTGGTCGTAGGGAAACTGGGTGTGAACTGGAGAAGACAAACAATTGGGTGTCCATAAATTGATGCTCATTTCTGTCGAAACGGGGAAAAAATGGTGAAAAAGATTCGATGTCCTCAGCTATAAGCATATTTTTTTGCCTTCTTCATTGTTAAACTCGTCAACCATTTTTTTACTCTTGGCTATACCATCATTTATCAATCAGCCGTGAAATACTGAACGCTTTGGTATAATTTACACGGAATTCGAATCGGAATTTTTTCTTTTACATGCTTCGTTTGGATGGTACACCATATATTCTTGTGTATTTCGAAATATCTATTCGTTTGTTTCGCTCTCTCATTGATGTCAGCTTTGTTCTTCTCTCTCAATCTAGTCTTTGTAATGCAGTTTTTCTTCTCTTAAACGCGTGCCTCTGCTGTGTATGATGAAGCAACAATGAAACCGTAAATGCATACATTCACCTACAGAATATATTGATCATTATACTGACAATGTAGAATTTTCCTGTGTCATCTTCAATGACACAATTTAGTCTACAATCACGTTTGAAGATCATTTAAATCATAAGTGTGGTGACTTGACAAGCAGAAGAGTACAAGGGGCAAAATTTTTTTTTTAAGAAAATTCAAAATCAAAAAATTATTTTAATAAAATCCAAATTTCAAAAGGTATATTTTCTTTTTTGTTGTCTCGGACAATGTTGCCAACTTATTTCATTGAAAATTGTTAGATTTCTTGAAAATTTTCATGCCCCATTTGCACGAAGCAGCGGTGTAATACCGGGGGGGGGGGGTTCTGGGGTTCATACCTCCTCTCTTGAGGCAATACGGAAACATAAGTAACTCCTGGGCTCTTGATGTTTCAACTCCAGGTTTTGATAGTTTTTCTCTCTCTTCCATCAAGCTAGTGTTTTTTTTGTGTATGCTTTGCCCTGATTCATCTTTTGTAATTCAAACTAAATTTTGTCATTTTTTTGGAATATTTTCCTATATTTAGTACCTCTTTGGACGGCAACCCTGCTCCAATGGTGAGGCTAAAAAATAGTTTTGAGAACATACACATAAGTACTACGTATGTGTGTAATCACGTAGCACTGTAAACCTCTTTACTCCATTCTATATACAAATTCTTTATTCCTGTTATTGATATCATAATGCTCAACACAAAAAAAAAATGAAAAATGACAGTCCTGAGAACCTTAATTGAACCATTTTTTTAATACTTGATAAAAATTTTTCGAGTGGTCTTATGCAGCTTAATTTATTGACGACCATCAATAGGTATTTTTGAGAATACCCGTATGTACAAAATCTCAATATAGAATAAATATAATAAATGTCCCCAACATACGTATGTATTTGATATAGCTTTTCACATAGCATACATACAAAATAGATATGGCATTTATATAACAATTGTTATATAACAAAAGCTATATGGATGTTATATAGCAAACTTATATTGATATTATGTGGCAAATGCTATATAACATCCATATAGCTTTTGTTATATAAAAATTGTTATATAAATGCCATATCTATTTTGTATGTATGCTATGTGAAAAGCTATATCAAATACATACGTATGTTGGGGACATTTGTTGTATTTATTTTACATAGAATTTTGTACATATACATGTGACATACATTTCATATTGATTGTTTTGTGCAAGAAGGCAAAACTATGTTTTTGAGAGAGAGTTCTAAAACTCAAAGCATTATTCCCCAGTATATATGAACTAACCAACAGATTATAGCTTCAAATTTGAATGGTAAGTTTTAGAAGCTTTCATGTGCTTGCTCCATATTAATTTCTTTGAAATTCGAAGGAATCTGTTCCTTCAAAATCTCATAAAAAATCATCGTATTTTTTGGCTATATTTCTATTCTACTGCACCCTTGGGAGTTGTATAGCAACTGATGTATAATATAAATCAAATGATTCGTTAAAAAGAAGCCTTGAGAAGGAGTTGATAGAGAACTTGCTGATCACTGATCATCAAAATATTTTGTTGATCAGTCAATTGAGTTGAGTTCTTAATCAACTGCTTCTTCTTAAAACCAACTAATCGTAAGTATAAAAGACAGACAATTCATATCAACAGTTTCCAGTTAACAAATTAGCACACTAATAAAACGAATCATCGATTCATCAGTGAAGTTTGAAATAATTAATGCCAAATTATCCGGATAAATGAAGCTGCAAGAAGAAGCAGTCGATAGAGAACTCGAACTGATCAACAAAACCAATATTTCGTTGCTGATCAGATGATAGAGTCGAGTTCTCAATCGAGTGTATTTTCTTCCAAAGAACAACTAGGTAATTGTAACTCGTAAATATGACTGTAATAAAATACCATTAGAACACCTACCTTTAAACATAAGTTAGTAGCGATGAAAATATGGTTCTAGCCAACAGATTTAAGATCAATATTATTCTCTCAGATGAAATTATAAACTTACGGAGGTACATAGAATCACAGAATCATCAGCAACATGAATAAAATATCATTGAATTTATTTGATCAAATGAATATTAAATTGAAAGCACTCAAATTATTGTTACTTTAATAATCAAGTGAATTATTGAAGATAATACACTCTACACACTACACAGCTTTATGAAACTATGATAACTGCCACGTTTTATCATTTTTTTATCAGCTGTCAAATAATATCACACAGATGTAAAAAATTTTATATAGGAATTTCCATATTGAATAAATGTGAAAAATGATATATGATTTCTATATAGCACATGTTATCTGAAATACATGTTACTCACTCATCATGTTTTCATATAACATTTGCTATATTGATTCAATATGAAATTCACATTAAATAAATTTATATTAGAACCCAATATGTATTTAATATTGAATAGAGATGGAGTTTTTAATAAGAGGAAATGTAATGTAGAATCAATCTCTATGCAATATAAATTGTCTATATAACCAAATCAATATGGAATAAATATGTATTTGATTATATTTTGTACATACGGGTAAGCTTACAAAAACATCGGGAATAAAAAAAGTTATAGGTAATAAATTCTCGTTGTGCTGTTAAAATGTGCTAACATTTAAAGTATGGTATGAAATGTGATTACGTATTTTATTATCAAAAAGTGTATTAACGACTCGCCCTGATGCCACTGATATTCTTAAAAATGAGATCTAACGAGATAATAAAACGTGCCTATTTACGTAAAATAATTCTTTGAAAACTGTTGAAACAGTGTATGCTTTTATATCTACGTCCTTATATTTGAGAGAGAATTTTAGCTTCTTATGTCAGTGCGTTAATAAAAAACAAATTTTATAAGGAAATAAGACAGGAATTTATGGAATAAATAAACCGCGATGATTATTTTATTAGCCAAAATCAAGATTGGGACCCATATGAATGACGTAATAGGTGTTGCATATTTAACTACAATTGGCACCAACTGAAACATCTGAGTGCCACCGAAAATTATATTATCTCAAACTGAAGCCATTAGTGCTGTCCAAAATATAATTGGCACCAACTGAGCCAGAGGGGTACCGCTCAAAATCAAATTTGAGTCATCGGAACCAACTGGGTGCCACCAAAAACTAAAGTAACTCCAACTGAAGCGATTGGTGATATCCACCCACTTGAAATAAAATTAATGCAAACAGAAGCCTTTGGTGCCCTTGAAAATTGATTTGGAAATTTATGAACCAAATGGATGCCATTCAAAGCTAAATTGGCCCCAACTAAAGACATTGGGTGCTACCCAAATTTTGTACACCTATTCGTATTTCGTTTCAGGAAATTTCAAAAAAATTTACTATTTTTATTGACTGTAGATTATACCTTGAAGAGTAATGATCTTTTATCTAACTTTCTTTATCAATGGAAATGGAAACAAGAAATGAATAACATTGAAGAATACGTCATAAAAATTTGTTTACCAAAAAATGTGATAATACATACTTTCGATCACGTATGTTTAAGTGCATTTAGATTAGGATGTATACCTTTATGGGTCAAAGACCATTTCCAAGATCAACATTTACGTATGTTGAGTTTAAGTGTGTGAGTCTAATGTATCGTCCTATCTTGCATTTACAATTATTAAAAAAATAATTTTCTTTCATCCGGCCTATCACGTAATTCAGTTGAGATAGAACGTCACAGTAACAATAAAAGCACATATACTGAAATCAGTTTACCATGATTACAAAGCACAGAAAATTCTATTTTGCAACACATACCTACGTAATAAATTATCCAACCACGACGATACCCAATTTTGCTGATTGCAGTTTTTAGTTGTTTTTTTTTTCGTGTTACTTATCTCAATTTTTTTTTTTACCTGTATTAATCGGGTTTCCGTTAAAATTACTTTTGGTAGAAGGTACTAGCAACAGATAATAGTAATCGAAAGAAAAAAAGAAACAAACCATATATTAGAATCTCCAAAAATGTGATCCAAAAAGTATTATCGAAGCGAAACGATATTACAATTTTATATTGTCGTCGCCTTTCCACATCACTGCATAATCTTTTGCTCGGAGAAATGAACCTGTTACTTTTTTTAATGGTCTGATGAGGTCACTCGAGTCCTTCGTCAATGCTCAGTCAGCACAAGCACCTTCACGTAACCATTTCGCATTTACTTTCTTGCATATTTTGCATTAAAAAAAAGTCCAAATACTCGTATTAATGTGTGTTAAGAGAAAAAAATTATCCGTAGTATATGGTATGATTTGGAAATAGATAGTTTACTAGATACGACAAGATGAAATATGTAGGCATTGGTATAGTGTCTAATCGTTCATCTCACTCTGAGGTTATCCATTAATTAGAGGTTGTGCAGAGGAAATTAACGAAGGTTTCGAAAGGAAGCTGCGTGTATTTTTGTTTAATTAAATTGACGTTTCAATGAACGTATTTCATGATTTCCATCCAAGACGTTGATTACGAGTATTTTGATAGAATAATCAAAAATATTCATGAGCACCTATGTATAATTACGAAGATAGAATGAAGCCACGTTCATTAATGAGATGCGTATGGAATATAGAAAAGATGGCAGAGTGTACTGTAGTCTGTCTGAAAAGACAAAATTAAACGTCAATATTGAGGAGTTTTGTTGCAAACGGCAGCAAACGTCATAGAAATCGTGCTAGCAAAAACTGCCCGATCTGCAATGTGACCAAAATGTGGATGAGAAATGTGACTTTTATGACACTGCTTCTTGATTGGTTGAATTTGTGTACACATCTATGTCACAAAAGTGCCATTGCTTCCTGATTGGTTGAATTTTTGCCACATCTCCGTCACATATTTTCTGCTCCACATTTGATCATTTGTGTCACAGTTTGCAGATCGGGTGTTCAAAAATGAGTAAGAAGTATGGCTTCAATTTTGAGCATGATTACCCAATCACTTCATAAATTAAATAGCACAAATATGTCACCCCTCTTATATGTGCGGGTCATTTGTAGGAGTTAGAATGATTTACTATAAAAATGGCGTTTGTTGCTTTGCAATAAATCTTCTCAATTGAGTGCTTTCATTCACGAAAGCCTATCTGCAAAAAAACAGTTTTAATTTTGAGAAAAATGCAATTAAAATTTTTTTTTCAAGTACATGGAGATATGAGATTCTTATGCACCTTCGAATTGATATTTGCACATTGGAGTAATACTTTTGTAAAAAATTCTTATAAGCGCAACTTGACTCAGGTTCTCTACATTGTTAACTAGGTATTTTAATCTTCATAAGTGTAGAAAGATTGTTTTCAAAATAATTCCTTGCATTTTTGGAGTGGAGCTTTTGCAAAAGCCTTAAAATTAACTCGTGCTCTTCTCTCAACTAACGGATCTTTCTGGCAGTATTGTACCTTGAGGTATTTTACCACAAGATGTTCGGTGGTGGAGGAGAAAGTCTGAGGAGGATGGTTTGAAACACGTTTATAAAATTTGCATCTATATGTTGCAGTAGTTCATACAGTGTGTCACTAAAACGCAACTGTGTTTTTCCATTTTAAATGAATAAACAAAACCAATTTTCTAAAAGGAAGGTTTAATGTTATTCAATTAAAGCATGGTTTAAAGACCTCTTGGCCTTTTAATCATAAGAGCTTCTGTTGTTCATAAACGCAGTGTAATTATAATCAAATGATATTTCATATAATAGAAAAGAATTAAGTAAGTGTGTAATTTTTTTTACTCATGTTGACTTTCGTGGATTAATTATATAATACAATAAATTAATTTTAAAAATGAAATCCAGTCTGGATTCAGAAATATTTAGTTTAGGTACTTTATTTTAGAGTAAAACAACTTTATACGTTTTCGATTACTTTTGTGTTAAGCCTTTTTAAACAGAAGTCTTAACCCTCACTAAATTTAATACACGTATATTCCTCGTACTTTAAACAGAAAAAGTAAAAAATCTTGTAATAAATATAAAAAAGTAGCAAAAAATGATGATTAGTGCAGCTCATACTCCATTCACCTTGCTTCTATGATGTGGTTCCGGTATAATGATTAGGTATGTCCATCGTTACGATTCATAAACATTTTCACTGGCAATAGTGAGACCAGGTGGCGAAGGCACTTTTAAGAATATTCTTGAGTATTAAATGATAAATAGAATTTCTTTTTCAAATAAGCAATGTCGGCTAAAAAAAAAAGCCATTTTTCTTTTAATTGTCTACACTTGTTGGTTGGATGCATATTCGTCTATCAAATTGGCTTCTTGGATGTCATGTCTGCAGGCGAAATTTAACCAGAGACGACCAAGTATTAATTTCATTAGACGTGCAGCAATGCGTGCATGCGTACCACTTTTAATTGTTTCCAGATCAACGTCGTCAAAAAAAGGTTGGGTCTTCTTTGGCAATGAATTTTTTGGTGACATTATTATATCGTATCAATGGACGGCTGTACGCGTAGTTTATGGGTCACTTTCGCATTGGCATCCATTCATAAAAGGTTGTGCTCTGGCGTACGTGTAGGTACTTTACTCGCGTTTTTGCCAGCTCGTCGTATCCGCGTTCACTTTCCTTTTTTGAAGTGCCCTACGACGTGCATCGAATAAATTTTTTATCGTTTTTGCATAAAAATTAGTTTCGTTTTCTATCGAATGTCGGTGCATTAGCATTAAACGTAATCTTCTTGTACAACTCTTTCGAGATAATTCTTTTGGTAGATGCTTAAAAAATTGATTCAGAGTGTGGGATAGAGGACGTTGACCTCAAAATCGAATGCTTATCGATCAATCAATTAGATTGAATATTTACCCCTAGCGCACCGAGAAATTCAAGGGAGGGGCTGGATTTATTAATTCATTACTGTGTTAGAAATGGCACATATTTTATTAAAATTATTATTTATGATACTTAGTACTGTAATATTTTTCTCAAGTATGAAATATTTTTTCAGTGGAATAGGAGATAATCCCACAAATACACCTGAAAAAAATCAACTTGATCAGATTATTAGAAGTTATTCTAAAATAAATTTTGATTTTCAGAAATTCCTTAATTCTATGCTAATAAGTTAGAAAAAAACGAAATTTCTTCTACAGCCATTTCTACTAATTTTATCAGACTGATTTTTTACATGTGCATTTATGCACTTACTCCGCTGAAAAAATTTCCCAAAGTTGGATTTAAAGTTGGATTTTTTTTTTTTTCATATTTGCCATTCAGTATATGAAAATTTTCAACTTTACCCCTAGCTGAAAAATTTCAGATAAACGAAATAAAGCCTCGAGGCGCTTGGGTGAGGGCATAATTTATGAGGGGGGTTTCATTGGGATTGGCGTCGGACACTTCTGGTGGTTTCCTTGTTAGAGGCGAATTTGTCAGAGACGAGTTGTCGATCGAGCTCAAAGGTGTTTATGATTCCTTCTTATATACGACCAATTCTACACGGAATTGTTTCGATTTAGTTCCAAAAACGGAATCGACACAAAAAATATCTGATCGAAGGTACCCCTGAATGCCATCCGAACAAGAACAGTTAGATCATAAAAAATTGGTGACACGTTAATGAGAAAACCTTGTAAATGCGATAAGTTGGATATGCTTCCTCTGTAAGCCTCCTACAGTTACACAAAAATTCGAATTACAAAAACATTTTAAAAGATTGGAATAACGCTGTTGGCGTTAGTGAGTGCCGCTAAATTTAGCTCAGCGTGGTCGGCTTCCAAAAGAATTCTCTTTTTATTTGGAAATAAATATTCATCCGGCCAATTTCCTCGGCTTCTTTTCCGCCACTGCGATATTACACAATCGTTTCGCGATGAGCCAAATCTTTTTGGTAGACATCCGTCGTTATGCTTGTTACCAATAATCGTAGAATTTTTCAAAAAATATTTTGGATGATATTACCGAAAGACGATAAAGTTACTAATGTAATTTTATGAAAGAGAAAAGGTAGACAAAAAGCGTATAATTCGATAATTTCACTGTGTAACGGTTGTACCTATATACGTGTAAATATCTTTCCCCCTCATTTTTCGATTATGGACTTTCCTGTCCTGTGAGACTATTTTCATTTTAGTAAGTAAAAAGTCGAAAAATTGTAACAATTGGAATAGCCCGTTACGTTAAGTTACCTATAAATAGAGGATTGTTAAATCCCGAATTTCTTATGCGTAGTCTCTATATTTTGGTCATTTTATCCATAATAGGGTCATCAGATAAGCTGGATAACAGATGTCAGCAATTCTTGCTACCGATATATAGTCCATTCAAAATAAGAAACTCATAACAAAATTCACATATCAGTTTTTTTTGCTTACTCTTTTTTTTTTTTTTTTTGCAATAAGTTGAGGTGCCTCTATCTTTAACTCAGACGCACTTTAGTTAGGTATGCCCAATGGATTGCTTCAAAAATTATTAGCCATTTCAATGACGTCACATCAGCTTATTGGTGCAACTTCCCTATAGCCAGTATTACACTCACAACACACAAAAAATTTTGCAACTTACAAAAGTTTGGTTCGAAGTTATTCAACATACGGGTAAAAGATTTTGAAAAGTAAAAAACTCGTTGAAAAAATTGTTTTAATACTTAGAATTTTTTCGTCCTCCAAACACTTTATTTTGAGACTTTAAATACTCGATCGCAATTTATTGAATTTGCAATTATACCAAGATTTCTCATTCAAATATTCGAATGTTTTTTTTTATGGAACAGAGTATGGAGTATAAGGCTATGCTTCTCGGAAAAGTTGAAAAAGTCTGTCATTCAAATTTTCCAATCGAAAAACTTGGTTACGAAGGTGTTTTTATTATCAAATTCTTTACCTACTATATTTTTTTGGTTTGATTGCAAAATACTTAATACAGAGAAAATGCAGAAAGCACGTGACAGTACAGATAACACGACTTTGAAAAATTCGTGACTCGAGTAAGATTATAATTAAATGTCAAGAGAGAAATAAGAATCTTAGCATTGTGTCGTGAAGGTGAGCATTGTAATTAAATGAAAATTCGAAATTTGTCGAAAAATGAATGTCTTTTTGCTGAGACTGTAGATCTATGCTTGAAACACGTAGTAGTTGAAAGTTGAAAATAGCATTTGATGAGAAATTTCAGGTAAGTATTTTCTTGGATTAATTTGCATTCTTAGACTTTGAAAACAGTTAACTGGAGTGCGCATGAAGATGAAAGCATTTACCTAAACATTTTTTTATCTATAATACTCGTACTTATATTATTAATGTTCATTTTTATATAATTATATATATGCGTAATCAAGGAAATAGGTATCTGTAGCTGTCTTGGAGTTAGAATTCTGCTGTAGATCATCTCATGTGCCTAGGGCTATGCAATCCTTACACCCAATTTTGTCCTATAATTATACAGCCTGATATTTTGAAAACCTGCAATTGTAAATATTATGAAAATATTTGAAATTTGTTTGAAAATAGTAGTCAAACCCTGTTAAAATCTCACCCGTAACCCGATCTGCAAACTGTGACACAAATGTAGAGGAGAAATATGACGCAAAATGTGAAGCAGATGTGGCAAAAATTCTACCAATCAGGAAGCAGTGGCACTTTTGTGACACAGATGTGTAGACAAAGTCAACCAATTAAGAAGCGCAGTGGCACTGTTGTGACACTGATGTGACCCACTGGAAAAATTATAAGTCACATTAATGTCACAAAAGTCACATTTCTTCTCCACATGTGCGTACATTGCTGATCGTTGCAGATCGGGAACATTTTCAAATTATATTTTGACTGCATTGGGTATAATATAGTTATTTTGGGAATACGAGTATATTTTGGTTGAAAATCTTTCATTTTCAGTGAAGAGAAAATATTTTCGCGACTTTCTAAAAATATTTCTCATAGAATATTGTCACAATGTATAAGACAATCTCTAGATGGTATCTAATGAGAATTCGATGGGATATTTTCCATGATATTTCCTGGACATTGTAATATCGTGGCTGTATTATATTTGTAATATGAAAAAAATAATGAAATATTTACACGCTGTGCTATAGTTGGCGTTTTCTTCTTATTCAACTATATTATTGATTGATAGAAGCACCTATAAGTCCTTCGCTTTTAATTTGACTGAATGAGAAAATCCCTCTATCTGACGGGTGCTCGATTATTTTCTTTCTGGTTGGAGAACTATATAAGAAAATGAATGGGCGAAACAAATCATGCGAAACCACAACGGTTCTAAAAAAACTTTGAACTATCTCGTCATCAACGCTTCATTGAGAATCATATTTTATGGGTTTCTATTATATGATTCGATGATTCGAATTCATGAAATATGACTTTGTTTTCGTAATAACAGGTATGTTGGTTCGGACAATATGATTACAGGTTTTAAAGGCAGAAACGTGAAGGAGTTTCTCGCGAGTACGTCTGTACCTACTTCTTGATAAGTACATAGGCTATGTAAATTGGAAAATGTATATGTAGGTACATGTAGCCACCAAAATAATCAATTTTTTTATAATTATTTACTGCCTCTTTCATAATTTCATTTCCGTTTATTATCGGATGATAGTATATTTATTATGGAACTTTTGAGAAACTTCAGGTCTATACTTTAGACTTCAATACTTATTACAGCTTATGTGAGTGATGAACTGATGATCATGAAAGAAAAGGATTTCTGAGGTACATCTTTAATCACGATGTTTTGATTTGATTTGAATGAAGTAATAGCAATCTATTTGTTGACTGAAATGAGAAAATCTACTCGTATATTTTTCCAAATTGAAATTTCTATAGGAAGAATTATCAGAGTTGCATATGCTAACAATAAAGAAATTTTTTAAAGATTCTCAAAAAATTACGAACCCACAGATAAGGTATTGAATTATAATGAGAAAAAAGTTAAAATTTTGTATAAATCCGTTTAATTTGTTTGTAAATACTCGTATAGGAGGGTAAACTATGGTATCTTCTTTGAAAGAATATATTTGAAGCTGATAGCTGTCAGAAGCTATTTGTTGAAGCTATTTCGAAGACAAATACGAACTTCTATGTAATTTCAAGACGATAATTCTCCAAGTTTGAAAAGATAAGAAAGAGAAAATATACTCTGTACCTACTTCAGTATAATACGCGTTTTTAATTTCACACAGTGTATGTCTTTCGTGAATGGAGTGTCTGTAGTTCTTGAAATTTTTTCAAAAATTTACTTCAAGAATTGGTAACTACGAAAATAATTTGCGTTGTACATTATTATATACCTACCTATCGTAATTAAAGACAATATCTTCAATAATACCTTTATTAAATTTATTTTGAAAAATTTTCTGCCGACCTGATTATACACATATAAACGTACGCACGAAAAAGGAACTTGAAAAAATGTTTGGTTTCAAATTATTTTGTTTCAATTTTTGGAGAAATTCAGAAGTTTGTGTAAGTACCTATAGTTTTAATTCGTGGTTAGGTTTTTTTTTTGACTCGGTGAAATAAAACCAATGAGTACTGGTGGTGCTATTTTCGGTAACATTTACAGGAAAAATATGTAAATAAATTGAAAAGTTATGTGTGGTTTTTGTGTCATAACTTGGTTTCTGTTGGTCCGTCTCCGTTTTCAATGATTTTTTATTTTATTTGAAAGAAAAGAAAATTTTGCATTTGTGCCATATATTTACCTAATTTTGGCAGATAAGCAAAGAATTTTAATTTAATATTGAAATATACATAGAAAATCAATGATTTTGGCACATTTTTAGAAACAAGTTATTTTGGGCCTCCTCAGTCATTCTACGTTTTCCTTGATTGCCCGCCCTAAACCTAACTTTAAAAATTGGTTTTGGTTTGTTCAGAACCCCCTTTTTATGTTTTATAAGTATTTTAACAAATTTTGATGGAAAATTAAAAAGATTTGTTCTGGCAGTGTAGAATAAATACAGACTATAAATATGTATGAAAAGGTGTATTTTCTTAATCCATGTCTAAAACCTACCAAGTCCCAAACAATTATCAAGAATTATAACTCAATTACTGCAAAACGTGAATTCAACACCAAAAATTACATTAGAGGCTTTACCTCTTTTTGGTGCGTTTAGCGGCTGAAAAAAGAGTCAAAACAACAAATTATTGCAAAATTCAGATTTAACGCCGAAAATTACATATGGGGTTTGAATATATAATATGGATCCAAAGTTTCTCCTTTTGCATTTCTTAGTTTTTTTGTTTTCTAATAATTGATATTATTGATATGCAACTGTTGAAAATATTTCGATCAATGTTTCCCCTACAAAAAATAATACAGATATCAATATATTTTACAATCGTATTCCATACGAAAAAAAAATTCAATATAAAAAAAAAATGGATGTACCGTTAAGAACGTTTACCTTTACGAATTCAAAGAGTTGCTTTAGCACCTATGAGCTTCACGTTTCAGGAGAAAGTAAAAAATTGTGGTTACACGGCTTCTAGTCATCCAAGTAATTTAATATTGTAGTCGATACGACGAAAAAACGTCTGAAAAAAGGTTTATTTTTAAACTACAGTAAAAAAATTAGGCATAAAATAGTTGGTGTCATTAACTTCGTGTATAAGCAAAGGAAAGTGACAAAAAATCTTTTGTCAGCTTTTTCCATGCAATTTACCTACTGTTGTTTCGACTACATTGTAATTTTATATTTTATTTCTCTGTAATAGGTGCTTAGCTCGAAACTGACTAGTCTAACATTCGTGAAATAAGGTAAAATAGGAAAAAATCAGCGGGTAGTCGTTCATTTTATTTTGAATGAAGTGTTGTAGGTGTCATAGAGAATTTCATACTAGTTGAAAGGTGGTTTTAAAAGCTGAGCAACTTATTTTGGACGAAAATCAACTTTTGGGTTGGATACATTATTCATGTGAATTATGTCTTATTTCAAACCTTGGCATGTCTATTTGTTTATTTTTCAAGAATCACAAGATTTTTTTATTTTTGGGGCACCAAATTTCCAAATGTTTTAGAGGCAGAAATTCAGTGTTTTTGATTTTCTGAAAATTTTATTCAATTTTGAATTATTCAAGAGTTGAGTTCATCCACTTATCACCTTTCCTCAAAGAAAAAAAAATTTGGGAATCAGTACATATTTATAATTAATTAAATACGAGTAATTTGATGTTTAGAATTTTTCACGCCGCTGTTGACCAAGTTTTAACATTACTGAAGATAAGGTATAACTATGTAGGTGCCTAATGTATTTTTATACAATTGTATGAAATCAGAAAAACTTTTCCTTTTTTTTTTTTTTTTTTTTAAATAGGAAAATAGCTCGTAATTTACTTGATAATTATTATCAATATACTCGTATTACTGGATAAATTTCTTTGGAATTATTTATAAATATACTAAGGTAGTCAGTAGGGAAATAAATACCCACGTAGCATTAAAAAATTTAGTGCAGAAGAGAGTAACTTGACTACGTACCTATTACTATATTCTAAGTGCACTTAATCTTCGCTTTCACTTGACATCACGTCCGACTGAATTATTATTTATTGATTGTGTTCCAGGTTGATGGAAAAACTATTTATCCCTCAAGTTCGTTCGTTAGTTATTCGGATTACAACTACATGATGCCAGGTACAATGGAATCCTACTATCCACAGTGGCCACGGATGTCCATATACCCACAGCAGCAACAATATTCGCGGGTACAGGTTAGCAAAACATTCTTCCTTTCTCATATTTATACTTACTTTATACTCAAAATGTAGCTACTGCATGAAAGAAGACTGAAATAGTTTGCTGATGAAGACAGTGGTGGAACTCAGAAGGGCCAGGGTGAGCCATGATTTCCCCAGAAAAAATTTTGGCATCCAGAAATTGTTCGAAATTAAGTAAAAACCAGTAAAAATAAGAAATTATTGAAAAATAATTAAAATTCAGCTTGAGTATCTTTCTTTTGGATGTTGAAATTTTCGAATGATTTTTCTTGACTCTCCCTGGCCCAGCTTAAAAAAAAACTGGTTCCGGTACTGGATGAAGAGGAAATAAACCGATCGATTGGAGTATTTCACTCCTTTCACCATTTAATTCAATATTTAATATTGAAGTTTTTGTTTTGTCGAGATCTCTCAAGTTAACTCTCCAGTCGACAGATTGTTTGATTTTTAGTTTATTTTCGGCTGAACTAATAATAGATCTTCGATAATTTTACAAACAAAATTTATAAATTGTGAGTCACCGAGTCAGCTGTTAATTACATGTGCCAGAGTTCTAATAATTTATCTAAACAAAAAAATATTTTCTTTGGGTTACATTATTATTTTATTAGGTAAAAGCAAAATTATCATTTCACTTTATACTTCAATCTGATCTTGAAGAAAAGAAGACGTAGTCATCATAACTTTATGGATAGCGTTGTATTTAGTCCATTTTCTACTTCTATAGGCTTACATTTTCTCTGGACTTGGCTGACCCAGTCTTTGTCGAACAAACAGAGTTACTCAATCGCATTACGAGAAATACTAGGATTCCAAAATAAAAATTACATTTCCTTTTTCGGTTTGCAACCTTTTCTTTAGGTAGTTTCTTTTCTACTTGACCATTTTCTTTCCGTAATTACTCTCATATTGTTTAACCTTGGGAATAGGTTCAATTTACAATTGTATAATCGTAGACCTAATTGTTATTGGAATTGCATTTTTTTTCTTTTCTTGGCCAGTGAACGTATGCACCATATTTTAAATCCACTAGGACTCACTGTAATTGCTTCATTGTTTTGTCATTTAATTATACGAGAATTTGTTTATATTTTCATGAAAAATAGTTCTAACAGAAATATATGTATGTACGGTAATAGAAATGTAGGTAGGTCTGATATAGGTCTTTAAAATTATGTGAAGATTGACAATGTATGGTGTTTGGGGTCATGAAGGCATTACTTTGGAGCAAGACAACAGGAATTTTGTGAACCTGATGTGTTTTGATTTTTCTCAAAGACTGTTAGTAACTTAATCTTTTGGCCAGTTTTTCAGTAAGAGGTAGTTTATCAATCTTAAGAGTATTTCTCATGCAGTAAGACGCACTTAATTTTTGTTTTTGTTGTGACGGATATGATATCTATTCAAATTCTTGCTACTCATTTGCACCGTGAACAGAAAATAAATTCTGGTTTAATAAAATACATGTGTTCATTAGTGCGAAACATAAATTTGACCGATTTCCTTCAATACCTTTTTATCTAGGCTTAATATATTTTTCGGCATGATGTAACTCTTAAATGAAATCACAAATCTAAATTCCATCAAACGAGCACCCCGAAGACATCTTTTGAGAACAGGTTATTGAGAATTTCAGATCAGAGCGAATCAAGTGCATCGAAGTGCATTCTCAGTTGTGTATTTTTCCCTTAGAAAATTGTTTTAAAGTACATACTTCGAAAATTCTAAGATGACATTTTTTTCTTTTTTGAAAATGGAGCCCTAAAATGGCTTTGTATTGCTTCTATTCAATTATTATTTTCGTTTGCCTAATTAGATAAGGTTTAACTGAAGTTTTCTAGTTTGGTGTTGAAAAGTTCAATGCATCATTATTATAAAATATATTCAAATCGTGAGCCCGTACCACTGGGAAAATTTGTAATGGTAATTTTTACTATTGGATAAGAAAATTGGGACAACATTAGCGGAAATTACTACAAAAATTGTAACGAATCTAAGATACCAAAAAGTACTGCAAATAGAATATTGATAATAAATATGAAGTAAATTTCACAGCTGTGATTAGAAAAGTTGCTATTCTGTTTATCTGTTTATAATTAATACTATAGGAATATAGTCTATCAGATTTTAATTGGCCCTCAGAAATTTGTTGATTGTGTTTGTTTGGTGTGAAATATGGTTCTTGGCTCTAAAATTCGCATAAACTAGACAAAAAAAAATCGAAGGCACTGAAGGCGTATAAGTTGCCTATAATGGAAACTTTAAGGCAGTCCATCGCTGTCAATATTTGAAACGAAATACGATCAAAGTACGAATGATGACGAAAAATGAAATGGTTAAAAAAGTATCAAGTAAGAAAGATTTGCTATAAAAAATTGTTATAGATGTGCTTTTTTTTTTTACATCTTTTTGAAAGTATGATGCTGTACTCTCCCTCCTGGCAATGTACTTTAAACTTATAATTTGGTTTTCCAATTTATTTTGAAATGCATTTCATAAAAAAAGATTTACTAAACAAAATTAATTAGAATATTCTCTCTCTAACCCTTATTACCTTTAAATCAAGTCCCTCATGAATTAATTTTGGTTTAACTGCAATATTCTATTAATATTCCTCTTTTCATCAATAGAATATATTATATTATAGTCATTACTAGTACAAAGACAAGTTTACTGTTTTTGTTACCAATGATTTCCTCAATTACTCAATTAAATATTACAAAAATTTCACAATAAATGAATGCTTTCCTAAGGTACATTTAGATACCAAAAAATTGCAAACCCCTTCAGCCAATCAGAAGTAAATAATTTTTAAAGTTGACTTTCTTGAGTGTTAGTGTGTGAGGGTGTTCGTGAGTCAGTATCTAATATATAAAGACAAGGTCACTTTTTTCGTTACCGTAGTAGTCTCCTCAACCAATCAATCAAATATTACAAAATTTTCAAAATAAATAAAGGCATTTTCCAATTATGTATGCAAAATCAATGCCACGAAGAAGAATTCAAGGTCATCTGGAAAACTCAATTTGATAATCAGCCAAATGACTGGTTGTTGAATTAATATTGTTTTTCTCTTCTTTAAATGAAATAATGTATTCCTGTACGGGTTGTTCATCTTGTTTTATTTTATTAATTCGTTTGTCACTTTACAGGAACATGAGAGTCGACCATCTCGGCCCAGAAAATCACCTCACAAAAAGTATTCGATTCCACAGAGACCGCGAAAAATTAGTGACAGTACAATCACTGAAGAAGATATTGACAAAACGTACACTGGCTTGGACCGAGAAATAGCCGAGGAATTCATTTCTGTTGCCATGGAACCGAAGAGACATTGACGAGAAACGTTAACTGGCTGCACTGGTCGAAAAATGAATGACCAAAAATCATGTTTATGAGGAACGAATACACATATGCTGAGGATCAGCTGAAAGAGAAAATTAATGATCTCGTAAATCCTTTCATGGTTCGGAGAAGTTCGTGTATTATATTTTGAAGTATTCTTTCTTATTCTTCAAAGATGAAGCTCAATGGTTTAACTTTTTATCTAAAATGCATGTAAATACCTATATTTTGTTGATATTAATTGTTTTTAAAAGTTACCAATTGTGGGCAGTAAACTCATTTCTCAGTTTAGAGCAGGTCCGTAGCGCCAGGCCTTTTTCATGCATGGCAATCAAAATTTTTGGTAGGGCAACAATTTTTTGTGTTAGTGGAATGATGGCGTCAAATAAAAACCGAATTTTTTGTAAAACTACTATTTTCATTCGAGAAGACTGAAATTTAATAGATTCTTTCGTGTTTTTTCTTCCCAGGGCAAAATTTTCTCAACACTAGAAACACCAGGTTTTACTCGATTACTCAAAGGACCAGGTGGTGTCATATATGACACCACAAGAATAACCTCAAAGGACCAGGTGGCGTTGTATGACACAAGTCAGGGGTTCGCAAAATCTTGGTCCTTTGAGAAGTCCATCTCAAAAGTTTGAGTGGTGTCGTATATGACACCATCTGGTATTTCTAGTGTTGAAGTAGGGCAATGCCCGTTTGCACGAACGGACGCTACGGCCCTGGTTTAGAACTAATTTAGGAATAATGGTGATACAAATTGAAGAAGAAATTAATTATTAGTGGAATTTTTAATATCATTCGCCATGTAGGTAATTATTAATCATTGGCACATGATTTATAAGATATTTTCTCACTTATAAATTTTAATTGATTTTATATTTAATCAGCCAAGTTGAATGAAGAGATTTTATTCAATAAAGGAAACTATTTTTTGTATTCTTTAGGTAATATTATTTTTTTACCATAAAATAATATCGGGAGATAAAAAGAAACTTTTGATAGATTATTTACTGTAATTTTTATTATACAATATGCTACTATGCAATTCAGATAAAGTAAAAATAAGGCATGAATGTATACAAATTCAAATAGTTTTAATAAGTCGAGAAACGTTCGAGCATTTAAGAAAACTCTTCCGATGAAAGGTTAGTTTTGTAAACTCAGTGGATAACTGGAACAATCTTTTTGCATTTTATACGAAGCCATGATTGGTAATCCCTTTTTTTTTTTCCTTCTTGTTATTTTTAACAATAAATGCGTTTCTGAATTTGTGACGCGCCGACGCCATGTGTTTTCTCTAACTGTCGAAAGTGTGATTTCTGAAATCTCATACCACTCAAACTGTACGTAATTGTTAGACAAAATTGGTGAAAAATATGTACCTTTTCCTTGATCATTCATTCAATGTGCAACAAGTTTCTAAAGAATATTATTCAAAATTTAAGCCACTTGTGTTGAAGGTTAAAAACATGAATTTGTATTAATTTTTTGCTTATGAAACGGTACATTAACACCACCGGTTCTAGAAGAAAAGTTGTAAATTTATTTCCTAGTGGAGCTTGCTGCGCAAGAATTTTTTATTGCTACAGTTGGTAGCTGTTACGAGGCCTTTGACTATAAGTTGGTCAAAATATGAGGAAAATCATAAGACGATGTACATGTACAATACAGAAAATTGAGAACTGAAAATTGAAAGTATAATTTAACACTAGAAGTACCAGGTGGCGTCATATACGACGCCACTCGAAATTTTGAGATTGATTTTTTAAAGGACTAATATTTTGAGAACCCCTGACTTATGTCATACAACGCCACCTGGTCTTTTGAGGTGATTCTTGTGGCGTCGTACATGACACCAGCTGATCCTTTGAGTAATCGAGTATAACCGGGTTTTTCTAGGGTTAAACATGAACACACGAAAATGACTCGAAATCTTATCTCGAGTATGGAAATGCTCTTTCGTAAATTCCAACTGAACTACATTTTTGAAGACAGCTGGAAGTACTGGAAGCGGAAAGGCCACTCGCCGCTAGATTCTAAAAACACAACGAAGCGAAAGACAAAAATAAATGCTATCGTGGCTTTATCGCGGTCCGTGGAATATTATTATTATTTCTCTCTCCCACTCATTACGCTTGCCGTAGATCCCACTTCGTCCCACTTGATCCCACTGTCCCACTATTGACTATTCCCACTTGAAGAGCATCCAGTTCACTGCGCATGCGCTTCTTATAAGACGAAAAGAAAAACATTCTATTTCTTTCTCTGTCTTTCTCTTTCTTATAATACGTTTCGTTTCGTCTCGTCTCCTTTCGTTGACGTACGTTACGTTTTCATTAGTTGTCATTGTATGAGGTACTTACTTCTTATCACATTTTCAAGTTTTATTTATCAATCATCTCGACGTGCATTAATTCGAATTCAATTGCGTTCATATTTGACTTTATTTATTAATTTTTTTCTAAGATTTAATTTTTATATTCTCTAAAGAAGATAAGTGATTCAAGAACCACCGAGAACCTTTATTCTGAAACCGGTAAGTTCATTAATTAATGTCAGCTTTCTATTATGAGTAATGCTTTCACCTACGACTCTGATATAAAAGTCTATCATATCTGTTTGGAAATTGCATGCCATACGTTTATTTTAATGCATCTCACCCCAGAGTATGAAAATGCATCCCTCGTGTTTTGATTTCAGTGTTTCTTCAATCATGTCAGCCGACGAAGATCAGTCAGAACACGAACTGATGAGGAATTTCAAACTAGAAAATGAAGATCACACCTTAGGAACTCTTCTAACGTACATCCTAGACCAGCTGCCCGAAACCGAATTTTGCGCTTACACTATCAAACATCCCACCGAAAATGTTCTGTATCTACGTCTCAAAGTGAAAAAAGGACATGATGTTACCGAAATATTTAAAAAAGGTGTTATCGAATTGAAAAAAGCATTAGACATCGTCGAAGAGAAATTTATTAACGCTATGGACGAGTACGAAAATCAAAGGTACATTGACCCTACATTTAATTCTAATTATCAGCCACATTCTGATTTTTGTTCTGATACACGAATTCTGTCACCAGTTGAATTCCATCGAAAGTTTACTGCAATTGGTCGCCCCACGTGTGGAAGAAGTCCATGCAGAGGCCGTTGGTCCAGCCAAAGCCGGTCTGTGGAACGTATTCGCCACCACCTCCCGAACTTCCCAGTCTTAATGCGTCGTACTGTAACATTATATTTTTTATTTATTTGCTTTTTTTAATACATTTTGCCAGTTTTGAAACTAGCTGTCATACTCACTTTCTCGTACATCTCCGTCGAGTTACGAAAACCTTCGTAGGTCGTTCGAATCCACGCCTGAGCCAGATTAAAAGCGATTGTCTTCGCCTCCCTGTTGTCACTTTTCTCTAATCCATGAATGGCGAACGCTTGCAAAGGTGCCCAGCAGTTAGGGTAGTCCCATTGTTGCGTTGAATTATCCACAGACGTTGGTAAGCCTGTGAATGGAAGTAGGTCAGTAGTAAACTTAGTGTAAAAAAGTGTCTTAAAATGGACGATACGTTACAGTAGTATCTTGGCGTCAAGTTTTCATTTATTATTCTCTGCTTTTTTAGATAGTTGATGATACAAGTTATTTTACTCATGCTTTTGTATGATTCACTCCACAATGGTGTTAGATTACTGACGTAGAAGTAGTTTCTGCTTTGTTCCGTGACTAAGTCGTAGTCCAACCACGATCCTACTTCGTTGTTCCAAAGCACCTGAAATTTTTCACATCAATTTATATTTTATTACTTGTAAATTGTGTCAATTCATTTTGTTTTCATACCGCTTCTATTGCGTCCAATAGTCTATCGGCTTTGTCCTGATAATATTGCGCATCTTGAAACGTACCAAAAGATCGTTCCCATTCCGCTAAGAGTTTCAAATTTGCATGAATGATGCTGTTTAAGTCGACGTAAATCATATCCATCGTATCCATTCGGCGAAGGGTTCCTAAAATCGATTATTATACGGAATAGATCATACGAAATTTGACGTGTAAAGCTTTTTAGCTATTAGAAAAATGATACAAATTTGAAAAATTTTTAGGTACTTAATTACTTTATCTTCATGCGCACTGCAGTTTAATTTTTTCAGTCTAATTAATTGAATTTTTTCACTTCTTATTTTGGAAGGAAAGAAGTCAAGTGATAACTTTAAGGTAATTTTAAAAGTCCAATGCCCCATTCAAAAATGAAACAGCCCCCTTCTATGTTTGTTCAAATTGAAATTTATTACAATTATTACCACGGGCTTACTGAGAAACATTCTATTGCTTGTCAATGAGTAGAAAGAATGCCTTACCAATATTTGAGTTATTAACTCCTCTTATGTGTCTGCTGGAGAAATCCCATCCGGTTTCAGCAGCTGATCTGACTCCAGTCAATATTTGCATTTTCACTCCTGGGTCGGAAATATTTTTCACAAGGTTGTAATCTTCACTGTGCAATTCAATTTTCATTTCGTTGATTACGTAGCTTTTGATGGAGTTTTTGATTCTTAAATTTTATTATTTTTCTAATTACTTACTAATAAGATTCTGGTCTTGGATCGCAGCTCAACGTTTTGTATCGGTACATTCGGTATATTTTCCCCCTTTTTTCTACATCTACTGATCGATGATCATCCCAGAATTGAAACTCTTTTTCTAAATTCTGTATAAATTTGTCTCAATGTAATACGCATCATTCTTCATATCGAAGAATTTTATTTTGTCTACTATCATAAAACACGTACTTTTAAATTTTTCTTGATAAACGTTGCGTTACCCGTGAACTCGAGGTATTCAGCGGCCATTTGTATTAGCAGAGGGGGCTGTGATCGTTGAGAATAGTAGTTTCGGTTTCCATTGGGCATATGACCGAGTCGGTTTACCAAGTATATAATATTTTCTATCATTCCTCTGGCAGTTTCTGTCATATCGCTGAGTAGCAATCCTTTGACAATCCAGTAAGAATCCCAATAATAGGTACCTGTAAGGCAGTTCATATAATTTGTTATTCAAGAAATTATATGCATTCAAATTGTAATTCTTGGATGATTACAAAAGATTTTGTCTTGATCAAATATAATAGGTACGTTCAAATCTTTGAATAGTATTTTTTGGAATTTAAAATTTTTCTGAAAATTGCTGTTTGCTATTTGCGCGTTATACCTACCCAATAAACATTTTTTAGATCTTGTGACTTCTAGTCACAAAATTTATAAACGAGAATAGGAGTTTCTGCCGTTCATACATACAAAGTATAATACAGTTAGTCAACGTTTTTATTTATTTTTCGTTTTTCCGCCCTACGAAAGTGTCATGAATCATGGAAATCGTTCGTGGGTTTAGTATAATATTCTGTGGTCTGTCTGTATCTTATGATATGGCTATTTCATTTTTAATTTTGAGAAAAATTGACTTAATGCGTTTTGAAAAGATGCTTCATTTTCTATATTCTTAACGTCAACATTGAACAGACTAATTACCTGTAAATCTTCCTCCAGCTTTAACAAATTTATTTGGCACATACAAATAGGAATGAAGTTCAGGATTTTTCTTGACGCTCGGATCTAATTCACCACCCAAATCTATCCACCGATAATTTAGCCAGCTTAACCATCTCTTGTATTTTTCCTTAGTCGTTGACTGCAGTATAGTGGGATTTGGATTGAAATCAGTGAAATTGCACGCTGGCAACGAATCGTTGGCAAAATTTTCGTCTACGAATTTTCGCAGCTGGTCTTTAGTTACTCTTCCTCTAGATTGTTGTTTCAATTTTTTATATTTCTGTACTATTTGCGATTCTGGATATAGTAAACGTTTCTCAACGAATGTAGTTCCATCGTTGAAAACACGAGTTGTCTGTACGTCGTGCAAAATTTCTCCACGACAGAAAATTTGACTGAAAATTTTATTGAAATTTTAGTTATTTTGACATTGTCATAAGATATTTTTCGAAGACAAACAAAAGGATTTTATCTATATTCATGCCATTTGAAAAAGAATATTGTGTTTTGGAAAATACTAATGCAAATTATTAGTACTAAGGGTGTGGACCTGAATTTAATTAATGAATCAACCGCATTTACCTAAATTTTAGTTTTTGCTACCCCAAATAATAAAGACTAAGTACATCGTTTTGCCGCCTTCGATGTTACCGATAGTCCAGTGGAATTAGACGAAAAAAATGCCAAATTAATTCAATAAATCCTGTAAAAAATTTTTTCTCCACAATCACCCCCTACAAATGGCTGTGGAAGAAATTTAATTTTTTGAACTTAGCCGCACTGAATTACAGAGTCACTAAAAACTCGAAAAAGAATTCTTCTAGAGCAACTTCTAATGATCTAATTGAGTTAATTTTTTTATGTGCATCTGTCACATTTGTTTGACGGCTGCCCACTTTATCCTTTAAAAAGATTCCCCAAAATCAGGAGAAAAAATTTTTTGCATGTATACCATTTGCCAATATTACAATTTTCCAAATTTACCAATTCCTGGAGAATTTGGTTTCTTGTCTGTCACCTACCCTTAACTTGGTAATGTGAATTTGAATTCACATTGATTTCAGAAAATTCCTAAAATTCAAAAAAAAAACCTTTTACGCCAAAAATGGTTTTGATGGCTTCAGACAACCTTACTCTTCAGTTTTATGCCCATTAAAAAAATTCTGGGCGTTTTAAGCCCCCGCCCGTGATGATTGTTTCTTACAAGGTACATCTGAATTGAAAATTTTTGAAATTAGGACAAAATTGCTCCACACTTTTTTGAATTTATTGAGTAATTTTCACTCCCTTGACCCAATATTTCTGAATGATATGGATAAGGGTTTTCTCTTTAATATCTTTTTTGAAGATACCGCCTACCTCAATTTGGAGACTTGTACAAGGCCTTCAAAAAGAACGTTTATTTCAGTTTACATTGCCAAGTTGTGGTAAATCCGCGAATGTAAACTTAGGTTCACATTGCCAAGACGCAGTAAAGAAAATACAAGTTATTTGTGTGAGACAGAATCACTGAAATGGATCAGCTGTTGTGAATACAGTTAATCAGCTGAATCAAACATGTCATTTCCCTCCAGAATTGGTTAAATTTCATAACACACGTGCATAGTTGTTTGTACTTAGTTGTGGGTTGAAAGGGAGAAATAGATGGAAGAGAGAGAGAGAGAGATAGAGACTCAAAGTATGGACAGTGCAGTTGAAAAATAATAACTCGTACGTATAAATTATCTATTTATAACTTGGCAATTGCATTCCTCAGTTCACATTCCTCCAACTTGGCCAGAAACAACTGAATCTGAATTTTTTCAATGGAGATGGTTTTTTATGACCCTACAGAGAATTAAAACATGATCAGAAAAATTCTAACTGCCCCCACCACGTTTTGCCAATTTAAGGAAAATTGGTAGAAAAACAAATTTGAAAATTTGAAATTCTATAACGTTAGTAAATTATAAATTTTCTTCTTATGGGTCCTGTCGGACAATAAAACCCAATTTCAGACCAAATTAATTTTGTGGTCCTTAAAAAACTACAGAATATACAAAAATCTTATTTTTGAATTTATAAAGTTCAAATTTTTTTAAATATCAATTTCGGCTTAGTTACCTGTCACAATCTGGCCGACAGTTTCCAAGATCCGCCTTTAAATCCCATTGATAGCACAAAATTGTGCTTATGGTGCACGAAAACAGTATCACACGTTTCATATTGAACGTCGATCCAACTATACTGTATTTTTTGTGCCAAAAAATTTTCCTCTCGCTATTATATCTTGTTGAACCAGTTCGGTAATTATCTAAAATGTTTTCCTAATAGTTGATCAGAATTATAATATATTCAACTTGGTGATCAAAGTTCGTTGATATTATAATCGGTGTTTTAAAATTCTACGCGTTTAAGATCAATGATAATTTCTTTTTTGAAATCAATTTCCAAGAAATATTTTTACGGGATTAGTGAATTTGTATTTTTCTACTATTTTATTTTTAGTTCCATTATAAAAATTGAACGTCAGCTTACAATCATATCTATTTCAATTAAGTACCACTTCACCATTCATTTTGTTTTGTTTTTGGTGCATTATTAAATTAATTCAGACAGCCATGAGACAAAAGCCTTGGAAAATTATTCTGATTTTTTTAAAGAAAATTATTTGTCTCATTTCAAAAAAAATTCTCATTTAAAAAAAGCACGTTATGGAACTTCATATTTTTTATCAAAATTATGATGCTCGGCATCGCAGTAATAATGAGTTGATAACTTAGGTCAAACTTTATCGCACATGGTCAGGAGGAGCACAGATTGTCGGTAAAAGAGGAAAGCAATTGATAAGATTATTAAATTTCTTTTTTGTTCATTTTCGATGCTTATTGATATTTATTCCAAACATTGATTTCAAGAACAAACGTTTTACAAAATTTTTTCGTGCCATCTTTCATACGAGAATTATTTCACAATGACGAACATTATTGGTGAGATTGACATGAAGATACAGACATTATTATAGGGCAATTCAAGAATATGTGTAGCCAATATTTTCTCTGCAAAAATATTCCGAGTACCAATAATTAATAATGTAATAAATTAGAAGTTCAAGCATAAATTCTTAGTATTTTGTGTTTCAAAGTTTTTTAAAGCAAAAATTTAACCTAATATATCGTCCCTGTTCTTGTAAAACTGCGTCAGTCGAATTTTGACGATTTTCATGTTTTTGTTGATTCCTTAGCAGAAAAAATCGAGAAATCGGCCCAGACTATTATCAGCAGATGAAAAAAAAGTACCTGAAAAGCCTTAAAAAAACCACATAGATCGGTCTTTCAAAAAAATGGGTATAGTAATACCACGTAAGTTTGACTTACGTTGTAAAGCTCAATTCAACTGAAATGCTCATTACTCAATTACTTATACAGTTGATATTTGAAAACCACGTAAGTCGTTTGATAAGAACAGAAAATGAAAAAACGGACCACGGAAGTCGGAAAATTCCTTTTAAAATATAGTGGAGGGGGTAAAAAAATTTTAATTGGTGAGACACGATCTCTATTCACCTACCGATAATTAAAAACCCAAAAGTTTGATAAAATACCGCGTATTGAATTTTTAAAACGTTTTTTTCAGTTTCCCAACAATTTACTTTTTCCACTTACGCGGTTTTACAAGAACAGGGACGATATGTTATGTTATATGAAGGAAAGACGAATAGATGGATGGTCAGATAGATTCCTTGATATAATATTGTGTAAAACATGAAAAGTTATGTGCTTCAAGTTGAAGGTTACAGCTATTATTTCAAACTCAAGTAAGAAAGCTGATTTCATTTTCATAGTTGGATTCAAATACTTATGACTGCTCTGAGAAACAGATATGAGGTAAAAATATGATCCAAAAAAAATTTATTGGTCACCATAAATAGTTACAATAATAGAAAATAAATATATTTCGACAAATACTGATACGTAAAACTTCAGTTCTGATTCTCTAAATTGAAGATATGTAAAAGATTGCTTAAATAAAAATCATCATTACAGAATAAATAAGTAAGAAATTGATCATTCGTCTAACGAATATCATTCAGACAAAATGTTGAGGATAGTCGGCAACAAAATACTATTAAATAGTTTTTTTTTTTATCCGAACATGATGGCACAGCAAGCACTCAGTTATTTTACACGGGAGAAGAAAAATTTTATGAGATCTGACTTCGAATACTGAAAAATACACTTTCCTTTGCTAGCTGCAAATAATAAAGTCAATAGTATTGAGAAAAATGTATCCATGAGAAAATGGCATTTATGTAAATAAAGGAACGCGATATCATGGCACACAATGTGAGCATTTTCAATATCAGAAAAAATTTTTAAAAGTCGGTGGAGTAAATATGATGTGCGCTACAAATTCGAAAAAAATCGAGTGATTTAAGAATAAAATTTGTTGAGATGAAAAAAATATCGATAAAAATTAAAAGCGAAGAAAAAATTAAGAAATACGAAAAACGATTAAGAAATTAACTAAAGCAGCCAGCTTATAGAAACTTACCATGAATGTGGAATTGGAGAGTTGAAGTAAAATAATTTGTACGCGAGAACGTTAAAAGAAAAATGAATGGTCCAATAATGAATTAAAAAATAACACAAAAAAGAATTGACAAAATACAAAACAAAGTTTTACTAGGCTCGTCCGTAATAGAGTGACTAGAGTAATCAAATCTATTGATCACTATAACTCGGTACTTATTCCACAATAATTTTAAAATCAGTTTCAAGTAGATTTTCATTAGAAAACAACTAAGTACGAAATTTCATAAAAATTCAGGTAAAACGTGTAAGCGTTTCCATAAGCTTTCAACGCCACTGATAAGAATGGAAATGACAAGTCTACGACACGTTTTGGCCTTCGACGAGTTAAATAAAAGCCTATAAATAGAAAATATTTTTCGAAAAAAAAAGGTTTTGGAGACATTGAAAATGATTTTTCAACTAGAGAAAAAAACGATTGTGTAAATGCAGGGAAATAAATTAAAACCTATTTTAAAACATTAAAACATTCATATAGCCGCGCCAAGTTGAAAACTTGCTAAGTCTCAACAAAAAACTTTCCTTTTCGAGCGCTAAAATGATGCTTTGTGGTCTGATTAATGCTGAATCAGTATAAAAAAAAAGTGTGCTGAATTTTTTTGAGACTTAGCTGGTTTTAGACTGCGGCTGGCGGTATGAGACCAACATTTTCCAAACCATATACTCTGTCTCACGAAAGAATGGACTGATGTCATATACACATAATACTCGTACTATGGCATTGATAGACGTATACTAGTACTAGCAGCAAGAGCGATCATCTCGCTGCCGGCTACAATCAATGACGTCAGTCCTTTCTTTCGTGAGACAAAGTATACGTATATACTTGACGAATGATTTGATTTAACTCAATAAAAACGACTGCAGTCACCAAAAATACTTCAAAATGGTATGCATTCAGTTAACGCTTGTAACCTAAAAATTGCACATCTATGCGCTTTGTCATGTTATGAAAATTAAATTATATATATAATTAAGTTCTAAAAATTGCCGAAGGTCAAACCGACGTTTCAGAGCTTAGTCTCAAGACGAATCGATTCGACTTAGGATGAATGATTTCCTCACTCACGTTGAAATGAGGTAAACTGTAAACGGTGCACAACAGAGATACATCATTTTGTCTCAGTTGGAAAGTCACGCCATTTCTCAACGGTCTTGTAAGTAAATCGTTGCAAATAAGCGACCAATTTTGAATTGGCTTCTGTTCCTTTTCATGCTAGAAAAAAAGAAAGAAAGAAAAGAACTCTAGTCTCAATCAGGTTCATCACATTTTATAAAATATAAAATATAATTTTTATTTGAAACAATGGAAATTTACAAATGCATCACCCCCCTTGTGCCCACGCAGGGGCGAGTGAGGAGTATGCAAACTTTTAGTTTCAAACAAGCAGAATTTCAGTTCAACTTTCATCATTATTCATTTTATCAAACCCGATGACAGACTGTTTTAGGGATTTGAAATTAGGCTTTGGCATAGGGCGCAACCAAGTTTCAAATTGAATTTTCTCGAGCCTCACTTTGCGAACAAAAATAAAATAAAGTTGTCCGTCTGTACATGTTCAGTCAATGGTCGAACCATACACGGAGGATTGTTTCAAGAGGAGTATTACCTGCAGTACCGGAGATGTCACCAAAAATGGCTCAAGAAACGCACGAGGTGATAAATCATGACTCAAACAAAGTGCTAGGTACTGAAGTATGGAATCGATTGAATGTCTAGGCTGCTGTCGAGTAATACGAAGATATTTTTGTAGTGCACGAGCCAAAGATGGAAACACTGCCTGGGCAGCTTCTGTTGGATCCATTGGAATACCACCAGCTAGAATTTGAAAAAAAAATGGCAGAATAAGTTTTGAATGTCTTGAAATTTTGTTGATATAGACGTAAATTGGAGTGATTGAAATAATTTACCGGGATCATGATTGATACGTTTTACATGAGTAAAAGCATCTTCGGTGGCAGTAACCAATCGAGCTCGTCGTTTTTTAACTCGTCTTTCATAATCGTGCTCTTCGTAAAATCTTTCGTTATGGCTTGAATCACGTCTTCTGTTATGACCATTCAACACATTTTTAGACTGACTGGGCTGAAATTGTTAAATTAAAATATGAAAAACAAAAGTTAGCTTTTGCAGTTACCATACAAAACAATTTTGAGTTTCCTGGAAGTAATTATTTCGATTTATGGCACCTGTTATCAAGTTTTCATTTTATTTTCATCATTTTTTAACAAAATTGTTTCTACGAATGCTCAAGTTTAACAAACCTGTAGAATGGGATTAGTGAATCCATCAACATCATAAAATTTAAAACTTGTGGTCGATTTTTTCGATTTTGACACTGGCAGTCGTTCTAAATAAGGATTGTAAATAGGAAACTCAGTATAATATCGATCCAAGATCCATACTGCTGCTCTTTGAATGCTCAACTGACCAATGGCGTAAGAACGACTTTCACCATCTGGGCTTCTGACAACCTAAAAATAACCAAAATAATCATCAAGAAAGTAAGAAAAATTGTCAAAAAATTCAGAAAATCAAATGAATTTCAAAACAAAACATTTTTTTTAATATTTCTGAATTGAATAATTCTTCCTCACTTTTACATAATAACGCGGTCGCAGATGTTGGATTTCAATCAATATTAGGCTAATGTAATGGATAAAAAGTAAGACATCGACGAAACTTGAAGCATAGGAAACAAGAGTTTTATATTCCAATTCATCGACTCCAACCACTGTACCTTTGGCTCCTGAAAAATTTTATTTACTAGAATCTAAGTTGAAAGAAGTAACAGTAGCAAGCACATAATAACACATACCTTCGGTCACTTGTACGAAATAGAACAACCAATAAGCCACAGAACAGATCAACACCAAAAGTAATATGGCAGCACGAAGTATAAATATTCTTGGCATTGTAGCTCTCGGTTGCCTAAGAAAAACAGCCCACGTTCCAATTGCAAGTAAAATCATTTTAAATACCAATGTAATTAACATTCCTTTACACTCAGTTCTACAAGAAAGTAGCATGTATTTCTGATGATCATTCAACGTAGCAATAACAGATGGAAAAAATCCTGTAACATAATTCAAATTACCTTCAGTGGTTCTGATATGTGAATGACTTTTTTTGAAGGGATTTATAATGCTCACCGATTTTAGGTAAAATTAGCATAACCAGAGGACTTAGAAATGCTACTAGAGAGAGTAAAATTGTAACGATAGAGGTTATATGTCTGTGACAGAAAAATTGTATGCCTGAGTCACTTTCTGTACCCGGCCATAATGCCATATCTTCGACAGAACCTGACTGTTCTGATGTGTTTCCGGTGACTGCGGTCGTGTTTTCACCCCAGTTTTCATCCTAAGTGATCAGAAAGGTAACATAGAATCAGAACCTAATTTTAAATGATATGAGGCTTTTTCCGTGAGGTTGAATGAGGATCGTCATAACCAACTATTATCAAACCGTTGACTTTGAAAACAATACTCTATCAGAAATAATATAGAGTATTCATACTTTTTTCCAACTTTCTCAATTGAAAAGTGAAGTTAATAAAAGCTTCCAATGTTGCTCAAAAATACATAATCTCTTACGGGATATTTTAATCAAAGTCACCAGTTTGATAATAGTTATGAAATGAATGAATGATGACTAGATATGTACGTCACAATAAAATTCCATACACGCCTAAATTTATTTACCTGAGGAAGAATTTGAACTTCCACCACGTCTTGACCACTTCTGCCATCTTCCAGAGAGACGGTCGTTTGATAAGGAGACATAATGTCTTTGTTTCTATCACTTCTTATTGTTCTAAAAACAATATATACATTAGGTCTATCAAATGAGAAAAATTATCAGGCCGGTAACGATCTAAGTATTTATACCTGCTGGCAGAACGGCTGTATGAACTAGCATTTCTGTGAGATCCAGATCGAGATGCATGTCTTGAGTTTGATTTTGACCTTAAACTCTGATCACTAAAACCCGATCTAACCGATTCAGTTTCCATCAACTTAATATTATCGAAATATTACACTGCGAAAGCAAAGGAACAATAAATAATTATATTGGACAAAAGGCCTACATCGGTATAATTAATGCTTGAGAAAACATTTGTGCGTAAATCATAAACGTGAACAAGTAAAAGTTACAGAGAAGACAGAAATAATACTTACTTGGAATTCTTCTAGAATTTAACGATAAAAATCTAAAATTCTGCAGATAAGAAAACTTGTCCCAATATTTTGGATCGGCCGACACAGCAAACACTATTTGACTGAGGTGCAATTGAAATTCATTCCACAGAGGACAGTGTATGTGTAATAGAACGCATGAAATAACATCACTGCACGAATAATAACGACGCAAGTCGTAAGAATTTCATATTTAATTTAATTTATAATCTTCTAGCGTACATGAAATTGAAAATGAAGAATTCGACATTCCTGATCTGATTCGTAAATTATAATCGTAATTCGTAAACAACAACAACAACAAGACGAGCATCGAAAAAATCATTCGAAAAAATAAGCCAAAAATCAATTGATTTTTTCTCTGTGAAAACAAAAAGTTTTTAGATCTGAAGCGATCTGATTGCTCAGGTCAGGTTACTAATAAAAACTGTAGGATCGCTATAAAAACATTGATTACTTCAAAAGACAAGGTCAAAGACTTTCCAAAGACTTTCCATTCATATGAATGACAATCTAAAAAAAAATGTTATTATCCAAGCAAGAGTAGTTTTTTCTCTCCGCTTCTTTTCTTTCTTTTTCGATTTCAAGTTTTTTTTCTAATAGAAAATTCGGTGTGTCTTGTGATAGTTGCGGTTTGCGCTTGTAGTTCCTGTTACGTTTTTTTTTTTAAATGAATATGAAGTGGTAGAGTTCTTGTGAGTGTGACGAGTGTGGTTAGCTATTCGCCTTTCGGTCAAATTTAATTATTTTCTATCGTTCAACTCTGTGTTTTTTAAATGATACTTTAATTTAGATAATTGAAATGCTAGTGAATTTGTGCTAATAAAGTGCGGTTATGTTTGTCGTCAGTGCCATCTTACTCGAACACCGTCCTTAAAAATGACTGAGGAAGCTGTAGAGTATTGTAATGCAGCTGTTGCAGATAAAACTTTTCACTCCAGCGATGCTGAGGAAGATGCTGGACAGTCAGGTTAGTCGGATCATTTGCTTTATTAGATTCTTATTCGAAAACTCATGAAGTTTATATGAAAATGTACTAGATATGGGGAGTCTTCGGGAGTTGAGTGTTGACTTTGGTGCTCATTTGATCCCTACGAGCTACGATTGTGGAATTGAATTTTTAGTTAAAGAATTATTGTGTGATATCGAAGTTAGTCGATGAATTGAGTTATCTTTGTCGTTGCATGTCAGGTGAAGAAGAGGCTATCTGAGATGAACGGATGACCTCAAGATGTTCCTCAATTTGATAGTTTTATTTGACGATAGCCCTTACTTCGAAACGTGTGCCGTTCTTTTCTCAACAAACTTCGGTACAGGATTAGGATAACGCTATTTGATATCTGGAATTGTTTTGGTTATTTTTGAAACGAAAATTTGTATACGTATCCTGTCAGCACCTATGTAATGAGAAACCGCTCCATTGTTTAGAAAAATTGATTAGGTTGTAAAATAAATTCTTGGAAATAGAGTAATATTTCTTTTCCAAGTGGTGATGCTTAAAATTTTCGTGTGAATGAGAAAAAGGTTGAAAAACTAGTAGCATAAATGAATGAGAGAAATTATTTCTTATTTCTTTAGTGTAAATCTAAATTCAGAGAACGCGGATCATCTGCTCTGATTCTGAATTATTTATTTCTGATTGGATTATGAGATCCCGTATCCTCCCGTATTATGAAATGAGCCATCGCTATGCCAGATTGACCTATTTTCTGTTATTGTGATTCGTATTACCTTTTCTCAACCACTTTGAGAGAAAATGAACTACCTATATGTTCTACACGTAAATGTTCCCAAGAGAATATAAATGAAGGAAAGTGTCAGTTTTTCTTATGACCAGTGAAATGCAAAAAGAAGACAAGTCTTTTTTTTAAAAAAATTGAATTCTTCCAAAATTCAATGTGTACACCAAGCCCTACTTACAGTAAAAATACTATGTCCCAAAATGCAACCATCGCCGAGAGGCTGTGTGACATGAAAGTGTTTCTTGGCTATCCTGTAAAATTTGAAACAGTGGACTTATAACCTTCTTGTACAGTTATTAAAGAAACCATCGATGATGAAAATGTGGATAGCTTATTTTAGATTCTTATGTATCTTATATGATTGATGGGAAATGTCCTGAGAACAATTAATCGTCGAGTTCAATTCAAGAGATCGCAAAAATGTAATTTAAATGAGTTGGAAAATATAATCGGTTGAAACTTTTCATTTGAAAAAGTATTGCGAAATTCTTATCAGCTGTATAAAATATAGATTCTGACACATCTTTTTCTGCATCTAAATAATGTATGAAAAAAATTGAAAGAAAATATTAAAATAATACGGTACTTATTAAATATCATCAAAGCATTACAACAATCGTGATTAAATCTCTCATCAATATTTCCTCGTCTTCGATATAGATTTTTCATCTTTTTTTAATGGTTCATCATATTTTTTCTATCGTCTAGGTATCTATTTTGTATTGTTGTTGCAGATGATGAATGTTCAAGATTCATAAGCATAAAAATATTATGCATTTTATTCAAACTAGAACGATGATCACAAAAATTATCAACTATTTTCAAAATGTTGGAACTTTTTGACACGAGTGTTTCAACTGTTCCATTTTATTTTTCAGTTATTTTGATAATTATTAATGTGATGCTGAATTATAAAACTTGTAATTTGCAAAACAGTTGTTGAAAAAAAGTGTGATTACAGTCTGCTTGATAAGACCGAAAATGAAAAAAACGAATGAGAAATACTCGATAAAAATATCTCAGTCGATGGGAAATTCTATTACCATTTCTTGGTAGCTTCGCCTTCTGAGAAAGCAGATTTTTGCTTTTAGGTCATTCAAAACGAGTGAAAATTGGTTCAGAAAACAGTGAAAATACCTTGCTACTAGTATTATCAGTCAATTTGAACGTTTCTTTTTTTCTCTTTTTTTTTCTTCTGAATCTACCAATATAGTTTTATCATTTTATTAATAGAATCCAGCTAATCCGTCAATAGTCTAGTGCAGATTGATGTTTCAGATTGCAAGATATCCTGCATAAAGAAGGAAATTTTTGACCAGAAACGTGAAAAACCGAACTTTTAAAATCACCCCCCTAAAAGTCCCCTAAAATCCCCCTACTGCTGAGGTTAAGTTATAAAGTTTTTGAAAAAAAATATCATCAAAAACCGATTTACTCGTAATTTTTGTTAAGTAAAATACTGTTTTCGACCCTTGGCCCCTTTATGAAAAATGTAACTCTTCATTCAACTTTCAAGCAAAACCTACTGACTAAAAATATTTTCCTATGGTAAACTCAGCTTAAGAGAGGCGTAGATAAAAATTAAAGTGTACGAAGTTGTGTAAAAATTAGTCCTTAAAGTTGATTATGTAATGAGATATTTAAAACCTATTCGTTATTTTTTTTTCTATTTTTGCAAATTCCATTCAGCATACCTAAATCTTCAAGGTCAATTATTTTGAACATTCTTTTTATCTCGCATTGCATATAAATTAATCTTGAGCGGTTAAAAAATTTATCACGAAGCAAAATATATTTATTTTATTTTTCTTATTTTGAATAGTTATTTTCTAATTTATGAAGTCAGTAAATGAATTATTTGAGTTCGGTTTGAGTTCTAGAGTTTTTTTTAGAACTCACTCGACGAGTAAGTTTTGGGGTCGAGGTTCTGAGTTTTCATAATACATAATATTTTGTTTGTTTATATCACCAATCTTTTTTATTCCATTTCACTTGGGTCTTGGATTATGAGATTTGTACGTTCTTTTTGATGAAATGAAAATGAGAAAAGTTCTCTTGAACTCAGAATTACGAATCACTCTTTGCGGCTTACCTCAATTCTACATTTTTCTCTGCTTTTGTTTTGCATCGAGTTACATTTTCAGTAGGTCTGAAAAAATATTAGAAAATTTTGAAATCAATTTCTTCGGCGTATTACAAAAGTACATCAATTGAACTTTTTAACCCGTATAGGGCATTTTTTTTTTCTATAGAATAGTTCAGTTGATATTACAAATCTCGTCAAAACGTGCCTGTTTACCAAGGTTAACGATTAGAAAATGAAGTTGTGCAAATGGAACTTACATACTATTAAACTAAAAACCAAATATTTTTCTACTTTCACCATTACTACATCAACGAACTGTCAAAATTAATGATTCGTCTAAAAATCATCACTCCAGACTGGAAAAAAGTGGTCGAGTGGTTGCCAAAAAGATGATAAAGCTATTGGCAAAGTGTAATATTTTTTCTGACTTCCTCAGTATTAAATTAACGTCTACATTCTTGCATTTTGAAATTGTTCCAACCTTAAAAACAGATAATTAATTTTCTTCGAAACAGGTGAGACAGTTGATTATACGATTTTCATTTTTGTCTGCGCGTAGGTACTGAAAATAAAACTGTACCTTGGTCAAAAAATTATAATTTTCGGTTTGACAAAAAATAATTCTTCATTTTACTTTTGTATAAATCTTATTCTGTCTCTAATCTTTAAAAGCATATTTTCTGGATTTTGCTACATATCCGACTGGTACCTCTTCTCTAGATTATTGTAATTTGTCTCAATAATGCATTATTACCTGCTCCGCTAAGAAAATATAATTATTAATTTATTTAATGTGTATAATTGTGCGAATGCAACAAGCTTTTAGATGAAACTTGACGACGTAATCTAGATTATAGATAGAAAAAAATTGTAATTGTTTTTTTTTTCTTCTTATTTATCATTATGAGTTGGTCAGTTTGATGCCATGTGCAGTATGTCTTTATGTTGCATTCTTCTAGATTCAGTTGAACTTAACAAGTGTGCTTATTGTTCTTTTCTCGAAGAGGTGCATCATTCATCAAAATTAAATTTTCAATTATTTACAACCTGCTTCCTCTCTTTCCATCCCTTTACTCAGAAGAAAAAGAGAAATTGAATTTTCTTTCGTTGTATTGCCTAAACTTTGTGAAATGACTGCATTGCAGATCATTATGGCTGGATGTGTCGTATTTTCTATAAGTTCGGCTCGGTTTTTCTTATTGACCTCCAATGCTGCGTCCACACCTGAGCACTTTTTCGCTGAACATGGCGGACGAACATTTTTGCCCGAATGCAGACCGAAAATATTAAAGAAAGCAATTCGTAGTTTTTCCCTTTTCATTCCTATTGAATCGTTGAAATTTCTTCAATGGGGCCGTCAGTTTTCGAAGAAGTTTGGCGCGGTAGGTACGAGTATATTTAGTTCGACCTGCCGTCCCCACCTGAACATGAAAAAATGCTCAAGTGTGGACACAGCATAATACTCGCGTACTGTCGAATACATAATAATATATTACATACATCAATTGGCATGGAAATTTTTATATTTCCAACAACTGTTGTCCAATTGCTAGGAAACATTATATTTTTTATGAATGGGATCTCAAGAATTTCATGTTTTCATATTTTTATCACTTTCTTTAGTCCAAAGGTTCATGACTAATTTTCTTATTTGTAAAATTTGATCTTACGATTTTTTTAAAAATTGGTAAAAAGAGTATCTTAGAATCTGCGGGTTTATTATTAATTGAAATTCAGGTGACCAAACTTGGTCGCCATTGATTTTAGTACTTGAAAATGACGAGTAACACAGCGCTGCGCTCGAAAAAGGCGTGGGTGTAGTGTATCCTTATATATGAAGGTAGGAAATATGTTGTAGATTCCATGATTTTAATAACGGATGTTGATGGATTGAGATAAATATTCAAGTTGAAAATAGAAATCCGAAATTAGAATGGTAATGTGAGCGTTGGGACCTTTATAAGCTCAAAAGAACATAATATGGGGGAAGCTTGAGGAGTTTCCTTGAAAAAATTATTATTTCTAATGATAAGTTTTAGTACGAATTAGTTTTTATTATACGGTACTTTCAAGAGAGTCTATGGAATGAATTTTTCGTAAAATAAAGAGAACTATATGAAATATGGGAGTTATTCTTTGTCTATAATTATTTGAATTTATTTAACGAATGGTTGCTTCCTCTTTTCAAATTTGTTAATCTTCAATTCGAATGCCTTAAAAATTTCATTTTCCAAATGAACTGCTACAGAACCGAAAGACGAAAGTGCCAAAATCGAAATTTCATAGGAGCACAAAAAAAAACGTTTCACCACGGTATTTTTTTAGATCGACTAAAAATCGGCGTTTTCGTATGAGTTGAAGCAAATTCTTAAATCCTTTTGCACGTAGATCTTGGGTGGGGGGGGGGTGTCCCAATAAAAATATTCCACCCCCTGAATAATTTTTCGTAAGAATGTGCCTTTCGTCATTCGATTCTGTAGCGATTCAAATGTTTATTTAGTTCTTCAATGAGTGGAAATTTTTCAACAGTGTCATTGTCTATAATTTTTATCTTAATCTAGAGTAAACTTGCTGAAAGAAAAGGACTTCTGTTCGACAATTTGTTCCCGATGGTTTATTTTTTCAAGCTAATTGAGTTTTCATCTCTTCTGTTTCGGTAAAATTTTTTTTTTTAATTTCCGTCAAATGTTTTTGGCAAATTCATTTATCGTCATCGAAATATTTTAAATCGTAATATTTGGTCCAAGTCTTCCGAACATCATGGGATGGGGTGATTATATACACGATTGCAATTTACTGATTATGAGTGTCTGTTTAGAAAAAAACGTGGAATTGCTTTTCAACTTTCAGTTCTAGCTCAGCTAAATTAGATTTCGCTTGTGTCAGTTGTTGAAAGTAATTCGATCGTCATTGTAAGTTTTTTTACAAGTTCTCTTTCCTAAAACTTGAAATTGATTGCTTGATGCCTGGCGAATAGATGCCATTAAATATTTGGGGTTTACAATGATATTCCTTCATCAATGAAATTAAAAATGGGTTGGTATCATTGAGTCATAATCACGTTTCAAATGGTTTAGGTACTTTGATTGGTGCTATGTGTATTTTTCATTCTTATTTCATAGTCAGTGAATGTTTCCCACGAATGATCAAACATTAGTTCGATCCGATTTTATGTGATCATTTCCACTTCTTTGTTTCTCAAATTTTACCAGTTAAAACTAGAACCAATTTATTTTCCCTATGGTATTTTGATTCCGTTGGTTTATTCAAATGTATTGTTTTTGTTGATTTTGCATTTGTTGTTGTTGTTTTTGTTGTTTTTGTTGTTGTTATTATTATTATTGTTATAAATTATAATTATTACACTGAGAGAAATGAATAGTATTAATTACAAACAGAATAGTAATTATTCTTCCAGTTAAGAAAATTATCATTTATTGTTAACATTCTTAATATTTTTTTAGTAATTTTCATCATTTTAGATAATATATATTTTACTATTTTTCTAGTAATTTCTGCTACAAGTCTTGAAGTGTCTATTTTTCTATTCAGATTGTAAAAATTGCTAGTCAAATTTTTTTTATTGTATTATTAAAAAATAAAATCAGACTCATTGTCTATGGTAGGGATTTTTATTCATAAAGTAGCCAGAACGATGTACGGCTTGACTGCAGTCAGCTTTTTATTGTTGGGTGCAAGAAGAAATTTCGACTGAGTGGTGAAAGAGGAATTACGGTGGAGAGTGCTACGAAGCTAGTTTTCAAGTAGTTTTCGCAAGAGAAAATCCCTTAATGCTCGCTTTTGAATTTTCAATTGGATTACTAATTCCAGTGCAATTGTATCATTTTTCCAGCTATTTCACGAATTAAGTTTAAAAAATTGTTTGTTAATTTTATTTTACTTGAGTAGATTTATTTCCTGTCGCTGATTCGTTATATTCATTTTTCTCATTGATTTTTCACGCCTTCCTATAACGTTAACTCTAAATTAAGAATGTGATTACCTATCAGAAATGAAATTAATTTCTCAGTGACGCGATGTAGTGTTTATCATGTTTATTTGCGTAAAGCTGGTATTCCTCTGCGATATCTCGGAAAATGCGATTTCTATTATATTTACAATAAAAGAATTATACTGAGAATTCGACGATAGCACTTTAGGGAAAAAAATTCTTAGTGACCTTTTCTCGATTCAAAAATTCACTTCGCTACCTATATTGCGTGAGAATTGGTCGATTGTTTGAAAGTAGAATAAGTTAATTAACAATAAAACTTACTAGAGGCCATATGAGCTCAAGCAAACTGTTTTCAAAGATTTTATAATTTATTGACGAGATTTTTTCAATCCCATTGGTAGGTTTATTTTGAATTTTGATGCAATGTCGAGTACCCCCACATTTTGTTCGAACTGATTACTAATAATTATCATGTGATAATGTGGATAGAGTGTTAATTCTTTAATATCATTATACTCATTAGGGTATCTGATAAAGTGGACTTTTAAGTGTAATCGATCCTGGAAAAAGTGGTGGATGAGTATTTTTCGAATCTGTTCTCAAGAAATCGAGAATTTACAGTGTGTGCTCCATTTTTTAATGCGTCCAATGAACAGTGATTTGGAAGATGGTGATGAGTACTCTTTTTTCGAAAATTAAATGTCTTAATGTGGTATAGGTACATACATCGAGTTCCACCTAAAAATGTTATTTCTTAAAATGCAATCATCGTTGAGAAAATAGACTTTGAAGTTGAGGTGACATTGTAAGAAGGTGACAAGTCCTTCCTTTTTACCAGTTTTAAAAAATATGTGTCTATATTTAACACTCTTCAACTAAGTCCAAGTGAAAAATTTGAAAAAACAAAAAGTTGAATATTTGTTGGAAATTTGATGAAAAATAATTACTTATATTCGTATTTATTTTAAGGTTTTTGATTAATTTATGGTGTTACTAAAACTAAATTTCTCTCACTCGTCAAGAAAAAAAAAGTGGTTCAAATTAGGGTCATTAACTGATCATTTTTGTCTGTACGTTTAATCGTTTAATCGTTCCTCTTTAATGTTTCGGTAAGTTACAAGTATGACTCATATTTTGAATGTATAAGAGCCAGCCGGGAACTTCTTTGCTTTTGGCTGAGTAGGTTCGTGAAAAAAACAAATCACATTCATTCGTCGAGGTAGTGGCCGGCAGAACTGGATTCCTGGCGTATTTTGTTGATCGTATTGTACCTTCTGCATCTACTCGTAGTTACTATACCATTTTTGAACGGAGGCCGTGCAAAAATAGCTTTTCCAGGAAACGTCTTTTTTACGTGCGAGTATAAAGGGAAAGAATGCAGCTTAAGAGTTCAGCTTCGAATTGAAAATCATCTGGAACTATCGATAATATTGGTTTTGCGAAATCGAGAGATCTATATAGTCATTACGTAAAAATGCATTTCTGGATTTTCATTTCCTTACCGTATAATATTTACCTTGTTCTATTATGAGTTGAATAAAGATCCAAAAACATAACGGTTCCTGAAGGGAAACCGCAGGTGGTACATCCAAAAAGAGTGTTTTTGAAGAAAACAAAATTTGAAATTTTGATGTCCCACCAGGATGTTATGTTAACATTTTATTCTTTTGGCTGCTACCAGCCATCGATACATGATTATAGTTCAGTGGTGATTGAAATTCAACTTTCCAAAATTTCAGTCATATTATCCTTTTCAACTTGAATTATTCGTGTTAAAAAAAAAAAAATCGAAATAAGTGCTGGTAAATTTTGACGGGCTTATAATAGCATCAGTTCAACAAAAAGATTTTCAATGAAATTTTAGATAACAGTTTTGCGATACAAGTTGTTTGATATTCTTCATTATCCTAAGCTATTATTAGTACGAAGGTGGAATATAAATTTCGCCTATCCAAATTGAAGTCCGTTATAAAGAAATACTCTTAAGTCTTGTATACGAAAATAAGGTACACTCCTGCACATCGATAAAAACGTTTTTCTGCTATTTTGTATCTCCTCCTTTGGTGGCTTCTATTCATAGGTAAACAACCAAACACATGTCTTTCAAGTTCGTCCGCCGCCATGTATAGGTTTTCTCATACATACAAAATATGAATGCTGAACGAACAAAAAAAAAAAAAGTTTAAATTTTAATACTTTTCTTTTCTCCTGTCTGTATTATATTTCTTCCTTGACGCTGGCGTCGTCGATGAATCACGAAAAAACTCTATACCTTCGAAGATTTTGTGAAGGTCAGCAACCAAACTTCACCTCCCAAGAGTTTCAGCTCCTTCACCTGTGTTTGGTGGCAAACAGGTACTCTGTTCTCAATCGCACGTTTCATAATGAATCTTGATACCCTCGACGAGAGGAAATGAACTCAACTATAGAGTGGTTCTGTTTGCCTGTATTGCTTTTCATGAAAAAAGCTCGTATGATACATGGTATTTTATAAGATTTTCTGCTTTTATAAGCATCTGCATGATGGTCATTGGTGTAAGTACGCATTTGGTTAAAGTTGAGATTTTAATGCGTGGAAACGGAAAAAATTGATAGCAATAGTTGTAAAGTTGACTTATTTCTAGTCACTCGCCAACTTCCTTCAATAAAGTGGGCTTTAGTTATTCGCTGAAAAATTATTTGCTGCAAATAATTTACCTGTTACCGAACTGTAAGGGCCAGTTTCATCCCCCTTGATTATTTTTAATCAAGAGTTATATCGAATGATTCCAGCATATTATAAATAATTGATGACTTAACTTTGGATTGAACAGATTGCTCGATTTTTAAGGGCAGTGAAATTTCTTCAATTCATTCATTTTACGGATGCTTTGAGCCTGAATTATTTCTAAAATGTGGGCTCGTTATCTCAGCTATGTGTTCAAAAAAGAAGGAAAATTGAATAATGGAATAGGTCTAATGCCTTGTGTGATTTTGTTTTTTGACTCAGTTGGCTTTCGTTTGTGTAATTTATAAATTTGTGACTTCCTACTGCGCTTAGTGGTATAAAGTCGTATATGGTTATCACGCCTCTACTCTAGAAGCGACCAAGCCAAAATGTGTGGTGGTAGAGTGAGTGCGATATTGTGTTCGTGAAATTGCCGTATAATTGCGTCCTCAAAGTATACTTGTGGGCTCTTCGTTTTTCGAACTTTCCAAAAATAAGGTGGAAACACGAGGTACGAGCTGCGAACGAAATTTTTCGAAGAAATTTGTGCATCAGTACGTGGGCGAGGTCTGAAAAAAGATTTTAATTATAAAATCACCTCGAAGAAGAGAAAAATTCGTCGACTCTTCGGTATTATATGAGACACGCGGGAAAAATAGTACCGAATTTTTGGAATTCTTTTTTTATTACTTAGCGTGTCTAAACAAAACAAAAAAAAAATCACAATTTATGACGTCGAAAAAAGAAAGCGGAAAAAGATTAGAATTTCTTGGATAAAATTGTGATACGAGTAGAAATTTGGTGACAATATTATTGTCAGTACTCAGTACATTGTCATTTTCATTTGAATTACAAAGAATTTTAAGTAAGTAAATTAAAAACATCCAAAGTGAAAACAGGAAATAAATTTTGAAATTTGTCGTTATCCACTAGTAAGGGTTTTATCTTTCAGGCAAGTTCATTTCTATATTATTAATGGTTATAAATACTTGTAGATTTTGCTGAAGGGGTCGTGGCGCAGTGTTGAATTGAGAAAGTACCATCTCATTTTCGAGTTGTTCAATTATGAAAAAATCGAATGAAAAATGTTTCGTTTCATTGAAATCCGAATGAAGTGGAATGAAAATTCATTTAGCTGTTTCTTTTTTATGACAAATTAATTTTCTCGAGTGTATTTTCATGCCACGCTATACATTTTATTCTGCAACGCAGTACCTACTCCTCTAACAATGTGTGTGTGTAAATAATTGGCGCTTCAAGGATACAATGTCTCGGTTTTTAATTTTTTTATATCTCTTTTTAACATTTTGATTTATTGATTTACTATTAAGATTAGTTGGCTATATTTATTTATCTATTTGTTCACTTCAGTTTTGAATTATATAATATTAATTTTTTGTGTGATTGGGAGAAAAGAAGCTGAAAGATGAATGCTAATTTTGGTATACACATGATTGTGTTATTTCATCAGTAGGTACTATCATCGATTTAGTTGAGCCCTATTTTCATTGATAGGTACATATTGAAGATTTCACTGAAAAATTTTTATAACATAGCTAGGTAATAATCAAATTTTATTGAAAACTAGCGTGGCCCGAGGGGTCTACGCCCCCTCTCCGCTCAAATTTTGCTTATTCCCGCTCAAATTTCACTCAATTTTGCACAATCCCGCTCAAATTTTTCAAATGCCGCTTGATTCCGCTCAATTCTACTCAAATTTTGCTCAATTCCACTCAAATTTTGCTCCATCCCGCACAAATTCCGCTCATTCCTCTTAAAGCCCACTCAAATTTTGCGTTATCATGAAATGATTGGTAGAAGTGTAGAATAGAGTTCATAGTTATCAAAAATATTTTCATCTAGCTGTGAAATCAAATCTCTAATCAAAAAGATTCATACATCATCACATTTCTGAGATTTTCCTCTTTCAAATGGGACCAAATTCAGCTTTCTACGTTGCACAGTGCACAAAATGGCGCTTTTAGACAACCAAAATTCAAAAAGAGCTGAGAAAACCGAATTCATAAGCTGTCCATAGTATTTTTGACCGTAGAATTCGATTTTTGTATCACTTTTTATATTGGACCCAACCCTCGGTCCCTGGAAGGGTGTTTTTGGGGAGGAGAGGGCTTGAAAAATAGGTGTTTTCGGACTCATCATTTTATATGTCATTTTCAAGTGTAGAGGTTATATGTTTCATGAGATTTTAAATTTGACCCCTCTCATAGCTATTAAAGGGTCTTTCAAGGAGAAGGGGAAGTTGGAGGGGCTGGAAAATGAGTTCTCATCAAGTTTTGTTACGGGTGTGTACATCTGTGTATTTTTTAGCGTAGAATTTGAATTTTCTATTAGTTTTTAAATTTGACTCCTCCTCCGTCCCCTAGGAGGGCTCTTGAGGGAATAGGGGGTTGCAAACTGAGTTTTCATCAGTTCTGGGTTTATATTTATGCTTTGATATATCCCCCCTATACCCTCCACCGCAACTCTGCATTAAAACACCAATAACTGAAAACATGATTTGTTTTCAATTTCATTGATAGAGTAGGGCTTTAAGTAAATTCATTTTGGATTTCACTTTGATATTCTTCTCCTTCCATTTCAGCGAAGCAAAAAGATTGGAAAACTGCTAATATTACCAAGTAAATTTGATAAGGGATGATATGAGTTTTGAATTCAACATCATAATACCTAATTTCTTAAAGAACATGTTGATTTGGTATTTAAAAAAATAATATTTGATTTCTAAGGAAGGCTTGAACCCCCCTAGCCTCCCCCTTGGGTGCTCCACTGCATTGTTTGTAGTGAGTGTTTGACCTTTGGTAAACATCCTGTATTAGTTTCATTATCAGTTAAAAAGTAAAAACAATGCTTGTAATAGCTGAAAATCAACTCATTTTTACTCATTTTTTCCATAAAATACCTAATAATTGGCTTCGCGACCTTTTACAACCCATGGGACCAAATAGAAAACCTTTTTCTACCCCTCCTGAATACACTTCTGATGGAATTTCCGTGTAAGACTGTATCCGGCAGAACTTATGAGATAATATTGGTTAAAAATGAGCTATAAACACTAAATTTAGAGAGTTAATAAATCAAAACATAATTTCAGAAATCACAAAATTGCTCCCAAACAGTGTAATCTTATAATATGTTTGTAGTGTTCAACAGCACCAAGTATCACAAAATATTTCCAACATAAAACAGATTCATAGTACTGATGAAAATATGTTGAAGAAGATTTATGCTGAAAAACTATTTTAGATGTCACCTTGTCTGTTTTCTCACCCGCTATTGGCGTTGTGGGTGAGGCCGTGGGGGCAAGGAACAAAATTTACTGAGAACAGACAGTTTAAATATCAATACAAACATTTATTGTGGTTTTGGTTGAATTTGTGATACTTGATTTTTCAATTTTTGGTCCCTTAAATTCCCCTTTCCGTGCACTGTGCGTTGAGTAAAAGCAGAGCAATCGTGAAATGAAAAATAACGTGAAACGTTGCATGAAGTTCATCGTTTTTATAGAATGTTTCAATCATTTACAGGGAAGTAAAACATTAATTCGACAAAGTGTATGTAAAAAAGATTTCTGATAGTTTTTTCTTTCTAATGAGACCAAATTCAGCTTCCTACATTCAGTAATAGCAGAGTAATCGTGAAATGAAAAATAATTGCAAAAATAACATGAAACCTAGCATGAAGTTCATCGTTTTGTAGAATGTTTCAGTTATTTACAGGGAAGTAAGACATCAATTCGAAAAAGTATATACAGGAAAATATTTCTGATAGTTTTTTCTATCTTATGAAACCAATTTCAGCTTCCTACCTTCAGTGATAGCAGAGTAATCGCGAAATGAAAAATAATTGCGAGATGAAAAATAACATGAAACCTAGCATGAAGTTCATCGTTTTGTACAATGTTTCAGTTATTTACAGGGAAGTAAGACATCAATTCGAAAAAGTATATATAGGAAAATATTTCTGATAGTTTTTTCTTTCTAATGAGACCAAATTCAGCTTCCTACATTCAGTAATAGCAGACTAATCGTGAAATGAAAAATAATTGCGAGATGAAAAATAACATGAAACCTAGCATGAAGTTCATCGTTTTGTAGAATGTTTCAGTTCTTTACAGGGAAGTAAGACATCAATTCGAAAAAGTATATATAGGAAAAGATTTCTGATAGTTTTTTCTATCTTATGAAACCAATTTCAGCTTCCTACCTTCAGTGATAGCAGAGTAATCGCGAAATGAAAAATAATCGCGAGATGAAAATCAACATGAAAGGTATCATGAAGTTCATCGTTTTGTAGAATGTTTCAATCATTTACAGGAAAGTAAGACATCAATTCGAAAAAGTTTACATAGGAAAAGATTTCTGATAGTTTTTTCTTTTTAATGAAACCAAATTCAGCTTCCTACCTTCAGTAATAGGAGAGTAATCGTGAAATGAAAAATAATCTCGAGATGAAAAATAACATGAAACGTAGCATGAAGTTCATCGTTTTTATGGAATGTTTCAATCATTTACAGGGAAGTAAGACATCAATTCGAAAAAGTGTGTATAGAAAAAGATTTGTAATAGTTTTATCTTTCTAATGAAACCAACTTCAGCTTTCAACGTTCAGTAAAAGTAAAGTAATCGCAAAAGTAAAAATAATTCGTTTACAAATTTCGAGTGTCGTACGGACATCCGGATATTGGATTTTATTATATACCTAGATTATAAAATTAATTTCGTACCTAATGATTTTGAACCAGCAGTCCAGCACCTAATTTTAAAGCTTATACGTCATCTGAGGTGCTAAATTTTATTTATTAAAGATGAATACTTTTTACTTAACGTTTTGTCGAAATTTTGTGTGTCCAATTTTATTGCATGATGACGTCATCATACATAAGCTTAATGAGACTTTCAGTCGATTTTGTGCGTGACCTTGTGTGTCCCATGTCATAATATGCGACGAGGTCTGTCCGGACGAAGCTTTTTTTGCTCCCAAATTAAGCTACAAATTGAATTCAGTATTTTGTATAAAATATGAAAAGTTTTATGCTTCAAGTTTGATTTGAAAATGTTTTTTCTCAAGAAAAGTTAATGAACTTTACTCTTACAACTGATGTAAAAGAGAATTCATCTTCGCATTCACGACTCTTCGTGAAGGCTGCAGCTATTTCACATTTTCGTATTATGATGATGATGATGATGAATATTAAGAAAGATAGATTTATTTTACACTCAAACTATGATCATATAATATTTTGTATGAGATCGAGGTTAGTTTCCTCTTTATCCTTGAATGCAGATATTATATAAAAATGAAGAAAAAATTTTGAAATGAGTTTTTGTTTTTGATTGGAAAAAAAAAAATTGAAAAAGCTTTTAAAATCGAGGTTTGTGTTATTTTTTTGTCGAATTAAGTTGTGATTGATGTTGATACTCGAGTCTCGCTGGTATTACTCGTTTTTATATAGGCCTTTGTAAGCGTCATTTCAAAAACCAGACGGCGGAGAAGAAAAAAATTATACATTTCAAATGAAAGCATTTATTTGACACGATGACAACATATTATGCGAAATTAAGAAACCACATTTCTGGTATCTTACGGTTTCGAAAAGGATCGTCATATTCTCTTATAGTCTATCTCGAAATTTATCGCCTCAGTGCTCATTCTGGAATATTCAATATAACGTCGTACAGCTTCTGGTATTGAATAATTTTTATTTCACTCACCTGACTTTGGCAGTAAAAATATTATGTTGATGTTTGGCGTCATTTATTACTGTTCTGCAGTCACTTCTTTTTCTGTACTTTTAGTCACCGTAATTATAATTATGTACCTACTTCGTGACAATCAAATCAGGTTTATAATTAGACGTATTGTTTGTTTCTGTTCCATACATTACCATCCTCAGCGAACCTCAAGTCCTCATCCTCATTCCTCACTCAGATTTATGTTATTCCATTTTTGCGGAGGGCGGAAATTAATTTTCATCGGAATACCTATAAATTATACTCATATTATGAGCTCTTTACGAAATCCGGAAATTATTTTCCTCCAATAAATCGATTATAAATTAGACCAAAATTGGAAAATTAAATTTTCAGTTGTAGTAGGAAGGGAATTTTTTTTATTAGACAATGTGCAGTTTTTATCCTTATTTTACGTACGCAGATGATTTGATAGCTGGTGGAAAAGAATAGATTGATTATTACCATGTTAATATGGGCTTTAGAATTCGTATTAAATTACGTACAGTATTCTTCTGTATGCCACAAAAAATATCGTGCAAGCAAAATTTCATTTTCTTATGAAGATTATTTAGGAGCTTCTCACAATCAGCGGTTTTTATTGTATAGGATTTCTGTTATGAAAGCGTTTAGATGGATTATTTTTTCATAATTTTTATTTGTTGACTAGTTACTGGTTCGGTAATCGATTTTTCAGTAACCTCATAGACCTGCACATAACTGTTGTAATCGAAAAAATATAAATAAATAAATAAATCTCCACATTCTTGAGAAAGTATACCTTTCGCGCTACCTGAACTAAGTGCATAATATTCAGGTATACCTATTTCAATACTGATGGTTTGTAACACTTTTTTTCCCCCTAGATATTCACCTATTGCGTTTGTAGAAAAGTTGTATTACTTTCATTTTACATAAGTATTATGCTCACTGGTAGGTACCTCGTGTATCTGCGAAGAACCTCATCGTTGCTCTCATTTCCTTGATTTGGAAACTGCGCACATTAACCCGAGAAGAGTGGTCGGTCGTTTCTCACAGTTTCAATTTGAATCTGTCTAGTGTGTCGTCCGTGTTGTAAAATCATTGTGTGCCCCGTCTCTTTGTATGATGGCTGTAAACGACCGAAGGCTGTATTTCCGAATTAATAAAGAAATTAAAATTGATTAATTTCTGTCGTCCACAGCGAATTGAAATGTTGAAAAAAGCGTCTTCTTTGACATTATCATGGTTAATTCAATAATCTATTTTCTTTCCTTGTGTGTAGTCATTTTATGACTGTATACGTGAGACCCAAAATAAATTATGACACTTGCGAGACCCCCGTCCCCCCTATTAAATAGGTACTCAAAATAAAACCTTCATACTCACACGGCTTGGGGGCTATATCTGTGTATGTCTTGAGGTATACGTATTGAAGCCCACAAACTTTTTATTAGTGCGTGATATATTCTGCAAGAAGTACGATTAAATGAGTCAACTACATATGGGGCACTGTGAGTCCTTGTCAAAAAATACAGATTTGGGGTCTACAGGGTGGGGGAGTACGAAAAACCATATATTTGTGAGGCCTACAAAAGGATCTCGCGTTGTCAAAAAGGGCCTCGCAAATGTTATGATACTCGTAATATGTCAATTTTGGGTCTTACAAGTGTCTCAAACATTTCTGTTCATAGACGTGAGTATATGTGCTCCTTTTTCGATCTCGCATGTATAATATATGTAAGTCGGAAACTGGTTTCTTGAAGCCCGTTTCTGTTGTAGTACATTGGCTTCATTCATGAAAAAAAATCTTTTACTTTGAAGATTGATCATTCTCGATCGATGAATTTATTGATGAAAGTCGTATGATCGATCGAGTGGGTTTTCAGAGAGAAGTTTTTGTATTTACCTACTTTAATAATCGAATGTTGGAATTACGACTTGTGTAGGCTGTCTGGGATAGATACCCAAAATTTCACAGAGATCTCCAGATTCCAAATATACCCATCTAGTAATTTGGTGTTTTTTTATACATTTATTTTTTTTTTGTTTCTCCCTCCATGTACATTTATTATATGTTATGGTGTATATTTCTTTGGGGAAACGAAAACTGACGAACGGCTGAACCAATAGAGCTGAAATTTGCACCAGAGGTGAACGTCGACGAGTTTCATAGGTCTGATAAACATTTCAAGTCGATCGATTTGGCGGTTCAGTAGATATTCTAGCAAAAATGGAGCTAAAAATCGATGATTTTCAAGGGTTTTTACAGTTCTGTGTCACGAATCGAAAACCTTCTTTTCTAGCGGTGCTTGCTGCGCTTGAATTTTTTGTTTTCTGAGGAATTTAATTTTTTTAACTTGATCTACTTCAAAATGTTGTGTATCAGTTGCCAATTTTCATTATCAATTCTTGAGTGAGTTTTACATAATATTATGGAGGTAAACAAAGTCCGCAAATCTCACATTTGTTGCCCATTGATTGATGAATTTTGTATTATAATGTTCGTTAAAAGTGTTTTCTAAACACCTCATTTCTGTTAAGAAAAGTGTTTTCCTAATAAATGCGCTATAGTCGGACGGCAGACAGTATTCTGTTTGTTTTGAAGCGAGTCAAGCGAACCGAAATACATACGAAGAAAATACGATCTGCTGTTAAACTGAAGGTCCAACACACCTTGTTTGTGGTTAGCAAGGTCGTGTTGGATTTCACATCTCTAATTTTTAACCGAAATTTTTGTCCTCTCGCGGCCTCCTCGGTCCGACATTCACGTTCAATTTTTGATTTCAGCGGTTGCCGTTATTAGTTTCCTATACCGCACAGTAGTGTGTGTATAATATATGGGAGATATTTTAGAAAGTGTTGCTGGATCTTTAGCAAATTGTCTATTTCTATGAATTGTGAATTCAAATATGTATACTAGCTGTGGTTGAAAAAAGTTTATACTAATTTTAGGTTTTATTTCCTTACTTGTTTGTTTTATTATTTTATAATGTTGTTAAGTCTTCAAAATACTTATAGATCTTGATCATTTTCAGTTTTCCGAATGATCCGTATTTAACTGATTAATTTTAACAAACAAATTATAGAAAAAACAAAACACAAACAATCGAAATAATGATTGATCGACTATTTTGATGAAACGATGTAATGAAATTGAGGAAAAATGTAGATAAGCGAGCATGGTAAATAGAATAAAAATTGAATTACAAATAGCAAACCGCTCATTGACAACGTGAACTGATCAATCTTGATCGAAACAGATTTCAGTGATCGCAAAAATTAAAACAACTATATCGATCAAGCAAGAAATATTATAATGATCGATTTTTGGTTGGGATCACTTTTTCAAAATAATAATATGTTAATTTCTTTTGGAAATCGAGAACTCTATTTCTCCAAACCCAAACCCTCTATGGATTGGTGGTGCGTCATAAGCGATTCTTCTGGTACGCGCTACCATCGGAGAAAACCGTCACTGTTCATATCACCAGCTTGAGTTCAGAACCTGATAAGTCCCAAAAAAAAAACCAAAAATTTTCCTTTTCACTTATTTGGCCAAAATAGACTCTCTATAATACATGATCATGATGCTTAAAAAAAAAAAAAAAAAAAACAATTTTCCCAGCCAACAAAACCTAAAACGCAAATGTTTCTCGACTATTTTGTAAAATTGTAGCTGTGTCTGTGATAAGGATGCTTTAGGTGAAGATGTTTCTGATACAGCATTTAACGCTGAACACATTGATACGAGTAGATTTCCCATCTTCCTATGGCTCTAAAACTGACCAAGTTATTGCAACATGAAGTTAACAAAAATTGAAAATCAATTTTTTTTAGGTCAAGAAAAGGGCCTGTAAAATTAAGACTACCTATATTTTTCTTTAGGAAAAAATGCCATTGTCCTATTTTAGTACCTATTGTTGACACGTACTTTTTTTTTGCGAGAGTAAACGACGGGTGGCAGTTCGTTGAACTCACAAAATTCTCTCTCGTCCTTTTCTGCGTCTCCTTAAATTTTAGACAAAAATGTAGTCACAATTTTACCTTCATTTGTCTGTTCATAATTGAAACTTGGAAGGTGGAAAATTTTTATGTCTCTGTAGCGAAATTTGTCCCACTCATTATGCAGAATTCGTTAACAGTTGCTTCAGAAATCTGCTCGTTATTTCAAATCGTAACGTTTTTTTCTCTCCACCTTGCCTGCTGTTTCCCTTCCTGCGTATGGATATCTCGATGCCCTATTGGTCAGAGAGCTTGTGCGATTTGAGAATTAATTACAAACGAAACGATTTGCGAGTAAAACATTCGCCAAGCATGAGTAATACTTTTTCGACCTTGATGCCCATTCGTGTTCTATGCGAGAATGCCAGTTTTTGCATCAATAACGCTTTTTATTATTTTTTTAACGGATTTCTTACATTTATAGACTCTCCTGTCTGTTTCCAGTCATTTTTTTCCAGCTTTATATACTTTCTCTTTGATGTGGTCAAAATTTCACTGGCTCACTGTGCATCTTCATTTGCGATGAATGAATCTTATAATAATTTTAAACATTTTAAAACTATTCTTTCATGTATGAGTGTTGAATTTTAAATAATTAGCAATGTGATCCGCCTGTAGCAGATTCGATAAAAGATTACATACCATAAACCAGGGTGACTTGAGAATTATGGGGTGATTAAGATTAACATTCCAGAAAAATGAAACAACAATATTGATGATAAGAATTTCTCTCAAGTAGGTGCTGTATCAAATTTTCAGGCCGCCATTTTGGTACTTGCCCTCCAATGTATTCTTTGCTACTTCCACTTCTAGAAGTCCTCTGCCCATGTCAGCACCATAACAATGTTTGAACTATCCCACCTCTGATTTATCAGAAGACGGATTTACTGGAAATGCGAAGCTCAGGCCTCAGATACGTGTCAATATTGAGCTTGGGAATCAAAATATCTGATGCCAATGTATGCCGAGGGTGTATCTCAGTATGTCTCAGGAGTTAGGGTACCTGAGCTTCCTATAAGTGTACTTGAAATATTCGCTGAAACTAAAATTAATTAGTCATTTTTAAGATTGAAAATCAAAAATGAAAGTGTTGTAAAAATATGCGGTTTACTAACCTCGGAGAGTTATGAATTTGATGTTACTTTTACTGGAGATATAGGTGATTTTAAAATGTGAATCATGACGTAGAAGGTGTCATCAAGTCTGTGCACATATTTCTTTTTGCGAGGTAAACTCACACCCCGTTATAAATATTGTGACGAATTTTTGGGTATGACTAATAATATCATGGTTGTACGACCTGTTCCTGTGTAAGTTGAAATTTCATTAATAAATTAATATTCTTGTCCATTTCACTTGCATATTTTATCGATATAATTTTTTGGCAGTCTCTGTTCAATAATTTTCCATTGAGTTGAAAAAGTGAGAGTTCCTTAGCACGGCTGTTGTTATAGATAATGAAGAAATTTTGAAAACAGCTGTATGCAGTATATAGGAATAAATTCAAATTTAATAAATCATGCTTCGAAATGAACTTTGCTCGTATCTTCTTTCTCTTTTTTGCTGCAAGAATGTGAAAATCATTCACAAAAAGTCTTGTTGATTGAATATGCTTTTTCTGACAACATGGTATCTAAGTACACTTATTTTCATTATAATATTGCATTAGGAAATGAATGTTAATTTTTCGCATTAGATGAATAGTAATTGAAATTCTTGAAATCTCTTTTGAGGAATCATCAATTTCATGTTAATTATTTTTGGTAGTTTAGTTGAAATATGCAGGGTAAGTTTGAGAACTAAGCATGACCAGGAATTTAATTTTTCATTCGAAGTACCGTAAGTTTTTTTTTTTCTGTTCACCTAGGTATAGAAATAAAACTCGTTACAAAAGCATGAATTTTATAATATATAAGTAATTATGGAAGTTGGCGAATTAATTCTGTTTTTTTTTTGTTATGATTTTGGACTTGGATCGATTTTTTGAAAATGTACGCTTGTTCCCTGTTCTGGATTCAATATTTCGTGAGAAATTAGTAAATTGAATAGAATTTATATCATATTTGGTATGGTTTTCTTAAATTACCAGAAATAGACTGAGAAAAATTTAAATGAAATTTTTATATGTATTATCTTGTAGTACCTATAATATACTTATCAAAATTTGATGAAACTGAAGTAAAACACGAAAAGAATATTATTAATTATAGCTACCAAAAATATGCCTATAATATCAGGTTTTTAATTTTGCTTTTGTTGGGGGAGAAAAGGGTATCTGTATTCGACCGAAAACCAATTTTTTTTAGCGATAATTAAAAATTTTTTAACTCCCCAAACACATTAAGCAAAGTCCGCCTATGTTTATCACATGAAATTTCGTTAAGTTAATCGACATAGTTGTAAGTTGAGGCGAGTGTTTTTCTGAAGCAATACTTATTTAAAAAAAAACTTTTCGTCGAATTTTTTGGTTTCCAAGTATCTCACCTACTGCAAAAAAATTTCGGATGAAGAATCTGCGAAGGTCTTTTACAGTTTCAATTAAAATAATTTTTTGAGCGTATTATATCAAATTTTCTACAGCTATTCTTTGGCTACAAAAATATTATTTATTATGTCTAAAAAATAATACTTATATATTTTTAACCTATACAACCATAATTGTTGGTGATCTTTAATTAATATTCATTTTTATATCTTTCAGTCTTTTGTAAATTGAATGAATTCATCATCTGGTTCCAATCGTTAATTTGGTTCCGGATTATGCCGAATTGTTTTGGATTTTTATATTTTTCAATGCCTTTATCGAATCGACGCATAAATATTTATTGATTTATAAAAATTTTGACGCTTTTCATATTTTGGTCTTTTATTAATATTTTTTATTAGTTTTTAAATAGATTTTTTACGAATTTCAAACTTTACGTTTTCCTATTATTGGTAGATTTTATTGAAGTTTGGAAGGAAATATCGTAATATCTTTTTTTGACGATGAGTGTGAGTAAGGACAACCACCGTACGTTATTAATATTTTTCCTGTCACCATAATGTATTATCAAATCATACTGCTGTTAAAAAGTTCGATGTTGCTAAACCAATTCTGGTTTTCAGTTGTTGTATATCTCAAATGAGTTATTTGAAAATAAAACTGGGTGAAACTTGACCAACCTTTTGTTCTCTAACCTTAGATTGGCTTTTTTTTTTTTGGATTATGACTCCACTTAACAAAATTATCCGGATATCAGTTCTTCTTTCGGATCGTTCTAGTAATATAATATAAAATTATTCGTACAATGTTGTCCAAAATTGATGACCGTTGTACCAGTTTGTATTTGCAAAGTATTAATGGCTATGAGATATTCTAATTTCTCGGATCGTGATACTTTATTTTCTAATCGTAATACACTTATTTAATACATTCGACGTTGATATGTGCTGAATGTGAATTGGTTTTGGCTAAGTGTGAGTTTATCGACCATTATGTGGATTTGGAAGTCAACGATTCATCGGTAAAGACATGATATATTAAAATGCGTTTCTATTGAATCCAATAAAAACCCAAACTGAAAATAGTTGAATCCATTTTCTAGAATTGTTTGGAGGTCCACCCTTCTTATTTTTTGACTCATTTTTTCAAAGTCTATCGTAAATCATTTTACGGTTGGAATATTTTTTTTAATTTTGCAATTGGCTCTAGAGCGAATTGTTAGAGCTGTCTTTGGGGCGATGGTCTGTTAAAACTTAAAATGGAACACTTTTTAAAAGAAATATCAAATTTTTGAAAAAAAAAGTCAGTTTAAAGTAAAATAATTTTATGAAGTGTTTAATGGCATCGCTGTTATGGTCGTATTAGAGTACTAAAAACTACTTATGCTCCGGTTTCAGAAGACATTTCTCGGTCAAGCTTTCCACAAAAGTGTTGGATACTCATTTCCGGGAGATTGTGTTTTTCGTTTCGAATGATTTTAATCTAGATGGCGGCATTAATTACCATTTTTGGAAGCAATTTTCGTGCTCGCTTCCCCACCCCGAAATCAATAGAAAAAAATAATTATATTTCCTGGTATCCGTAGGTGCTAGGGTCGTTCGTTCGTATGCCGTACTATTAATTTGCAACGATCGTAGTCTTTTTAGTCGACGTTGACCTTCGACAAAGTGTCTCCCCGCTTCGCTTGTTCAGAAATAAAAAAAATACTTTCATTGCCGTCTTTATTTTTGTACAAAATGACGGCGAATCTGGCATAAAAATCTGATCATAATTGACTCGTCAGTGTAATTTTGGTGTGTGTACTTCTCATTTTACGTGCCCCTATCTCGAAGTTATGACATTAATTCAGAATATTATACTGTATACCATTTACTAACTGTCGGAAATGTTCCCTTGAACGTGTTTAGTCGTCGTGGTTGTCAGATGGCGATTAATTGTTTATTTATTTTTTTTAATTTTTTTTTCTTCGACGGAGAGATTTGTCGACCTTTTGGGTCGTGGCGATGAGAAATGCGAGCAAGGGACAAGGTGGGAGAAACAGTAGAAATATAAACGCGTATACTACGAAATTGAGGAGAAAAATGTAGAGAACTTATCTCCAGCCTTGACGCCGAACAATGTTGGCTCCAAAATCGCGCGCCCCTACTCGAAAGCCAGACAAAATGATACATTCGTCTCATTTGTTTGGTCAAAAGTGAAAATATATTTGGGTTTCCGAGGAAGTTATCGGCGCTGCACTTTTGAAACTTGAAAAAATCACGTTTAATAAACATAAATTATTGTAGGTATGGATGCATGAATTTTCATCTGGGAATGTAATCCTTTGGTATTCAATTCAAATTCTATGTGGTTAGAAGCGAGGTCTAGTGCCATGTTTCATCGCCAACAAAAAGTAAAATTAAAGAAATTATTGCTGTGGGAAGAGAGTATTTAAAAAAATAATTTTATCTGTCAGTTTTATGTGCCTGTCTTGATTTGATAAGAAGAAATTTTCACAATATTGGTGAGCAGACAATCAATTGCTATGTTATAAAGCTGGTTCAGACGAGCTACGAGAATTTTCTGAATTGTTAAAGATTATACTCTTCCCGTGTATTTCAAGTAATGATCAAATAGTTTTTATTTATATTGCAGAAGATTCAGCGGAGCCAACTCCCAGATCATTCAAGATTTTGTTACTCGGAGACGCAGCCAGTGATGAACATCTTATTCAGGCTTGTCAAGTAAGTTATTTGTTGAAAATAAGAGTATAATTATTGAAAATTAATTTTACTAAACAGATTTCGTTATTCACAGTCAATGCTCGAGTCGAGTATTTTTGGTGGGAGGGGCGATGGTGGAAAAGAGTGTGGACATTTTTTGCAAGTGGTCTATATTGACTATTCAAATCAGATTAAATTTTTCAATTATATGTAAATGCATTTAAGTGAAGAACTTTTGATGTATCAACTGATTTACGGTTTTTCTCATTTTTTAAATTTCATTTAAAGAAACTTTGGTATAGTTGGATAGACCTCTGAGCAAGTAATTATGACAGCTGGAATGTATTTGATCGACGGATATTGCAATCTATTATTAAGAGTAGTTACGCATTTATTATTCTACTATACGCATTCATTCCGATCGTACAATATCAGAATTATTATTTACAATATTTCCTATGAATATGAACTATATACATTCATATATTACTTGGGATCGATATTATAGTCACATGGTTAATGGTTTAGCAGAATGTGAACGTAAAAGTGATATGCGGTTTAACGCTGTGTTTAATTGGTACCTAACTAACGTTTGTAACATCAACCCTTATACCGTCTTATGATTTTTTTTTCTTATTCATAATATTTTATCATGAACAAATACTTAATTAAAAAGTCTAAAACGTGGACCAAAGAATCGCTTCCGTAGTTGAGATAGATTGATTCAATTTATCTTCAGATTTTTAAATTCTGCCAAAAATCAATATCGTTTTGTCGACGATGTCAATGTTGAAAAAAAAAATCAATTTTTTGGTTTTGTTGCCAAAATTTTTTAATTGCACTTCTTTTTCTCGTCTTTCATCTCGGATTTCGTCTACGAAAACTCAAGTCATCAAAGTTTGAAGGAAAATTTTATGATGTGAGAGTTCTTAATTGGTTGAGAAATTTTATTACTTTCGAGCACACACAAAATGATGGTATTTTCTGCACGATTGAGGCAATATTACCGTTAACACGGTCTAAGCTATAGTCAAACTTTCTCAAAGCAATATCCACGTGCATGCATACCTACGCGTGGCCATGTTTTTTGGTAATTTACAAAACAAAAATCTGAAAACAGAAACGAAAGAACTTGAATGTTAATACGCTTATATAATAGTTTTTTGGATCGAGCAATTTGATTTTAAAAATCGACTTATTCACTCTCCATAGTCGATTAAGTCAGTCGTTTAAATGACGATATAGCGTGCGCATTTTATGCCACCTCAAGAAAATGCACGTATAATATTAATGTAGACTCTTTAATATTCAATTTTAATGTTTTAATATTTTCAAGTATTATTCGTGAAAGGGGAAGGAATGAAAGTGTATGATATTTAAACCTATTAATATCAAACTGTATATTACCGGACAAGACATTAGCGAATTATTGTAAGATCGGTGCGAACTACATACTTACCCGATGGGCAAAAAATGAGAAAATGATCCGCAAAATGAGAATTTTGTCCGTTGTCAGTCCGTTTTTATTTTCGATCATCGGATCTGAAAATTTGCAGTTATTTTTGTCATCTTGATTAATTTTCCAAATCCGTTTGTAAAACGGATTTCCTGATTATAATCAGTGATAATTTTTGGGCAATTTTTCTAAATCCGCTTGTAAAACGGTTTCACGGATTATAACCCGGGCCAACAAATATGATAAACAGCCTTCACGGAAAATAATCCGGACTCATTTCCGGCAAGACTGATTACAATCCGTTCGAAATCCGTTTTAGAAGCCGGAAAACAGGAAAATTCCGGGTTATAATCCAGAAACGGATTATAACCCGGAATAAAACGGATCCGTTTTCAAAATATTTTGCCCATAGGGTAGTATCATTCAATATAAGTGGATAAATCCATGTAATCTGTAACAAAAAGAGTTACATAAATAGTAATCATTTTACTTTGAATCTTTTAATGTGAGTTGTATTTATTTTGAATGCGAGAAAATAAATTTGGAGGTGTACTTAAAGATAATAACACTATAATCAGCGAGCGGGTCGCAATATAAAATAGCAGCTGTGAAGTGGAGAAACGATACTGGGTTGCTTTCCCGAATCAGTTTTCTCCAATGGACTTTTCGCAGAATAGAATTTCGCCCATATATTTCTACCCAAAGGCTGTATGCTTGATGAGAAAGACTTCGAATGAAAATGAACTTGAAACAAAAATATTCTTGAATGAATAATTCATAATATGTGTATAGATATGGAAGACGCAGTCGGCGGATAGTTTTGAGGTGCCATGGAAAGGTCAGGTTTGAACCAGCCAACTTCGCATACGTACTTATTTTGCTAATGTTCTGAGTAAAATTTGAGTTTGATTGAAAAGAAATTACCAAATGATAAAACGTTTTATAGAACAGGTACTTCAACAAAGAACGCAAAACCAACCCTTGATATTACTTTTATAACGTCTTTACGCAACGTGGTCGATAAATGCATTATGAGCCTCATCTTACTTCGAATTTGATGGTACTGGGCATTGGATAGTCAGCAATTCAGGCGCGAGATAATTTTTTAATTTGCCAACTCAATTTCAAAGTCTGCAAGTCCTAAAAAAAAAAAAAAATAAGTACCTCCAATATTTTACGTTCAAATATGTTGGTACCTGGCAATGCTTTAAATTAGCCAAAGAAATGGGTATAATTTTGCAATTTTTGGATTTATTATGTTGGCGATTTGTATTATTCTATTAGCTTTAAACTATTAAATTCAAAACAAAGTAAATGAGATTGCATAGTTGCAGCTACCATGATATACCATTATTCAGCCAGTCGAAAAGTTTTTTGAATTATTACATATAGTCGAAAGTAGCCTTCAGTTAAAATTCCGTTAACTTTGTTGTTCAGCTGCTATAAGGATTGAATTACACATTTTCATTTCATATCGAAAGACACGAAAAACTCTCTACAAATTGCCGTTATGTTTTTTAAATACAAAGTATGTTGGAAAACAACAACTGTAATCGTAATGTTTTTCTCAAGTTTTGAAGTGTGATTTCATTGCCGAAGTGATTAACTACTGGCACATTGACCTTTCTCACTTTTGAATAATCGGTTTCATCATTTAGGCACTAATCGTAGCTGGACGTCATTTTGATAAACACAATTATTATTTTGGCAAATGGTCTTAGGACTGTCAAAAAAAAAAGAAAAAAAAAAGTATCTAACTTAATATTTTGTGATGCGATAAGGTAGAAAAAAAAATGGTAATTTTCTGTTATTTCTCATATGTTTCATTGCGAAAATATTGAAAAATGACTTCATTTATTCTTGTAGTAACCGTTATCAGGATGTGTTGCCTAACAATGAAATGGGATAATAATTTATCCTAATGGCTCGTTGTTAGAGGAACACGTATGTTCTGATGTTCGAATGGAATTAATAAAATTGTGCAAAAATTGCATTCAGTACTACTTTTATTTGTTACATTATTATTTTGTGAATATAAATGACCGAATTTATTTAATATCAAACATTTTGCGTCAAGCTGATGGGTTCATATCCATTTTATTATTACATATGGGCGAGGGATTGTGCCAATTTTTAAAATCAAAAGTAATTGGCATCTTAATTCGGTAATTATTGCATCAGGCATATGATAGGTATATCTCTGTTATATGTTATCAGTTTAATTTGTGTATGGTACGCAGTTGAGTTGTACTTGAACTATCCTGGAATAATGTCTGAAGCTAATTTTGGTCTAGCTTAATCAAGTCCGTCAAGATTTGTTAATTCGTGCTGAAAAATTATGAGGAAAAAATCCTTTATTCATTACAGTTTACCCATAATGAGAAAGGATGAATGCCACTGCAGTATCAGTTATAAATGCACCATGTATTTTTATATTTTCACTTTCTATGCAAATTCACCAATCCTTAATTTAGATTAACGAATGCATTATGTACTAACCAAATAAATGAAGGTACCAATAAAACTGATCACTTTTTCATCTAAGTTTGAGGGTCGGTGATACAAACACCGCAGCTACCTATATTGATATAACAGAGGACTGAATATGAGGTCAGTTTCGATATTGTTTGGCGCTCTGCTAAATTAATAACAAGTGTTTGTAATATCAGTCTTAAGCATTTATTATAGGTTAAATTGGTTACTCAAGTTCAATTATAGCTGTTAAATAGCTCAAGAAAATATTTCATTGATCACCATATAGAAGTTTCGAAGTTGACCATTTTTACACATCAGCTGAAGAATTTTTAGCTTTTCTTTCTATTTTTATCAGACATGTTATAATTTTTTTTTAATTGATAGATAAAGTGTTATATTTGCGAAAAACAAGTTTTGACCACCTTCAGTGCACAACACTTTGCACTTAACACGTATTGGAGGGGGCTAAACTTATAGTACCTATTTGCATAGCTACCCCCGTAAAATGTCTTATTCTTTTCTTTTTTTTTGCCTGGACTATTGTAAATTAATGTAATATTGTATGTTGTGTAGTCAACAAATTCTTTGAGATAAAAAAAATTTTGATCTTACCGAAAGTTCAGCATGTTGAAGATCTGTCAAAAGTTTACATTTTTATGAGAAATGTAATAATTTACTATTAATACGATACGAAAGTTCGATTAAATCACGTTTACAATAATGCAAAATTGCAGTCGGGTCAAATATTTTTCTAATGAATTTTATCAATTCGTTGGCAACACTGTTTCGCGAATACTATTCGTCGTCGTAAATCTTTTTTTCATTTCTTATCATTGTAATTACGTTGTTCGTAATATCTATTTTTACATCTACCGCATAGAAATTTGCAGTAAATTTTTTTCTTCGCGATTTTCGTTGCGAGAAACGGTGACCGTGAATGTTTTTTTTTTTCAATGTACATGCATTATACCTACAAGATGAATAATTATTATACAGTACCTATCGGTTTGAAAAATTTAGTTTCGAACGTGCACCCTCGTACGCCACAATAATCGCCAGATCGAATTTCGTTCTTTGGAAGAACATATTTTTTTCCGCAAATTGTGCCCCTCCATCGTGGTTTCATATTTTCGCGAGTGTTTCTAGTAACTAATTAATGGCTCGGATTACATTGTTTACTGCGAGGAACTGAGAAAAAGAAATTGTAAAAAAACAATTATCTTTGAAATGAGTTATATTTTGATCGAATCGTTTATCAATATTTTTATGGCGTGAATATTAAGAAAATGGAAATTAAATTAATCATCAAATTGTTCACCTTTATGAGAAAAAGTTTGAATTGATTTTGCCAAATATAGGTACTCGCTCGCTTATATTTATATGGTGTTCGTATTCTGTTTGTCACAGTTACTTAACGTTCCGTTCTCTACGGCCGTCGATTTTGAAACGGAACACCCCGAAGATGTGCTGTGCGTTTACGTTGTGAACACATTCGATGGTGTCAAGAAGAATGGGCCAAATTACAAGTAAGAATAACATTAATTATTTTGTCAATTAAAACAAACAAAAAAATCCAATTTCTTTGAAAAACGAGTGTGGTAGCCAAATTTGAGCCCATTGTGTGTTGCAAAATTACTGCTGACTGTGTCTTGTCTACTTCGAGCATATTGCTTGAGGTCGTGTAGGTGGGCTCATGTTGCTCTTTTATTGTACCATAATATAGTAGTGCTGAAGATAATGTGTGCAGGCGAACATGGTGGTTTGCCAATTACTGGCGGAAGGCAATGATTTTCAGTCCTTTTCGGTGTTGTTGCTTCTCAAAATTAATTATATGCCTGGAAAAGGATACTTCGTCTGCCAAAACTTTGAAAAAAAATGAACAATACATTTTGGCAATTTCGACATTTTATTAAAAATCTTCTGGCAATGAAAAATTTCATGTTCTGTTTCGTAAGCGATGAAAAGTACGGATGCTTCAATTTTATAGGACACCAAGAAACCGACATTTCACCTTTCGGTTGCTTTGAAAAATTTTGTCCGTGGCTGAAATGAATTATTTTCTAATTTAGTGTAAGTAGCTACATAGAAAAATATATTAATTGCATTTTCATTTCAATATGGGACGCGTCGCTTGAAAATTTTAAATCATTCCTTATTTTAATTAATGAGGATTCATTAATGATTTTGGATCACGATTAAAATTATGATTTATCCGCGATAAAAATTGTAGATTTATTTATAATTTTACACTCATTACAAAGTTTGATCGAATTATGAGTTGACGTATTCGTCACACTCGAAAAAATCACCCATCTGTTTTATTTTCATAATGATGATAAAACTTGAATTCAATTAAGCCTATGATTTATAATTTTGATTAATCAGTCATAATTATTGTTCATACATGAAAATAATTTTCAGTGATTTATGCAGAATATGCTACTCAGTAAAAACTTTTACTAGGGAAAAAAAAAATGGAAAATTAATTTACATTTTTGGGGTATGTAACGTTTTGAACTCAAATTTATTTGTGTTATGAACTAAGCTTCCGTTACTTCAACTTGTGTAATTCGACAGCCTCTGTAACTCGCATAAATCGATCTCCTCCTTAATGTTCGAGTTGCAGAGGTTCGACTGTATTTATTTATTTTTCATGATAAAATGTATGTACCTGTCTCATGTTTTCTGATTGTTCCGTAAACTGCCAGAATAACGGTTGAAAAATGACAAAATCTATCGAAATTAATTTTCGGCAATAAGTCAGTATGCCTATAATCATAATTTTTTAATGCTTTCGTACTATCTCTATTATATATCTCCTCCCATTTGATGTTTGTCAAATTTGAAAAATATTTCTCATCTTTTGATCGTAGCGCAGTTTTTATACGCATTTCGAAAAGTAGAAATCCATTTTTCTTATCTCATCGTTCATCTGCATCTACCTGTCTGACAACCCTAATTCTTTTTTCGCACAGTAGGAGGTAATTTTATATTGTTTTTCATTCTTTTTAGCAGGTTTTCGATTAAAAACCTTCTATTAATTTTGATCTGACTTTCACAAATAGCCATGGGACATGCATAATTTTATTCGTTTCATGATCTCAGGATTTCTAAATTACCCATCTCGCATTTTCATATTTCTCTATTTGTTCATTTATTCATTTATCGGGGGGTTGTTTAGAAATCGCCAATTCCGACTTTGAAAGCTAATAATGGAAAAACTACTAATCGGATCGAGCTGAATTCTTGACCGTACGAGTATAATTAATTGAAGACTTGAGAGTATGCTATCCAAATTCCAAGACCTGATTATAAGGCTGAAATTCGCACCAAAGGTCGGGCTTAATGAGATGAAGTCAGATAAATTTCCATAACGATTTGTTTAGATGGTTGCCAGCAATTTCCAGAAATATGGCTAAAAAATGTCACACTACTTTTTTCTCCTCAATTTTATACACAAAAATTTTATTGATTGGATTTTTCTTGAATTTTGAAATTTATTCTTGATTTGGTTGCGTTCTATTTTTTGAATATCTATACCTACTTGAATTTTGTCTGTAAGTTTGAGATGGAGACTAATTTTTGGTTTTTAAAAAAATCGCATTATTTGTGAAATAGGGAAATTTTCTGAGCTTCAAGTCTCCCTCCCTCATTTATTTTGACTTGAGCGGACAGAAAGTTGCTTCAAGTTGTTCCGGTCATTCTGAGATTAGATAGTATTAACTGTAATTTTTTTAAATTTTCATTTCTTTCTCAAATGAAAGACTCTGTTGCATTTTGAATGTTGGCAGTTATCAAGAAATATGCAGTCTATCTCGTCGCTTAATTGTCATAATTTTTTTTTGTCGTTTTTCGAATTTTATATATACACCTTCTCTTCCGTAATGTCTGTCTTTCATTATTCATTAACATCTGGTGTCTTGACGACAAAAATGGAAAACACACGTGTGTTTCAATTTTGCCTCGTAGATGAAGTAATGGGGAAGAAAAGGGCGAAGACGAAAAAAGAAAGGTGTATATAGCCTAATCTGTGTGAAGCTCACTCGTAGTATAGACAGATTGGTGTACTCGGCATTGCAGTCATACATCCGTAAATTAGTACTTCTTGCTAAGATCACGTTATGGCGTGTATAGAAAGACACCAACCGGATGTGAAATGTTCCTCTTTAAAGTACTCAATCAATTGATGCTATTTTTACTTGGGTTAAATAAGCGTAAAGAATATGAAAATACCAAATCTCCGTTGGACTGTGAATTTAGTTTATGAAATTAATTCCTTTTCTTTTACATTTTATTTCGATGAGCTTTTCTTCATTGATAAACGACAAATTTTCGAGTTGACGCAATGCCTTTATGCACTCAACTTGGCTGTCTGTAAGTTGCAAAGTTGATCCTAACCACCTCTCAAGATTTAGGGCTGCAATTACTGCAAATGTGGTTCGGTCGGTTGCATTCGTATTTAAGAATTTCTTACACTACTTGAATATTCCATGGACTATTTTGTACCGTCACTTTATTAAGCTCTTGGGGGAAGTAATTTCATACCTGAAGCCAGTAAAACAATGAACCATAGACAATACAAGAATATTAAGGAACTGAATATCAATGACTCGATCCCATTATTTGATCATGAATAAAGACTATTAATTTTATTTTTATTACTTTTTTCAGTATTTTGGGTCGAACAGCATTATTGGAATTGGCACAGAAAAAGAAAGAAAACACAGAAGATGGTGCTGTGGTGTTGCCCGTGTTAGAGAGACCCTTGTATTGCCACGCTTTATCCGGCCAAACCATTTGCTTCGAAGGGTACAAAAAAAATGAAAATGAAGATGTGGAGAAATTAGTAAGTATTACTTTATTTCGCCCGTTTAAATGTTTGTGAGATACGTCCGTATTTCTTTTTCTTAAATACCCATTAGCAAGTAATGGTTCGTATAGGTAGTTGAATATTTTCTCTGAATCGCTACAGTATGTAAATCGCAAATTTCGACTTTGAAGGCTCTAATTATACGAGAAAACTACCATATGGATAGAGTTGAAATATGAACCACATTGGTATAAATTGAAGTATTGAGAGTACTATCATTCAAATTTGAAGTCAATCCGTTCGTTGATTCCTGAAAAAAGTCATTTTGAACCTCTTGAATTATTATAAATAATTTCTTTCGTGAAATTATCTTGTTTAATTTCCATCTTGAATTGCAATTCAGTTGTTTGAAAACCCGCAACTGAAATACTCAAACATTTTCTACATAACGGAAGCTTGAAACATTACTCGAATAATTTCTCCTTTGAAAGTAGCAGAATTATTTGTACTTCATACGAAGCTGTGCGATGAAAAATTGATTTGACAAATTAGCGTGAAAGGATTAATTATTATCTTTGCAAGTCAAATCAACTGAGTAAATATAACGAATGCATATAGTGTATTATTTTTTTTATTTTTGGCTGCAAAATAATATTGTTATTCGAAGAAATACAAATCAAAATGTTTCTATTGCTCAACTCTGAAAATAATCGTGAAAGTCTTTTTTTTTCTTTTATAACAATTATTATTCGTTGTGTATATTTCACGTTGGAGCTTTCAAATTAACTGCAGTACGGTAATAGGTTAATATATGTAGGGTGTTCAATAAAGACTTAGACACGTGCTGTGGCGCGAGTTAGCTACACTGTACAGCAAAATGAATGGTGCGAGGTGAAAGAGCGTTCAATTTTGAACCAAAATGCTTTATTCCAGTGGCACTGCTCTGTACACCTGAGCAAAGCCATTCTTTGATAGTCTACACAGCTACCCCTGTACAGCAAGAATAATCTCCTCCCACAACCCGTACTGCACCCTTCCCATGGTCTTCTTCATCTGTTGGTTCATAAAAAAGTCCAAGGGGTCCAAATCTGGGCTATACCGTGGATGGGGAACAATTTCAATAACTTTGGAGGTCAAAAAGTCTCCTACTTTTGAGGCTTTTTTGGTTCTTTACTCAACAGATTTGGAATCCATTTGGCACACACACACAAAACTTCCAAAATGGTCCTGTAAAATTGCATGAACCAACCCAGATGCAATCAGTGGGACTTTGGACAACTTGTGTATTGTGATAGTTGGGTCATTGGCCAGTAGAGTCGCGCAGGTGTTCACCATTAAGTTTGTTTTCTATGCGAGAAGGAACGCCCGGCTTGCCTTTCAATTTTGCGCTCTCCCTCCCTCCCCAAACTGATTGTACAACTGGTACAAAGACGCCCGACTCATCAGCTGGTTGCCATATGTGTCTCAAAGTTCAGCAAGTACATGAAGCCATGTTTTTCCCATTCTCTGTAGAAATTTGATGGCGTATTAAGATTTTGCATGTCAAAATTTGTAAAGGGTTTTTTTTTTTTATTTGTTTTGTTTAATTGCTCACAATATCAATGTATGTGAATTGTGAACATTATGCTATGAAATTTGGTATATTGGGACAAAATTGAACGCTCTTTCACCTCGTGTAATTAGTTTTGCCGTACAGCGCAGCCAGCGGGCGCTACAGCACGTGTCTCAGTCTTTTTTGAACAGGCTACGTAATTATTGTGCTCACATGAATGTTGACTGATTCGTCACATTTTTCAACTGTTGTTTGAAGAAGATAACCTCAAGTACTTTAATTGAAATTACGTGTACTCTGTGGATCAAAAATAATACAATGACGACGAGTTAAAAAAATGTGATGATGATAAGAAGAATTTTCTCCCGTATTTTAGTGCTCGAAATATTGTTTAAAAAGTTCATTTTTCATTGTTACTTTCAACAGATGCAGAGTATCATGACTGTTTTTTTTTTAGAACTTTTAAAATCGAGTTTTGTTTGAAGATTTATTTAGAATGATTTTCGAAGAATTTTTGAAACGCTTCAATTCACAAAATTCATCTCGGTACTTGAATGGTAGAAAGTAATCGGTATGTCGGTATGTCTTCGCGTGTAATAAAAATACAAATTCCAGTAACATTCTGTAACGTGTGATGCTTTTTGCATACCGATTTGCCTGAAATATCATTTTTTTCAAATGTATGGGTGGATTAGTCCGCAGAGTAAAAAACTTTCTTTTTTAATTGATTTATTTCTGATTCATTTAATTTTTCGCTACCCAGTCATAGCTTGATGAGCATCTGCATAACACCCTTCCGACTGGTTGAATAATACGAGTAGTTGCAAAAAAAAAAACTTTTTTCACAGTATATGCACGAAAAGTAGGGTTAAATATGCCACTTTTTAGTGCAGACTTTTTCATTTTCTTCTAAAGAAAATATAGGAGCAGACGTGCTATGCAAAAAGCGAATAAGTTTACTTTTTTCCAGATATACTGGAGAGCAAAAAAAAAAAAAACACTTGTATTTCGTACCCTTCTTACTTAGTACCTCAACTTTGAAGTCTATTTTCTCAGCGATGGTTGTATTTTGGGACATAATATATTCTACCTGTAAGTGGGGCTTGGTGTAAACAGTCAAACCCTATAAGAACTCAATTTTCGAAAAAAGTGGACTTATCCTCTTCTCGCATACGACTGTTCGTAGAAATTAAAATTTTTTTTTGCTTCTTAAGGTGATACAGCATTATTTTGATTGTGAGGCGTGAACGCATATCTTCAAAAAAACTAAAATTCATTCGAGGCCATTTATAATTTCAAACTACTTGTGCTAGTACTATACAATTGTTGGATTTTTTGGCTGATACGAATGAGCGAACAGGAAAACAAGTGCGTCAAACAAAAATATTTAATATTACTCGAAGGAGTATGAAATCTGCCCTTAAAATAGTTGCATAAAAAATGAGGATAGGACCTTTGCCCTCTAATCAATCAATTTTGAGGTTCGCTCTTCTAAGTCTGTAATTTGAATACAAATTTCGCTATTTCTATCGTCTCCAACTAACTGCATATATATACTTGGTACGTTCAGATTTGCAGAATAAGTTAACTAGGTATAGATTTTTTTTTAAAGATGGAGCCCGCAATGGTGCGTGCGTATTTTCAGACGGTGAATGTTGAACCATTCTTTGCCATGTACGAGTACCTACCTATGTTAAATAGAGAGAATTTTCGAATTGAATTTTTTCCAATTTCTCTGATCGTGTTGCGTGGAAAATATCGTGAAGATGGAACAGGGACGCGTTTTCACTCATTTTCATATCCAAAGAATTTTTTGTCGAACAGTTGAGAAACTCTGTTTGTAATTGTATAAACAGCGAATAAACGTATGCCATATGTGTTTTACAAGGGCTAAAAAAAGAAGGAAAAAACGGTAGAGAAAAAAAAAGAAAGTGTGTCTGTGTGGAAAAATTGAATAGTAGCAGAAAGATTCGATGAATGAGTCGACCGAGTGTACATTTGTCAGTATTATCAATGGAGTAGCTTCTTTGTTTTTGTTTATTTCGCATACTAATCGTGTACGATATTTTTTTTCTCACTTCATTTGACGTGTAATTGTGGGCTTGTGGCTACTGTATGTACATGCGCTGTAGTAGCTATAAAGAGGATATTAATAGACCTGAAAATAGCACTTTTATTTTTCTGTACCCGGCACGGTGCGAGGCTGGTTACATCAATTGAATGTGTATTTGTCAATTAATTAATACTCGTACGGATGTAATACGAACTTTTTTTGAATTTTCCCTTACGTACTCGTATATTCAACTACGTATGACGTAGTTATAGGATTCAATCGCGTGTAAAATTTGCTTTTTTTCCATCTGCTACAAGCTCTCCCCTTTCCCATCAATAACAAAAAAAAAGATTCACTTTTTTTTACCCGTTTGGAACGGTAGTCTGTTGGGCTCCAAAAAATTCGTTTGAAGTTCGAATATTTATCTGCGTTCAGTGTGCATTCTTTGATGAATTCAAATTCAGCAGATGGACTTTTTTCCATAAAAATGATGGCAAATTGTAGATTTCTGTTGGCTAACATTGACTCTAGGCCTTCCCCCCCCCCCCGAAATTGGGAGCTGCTACAAGATAATTTTTTGGTGGGTTCCAGAGTTAGAATTCAAGAAAAAGTCTTACATGTAATGTTGGAATGTTTTCAAGGCTTGGATGGGGAATTAAAAAAAAACTAAAAAAAGAAAATAAGCGAGGAACATTGGACAGTATTTATAAAAAGGGAGATTGAATAGTATTTATGCCGGTGTGAAAAAAATCGTGTATGAAACAAATTGGTCATAATAGGTAATTGGTTGTGGGATTTTAATCCTCCTTGAGAAAGCAGTGATCTGTGAGGAGTTTTAACTTTCTGTGGCATACCAATAAATGGATTCTCAAAAAAACTTTGAACGTTTTCAGGAAGCCTGTTAAATTCGTAGAATGGTCTACAATGATACCCAGCGAGACGAATATTAGTGAACCTCTTCTTAAACTGTGCCCTGCTCGACGACTAACTTTTATTTTTGTTCTCTCAATTGTAGAAATCGCTGATCCTGTTGGTGCATCATATGGGTGGCAGCGTGCGGAAAGAAGCGAATGGTAGAACTACCTTTGTGATTGCAAAATTGTGCGAAGGCAAAGAATACATGTATGCGGCAGCTTTCAATGTATCCGTCGTCTCTGAAACGTGGGTGTTCGATGCCTGGGAAAACCGGAATATCGTTGGTTTCAACGCTGCAGAACTGAGTTTTGTAAGTATACCTGGTATAAACCAACAAAGGTTATAATATTGAGTAATTAAATATTGGTACCACATTTTCAAGTTGAACGTATAATTATATTCGATTGCATGATTTTATAATTTCTAATTAATTCGTTTTTTTTTAATCTTATTGTGCAGGTGTCCAGGTACAAATTGAAACCATTCTATCGATCTCGTGTTTGTTTTCTCGGCTTCCCCGATGAGGAGAAGTACCATATGATCGAAATACTCAGAGAAAATGGCGGCGAACCGGCGGACTTGGACGATTCTGCATGCACACATTTGGTGAGTACATTATTGATCCTTGTAGTGTACACGATGGTGCTGAGAAAATGTTTGCTATCGATGGAATAGTGTTTACCCCAGTCACAGCCGACAAAGGAAAGTGGCACATGAATTTTACTGGTTTAGGGTCATCAAATGAATCTCCTCGTTCGTTACCTGAACATTAAACAGAAAAGCTGGCCTTACCCGATTGCACTGTTTCAGTTTTTTTTAAATTTATTTTTTACTCTTATTTTTGCAACTCTCACTTCGTTATATTGAGGACCTGATCCGATTTACAAGAGTAAAAAGTGAATGATTATGAGTAAATATGAAATTTACTATTGTTCAAGTAATAATTATTTACACTTTACTCAAGTTGTGTGAGCTATTTTTCATAATAGCACGTGATATAAAAGTATTACCTAATTAATTAATTATTCAAAACGAAAACTATAGTCAAAAAATTCTGAAACTTTCTATCTGTAAAATTGATGAAACGATGATTAGCCTTTTTCTCTATGTTTTATAAAAACTCGTTTTTCGTTTTACAAACAGTGCTGTAATAATTTCCTTTTTGAAACTTGTGATGTGAAAACATATATTTCAGTACCAAAATTGCTTTACTACGGTATACTCGTATATAAATTTTATTATGGTATTATTCTGTAAAGCTTTTCAAGAGTGTACTCCACCGGACAAATCGTGATTCAAAAACCAGGAAAATTATGCCTGGATAATATTTTTTACTTGAATTCACAGAGTTGAAGTTTATAATACAGTAGCAATTTCCAGTTTTGTCTTTGGAGTTTTTCCTTAAGACATCAGTCACTTACAGAGCGTTAGAGAGAGGCGTGAGAGAGAAGCAATGGTACTTCCCAGAATTTTTTATTGGGCCAGTAAGTGTCAGCATTTTTCGGAAATTTCTGTGACCAAATCATTTATATATTTTTGTAAATTATGTAATTCTTGATTATTACTCATGAAAGCGGTCCGATAATTTCTTTCCCTAATCCTGAAAGTTTCCTCCAAAGCTCTAGTCACTTGTGGAGTAACTTATCAGTTACGTTGGACTGTGTGGTAATGATCTTTTAAATACATTTTGAAGAACGTTCGTGATTTTCAAGAGAATTAGTGAAACATTTCCGTCAAGGCTTCGGTTTAGAAAATCAGTCTTTCTTGACAGTTTGCGCATGTGATTTGATTGCGTGGGAATAGCGGGTAGGTTGAACAAAAATGTGGAGAGTGCCAATTCTTACGCGAAATAATTAGGTAAATCGCAGTATTCGCGCCCGTTGAATGATGTTCTATGTACTTCTAATTATACAAAATCATTTGTTCAGATATTTTCCCTCGCATTTTTGATAAACTCATAATGTCGCTATTTGCCTTTCATTATTTTCAATGTGAACTTCTGCGCTGATTTTATGCTTTAGGGGTGGATTTGGTAAAAAATGTTGGAAATTTAAAAACCTATATGTATGCAAGGTATGGTTTGAAATAACATAATATTACAGAAGATTTTTTGAATGGACTGTCTCTTATTTTATTCTTTCTTCCTTTGTTGAGTTGTGCCTGTTCATGCAGATTTTTTCAAAATCATGAAATTCAACGCCTTTTTATGGAGCTTTTTTGTTATCATCTTTAACCAGCAGTAGCATACGGTTGAAAAAGAAATGAGCCCTAATAATGTTTTTGTAGGGAATGTTGAAATTGAAAAAAAATAAAAATAAATAAGATGAGTAGAACCTTTCCGATGCGGTGAAATAATAAACCATCATATTTAAAGTGGAGATCCAATCGATCGTTAAGAAATTTTTTACGAATAGTTTCATGGTTGGTCATATACGTATTTGTACGGGGTTTAATAAATTTTCACCGTTATTAGACGACAAACCATTTATGGTATTCACGATCGTCAAACATTTTTCCAACTATTAGTTTAAATCTGTTGACATTATGGCTTCTGCGAGTACTCTTATAATTATATTTATCTTCCTAATTACATACTCGTATTATGCTTATACCTATAGTTTCCGTTAGGTACGTTGAAAAAATACGATTATGAGTTCGTCGAACAATAATGCAACTCGATAGAAGTGCACTAAGGGGAGGAGGGAAGATCAGAAAACTATTTATTTTTATATACTTACACATATTTAGAATAATATGTTGAATAAATTACTTTTTATTCGATTTTTAATTTTTGTCGAAAAAATAATAGTAGCTCAAAATATTGAAATGTTGTTGAAAAGAGAGAATTATTATTTTGCAAGCTCCTCGAAAAAAGTGTTGACAAAATTATTGTCAATAGCTGACTGGAATATGTGAAGTGAAGTATAATGGTGTTTAGTCTACCTTTTTGATGAAAATTCAAATTTCTTTTCCTTATTCTGTGTCATTGTTCTAGAAATAATAAGAATTCCTTTCTTTATTCTTTTTGATTGTTCACCTAGTATAGGCACGTATTTAATATTTTTTAATATTTTCTGTAACGACGAAAAGTTTAGTAAACTAAACACCGACTATATTTTGTTCGAAAAGGTTTGATTTTTTTTAATCACGAGTGTAAAAAGAAAATTTTCATGCTGTTAACTTCTCGTCACAATCAGACAAAGTATGGTGTGTTTGTTTTCCATATTCCTGTTTTTGAAGTTGTTGTTTTGAGCGTTTATCTTGTGAAAACTTCATCTTTCCAAGCGTCCGGTAAAAATGGTTATTTTTTCGTCGCAATTTCTATTTATTTTTTTTACATTTTTCGAAGCTCGATAGATATATTTTTTTACGTTTGTATTGATTTTACTAATGAACGAAAATAATATTAAGGTGTTATATGTTTACCTGACAACTTGTTCAAGGTATCGAATGTTTTTTAACAGTTTCTTCTTTTAAACGTGCTTATTATTTGGTTTTTAAAATTGCATTATTATGCAATTTGATATTTTCTGCTTCTGAAAGTGGAAGGAATTTGTATATTAATGAACTCAACTTGGTTTGATTCAAGTTTCTCATACAATCAGAAATTTTCTCTGTAAAAGTAATATTGTTTTCGCATGAAGTCGTGTTTTTCGGGTCGTTGTATTTCCGCCATATCAGATCATATTATTTTCTTCGCCCAAATCATTCTTACTTATTCAGTTTGCTGTGTGCTCGATTAGCATAATATATCGACAAATGATTATTATAGGGATATGTTGTTCATCAGAAGAATATAACATGTTTTTGTCCTCTCGCTCATTCTTCAAATTAACAGCTAAAAATTGTAAACACGTCGGTCATTTGAAGCCTGCCAATCCCACTCGAAGAGTATGAGAAGTACCCAACTGAAATTTTTATTCGAAATGTGTGTAACCGAGAACGCCTTAATTCAACAAATTATTTCAAGAAAAAAAATTTATGGTCGATTCATTCAAAAAGTATGAATTCAAGGCTACTGGTGGGCGTTTTGTAAGATAAATTCTTTTTGTATGTCGTGTGGTGACAAAATTACAAAAAGTAGTTTATTTACACAGTTTGTAAGAATAACCAAGTAAAAATATTATGTAGTAAGTTATCTAATTTCTCCATTTTTTTTTCTCCTTTTATGAGACGTCATTTTTATCGGAGGTACATACGTGATTAGAGTAATCGCGTCATAAAAATGTCACTCATTATAGATGGTAATTATTCTTGTTCGTACTAAAAGAATGCATGTGTGACCTTTGTCATAAACTATGTGTCTTAGCCAAATTTTTTCATCCTATTGTTTGGTCTTAATATATTGTCACACGACCAATGAATATTCAGTCCACTAATATTAGCTCGAAAATTGGACTTGAAAAGAAGAAAATCGTACACGTTTTTTTTTTTTTCTTGTAGCTGTAGTTTGTCGAATAATATTATTTTGTGGTTCATGAGCTTTTACATGAATCTCATGAACCAGATGAACTCTAAAAATTAAAATAGCTGTGTGTTACAAGGTCTTTTAATTTTGAGCAGTTTGAAAATATATACCCGTACCGAATAAAAAGTGATGTGATTATTTCATAAGCGTAGACGGATTTTTATTGATACCAAGAATTTGGATCTATCTTAACAACCATGGTTGCTCTACAAGGATCCCGTGAGAAGAAATACTTTTTGACTAGGCTACATCGATTACAGCCTGGATGAACGATGGGCTGGTCTTGATGCCTTCTCTTTTAAGTTCTTATTACTTTTTTAACTGTGAATGTAGTTGTTGAATTTTCTAACTTTGCTGCAAACTGGACTGATTGCCAGCGCGGATTTCTTTTTCTTATTTTATTATTATTGTTTATGTTTTTTTTTCTTTTTTTGCTGCGCAGGTTGTGAACACGTCGTTAGATCCTCCTAAATTCGTGCCCACGCTGGCCACCTATCCTTACCAGCTTTTCATGCGTATCCCTAGCGTATGCACCCCCGACTATTATTACGACTGCTTGTGTCACCCTTCCTCGGCGCCGAAGCGCATTAAAATTTGCGCGAGCTCGGCGGCTACCGACTTTCCGGCGTACTTTCGCGTCTGTCGACGAGGCGATGGCGGCGCCGGCCCTACGCGGCAGCCGTCGCCGCGACCTTCGTGCGCGCTCGAGGCGAAAAGAGCGGCCAAATGCGACTTGCGGCTTCGAAAGTGCAAATTGGCCGAATCGCATTCGATGCGGGCCGCGTCTACGGCGTCCGCTGAGGCGCCTCAGTCGCCCACTCGTGACGTCTTGAGCGCGTGGCACCGAGCTTTCGGCCAGCCCATGGAGGTGGACGTTGACGACGTTTCGGTGATCTCGAGCGACGACGACGGTAAACTGTCGCATTTGGCCGGAAATTCCGCCCTCAGTTCACTCGAAGATCTCGCCCTTCACTGCCACTCCGCGCTTCTCTTGCTGGACTCGCGTTCGAGTCCCCTGTTTCCTGGGAGTGGTGGTGGTAATCCTTCTATTCCCCTTTACCGTTTGTTGCTAGCTGCCTGGCAAAGTGTATTGTGCGTAGAAGATGACCGGAGGACATCGTTGTTTCAGCAAAGGGTACACAAATTTTTGTACAAAAGTTTCGTTGTGATGTCTTGTACAGCTGTGTGTGGCGTCTGGGTTTCCACTTCTGTGATAACGTGTCTCATGCCAAAAAATGAGTTAGATACTATCTAACTCATTTTTGGCAATTTTGCACTTACGCTCTTTGTGCACGTCACCATCGATGTGTTCTTCTATCATATTATGCACGTCACCATCGATTGTGCGTAAACATTTTGTGACACAGGATGTCTTGATCTGGCAGGATTCAGGAATTCTGCGACTGTGGGTGCATTTCGTCAGACTAAACCACTTGGTAGTATTCTCGGTTCCAAACGAGAAATACGAAACACGTGATTGAATACTCGAATGAATGAATGAATGGCCATTTCAAAACCACCCGCCCGATTTAACGTTTCTCTCTCGGAACAGAGTGTACGTCGTTCTGGCAGTAGTTTAGCAGCATTTTCGTTGAAGTTGGTAGACTACATTGAAGTATTCCCAGTGTTGCCAAATTTTTCTCTTAATTTTTTTTCAAAAATAATAAGTGTCATTTTAGAATATTTGACATTTTTAAATTATCGATTGAAAAATAATTTTAAAATTGACTTTTTTATATACTACACTAAAGTAAAGATTTAATTGAAAACCTAAAATATCGTCATTTTAAATTGTACTACTCTGTGGGAGGAGGTGGATTTAGAATGCCAATTTTCAAAAAGAATAATTTAACTGGAATTTATTAATTTTCAATTATAAAGTTAAAATGTTAATAATGATTTTGTAGTCTTTGTTTTAAAATGCCTATCGTTGCTACTACAAGGATGTGGGTAACCTGCTCCAAATGGTTTAAGCTAGTTATAAGACCGCTGCACCATTTTGTTCTTGAATTTTGTGTTTGTGAATTGCTCTTTGATAACAAATTATTGGGCTCGAGTACTCGTGTATTATTCTTCGTTTAATTTATTCGTCCTCTTTGTAAACTTGGCCAAAAATTTCTGAAGCGTTGGGCACAGTGAATTTTAAATTGAAACTATCTGTGCCCTATTAGTTTTTATAAATAAGGCCTACTCTTCAATCTTTGTGCTCTGAATTATGGTCCGTTTCTTCCAAAAGCCTTATAATTTACGGATATAAAAGCTGGTTTTCGATCAGCTATTCGATGTCTTGTAATTTATTAGCTTTAGTATTCAATGTTTGTGAACGATATGTCTCGTGAATGTACAATTTTTGTTTGTGATTGTGTTAGTCTTAATGATTACAATATTACATTCTTTCGCAGGGCCGGCATCTTTTTGTTTTCTAGTGTGTAGCAGACCTGAAATTCAAAACGTATAATTATACCATTTTTTAAAAGTAGTATAGATTGAGTGGTTAGTGGACCCCCTCCCCGCTGATTTTGAAGCATCGCTGTACACGTAAGATTTTTTGTATGTAGCATGTGCTACACCCACTGTACATACCAAAATAATTTCTTGAGAGAGAAATGGTCGTAAGCTCATAAATGATACCCTACGAGGATGAAAATGTTCGTGAATCTCGAATTACGTGTTTGAATTTTTTCGTTGCAAAGTTTCGACGAATTGCGAAGAATTTCAATTAGGTCTACGTTGCGAAAACGTTGGTCCGGGTTTTGTTTAGTGCCTCTGTTTAGAAGTTAATTAGATACTTAAACTGTGGAAAGTCGTTTAACGGTTTTCTTAATTCATTTTTTCTTTCTTCAAAACTGACCTTGTAGTTGTTGAGGGGAGTGGAATTTGAGACTTTTATTACTGAATTTTTTACGATTTTATACGACGTAATTTTTTTTGTTTACTGTGTGATGATAGGTATTAATATTTCATGTTTCATATTATATGCATTCGATCTGCATATTAGATTAGATATCCTGCCCAACCGTCACCAGTCGAGAACAGTTAACTTTACGTTAATTTGTCGAATCATCAACAACTTTTCCCGTTTCCGATGTCTGTATGCTGTCACGTACTTGATGGTTAAAATTGTATAATATTTAGTCGGTATATCAAAGATAATAAAAAGTAAAATGCAAGGAAACTGATCCTGCATGTGTAGGTGTGGTGGTGGTGGTAATTCATTGATTCAGATATCATTCTAGTCATTCTTTATTCATTTTCTCGAATATCAACGTTATTGTCCGGTCCGGAATAATGCGCGGGCAATTAATTCTCCTATTAAATGGTTGCACGCTAAATGAACTGTTGTGTCCTTGGAGAATGCATCTGAAATTGTCTGTTTTATGTTTACAATTTGCCTGCCCTTACTGTAGGCGAACCTTCGACGAATTTTACTTGTTCTATATCTATATTCGTATATTATCGTCATCTGTTATGTTTGTTCGTCGTATTTTATGTTAATTTATTCGAACAAGCTTGAAAATTAACAAATATTATTTTGGTTTTCACTCGCAGGTTGTAGATGAGTCAAAAGTTACTACCTTACCGTCGTTGTCTTCCAACAAAGTATTCATCGTGAATGTAGAATGGTTTTGGACTTCGGTACAACACGAATACCGTCAATTCGAGTTGGATTTTAAAATCGATGGTGTAAGTTATTTGGTAATTTGAATCTCTTTTCTGCCCAAGGAATAGGGAATACATGTTGGTACAAAATACGAATTAATCGATAAAATCGTTCGGAAAATTATATTCGGGAAGATCGTAAGAATTGTGTACCTTCCCCAAAAAATTGAAGACAAAAAACGGACGATCAGCTAAGTATCGATGTCCCTAAAAGAATATTGTGCATGCAATGGAAAAACTACTAAACATTCCTTGTGCACAAAAACGCTATTATCTGTTGTAGAATAACTTTCTAGTTTGACATGTTTTGATTTTATAATATAGGTACTCGTCGAAAGATTAATTTCGTTTGAAATTTTGAGAAATGGTGTCCCAGACTGATGCTATCTTAATTATTCTTCCCAAAATGTAATTTTCCTAACGATTTTGTTTTTAAAATATTGAGAATTAGTCTGAAAGACAGTATTTCGTAATCCTTTGGTAGGTGTACTCGAGTACAAGAATGGTCTAGTGTATACTAATTGAAAACTTGACATATTCTCAACGCTTACAGATTAAAGGACTAAATGCCACCCCTTTACATCCGAGCAGCACCCCAGCTAGCACTACGTCAAGTAATCGTCCTCGAAAACGTAAACGTTTCAAGGATAAGATTTCGTCTCTGAGCACTGATTTTGCTCCTGGCCAATCGGCGCAGAAGCGAAGATCTTCGACGTCAGATGTGGCGAGATTAGACGTAACCAGATTGTCTGAAGGCTCATTTTTAGACTTCACCGTCAGTCCCGACATCGCTGATGGTAAATAATTCGAAATCAAATTAATAACGTGCACTAAGAAAAAGGAAATTGGTAGCCAGCTGAAGAAATACAAGTTTTTTTTCTTCTACCCTTAGAATTATTTTCCAACACCAAAGCGACTGATTTTTATACGAAGGAGCGAAAAGCTTCAACTCTCATCTCTTGGTCGCATTTGCTGTTCTGTTCGTGTTGTGTAGCTTATTTTTCATCATTCAAAATCTCAATCCACACATTTTATATTTTTCTTTCGATTCCTCGAAAAATTGTAAACCTGCAGAGAATTCAGCGACGGTATCAATTTTCTTTGATTGCTGGTCGATGAAAATACGCGTTTTAACGAGTTTATTTGTATCTTATAGCTGATGGAGTAACATCGCAACAAGACAAATCTAAAAATACTACCAGATATTATAAATTTTTAGAATTATTTCAAACGGAAACCAATTACGTAAAAATATTGAGAACTATCATGACGGTAAGAAAATTGAATTGAATAATTAATTTCGTCTACTGTACATAATGCTACAAAATTTGAAGTACCTTCCCCGAATTCATTAAAAATTGTAAATTGTTTGATTAATTGAACTTTTTTGATTTTATTTTGCTTAAATTTTGTTAGAAAACTGTCCAAGGCATTGGAATGTTTATAATTATGACTAGAACCAAAAAAAAAAAAAAAAAGGATTCCATTGAATTTTTTGTTTACTTATATCTTTCAAAATATTGAGATCAATATTCATTCGTATTCATCCATGTCTCATTAATGTGAAAAGAAAATAATTTTCCTCCTTCTACGAATGTGCTTACTACTTTTGGAAGTTCCGAGTCGACCAATATTTTCTCTCTCTTTCTCTTTCTACAAAATGATGCACCTTTTTATTGCTTATTTGATGTAACAGCAATTTTTGATCTAGCTCCCTTATTTCATTCATTTGTTTTATACTTTATTTGTATATACCTGACTACAGAAAAGCTGGCATTTTTTGATTGTATGGAATATTATTACACAACGTTTTTCCGATTTATTTTGAACAGCTTTTCAAAGAAGCTTTAGAAAAAATGGTCGATGATAAAAACGGGCAGTTGTTGAATGCGACTGAACTGAAAATAATTTTCGGTCATCTACCTCCTATCTATCAAACCCATTGTAATATGCTCGAAGAGTTTAAGCAAATGGGTTCCAGATGGAACGAAGACTGCAGCATTGGTAGTTTGATACTCAAATACGTAAGTAATTTGTGATGGGTGCGAGTTGAAATCGAACCGATGCTCTTTCTTGAGTAGTGGTTATGACTCGTGGATTGATCGAAATTTAAAGGCTGAGAGCTGTCGAGGGTATAGCTGCCAAATTTTGAAACAAAACATTTCAGCGAAACGGTAGGGAAATATTGTCTATTAATGAACTCTTGTAAAGTTTCAAAGCCATAGCTAGAATGAAGGTCAATTCTCCGGTTAAAAATTTTGGAATTGATAGGAAACTGAAATTTTTTTAGTGACACAAAATTTGAAGATCAACTCATTTTTTAATATTGAAAAAAAAAATGAAGGTTACCCACTTATTTTTTTTTTTCAATTCTCTAATAATTTCTTTCGGTCTAGATTGGCGATTTAGAGCCACTACTCTTCGATTGAACTTTGCATGAACCATGAACCTCAACAAACTTCTTTCCTTCACCACGAACGTACCTTTTTGTTTTTAGTCCGGAGATTTGTTAAAAGCGTATCCACCGTTTATTAACTTCTTCGAGAACACCCGAGACATGCTCATCAAATGCGACAGAACAAAGCCGCGATTTCACGCTTTTCTTAAAGTCTGCCAATCGAAACCAGAATGTGGTCGACAAAGTTTGCAAGATCTACTTATTCGTCCCGTTCAAAGACTGCCCAGTATTAATTTATTGCTCAATGGTAAGTCGTGTCGAATCGATTTACGACCGTGTGTAGTTTTGCATTTTTGCCAACATCGATTGGTTTTATTGTGATTTTTCATCTTTTTTTTTTTTTTTCTCCCCGTACAGATATTTTAAGATATACGCAAAAAACCAGCGTCGACTATAAAGCATTAGAAGCGGCTATTGTGAGCATACAAGAAGTGATGGCGCATATAAACGAAGACAAGAGGAAAACCGAAGGCCAAGTGGCGCTTTTCGATATTTTTAATGAGATTGAAAACTGCCCGGTAAGAAGAGGAAAATTTTTTGTTGTTGTTGTTGCTTTTGTCGCTTATTCTAGTATCGGTCCGACAAAGTGCCACAGGCAGTCAGCTGAGTACAATGACAATATTGTTCTTCTCTGGTATCGGAACTTTATGATCGGTCTTTTTGAGGGTAAATCAGGTCGGAAAGATGACAAACTGAGAGTTATTATAATTATTGTCGAAGCAAACTTGAATAAACCATAGTAATATGTACAATCGTTTGTCATCGATGACTGTGTTATTTTTGGTATGGTTGAGGGGTCAGGGTGTCTCACTAATAAGTACCAGCTTCGTCTTCGTATATGATTTTTATTGGTAGCTAAGATGGTAAAAAATATGGCTCAGCCTCAGATAAACGTATGGTTAGGAGTTGAATCGAATTACTTTTGTAAAATAAGTGACTTGACTTTGAATTCAGCTTAAAGCGAGCTCGGTGAGACTGAGCATTAGATTTTTTTTTAAATTAGTCGTTTATTTTCTTGTTCAACTTGAACGTACCATTAGCACGGGCTACTTGGTACTTTCTTTCAGTGTTTTCCAATCGTAGCCTTCTCTATGGCATATATGACGAATCACAACCTAATACAAAATATATCACAACGTTTTATAGAAACGATGGAAATTAATTGTGTGCCAAGTAACAAGTTACAATGCCAAATAATCCTCGCAAATTGTATTTATTATATTATTGAGGCGAAGCTTGCGAGTATGCTTTTTGAAATTTTATTTCAAAATACGATTGTGAAGTTTTGAAGGTCTGTCTGTTCCAATAGATTCGTTTGTTTCAAAACAATACCTGCAATATTACCACGAAGGGAAACAAAAGAAATTGCTCCCGGATAAGTTTTTTTTCATTTGTGTACGTTACTGGGTGTGTCTGCTTACAGGCTCATTTGGTCTCCTCGCAGAGGTGTTTCATCAGTCGTTGCGAAGTTACAGAACTAAGTGATAACCTCAGTGGTAGAGGAAATCCATTGGTGTTATTTTTATTTTCCGATGTGATCGAAGTGAGTATATTGTTGATATTTTCAATTTTCAGTTCTTGCTTTTTTCAATTTGGGGTGGTGATGCAAAATAAAAATGGCTTACCAATTTACCGACTTCTCTCGGTTTCAGTTTTGTTTCTACTATTTCGAACTTCTTCTTTATTTCATTCTGGATGGTTGTTTAAAAATTCTTTCATAAAATTCCTTCGTAATTTCTATGAAAACTTGAAGAAAATATTATTCGGGTTGAATGTTTTTGTATAGGTACATACGAGTAAGCAGAGTATTGATCGTCGTGAGAATGAATATTTTATTTATTCACTTATTTTTTAATACGACAAAGTATAAACTCATCTTTCATTTCCCATATTAATAAGTGATTTATAAAATTTTTCAACTTTGAATTTAATGTGCTCCTAAAAAATTTAATTTATCGAAGATAAGCAGTTACAAGTTTGTTTTTATACTTCGATGGTGACATGTGTTAATTTCGGTTTTTTTTTTCAGGTTTGTAAAAAAAAGAAAGCGTATAATAATTTAAAAAGTCCAAAAGAAAATAGCGGCTCAATGGGTTCGAAGCATAGCAATGCGAAAGCCTACAAACATATCAAATTGTTACCATTAAGTTTTGTAATGAAAGTCGTCGATATTAAAGAAACAGAAGGTAAATATAATGAAAAGTATAACAAAATAATGTTATTTCAAGTATCGCATGTTATACTGCAGAACTAAAGTTTTTTTTTTTTCAAATCGAAAAAAAAAATTTCAGAAGTTTTTTTTTTAATTCTACATACGGTATATTTTTTGATTACTATTTTCAACAATACACGTGGAGAAGTTTATCATAATTATATTGAGTTGTTCAAAAATGATTTTTTTTTTTTGCTGTAAAATATTTTAAAAATCGAGATTCTGAACTGTGAGAAATTATTTAATTATTCGAATGTCTACGTTGCTAAATTCGAAAATCATCAGTTTAAAATTTTTTATTTCTATATTTTACAGACTGCCATAATATATTCGCATTAATAGTGAAAAATTGTCTCGATTTAAAAGAAACGAAAAGTACGGTTTATTCGTTTACGGTGACCGACGAATCGATAGAAAAATCGAATTATTTACATAAAATATGCCATCAAATTGCTCAAGTCGTCTGTCGAACCGATACGGTTAGTATTTGATTAGATTTCATATCTTGTAATAATTTTTTTTTCCAACTTTAAAATAGTTCTTTTGACTTATTGACGAATTGAATTTGTGCTTTATAGGAAAGCTATCTAACATGTTTGGAAGGCGAGCAGTTGGATATTGTGACAAGCGAAGTGACCACTGGTACCTTAGGAAAAGCATTTAAGTAAGTACTGTTAAATGATATCAATTTGTTGTTTCATACTGGGTTTAAATAGTGTGTGACTTACTCTATTATCGAGTTTTAAACTGCCAAAAATTAAAGAATATAGTTAAGTTTGTACTTTTGGTACCTTCATTTCGTAATAAAAATTATGGATACTTTTTTTTAAATTTTTTTTTTAATTTTATTTAATCACCAAGAGTTGTTTTACTCGATGTACTATGTCTACATTCTTTTATCGACTTCCTGAAAAGTCTGTCATAGTCGTAGTCGTGATGATGATGATAGTAATAATAATGATAGTTAGAAGAAAGATTCAATATTTCGTCTGCTTTATAAAATCAATTATTTTCATCATTCTAACAAATTCGGCTCGTTCTTTTTCACCCTTTTGCAGTAGATTCGCCGCCAAAACGAAGATCAAAGTAGGTAGAGCGTTGAGTTTCAATAAAACGCCGAGCAAGCTGAAGCGTGCTGTTTCTACGATGATGAGCCCGTTCGGCAACCAAGGTGCTTTATTAGCGTCGACGCATTTGGCCAATTTGCAGTTGGCCGCTCTTCCTGCCATTCCAGTGAGTAAGTAGATGCATATATGTGCGCGCATTGGAATGCGTTCTGTGGAAAAAATCCGGTAGCCTTGTTGGTTGCGCAGCTGCGTTCAACGTCGACGTGTGTGCTCTGCATTTGTTACAGAGAAGCACGAAGCTGAACACGTTACCTGAAATATCGTCGCCGTCCATTGAGAGCTAGTTCGAGAATGAGGAAGGAACTATTGACGGATACGCGTCCGATGATGTCTTCTGCGAGGAGATTGGAAAATTGCATCGAGGAGCCTCTTGAAAAAGAGAGGTAGCTTCGTTAGGACGTTTACTGCTTACTACGGGCGTTTACGATACCGAAGGCAGTGGTCTGTCGCACGAAAGTGAAATTCGAATGGATACCATGTTCTGCCATCGATTCGCTTTCATGAGTTTGAGTTACCAAAAAACGTAAACAAAAATATTATCGCCACGCCGTGTCAAAATATCGCGGTTCATCTTCGTAGAAATAATGATTGATATTTCCTTATCGCGTTGACTGAGAGTGAGCAAAAATTTAGATTCGTTTTCCTTTCCTTTACTTTTTTTTTTTTTTTTTTTTTATTTATAAATTTTGTTCAATTTTATACGTAATGTATTAAGGAATTTTTGTTGAATGATTATGTGTGTTTCCTCCCGCAAATACCTGCGTTTTGTTTATTTTATTTATAATATCATGTTTTTTTTTTGTTCACACGTGGTAATTTTTCCCCCTTCGTAATATTATGTTCTACGAAGTATTTTTAACCTTTTAACTGTTTCTTGGGATCAAATACCTCATCATATTCATTCATTTTGTTGATGAATATATTTTTGAGAAGCAATCGCCATTTTGAAATTTTAGTCTTGGAGCGAACAAAAAAAAAGAAAATAAATTTTTGGATGAAAAATTTTTATTGCTAGTTTGAAAAATATGCGAATTGTGTTGAAATTTTTGAATTTTTTCCTTCAAAATGAACTAAAACTAATCTCTTGCGACTGTGGTATTTGTTTTGTGCGTCATTAGTCGTAGCAGCTGCTCGTGGATTACTTCTTAGAATGTTGAATTTTTCATTCAAAATGTAAACTGTAGTATACAAATTTCACTTAGCTCCACTACTAACCATGAGATAACGTGAAGTTTTTTGCCTGAAAAATAAGTGACCCATTCGTGATTTTATTGGTTTACCTGAAATCAACGGCTCCTGGTGTTCCAATGATAGGGTTTCCTACTTATTTTTAGCATCTCTTTTCACGTTCCTTTTAGAATTTTTGACCCCAAGAACAGCGATTGATGTCAAAGAATTAAGTAAAACAGTTTAAAGGTTGAATGTTTCTTCCACTTTCGTTCGTTCGTATGTTTTTTTAAATTTTTTTCCAGTTTAGTTAAATAAGTATTTTATGAAATTCTAATATTCCTTTGCGTGATGCAAATTAGGGGAGTGCTAAGAATATATTTCTTAGACGTGAGCTTTCATTTTTATATTATTGTTTTTTTTTTCTTCCTAAAGCATCATGCTCGACAGTTGTTGTATTCTAATTTTTATTTATTTATTTATTTATTTATTTATTTATTTATTTTTTTAAATCACTTATTATTTTCTTCTTTTTTTTTTCGTGAATTGCGTAATTTATTTATAGGTATGTAATTTTTTTTTTTGTTAACTTGCGCATCGATTGGTGTATGCTGCTGAATCAAACGTACCTTATTCGAACATTCATAATGAATAATATGAAACGGACTTTCGAGTAAGTTTACATGCGTGAAAAATCTGATAATTACGATTCTTATTACTGATGAAACATCGAATTTTAGAAACACAATAGTCTGTGGCACTGCAAGTGCAAGAAATATTTTTTTTCGCACACAAAAATTTCACTCCAATTTTGGCTCATTGAGTAAGTGTAACATATTCCGGGTACTTTTGGAGCCAGTAAAGTTTGTTTTAGAGTAGAATTCTCATTAAATGCTGAAGGAGTTTAGGAGTAGAATATGAAACGCAGCTTTGTTTTCAGCCTTCGAAGATGAAAAACATTAATTGTTCGTTGACGAAAGCTTGAAGAAATGATGAATAATAATAAATACTAACGTGCTTGATAAATTATGTAGCATAATATAAAGCAGAAGGCTTTATTATCATTTTGATTTTTTGCCTGCAGTATCTATTGGTATTTCTTGTGAAACCATTTTTTCCATTAATTTCTTCCCTTGACGGAGTTTGATTTTCATACATGTTACACACTGTATTAGACTTTCTTCTTTTGAACGAAATCCTTAATCTTGGTTCAGAGAAAAGTATAAGTAGTTGGAAAATTGATTTTTCAATCGTCTATTCATTAGTAGGATCTCAATTTCAATTAGATTGAAAATCGCGCTTACCATTACACTTATTCGAAAGTCGAACTGATATTATTTGTTCCTTAGGTTAAAAAAAAAAAAAAAAAACTATATTAAGTGATATTTAATGTTTATAGTTTTTTTTTTTTTTTTGTATTTTGTAAGATATTATATCGTTTTTTCTGATAATTTTCATTTGCTTTAATTTGTTTAATGTGGAAAAGTTTATTTTTAGTAGTTCCTTATTAGTATAGGAAAGTTGGTTCAAAAATGGTCTTCATACCGAAAAAATTACAAGCTAATATTTGGTATGATTGCTGCGTACCTATCGTAAAATTAAAAGTCTTGCCCCCTCTGGTTGGAGCTTCTTCAATTAGGGGAACAAATAGGTGGGGGAAAAAATCAGAGGGTTTTTATCTGTGACTCAATGAAATGTTATTTTTTCGGAAAATGAGATAAACATTTTAGAGCTCTAAATGTTTTGTAAATCAGGGGTGTAGCCAGGGGGGCTCAGCCCCCCTGGCATTCTCGTGTGCTCCCCTAGCAAAATTTGTCCGCTGGGGGAACACCCCCTACCCCTCCTATACTTCGAATAGAAATGGTGAATAAGGGGTTTGAAAATTAACTGCTCCCCCCCTTCACCAAGAATCTTATTTGCCCCCTCCCCCTATCAGAACACTCTGGCTACATCCTTGTTATAAATGATATTATTTTACTTTTTTTTTTTTTGAACCAAATGTTTTTCGAGTGAATCAATGTTGTATTTTTATACATTATCCTTTTCACAAGCTACTCAAAATATGCAAAAAAATGTATGCAAAAATATGAAATGAACTTGGAAAATATATGTATTTAAAAATGTAAACCCAGGGATTTTTTCCTATTACAAGATAAAATAGAGTTTTCGAATATTATGATGAACTAGGAAAAATTTATAGTAACTGACAATCTTGTTCTGTATTGTATGGTTTAAGGCATCGACAGAAGAGATGAGGTTTTATACTGTGAAAATATAATCACCTTTGACAGCATTCTAGTGCTCTATTGCTGAAGCTTAACTCGCTAAATTTAATGGAAACAGGCTATTTACAAATAAGCTTACCTATAAATTTTGATTTCTCCCATAAGGGCCATTTGAATGAATAATAAATGATTTCTTCAGATACTCAACAGCGCCTTTACAAAAATCATAAGCTTCGTTTTTATCGTAAGCCATCGTTTAAAGGGGTGCTACTGCTAGATTTGTTGGGTGAAAATCAGTTCTGTGACTTTCAGGTCCTATATGTCCCAGTTAAACCAAGCTTTAAGATCCTCGACTCTGAAAACCTATCGAATAAAAATGTGTATTTGTAATTATGTATTTTACTGAAGCTTAGTGGTAAGCCTATACCAGAGAGAATGTTGACATTGCTGTTCCTTATGGCAAGGGTATCAATCCGAAATATGAGTGACTTGCGTTAGCGCATTCTCCTATAACAACAATATGAAAGTGTTTTACATTCTCTAGTGCAGTAGAGCATCTCTACTGAAGTAACATGATACGCGTTTCAGAATTTACGTGTTCAGATTCGGGGGGTTGCATTAGGCAATTATTCTTACTCCTTTGTTTCTTTCAGTGACTTGAACGCGTGTGTAGAACATTTCGAAAAATATGACGTTCAATTATTGCATCTTGAATGAATATTGCCAGAGATGGAAAGAAGATTCATTTTAAAATGAGTTGTGAAATGTTAATGTGGTCATCTTTTGAGTGAGTGTCCAATTTTTTTTTTCCATCTCTATACTTGAAGTATAAAATCATTAAAAATTAAAGTTTTTGATGCACAATATTTTTCGTGTCCTATTTATAGCAGTGAAAAACTTTCAAGAAATTCCAAAAAGCTCTCATTAATGTAACATTTCTACAGAAAATATTGAATAAATAATGTGACATCTGCAAATTACTACCTTCGGGTGAAAAACATTTTTTTTTTTTCAATATGACCCAAATTAAGTTGTAAAATTGAAAATTATTACTTTTCTTACGAATGGAACATTCTAGTTCATCATTTTGAGCCTTGAGGGGTCAGGTGGCCAAATATGTTGGCAGAATTTTTTTGTAAAAAAAAGCTTAGTAAAATGCTTAAATTTTCCAAAATCGAAAACGGGATAATATTAATAACCAAAATTTGAAGCTTTTTTTTGTTCGAAAATTATCAAGTATTTTTTTTTTTTAATTTCAAAAGACTATCACGGTCAACTTTTGAGACACGGAGATCTTTATTCGTTCTTTAATACTGAATAAAAAATTGAAGAAATTTATTTTTGCTTCGGGATATAATTTACCAAATTTGAGAAAAAGAGCCAAAATACCCAAATAACATTTAAAAATACTCAGAAATTTGATAAAAAGAGCCAAAATGAGCCAACAAAGCTAAATATTCGAGAAGGACATTCTTGGCTTAGGTTACTCATGAATATCTCTTAAGAATTCAGTAATAATTATAACTTACTTGTTTAGGATTACTTTTGATCTTCCTTCTCCTGCTTGAATTTTTTGCCGCATGCAAACCAATTCCAATTCATTCCTGGAAAACTTTAAACTAGCAGAAGCAATTAGACTTCCTGAGAAGTCTCAAATTAAAATTTCAAAACTGACTTGAATTATTTTAATTTTGTTTGTTGAAATTAAAAATACTGTGTTTTCTGCCATCACTCTCTCGTATCAAGTGGCAACTCTTTTACTTTCAAGGTCGTCCTCAGAATTTGTTATGAGCAATAAGTTGCAATTCATAAGGGCCCCCAACTGCTCTCCAAGCCTCCCTCCAATAAAAAATGAAACTTTGTGGAGTTGATCTATGCTAAAAAGCATTTTACTCAAAAAGTAGTGAACCTTCAGGTCCCACAATGAATGATACATGGGGAGCACGCCACTGCATAATTTTCAACCTTCCGAATTTTAATTCATTTTAATATTTTTCATATAACTTAAGTCCCAAGTGCTAATCACACTCTTGAATTAAGCTTCGACTTATAGCTGGCTACAGATATGTTTAGAACACCGAAGGCTAAATAATTAATAAAACACTAGAGTAGATGAGTGTATTTATATGAAACACAGAAAATTTTTTCTTACAGAAACCCTATAAGCTTCGAGTTTCATCTCGAAATTTAGTTGAGATGCCAGACGGGCTACAGTTATATGAATTTAAACATGAATTTGCACACGGTCTTAAACTAAGTTCATAATTTCTCTCATTCAGGTTTTATTTGCGAACATCCTCATGGAAATTCACACCTGTTATATCCGCTTTGAAGTCCTCATAATCTGTATGGTGTAGTATTTCTCCAAATAAGTCAAATATCACCATCACGAGACCGTTCGACCAGCCAAAACCTGTTTGGGGCTTATAAGTGCCTCCTCCTCCGATTTCGCCAATCTTCACCAGGTCATACTAAAATAAAAGCAAAAATCGTCAAATTGCTCCCTACATCCTCAGTAACCGAAAAAATAGGTTAGCATCCGAAATTGAATGCCATAATACGAGCAGTAGGGACAGAAAAATGTAAACCCCCCCTCCCGTCAATAAGCAAAATGTTGATATATTTGTACCAAACTCTGACAGGTTTTCCATTAAATTTTTACTCATCTTCGAATTTCAGCAGATTAACAGATTGTTAATAGAAAAGCAGTTCAGTTTTATTTCTTCAAACCTCTGTACTCGATCAAATTATTAATTGAAACTAAAAGAAATTTACTTTTTCGAACATCTCATGTTCCCGTTGGAATCCAACCCAATTTGTTTTCATCCATACTTTTGCAAGTTCTTTAGCCACCATTACTGCTTCTTCCTGTCCTGTTTTGTATAAGCCTTCGATGACAAAAGACTGCATTGGAGCCCATCCATTGCTGAAGTCCCATTGTTCAGGTGCCTTAATCATTGACGTTGGAACTCCTAGAAAGTAAAAAAAATATTTCTGTTGATGTTTTTATTTTTATTTTTTTGTTCATAATATAGGTACTGTTTTAATTCTCATTCTTGTTCTGTTATGATTGCATATTAATACGAGTACAAAACTTACAAACCGAGTAAAATTGACTGTTTTTTTTATTTTTTATTTTATTTTTCCAGCTCTATACTCACAATCACTTCAATGTAAATGAAACGCTAGGTGAAACCGGAGTATTATGGGCACTGTTCTCTTCGCACATTTTATGCCGCTATTTCTAAAAAAAAGGCTAATATTGCTGGTTGCATTTTGTGTTTCTCATTTTAAACGGAATATAGAAGTAAAATGCCAACATTCGATTAAGGAAAAATAAAATTCGAAAGGTGCAACAAGAGATGAATTCTCTTTTAGATCATTAGTATTTAACATTTTTCAAAATATCTTCTCACCAAAAAATTTTGGACTTCCATCTGAATTGATGATGAATGATTTTTTCAAATATTCGACTGCGCTTTTGCCAATATCATAGGCTTTGCTGGTATCATAAGCCTCCATGTAAAGAGGTGCGAGATTTGTTGGATAGAAACGGGTTCTGTGAGTATTCTCTCTAATATCATAGTCGAACCAAGCCCCGAGAAAATCAATTCTGAAAACCTGCCAAAAAAAAGTATTAGATGCTTATTTAAATTATAGACTCTAAAATTCTGGTCAACAGAAATAACACACAGAAAGTGATGAAATGTTGAGACTTGAAAGTAATAACTCAGGGGCGCAGTCGAGGGGGGCTAAGGGGGCTTTCCAAGTTACATCACTTTTGCAAAATAGCACCTGAATAAAGTCCATAGGCTGGACTTTGTTAGATATATTGGTGGGAGGAAGAGCTTAAAATGTTTACCTGGCACTTAAAAAAAAAGAACACTTGATAAGAATGAGTGCAAAAAAAATAAATTCAGGGCTTGGAATTAATAAATCAAAATTTAAAAAATTTTCTATGAAATAGGGAGGAGGGAGACGAGGGTCGGCAAATTTCAGGAGGGTGATGAGAGTAGGCTAATTTTATTTTCTCTGGGCGGCTGATTTCAGCTCTGGGAAGACACAGCCTCTTATTATTTCTTCTTCGGCCGCCCAATAGACCATTTATGATGAAGTTATCGACAGAGCCAAGAGGTTTTAATTTTCTCAAGACTTGCCACGTAATGGAAAAGTTTTCAATATTTCCTCTCTTGGAGCAGGATACCTCCTCCCCTTCGCCTAGTACTGTTTTTATATTTTCCCGAATAATGTAAAATTTTCTCGCAGTGAGGAGGTGGATGAGTGCCTTTCTTACCACTCTGGTCACAAATGAAAATTACGAGTATTCTTATGCTGTGTACCCATTTATATTACAGACATTGGTAACTCGTTTAACCAGACCGTTATAATAGAAACTGTATGAGATTTTTTGTTATGGTCCGTTAAATTAATAACCAAAGTTTGTAATACTGGCCCTTTCAGAGATAATCTGTATATAGGTAGATTGTCTTGTCCTAACTGATTCTTGAAATGAATGACATTCTAGCTTAGATTTTCTTATTTACTTCGTCAATATACTGAATCAACGTTATCGATATTTGTCGGTACTTTTCCGCTTTTTCCAAATTTCCGAAATTTTCAAACCATTCTGACAGCAATCGGGCATTCATCGCTAAAATGGAGTTAAGCTCTACCGGTACCAGACCAGTAATATCTAAATTCATTCTCGTACCTGCAAACAAATCGTTTGGCAAAAATACATAAATTATCTGCACAGATTATAATTTTAGATTGGTTGCTTTACTGCGCACCATAGCCTTTTTCGTAAAAATCAGGTCGTCTCTGCCTGGTGGAGAAATCCAATCCACTTTCAGCCACCGAATGGGTTTGCATGTAAAAGTAATTTCTTTGCCAGTCTGTTGCGAATTTTTGGCCTTCGTGGTAATCTACACTGGAATATAAATTCGAGTTTATTAGGGCGGATTATAATTATAGTTAGGTGACGTGGTGCTCATTTGATCGGAAAATAATCTGTTATCCCTTATCTGTCTACTTCACAAAATGGTGTGTGGTGCCATTTGCACTAACACTTGACGATTTCTGATTGTAGAAGGTTTTCCCTACCGATTTCCGATGAAATTTAATAATTTCTACCCAAACCTAGTTTTCTTGCAATTTCGTTTGAAAAATATAATGGTCGTCGATAAAGTGGTTTAATGCCAACATTCGTAAAAGTGTGATCTATTTTACATTATTGAATAATAATTTTGTTGTCATTCTTTCAACATGACTTACACGTAACCCTCGGGACGTGGATTGCAGCACTTCTGACGGTACTGGTACATAATGTATTCTTTGTCATCCTTAGTAAATTTTACAGCTCTGTTATCCATCCACCATACAAACTCTTTTTCTATTCGCTAAACCGTCAATATATAAACCATAAATTAGCACGAAGTAAATATCAGATCATTCCGTGAAAGATCAATAAAAAAGTTTTTTGAATACAAACGAATAAATTCTCCTGCAAGAATTCTACGTCATCTGGTCGGGCATCCATGTACTTCTTTACCATAGGTGGAAGAAAAGGAGGCTGTGATCTTTGTGAAAAATACTTTCTATTCGCGTTCGGAATTTTGCCCATAAGGTCGATGAGATGGAAATAATTCATCAACATATCCTTAACTGTTTCAGTCATTCCTGTAACTAATAATCCTTTTATTGACCAGTAACCGTCCCAATAGAATTGTGATTTGAAAAATCCTCCAGCCTGGAACACAGTAATAAGTGGTTAGATGGATTCTTTCTGGTAAATGGATGAGAATGTATGTGTATGATAATAATATGAAAATCGAGTAGTAAATTTTTCAATGCAATATTGTTTAATGTGTTTAACAAGCTGTGAAATGACAAGTGATTGTAATCTTACATACCAGTAGGTATGTGGGATTTGAAGAAAATTCTAGCGCAGCAGAGGCCACTAGAAAAGGGAAGGGTTTGAAAGAAACTTAGTGGTTTTAATGGGGAGAATATAATTTGCACGCCAGAATTGGGTTTTTAACGACAAATATTGAACAAGACAAAATAAAGTTTTAGAATGTCAGAAAAAATTAGAAACGCATGACAAATCATTCCCGACAATTCATTCATTCTGCCCAGATTAAAAACTAGTTTTCACACGGCAAAATAAGATAAAACACAGTTGAAAATGATAATTCACGGAAACCACTAAATGCCAGTAATGAAACAGTTCTTTAAGTGTTTACACGATTGAATAATTGATAATTGAACAGTTTTAAAAATTTTTCTTTTGAAAAATATGGCTCAAGTTTCATTTTTGGAACAGTTATCAGAGAGTGAAAGTGATAATACGGAGTGTGATGCTCCAAAACCAAAAAAAAGGTGGCACAAATGGAAAACCTTCGATGATTTCAAAACTAAAAACTCTACCGCAGTAACCTGCGCTAGAAAAGCAGGTTTTCATTTTAATTTGATATAATTCTGCAATTTGTTTGATTTTTTCAATATTTTCCACTTTCTTTTTCTATTTTTTCCCATTTTTGCATATTTTTTCATATTTTCCTATATTTTCCACATTTTTAGCAGATTTTTGACAGAAAATATTTTCAATTAAATTTATAATGACTTTCACAAATAGACACGAGACCATCATACTTAATCATTTCATGATCTCCAGATTCCAAAAATACCCAACTCGTATTATCATATTCATTTATCTACTCACTCACTCACTCACTCACTCACTCATTCACTCATTCACTCACTCACTCACTCACTCATTCACTCATTCACTCACTCACTCACTCACTCACTCATTCACTCACTCACTCATTCACTCACTCACTCATTCACTCACTCACTCACTCATTCACTCACTCACTCACTCACTCACTCACTCACTCACTCACTCATTCACTCATTCACTCACTCATTCACTCATTCATTCACTCATTCACTCACTCACTCACTCATTCTCTCATTCACTCACTCACTCATTCACTCATTCACTCATTCATTCATTTATTCCTATTCATTCAAATTTATTTATTTATTTATTTATTCATTAATTTTTTACTAGCAGGTTTTCCTAGAAAACCTTCTCTTTTATTTTTCATTACTTTTATCAATTTTTTTATTAATTTTTTATTAAATTAATTACTCACTCATCGAATCACTGACTCATTGACTCACTCATTCACTGACTCACTGAATCACTGACTCACTCACTCACTAATTCACTCAATCACTCAATCACTCATTCACTCAATCACTCAATCACTCAATTACTCATTCACTCATTCATTCATTTATTCCTATTCATTCAAATTTATTTATTTATTTATTTTTTATTAGCAGGTTTTCCTAGAAAACCTGCTCTTTTATTTTTCATTAGTTCTATCAATTTTTTATTATTCAGTTTTATTAATCTAATTTTTTATTTCTCGTTAAATTTCCTTTTTTTTTTTTAAAAAAAAACCAAAATTTTGTACCAAATTTACAAACATTCGGATTTGTTATCTTTGAAAACACAACAGAAAGACAAAAAAAACTGACGACGCTCACAGAATCGATCCGTATCATTTTTTTCGCCTTCAAAACGTAGCGTTAGGCAATTAGCACTACTTGCGCAATTTGCCCAATTTCTCTCTATACAAAATAGGCGATTACTCGACGAATACTGAACCGATCGCCACCAAATTTCTTTCAGCACATCTTCACTATAAGATCTACCCTCCATCAAAATTTCAACCCTATTGGTCCAGTAGTTTGTGAGAAACCGTGTGTACAAGAAAAAATCTTTAACTGCGCATAACTTGAGAACAAATTGACCAATAGGGCTGAAATTTTAATGGAAGGTAGGTCTTATCATGTAGAATATATGGTTGAAATTTGGTAACACTCAGTTCAATAGTTTTCCTAATATTAGCCCCAGAAAAATCTTATACATACATACATACATAATATATATATATATATATATATATATATATATATAGAGAGATGTTTTGGGCACATGTGAGACCCAAAACAGATAAATCATAACACTTGCGAGACCCTTTTTGACAATGCGAGACCCTTTTGCGGGTCTCGCATGTGCATGAGGTGTATGTATGGTTTTTCTTACTCCCCCCACTCCGCAGACCCCAAATCTGAATTTTTTGTCTGGGACTCGCAAGTGCCCCAAATATCAATTGTATGTACACTTGTGGTTCACTCATTTCCTTTTACTCCCTATAAACTGTACTGTACACCTAACCAACAGCTGTGGGCTGCATTACATAGCCCAAGGCATCTACAGATAGCCACTAAGCCATGCGAAGACGAAGGTTTCATTTCCGAGTATTTATAAGGGGGGTCTCGCAAGTGTCTTACTTTATCTTGGGTCTCGCATGTGTCATAATGTAACTATATATACATCTATATATATATAAAGTTATACGAATTGCTAATTTTTGAGGGAAACATATTTTCGGGTCATGAAATGAAAAATGACCACACCCCCAACCCCACCTCTGACTATCAGATAGGCTGCAAAGAGCTGGTTTTCTAGGAAAACCTGCTAATAATTACAGTATTTGGTTTATTATGATAAAATATACTGATTTAAAAAGCTCAACCTGTTCTTATCCATGTGTTTTAAAACAAAATATTTGTCAACATCCTTTAGGTATGCAGATACATGTAAGACTAAAATTAGTTGATGTTCCACCCGCAGTGAAATCAGTGCCATTAGGGCAAAAGAGAAAGAGAGGCTGGCCCTCTAAAGCAAAAAAAGCTCTAATTGTTCAAGAATAAATTTTGTATATTTAAAAGTCTGTCGTTTACTCTAATTATTTTAAATGCATTGATGTCCTGTGACGAAAATTAATTTTGATGTTGAAACCTAATTTTTACTGTTTATTTTTTATTTATTTTGTTCATAATAATTTTTCAGTTTTATTTTTTTCTCTGTTTATTATTTTTTTTAGTCATTTAAATAATTTACAAGTGTGAAAAAGTATTAATTTACCGTGATTCACACATTTTTCTGTCGTTAGAAACACCTATTTTGTCGTGCAATAAAATCCCACCCGTTTTAATGTACCAGTCTGTATAACTCACTTTGATGAAACAGTTGGGCAAATAAATTGCAGAATGGCGTTCAGGATGGTCTTTGGCATCTTCATCTACATGCACAGCTAATTGGGGCCAAATATTCTGAACATCTATTACAAATTGTTTATACATAGGATCTGCGACTCTGTCGAGTAGTTTTGGTTTTAGACCTATTTCTATGTCACGTAAAGTACAAGATTTTGGGTTATCCTCGGCGAAATTCTCGTTTACGAATGCTCGAAGCGAATCACGGTCAAGTTTATTTTCCTCTTTGAGTTTCTGGAATTTTTCGAGAATACGTTCTTCTGTGTCTAGCAACTTTTTATCGACAAAATTCATCGGATGTTCGTGGATCTCTGCTAGCTGGATTGTTTTTAAAAGCTCTCCGTAACAATAGATTGGGCTGCAGAAATAACAAAAAAGAGATTCATCATTCAAAGGAAAACAAGGAATTAGATTTTTCAAAAATGTTTTACACGCACAGAAAAACTCTAGTTTTCTATTTCTATCGAATAACTACGTGGCTATATATGAGCACTTTCGGACTGTGCTTCAAGTTTTTGAGAGGGGAATAGGACTAAAAAATAGTTGCCATGAAACGAAAAAGTAAAAAAAATTCATTACGGTGTAGTTTCTTTTTTTGGAGGGGGCGGGGCGGGGGAAGAGAAGCTGATTTTAGCTCCACGAGGAAGGCATAGCCCTTAGTCGTCCATTCTTTCCAAATCGACATGAATAAAATCAATTTTCATCTTCAGAGAATCGGCAAGTTTTTGGACTTTGGGCCCACAATAAAGTAACAGTATGTGGTACTGGAATTATTCTAATAACAATGCATTATTATCGTACATAGTTGTTAAAACAGAAATAGTATGAAACGAATGTATGTATTGTTGCTTTACGTCACATAGGTATGAGAGACCCGAGATAATGTGCGAGTATGACACTTGCAAGACCCCCTTATAAATACTCAGAAATGAAACCGTCTTCATATGGCTTGGTGGCTATCTGTAGGTTATGTAATGAAGCCCACAGCTATTGGTTAGGTGTACAATACAGCTTATAGGGAGTAAAATGAAATGAGTGAACCACAAGTGTACATTACAATTGATATTTGGGGCACTTGTGAGTCCCAGACAAAAAATACAGATTTGGGGTCTGCGGAGTGGGGGGATCAAGAAAAACCATACATACATCTCATAGATATGTGAGATCCACAGAAGGGTCTCGCATGGTCAAAAAGGGTCTCGCAAGTGTTATGAAATATCTGTTTTGGGTCTCACAAATGACAAATTCATCTCTATAGACAAGCTGGTTGAAAAAATTATACTAAAAATAGCTTATTTCTTCAGTAATTTCAGTACCTGCTTTGAAATACTAGTATATAATTAACTTCCATGAAACAATGAGCTGTAGCCACAGGAAATCAGAATTGGAAAATAAATCATTTTTGTACTTAATGTATACTGTACTCACCTGTCACAATCAGCTGGACAGTCTTGCAAATTCTCAACTTGCTTAAGGGTAGATGCTACACAAAGATTGATCAGAGAAATCAATATCAAAATTTCCCTAATCATTTTGCTGTACGTAATTCGAACCGTGAACGATTTAGGTACGAATTAAACCTTTGCTTCAAGAAATGTTGGGGAAAAAAATTGTAGTTTTTCCAGAGATTTGTTAGGGGGGCTACTTTATCTTTTAAAATTAAAATTTAGGCAAATTGTATCAAAAGCAGTATGCAGTCATGTAGATAATGAAGGAGAATTCGTTCTTTCTATGGTCATAAAATTCAATAACTAAAAATGTTCATGCAAAATAAATGACTACAAGCCATATGGGTACGACTTCGATTTGGGGAGAAATGATTTACTCAGCTGCTTCATGAATACTCGATGAACTATAATTATAGGTGTGCGCATTTCCACTAATTCGTGAAAACCGATATACACGTACATTCGCCCTATTCGTTGATGCAGTGGCGCCCACGGGAGGGTCCAAGTGAGGCAGCCGCCCCACTTGATTTGGGGTGGGTGGTCTGAAAGGAGTGAAGTAGGTAGGGAAAAACTGAGGAAAAATAGAATTTTTTCAAAAATAAAAATCGTCTTGCATCATAGGTGAAATAAGCTATAAGTACTATTAATTTTATGCTTTCAAGTCAAAATTGGGTGGTTAGTTTGAGGTTTTGCCCCACTTTATTTAAAATACGTGGGCGCCACTGCGTTGATGAATTCTTCTTCTTCTTTTTTTTTCTTTTTTTTTTTGTTGAAATATGTAGCAAAAAAACTTGTCCGTCTTTTACTTGAAAAAAAAAATTATTGTTTGAGTTATTTACATTTTAAAAATTTTATTCAATTTGTTGAATAAGCGCGCAATATTTTTCAGACGTCATTATTTCTGGAAAGTACAACTTCATTCAATTTTTTGCCTTTTTGCATTCGTTTCTGCATTTTCCAATTCCTCAGTATCATCCGTTTCAGTTGGTATTACACCTTCCTCTGACTCTGAATCTAGGATCGTGTCATCTATCCAATCATCTATCGTTGACCGCGGAGATGCGAACACCAACTCCTGGGATGAATAAATGTCAGCTGTCAAGATTGCCTCGTAATCAGCAGAAGTTGCGACTCGTCCATACTGCGCTAATAATGAAATTATACATCCGAGACTAGCAGCTGATATTTTCCCTTTATTTTCCTCGTTGTAATTTTTAGCCATTTTGCTGTTCGGTAGAACAATGTACTGTCATAAAATATTAAAAAACAATTATAATACCGTCGAATGGGGCGACTTTACACACTTTTTTAATGTTTTTCAACTTTGTCCTTTCATAACTCCTCCAATTTCGAAGCTATTGAAGTGAATTTGATTTTAAAATTTAGGTCTAACATTTCTCAACACAATTGTAAAAAAAAGTTTGAGTTTGCAGGCTTCCTTCTATTTTTTATGATTTTTCAAAACATTTGTGTAAAGTCACCCCTCAATGGGGCGACTTTACCCATCAATTTGTTATTGACGGGTTATTGATGGGCGGGGAGGCAAAATTTGAGGATGTTTGTACTCAGACATACGATTGAAAAGAAACTAGTCAAGTACCAACTTCAACCATGAAACCGAACTGAATAATTTGAGTGTCTGTGGTTAAAAAGAAAAGACAAATAAGAAATATTAAAAAACCATATCGCTGCTTCATTTTCTTGTTCTGTTACTGGGTGAAGTGAGGTAAGGGCGGCCATCTTTTTTTTATTTTCCTCCTTCTACCTGCTTCGATCCAAATCGTATTTCGGTTTTAATTTTTGCCTGGCAATTTATTTATTGGGCTAAAACGAAGTGGGTAAAGTCGCCCCTTGAATGTAAAGTCACCCCGTTCGACGGTACCCTAGATAGCATTCGAACGTGAGAGATTAATAATATATTGTGAGACTAAAATAGTTTGACAGTATCAAACAAGGGTCGAGAATTAGCTATAGATTCCGAATGTTTTCAGTACATGTGAGCAGGTTTCAGGGGCATAGCTAGAGTAGAATACTTCGGGGCAAATCAAATTCCTGGCGGCAAAACGGACCCCTCTCCTTCATTTCTTCTGTGACAAAAATGTCCTGGGAGTGGCACATGATTTTTCTGGGGGGGGGGGCATAGCGTCCCCGTACCCTGGCTACGGATCTGCTTGGTTTGTTAATAATAATCAGGAGTAGATTGTGCTGTATATTTTTTTTCTCTCTACCCTCTATCCAATAAAATATCGCTGATGTGACCCTGGCTAACGGCATTAGCATGGAAGGTTAGGTCATGTGGTCTTAAACGAGTTGCTATGTTATGGTCTTGAACCATCCTATGGACACTAAATCATCCGAATATGGATGGTTAAAGGGTTTTCAACGGAAATAATACCTATACCATATGCTGTTCAGAGGAGGGAGTGTGATTTAGGCGGATGGTTCAAGACTTAGTTATAAAATTTGCATGGCGCAGCAGTTTTATGCAATATAGGAATGCAGCATATTTTACCATTTTTATTCCTCATTATTTTCTCAGTTTTTTTCCAGTTTTGCTGGATGAATTCCTAACACGAGTATGTACAGAATTATGGGCGATTTTTGATTTTTTAATGCCAAAAAATCCTGGCTCTGCTTATGATACTTACTCTTTCCAGAAGATTTTTATCATGTTCGTATCCATTGTAAACAGTTTTAATTAACGAACGAGCCATATTTGAAGCAATTTCTAAAGCTCTGTTGTCCTCAGTTTTACCAAGTCCTTCGATAACAAATGCAGTTAAGAACAACGATCCATACGGAAAGTCGCCTAAAAGCCCCGTATCTTGTTCTAGGGTGGTTGGCATCACTGTTTGAAAATGAGAAAAATCAAAGAAGAATGAATACTTTTCATTACCCTACTTTACCAGATTTTCTTAAAATATTCTTCATTGATTTTACTTACGAAGATAAGTTGGGAAATTTTGCTCGCCGATTAGTTTTTCATTATATAAAAATTGCGCTACTTTCGCCCCTATTTCTTTATCATCATATGAACGAGTAAATAACGGCATTAAATTGGTGACATAAAAAGCATAAATTGTTTCTTTTTTGTCGCTATCGTAGTCAAACCACATATTTTTAGACGAACTCCACAGTACCTGATTATGGTCGGGAAAAAAAAAAAATTCCAATCACGTACGAGTATATTCCTTTTTGTAACTTTTTAGTAGTACCTCAAAAACCCCCAAAGCAGGGCTAAATTCAAATTTTTTTAAATTCCCAAGTTGTTAAATTGACTGGGCAACTTATGATGTAGGTATGTAATTTTTCAAGCTGAATTCGAATTTGCTGTTGGTTTTGATACTGGTCGCGATTTAGACCACCTCTTACTCTTAATTTTTTTTAAAGCCATCTACTTCGAAAACCCACCTATACCAGGGCAGAACTCGACACGTTTTCTTTTTGAAATAATTTAAATTAATAGGAGGTTTTCGGTTGAAAACCTGCTAAAAATTCAACGAGTTCACCATTTTTGTACTATGAGAAATTTTTATGTGACTGAAATTTGTTCCCAAATTATCAAATCATCTGTCTCTATATACTACAAAGCAATGTAAAAAATTTAGCTGAAGAAGTAGTCAATAGGACTTTGCAATTTCAGAATAATATCTAAAAATAAAAGGGTCAAAGACCTTTTATCAAGTTGACTATGGTGTGCAAATAGAAGCTTTAAAAATGTACTAACTTATCCAACTTTCAAGACATTCTGTTGGTTGATTTTTGTAAGAAGTAGTTTTGCGAAGGTTCAGAACGTGATCCAATTTATTCATAATCCTAGAACATTCACTTTTAATGGTTCATGAGACGCCTGTAGTTCCATTCGAAAACCTGCTTTTCTAGTGGGGCTTACTGAGCTAGAATTTTTTTCCCCCTTAAATATTTTATTGTTAGCTACTAGCAGGATATAGGCGAACGACAGTCCCATATCAGGTTTAGCTTAAGCCTATAAGTGAATTTTAAAATAAATTTTTGAAAGCTCATGTGTTCATATTTTACCGCGTTTATAGCTCTTTGAATTATTTTGGACTTGCTGGAATATATTTTCGATTTCTTGTCATCTACATTAGTGTACCACTTTCCTAATAAAATGGCGTATCTGTGTAAAACACTGTTTAGCTCTACTGGAACTATATTTGAAACCTTTAAATTCAAGAGAGGATCTACAAAATGTAAGAAAAATTTTGATAAGTAAAATCTGTATGTTCTGTAAATAAATTTACGTACCCCCACGTAAGCGTCGTATAAATTTAAATTCAAAACTGACTTGAATACTTTTTATAATTCAGAAATCGGCTGGAGAAATCAAAACCACATCCATTCAAGCAGCGCAGGGCAGAGTAAAACCTCTTTTTTGCCAAGTCTAATTCCAGATTTTTAGCTAGATTATAATCATTTCTGTAGAGTAAAGAAAGAGAAAATATTTTATTTTAAAAAGTTCATAAAAATCTCCACTGTGTGGCATAGAAAAGTCATTCCTCGAGCAAGTTTTGTCTTTGCTACACATAAAATAGGAAAGTGAATATGTTCCCTTTTAAAAGCAGTTAGAAGTCTCTATGGATATTAAAACCAGATAGAATGAATATTGAAGTCTAAAATTTTAATTGGTAATTTATGTGAAAAAAGCATTTTTGAATTTTTATGGACATGTTCGCTTCTGAATATACAAACAATGTACTTATAATAAGAAATATGGTCGTAATAAAATTATAAATTCCACCTGCCGAACTATCCAACCCGCTTATGGTGTAAGTACAATGGTTTTCGATATTTTCATCGAGCTCGCCCCCTTACCCATTCAAATTTAACAGTGATAAATTGTAAGAAGATACAAATTAAGTTACTTACTTATATACCTCAGGACGAGGATTACAACTATTCTGATAAAAACGAAATAGATAATAAGTTCTATGGTTTATAGTAATCCTCACTTTTCTATTTGACTCCCACCATTTATACTCCTTTTCTATTGCCTAAAATTAAAGTCCATGTATAGACAATCATATGTTAATGAAACTTAGCTTCTAGGTAACTTATAGAATGTTCATTTGTTTACACTTCACTGGTGGGAATCTATCATTCACCAATCAGCTGCTACCAAACTTATCACATATCATGCTATCCACCAATCATTTTGAAGATAAATTCTCGCCAGTGAAAAGTTGTCAATTCCTAATCTTACGTCATATTTGCAGAATCTCTGGTCTGCACGTTTTTAACAGTCTTATGACGTCATAACACCCGCCCACAATGTGTATTATAGCGAAAATTCAAAATTAAACAAAAAGAGCTTGAAAAAATATCAAAGAACGCAATAAATAAACATTGTTGCTCAAATTTGTGTATCTGTTGTGAATTTCAGAACCCTCTCTTCCCCTTAAATGGAAACTTGACCTTATTCAGTTATGACGTCATGGAACTCTCAACTTGAACAGAGTACCTATACTTGAATTTAAAAAAAAAAATTGAGTTCTTTTGTAAAAACGAGGTGTTAAAAAATATGCAGGTTCACAGTGAATAACTCACAGGTAACATTTGTTGAAGAAATTCTGGCTTATTTTCAGCTCGTTCCAAGTAATCTTCCACCATTAGAGCTAAGAAAGGATATTGAGCTCTATCTAATGCATAAACTCTATTTGTATACGGTGTAAAACAGTACTTCTCTATGAGATAAGCATAATTTCGCAGCATTTCTTCGACTTCGTCGAACATTTTATTGATTAACATTCCTCGAATGATCCAGTATGTTTGTACAAGCGTTGGCATACTATAAGACTTCTCTTCCTAATTATGCGGAAAAGTTTTAAATTAAACCCAGCAGCATGAAATATAAAATAATCTTCTAAAAATATTTAAATTATTTTTATTATTTCTTCAAAATGAGAAGCTGGCGTTGCACCTCATCACATAGTTGTTTGACACATTCAAGAAAGAAAAAAAGATGAATCGAAAAGTCCCTGTCAATCTGGCCAAGTGCATCTGTCAGGTGACCAAATATTGGATTCCAGCTCTGTCTTGGGACTTATTTTGAAAGGAAGGTCTTAGCTTCCTACAGCACACTATGGATCTGTCATCAATAATTTTGCTCGCAATATCATTGAATTTGATAAAATTGTAAAAATATAATTTACTCAAAGGATTTATCAATATAATTAGACCTTACGTATAATTTGATGCAATAGAAAGAATTCTTTACCTTCATATAACAATTTGGTACATAAGTAATGGAATGATACAGGTTCTCAGGTTCATTTTGAAAATTATCTGGTATTTTAACAGCAAACTGTTTCCATTCTTTATTTATATTTTTGTAAAAGTTTTTATAATTTTCATCTGTTACGATTTCATCAATTTCTGGCCTTTCTGGAAAATTATTCCATTCACAATCCGATAAAAGCTCAGGTTCAAAATTATCATTAATAAACTTCTCAAGTTCCCGGTTTCTCTCTTCATTATTCTCTGTTGCTTTTACTGCTTCAAATTTTTCAAGAATATTTTTTGGCAAATGTTTCAATTTCATGTCCACGAAATTTTGAGAATTGTCGAAAAATTCGGAGAGCTGAACAGTGTGCAAAATTTCTTCATTGCAGTAAATTAGGCTAATATAACAAACGATTCATTTAATACTATCTAATGAGTAGGGGAAGGCCAGGGGAGGTGATAGCCCCCAAAAATTAAAAATTGCTCTAAAATAAACTAAAAATCAGTTTAAAAAAAATTTAAATAATCGAAAAAGAAGTGAAAACTTTGGTATCAATTTTTTGGATGTCGACATTTTACCCCAATTTTTCTTTCCCCTCCTTCCTGTCCTAACATAGAAGAAACCTAATTCCGTGTTGTAAAATGGATGACTCTAAATTATTCACGACTAAATGATTTAATCGATTCATTATCACTCATAAATGATCTTATTACAATTTAGTCATTAATGACTTTAGTCATGATTTAGTCATGCCCAGTGAAAGCGATCATCCATATTCTTAAATACGTCGGTTAAAAAAATCTTACTTTTTACAATCCTCTGGGCATTTATGTTCATCTTCATTTACGAGTAGCACATTTTCAATTTGGATAACACTAATTATTGATATACATAAGAGTTTCAGCATATTTTTGAGTGATGAATAGTAAAATAATAGAAACTGATTAGTACACCTAGGTACAATCTGGATTTATGTATAAAAATTTAGAAAGTTTCACCTCCGCAAGAACTAAGTATGTTACATTATGAGTGAATTAGAAAAATGGCAGTTTTCTTGTCAGTGAAGTTGTAGGTATATAGAGTATTGTTTACCTTTGAATTCTTCATGTTAGTACAAATGTTCATCGACATTGAAGTAAAACCTATGTAAATAATATGAAGATCTTAACAAGAATTTCACGTTCGATAGCTGAATCAACATTTCTGACAAGTCTGTAGCTTGCAGTTTTGTGAGAATAAAAAAAGTTGAAAATGAAAAGTATTTATAAAAGCAGAGAAAAGCCATAGGCAGATTTTGGAGGTAACAAGGAACTATCTATGACCCTTCAGACCTGAAACTAGCGCCCCCCCCCCCAAGAGAAAATCCACTTAGCTCTCAAAATTGAATGAAAATTAATAAAATAGCTGTACAGCCTTTATAAAGCCTCGCTAAGGCAAAGATGGATTCTCTTTTATATAAGTAATTAATGTTTATAAATTTTGAAAATTGTTTTTCATTAAATGTTTCTTACAAGGATACATTGAAGAAAAAAGAAAAGAATTCGAGACATTAATTACACTAATAGTTACACATAATACATATAGGTACTTAACTAAATAGTCATCTGCTTCAAAATTCAAGCAAGAAATTCAAAGTAATAGCTACACACCGTTCAAAAAAATATTTTACTCTGTCCCACTCAAATTTTTTTTTTCTTTTCACTCCTCTTTAGCCTTATCATGAGTCTGCTTAGCAGGTTTTCAACAGATTCCATTTTTTTTTTTTTTTTTTTTTTTTTTTTAGTAAGCGATGAAACATTTTTAGTCCTCCCCCTCCCTCGCTCCCTCCGCCTACCCAAACACATCACGAAAGTATGTCTATGAGAGGAGCTGATAAAAAAATGAACAATTTCCAGTTCCAGCGTAACTATAATAATATTTATTGGAAGCACCTACATAAAAATGAAAATCAGACGTAATTTTATTGCGTATATTTAGTTTATACTTATTAACTTACTATTTCTCAGATTGCATCACTCATCTTAATAAAATTAGGGGAAAAATTAAAATTAAAGTTATACTTAAATATAATGCACCAAAGTATATCTGCACGTGAAGCGAATAATACTCGGACGTAATGAAACTGCATACATACAAGTACGTATTTATAACAAAAGTATTTCCCAAGTTAGCACATTAAATCATAAATAATTATAGATATTATTGAATAGATAGTACACTAGCCTTTCCTTATAGACCTGTGCTATCAACATTGCCAATGATGTCTCTGATGCAGTAGGCGAATTGCATGCGCAGAATAACAAAATCGAATAAAACCCTTAATTTACTATTTTTTACCAAAGGGAGCAACACTGTTAATTTAGTTGTCATATCGTTATCAACCGTTGGTCAACCGTGTCAACCAACCATTTTCTGCGCACGCGTTCTCTAAACTGCACCTGAGCCTGAGAGTGTTGTTATATAATTTCGGATACTGGCTGTCTAGCACTATTTGTGGTTTAAGGTTATAGCTAGCGATTCCTACATATTCTCAGTTTTTATAGCAAGTTTTCAAGTGAAACCTGCTTATTAAAATTGTATTTACTTATAGTTATTTATGAAATGTCCTCTTCTGTTTTTTTTCTTTTCGTTGTAGACTCTGAATTGTCTTCACTTCTAGCTGGAGAAGTGATTTTTCTTTTTCCATCTAACACGTCAGGCTCATTTATTGATATAGACATGTCGGATTCATTTATTGCTGAAGACATGTTCTCGTCACTCTTTGCTCCAATTTCGGTAGGTGTATCATCAGCAGCATATTTTAATTCTTCACCGTACCATCTTAATAGGGTGATAAAACCTCCTAGCGTAGATGCAGACTCTTTATTCAGTTTTTGAACCTCATCTTCTTTAATACGTCCATCTATTCTGTACTATGGATGAAATTAGAGCAAAATTAATGGTTGGTAGCATCATATTTAACAAGCGTGTAATAAATTAGACAATAAGTAGAGGGCCCGTATGACTAGGATATTCTGAATAGGGGAGGGGGTCTTCTTGGAGCTCACTATGAGTACCAGGGTAGCTCGGTCGAAAAAAATTAAAAAAAGTTTTTTTTCATGCAGGCAAAAATTTTCTGCAGCTATCTGTTGTAATTTTTTTTTGTAAAAATTTGTGATACTGTTTTTTTTTGATCATTTTATGAAAAACATTGAAAGAACATTAGAATATCAGAAGGGAGCTCAACGAAAAGAGGCTCTAACTGGCCGAAAGGGGCTCAGCCCCCCATTAGCCCCCCGGCAACAGGCCTGATAAGTAAGTCTATTTTCATGCATAAAAAAAAGCTCATTACCTAACTCAAGAAAGTGACAATTGATATCGAAAAAATGTGATGTGTCGAAAAAATACACGGACTGTCACATCAATAACAAAAGTTCACATCATGATTAATTATATAAAATGGAGGTGTGAAAGTGCTTTTGTTATACGTAGAGTACACAGGCCATCATGTACAAAAAGTTTTTTGAATTCTTACTAAAATACAAAACTGTTAATCTGATATGATTTGAAATTCTATAATTAATTACATTTTCAAACAAAGTCCCATGGGTTTCATGTTCATTGTAAACAGTTTTAACCAATGCAGCTGCTATATTTTGGGCAATCGTCTCGGCTTCTTTATGCTCAGTTTGGCGTAATCCATCAATAATTAATATATTCCAAAAAACTGACCCATAAGGTTTGTCAGCGATTTCTCTAAATTCGTAATTATTCGATGTCGGAATTGCTAGCCAGAAACATACAAAAACGAAATTTATACCACTACCTTGGTCATAATGTTGACTATATTTTTCCATAACCTACATTCACGTCTGCACGTAATATTTAGAGGTGGAAACGAACATTTTTATTTTCCGTCAAAATTATTCAAGTTTCATTTTTTCTTCGTTTATTAAAGATCGAATAACAAAATCGATATTTAAAGGCGCTGGAAAAATGATCAGAGAATTTTTTATACCTCCCTCTTTTCTTATCATTTTTTCTTACAGATTAAACGAAAATTGGGAAATTCAACCCAAAAAACAATAGGAAATATTCGTATTATAATAATAAGAGTAGGTACCTGGTGGGTACTTGTTTATTTTTTCTCAAAATTTTCAATAATATTTTTAATTAAAAATTTTTCAAGTAACGCTACTTATGTTGAATATCAGTTTCCACCCCTGGCAGGTACGTAGGAGGTATACTAGCGAACTGAATGGGATAGCTGGAACCAGCACTCACCATGAAAGGCAATGTAAACGAAGTGAGTTTATTTGTTAAAAATTTGGTAGAATTTGGTTTTTATTATGAAATGTTTTCTTTTTTTATACCTTTGGTTCTTTTTATAAATTTTTTTTTTAGGAGGGAGAGGTTTGTTACCTGTAAATAGAATGGTTTAATGGGTAAGACAAGGAACCCAAAAATTTTTAGGGTTAGTTTTATGAACGAAGTGAACAAAATTTTGTGATATCTACGTATTTTTCTCAGGCAGAGTTGGCAACCGTAAACTCATTCTCATGGAAATTTCACAATTATAGATAGGACTGAAAATAACATTCAAATGAAAAATTAAGTTCTTATTTATTTATTTTATACCAAAAAAACATATTAACCATCAAACTCCTTTTTTTTCTATGACGCATCACATTTCTTTGTATCTTATATCGAATAAATGTATTGGAATGAAATAGATGGGATAAGTGTAACATCCCATTCTCTTTCTCTTTTCCTTCGTTTGCTCATTTTACTACCAAGTGCTCGTTTAAGATATCCCTTTCAGTCATTGGTGGCAACTTTCCTACAGTGTGGATTGCACTGGCGCCGAAAATTTTTGCGATGCGCAAAAATTCGGTGCAACACATAGTAAAATATTGGGGGAAAAAAACTTCTTGAAACGTTTTAAAACCATTCCAGTTATTTCACACTCAAAATTTCTTGCTTGCTTCGCAAAAAAAATTTTTTTAGACTTGAATGCAACACACGAGGAAAATCTCCATCACATGCTTCATCACTGATTTAACTCACCAAAGTAGTTGAACTTGAAACTCGACTTGTCTGCAGCAATGATTTTCTCTTTAATTAAATAATTTATAACATTCGGAACGAGGTCCTTTTTCTCTTTATCATAACTTAAAGTAAATAAAGGAATCAAGTTTGTTACGTAGAATGAATTAACGTGTTGGCCTGTTTGCGTGTCCAAGTCAAGCCAAATTTTATGCTCTTTACTCCATAAAATCTGAAAATGAAAAACGTAGGTTTTTGATATTAAGAATAGACATTTGTTGTTCTAAATAATGAGTCACATTTTTTGCTCGCTTAAAAGACAACCAAACCAACCCCGATAACATGTGACAATCATCCTCATAGGTGGGGATGGTTGTCACATGAAAGCACATAATTAAAAAATTCATTTTCATAAAAATTACTTACAATATTTTTTTTTCAATTTCAAGGGTTTTGTACCTCACGGATTTATATTTCAAATGACACATTATCAAAATTTTCAACTTCATTAAGAACTTCGAGATATTGCTCAAAAACTAAATTTTGTGATCACTCACCCCACTCTCCCTCGGTCAAATAGTTTCTTGATCATGCACACACCTTAAGTAGGCATTCTTTTACTCAATCAATAATAATTCGAATTTATTGTCTCTGTAGGCATAAAACTTTAATTAGGTAGTGCTTTATTTTATAAATATTCTGTTGGTCTTGCGTCACAGCACCTACCCTATTATCGATAAAACAATGTATATTTTGTTTTTAAACGATTATTATAATCTTAGAAAATTAAACAAAATAGAGTACTCACCTCATCAATACCGTACTGAATATCGTTTGATATTTTTAGATATTGGTCTCTCAATTCGGGTTTTCCTGATTGATCATACCAATGACTTAATATGCTCGAACATCTTTGTAACACACTATTCAACTCTACAGGAACCAAACGATCCACCTCCAAATTTGAACGTACCTCTATAAATAATAAAATAAAACAGCTGACCAAATTTCGAGTATAAATTTTAACTTCTTTTACATTTGATAAATTTAACCAAACTACTCGTGGTACAGCAGATACAAAGTTAGCAAGCACGTCAATGTACAAGTAGATACCCAAATGTATAATTATGCGGTTAAACTTTAAAATGGATAAAAATGGACAAATCTGATTTTTGAGCAACGCCCTTCGATTAAATTGTCACTATTGCTGAAAATCATTTACTAAAATAGGTAACGGTACCAACCAGGATATTCCCTATTTTGCAAGAAACGACTCGAATATCCAAAAGCAGTTTTGTCTAAGGCGCGCACTGCAGAATAAAATCGAATTTTTTCTTCATTTGAGGGCAAATTGTTGGCCAGATTATAATCCTCTCTGAAATGAGATAAATATTGCTAAATTAACACTAGAAGTACCAGGTGGCGTCATATACGACGCAACTCAAAATTTTGAGATGGATTTTTCAAAGGACCAATATTTTGAGAACCCCTGACTTGTGTCATACGACGCCACCTGGTCCTTTGAGGTTATTCTTGTCGCGTCGTATATGACGCCATCTAGTCTTTTGAGTCATCGAGTAAAACCTGGTTTTTCTAGTGTTAAAGGTGGGAGTGGATCAGAGTCAGCTCTTGCCAAAAAATTTCCATATTTTAGGATCTCATAGGTTTTAAACTTGAACCAGTAATTCATTGAGACAGCCTTTTTCAATATAAAAGAAAAATATCAAACGTTTGAATATATGTTTAGATGACACTCAATAATTTTAGATTATTAGTAGGAAGAATAACCTATATTATGAACATTCAGAAATCATGCTTCACTTTCTATCTTAAGATCCATCAATATTAGAATACTGGAAATCCTACTGATTATCTTTCAAAAATCCAACCTTTATGTTATTTGCTAATTCTAAATTAATTTTTCATTTTACTTACTTCAAACTCGTACTTTCTATCTGATTCAAAAATTGGTGATAAAATATGTAAAATTATGAAATTCAAATTCGTATTATTCCGGATAGGATATAGAAATACAATTTATGTGTCCGATTCCAAAAAGTGCTAAGTGTATTTTGGTGATGAAAAATGACGCCCGTAAAACTGTGTTAGGCAATTTGTCATACAAAAATGGTATACGTTTTGCTGGTTTTGACATAAAGTCTGTTCTAGTTAAGAGTTCCATGACGTCATAATGCTTCGACGAATGAGTAGAAGGTATTAATTTTGATTTGAACCTTATTTCAACCAATCGCTTTTTTCAGATCCTTATGACGTCATGGAACTCTTAACTGGAACAGACTATAGTGTCGTTCAACCAAAAGTTGTATTCATAGCAATTTCTGGAATCAGTTCATGTGTAGTTGTATTTTTATTGGTTTTAGTTTGTTTTTTGCAGATTTTCAATTTTACACTTACCACTTTTTTTTTTGGGAATTACTCTTCAATTAATGGCTTTTTTTTTTTTTTGGGGGGGGGGGGCAAATAAGGATTCACAACATGTATCTATATATGAAAAAACGTAAATACTTGTATTTTTCTGGACGAGGTTCGCGGCCATTTGTTTTGTATTTATATAAAGAATAATATGTTCCATCTAATTTTTTAATTTCAGCACCAGCATTTTCAGTCCAATATGTAAATTCTTTTTCAATCAGCTAAAATTGAATTTTCCTTGTATGTAGTATATTTTCACACAATAGTTATTAGCGAATACATATAATATGCTGTTAAGTCGGAGTAACTTTGAACATTTTACCATGTCCACATACCTTTGTCTACCAATTCTTCATCATTCATGCAGGCTGTAGAAAGGGCGAGGTAAAACGTTCAAATATTACTTCGACTTCCCCGATAAGAGGCCTTTATTTAAAATGTTTCGATGAATGACCTACTGGAAGCATTTCCACGCGAAAATCGACATCGAGCTTATTTTCAGCCACTAAATAAGCTTGCAGATAATCCTCCACCATAAACGACAATAAAGGTAGCTGGTGTCTTTTTTCAGCGTATATTCTATTAGTTAATGGTATGGAATTTCGCGTGGCTAAAAGATTCGCCAAGTTTAGAATAATATTTTTAGCCGATATGAACATCTTGTTCCACAACAATCCTCGAACAATCAAATAATTTTGCCACAACTCCGGAAAGCTTTGTGAATCTCCAGTCTGAAATATTTTCAAGCGTTATAATTTATATACCGTAGGTAAGTAAAGTTTTATCGATTGCATAGTTTTCAGTATCTCTGAAGACTGTGATTGTGATACTTGGATATTTGAACCGATGAGAGCAAAATCTATTCAACTTTATGCGTTGCTATTATTTCATTTTACTCATTTGGTTTTCAAGATGAAGGGGAACCTTCTGCATTAAGATGAAATACAGAACCCTTGAAGTGGCAATATTAATTTTCTAATTTTCATAAATCCCAGCATAAGAAAATAGCAAAGAAAAAAAATAATAAAATTGGGAAATGTTTATGAGCTACGAAGTAAAGTTTCAAAGTTTATCTCTCTTTTTGAGACGTGGAAATTGTTGTTTTTTTTAATGACAAGCCTATTTTTGGAAATTCCAGAAGGTATATGTCGAGGCCTTTATACATGTAATTGGCCCATACGGGCGTCCCGTTTGAGATATTATGTATCAACTTGAAATTTGCACCAAATGCACACAGCATTTCTGGCTTCACACTGATATGGTCGAAAATTGAATTGAAAATGTTAGGAGCCCCTGAGGAGTAAAGTACGGGTCATTTTGGATCTCCTTATGTACCTATTATAAGTAAGGACCATTTACCTCAAGTCTGTAATCTGGATTTGAGAACACATCTTCAAAATAAGCAAATAATTGTTAATTAGGGTCTAAAAGCTACTATAATATGTACTTATATCATAGTTTGATATTTTCAAGGCAAAAAAAAAGTTTTCAATCGGTGCTTCAAAGTTTTAATAATAGTCAAGGTGCAGAAAATAGTCCAAAATAAGTTGCCGCACAATGATAATTTGGAGGGTGACATAAAGAAATGAAATAAGGAAAACAGACATGTATGGCCGAATGGTTGCTTATATATATTCAGCCAGGCAAAATATCGCAGCAGCAAAGTGTACTCGTAGAATGAATTGAGGACTGCAAAATATGGCTTAAGTCATTTTGGCTCCCACCTGTTCCATTTATGTTCTCTTCAAATCAAGAATATTTCGGCGTTCAAGTCGTTAAGTCCTAACAATCTTATCAACGCTACGAAATCCAGGTGTGCGGTTTTATTTTATGTAAGTTTTTACTAAACTTTACTTATTTAAAAAGAATAAAATAAAATGTTGCTTACTTTAATGAAATAATGTGGCAATGGTAACATCGAATAACGATTAGAATTTTCTTCAGGATCAACTCTTTCATTCGTTTTGACTGCTAAATTTGTCCAGGTAGGATTAATACTTTGATAGAACTGTCGGTAAGTTTTGTCTGTAATGAAATTTGGCTGATTTATTTCATCTGAAATTTTCTCTGAATCGGCCAATTTTGAGGGATGTAAATTGTCATCGGCAAAGTTTTCGTTGATGAAATTTTTCAATTCATTGTTTTTATCCCTTAAGTAAGGTTCTGTTTTCTTCAATAGTTCAAATTTCGTCATTATATTATCGGGTGAATCGTTCATTTTCATGTTGACGAATTGCTCCGAATTATCATTCACACCAGACAGTTGGACTGTCTCGAGTAATTCACCATAGCACAAGATTTTACTGTTGAAAAAAAAATAGTGTTAAATATGGGTAACTAGTCTATAATATTGTAATTAAGAATGAGAAGTAGCCTGGTATATTACAAACATATGCTAGAAGAAGCCATTAATTCAGCGGCAAAAAAATGCCTTACGGCCTTACCCTATACTATACAAGCTATATTATAGGTCCCCTTTAATTCTTATAAAAGAATTTGTGATACGAAACGGATGGGTGGAGATTTAGGACCATGTTAATTTGAATAATTGGGAACATTGACATTACAAAATCGTGAAACCCACTGAAAAATGGGAGAGTCGAAATTTCATACTTTTAAAGTAGTAAGTCAATTACAAATACATAAAGGGGAATATTAAATTGCACACAATAAAAAAGAGGTTTGCACGGAATAAATATGAACAGAATTTTAAATGAAAATCACGAAATATGAAATCAAAATCCTACAATAACATACTCACACAATATTTATTCTTATCAACACAAAGTTTAAACCTTGCACGAGTATCTGTCCTGCATAGTCATGCACACTTCCTCTATCAATATGGACTGCAGCCTACCAAAGGGTGGCTTGTAAGACATGAGTGTTGGAACGAGAAACTGGCAATTGTACTCAATATTTCACATCTTCCTCGCTCTCTCGGATCGAAATAAATACCAAAATTTTGAAAAATTTAATCAAGGAGAGGGCAAATGGAAGTTGTTTCAAACTTTCAAAGAATGGTGGATGGCAATTTGGAAGATTGAAGTCTACTCTGATTGAAATCTACTCTGCTTGCTGTACATGTATTTGCCCATTTTTTGTTTAAAAAAATAAATGTAAACACACTGTGGGCATTTTAATTAAGTGGAAAGATCTCATAGTACCAAATGAAGCTAAAACCATCCCCTAGGGCCAGAAAAAGAAACATGGAAGGCCATCAAAGGCACTAAAATCACTTCTTGTTCAGTCATTGTGACAATGCCATTCTCATAATTTTGCTGGCAAAGTTTTTTCCGTCTTTTCTATTTATTTTTTGTTTAAAGGGATTGTCATGCCGGTTCTTATTTTATTTTTTTGTGAATTCAATCTAAAATTCTGTTCAATACCTTTTTTCAATGTGCAACAAATTTGAAATCCGTTAAAAGTCTCTTTTTTTTGTGCATTTGTTATCAATTCCGTTATTTTACATCATTTATTCCGTGATTTCAACACTTTTTTGTGGGCTTAAAAATCACACCCATACATAAATCCTTACTTATCACAATCATGATGATTTTCGAGTGGATCTGGGACCTGAAGAACTGTCCACGACCAGTGAAACACGCAAGCAAACACAATAATTTGTTGAAACATGTTGTCTGCCAAAAGACCAAACAAAAATGAATGTTAAAAAGCTACCTGCTGAAATAAAGTATATGAAATTTGTAAGGTTGGCTTCACAAGAAATGAGGTTGCCTTCGGAAATTTAACTACTGTTATTCACAAATTTTAAATTTCAAGAGGTAGGTAGAGCAGTTTTTTTTTTTATCGTTCTCAAACAACGCATAGCAACTGTGTCAGCAAAGAGTAAATGACTTGGTTCCTAAAAATTGTCATCCATTTCTGTTTTGACACTTCCAAGCTATAGAATACACTGAGAAAAATCTCCATGGTAATTTTTACAATTTTGAATAGGAAAATTGTGACAATTTGAGATTTGTAACAGAAATTATTTAAATACTAGTAATATTACGTATTATCTATGATAGTAAAAAGTCTTGAATTGTTTCAGTTTTCTCATAAAAATAGTAAAAATTACAACCGAAATTATTTTCAGTGTAAGGAGAGACTCACTTAAGCCACACAGAAGACCACTTATTCCCTTCTCCGTTTTTACTTTTTTTTATTCTACACTTGAAATGAGGGCTCAGCCCCACATTGGCCCCTCGACTTCTGACTTGATGAAGTCATCAATATCTAATCAATATGTAGGTTGAGTTTTCTGCAATATGAGCGTTGGTAGGTATACGAGTATACGAAAGAAATTTAATATTTTCCGATAAAACCAATTGTGACCCGATCTGAAATAATTATAGGTAGGACACTTGAAAATACCCGGAATAACTTTTCATAAAGCAAAAAATAATTTGAAAAGAACAGGAACTTTCTTTTCATTCCATTTAATACAAAACTTTTATTTTTTTCATTCCTACATCGAAATATTCTTTGCTTTTCTCTCTAGTGTCTTAGCTATATTATGGTTATTTCAGATCGGGTCTCAATATTTCAGAATTTAGGAAACCGACTCGACCTCCCCCTCATTCGTGATTTCATTTATGTTATGGAAAATTTAAGAAAGCAGAAACTAAATGAAAAATAGAGATATGCTCTTTAAAAATTCTACCTTGAAGTAAAGTTTTAGAATCCCTGCTAGGTATTCAAGATACCGTGATCTGCAAATACAAAGTGTATTCTACAAACACAGATTCTGCAAACACGAAGTCAGCACCTAAATTCCTAGTTCCTACCTATCTACTTGTACTTGCTTTCGTAAATGAATATGAAATATAATGTTTATATTCATACAGACTACAGAAATATAAGAGTCTTCCTATCGAAGCAAGAATTCATCAAAAGTTCATGAGAATTCCAATTTTATGAAAGACGACAATTTGTTAGTAGAAAATGAAAATGGTTTACATTGAAATACTGCTGGGTTTTGATGAAAAATCTTGAAACAAAATTTATTCTTGATTGTAAGGTTTAGTTGGAATATTATTTATCAGATAAATTATTAACTTTTTGAAGTTTAGGTCAGAATATTACAATTTTGTGACGGTGGGGGGGGGGAGGTCAGCAGTGGTATTTACTAGTCTCTCATTTCAGTATAACTCCTGACAAAGTGGACCTACCCGTTGTTGGCTTGTTGATGGTCTAGAAACAGTGTAGCCACTTTGGGCAACCAAAAACTACCCCGCTTCAGACAAACTATAGTTTTTAAAAATTGTATTCAAAATATTTCTATTTAGATTAAAATTTATTTGAAAAATGTACAATACAATGAAAAACTTTCATACAAAATCAACATGCAGTCAATAAATAATTTACGAAATATTCACCTATCTATAATAATTAAATATTTTCGAAAGAGCTTTCTTGGAAAAAAATCGAGGAATAGTAAAAATTCAAAAACTTATGGCAAAAAGATACTCGTATTTTGACAATTTTTTTCTTTACCAAAACACAACATTTTGAATTTTTCGCCGTTTCATCAAATATAGGTACAATGACAAATTAAACCGGAGTATGAGCCAAACACTTACCTACAAACTTGATGTTACAGTATTGTGTTTTTGTAAAGTAATAATTTATAAGCGTCTGTATTTGCCAAAAATTTTTGTATTTTTCTTTTTGTAAAAATGACACTCAAAATCGGTCCTTCTTCTTGAATTCATGAGAATTTTGACACTTTTTTTCAAAGCATTATTTTTCACAAGACTACAAATCATTGGAATTTGTCTCCAAACGCTGGCCACAATCGTCCATACTTACCTATACTGCTCTAAAATTTACAAAAAAGTAGAAAGAGCAACAAACAATAAGTTAATTTAGAAAACTAGTTCATCCAATCAGATCTAAAAAGTATAAATTAAAGGCTGATCAAAGGCGAAGAAATCAATGCGAATGAGAAAGTTTCCCTTAAACAGTGACAGTTACAGCTTTCTGTTCGGATGTAACTTTACTTTCACTTGGCGTCTTTGCATCAGCTTGAGCTTCTGGTTTCACAATAGCTTCATCGTGTCCGATTGATATTCCAGCAGGAAGTGAAGGTGCTATGGTAGGCACTAAGTTGCCAGCAACAACTTTTGTCTTTTGCGTAGTCTTTTTGGCTGGCTTCCTAGTGCTAGAATTCACGGTTGATCCTGAAGTAGGAGCAGCTGAGTGCGTATGTTCAGAGGAACTAGATTCAGCAAGGTCACAACTATTTTGGTCAGTTTTTACGAAGAATGTTCGGCTAAGTTTGTATTTGTCGAGAATACCGTAGGCTTTTTGGAGAACAGTACCTGGAGCTAACTTTTCTCTGGTCATAATCCAAGCATTTTCTGTTTAAAAAAAAAAAATTGAAAAAAAATCTAGACGGTCAGATATTAAAATTGAAGCACGAGATAATTTTACAAGAGTATAACAATATATTTTCAACAGCCACCTGGATTTTTTACTTTCATAATTCAAGAAAGGTCATTGGGTTATCTATTGAATGAAGTTCGAACTTCTTAAGCTTTCATAAAGTCTAAAAATGAGTTATTCTTCATGCTTGTTCAGCGTAGACCATCACTGACCAAAGTTATTTATTCAACAAAACTCTTCATAAGAAAAAATTTTTTAATCAAACAAATAGAAAGGTACGAGTACTTATTATAACTTGGGCTAATTTTTAACACTTTACTTGGTACAGGCCACATGAATTAGGTACCTATTTAAAAGAGTGTTTCAGTGGGAAAGAATATAAATTGGCAAGTTTCATTTAAATAGTTTTTTACATTAATTATTTGGCCTGAAGAAGGCTCTGAGTAAAACGTTTAGTTACCCAACTATTCGAAGTTAACCCGATTTATGGTGTTCAAAACTGGAATAAATACTGCTGACATAAACGTTCAGGTGGTTTAATATGCAATCACAGATATGCTATCTGACTCGGATTTTCGCAATTAGTACAACGTGTTGGAAATTAACAAACTACGTAATTATATTCAGTTTACTTACGTGTATTCACAATACCCAAGGATGAACAGGACCACATAACAGAATAGGAATCATAATCAGTATCCAGAACCATGAGTTGAGTTTCATATGGAACTGAAAAAAATCAATAGAAAATTAATGTAAATCTGACACTCAACTAAAACAATTTTCAATCACATACATCTTTATAATAAATTTACGAGTTTAAAAAAATGCAGTGGACTTGGAGAGCCAATGTACGAGACTATAAAAAATATAATATAAAAATATTTAATAACTGACTGGCTATGTAAATGAGTAGCGCTCACGTAAAGCTCAAAGTTTACTAATAAAAAGCATTTGAAATTTTGTTTGAAGAAAATGATCATTTAGTCTGCTATAGTAGGCTTCTTTTATTTGAAAACTTATTATATTTTAGACTTACTTGGTAAATTGGGATATTTGACATTCATTTTTGATTCCGAACCTTTCACAATCAATCTTATTTCTCCTTCAAGTACACGCTTGACACTGGTGCTGCGTAAAATGATAACTGAATTAGATTTCAAGTTTAAGAAGCACTGCCATACAGATCTATCAAAATCTGTCCACCCTCTTCTCTAATTACCCTACTCAACTGAAATACTTTTCTATAATCCCTTGCTTCCCTTCAGAAGTTGATCGATGTAATTCATTAATGTAAATCTGAATTATACTTACAATCTATTCATAATTTCATTTGCAACCAAGAAACGACCGTCTGGGGCTTTGGTATAGTTTGTCTTCACACATCGAGTACCAGCTTCGAAAACATTGACATATCGTTCAGATTCATACCATGTACCTAAATACTACATGAAACAAAAAAGTGGTAGTCTTTACTGATCGAAATCCTAATTTTTATTTTGTATGTATAATCTATGTAGGTATATGTATCTGTCGTAGTCACTTGACGTAATTAGTCATTTCGCGAAATGACTGAGCATTTTGCGAAGTGCTAACTACGCCTTAGTCACTTGGGGTAAAAATTATTGAAAGGCATTCTGAGTACTAAATTTCAAAAAAAAAAAAAGAAAAAAAAAAGACATTTGTTAGATAAAATATGCATAACATTAAAATTTATTGGTCAATGGTCAAATTAATTATTTATTTATTGCTGCAGCTTGCCGAGTTGTGGCAAAGAAAGGCTGTTGCATAACTGTTTTTTGACAAAGCAAGCACCCCTTTTGGTTTGGCACGGTTGTCTAGAAGTTCGGCAATTATACTTGGCAACTTTTGGCTTCATGGATTTCACAAATCGTATTCAGTATTTCTTCATTTTTGAATTTTTTTTTTTTAGGTTTCTTGTTGTAATAACTATCAAGCGCATAATACCTAGAACTTGTTTTTATCGACCATCTCGATGCATCAACTTGACTGCAACTGAGCTTATCGTTATCAATTACCTTCCTACTCGCATGTACGTAATTTCCAACCCGTTTACATGTATTGTGTTTTACTTTGATAATTTTTACCCCAAGTGACTAAGGCATAGTTAGCACTTCGCGAAATGCCTAATTACGCCAAGTGACTACGACATTTATCTACTTCAAGTCGTTTTAAATTTGAAAAAATTTCACGTTTTCATTTAATACTTACATTTTGGAAAAATTAAAAAATTAAAACAAAACCAAAAAATACAAATTTTCAAAAAAAGTAAATTTAAAAAAAAAATTCAAAACAGTAAAGGGCCTAAATGGTATACCTGTACTTATGAAAATAGCTCTTGGAGAATAGATTTTTATCTCTTAATTTATAATTACCTACCTTGTTCATATCAAAATCAGGTTGTGAATCAAAGTCAGGACATCCTCCAAACCCTGGTATTTGAGCAGTAGCTAAGCCAATTGTGGCTAATAATAATAATATTAGTTTCATATTTTCAAATCTGCAATTCAAATTTAAATGTCGATGAGTGTTACAAATGCTGTATGTAGATTCTATCTTGGAAAGGCGATATTTTTATTGAGAATAAAAAAATAAATAGATAAAAATAATACGGAATTCTATAACCCAACAAATTCAGGTCAGATTTTGTTTCATGCTTGTATTTTATCCATCGCGAGTAATTAGCAAAATTTTTAGCATTAGAAGGACAGTCATTTATCGGTAGTTGAATAAAAAGATAGCTAAATACTAGGAAGCTTCCTATACGAATTTCTTGAGAATCTGTTGGCTTTGTCTAAAATTTTTTTTCTCAAACACGTTGTTATCTCGACACACTTTTTATGCGAAGTTCATAAAATCACCAACCTGAACCTGACATTAAAAGAAAGACACACAAAAAAAGAAAAACAAAAAAGCTAAACAAACAAAAACTAGGTTCTCCAGATGCGCTACCACTTGGAGATCACACATGGAGATCAACAAATAAACAAGTCTATATTTATAAATATTCAGGTATAACCTTTTTGGTAAGTATAGATAGGAATAAGTAACCGTTACTTGAACTTGGTATAAATTTTAACTGGAGTGCTTTATGTCTGCTCGTCTTATTCGAGTTCACGAATTTTAATCGAATTCTGTTCCAGCAGGACGTTTGTATGAGTTTTTTTTCTTTTTTTATGGAGATACAACTGGTTTTCTAAATGATATAAGTGCATTCGAGTTTTTTATGAGAATGTTTATAAAGGTCGACTTTTCCAGGGTACTCTAATTTGGGCTGAAAAAAATGGTAATCCTGACAATATAATATATTTTTCAGTATAAAATCAAATTAATAGCTACTCGTAGCAAAGTTCATTTTGAAAATAGTTGAAAAGGCAAAAGATATATTTCATGGCTTTTCTATAATTACGAGCCCCACGCATGAAAACTGCTTTGGAACCAGTTATCGAACAATGCAAATATAACGACGACACTAGTTTACATGGTTTAAGGATATCATTATTTTTAATGTCATCATGCAACAGGAATCCTTCATCTTGATCTTCTACAGCCAACCGGTTCACTATATGGTTGACCATGAACTTGGAATTTTATTTCATTGTTATTTTTACGGAATCGACACAAAACTGTAGATTGAATTTTCTAATTCGTAGTCAGCTATTATTAAATAGCTATAGCTTTTTTTTTTTCCTCTCCAAACGAGAACAAGTGGGCAGATATTACCTCATATTTTCTGGTCTATTGGATGAAGGTAAGAAAAGACGACAGAACCAGTTCTGAGAATGTCATCCTAACTGTCTACCCATTGAAAATTGAGTACATTTCTTAGTTAAATGCAAATGAATTCCTTCAAGTTTGAGAAAAATGTTGAAAAGTTCCAACTCTTTCTTTTTTAGTAAAAAAAATATAATCTACGTAAATAAAATTTAAACATGAACGCGTACAAAAACTCTAGGTTGGTACTATATTCAAATTTTTTTTGTCATAGGAGAAAGGTTTTTGATCATAAACTTGAATCTAAAAAGTATTCAGGTACATAAACCTGTTGGCAGGTCTGAATGAAATATCAAGGGTCATTCTCTCCCAAATCTCTCTTTGTTTGTGTTGAAAAATTGTAGGTACCTACAACTAAAAACATTCAACAGTATCAGTCTAGGTAGGAAAAAAATTAGGGCAGCAACGACGTTTGGATGTAAGCTTATAGCTTCTAAACCGAAAAATAAAATTATAATTCCTGATTTTTTTCCAAGTTGGATTTGTCTTTATATCATTAGACTTGAAAAATGAAAGGTGAAAAAGTATTATTTGTACTTTTGGCTTACAGAAAATTAATGTGAACCTTGACGGCGTGTTGCAAACATTTTTAGGGGAAATTATTTTGATATAAAATATATTTTACCTATTTAGAATAATTCAAAACTTTTTTCGAATTTCAACTTATTTATACTTATTTATTTACTTATCATTTATTTTTTATATTTAATTAATTGATTTATTTTTCAAGCTAGGATCAAGTTTTTCTTCATGCGAGTAGTCTTAACTTAAAGTTTATAATTGTTATCTCTCAACATGATTTTTAAAACAGAATAGGAAAAAAATTCATAATTATGAAAATTGTAGCAAAACTATGAAAAAGTTGGGAGATAGCATCAAAGACGAGACTTTTAATTACTAAACATAACTTAATAATTTGTTAGAATAAGAATGGGATCCACAAAAATAAAAAAAGCATACTCAAGATTAAAAAGAAACATTTTTATACTTATTATATTTTGTGAGGTAATATTATTCAAGTTTCATATTTTAAAAGAAATCTTGTAAATTAAAGCAAAATTGTTTCAAAATTATGATACAGAAGTTTTCATTAAATTTGCTGCCTATTAAAAACTATCCCATACAGGCTTTTTTTTTCTTTTTTTTTTTTTGGTTTTTGAATGCAAGTCACCGTATTTAGCCGGCTCCGAGTCCTTGGCAAGGAAGGCTACTTAAGCTATTTAAACTTTTTTATTTGATTTTTAAAAATTTAGATTATTGTTAATTTTCTTACAAAAAAAGTGTAGAAAAAAATGTTGTGCAAAAAATTATACGATTGACTCAAGTTTTAATGAGGTGAAAGTTATCTTATTTCGATTGAAATAAACTGAACTCGCGCATACTCAGAATGGGACTTAATGAATTTGACTTGCTCATCAGTATAATGGATTAATAGACAAGACCATCGGTATGTATGTTTTACTTATAATAGTTTTTACTCAAACCCATTTTTGCGAGGACCCTTCGATAATAAAAATGTCAGTGACTATACGTAGTTACCTATACGTCGACACGTTAAAACAAAAACGTTCTAACACGTGTTCATTCCTAATGATTTCATGAGAAATGAGAAAAAAATAATCCTTCGGTGCTTTATTCCATACGTCAATATATTGATTTGGATAATGTAGATGAAGACAACATTAAATTACCATCAGATTTAAGTAATCAAAAAAAAATATTAAAAACTAGCTAAAAAGTGAAAATACAATCCTTGAGAATTTTTGTGACTGCAATTCAACGATGCTGATGTCGCAAAATCAAGAATTCTGTTTTTTAGCATGTTGGAAATTTTTTCTATTGGTTTATTGAACCTTCATTTCGAATATATGTGACGACATCCAAATAAGATACAATAAATCGGCAGAAAAAATTTCCCTATATGGTTGAATTTCCCCTACCCCATAAATGTGAGAATTACACCAGGAATAATACCTATTTGATTAATGTAATATCAATCTTCATTATAGCTATAATTTTAATAATAGAAAAACGAATCGTATTTGTAGCTGTATATTCTGTCAAATAATTATATTTTTCTGTGATTTCTTTCACGATTAAAGTGAAAATTTAAAATTCATCAATTTTAAAATTAATTTGTTATAAACCAACGCCATAATATAAGAGAAAATTCTTTTCTATGCTAACAATCAATTAAAATTGATTTTTTTAAAAATGAAAAAAGAAGTTAAGTGCGAGAAAAATTTTAAAAATATATGGAAAAATTCACCTAAAAATAGGGTCATATTTACAACGATGAGGAGAGGACATCAGCAGATCTTAAAATATATTATTAATAGTATGGAATTACCCAAAGGATAGAATGTAAGATTTGCTTCGATATTTTTTGGGAAATCAAAATTAAAATTAGAAAAAAAATTAAAGAAACTGAAATAGAATACTGTACACAATATAAATAATATTACGCATTTGCCTACCTGTTTTTGATCCAAGGTGAAGAATACGAACGAGGAAAAAGCACAATGAACCTGGATGAGTGTTTTGGTAGCTTTATATACAGCGGCTGATGGCACTCGCGAGAGAGGAGAAATCTTGCTCTGAGCTAACGGGCTTCAGCAAATGCCTGGAAATATTTTCATTTCCCCTATCCATAATGGAATTTCGTTTTTAAATAGTAGCGGCGTATTGGTCCATTTTACATATAAGCTTTGCTTGATACTTCAAGCAGACAATAGACATATATACCACCCGCATCCAGTAAGATGACAAAATTCAATCGATATTTTGGATGAGTATTAAGTACCGAATTATTTGCATTTATGACTACTTTCGCTACCATAAATATTCATTGAAAAACTTTCATTTTATTGCTTCGAGGGTACTTTTTTTCGAAAAATATTTTCATCTTGGAGCAGCGATGCGCACATTTTTTCCTGTGTCAGTCAAATAATCTAATTAAACTATTGGTAAGGCATAAATACAGCGTGAAAAAATTGATTTCCGACATGTTTGATATTTTATATTATTTATGGTACTTAATTATAGGATTCTCAATTCTAAATATTTTAATTTACAATTTCATTTTCTGCTAATGTTGCGTATAGAAATTTTTTTTAATGCACCCGAAAGTAAAAAATTCTACCACTGCGCCTTTCATTTTATCAGGGCTGTACCATTTATTCGACTGGTACAAAATTTAACCACGGAATGAAATTATCATAATCGGTGGATTTTAGTAAATGTCCATACAATTTTAGCAAAACAAGCACAGCGCCATTAGTCGGAGCATATCCTGATTCGGAATATTTGGAATTCTTCTGATCCGGGGGTTCTCTTTTAGAACCAGGCCTTGTAGCATCGTACTGAAAAAAAAAGAAAATTTTAATATTGCCAAGATTTGTTGGAATATTTTTAAAGAAACAATATTGGGGAAGGGCCGTTGACAGTAAAAATATACAAAAATGAAATTCCACAATTAAATCTGGAATTGTCGCTGTTTTCCTATCAAAAATAGTAAAAATTACTACTCCTAGAGCTACCATCTACCTCTTTAAACAGAGTGTTGTGAACTGTATATCCTTCGTAACAAGTTTTAACCATTCTGCGAGCTAATTTTAAAGCTATTTCCATTGCTTGAATTTGACCTGTTGATTGGAGCCCTTCGATCACAAATAAATTCAACAGTGGTGAGCCAAAAGGGTAATCCCAAGCTTCTCCAGTTACGTCTTTCGATGTTGGAATGACTGTACAAAAAAGCATATAAATAGCAATAGCAAAAATAAACTCATGACTACCATTTATGGCATCCTTCCACTTGACAAGAGTATTGTGACATCAATAAGAAAAAATTAGTTTTTTGATATAATTCTTTGATAGTAGGTACAACACACTATGGCACCATAGCCGCGGAGCGTCCCAATTTTAAGAAAAAAATTCACTCAAATTTTCACAGGGTTTTTATTTCGGTTACTATGACAAAGATATACGGCTCATTCTTAAAAGAAAATGAGCCTGTAAATTCTACGACTATCTTTGCCAAGTGTGAATTACGGAAATAGGCAGTGATTTTTAACACCAGAACAAAAAAACAATACCACTCACTAAAATAATTTGGCTCATATTTCGATGAGATAATGTCTTCTTCGATCAAGTAGTTAACAGCATATTCACCATATTCTGACTTAGGCCTAAGCATAGAATCATAGCTTGACGTGAATAGAGGCATTAAATTTGTTGGACTGAAACTTATGTTATGATCTTTTTTTATCAAATCCCAGTCGAACCACATTTTCTTATCTTCATTCCACAAGACCTAAAACAGGAAGTCAGGAATACAAATGTCAAAATTTTATAGACAGGTATTTTTATTATTTCTGAATTCAACTCAAAACTAATAGAAACCTACTGCTTAATTTTTTATAAACAAAAACATATTTTTTTGACTGGTAAGAAAATCTCTATATTTTCATGAAAATTTTTATCAGCATAAAGTACACTTGTAGATAGATATAAATATCTACAGGTACTTTGAATGGGAACTGTTTAAATTAAATACTCCGTGACGTCATTCAACATAAGAATTTTTAGAGTAATTAAGATTGTATTTTCAGATTAATTAAAATGGCCCGACATCCTCGATCACCGATACACATTGATTTCCAAATTTCCCAGTTAATTCTCATACTAAGAATAAGTACGTTAATTATGCCAATATAAAATTTACATATTCGGTGCGTCATTTATAAAAGCTTCCCGATGGGCAAAAAATGAGAAAATGATCCGGAAAAATGAGAATTTTATCCGTTGTCAGTCCGTTTTTATTTTCGACCATCGGATCTGAAAATTTGCTGATATTTTTGTCATCTTGGTTATTTTTCCAAATCCGTTTGTAAAACGGATTTCCTGATTATAATCAGTGATAATTTTTGGGCAATTTTTCTAAATCCGTTTGTAAAACGGTTTCACGAATTATAACCCGGGCCAACAAATATCATAAAACAGCCTTCACGGAAAATAATCCGGACTCATTTCCGGCAAGACTGATTACAAGCCGTTCGAAATCCGTTTTAGAAGCCGGAAAACAGGAAAATTCCGGGTTATAATCCAGAAACAGATTATAACCCGGAATAAAACGGATCCGTTTTCAAAATATTTTGCCCTTAAGGTTATTTCTAAGTTTCATTTAATAATATCCTGACTTGAGGTAATTTTTCACAGCAAAAATTATACCAAACTGCTTACCCGGTTAATTGCTTCTGTTAAAATATCTAATATTTCTTGAAATTTTTTCTCTACTTCAGGGTTTAAATCGGTATTCCATTTCTTTAATAAATAAGCGTATCGTTGCATAATGCAGTTTAGTTCAACAGGGATGAAATTTTTTACATCTGTATTCAATCGACTAAAACCTGCAATAATAAATTCAGCTATAATATCTTACTTGAACTTGATAAGAATCATGTCTCACACTTGAAAAAATTCTCACACTACATTTTAATTTACACACTAATCGAAAGAAAATTCAGTTTTATAGGCACATGAAAAATTAATACGAATAAGCTATATTATATTAAAAATTTCAAAAGGAATAGGCTTAATATACACCTGGGGAACTTTGGTCTGCCTAAATAAAGGAGAGAAAACAATAAGGAGTTTTGGTGTAAGTCGACGCAACAAACGCCATTGAAAATATACTAAAAAGTCATTTTAAAAGAACTGTCACAAAATTAAAACGCAGGGATGACTCAACCTCTTTCTTAAAGTTTACCGAACATAGTGATGTCCCCCGGCCGCCGACACCTGTCCAAAGAACTATTTCTTATGGGCAATAACATTGACATGTTTAAACTTCTTTTTCAAGGGTTTGCTGTTTATTTAATGTTGGTGATATATTTTGTGGGTTATATTAGCAATTCTAAGAAAAAAAAATCAAAATGGTGGCCAAAAAAATGTTGGTGTTTTTATTTATGGAATTCCAACATTTTTGTAGAATCACCCACGTAGTACATGTAGAGTGGTCCATATTGAGGAGATTCTTACTTGGATCATCAACTGTTCGAAAATATTTTCTATTGAACCGACTTGTAAAACCAAATCCACTTTCGCTTAGAGAGTGAGCAGCAGAAAAATATAAATTTTGCTTTTTCAAAATTTCCAAGCTCATTTCTGGATTTAAATCTTCATCATTCACTGATTTGAATTGGCTTGCCAAACTGAAATCGATTCTAAAAAAATATGAAATCCATGTTTTGAGAAACAAAATTCAAAAAATGAATGGTGCTGCACGTATTCGTCAATGAAGACGATCACATCATCGTGCAGTTTATACCTCCACCACCAGAGTGCTAACTTTAGTGTGATGGTCCCAATTGATTAGAAATTTTAAAATTTACCCTCGTAGGGAAAATAATGTGGACACATTAAAAAATAACCAATATTATGTACGTATGTATTTAAAGGTATAAGACTTGGAATGTCTTCCTTCGACAAATAACTGCATGTTATAGCTATAGCAACTGATCTAATGACAAAAGTTATTCTCTCTTCCGTTTAGAATTTACGTACTTACTTATATTCTTCGGGACGTGGTCCCTCACTCTCATGATCAAATCGAAACAAAGAATATGTTTCATCGTTCACCTGAACTGAAATAAGTCTGTTATCGTACCACCATTGAAACTCAGCTTCCATCAACTAAAATCAAAATTCATTTATTCATTTTTATTCAAGATATTAAGCTTATTTGGGGCTGAAAGAGGTGAAGAATTAGATAAATTCATACTGGTAAGATGTATAGCAATAGTTGTTTATCATCTCCATTTATAGCCATAAAATCTTCCAACATTAAACCTAGCATAGGTGTTTGTGGTCTTCTGGAAAAATATACTCGATTTGATTGTGGCACAAATCCATACTTTTCTATCAACTTTGCAAAATTTAAAATGATTCCACGAGCTGTATCAAATAACATATTTACAAGCAGCCCACGAAAAGCATAATAAGTTTCCCAATATTCCATTGTAGAGGTAAACTGATCACTCTAGAAAAAAATATTGCAACACGAAATAATTTTAGAAATAAAAGTGTATGTACCTAAATTTTATTTCAAGTGAAAAGCTCAACAAAAACTATGATCAATGCCTATATAATGCACTGAGAAAAATGGATATAGTATTAATTATAAACAGAATAGTAATTTTTCTCATCGTGGTTATGAAAATTACTATTTATTGTAAATATTCGAATATTTGTAGGACTTTTTACCACCTCAGATAACATATGTATATTTTACTATTTTTGTAGAAATTTCTGCTACAAATCTTGAATTGTCCCCGCCCAACTACGTAGTAGGAACATAAATTTTTCTCCTGAAATGGCAGGGGATGGTCTATTTTTCCTCTACCTGAAGTGTTTTGATCTTGCAATGAGCCTAGTATCAAGGGTTCGGTTCATTGAGCTCTAGCCTTCCCTCCTTCACCCAAACAATTATTCTAGCTATGCCTATGGTTCTCATTGTTAGTCGTAATAGTATACAGATGTTAAATGCTACAAAAACACTATACACCATTCCTTATCCCATGTGATTAATAGACAGATAAATAGTAAACTCACTTTTATATAACCATATGGTAAATGAATTAAAGAATGGAGATATTCATTCGCTTTTACATCTTCACCAGTTTTCACAGCCAATTCGAACCACATATCTTTAATAAAAGATGCTAGTTTTCTGTAGTCTTCATCCAGTATCAGTATTGATCCAAATATGTCATTATTGTGATCAGACAATAAAAATTTTTCAGCAGTATATGGTTCAAAATAAGTATCAACAAACAACCTTAGTACATCATGATGTTCTCCGGTAAGCCTCAAAGAATATTTATACGAGGTTAAAATAATATCAGGTGAAAACTTTAGTTTCATATTGACAAAAGATGCCGAGTTGTCAAATTCAAGTGTGGTTTGAATATCAAATAACATCTCACCATGGCAGTAGATTTCACTGTTGAAGTATAAAAATTAGTAATCAAAAATAGCCAAAATATGAGAAAATCCCATGAACGAGGAAATATTCACAAATGCAGTTTACAATTTTTGGGGCAAACATCTTTATACTTACCTATAATTTTTCTATGGATTACTGCTTACCCAGTTCTGCGCAGAGTGTGAGATTTTTATTTTATGTGCCGGAGAATTACGAGTGGGTTGCACTATACTAACTTAAATGGGATTCAAATCAGAGGCGAAACTAATGCGGGCCAGAGAAGATGACGGCCTCGCTCCCAAAAAATTGTTGATCCCCCCCCCCCCCATTAAAAAAAATCATGAAATAAACTTAGAAGCAGAAAAAAATAAAAAGTACTAAATATCAACTTCAGTATCTATTTTTTAGAAGTTGCAGACATATTTCAATGATTTTTCTCAGCCTCTTTTCTGGCCTCCACTATAAAAATCTAAAAAGCTAATTCTATCATTGATAATTTGAATCTTACATAAAGTGAGAGGCACAATATTGACTTCCATTGTTCTTTTTGGACAATCTACCTTTAAAAAATGTTTTCACAAGATGGCACTTAGTCCATCATATACCTACAATAGCTCTCCATTTAATTTTACCTGTCACAATCCGGAGGAGGATGAGCGAAATTTTCTCTCAGAATTAATATTGTACAAAGTAACGGTATTAAATTTTCTTTGAACATAATCTCTGTTTAAGATTATAGAAGGAACTTCTACCCAGTAAGACAGAAACCAAAGTACTGTAAGTATGTTAAATGTTTGGGTGAAACAAATAGCGATCATAGAATATTTACTCAGTGTTTGAACAGTCTTTTCCTTTATTCACTGAAAAACGAAAAGAATGACTCATATTTCACTTACTTAGACACCTAGGAATGGTTTTCATAAAACAGAAAATGTTCTCTCCTTTTTGATTTCAATTTTCAATTAACTTACGACAAAAAAACGAGAATAGGAAAATTTTAAGAATTTTTCTTGCACACAGATTATGGTTTTAGCAATTTAAGATCATTGTATTTACTCTGTGCATCTGCGCAAGTACGAGTATACCCAGGTATATTCATACGATTAATGAATATTTATGGATGATTTACAGTTGCACTATAACGATTCTAAATACTAGAAAAACATTGAATTCTAAAAGAGAAACCGGCCATTATAATCAATTTCGTACAGATTTTTATTTTATTCTAATGCAAAATGAACAGTTGTCTTATGAAAGACCATTTTTTCTTATAGTGAAATAATTTAATAATTTTATAGATAGCTACTATTTTCAACATTAAAATGCAGAACTTAGAGGACCTAACTACATTTTAATAAAATAATTAGTTATTTATCGATTTAGGTTTACGAAAAGGGGGAAAAATGAAACCCTATCTTTTATGCGATTACAATCACTCAATTGAATAGAGCCATTCAAGACGAGATTTTCCATAAGAAAAATTAATGAAGAATAAATACTGCACCAGCCATTTTCCATGAAACCCGTTATAAATTATAGCAGAAATCGAAGTTCGATTGGAGAAAATTTAGTATAAACGGCAAATCGGTTATGCAATTTGAACGACATTAGCGTTATTCTGTTGCATTTTTTTTTTTAAACTCGTTATTTACTTTTTTTAACCGAACAAAAATATCGGAAAGTAAAAAGTAGAATAGAATAGAAATTCAAAATCATTTATTGTTCTGCCCAAAGAATATATCATAAAACAAAAAAAAATGAATAATTATGCTCGAGATTATAGTACATTTCATCATCACAATGTGTAAAGGTGTTTGTAACTTCATCAAATCGCAAAGAACATTAATACAAACATTAATTAAAGTATCACATAACGCTTTATAATACGTACAGTCGAATTAACACCTAATAATATTTTTTTTAAACTTATACAAATTAAGACACATACAGTTAGATTTATTTCATGAAACTTTAGACGAAACAAAATGAAAAATATGAAAAAAAAATATTAGCAGGTCGACAGAACATTCAAAAAGGAAAAATGTTGAAGAAGAAAAATGAACTACTTCAGTTTGGCATCTTAACATATAATATTAAATATATAGGTATTGGTAAAGGAAAATTTTGAAATTCAAATATTATTTATAACGAATTTAAAATAATGAAACTCTTTTCAATCGCGAATTTCTATTTGATGGGGTGCGATATGTTTGGCCTAAGGGAGAGATTCTGAGAGTAACATTTCTAAGGTACATTAACTGAAAGAAAAGATTTAAAATAGACACCTATACCTAGAACAAAGTATAATTTTTAACTTTATCCATTCATGAACTCCCTGAATTTTCAAGCTATTGGAGCGAATGAGGACTGAAAGAATTGGTAAAACATTTTTAATCATGCTGATAAAAATTAATTTACATTGAGTCTTAATTTTATTTTTTTATATTTTTCAGACAGATTGTGAGATTAATTCTCTATTGGGTGACTTTACATTTTTTTTTTTTTTCAAATAAATTCGACATTAATTTTCAATTCATATTCTTTACAAAGTTGATATGATTTTTTTTTTCAAATATGACAATACCCTTAGATTTTTCTCTCTACATAAACTATCAATAAAACTGATTTTAACACCACAGTTACAAAAGAAATAAGAAATATTCAGGTAACATTACACTAAAAAGGATGTTATGAAATTTCAAAACAGAAATGGAAATGAATAAACTAGGAATAAATAGACGAAAATATTTGAAAGTTATTTTTTTCCAACAAGTATAGGTTGGCTACAATAGCGTTGAATTAATAGAAACTAAAATTGATACTTAAATATTAAAACACAGAAAGAAAAAAGAAGACAAAGGGAAGAAAGGTAAAAAAATCCTTTTCAATACAAATTGGAGGGAAAAAGTCGACTTAGGTATATATCTACTATGCAGTAGCTGTATGTACATAAAAGCATAAAAAGCCAGTTAAAAGGGACTAATTGTAAGTACATGCGGTGAAGAAAAGAGATATTCTTACATTTCTCCATTCTGCAGTCTCAAAAGAAGACGAAAATAAAAATTCTATGCAATTATTAAAGACTGCAATTCAATCTACTACTCCTTGTTATTAAGACGTAATAGAAACTGGCACATTTATGAAACGTGAACTCACATTTTCAAACATGGTAATAAATATCATAGAAATAATGTAAGAGAAAAGTTCACAAATTGACAAAAATGATCATAATCAATTTTTGTTTTCAAAAGATCACTTCTTAATACCGAGGCTACTAACTTTTTCTTTTACAAAGAAGTTCTTTTTTTAGAAAACCTTAAACGCTATATTTTTACACACATATAGAAAATACCTTCACCCCAACATCATAGGAACTAAAATTTTCATTCCCTGTCCATCACAGTTTTAGGAAGGTTAGGTGAAAATACTTAGCTTTAGAATGAGTGTCTTTTTTCACACAATATTTGTAATGCTTTTAGGAGGAATAATTAAAGTCAAAAACCATAACTTTCAAGAGAGGTTTTTCAGTGTTGAAAATTACGTGATTTGTAAAACTTTTGGTATTCAAAGAATACTTTCAGAATTCCAACACTTGAAACATTCTGAGTAAACTCTTAAAGTACCAAGAGCAATACAAAAACCGTAATTATTTTAGTCTCAAAAAATCTCTTTGAAAAAAATTAATTTCGACTTGAACTGTTACTCTCTAATAGCTAGATTTATAAAATAAGCAACCCTTCCATCGTAATCGTCAACAAATTTGAACAACAAATATAAAATAAATCTAAAAAATGCCGAATGTTTACGTTTGTTTGGAGTCCAAAAATTTACCCCACGTATTGAAGATTTCCAAAATGAAGCCGTTCGTCCATCCAAAACCTTTTTGTACCGCATATTCACCTCCGCCACCTGATGTGCCTATTTCCACGGCGCTGTACTGTAATCATAGTGAGAAGTTATATTATAATAGGGTCAGATAATCGAGGTAAAATTGAATTAAGTTAGCACATTAATAAAGATAATTATGAAGTATGCATACAGGTATTCCAAAAGTCTGAGTAATTAGAAAAATGACTTGACGTAAGTAAACGGACTTAAATGCTTGAAGTAGGTAACCTCGTTGGGTAAAATATTGCTCAAACTCTTATGGACATTATACTGGAACGATTACAAAGTACCTTTGGGACCTGCTTCACAGGTTCCTTGGATCTTATAGGATTCCTCTAATGGAAATACCCCACCAGGTATTTAAACTACAAAATGCAAAAATTTTACTCGCGATAATTTTTGTAATCAAAAAATTTTTCTTTAACTACAGTCCAGGCTCGTACCGCGAAGACTTCGTCAAGTAGGGCTAGCAAAATTCTTGGTGGGGCAAAAGTTTTTCCTAGAAGTTGGAAAAAAATTGGCCAAAATTCCAAAAAATTTGAAAAAAAGAGTCAAAATTCCTAAAAACCGAAAAAAAGACCCAAAATTCCTAAACATTGGAAAAAAATCTCCCCAAAAAAATTGAAAAAAAACATCAAAATTCCTAAAAACCGGAAAAAAGATCAGAATTTCTAAAAATCCGAAAAAAATCGCTAGAATTCTTATAAGATCGAAAAATAGCGGTAAAACCCCTAAAAATCCGAAAAAAAAAGGGCCAAAATTCCTAAGAATCCGAAAAAATGAGCCAAAATTCCGAGAAATTCAAAAAAAAATCGTCTGAATTTCTAGAAATCCGAAAAAAGACCCTTTCCAAAAAATCCGATAAAAAGAACCAAAATTCCTAAAAATCCAAAAAAAAGAACTAAGCCCCTAAATATCCGCTTTCTTCAGATTTTCAGGAATTTTGAAAATTTTTTTCAAATTCCTTGGAATTTTGGCTTTTTTTCTGATTTTTAGGAATTTATGGTTTTTCTTCGGATTTTTAGTGGCGATTTTTCAAATTTGTAGGAATTTTGGTGTTTTTTTCGGATTTTTAGAAATTTTGACGATTCTTCAAACTTCCAGGAATTTTGGCTCTTTTTTTTGGATTTTTAGGAATTTTGGTTCTTTTTTTTGGTTTTTTAAGAATTGAGGAGTTTTTTTGTCGTTATTTGTTTTTCGGGCCAAAATTCTGTGGAAGGCAAAATTTTCTAGGTACGGAAAAATTTTCATTGGGTAGGGCAATGTCCTGTTCGCCCGCACGGGCAGTACGGGCCTGCTATAGTCTGATAGTGAAGAAAAGCAAGTTTTATTTTATATGTTAAATATTGTCGAGAAGCATCGCACTTTACCACAAAAAAAAAATAATTTAGTTCAGGTCTCGCACTACTCTTACAAGACAGTTGTATATTATGTACAATTGCGATACCAACTACATTCAGTAAAATTGTGAAAAATACAACAGTGTATTATAATAAATTCTATTCAGTACCAACAAATATTTATCTATGCTCATGACACATCAGAAAGATTACCACCAAAAACCGTATTTTATTGTCTCTATTGTGTGGAACGTGCAAGATTTTGTTTCTTTTTTCCATAAATAAGGTAATTGTTCGAGAATTAAAATAAACTGTTGAACTGTTACACATTTAGAATAAAAAGAATAAGGTGTTGGATTAATTCGTTTTGACCACAGTTATGAAACATATGATATATTTGATTCGATATTGAGACCTGCATGTGGTTGTCATACCATTTGCCGAATACTTTGAAATTTGATGCTGAATGAAAAAAAAAAAAAGTAATGAAGATTGTAAAATTTTAGCCCTAATCATAATTGCAAGTAGCATAATGAAACCATTTTGAAAAAATTAACTGAAGATAAGAGAACTGAAAATTAATTTTAAAAAATACTATTTTATGTAGATAAGTACTTTTAAAGTTACACTCATTTGCAATTAGTTATATTCCACAATCTTGAACCTACAATTACTGAACTGCTGGCAGAACTTTTTCGTAGACACACTTTGAACTCTAATCGAATAGGGCTATAAGCTTCCAATTACTTTTAATTTTATACCTACGAGTATAATAATTACAGAATTTCTTATATTTTCTCACCTTCTCAAACATAGTAGCATTTTCTTGAAAACCAGCATAGGTGGTTCTAATCCACTTCTGAGCCATATTGAATGCAATATATCTAGCCATTGGATGGCCAGTGCGTTCGAGTCCTTGAATGACGATTGCCTGAAGAGGTGCCCAACCATTTGGGTAATCCCATTGTTCACCAGTTTGTTTCAAAGATGTTGGAATAGCTGTGAAACAATTACAATATATTACTCACGTGAAAACGGCCTTGAATATTCGCAACAAATCAAAAAACTTACCCCAAAATGGAGTAGATAAATCTAATCGAATTATTCCGTTTTTCAGCAAATACACCATCACTTTTTCTACAAGACCAGTTTTCAGATTGTCGTACGAACTAGTCCACAAAGGAGTCAAATTTGAGGGGAAAAAGTAATTTCTGCTTTTATTAGCTTTCAAGTCCCAATCTAGCCACACTCCAATCTCCTCGTTCCACAATACCTGAAAGAATGATACACAAATCATGAGATCATGAACTGAATTCCAACATATACGAGTACAAAAAGATAAGTAGCGATCTCAAAAGTAAGCTATAGAGGGTTTAGACCTCACTCTATTCAAGCTACCAAGAACCAACTTCTAACCTTGGACCCGGGGTCCTCCTCTGCTCCATCTTAACATTGACTTTTAAGTCATAATTTTAAAGTAATGTTGGTTTATCAATTTTTTATGATATTTTGGTAGATTAATCATTCAAGAAATGTTGATAACAAAACCCTGTTATGACCTATCTATCTAGACCTTTTGTAAAAATATAAAATAGAAATTCAATACTTCTACATAATATTACTTTGATAAAAATAAAATTAATTAAGGGAATAAAATACAAATTTTGTGGCTCTGCACCACGCAGAAAGAAAATAATATAACTTTATTCCGACTGTGAAAAAAGAGTAATATTCTAATGGTTGGCTCAAATACACATCCCAAAGATCTCGTCATTTCTTTTCAAATGTAACAATAAGTCCATAGGTATTAATCAATGAAACTTCGACTTAATCCTAGAAATGGTGTTTACTATGTTAATGAAAACATACAAACTTCAAGTGGACTAACTTACATTGTCAATTGCTTTCTGTAGATTATTTGCAATAGTTTGGTATTTCCTAGCCATCACTTCGTTTCCAAAGTATCTGTACCATTCACTTAAAACAACTGCATTGGCGTGTAGAATACAATTCAAATCAACATAAATAAAACTTTGGGTTTCGATGAACAATAAGGAAGCTGAAAAATATGAAAAGCAATAATTAAAACAAAATTGGATACAAACTGAAAAAATCGGATAAAATTGAAAAGAACTGAAAAAAATTGGAAGAGTCCGGGAAAAACTGGAAAAATCTAGAAAAAACATGGAAAAAATTGACGAATTGGATTTTTTGTCTTTTTTCAAATACTTGGAGGCAATATTACTATACAGAGATCTATGAACTTATCGTAAAAATACTCTTACCGTTATTTGAATTATCCGGTGCTCGTATATGTCGACTCGAAAAGTCCCAGCCTGATTCAGCTCCTGATTTGATACCAGTGAAGAATCGTTTCTTTTCGGACTCTGGAAGTTCTTTGGAACGATTGTAATCTTCGCTGAAAATTGCAACAGTTGAGAGATATTAGTAGAAGCAATGAGTTCATTGAAAATACCGGCCATTAATACAATCTTCAATAAAGCTCCAAAAACATAACAAGCTTAAGAAGAAACTGTGATTTTAATCCTAAAAACTAGTACCACCCAAGAGAAAACAATTAAAATCATAAATAAATCTTCTTTCATATAAGTACGTACTTTTTTCATTCGTACCTAGTGTAGATACTTTTGAAAAATATAAATCTACTTTTTGACATGACGACTTCTTAAATAATTATTTTCAAGTGACGACTATGTTATATAATATAATATGAATATTTTTTGGGAATTGTGGATTTTAAGTTGAAAAAAACTCTTGTACATTTCCAAGTTTTTCATTCATTTATACCGATTCATGTCATATATTTATGTAACTTCTTGCGTATTATCCGCATTGATTAAAAAACATATGTTCATATTTGAAAAAAGACAAAAATCCGAATATTTTTCTCATAAAATAACTAATTATCGACATACTGAAAAGAATATATAATTTTTTCCACTTTTTCCTCTACACTTGGTTTTGCATTTTGCATTAAAGGTAACCTCTTGTTGGGCGAGTAAGATAATTACTTATAATGATATCTTATCTTTTTTTTTTCAGAACAATTAGCATAAAAATAGAAAAAAGCAAGTTACTCTATTACAACAAAAAGACGTCACTTGAGGATAAGAACGACAGCTAAATAAAGGATGCTAGGTTCGAGATATGTTAATTTTCTTCTGTTTCATGATTTAGGGAACAAACTTGAGCTGGTTCTTTGTGAGAAGAAAAATAACTTGTAATGTAACTGATAATAAGCTGTAGACCAGTTGAAAAGAGACCAAAAAATGAGCATACGACTCTTCTTAACCACTATACGATTGTTTGGAAGGTCACCATAACTAACATAATGAAAGTCTTTCCCCACACTCAACCCCCTTGGGGAATTAATATCACTAAAGCCAAAATTCAATTTTTCACCTATAACTCCACAGATTAATATTAATTTTTCAAAAGAAGTGTAGAAGCAAAAATTGTTTGAAATCAAATTCTCTAAAAAAAAAAAAAAACTGTATTAGAATTTCTTGCTATTGTTACAAAAGCATGGGCTAACAAACATTACAAAAAATGGTCCGGATGAAGCAATTTTGATTCGATTGAGTTGAAATTCGGATCGAAAAGAGATAGGTTTTAGGTGTATGTAGTATCATTGGGTTCATGATATTTTTCAAGTTTGAAATAAATTCAAGAAAAAATTAATTTTTTTAATTGATTTTATTCGTGCCCATAAAATTTTTGAAATGAACCCCTGAAAATGTTTTCTTGAGGAAAACAATGGAATCATACATTTTTCAAATAAATGTAGGTAAATGAGTTAAACTATCATAAAAACTAATAATTTGAATTTTTGAAGTTCGAATCTTTTTCATCGATTTCTTCTTTCAGATGGCTATAAGTACGTCACTGTCCCAACTCCAACAGCTTCATGAAGGCAATTTTAATAGTATAGTTTTTTATGGGAAACCTTGGTGAATAAATGAAAAATTTCAAAACAAATATTAAATATAGGATGACTTACGGATAAGATTCCGGTCTTGGAGTGCAACTCACAGCATTATACCTAGCCATCCGATAAACACGGCCATTTTTATGAACATCAACCATACGCTTAGTGTACCAAAATTGAAATTCTGTATCAAAATTCTACAAATACAGAGGATGAATAATTTTAACTTTGCGGTCAACTGAGAAAATACACATTTTACACAACATATTTAGGCTATTACCGGCAAGTTTGTTCGAATAAAATCATCATCTTTGGTTACGGAATGATAACAAGCGGCCATCTGAATCAGCAATGGTGGTTGAGATCTTTGAAGATAATATTTTCGATTTCCATTGGGCATGTGGCCATAAAGATGCACCATGTAAATCATGTTCTCAATTATACCACGGACAGTCTCGTACATGTCGCATAGAAGTAGTCCACGGATGACCCAGTATGAATCCCAGTAATACATTTCTCGAAATCGACCTCCCGCCTTTAAAAAAATTTTGAGAAATCCTCTTGGTTATTTTTTTTGGTTATAGTGCAATGTATAAACAAGCGATGGTAATGAGCAAAAGAGCTTCGTCTACATTGTAAATCTACTTATTGGCTTCTTGGTTTTTTAATGAAGATTTATGCTACCATCTAAGAGGGCTTCGTAACCACTAGGGTATATTTGAGATCAACGCATGGCTGAATTTATTCTAACTACCCTGAAAAAACCCCTCTTTAAGGCCATAATGAAATTTAACAAGGTTGGTTTCAAATTTTTACCAGGCATTAAAGGCCGCATAATATAGTTGAACCGCATGCAGAGAACTGAATGACGTAAGTGCCAAAAATGTACCAATTTTACAGGAGAATAAAACAATTACTGTTTCGCGTAGTATTTTTCAGACAGAATGACTAAAGATTACAAGGAGTGTACAAAGTGATCACGATAGCATTGGAAATGACAAATTATAGTAGTTTCTTCATCCCATAATACAATAAAACGTAAACGGCATTTTGTAATCAGGAGGGTGATTTTAGGGTATAGTTGTATTTCTCTCATTATTTGTCTTTTCCTTTTCTGTTACCACCCTGCTCTTATCTTAGTTAACATTGTCTTATTAGAACTATCAACAGACACAACTTGTTAATCTTCAACAGAATTTATTAATATAAATTATTATTTATTATAAAATACATACCTTAATAAAGCCATTTGGTAGGTATATCAAGGAATACCTATCTGGATTGTCTTCTACATCTTTACTCACTTTGGCCGCCAACTCCACCCATCTTGCGTTCAAACTCAGAGCGAATTTCTTGTAGGCGGTATCCCTAATATTTTCAACGATTGATGGATTATTCCTGTAATCTGGAGGCGACCAATTGTCGAGACCCATATGTCGAGCATCAGTAGGATTATAGAAATTTTCGTTTAAAAACTGTTTCAATAGGTCATCCGATAGTCGACCATACTGCTTTGTCAGATCTTCGTATTTTTTAATAATTACTTTCTCCGGAAATTTCAACTTCGCATCGACAAAATCTTTCGAGTCTTCGTAAATTTTTCTTATTTGCACTTCGTGAAGTATATCTCCATCACAGAATATTTTACTACAACAAAAAGACAAAATAATGAACATGATAATTATAGTAACTGATTTGAATGTGAATTAAAAGTTGCTAACTTAAATCTACTGTAGCAACAACAAATTTTATGATTGAATAGTGGTGTCCTCGTAAAATGGGGATTTTAAGGAACAACTAAATTTTGAGGAGGAGGCCTCAGCATAATTTGACACGATAAAGCAGAATGAAATGTTCAAACTGCAAAGGTATAAAATCAAAAATAATCTGCCATTATTCCTCCGCCATTGGTTTGTTAATAATGTTTTATGGCTTACGTATTGTAAGGTCATTGACCTCGGGTTGAGAATAATGAAAAATTAGGTAACTGAGAGTACCCTATTAAATAATATTTAATTTAAGAAAATATATGTATAATTTATAATGACAATATGTTTGACGTCTTTTGCTTTTATTTATCAACCAATAAGTAAACAATAATAAAAGTTCCTCACAGTGATAGGTACTGATCAATAAAATCAAAAGAAAAACAATATGTGAGACATACTGCCATTTTAAATTAGTTTGACAAATTTCTGCCTCTCTTTTAATAACTACTGTCTTGATTTTTCAACTTCTTAATTCTCCTCCAGAAAAGCCACGTCATGTGTGAAAGAAAAATAAAGCAAAACCGATACTCCAGCTTACCTCCGGATATCCGGCTTATCATTTCTCTATACGTTTACCACTTACTGAGTCCAATAGTTGACGTTGAAAACAATACCAATGAATGGTTCTTACACACTTTGATGGATATTAAGGTTAGACATATTTCCCGAACCAAGAAGAGGAAAACTGATCGCATCATGAATTTTAATTATTCGACCGTAGAGCAGAGCATATACAGTGTAACCTGCAGACTATAGTCAAAGATATCTTTTTCATTTCCCTCTTCTCTCTGAATTTCAAGTTACCAAATTTAATTACAGGTTCATCAGCCGAAAAAATGTTTTTCAAATTATAGATTCGAGCCCACGTGCGAAAGATTTTTGTTACTTTGGATAGACTAAAAACCTTTTATTTTGTGAAAAATTGTTACTCCTTCATCAATTGTTCGTCAAGCAAAGGTGGGCGAGTATTTCGAAGAATGAGTCAGATAAAACTAATTCTGCACACAATAAAGCTAATATTTCTAAGGGAGTAGGTAGGTGGTTTTCATTAATTTGCGAGAACAATAGAAATTATGCCTTAAGATTACTTTTTTCAAATGCTAAACCATTCGCAGTTTTTTACTCTCCTTTGAAGAATACATACATCTTTCTTGATTTATGCACAAAACATGTAAGTAGGTATATTTCAATCGAAAATATTAAGTTATTTTCATAATTTACAAGCGTGAGTCATTCATAAGACATGAATATTATAACGATGACGTTGTTTCAAAATAAATATCAATTTTAAAAAAAATGAATTTAAAAGATTCTAAATGAAGCGCTTGGAAGCCAAAAGTTTCAAGTGACTTTTTTGAAACAAAAGTTGCTGTACGGTCAAAATCACAGACCCTGGAACGCACTTTTTTTTTAGTTTTAAAATAGGTACGGCCAACGTTGTTATATTTAAAGAATCAAGAAGAAAATTTCTTTCAATAAGTTTGTACCTACCTTTCAAATTAAATTCAGAAAGTAACCTATCGTAAAATCCGAAAGACGAATAGACGCGATCAATAAAGGCAAACTAAGTCCGTAGGCATAGTAATGAAACTTGCGAGAAACAAAAATTGTTGTTTTCAATAGATCAGATTGTCGCTCTCATCTATCAGTTGAAAATATTTCATTTGTTACAATCGTATAATCAACAAGTGTGCGGTAGCAGATTGAATTTTTTTTTCATTTTGGAGCCAAACGCAGGTGTTAATTTGAAGGAGAAATAAACAGAAATAGTGAGCACAAAGAATTCACACGATAAATTTCGATAAGTATAAAAGCGTCATGAGAAAATGTGTTCATCAAAGAATTTTTTCAAACTTTCTAAACGTTGGAAATTACGTCGGTAGATTTTATAAAGCACCCAAATTTTCAGAATAGAAAAATGGTGAATGACTATTATGAAAAAGTCGTTAGTATATAAAATGAAAAGCAAGAAAAAAAAACTAAAAAAAGATTCAAATTCTCATCAATTGTGAAAACAAACAAACAACATTTAGGTAATATTCACAATCAATACCTAGTAGAATTAAAAATGTATTAAGCTATCTAAACACCACTTACCTACCAGTTCAGTATTTACCTGTACATAATAAATACATGATCACAATACGCGAATGATTTTCCACTAATCTATAAAAATATTCCACTCGTATTTTCTTATTTATAACAGATGGGTAAGCTATTCATAATCTTGAAAATTATACAATATCAATGCATATTGAAGTCGTAATTATTAAAATTTCAAATCTTTTATCAGCACGTGTAAAGAGAAAAGCCATGGGAAAAGCACAATTAGATTACATTAAAACCAAATATTTTCATTTTTTCAAGATACAGTAGCGCCACAAGCTCTTTCTTTAAAAACTAAAAAAAATTTTAGTACCAGTGAACCACGTGTTCATAATTACAAGAAAAGACAACTCAAACAAGGAAATGAAACGTGTGCCAAAAAAAGAGATTAAACTTTATAAATGAAGAAAAATTCCATCAGCTTACGAGCAAATAACTTGAAAGAGATTGCAGTTCATTAAACACATTGATAAGATACAGAGCACCTGAATCAACTGGTGATAAGTGAACCACGTTTAATGTTTTTTCCATATTTTGTAGTGATTTATACATACAGACTGAGGCGAGATATTACTAACACTGGTTATTCGTTTAACAGCCATAGGCGGACTTTGAGGGGTGCCAGCGGGGGCTAAGCTCCGCCAGAGCTGAAATTAAGCCACCCCTCTGCGAAAATCTAACTAACCCCCCATTTTTGAGGAAAAAATGAAAAAATTTAGCTTTTTTTTTTAAATGACCTTTGAAATAATTTTTAGCCCCTCCCCCCCAAACATTTTCTGTTGAGTCCACCTATGTTAACAGCCTGCAATAACAGAAATTCCATGCAATTTTCTGCTACAATTTGGTTCGTTAAAACCAATAACTAAGGTTTGTAATATTAACCATAATTTTTATACCTCTGATAATGATAAATCAGCCAGCCAATATTTCGTGGTATTTTATTATTGACGCAGCCAATAATATTTTGATTGTAAGGTTTTAATAAAATTTTAGAAAAAAAAAGAAGAAAATTTTCGAGTCAAAACTCACATTTGCCACTCGTAAATATGTGAATTTTGATTCCAACTCTACTTTTCACGGGCAAATTTGAGAAGGAGTGAAGGGGGTAGAAAACCAAGCAGGCTACGTTGTAGAGCGTAAAATTTTGTAGCCTACCTGAATAAATAATAATAAAAAAAAATGTTTCAGGCGAATGAAACTTTTGATCCTCAGCTTTTGAATTGAAGGGGAAAAAAGTAAAACGTTAATTCGGACCAACAGACCAGACGATTATTAACACTAGAAAAACCAGGTTTTACTCGATTACTCAAAGGACCAGGTGGCATCATATTCGACTGAACAGTAAAATATCCTCGGAGGACAGGAGAATGTTATATATGATGCCACCTGGTCCTTTGAGGAGTGACGCATCCAAATTCAAACGGCGTCGTATACGACGCCACCTGATCTTTCTAGTGTTAAAACAAGTATCCACGAACTTGCCGAAAAAAAGAGATCTTACAGAATAATTTTTGAAAATTTGTTTTAGTTAAGGTTTGAGCTAAGTGCAGAGGAAACTAATGAAACTTATGGAAGCTTGCAGCTATTGCCCAAAAATTCCTACATATTTTCATCCCTTATTTTAGTCAATTTTTCAATAGATTTTTACACTTACCTATCACAGTCAGGTACACATTGTCCCTCGTTTTCCTTGTACGATTGCAACGAAACTAGGTTGTGGTCCAAAATCTGACTATTGAAGTCATACAAAGGTAATACTTTTGGTGTCACGAAGGAAAAAGCTGCAAATGCAACCACTACGAAGTACAATTTTGAAACAGAAACCGGCATTTTCGTAAAGGGCTCTTGCCTTTGTGGAGCGAAAAATAAATGGAACACTAACAAGTTGCTATTTGTCACCTCATATAACAATTAACGTTGGTAATCATCAAATATTTTCAATGAACACGGTACCGAAAACACAACTATTGACGATCCTCAGGGCTTATGAGTAAAAATTGAAATTTTTTCCACCTTTTATAATGCATTGGTCAAAAAATTTGAGGGAAGAAAATTGATAATTTATCGATGAGTCCATTCGCCAAATTACGTCACCACATTCAAATCATATTTTAACCCAAGATATTTTATTTTCCGCTTTAGACGAAACGTGTTAACTCGATAATGAAGCACCATTGTTTGACGAAAATTTAAAAATTATGGTTTTTCTTTTCTTCCTCCTGTCTTCTCGTCTCACATCGTGTTACCCAACAATTTTTCGATCTTCAATGTCTAATTACTCGGCTATTAGAAAATCCTCTGGTTATCCTTTTTCAAAAACACTTTCCGCGATCCTGAAAAAAAAAACACAGAAAAAACAATAAGTCAAATGTGTATTCCAAAGTTTTACGGACGATTTGTCGTAAAAATTCAACAGTGACGACAAGATTTTCTCACATTTGACATATCAACTATAATACATATTGATAAATACATCAAATCTTTGTCGATTTTTTTTTTTTTGCAACTAGGAAATGAAAATTGATTTTTGCTACTAACAAATTAAATTATTCTAACGAGTCGTACTGATTAAACGAGGTTATAGCTGTTTACAAAGTATGGTGTGACAAATTTGCAAGCTGTATGAAAGTCAAGTTCAAAAAATACCTGTACTTCTTAATGAACGTAAATACAAAAGAACCAACTATACTAGCTGTTTCAAAGATACTAAATTGATTCATTCGAGTTTTCATTTAAATCGTTCCTTATGTCTTGTATACTACTTTTTTGCCGAATCAAGTTTACTCCAAAGTTTACCAGAATGCGGTTTGACCTTTTTTATAACTTAAGAGAATAAAAAAAATTTATTTTCCAGCATTAAAATTGCCTGACCAAGTTCAAAACGTACGTACGCACGCGCAGTCCCAAAAATAACTAAGTATCTGATTTTTTACAGTCGAATGGTACTACTCGTATTTTAGTATCTGGCTGTGAAATCAGCCATAAAAAAAAAATTCCTGTAACAGCAGTTTTTTGGACTTGAGCTAGCAGAATATCAAAATTGTATCAAAAGATACTCTTATGATATTCTTTGAAAACATTCAGCAAATTATTGAAGGGAAAACTGTGGGGCTGGTTGTACATGTTGTATCTCATTACATTCATTGTTTTTTGGCAAAGATCTTAAATAGCTCTGATTTGTGCGCGTAATCTTAAGATGATTGGAAAATATTGCATGAAAACTTATATTAAAAAGGTTAATGAACCAACAACTTTTTTTAATTTTTCGTAAGCGGAATATTTTTGACCACACTCCAGACTCAGCCTTGATGGCGATTTAAAAAACAAAATGTGTAAAACTTGTTATCGGCTTCATTTATGGTTGAATGTCTAGGTCACTTTTTACTATCATTACGGCGTATCAACGTATATTCTGTGTTTCCTTTTATTTTTATTTTTACAATTTACATACTTGCTGTATATTTCAAATCTCGATGTTTACATACAGAAAACTTGACAATGCAGTCTAATTGGAAAAAGAGCAATGCTCTAGCTCGAATACTTCATTTCAAGGGTGTATATAGATCCCAATTGTGTTCTCTACTTGAGCTTTTAACTTAAAGTTACGATTTTTGAATATGTTTTATCTACTTGTATGATGAACTTAGGGACGAATAGAGTTGGATTTTTATTTTCACTCGAATAATATATCTGCTTTTACTAATACGCAAAATATATGTAACTTTGACGGCTAATTTCAGCAGTAAAAAAAAACAATCAAAAATTTGATTTTATAAGTAACGTCCTCAAATTTAACATTGTAACACATTATGCCTAAAAATCAAAAATTTTTGTATCAGAATAGGCCTCTTGAATAGTCGAGAAAATTTCCCTATTTTATTCGTTTTTTGCTTCTTGTAAGGAAAAAAAACGTTATCTTTAGATTGGATTTGATCAATGCAGTATCACAGAAACACGCATTAATTTAAAATTTTTGTATTCAGAGCCCAATGGCAGTGTTTTCCTTTATCAAAATTAGGTTACGAGTAATTCGAAATTCGTACTCAATTTTCGGCAACGATTAAGCAATAAGCATACATTAACATCGTATAAGTGAGGCCCATACATAAATTCACATATATAAGTACACATTAAGTACATCCAAGCTTAACGACATTTTAAATCACTATTATAAATTCTTATCTCAAGACTTTAAGCAATAAAACCTCTTTTCTCGACACCAAAATCTCAGCTTTAAGTAAGTACATCATGTCTTCAAAAAAATAAATTTTGAGGAAATCACTGGAATTAAGAAGAAAAATTTTATACCAACGTATTATCGTGCCAAAAAAAAAAGAATTTGCGAAATGGCATCCATTAAGAATAAATTTAATCCTTTACGATACCTATATAGCTATATATCGACCTATATTATTCATTAATCTTTAGAATCACTGCTTAAAAACCAACTTGAAATTCCTCAGAAATTTTTTTCTCATCGACGATCATTAATCTGGCATTATAAAATCTTCCTGTTGAATTCATTCCAAATAAAGAAAAAAGCTACAATCTGTCGATGGTATTGAAATAATTTTCTATATTATGGAATTATTCTCCACCACATCACACATTATTTACATCATGTTTGATAGGATTGGAGAAGACAAAAAAAAATTTTTTTCCTCTTTCGAACAGGATGTAAGAATTTAGATATAAGCACATTGATTTTCTTGTCTAAACCATCTACATTATAATTATGTTAATTGAGAGCTCTCGAACCGGATTAAACATATGATCTTATCAAGGAGAAATGTTTGACAATTTTGCAGACTATAGTAACTTAGTCAAATATTTCTTTTCTCAAAAATCATCCAATACAGTTTACCTAGAGCATTAGATTTGGAACTGAATAAATGCTGAGGAACGGGAAAAATCTATCAAATTAAATATTTTTCATTTTTAATGTAAACCCTCTCCTCTTTCCCTCTCCTACCGTTACCTGCCTTTATTTTAACTGCGTAAGTGCCCATGTAAAAACAAGATCTAAATAATTTAATTTCAATCAGTGGTGTATCCAGACTGACGACCTCAAGGGTGGGGGTCCATCATTATGACGAAACACACCTCCTCCCCCCCCGTAAAAAAATTGGAGAATCGAAAAAATTAAAAACATTTTTATTCAAAAAAAAGGTCAAAGGGGGTCCGGACCCCCTCGACCCCCCCCTAAATACGCCCCTGATTTCAATATTACAATAAATATAAAACGCAAATACAGAATATCGTAGGTATTTTTCAGTTGTCAGAATAAAATAATTTAAATAAATGACAGCTGTTCAAAGTGCACATCCTTCTCAACTTTATTCGATAAACTGTAATACAAATAATACGCCATGGATGGAAAAAAACGTCAGTAATTTGTATTTTTTTTTTTTTAATTTAAAATTTAATCCATATTTTTCATACACAGACATAGTTAACTTACCTACCTATATATATATATTTTTTATTTTAAATTGAATTTTGATTATTTTCTGTCAATAGTTGTCTTCTCGAATTTTGCAAGTTTGAATTTCTGGTGCGAGATTACATCATATTACCGTAAACAAAAAACAAACAAAAGATTGATGCGAAGTTCAAAACTTTCCATTCAACCGATAGAATTTAATTGACCTATTTTTTTTTTCTGCATAAGAATGAATAAGCCTGTATCACAATTTACCTATCAAAAATTGAATTGCTTTTGTTAAAATGCTTTTTATTTTACTATATGACGTGGAGCAGAAAATAAAGAATATGTAAGAATGTGTAAGAACGATCGTAAGACAATGTAAAAACGTGTAAGAACATGTAATAAGTGTTAGAATGTGTAAGATTAACCTTCAAAAATAAAAATCTATGATAGCTACAGAAATACGAATATATTCAATCTCACCGAATTTACATTAATAGCCCTACTGACCTCTAGTATTGGCGAAATTTGAAATTTTGAAAGGAAATCATAATGATAACTATTTTAAAGATACCCAGCCAATAGAAAATTAAGACTGAATTTTCATTGTCACGTTTAAAGAGATTATTTTTCGCCTTCATTTTTTCAGGCATTTTCATGTTTAATGGTGTAGCTTATGTAATATTGAAGCATCAAATTTCTGATTCCAACTTTTAGCTCTCAAGTGAGAAGTTGAGATTGATATTTCGCTCATTTACTATGCAGATCACACCGCATGTCATTCATTTGAAAAGTAAAAAACGTAAATTTCCAAGTCATTCAAGTTTTTCGATTCAGGCCTGAGAGTACCCAAGTTGTTTCATTTCTTGAAAATTCGTGGTCAACTTCGATGTCAATACTTTTGCTCACTATAGGGGCGCACGATCGTATCATTGATACTGCTCTTTACTGATTGGTTGAATTTTCTACACGTGAAAAATTCAGCCAATCAGAAAACAGCAGTATCAATGATACGATCGTGCGCCCCTATAGTGAGCAAAAGTGTTGATTTTATTTTCGACCACAAAAATTTGTTTGGCGTTTAGCGGAAGAGAAACAACTTGGGTGGTAGGGTAGGGCAAACGAAATTCTTGGTAAGGCAGGCATTTTTCCTTATATGTAAGGGGGATGGGGGTTAGCGGCGATTTTTTTTCGGATTCGATGCAAAATTCTGTGGAGGGAAAAATTTTCTATGTAGGGCAAAAATGTTTCAGGTAGGGCAAAATTTTCGCTAGGTAGGGCATTGCCTTGTTTGCCCGCATGGGCGCTACGGGCCCGTTTCTATTTCATCACTTTTTACGGTACAGTTATACTTTTGAGCATCTTGAAAACATAATTTCTCGAAAAAAGAAACTAACAATACCGTAAGCAAAACTTTTAGTTAAAACGTAGAAGGTAAAGCTTTAAGAAATATAACACTTAAAAACTTATCGGGACAACTAAAAATTTTTGTCAGTAAATAAAATGACGGGACAGAAATAATTATTTCTTTATCATTACGAAACAATAATAAAAACCACAAGCGAAAATACTTTTAAAAATACTGAAAAAAGTCAACAGTCGACCATTCTTATGATATAAAGACGCGAGTAAGAGGAGAATGGCTACCTAACTACATCGAATTTTAATTTTTTTTTTTTAAATAACTTTCTAACAAGAAGCAGAAAAATGATAACCCCTTTAAGCAAACATATTCGCACATGTTTTTTGAATCAATTAGCTGTTATTCAAAAAAGCAGATATCTATTACGTAAGTATAGGTAAAGTAGTACCTGAAAACGTTACAATAATTAGGTACGTCAGTTATTGGGGGAAAACGCTTGATAGGTACGCGTACAAATATTATTGAAATGAATCTAATTTTTTTTTCACTAATTTCTTTTCATCTTACAAAAATGTTATCAAGTACTTTTCTGATACGACTATCTGATTCTCTGTGCGAAATATGGGGGGGACTTTCTCTGTTCTTCTTAGTATTAAAGTAGAAATGTATAGGTCATACATAACTCATCTTCTAGAAAGTCAGGAATAAGTACACCTAGAGATGTTTTTGTCACTTGTGAGACCCAAAACAGATATTTCATAAGACTTGCGAGACCCTTTTTGACAATGAGAGACCCTTTTGTGGTTCTCGCATGTCCATGAGGTGCATGTACGGTTTTTCTTACTCCCCCCACTCCGCAGACCCCGAATCTGCATTTTTTGTCCGGGACTCACAAGTGCCCCAAATATCAATTGTATGTACACTTGCGGTTCACTCATTTCATTTTACTCCCTATAAACTGTACTGTACACCTAACCAATGGCTATGGGCTTCATTACATAGCCTAATGGTATCTAGAGATAGTCACCAAGCTATGTGAAAACGAAGGTTTCATTTCTGAGTATTTATATGGGGGGTCTCGCAAGTGTCATACTTCATCTTGGGTCTCACATGTGACGTAAAATAACAATACATACACACTATCGTATATACGTGATCCTCAGAATATTACGAAAATTGGCGAGGAACGTAGTATTTCACGTATTTCACTGGTGTTTTCGCATTTCCTGGTCAATGATAAAGACATGTAGAAAACCCCTCATTGATCTAAATAGATATATTTTAGGTCAGTACTCACCCCCATGATCCCAAGTATGTGACGTACAACCAGTAGATAAGGCAATGTCGTCACCATTGAGCCAACAAAAAAAAAAATTCTTCGAGCAAAACACGAAAAAAATAAACATTACGTACCTTTCTGGACGAAATGAGATCGGACATGCGTATTGGCAAACCGGTTCATCGCAAATTCATTATATTACACTCCCAAAAACCATTCAAACACACGCGAGTCGGCCGCAAAAAATGAAATCGGTCGAAAATTATTTCGCAACTCGAGAAAATTAATTAGTAACGAAAGAGCTGATTCGATGACCCTCAAGATGGCCGAAAATTGGCAAAACTCATTGAGGAAAGTCACGAAACTTTGGGCTGTTGGAAGGAGTTGCGAACCCACTAACCACCACACGCCACTCACGTAAGCTATCACAACGTTTACTAAACAAATGATAAATTTGATTCCCGTTAATAGGTTATTTCACATTACCTTATCTGTAACCACGTTTTTACTTTTTGCCCCTGCCAGTCTACCTTCGTGTGCTGTCCTGTTGTCGTTAATCTCCGCTACTCCCTCCACAACGCAAGTATGTCTTCGGTCTTCTTTCGATTTAACCCGCGCAAAAATTTACTGGCAGTGAAAATTCTTGATAATGCAAATATTTCAACTTTTCGTTTGTGAGGTGCGAAATATGAGAGTGGATATGAAAGAAGAGTGCAAGTAAGCGAACTAGCGTACCTTTGAGATATTAATATTGCAGTTTTTGATTAGTTATAAGATGACACGTGAGATAGAGCTCTGACAAGGGAACCACCAGAAGTGTCCGACACCAATCCTTTATGAAACCCCTCTCATAAATTATGTCCTCATCCAAGTACTTGAACACCATTTTTTTTTTATCCGAAACAAGCATGTTTAAATTTTTCAGGTGCGAGTCAAGTTGAAAATTTGCATGTACTTGTAATGGTATATTCTCATTTTACTGACGCCCCTTAGTTTCAAGTAAAATATTCTTAAAATGATTTAATATAGCCAGTAAAATAGGTAGAATGCCACTAGTTTGACCCCCCCCCCAATATTATTTAAACATAACTAAAAAACTAAAATTATTAATACAGTATCAAGTTATTTATTTGAATTCGAAACGTTATTAGGACTATAGGTACTTTATTATACTTCTCTTCAACTTTTTATAGTGAGTATGTAGATTACGAGCTCGCAGTTATATAAAGAAGTGATAATTTCGCTAGTTTAAAATTAATTCAAGAGTAATAAATTAACTTTGACTTCCATTTATCTTACAGAAACTGAAACCGTCAGTTACTCAACAGCAGTCATACTGATACAGAGTAGGTAGAAAAAAAGTGAAAGTGGAATACAGAAATAAAACACAAAGAAAATGAAAATTCGAAACAAAAATAAGTAAGTTAATCAAAAATTGATTCCGACATAATGATATACACGATTAAAAAATCATTTAATACGTTTGTCAGTCGAGTTTCTCAACACTCCATGGTTTTAAGGCTTGTAACTGTCAGTTATTCATGGAACTGCAGATTGAGAAACTTTTATTAGACAAAAGACGATGATGTAAATTCTAGTAAATGCCATCACAAAATACATTCAAAATCGGAATGTCGAGTCTTTTTTTTAAACGTTAAATTAATAACATTTTTCAAAATGCAATTTTATTAAAATTGTATAACAAAAATTTAAAAAATGTAGAAAATAAAGTTATGCGATTCTAATTTTTCAACCAGGTAAATAAAAACAAAAAATTCTAGCGCAGCAAGCCCATGAGAGTCCCATGCCTATATTCGTGAAAGTCAGGCCAGAATTAATGAAAGGTTTTTCTCTCGAAAAATTGCTGAATTGTTTTAGGTTTATGGGTAGTTACTCACAGACTCTGATGGATTGAGAAATCATTGACGTGTAATTTTTCAAGGAAATGGTTATGTTTTTTGCAGATTTTGAATTATAAGTGGATTATGTTCGTTTGGTAGACTTGATTTCATATTTTATTCAAAATAATCTTTTTATTTTATTTCTAGTGTTAATTTTTTTCTGTTTTGAGGAAAAATCTTGCCCAAAAGCTCGAGTAATTTTTCTACTTGTCCATCTTTCAAAGAGCATAGTATTCTGACTAACAATAGTAGTCCAGCTAATATTTTCATCGAGATTGATTTTAGTCGGCATTTTTTCGAGCTACGTTGTTTTTAGTTTGCATGTCATTGTGCCACAAGTATAGTCTCGAGGTAAAGAATAAAGCTCAAGAAAGTTTGGAGTCATCTAAACGCTAATGGTAATCAAAGTGTAGAGCAACCACCACCTCCTGTATCGTAAATGCCTTTAAAGATTGTAAATGAGGCAGAACCCGGAAATATTTTCAATTCTAAATGGCCATCGCAGTCATTCGATCCTTCACACAAAACTACACAACTTCCAATTAAAAATCACATAAAGTAAAAGTGACCGATATAATAACTGGATTTGAAGTTTCATAACGAATTTATGCTTAGCGTTGTATATCACTGATAAAGCGCTGTACTGATGCAATATAATTCATGATTCTATCGAGACACAGACAAGATATACCATCTTCATGAGAAAAAAAAAATTGGTACAGAAAATAAAACGGAATCACACTCGAAATACTAATAGTGTCGACAGGATGTTTGAAAAAGCGAAAGTGAATACCAAAATGATGATTACCAACCATTACAAGCATCATTGAAAAACTCGTAAAAATTGCAACAAATAGATACTCATACCTATACGGTTTAATATCACTAAAGGCGGAATTAAGAAGAAGGAAAAAAAATTACTTCCTCGTATGACCTTGTAATTGATTCGTAATTTTTCACTTTATTCGTTCTTTTTATATTTCCTTATATTTTAATCCAACATCATAGTTCTCGTTGGCGTCAAGATTATTTTAACCACGGAATCTCAGGATAGGAACTCAATTGTTTTTATTTTTCGTCGTTCCAACAGATCAGAAGTAAAACGCAAACACATTATAAGCCAATCATTCTGATGAAACGTAATAAAGGCTAGAGTTCTTATGGGTACTTATTTCAAAAAGTGATTGAAGCCTATTGACACGTCTGCTGTGTAAAAATGAACCTACTTTATGGTCGCTGTGAATACTCTACTAGCACGCCAAATTTTGTAATATTGCAACCGAATATTTTGAAAACATACCGACGATTGTAATTATATACTAATAACTATAAATAAATTTAAAAAGGTAGTAGTCAGAATACTTCATGATAATATTTTGAATGTATTTGTATTAGTGCTGCAGAATTGTGAAAATATCTCTCCTCTAATAGTTATTCTCAAATCATTATTTTTAACAACGTAATTATGAGAATTTTTCATTTAGCTTATGACATAGAAAAAAAAATTTTTTGAAAAAATAAGTCTCCAATAATATGTAAATATTATCTCGTAAAATTTCAGTCATAAACTACCGAATAGGTATATTAACTGCATCGTTTTACAAACTTCAAAATACATTTCTGAAAAATGACGATAATTTTTGACTTATAGAGTAACGGCAGACAAAAACACGCATTCAATTTTTGTAGCACTACAATTCCTTTAAGAATTGAGCCTGACAATTATTTTTGAACAATCCATTAATAGAAAAGAATCCTCTTCAAAAAAATAAATTTATGAATTTTTGGCAATTGCAAGGAATTTTATGTATAGATCATAAGTCAAATTGTGAAAAAAAGGAAAAACTGGTTTTTGCCCAACTTTTAGTTTGACCGTTTGTTACTGCTTTTTAAATATTTTGTGATGCTAACACTACACAAGTACCTATTTTAAAATGTGTAGTGATGTGCTTTTTAATAACAATTTTCACAGCGTGCTGTATGATTTTCTCACGCTCATACGCTTTTTCGAACTTGCTGCTAAGGCTAACCATTTTACCCGATGGCTTACTTAATATAATAACAGTGGCGCCCACGTATCTCAAACGAAATGGGGCAAAGCTTCAAACCACCCACCCACCGACCTTTTTTTTTTTTTGCGTGCACCCCTTGCCTATACCCCCCTCCCGTGATTTGACTATCATACGAAAAATATAACTTGTAAGAGTAGTAGGTAAATGAAATAAATTTATTGGTGCCCTGAGAAAAATTTGCATAGTTACTAGCTTATATTATGCAGTGCACTAAATCAAAAACAATAAAATTTAGTATGAATAGGATTGATGAAATATTAAATTTTAGGATTATACTAAAGAGGCCCGAGGGAGCTACACTCCCTCTTGCTCAGCTAATCCCAGGGACTTATTATTTTTTAATTCACCTTCAAAGTTGAAATTTTTATATAAGTTATATCTAGAATTTCACTATTTATTTTTCTATAAGATAACCCCAAGTTTTTTCTTCATTTTCTGAAGAGGTGATGAAAATACAGATAACTTTTTGTATTTTAAAATATTGCAAATTTTTCCTCTTCTGAATAGTTTCAAGTTCTACTTTTCAAGTGGAATAAAATTCAAGTAATGAAGTAAAGTACCTACTAATAAGTACTTTTCATATCTTGAAAATTTCATCATATTTTTTGCCTTAAAATAGTTTTTTATATCTTCTGCAGTTTCTGAGGAATGAAATAAGATGAAAAAATATTATATATTCACTCACATTCACATAGGTATATTCGAAAATTGCTCCGTTCTGAAATGATTGTGTAGAAGTGTAGAGTAGAATTCATGGTTTTCAAAAATGTTTTAATCATTAGTAGTGAAATTAGATCTCTAATCAAAATGATTCATACATTATCATATTTTTGAGATTTTCCTCTTTCTAATGAGACAAAATTCAGCTTTCTACGTTTTTTTAGAAACTAAGTAATCATGAAGTTAAAAATAATTTGTTTGCAAATTCAGAGTATGAGACAAACATCTGGACATTGAATTTTATTATCGAATTATATAGGTTATTATATAGATGTTTTCATCAGTTACCTATAGTAAAATTAAATCTTTAATCAAAATGATTCATACATCATCATATTTTTGAGATTTTCCTTTTACTAGTGAGATCAAATTCAGCTTTTTACGAAATTAAAAATAATTTGTTTGCAAATTTAGAATATGAGACAGACATCCGGATATTGGATTTTATTATATAGATACTAACCCTTATCATTTTTATTAATTAGAAATCTTTGCTAAGTAATTCTTTGCAATTTTTTTCTTCAGGCAGTGCAAAGGACTAAAGGTCGAGCCGCAAACACACAGCAGTTTGCAGGTGTTGTTTTTCTTTCTCTTTTTTTTTTTTTCATTTAGGTACTCAATACTGAGTTCTTAGAAATCTACAGACTAAAGTGTCAAGTATAGGGAGTTAACTATACAGCCTATTTACCCAAAGGCTTACGATTGATAATATAACTTATTTCACTTATGATTCAAGAGGATTTTTATTTTTTTTAAACTTTCATTTTTCCTTAATTTTTTCCCTACCAACGTCACTCCTTTCAGACCACCCACCCCAAATCAAGTGGGGCAGCCGCTCCACTTGGACCCCACCGTGGGCGCCACTGTATAATAACTTGGAAAGTCCTTTTACCAGTTATACAATTAGGTAATTAAAATACTAACCTAAAGTACCGGATTGTATTCGCATGAGGTCTGCGCTTGGGAACCAAATAATGCCTTCTCATTTTTCAATTCACTCAACCACTTAATACACTACACTATCACTATATTCTCAATTAAGTAAAACGACGAATAAATTACGTTGATAGTGACAGCATAGTACACCGAAAATCGTGCTTTTATTCAAAAATGTATTTAATATGCATAACACGACATTAAACAAAGTTAGAAAAATAATTCGCATTTCGTTCGTATTCGAAAATTGAGGAGATCGAATTTTTCACAATTTATATGGGCAGGGTATAATGAAAAATAATAATTCTCTATCACAGATTAATATTTTAACAAACTGAAAACATTTCGTTATAAATTAATGAACTCTTTTTGGCAACTGTTGATGTAGGTCATTTATATTTGTCCCTTTCTTTTTCAATGGCACTGTCAAATTTTCGTTTCATTAAAAATATTTAGTCCCCGCAATGAATGTAGCAACACATTTCCTCACAAAATATAAATTGTTGCGAGGTTTTAATAGACAAATAGATCACATTCAACTAAAGATCTCCTTCCTTCAATTTTCATTACAATGTTATATAATAGTGGGTATGTTTCTCTAAATCGATTATTGGGTTTTTCTTTTTTATTAGCAGAGAAAAAGGTATGTAATAGTAATCATCTCAGTATCATAGAGGATTTCAAAAATATGCAGCAAAATTTCCAGACATTAGTGTGTGTGCCTTGACCAGAGAAATTCCAACCATGATATTATCCATTTTCGTTTTATAACTTTAAAAATTCATCAATTGTAGCTCAGACGAATTTTGACCTGAAAAGATCCATTGGATTTGACTTATTTTTCACTTGACCGACAAAGTACCCCGTACAGCTGTAAGTATTTCAAGACATCAATCTAAGAACCTACCGAATAAACTTACCCAAGTCACGATTTATATTCAAAATGTTTCGAAACATTGGATTCGATTCCAATAATTCTGACCAACAGCCAAAAATATAATCGATAAATGCTTATCAAATTTCACACTTCTTCAGTTCTAGTAACTCGAATAAATAAAAATATTTTAAATACGAAATACAAATTTTTATTTTCGCTTGAAACATTTTTAATCAATAAATCAAGTGTTAAATTCAAAAGAAAAATGAAAACAACAATAATTATCAAAGGAGAATATCACAAATGCCAAAAGAATATTTTTCAAAGAAATTAAGAAAGCAAATAAAATAATCTTTCAATTTTAAAAACAAAATTTCACGTTCAAAATAGAAATAGAATGAGATCTTTAACATCGATAAAGTTTTCGGTGAAAGAGGGGCAAAAAGATGAATTTAGGACTAATATCACGAATATCAAAATCAAAATTATAGTCACGTGGAAGTCTACCCACATTCTCTTCTATCAGTCTGTAGAAATTTACCTCAGTTGTTTCGAATATGACAGAATTCATAAAACCAACTTAAAATTTACATGTTTCTTTAGTTCTACTCGTACCATCACGTATTCCCTTTTATCCTCCCGCAGCTATATAAAACTGACTAGAAGATTGGTAAAACATTCAGGCACTGTTATTTCTCTTTATTGTTATAATCTAAGGCAACGATTTTATGAACTAGCGAGGCTGGTTTTCATCAGTGCGAGTAGACTTCCTTCTTCTAAACTTTGGTCAAAATGAATAAATTTTAAAATATCCGTTAATGTTTGTAATTCAATTAAAAATATTGCTATTTGAAGAAGAAAAAATTAATAATTTCGAAAAATAAGTGCCCTGCGAATAGTTTCATGAATGTACACGTTACAAAGAAAACAAAAACTAACCTCGAAGAAAACAACAGCACACTTTAAAAGTACCTACACACTGTGGGACAAAAAAATAATTGAGGAACAATTATACTATTTGGACTACATATTCAACCTTTTTTCTCAATGAACTGCAAACTTAGGCTAACAGTAGTGAAAAGGAGAGCGAAGGGACAAAAAAAAAAAAAACGACCACAAAGTGGAATATACATCATCGATTCATCTCTTCATCGAGAACCTACACTTCGTACGTTATTGGCCGAAGCTGTGATTCATCTTTAATATCATTTAGATACTCAAACAATGGCGGCTTTATTTCACTTTCCGAGGGCGTGCCATTGGACGATTTCGATTCGAACTGCCGCCAGAGCCGATGCTAAATCCACCAGAGCTGGGCACAGCTGTAAAAAATAAAATAAATACACAAATTACTCGTAAATATGATCAGTGGAGCGTATGTGTATTCGCGGAAATTCGAAAGATGAGGACTATTAAAACTGAGAAATTAGCAGGGTTATTTCTCATTACGTATGTAGGGGACGGGAGAGAAACAATGATACTCTATTCCAAAAGAGAAATATAAAACGCACGATCAAATACTCGAATAGCAAATGGTACTTCCGTATCAATTTCAGCTCAATCGGTTCTATATTCTCCCGATTAGTAGCCATTAAAGTTGAAAAATCTATTGGAATTCGAAGGAATCCATTCCTTCGAAAACTCTTCAAAAATCATTCGTATTGGGGCAACATTTTTGCTCATTTCTAGAGAACCACATAACCAATCGACACCAAATTTTACACTATACTTCCACACATCGAATCTGACTAAAGAGCAAATTTGAGCCCTACTGGTTCAGTAGTTCGTCCGATATCGCGTGTTCAAGAAAAATTAACGTTTTTCAACCTTCAAAATGACTTTTCTAAGAAATCAACCAACGGATGAACTTGAAATTTTAATGGTACACTCTCACGATGTCAATTAACATATAGTTGAAATTTCAGTTCGATCAGTTTTGTAGTTTACCATAGGACCACCTCCCTATCTCATCAACTTGAACAAAGAAATAAATTAAGAAGTATGAAAATGCGAGATGGATGTTTTGTAGAATCCTAAGAATATGAAAGGAACAACTATGCATGTCGCATGGCTGTTTGGGAAAGTTGGACCAAAATTCATGCAAGATTTTCTATCGAAAACCTACTAATAATGTAAAGATATACATGTAAACGGAATCAGTTTTTTAAAATAACTGATTTCATAATAATATAGAGAGGTACTTACGAGCTGCATTTCCTCCAAACAAAAAAGGTTGATTGGGCGTTGGAGCAGAGTTAATGCTACCAAACTGAAACGCTGGCTGAGACGATTGCGAGTTATTCGCACCAAAATTAAACGGACCGCTGCCAGACGAAGGAGCATTGTTAGACGTCGTATTGAACGCGTTAGCAGCTGATCCAAATGGAGAAGGGGCATTGAAATTGAACTGAGGTGTACCACTACTAATAGCGCCCACAGTCGACGAAACGGCCGGCTTCGCTCCGAATGGAGATTGCATTGACGTCGCTGAGGCTGCTGCTGCTGGGGCTGAATTTTGTTCTGCACCAAAAGCAGCTGCTGTTGATGTTTGCTGAGTACCAAAAGCAGCTGGTGTTGATGTTTGCTGAGTACCAAAAGTGTCAGGTTGTAGATTGGATACACCACCAAAGGTGAATCGTGACGAGGAATTGTTGGTGCCGAATTGTGAGGTAGGAGCGTTGCCACTGCCGAATTGTGAGATAGCAGCGTTGCCACTACCGAATTGTGGAACTACTTGTGGCAATGGGTTTACAACGCCAACGCGGGGAGCTGCCGATTGACTCTGACCAAAAATATTATTTGGCAAATCACCCGAAGAACCGAATGTTGTCACCTGAGCTTGCGAACTGGGTTGTGACTGGAATAGCCCAGTATTACCAATAAAGGATGGTTGAACAGCAGCTGATGATTGCGTCGATACATGCGGGCTAAAAGTAGCCACCGTGGATGCTGCTGTGGATTGAGAATTAGACCCAAACATTGACGTATGTGGTACTGACTGCGTCGCTTTTGGAATGACTGTAGAGGCAGGCTGCGAACTGACCCCAAATATTGGTGTTGAATTGACAGTAGAGGCAGTCTGAGAACTGGCCCCAAATATCGACGATGTCGATGAATTTGTTTGCGATGGCTGATTAATCGCACCAAAAATATTAGACTGAGCGTTAATCGTGGATGGTGCAACGGTGTCAAATACGGATGACTGGGTAGGGGCACTTGTGACTACATCCGCGTTGTAAACAGACGTCTGTGGTGTACATAAATTACTGTTAGCGTTGTTACCCTGCTGAAATGCTGATGCAGACTTCGATCCAAATTTGAATGTGGCTCCTGGATTCTGACTGGCTGAATTTGAAATTGTAAATGTTGAATTAGGAACAGAAACTGAAGGTGTCGATGAGTTAGTGATCGCAAAAAGAGATGGATTCGTATTGACAGAACTGGAAGTAGAGATTAATGTCATTGGTACTGATGTACACGGTGGCTTTTCATCAGCCGTTGATTTTGACTGAGACTTGAGTTGATTCAGGGATGACGGAGAAATAGATGATGTAGTAACGGATGAAGTTTCATTATCAATTTTGTTGCCAATACTGCTGACCGCAGGTGTCGACATTACGTTGCCAAAACCACCAAATACAGGTGAAAAGTTACCACCAAAAGGTGAATTCGATTTAGTAGTTTCTGGAACAGACACACTGAATTGCGTATTCTTTGTCGAAGTCGAGTTCTTAGATTGAGATACGTTGTTTAATGGAGAGGCCAATGACTGGAAGAGTGGATTAGATGCCAAAGATGCAGGTGCTATAGAATTGCTATTGAGAACGTCAGTAGAAATCTCAATTTTTTCAGATGATTTGCCCAAAACCGTTTTAGATGATTCAACAGGAATCTCACGGTTTAAAATCTGCGGCGGATTTACAGAATTCGATGAAGAAACAGCCAGTAGATTTTGTTGAATAGCAGATGGGGCAGGAGAAGCAGCGGTTTGATCAAGACTGATGGTTGGTTTTGCCATTGTTGTTGGCAATAAGGGATTGAACGATGATGAAGTCAAAACACATGAATTGGATCGCTGAACTTCAATGGCAGTTGACTGCTTTTCAATTTCTTCAACAATACTGTTCTGGTAGAATATCACTTTGTCATCTTTGTCACCTATGAAAAATAGAAAGAGGATATGATGAAAACAATAATTCAATTATTCGACTTTGAAAATCAAGACATCATCGGTAATAAGATTGTAATACGTAGTTTTTCAATTTTTGCATGCGACCCAATCAGTAACCCATTACCGGTCTATACGTGGTACTATACATATACCGAACCAATAAAATTATCCTACCTTTTCTTTCGATGTCGTTCATCAAATTATTCAGTAAATTCTCCTTCATTATTTTGTCATCAACATACGCCGTATCACTAACATACTCAGGTTCCGTCGAAATTACAGAAACAGGATCTATTTTCGTACTATTCATTTTTTTTCTATAAGTGCAGTTGGTACGATTCAAAATTTTACCACCAGCTACACGAACGTATTCTTCATTATCCTCAGCAATAGACATATTGTGAGATAAAGAGCTATCGGTTTCGTCATTATCCTGGCCAATATCTTTAGCACTGTTTGTCGGTTTTGTTCCTCCTTCTTTATAATTATTCGATTCGTTTGAATCAATCTGGAAACGGATGAATGCATTTATAAAAAATGAGAAATAATACAACCAACTTTTGAACGAAGAAATGCATAACATAGCGAGTAAAATCAGACTTTAAAAGCTCACCTCCAACACCGACGTTCGCTCTTCACTTTCACCATCGTCCGTTTCTTCATCCGACTCTTCATCAATTTTTCGACATTTTTCCATGTTTTCTGGCGATTCATTCTCGGATTTTTCTAGCCCTAGAATATGAAACAACCGTTAGAACACTATTTACCCAACTAGTTTAAATTTAATAGAATAAATAAAAATAATAACAAACATACGCGACGATTTTCGTTTTTTCGTGCTGTTGCTCCATGAAAGCTCCGGCACCAAGACACTCATACTGGATGTGAGGGACATCATTTTAACATAATGTCGATCAACATCGTCACAACGTTTTTTGCAATTTTGATCATCTATACTGTCGTTTGAACAATCTTCGTGGGCTCTTTTGTACCTATAATTAAAAAATACATTTTTTGAGCAATAATCACACATACCATATCGCATATAATACAAACGAAGTACTTACTGAGACGACAAAGTGTTTTTGGCATCATTTTTTCGGGATTTTTTTGGTGTATTAATATTACGATCAATTTCCTCCTATAATAAAACATTTAAAAGGTATATTTTTAATAAATAGGAATTGATGCTAATATGGGGGAGGGGGAATTTAGTCTGGGATCGACATTTACGACCAATTTATACCTGAGAGTAATTCCGTTTTCTTGATATATCTCGCAATACTTGCAAGTAGTCATTATTTCTCAAGCTATCATTCATGGGTTCGTTGATAACGATGTTGGTATTAGAATATTCAACGCTGCAAACAAACAGAAAAAGCGAAACTGTGAACGCTGAAAAACCAACTCATGCGTACAGCCCAGTCGGTATTGAGGAGATTAGGGCGCAAACTTTTATTTTCCACAAATTAAAGGTTGATATCCTGAATTATTATATCAAGCTTCGCCACTTAAACCTTAATATTTTCCTGTAAAGATGTAGGTACACGCTCAATTCACTTTCCCAATTGACTTATCTGAATATAGATTTTTGCAAAAATAAAACACCACATTAATACAATTTCACTCAACATGATCTTTTTTTTATTCTTCTATCCAAATAAGGTAAACAGAATTTTTTGCGTATGTTTATATTATATTGTGTGAGATTACACAACGATAATGTTAAATATTTGCAATGAAATTCGGTTCGTCAACTCTAAATGGGCTCATACAGCAAAAAAGGCTCAATACATTTTCAAAATTCAAAATATTCATATCTTACCAACATTACTTAGAATAGGATTTTAATAAACGAAATGAAAATGCTTCAAAAGTAATTTTTAGTGACTGACCACCAAAACTCGACTGTATTTTTAGGCAAAAAAACTCAAAAACTGATAAGTCATTGAATTATTTACACTTTCTGGGTAATTATTATTAAGACAGAATGTAATTTAAACAGGGTACACATGAAAAATGATTTCACCATTACCGTAGCAATAATTTAAATGAAAATGATACATGACAAAGGGGTTAGGGCACTAACTATAGCTGTTCAAGTGAACTTTCGATAAAGCGTTACCGAGTTTCAAGGCAAATCGAGGCGGTTTAAACAACTATTTCTAATCGTTTTTTCCAACAAAAAAAATCCGTATTTTCAGAGAAACTAAAAGTGGGAAACCAATCAAATGAGTACATTCAACGTCCTTCCAAGTATGTTATTGACGTTAGTGCGTACTTACATGTACATCACACGAAAATACTTTAGGTTATTCACATAATTTTTTATGGGAGACATTTTATGCGGATCCTTAATAAGCTATAATGACAAATAACGAAAATAACATACTTTTTTAATTCGGGCGGTGCAATTCTAACAGCTCCAGCGAAATTGGCTTTCGGAATTTTGGACAACTGACGCAAAGTAGATTTGTCAAAACGGTAAGCCGGTATTTGACGGACAGCCGGATACTTGATATGATAAGATGCGGACTCAGTCGCTTTATCGACAACTCTGCTGGTGAATCCGGGACTGTTGACATTCATGTACGTCCTAAAAAAAATATATAAAAATAAGAAATATAGGTAATCAACAAACCGCAGGTTCTTGATGCGTTAGCAACTACATGTTTTTCTTCTTTTTTTTTTCACCACGATGGTGAATTCGGAGATTCTCAAATCATTATTCATTAACGATAGTCGAAACAAATATTATGAAATGATACATGAAAAATAAATAAAAGTAAGGGGCTGAAATCTGAGTTTTTTCTAATCCTCCGTACAACTACGTAAACTGTTCCATCATAATACACCTACGGGTGAAATAAATCATTTGAATAAAAAGAGTAGTTATGACAATTTTAAGTCAAATTAATAGGAAAATGAAGAAGTCAAGATTCTCCCTTGACCCATCTAGAAAAAACATTTTCGAGAAAGTCAGCCCATTAGAACAAAAATAATACTAACTCTAAATCCATATTAGTATTGTAACGTTGATGAGGTCCGACTGATCCATAAGCAGACAGCGGGTTCTTCCTCAAGCCACCATTTGATTTGGCACTGAAGCCAAGCTTGGGGCCATCTCTACTCAGTCTGCTATTTCGAGAAGAATTACTTTTCATTATGGGCGATGGCAAGTCTACGTTTGTTTTGATTGACGACGAACCACGAGCTTCTAACGGGCAATTTTCTTGAGCGAACGACACATCCGGGTTGCACGAATTGTTGAATATTTTTTTACCATTGGCTGTCGACATGTTCGTATTGTTATTACTCATTTTGTTGAATTTACTATTAGCGAAATACGCGGTAAAATGAGACGGATACATAGAATCATTGAAACGAGCTTCGAGATTCAAATAATGAGACCATTGGTCAATTGTGGCCTGTATGTTGTCAAAATAATAATAGCTAAAAACACAAGCAACATAGATGGCAACTATTACGATTACAACACTAGTCGATGTAACATATGCGTATACCACGAGCATAGAAAGGAAAAATAAAACTTTCAAAAGTATTTCTAACATGGTGCAAATAACCCAACTTCAAGTACGCACGATAAACATTAAATTATTGCATTTTTTTAAAAATCACGTTCAGTTCGTTAAGATCGTTACACAACATTCGTTTAATTTTTGATTTGATTTATCACCTCCGTCCTCCATTTCCACTCTGGCCACGAGATAGTAATATAAGTTTGTTTCTTTTCACCTTTCACCTCCATTTCCTTTCCTGTATAATATTATAATATGTGAGGCGCTATGGGAAAACCCACCTTAGGGTGAAGATCACGGAAATGGATTTTTTGTGTGAATTAAATTGGTGACGTCATACGTAAGCTATAGAGTCCAACCGCGCGCCGGTAGGACGAATAACCGCTGAGAAATATCAGTTGGCGCGTGGAAGACGAAAAAACGAAAATGCCAGAAATACGCTTGAAAAAGCGGCTTTTAAATATAAGCAGTGTTTATCGTCCTGTCAATTGATTCTTGGCCCTACTAGTGAAGTCAAAATACGAGATTCTTATATGAAATTTCATGAGGAATCCGAATTTGAGGATAAGAACACTCGTCGAGCACATTCAAGAGTCTTTTTTCGTTGAAATCTAATATACAAAATTTTTATCTTGTACATTTTTACCTATAAGCAACCATAAAAATTAAAATTCGGATTTTTTAAAAATAGTATCGTATAGAGGAAGCTTCAGTGTACCAATTTCACTAAAGAAAATTTTTTTTTCATTTTGACTTTTTTCATTAACATGGCTTTTCTGAGAAATTTTGTTTTTCACCCGAAGGTGGGTTTTCCTATAGCGCCTCACATATTGTCAATCTGCAAACTATTTGCAAAGACACAGAAAAACTGCAGTCAAAAGAACGCAGACGTGGTTGATGAATGCAGAAGAATGCGGACGTCGTTGTGGTACTGGTTGATAACCGGTTGATGAATGATGATTGCAAAATGCAGACCAGATGCAGACGATGCAGATGACTTGATGAAAGATGAGATGACTCAGTCAGACTTTCATCAAGTCAAGGGAAGGGAAGGATTCATTTATGTTTAAGAGCACTGAACTCCTAGAATGATAAATACGAATACGATAGATAAAGATAGATGATTACGAAAAAGTGGAGAAATTATTTTTGAATTTTCATTTATAACATCTAGAATCTAGTATCAGGTATGAAACAGTTATACAGTATAATGATTAATTTGAGGTTTGCTACACTGTTTCTTTGTGATTTGGAAGGACATGGCCCATGGCCATGGCCAGTCCTCCTTTACTAACTTTATTTCGCTCTTGCTCTTTCTTCTGCGTTATACCAGAGGCAAAAGTATAATGTTTTCGTATGTTATATTTTGATAAAATTCCATTCGACTGAGTGAGAATAATTAAAAATCTTGTGAACAACTTTGTTCCTCTCTAAATCATCTTCTTTTTTATAGTTTATCATTGTCTGTTTTGTGTTTTTATTAAATCGTTTTAAGGTGCTCAAGAATCAAGTTCTAATTTCTTTTCATCTTGTTCCATTTCTTGTGTAAATTATGGCAGGAGAAAACTGGATGAAAGATTTGAATTGTCAATTAAAACAAATCAGTATCTTTCAATTGGCTATTCCAGGTAAATAAAATAATATAGTCTGTTTCAGTGGCCGTTTTTGTTTTACTACAATATGATGGTGCATTTTCTAGGTTCTCATGATTCCCTGTCTTTCTCTGTCAATAAACGAAGTACACTGGCTCCTGATGCACCTCTTATCGCCAAGGTGCTTGACAAAATTTGTGGACCATTGTTGAGAAAATTAGTTTTCAACTGGTGTGTTACTCAGAATGCTGGGTTGTATCAGCAATTCAATCTTGGCATTAGGTAAAATTATTTTAACTTTATAATTTAAAGGGTTTGGTATGCTAAGAAATTGATTTCAAGTATAAAATATAATATTCAAACTGACTAGACAAGTAATGATCAAATAAAATAATGAGTACTACTTGAAAATTTTAGATAGATTTCGTCATTTCACGAAAAGTTTGCCCAATTACAATCAATTCAGCGGTTCAAACTCGTGTACGATACTTTAATATTTTTTCGAAGTTATTGAAAAAAAGTTGTAACCTAAAAATGTGTTCGTCTGAAGTCACCATTTAGACAATGGCTCTTTTAACACCTTATTGTATCTGTATGTGGCACCATTTTTTGTGAAATTTTGGAGGGTAAAGATTATACTTTCAGTAACGAACGAGTTTGTAACGATTATACGTTTTCCTTTTATTTAATTGATTATGATCTTTCATACAGATATTATGACCTACGAGTTGCTGTTAAAGGATCAAACATTTATTCATGTCATGGTCTGTATGGAATGGATATTGTACATGCTCTAGAAATACTCAATCAGGCATTACTTTCTCATCGTCAGGAAGTAGTGATATTAGATTTTCAACATTTCTACGACTTCAAAGACTTACATCATTTATTTCTCCTTGATATATTGTCTTCAATTTTTGGTGAGCGGCTCTGTACTCTACCGAAGAATTTATCTCATGTAACTCTTAACTGGTTGCAAGAACGTGGAATTCAGGTAGTATATTATTGTTTAAAATTCCACGATTGTTTTTATTAAGAATTAAAAATGAGCTGAATTTCGCAGGTTATTGTAATTTATAGAGATGAATGGGCTGAAAAAATCAGTTTTGTATGGCCGTCTTCTAAATTGATAACATTGTGGCCAAACACAACAAATATAAAGGAATTATACAGTTACCTCACCAATGGTTTGAAAATGAGACCCAATGATACTGGATTTGTCTCTCAGTGTGTATTCACACCTTCACCCAAATACATTGCTTGTCATTTATTATCTAATTTGAAAAACAAATGCGGTGTGTCTTGTGACAAGGAAATTAAATCTATGTGGATTGAAAAACAAAGAAGTTTATCACCCAAGGGGGTGAATATAATTATTGCTGACTTTGTAGACTTGTCTGAATTCAATTTCGGTACTTGTGTCGTTGACATTAATTATAAAAGCCTCCTAAAAAAATGATTTCTTAACATAATTTACAAATTGTGAAAAAATACCGAATAAGTTTGCGAGTAGGTATATCAAGTCACGAGTGTATTTATTTTTATATAAAATTATCGAAGAAAGATGATAATTACTTTGAAAGGTTTTGCAATAATTTATCCGAATGTGTTGATATGTACCTATCGTAGTTTACCTCCAAAGATATACTGTGCTTATATGTATTGCCTTTTTATTGGTTTTTATTTTAAATCTGTACAATCTTGTTACAATTTAGTGATATTAATTATTAAGCTATATCAGCAATTTTAATGATTGTAGTACTTTGTGATATTTTTCTGTATTTTGGTACCTTAACACAAAATATTTTATTGAATACACACTTTTTTTCAATACAAATCTTCTCAAAAACACTTATTATTGCTGACATTTCAGCATTTTATGCATAACTTAGTTTAAATTTGATAATAATCAAGTATGTCAACTAAATGAAAGATTAACAACTTCTCAGACTAAAACTAGTGAATGAATAATTCGAATGAAATAATAAAAAAAGAAAAAAATCTCGAATCTATTTCATGATAATATGTATAAATTCTATATCATAGAAATCAACAATCACACTGTTACGTTTATACTGCATTATGTGAACAGAAAATTGTTTTCTTAAGGTATTAGTACCGCCACCTACGAATGTTGAAGAGAACACTTATACATTATAGTACATTGTTTATTGTTAGAATATGAAGGATTCATACATCTTCCACGTACTTGTGTAAGAGAGGTTCCCTCTAATGGACTACTTAAGCCTAGAAACACTTGTTACAACGATTTAACTTTCAATTGTTTCATTTTTGGTATTTTCCTCTTCATTTGTTTTTTCATTTCCTTCTCTTCCCATCTTCGTTGCTTGTCAGGATCATCTTCCTGTCGATCAATATTTATTGAGATTAATGTAAATTTTAGAACGAAAAAAAAAAAAAATGAAGTGCAGTCCTCTAAAACTCCACGTTAAATTATATTTTCATGTAATCATGATTCTACATCCATTATAACATAAAGGAGAATAATTTAATTATATCAATTAAATAAATCGTAAATCGGGGTAATTTGGCACTCAGCGGGTAACTTGAAAGGTAACTTGGCACCTCCAATTTTAGTTTTATCAAAATATAATTTAATTATATCAATTAAATAAATCGTAAATCGGGGTAATTTGGCACTCAGCGGGTAACTTGAAAGGTAACTTGGCACCTCCAATTTTAGTTTTATCAAAATTTACCGACATCATTTTTCAAAATCATAATTTTGTTAATTTTCGTCCAATTCAGATATGCATCGCATTAGAGCAGTGAAAATTTTGCTTGAACCGGATACCCTACTGAAGGCAAAATAAATAAATAATACTTACGTTGAGGATTCTTTCCTTTTCCTTCCGTATTTTCTCCTCCCTGCGAGCAGCAGCAGCCTCATTTCTTGCAAGATGAGTAGTTTTCAAAAAAGCTTCTTCTAAACGAGTTCGGTTGCGGTCAGCCTTCATTTTACCCTGACAAGAAAATTATTTGTTATACTTTTAATTTGGCAAAGGAGACAATAAAATACCAGGATGAAGCTCAATCATCACAGTATTTTCAACATCAAGTTCAATTGAAAAAAAATATTTATGTAAAACACAACAAATCCATATTCAAAATGAGACAGGCAGCTTAAATGTTTGCTTTATGTCTGAGATCTATGTGTACAATAAAATATGAATTTTACTGCATCAGTCTTGCTGTCCAAAGAAACCATAGATTCTCGCTAGGTAATTAATACGAGTACAGATGGAACATAGATCTAAGCATATATTACGAGCAGTTAATTTACCTCTTTACTTAATCGGAAACGTTTGATTTTTTCCAACCAATAAAAGACTAGATTCATAAGCGGATGCATATATTCCATAATTTCTTCTGCAGTTTTCCCATTATCTGGTATTGAAAATCCTACCAAAAACATTCTCTTGTATTCTAATGGTTTAGTGGGATTATCACTAAAACAGAAATATAATTATTATACATAATAATCATTAATTTTTTCAAGGCCAGTTGAATAATATAAGTCAACTCTGGATTAACTCACTACCAGCTATAATTAAGTCCAAATTCCGGTTGTACAGAGGCTGTAAACTCAAGTATAATACGAGATAAAATGACCTTCCAATTTTGGTGGGTTTACTCTGAATTTCGGAGTTATAATGACACTTATATCAGGCCTGTGGCCAGGATATTTTGTAAGGCGAGGCTCGCTAGGAGCACGCGGGGGAGCGTGATCATTACTCATTCCCTCTTTTCTTCTCCACCCTTTTATTTTTCATACCTGAAAGGAAGCTCAGAACCGCATATCAAGAGTGCCATCTACTTGAAACTTACCAACATTGAGACTACTTAAATCAAATCGTGGGAGAAAAACCTAATGACAAACAGAACTGAACAATAGAGAAAAACGACAACGAATTGTTTGAGAGGGTTGAAAATTTTCAGGATCAAATACAGATCTTTCTTATCCTCCCGATCTGCTAATATTATTCCAAAATACACCATAAATACATACTCTGGTGATTTCGGTCCTGAATAACGATCGGAAATATGAACATATTCAATGAGATCGGAATATCTATTAAACGCTGCAACAGTCTTCCCATCGAAAAATGACATAGCTACTTCATTTATTTCAGTCATAACATTGAAAATAGATGGTAACTCGAATTTATCACCTGATTTACGTTCAGGGCAAAATGTACCCTATACAGAGTTCAATCATTTATGAGACGAAGAAAAATTATACTATTAAAAAAAGCAATTCATTAAAAATTATGCTAACCAAATCTACTAATTCTTTACTGAATTTAACGGCGTTCTTCTTTGGAGCAACACAAAATACGTAAGAATCCATATCTTCTTTAGCCAAGGCGAATTTGAAATGGATTTGATCGCTGACGTCGGAACAGTAGTTCGCTAAAACCGAGAATAAATCTTGTCTCTGAGAAAATAAATACAAAATTTAATTGTCGTTAACTCGAAAGACATGCGAAAAGAGAATACATCATCAGTAATATTAATTAATGCTGCACTTAAGAGGCAGAGGCCAGGTCCAAACTTTTAGTTTCAAGATATACGGTATGTAGCAGAAATTCCCAAAATATATTCATTCCCCTTGCATTGGGTTTCATGATTTTCAATTAAAGGATAATAATAGGTCAATTATTTTGCAACATTGAATACATCAAATGAAAAAAAATGGTAAACTAATCGAAAATAATCAATATCTCCTGATAACTAAATTTGGACTGGGCTTCCTCTGGCTGTCAGCAAATCTAAAATGGTGTACCTTTAAAAATTGTAGCTCAACTAACATTCCCTCGCAGCAAGTTCTACCACTACACCATAATGTGTACAAGTGTTCACTATCTTTCTTCATCGTATTGCTACTGATTGTAGTTACTTTACCATCATCTCCTGCAAACAAGAATTATGATAAGCATGAAAAAATTTTTGAACAGAAAATAATGAGTAATATCAAATTCACCAGTTTGAATTGGGGTATTTTCATTCTGATGACTTTTTAAATAAACATAATCGAAAATTTCGAAAAGGGCAAAAATTCAACAGGCCATAACTCAAAAATGAGAGCAGATATCGAGATTTGGTAAAAAGTGTTATCCACGGTATAATTTTTAGAACGAGAATCAGTGAAAACACCAAAAATGAAATTAAGGTTAAAATCCCCTTCTTGTCTTTCAATATTGAATTTTTTTCTGTCTCCATTTTTAAATTTTATATAAAGTTGACGTCAACATGTCTACCGTTTTCTTGTTCTTCTAAATCTGACATTCAAATTTTGAGCTACTCCTGTTTTTCTACAAGACATGAGTTTGTCAATCATTTTACCTTATTTTTACGAGCAATAGAAAACCAATTCTTGAAAATTAGAGTGAAAAATTTTGCTTGGAAATTAAACATAATTCAAGAATATAAAATTTTACTTTACCCCAAGCAAAGATGAAATACTGGTACCTCACCTTATAAAGTAATTTTTTAAAAAGCAATAGACGAAACAAATCAAACAAAATAAAAGAAGTATAAATATATGAATCATGAAACTCACCCACTAAAGAAAAATTATCGTTCAGTAACGATTTATTAGTGTTGAACCAAGCAATAACTAAATTTGAATTCTTTTGTTTGCCACGAATGAAGTTAGCGAAGTAGATGACTATTCCAGCAATTAAAGCCATTTCAACGTAATAATGGAAACTGAGCTGTTCTGGAAGCTATAATTTCATCATAATGAATAAAACAGTAAATAGAGAAAAAATAAATCATCAGTAAACTGATAGATACATTGGTACATGGATCTGCTTATTTTGAAAATGATTACCCGAATTGGTCTGGAGGAGAAAATAATTTAAACCCTTACCCACCGAAAAGCAGGCAAACTATCATAAATGAATGTAACTCAAGTTGCTCTATAACAGTTTGATGGTAAACTCAAGGCGGAACACCTTGTATATAATCTGTTTAAATTTAAAATGAGATACTCAGGTCGCAACCCACCACATAGCTTTTTTAGTTTTTCCAGAAAAATTAAGGTGTGTCTAAAGCTAAACGTTACAATGCATTTGTGTCAACTTTTTTTTTGCGTAAAAAAGCAGTATGATTGTTTCTACAAACTTGGAATATTTATATATTACATCTACATAAATGAATGAAGATTAAAAGATGGCGAAACGGTATTTTTGCTTTCGACTTTTCATTAAGGTTCACAACACAAAAAACTATCTATTGTTATTCTTCACGACAGAGATACAACTAACAAATATCAAATAACTGCTAGTCACCCTTAGGATTTTTACTAGAGATGTTGAAACCGAACCTGAACAATTGAAATTTCTGGTGATTTCTTCGAGGAAGACTTTGATTCGCTCGACTGTTCATACCCTTCAAATTCATCTTCATCCTCAAAATGATCAAATTCATCAGCATCCTAATAGAAATAATTAAGATAATTTTCAAGATAATATCTGATATAGGTTAATATTCAATACAGCTAGTATTGCAAGTATTACTTCGACGACTGCATCCTCAGCGTTAAAGCTTGAAGGCTGTTCATCTTGTTCAGTTTTTTCCTCCTCTAGCTTGATATCCGTTTCAAAATCATCGTCTTCGTCAAAAGCATCGAAGTCAGCAAATTCATTTCTTTTTAAGTCATCCTCTTTCATGAAGTCTTTGTACACATTATTGGCACTAACGATGAATAAGAAACCGAGTACGATGGATGCAGTAATTACGGTAATCTTCATCACAGGTAGATATTATTCTAGAAATATGACAGATTAAGAAAAAACTGTAAGAAGCTTGAACACAAAAAAATGACGAGCTGAATGAATACCCCACTAAAGCAATGAAACAAGTGCTGAGACTGAACCGAAACACCTGTAGACAAAATTTAATTTTTCAACGGCTTACAGGAAATCAGTCTATAAAGATCAAACTGACCAATAAGCCGAACCAACGGTACAAAATCACAATACACTAACTAAATGGGAACGTCCTTGTTGAGGAAAAACGGGCTCAGAATTTCTTAAAGTTAGAAGTAAATCATCAGCTAGATTAGATAATATTCTCAATTATTAGGTACTGTAATCATGATTAATTTGATCCTTCTAAATCTGGAGCAGCCCAGCGATTATAAAAGTGGTTTGGTTATTAATTTGCAGCTAAAATTAAAACACCAATTAAATCCTTGCACGACATGGAGCTGAAGATGATTAGTGTAAAATAGACTATGAAAAGATAATGATTCAAAAATGAAGATTAATGAAAAAACGGTATTTAGATTCATTGATGTAGAGGAGAATGAGAATGAGATGAAAGGATGGATGAATGATGAATGTTACACACAACTCAACTCATGAACTCAGAACCATTGATAAAAGAGCTATCAGTCAATGCTAGGGACTAAAAAATAATAATAATTAATTAAATATAACATACTCGGGAATTGAACACAGATTATCCAATATAGTTGAATCAGAATCAGAAATTCTGTCTCAGACAGCAGACTCAGAGAGAGAATAAATTCAACTGAACAACTGGGAATCTTATCAATTATGATGCGCTATCTCTAAGCGCAGTGCGCGCATGCGTCGAAAGTGAGAAGAAGACCTTCCTCGAGACAAGTGAGAGTGAGAAGTGACAACTGACAAGACAAGAAGAGGCTGTTTGCTGTCAAGCCATACCATAACAAAGCAGAGAAAATCAAACTTGAAAATCAATTAAAAATAAATGTGAATAATTCAAACCACAAGTTGATTCAAAAATTGAATCAGCTGAAGATTTTTGTAATTTTGTGGTGTTTTGTGAAAATTGATAATATTTGTTATTTGCAAATCTTGATCGTGAGTGTTGTCAGTTCAATTCAATTGAAGTCGAAGAACACAAAGGCTGAATATTTCTTATCCTCGAATCTCCGATTTCCATCGATAAACTCTGGAAATTAGAATTTTATTTTGGTAATAGGAAAAAATCGTTGCTAGTGGTTTCATGCGTTGTAAGTTTATGCAGTTTGATTCGAATCTTTTATATTGAGGAATACAATCAATGAAGAATTACGAAAATCAAAAGTTTTTCAGGAAAATAAGATGAAGTTTTTCCTTCATTAAGAGCAATTAATATGTTTACCTATAAATTTATTCGTTTTTCTGACTTCGAACTTAATTTACTCATGTGTGGAAATTTGTATGCAAAGGTGCAATTCTCTTTGAACTTTCGAGTTACCATGAAGCTTCTCATTTTATAACCATTTTACCCGATAATTTGGGAAATAAATTTCAATTTATGCCTGTGACTTAATGCTGCATTTTTAATCGCAGCATTTCGAATCCCTTCTTGGAAATTTTCCGAGACTGATATCATTTTTTCTGGAAACTGCTTCTTGATGTTGTATTCCTCTAATTTAATAGTGTATCATCATTTCTAAAATGAATTGCTTCAAGTTTGTTTTCATGAAGAAAATTTTCAATTTGTTTTTCCTGCTTCTCTTTTTTTTCAGATGCCTGTATGAAACAAAATTTTTCAATATCGCTTCCAATTTTGGATAATTACGGACGAAATTCACTAAATTTTGATTGTCAAAATCAATATGTAGATCCGGGAAATGGAATAAAAATGTTTTGAAAGGCCAATCCAAACACTTAATTTTGTTCATTGATTTATTCACAATGTTATTGATGATCTAGTGGTGAGTTTTAACTTTTACGTCACAAAATGAACATATCGTCACCGTTCTTCAAGTCTACTTTTTGACGAAAGAGTAGAATATAAAGTACAACAGCTGTTGACTCATTTTATTTAGGAGATAGAAGGAAATTTAGCTCGTTATTTTAAAAAATGATGAATATATACTTATTTGAATCGCTGCGTTTGTCTACTTATAAAGCTAATCAGCCGAGAGTCAATTTGGTCGCTTTGTTGGAAATTTATTTCATCCTATCCATTCTCCTTTCCCAGATCGACCTCTCCATTTCGCTTCTTAGCTAGCTCATTACGTTTCGAAAATTCATATGGAAAAGTCAAAAATGGGTTCAAATTTTTAACTTCGGCGATTTTTACAATGTAATATACATTTTTATTTGATCTTGAGACGAAAAGTTTGGCTTATTATCGAAAATCGAACTGGTATTTTTTCACAATGTTGACATTAAAGCAACAGTGATCCGTCTTTTTGTGTAACTTGCTCTGAAAGGGAGAAAAGTACACATTGAAGTGTGCCATTACTGTATCTCTTTGTTTCAGTTCTAGTTTTGTTTTTCCGAATGAAAATTTTGAAAATGAAAGTTATTGATGCTTAATTTTCTCTTTTAAATTTCGGTCAGTGCCTTCGACTGCGATTATCTGTCGTGCCAAAAATCAAAACGGTCTATAAAAATGTCCGATTTGAGTTTGTTGTTGGCAAAGGTAAATGCACCAGTGGTAGTGACAACAACAATAACATCGACTTCTCCTGATGACTACCTTGGCGTAGCTGACATTGTCGATAACGACTACGTCTGCAGAACAGCCTTGTATATGGAAATACCAAATACTAAGTAAGAAACAACCTTCTTGTGTTCTTGTTTTTTCTCTCAAATTTGTATACTTGCAATCAAATTGATTTTATTTATAATTGCAGAATCCGTTTATGGGACACTATTATACTTATTCCTAATCTAATGTTCCTATTATTCCTAATCATCGGATTCGATAAAGCTCGGTTGAAGTTGAGAGCAACCAACAGTCCCATTTTTCTTACCTTCTATTGTCTAGTAAGTTTCATTTTCGCTACTGGTGGCTTTTATTTAGAATAACTGATACTGTTATAATCGAATCGGTCTGAAAATGTCTCTGTTTCAGAAAGAATACTATTAAGAAACATTTTTATTCACTCCCAAACCGTTTCCCTATAAGCTGGTTTCATTGTATTTATGTACATGATTTCACTACCATCAATTTTTAATTAATAAATTTTTTTAAATTATTTTTCAAGGTTTTCATTAATGTGGTTCTTAGTATCACGAGGTGCATCATTTCAGTGCTAGTCAACTCATCTTCATCATCATTGCTAGTACGCAGTTACGCCGACATAGGTCTATGGATTGTTGTCCAATTGTTTTCAATGATAACCGAACTGAGCGTCATCATATTTGGGTTAGCTTTCGGTGAGTGTGTGCTCCTTATATGCTTTTGTTACTCTAATCATGTAATATTTCTAGTTTTGTTCATTTGGGATTGGGTTATTATTTGAACAAATTTTTCGACTAAACATGAAGATCAGAGCAAGCATTCTTGTTCTTTTTTTCGAGTTGAGCAAAACAAAGATTTAAAAGATTTAGCTGTCATTGGCTACTTGAAAAAATAAAAACCGATCAACTAATTTATTCATTTCAGTATCAGAAAGAATGGTTACTTCCGCCTAAATTATTACCCTGATTGCCTTCAATCTAAACAACAGCCTTCTATCCGCAACATTTTCTTGAATTTTTATTGCTAAAAATAATACTTGCTCCAAATATCTATTTTTGATGAACGGCCTTGTATAAAGCGAATGTTTCTTATTCCGTATTCTTTGATTGTGACAGGACATTTGGACAGCCGAAGTAGTATCAGTCATGTTCTACTAGTCACTTCGCTCTTTTCGTTAGCATTTTCCATTTGTCAAGCTGCGCTTGAAATTCTACTCCATGACCAAGCATTCCGCGTTTCAGCGGGTCATTTTGGCAGCACGGATGGCTACGATTTACTGTTGTTTGGCCATGGTGGCGCCGTATTTTGGTTCGCCAGCTCGATAATTTTTTCGATGGTAAAATTGTTATACTTTCCATTACCGTCCCGATTCACCGTATTGTACATGTAAGCGTGTTGTAAGAGTGTTGATTATTCTCTTTACGTTGTTTTGATGAAGCCAATATGAATACAAGTGAGAAAATCTGTCGACGTAAACACTTTACTTCTTACTTTTAAACGCCAATTGATTGTAGAAATTCACCAATTTAGACTAAATTTGTACAAAAAATAACGGCTTTAAAAAATTGATAGTCTGTTATTTTCACCTCGATCACTATAATATGCTCCTCGGTAAAATATACAATTTTGATGCCTCTAAGGAGTGGGTTTTATTTTTACATCAATTACTGATATGATGTAGGCTTTAAAGGATTTTCAAACTTCAAAATAGCGCCGTATTAACCATATAGGACTATGGAGTCCAGGCCCTGAGACCATTGACCTCTATGGGGTCCGAAAGTTGCATGCAAAAGAATTTTGCTAATACAAAATCTTGTGAAGTAAACTTGTAAATAGGTATACTTACCTAAGATATAATTAAGATTTAATCGATTTTTTTTATTTTCGTTTTTAATTATAAAAGCAAAATATTTTGACGGTGGCGGGTGGAAGCTGTCAGATGACAGGCCCCGGGGCCCATGAAATCATAATACGAAGCAGCTTCGAACTAGTGTTTCTATCGACAGCATTTTTACGTGTAAATCTTTTCTCATGCCCCAGCCTCGTATTTTGAAGTGTAGCTTGAACCGCTTTCATATGGTCATTGAATTTTTTTTTTTGCGCAGCTTTATTCAGTTATCATCGTTCTACCATGGACATCACTTCGGGAGAAGCTTGCTTTACCAGGTAAACACCCTGTTACTAGTGCCTGTATGACGTCGTCTGTTCTACGTCACTAATTTATTCGTATAAATTTACGCATTCCAGCCAAACGGTCATTTTACATATATGCGAGTGTATTGATGCTGCTAAATGTGTGCTGCGTGATTGGTAGCGGTTTATTGTTATTGCAAATCGATGAAGGCCTGTGCATCGTTGATCTTACCACGGGCCTCTACTCCTCCTTTTTCGCACCACTCGTTTATTATATTTTTCTGAGCAACTTCTTTGAGTAAGTGTAACTTTTACTTTATATTCGTTTAAACGTGCAGTATTATGGCTCAAGAGCGAATTAATGCGATGAGTGCGCAGTGCATTTGTGGACACCCTTGACTACTTAATTTGCTCCGTTTCGTAATTGATTTCTTCTACAACTTTAATTATTTTTTTTACGCAGCGTTTCCCAACCAAATTTACAATTCTCGTACAAAGGTCAGACAGACGATACGCCAGATGATGACAACCTTTCTCTGCCGCACCACCATTCGTTTGCGTCGTTGAAAACAGATTCTGATTATATATACCGGGTAGGTAAACAAAATAAGCTTTAACGAATGTCTGTATAGGATGCTTGTCAAATCCAGATTCTCGCTTATGTTCATTAGAATGAACTGGTTCCCTGATTGTTTTCATCCTTTACAATGGTATTCGATTCAACAAAAGTAATTTCTTTTTACTTTTCTGGTTGCAGACAAGTGATATGTACGAAAATACGCATTTCAATACTGCAGGCCCGATTAATCCGTTGTATGTAGCTTCTTTGCAAAGTCCTGATAGCATTACCGGTTATAGTTTAGACAGCCAGATCTTCGACTTACCATCGACGAGTAAACCATAGTCCATCCATACCGGGTGTTGGGAACAACCGCCCCTTTGTTACGTTCATTTCGCTTCCCCTAATTGAATTTGTGAATGTGATCATGGTGTAACGATTTTTTAATCGGCGTCACGTCGTCTTCATTATTTCTCGTGTCTCTCGTTTAGGTCATAAAAGTGACAGTAATGATGCGTAGCTACCATTCGATTGATTAATACTCTTAATTATTTTAAGAACACCTATCAACGTGACGCTAGAGATTTACATAATTCTAAAATCACTGAAGAAATGATGCACGAATCTCTCAAAAAACGAACAAGTCATTTTTCATTAATCAGTACACCTTCAGCTTTAATTTACCCGCTAAAATGTGAAGCTGTTGACATGCAGAAACTTAATTCCATCAAAATGTGACATCCAAGTTGTACAAATGTTCGTTGTTTCACTCAAAAAAAGAAAAATTCAAATTCATTTTACTGCACAGTATCATGCCTTGATTTTAACAAACTCGGTAATGGAACGTGCATGTGCATAAACTTCAATTTTTGGAACTTTTTTTTTGACGCCGTTAGTTACTGTATCTTACACAATATTTTCATACTACCAGTTTTCAAGTGTGTTTAAAGACTGATCGATACTGTGTGAGGTTTCACACTTGGCCCGCTAAAATATGCACCCGTGGACGGACTTATTTGTACGATTGTATGCATGTTGAAATTTACCCTTTTCGGGTTGGAAGTGAATTCCGTTTCTAAAAGTTATTCTTATTACCTCAGTTTATCTCTTTCTTTTCTTTGTTCTTGCACTCATTGGTTATGTCAGTGTGCTCTATGTGTGAGCCAACGACAGTTATGACTCGTAGGAAGATTATGAAGTGAATTGTGATTTGTATTTGCATCGCATTGTTAGGTGCTAGAGTCAACATCAGGATCATCTCAAGTGCACCCAGTGTGTTTCATTTTGTGATTGGCCCCGAAAATGATTTTTGTTGGAAACTATCGAGATTTTCAATACCCACGAAAGTGTTATTATCGTTGCTAATGTTACTGCTGGCATTATATAATTTTTACATTATTGTTATGAGTTGTTATAATAGTTCTTATTCCTTCGTAGGTATATAAGTTATCTATTTAATACAAGAAAAATTTTGTAGCACGTGAACGATTGTGTTTAATATTTGTGACAAGTTTTTGATCTTCATCATTATACTTGTCTCATGTTTGATAACCAAATTGACGGGGTTGCCAAGCCGTGCTCCACGCACCATCGCTCACCCCCATCCCATTGTCTGCATTATGAAAAAGACACCTTACAACTGACAATTAGCATAGGCGAATAACGCTGTTGACTTGAGTTGCCGGCACGCTGGCTATTTGAAGCTTTCCGAAAAAATAAATAAAACCCAGCACAGAAGTATTTGGAATTATGCACGTGAGGAATGGAAAATGTCGAAATGAAAACTTAGAAGCAAAATAAAATCTAGGAGAGTTATAAGATAATTGAATTCATATGCTTGGTATTGTCGTCTAATAATATTCTAAATTCTCTGTAATCTTAAATCAAGATTCAATTTAAAGATTCAATGCGAAGCGTAATTAATGTTTTGAAAATAGACAGTACAGATAAATGAATCCATTAACAAAATGAAAATGACTTATAAAATTGAAAGGTAAAAAGACCAAACGTTACAAAAAAAAAAATCACAAAAAGTATAGGAGACAAAAATGAAAAACAATTACCTATTTTATAACATATTAAATTAAAATATTACAATACTGGTTGAATCTCATTTTTCATTTATCACTGGTTTAAAAGAATTTCATTCTTTTTTCTTCTTCGAAATCTGCAGAAAATTTTAAAAGAGAAAGATGAATAAATTAAACAATATTACATGCTATATCTATTTATTTAAAAATTCCGATGAAGAATAAAAAAAGATGAATTTCTAATAAAGGTCTTTTTTTTTTTTCAATAGTAAGATTATCCTAGTCCGAAGCATCATGCAATGGAATGAAAAAAAAAAAAAAGCGCATGAAAAGTTTTTTTTGCATGATGAAGATTCAAACCAATGCTGTCCTGTTTTATTGTTTTCATTACCGGTATTTTATAACTAAGATTTGAAACAGAGAATCATCGTCTTTTTTAGAAAAATATCGAATCGTTACGATGATATGGTGAAACTAATGATCTCACGCATTTTACGGCGGGAGAGGGGGGAACGCGGTTAGAGACTGAAATAATATTAAGAAATTGCCAAATATTTTGTTTTATTATTAAGAGAAAAACCAGTTTGCGAGTATATAGTCTGTATTTAGTTTTGAATTGCACGTACTTTTTTTTTTTTTCACTAGCCTGTTACCACAACATGATGAAATGAATTAATATTACGAGTATATGAGAACTCCGAAATTCAACAGCAACTTGAAGGAAAAATAAATTAAAAAATCTAATTTTTGCCTCGATAATTTTGAGATTTGATTAACTAATCTAAATGTTGGAATTATCAAGAATATAATTTCCCCTTGCCATGTCGAGAGAGGCCCGTTAAAGCAGTTAATAAAAAGTACTTACACAAACTTCATAATTTTTCCTTTCCAAAGAGTCATAGTACCAAATGGTGATAGCATATCTGAAAATAATTCAATTTTTTAATGAAACGACTACATCAATTCTGACAGGGACGCACCCAAAGGTGGGCCGCGATAGACCATGGCTTATGGAAACAAAAATTTGAACACAGTGAAAATTCTCAGGCCCGCTAAAAAAAAATTTAAAGAAGAATAAAAATGGTATCCCTCGAGAGCCAGAACTTGTTGGGACGGTAGCTAAAGGACCCTTCACAAAGCACTTTTGCCTTTTGCTTTTCCTAGAGGATGTATACAGCAAAAGAAACAACCGTTGTGAACTGGCCCATTTGATCACAGGCTCACACTGGTTCAACTTTTAAGGTAAAAGTAAAAGACAAAAGAAAAACAATTCTTAAGAAATCAATCTACTTAACCGTACAGTACCTGGTTCTAAACGATGGCAGTACTTCATGAGGACTTCGTCGGTCAGACCAGAAAAATATCATTCTATCGAAATAAGGATCGATAGCAGCTGGTTGTGGCCTCTCCTTAGATGGAAAAATTCTGAGCATACCACCGTGGACCTAATAACAGAATATGCCAGTTTTCTTTACGTTTAGACAACTTTTCAAAAATCGAATACATTATCAGCTGGATGATTTACTTTTGAATCCCAATTTTTATTAAGGTAATAAATGGCTGTAAGTACACGACCATTCATATCGGGATTATCAACGTGCTTCACGTAATGTGCACCATTACCAGGGTAACAAGCGACCATAGCCTGAAGTAAATAAATTATTACGTTTAAAAGAAATCTCGAAAATCATGCGAGGAAACCAGATATAACACATAAACTGACATCGAAAATGTGATTCAGTCTACAAACAATTGCCATTGATAACTTTGAAAAATTGAATAAAATGAAGGTTACTCACTCTGGTTCGGTCGCTGATTTTGTACTTTCCTAATAGGCCATTATTGGCGAATTTGCCAGCTCCTTTGACAATTTTATCTACCTCATTGATTAAGCTATTGATATGGGGGCAACCTGTTTCATTTCCCATTAACCAAATGACCTCATCTCCTCTGATATTTTTGTTTTTCATGTCATTGCGTACCAGCTGACCATCCGTAAACAATCCAGCGCGATGGAGATTTATTACTTCTTCGTATACTAAATTGCCATGCTCGTTCCCCAAAAACGAATCGACAACTGAAATACCATAACTATTCATATCTGCAATAAACTGTAGACATATACTTCTGTTGCGCAAAATGTTCCCAGTATTAGCTTCTGTTTGGCTGCTGTTCGATGCTCGGGGTTCCACGCTACTTTGCTGTTCGTTTCTCTGATGAATGACCCCTTGGTGATCATCTTGTATGAGTAAACTTGCCATGTCAAGTGGAAGGTCTGGTCCGAAATTAATAATGGCCATGTTTACAGCGAAAAACACAGAAGAGCAAGTTCAGCAGCATTCGACCGATCTGTAAAGCAAGAGTAGAAAGTGTGTAAGGGACGATTTATGCTCTGCCTCAAACCATTAATAAGAAGATTATGTAATTTGAAAACAGATCCAAACTTGAAATTCTATAATTGAGTAATTATTATGAATGAGAATACAATACTTGAAATAAAGAAAACTACCTGAATTCAGAAGAATGTGGAAGACCGACAAACTTTCAACTGCAGCTTTTTACGAGAATAAAGATGAACCAGTTTTCAATCGGGAAAGTTCTAACTTTGAGAGTATACAGTTACCCGACGTTAATTTTGAAATTGAATTAAAAGTATGGAATAAAATTAACGAAGGAGAGGTCTACAGACACAGCACCAACGATAAAAAATTCGCTGGTTCCGTAAACGAAATTGGTGATAAGAAAAAAATTAATTGAAAGCCTATAGAAGCACTAAAACAAGCGAAAAAAGTCGTACCAAAACTAGAATTTTTTGCTTGCGTAGTTATTTCAGAATTTCAATTTTAAATGTGATGGTTTGAAATGGGTTGAAAAAAAATGGTTGAAAACATTAGGAATTCATAATATTATAATAATCTAATACAGTCATATGAGAAGGGGGTCAAAAATTTCTGTACCTCACTGAATGCAAAATACTCCAATGCAGAGATTTCAGAATAAATCTTGAAAAAAAATTTTGGTCCAGAAATGAGAAACGTGAAGGACCACCTTCAGAATTACCCCCTCAAGGACCTCAAGTCACTTCAAATCTCCTTACCCTTGTCGCACCAACCCAATAGGGGCAAATGTATCCATATTTTTTTGGCTATTACTCCCTGCATGAAACTAGAAATATTTTCCATCGAATTATCATGTTTCATCTAAAATTTTTGTTCGTATCATTTTCATCGTATGCAACATTTATGGACAGAGATATAGAGCGTTAATGGTAAGCAGTATACCAAGCATTATCAAAATATAACCAAATTCTTTTTTTTCACAGCACGTAATGCTTCAACCACATTTTACAGGACAAATATTAAATACTGGAACCTAAATCTGCAAAAACAAAACTGAGCGGATGCTCATCGGCCGTGCCATTAAAATTGCATGATCAGTTATTCATTCTCATTAAAGTCACCCAATACTCTAAATAAAAACTAAGCACATAAAGTACAACAGAAACATTATATTCGATATAATTTTCCATTGCACAAAAATATAATAATTAATATTAAACATTATTAAAGGACGAATTATATGAATAACGATCACTACACGAATCAATAATAATGCAATGTAGACAAAAAAAAAAACATAATACAAAAGGGGGGAAAAATTCAGAAGGCTAAGAAAAAATATTATACTACTATACAATGATTCCTGATAAGTGGTACGAGCAGGAAGAAAGAAAAAAAGACAATTATTTATAAATTTTCAATTAAAAAGCTGGATAGTAGAGTGGTGCTCGTTTTGGGCGTTTTGAATTAATTACTTCCCACGCTCCGCAGAATGAGAGTCCGTTTTCGCGAGAGAAAAAAATTCCATGGAAATTTCTTTGAGCAGAAATATTTCCTCACAAAAAGGAACCACTCTGGTGTCTGGACGAGGGGAGTGGGAGTAGCAAAAAGAAAAACCAATTTTCCACCACATTATAAGTACAACCGTACTGGACAGTTAACGATAATAATAATAGTATTAAAATAAACGATAATATTATTTCATCCCAACCATGGTCGAAGTAATACAAACATACACGCAATTCCTGATTAAAAATTACGTCATATATTTGCGACGATCCTCGATCATATCTTGCAGTTTCGACGAGTCGTTTCGAACGCAAGTTTTTTTTATAGGATTATCATCATCATACATGGAAGCTAGAGATCTTTTGACGGCGTTAATCTGGATCATACTGTTAATGGCATGCAGATCCTTGGCCGGGCTGCGACTGAAATAGTAGCTGAGTGGTTTTATTGGCGAGGGAGCAATAGCGTCCGCGTTGTCCATGCACCGAATATAAATTGAATGCCGGTCTGAGACGCGTCGGAACGGCGAATTACTGCCCTTGGATCGAGACACCGGCAAGGGCGACAAAATCAGCAGCTCGCTTTTGCCGCCGGCCGACTTGTTGGCAAATTTCAGCGCAAAATTCTGGATCACCTTCACGTACACCGAGTTGTAGAACTTGATGAGGTCACCGCGCTCCTCTACGCCGTCCTCGCCCACGTTTAGCAGAACGTTGCGATAAATGTTGCTGGTTGACTGTGGTTGGTTGCGGTAGCACCTCATGATCTCCTGGAAGGTCAAGTTGATCTGCAGCACCTTGCACGTTACGTACACTGTGCACATGAGTATCTGATCCAGGTGCCTGTTTTTCATCAGGTCGACCCAGTGAACAATCACGTGCTCGATGCAAGTCCATATCTTCAGCCGTACCTAGTACCACAGAAATAGAATATAATTTTTCAAACACTTTGTGAATACTAGACTTCAAAAAATTATTCTTTATCGATTGAATAGCTCGACGCATGAACCAGCCAACTGCAATTTTAAAAGTTTATCGAAAAACATAAAAAACTGCACAACTGTGGGGAACAAGTACATAGAAAGCTGAAAATTGGTTGACAGGATGTTCACTTGGTACGCAACACTCTTCTAAAAAATCAAGATGATTTTATTAATATTTGGAAAGAAATAAGCTTTCGAAAATTGAAAACTTGGCTGCTTGTTGCATCGAGTTGATATTTTTTCATTCTCTAATGTTCGGAATGATTGACTCGGCAGTGAACAAAAAAAAAAAAATTCATGAAAATAAAACTAGACATCGATTCTGAGCAATTTAATCATTAATTCTCCCATTTTCTATGTAACTATCTTTTTGACGGGCTGTTTATAACTAACTTTTGTTATTTGTTTTTTTCTTTTGCTTCTAAAGTCGAACCAATATAATCACAGGGGCTTGTTCGCAACGGTTGCTATAAACATTTTCGTACGCAATCATTCAAGAAAAGAAAAAGTACATCGTAAACTGTACTGAGCGATATACAGCTCAAGAGTTCTTTTTTTTTCATTTAGCAATTCAAAATATTTCCCATACCTCCTTGCTGGCGATGCTCAGTTTCTCGCAAAGGTCCTGCATGCGGACAGACGCCAAATGGTAGAATTTGCGGAAGAACAGGCCCAGCGAGCCACCGCGCTTCGGTTTTACGCCACGGCCGTCGCTTTCTTTGGATGCCATCTTGCCGGCAACCACTGCCGCCTTTGACTCGACCGCCTTCCCGCCTTTCATCGCATTTGCCGACAACGCGTTCAGCGTTTCGACGCGCTGCGCATTGCCGTCCACGGCGCTGAGTTGGTACGGAAGGCATACCTCCTCACACGACGGCACCGCCATGTTCGACTCCTCGATCGTCCTCCACAGAGGGCTGTCCGCCTCCCACGAAATGCTGTCCAGAATCCTCTCCTCCACCATGGTCAGATGTTTGACCATATCCCGCGACAGCTGGTTCTCATTGCGCACCACCAGCTCGATGATTTTGTAAAAGTGATATGCGGGCAAATCAATGCGATGCAGAATCCACGGGAACATGTACTGCTGACAGCCGTATGAGAAGAGGACGATCTCAACGGCGCAGGCAAACAGCGCGCGCACAAACAGGTCTTGGCGCAGCGACTCGGCCACGTCTGGCTTGCGCATTTTCACTTCCTCGCGGGCGAAGTCGTCCAACATCTTGTAGAATAGCTTCTCCGCCATCTCAAGCCGCTTGCGACAGAACTCGGTTTCGCGACCATTCTCGCATTGCACGTTGCACATGTCCATCATGCGCGCCACCTTGCACCGAATCTCCGACTCGATTTCGGCGATTGTCTGGTCGGCCACGTAGCCACCCAGACGTAACGACATGCGCAGCGGCACCCTGTTACTCTTGAGCATGGTGTGGATGCGGATGACGCATTCCTTGACCGTCGTCATAGGCGATATGGTGCCGGCGTAGATATTGCCGTCACGATTTTTCAGATACTGGCGACCGGTGAGCGGGGTAAGCGTGTTCGGGTGGATTATTAGAGGCGCCCGATCGTTGATGGACGCCGGCGTGGCTTGCGCATCGTTTGGCGGCTTATTTTGGTCGTTGGCCGGGTTGGCAATGTTGGAGCTGGGCAAGGCCGGATTTTCCAGCTGATAGTCGACCTTGGTCTGGTGCTCGACCAGCATAACGCGTTCGTCAAAGTCGCCCATACTGAGCACGTACTGCTCGTACTCCTTATTGATGAAGCGGAAATTCTTATCGAACACGTCGGGGCCAAGAATTTCGGTGAATCGGGAGGCGTCGCCTTCGAGAATACCTTTCTCGAACAATTTTTTCATCTGCGTCTTCCAGCTGTACTCGCGCACGCTTCTCGCATCGACCGTTATTCCTGCAAAAGTGCGAGAGGCGATATTATAATATTTTCATTTTGAAAAGTAACCTTAGTTAAGATATACAAAAATTAATTTTTATTTTATTCATTTTTAGTTCGCACTATCTTCTTATTTAAAAAAAATATATACACTGTACTGAGCTTAACTAACGAAGAGAGAAAATAAATAAATACAAAGAAGAACGGGTTCATCAAGAAGAGAAGAGAGAGAAAATGGAAGAAAAATTAAAAGATGGAAAACGAAGTTACGAAACAACGATGGGCAGGTGACATGCTCGGCTATTCACTTTTCTCACTCTTTACCTTCAAAATTTGCCCTTCGAAGTCAGATTTGACTCGAAATTCAAATTTATCATTGACAAACTTAAAAATGAATAAGAATTTATAAAACAATTTTCAATCATCTACTGTGGTTGAAACTTTTCGTGTACACTTCTGAGATAGTTTTTGAGGTGGTTCCCAACGTATTTTACCATGAAATTCCTCAAAAAACGATATCGGTCTATTTCTAGTATCATAAGTCCACAGCAAGTTACGTTACTGAAAATAATTTCTTCGAACTCTTCATACCACAGACAAATTTTTCAAAGCCACATCACAAACTATAAACCTTTCTGTTCCATCTTCAACTTATTTTGTACGGAGTTTTGGTGGGGAAGAAAAAATGTTGGAATCAAAAGTTTTAAAATGATCAAATACCTTCGTGGTTTTTGCACAGATGATCGATAATACAAATCGGCTCTACGGGAGGATCGTAATCGTCGTCAAAAAAGTGAGCCGGTATGCCGACAAAGTTGGGATTCAAAATGTCTCTTCTATCGGATGCCACAGCATTCGCATACACCAAATCGCAACAAGCGAGCAACAAGTGGTACGAACTGACCAAGTCCTCGTTTATATTGGAGAATTCCGATTTTACCACCAAATATAAGGTCCACGTAAACTCCATCAGTCTAGCAGGCGAACATTGTATCCAATTACCCTTTTTGGCGGCTCTCAGCTTTTCTCCGTCACCGTTTGCTGTACAAGTTTGCATCACAAACAGGTCGTTGAAAATACCGTTGAACTTTTTGAACACGACGTTCGAGACAGATAATTTTGACTCCAAGGCGTCAATTTTGTTACAAAATTCAACCGTCAATCCAACCATGTTGGCCCATTTGCGGCATTTTTCGATGAAATGAAGTAATGTCAGCCCACAAGCACGCAGAATAGGCGTGAGGCTGACGAGATTTCCTTCGATGTAGGTGTTAACGCGACCAACAACGGGCACAGTCGATTTCCGACAGGCTACATATAGAGCACAAGCTAACCAATGAAGTTGATTTCCATCTAACGTGTAGTTGTGCTTCGTAGCAATGTAATTTTGCCACGATGTTTTTGACACTTCTTTATCCAGATTTAGAGTCGCACACAGTTGCTGATGTTTCTTCTCGATTTCTTCGGTCTCTGACGTACCCATGATTGGCAATAATATAAATCTGAAGAAAAATAATTATACACGCATAAGTAATTTAATCTCTCAAGATTGAGAATTTATCTCTCCAGGTGGTTTTTGTAAATGAACAATATGATAAACAAATCTACACACACTTCTAAAATCGTCTACATCCACATTATACGAATCAGATCCTATTTAACACTATTCCTTGAATCCTTATGTCTGAATATATCAGAATTATCGTACAAAATATTTGAAAATTTTCAAATTTTTCGCGATAAAAAGGTCAAGAAATTAATTTTTGACAGCCTCGAAAGTACATAATAAAAATTTGAACCTCAAAACTTAGAAATTCTTTCTTAAATAGAATAAAGGAACTATCTTTAGGACATCTCACGTTTAGTGTTTAATATGATGGCATTATCTATCCAATCTCAAGGGGTTACTCCTCCTACTAGTAATCGAATTAAAACTGAAAAGCATACAAAATTATTTTATAATACAAGGAAAACTGATTTCGAAGGCTTACAAAATGTTAAAATAGCTCTTGAAAGATGAAAATGCCACTAACATATCATTTTAGACCTTTGGAATAAACTAAACACACAACAATTTGCCTCTACCAATTCGCAAAGAACTGATTATATAAACAGACAGGAAACTGGCATCATTTTCATTTCTACTTTTCACGAAACAAGAAACTGTCTCTGCTTCAAACTTATTTACTTCGCTAAAAATCTATAGTCATAATAATAAAATAGCAACTTACCAATAAAAATAAAATCAGAAGGAACTTTACTGGGCCTTCTTTGCTGATTGAAGGGCAGAAATTAAATCACGAAGTTCGTTTCTTGAGAATTCGACAGTGATATTTTCAATATCCACCTGAGAAGGTGATGAATTTGGATTCTGAATATGAAAAGTCAATAGTGTAAGGGTATCTTCGACGCTTCTCAAGCTGCTACTTCCCATAACATGCTATAAAATTAAACGAATCCATTAAACAAGAATAAGAAGTAAGTTGGAGTTTAACTAAATGAGAATCAATCATGATATTCAGAAAGCTAGAAAGCAACATCCAGTGATCAGTTGTAGGAATATATAATGACTAGCGGACGCCCCCAATCCGCTCGAGTTCCACCCAAGTCCGCTCAAATTTTGCTTGAATTTCCCTCCAATCCCGCTTAAACTTTGCACCAATTTCCCTTAAATTTCACTCAAATGTCGCTCAATTCAGCTCAAATTCCCCTTAATTTTGCTCACAATTTGATTGCACATGTGTGTCAATTTGATGAATAGTACTTGATGCTGATTTTTATCTGGAGACAATTTTGAAATATGCAATGTCCGAATGAACACTGCTTTTTTCAGCCAAATTTTTTTCATCATTCGGTACCTTAGAGACAGATAATTCAATAATTTGCTGATATATTTCAATTAAACCAAAATTACCCCTGATATAATAAGTTCAAAGACTGCATTTCCAGATTTCTGCTCAGGGAATAAATTTGTAAGTTGAGCACTGGTATGGGGATTTGCGAGGTCGCCGAATACGAAACCGATAGCCGTTTTTGGCGGCGACTCTCGTCCGGCGAGATATGGCCAAAAGAGTGAAAAATGCTCCTAATGGATTTAAATCGCGACGTAGAGCACAACGGTCGCAGATTTGGATTCCGCGTGAAAAACTGCTCAAATTTCACTCCCATCCAGCTCAAATTTCGCTCCAATTTTGCTGAATCCTACTCTAGTTTTGCTCAAATTTCGTGTTATCATGAAATGAATGAATGAAAATTACTTCGATATGAAATGTTGTGAAGAAGTGTAGAATAGAATTCAGTTTTCGAAAATGTTTTCATCAACAGTGAAATTTAACTCTAATCAAAAAGATTTATGCATCATCATATTTCTGAGATTTTCCTCTTTCTAGTGAGACCAAATTCAACTTTTTACGTTAAGTAGAAGCTGAGTAATCACGAAATGAAAAATAATTTGTTTGCGAATTTCGAGTTGGGACAGACATCCGGACATTGGATTTTATAATATAGATGGAATAGAATTTAGAATTTACGGTATCGACCAATACTAGAAGAAAAAAACTACTTACTCGGATTTGCCAGTCAAAATCTAACAAGTTACCATCGACTATTGCAGAACCATCAGAACTCATCTTCACAAAGAATCAATTATGAACCAGAAGTCGAAATAAATCAACATTTTTTTCTAATAAAAATTACCGCTTTTCAACACAATAAAACCACTCGAATGGAATTTTGTTATCTTGCACTTTGCTGCGTTTTTACTCTTTGACTAAATATATACTTTCAGATCTCCACTCTTCCGCCGTTGATCGCCACTCAGTGGCGAAAACTAAGATTCTGACTGCTGCCGCTAGGTCGCGCTAAATGATTTTCTGCTTTTATTTTTGGCGCTGAAGTTGAACCATGTGATTACATGTGATTCTTGCCTGCTTTAGCGGGCTTTTTATTTATTGTCATTAAAGTTACTTTTCATTATTTTTTGTACCTCAAACTGAATTACCTTGATTACGTAAGAGGAGGAAATTATCTTTCGTAAGTTAAATACTTAAATTCGTATTCTAGAACATTCCAAGTTTTTATAAAATGTAACATTATGCATCTTTTGTAATAAAATGTCTCATTGTGAATATGACATTGAAGAAAAAAAATTTAATTTACCGAAATATATTTATTTCGTGATTTGACGCACGATCGACTTTCAGGGGTGAAAATTTAATTACCAAAATATTTTTCTTTCGTAATTTAACGTATGATCGATCACTGCAATTATTTTCATCAAAACCTCAATTACCCAGCTATATCATTTTGCTTCATGCAGAAATGAGTTATGAAAATGTCATAATGACATAACTAATTACGTCCAATTTTTCAGCATGAAATACTTACAGCCTGATTCTCGACAAATGAAAATTGTGAAATACTAAAATACCTACTACCTAGAAATTATTTCTCGACTTGGCTTTTGCGTATCTTGAAAATTAACACGTAAAATGTCTTTTCATCTCTCCTACAGGTGTACTTTGATTAGTGATTGATAAATTTTTATTTTTGCATAATTCAGGATACGGACGCCAATTACATTTATTCTATTCAGGTTTAGGAGTGATGCTTTCATATTACCGTTTAAATGAGACAACAGTATAAACGGCCTTACTTATACTCTAGTATCATTCAACTAATCATTTTCTCCACGTGAATTAGTTAAAAGGTTAAAATGTGGTGAAACTGTATCATGCACCAAATTGTGATTAACAAATGCCTTTGATAAATTTTGGTTTGTTCAATTATAGTAAGCTGCATTTACATTTTCTTGTTATTTTTCAGTAGGTATTAAGTATAGGTATAGTAACATACGTACGTATTATTGCAAAAACATTTTACAAGTTTTAGTTTTTCTCCCTTGGAGCAGGCATTTGAATGTTTAACTGTTCTCTTCGTTGATAAATTAAGCAATTTATTTATTTAAGTTATTTTTTTAATTTTAAATCAATGCTCGCAAGCCCGTAGCCAGGGTGGCAAGGGCCAACGTCCCCAGGCAAAATTTTCAATTTTCCCCCAAGTTTCAGTGGAGGGTACAATCATGACTTGAGCTTGCCCTGAAGCTTAAATTATGAACCAAGGCTTAGGTAGAACTATAGTATACAAATAGAAAACGAAGGTTTCATGAAAATCTAAAAATTTCTTAGTGTGTAAGTACTTGTCAAGTTTTGATCAATAGCTTCGCAAGTTTAAACTGTTAGGATATTTTATAAATTAAAAATTAAGTTTTCTATTTTTTTAAGGTTTGAAATAATTTGGAAAATAGTTTCGTTACAGAATTTCGTCTTGTAAAATCCCAATAATTTATTGTGTATGTGAGGCATAAAAACTGGAACACCGTCAATTACGTTTACAAAAAGAATATTGTTAATTGTGATAGGAGGTCAGCGTCCTGTTGATTAAGCTGTGAAGATAAACTTTTATCGTCTCCAGTTGAATATATTTCCGTTAAATGTGACTATTTTTATTAATGAAAGTAGCACTAATTCTGACGAATGTTTCAATAATTTCAACGGCTATTCAAACCAAAAAATGAAGTAAGTAATCCTCCACTTGATTATTTTTTCTTTGAAATTTTGAAGAAAAAAAAGTGTCGTGAAATGTTTTTTGTTTCTTATTTCAAATTTCAGTTATAAAAAAAAGGATTTTCTTATTGTTATGGTGCTCGAAGTTGCATTAAAACAGTATTTTTGTTATGTGATTCACTATGAAGGGCGTAATGATATTCCCGATCCAGATAACTGCAATTTGGTAGAATGTCAAAATATTGGTAAGTTTTACACTTTCAAATTATTAATATGAATTCCTGAGAATAATAATGGAGACGCTATGAACGTTTATTTTTCAGATAGTATTTCAAAGAATTTGAATTCATCAGTTGACCCTTGTGAAGATTTTTATGAATATGCATGCGGAGGATGGATTAAGAATAATCCAGTTCCTGAGACACAAATACTTAGTAATCAGTTTCAGGTTGTCACTGAGAAAGTTTTTTCTCAAATCAAAGGTTTTTTTATTTTTTATCTTTATTGCTTTTGAAATAGAAGTTTTTTTTTCTAGCAATTGACCTAAATTTATTAAATATTTTTGGCTTGAAAAATTTCAGAAATTTTAGAGACAGATAGTGAAAATGATCCATTGCCTGTGAGAGCTGCCAGTCTTTATTATAAAACTTGTACAAACTCGGGTTAGAAATTTTAAATTTCAAACTTTTTACTCATAAAAACGTTTATTTTCACTAATTATGGAAAAAAATTCTAATTTAGAGAAAATTGAAAACGATGGTTTGAATCGATTAGTAACATTTTTAGCAGAGTATGGAAACTGGCCGATAACAATGGAAAAATGGAGTCAAAACAATTTCGATTGGCAAACACTATCCACAGATTCAATCAGAAGACTCTCTGTGCTTTCTCTGATGGATGTATACGTTGGACTCGATCGACTAAATTCCAGCCAAAGTGTCATACTTGTCAGTAAAAATATCGTCCACATAGACCGATTTCTTCGTGACGTCATACCTGAAATTTAATGTTGCCCTGAACTAACCAATTTTTATTCATATTTTTACGAGAAACTAGTCCACTTTGGAACGAAATTACTTACTCAGTTTCAAAGTTTGGGGGATGGTTTTGAACATAAAATATTGCTAAAGATCCAATTTATTTGAAAAAGCTGAAAGCTAAAATCATACAGATGCAAAACAACGTGATTTTTATGTACCTGAGATGATCTCATTTAAACCTCCATTCTTCTAAGACAACTCAAAACCACTTTTCATGAGACTATGTAGAGGCTTGTACAAATTTTCCAAACCCTTCACTCTGCAAATTGGCCCCCATTCTGAGAGGAGTTATGAAGTTTTTTCTGTGATTATCAGTTACTTTTATAATAACTGATTTTAAGATAGTGAATTTTTGTGCTTGAAGTGTAATACTGTTTGACTGTTTTGATTTGACATCACATAAAATCGGTCTATAAAAAATTGTTTTGTTCTTTGTCGTTTAATAGGGATTCTCCGAGTAGGCCTATTATTTGTATTTATTTAGATCATCAAACATGCTCTCTGATTGGTAAACTTTTTTAAACATTTACGAATTCTTTATTTCACTAATGACGTTTTTCATTTCGTGCTTCTATTAGAGTTAGTCATATTATGACGCATATATTTTTTTTCTGTCTTTTCAGATTGATCAACCGAATACAGTATTATCCAGGTCAATACTGACTGATGCTAATAACTATAAAAATATTTTGGAAGCGTATCGATCTTGGATTGGTGCTTCAGCTATGTTGATCTCAAAATATTTGAATCAAAGTGTTCCTGTAAATATTGTTGAAGAAAAAGTGTCGTATATTGTAGATTTTGAGATAGAATTAGCGAAGGTATGCAAAAGCAAAATAAAAGTAACATAGTTATTGCTCAAAAACATGTTACTTAGGTACACTAACGCTCATACACATATTTCTAATAAAACTTAGACCTTACCTACTCATTTTAAAATGTAAAATCCGTCTCACCAATTTTTCTACTCATTATGATTTTAGCTTACCAGTAATGAGGAAATGCGAAGGAATGCTTACAGATTATACAATAACAGAACCTTACGCAATCTACAAGACTGGACAGATTTAGCCACATCTTCCTTCAAAGTATGCGGGAATTGAAAAAATAAATATATCCCAACTTGACTTGTTTTGTCAGATAGGTACTTGAAATGTTTATTATTACAATTTGATTATAGATTAACTGGTTGAAAATAATTAACGATTTATTTCAAAATACTGGAATGCACATTGACTACGATCACAGAGTAGTTGTCAAGGAATGGGATTATTTCTACAATTTAGCCAATTTACTTCACAACACACGCACAGAGACACTAGGTTGGCCTGAATTGACAAATGAATTTATTTGGTACAAATCATTCATCAGACATGATTATAAATTCTATATTGATTATAGCTAATTATTTACATTGGAGAATCGTTAGAATATTTAGTTCGCATCTAAATCGCGAGATGAGAGATCTTTCAAATGAATTCATAGCAATACACGATGGAGTAGTCCAAAGTGAACCCAGGTTGGTGTAAATGAAATTATAACAAAAAAATAAATAAAAAATAATAATTTTATAATTAAACTAATTAATTTATTATAATGTTTTTAGATGGAAAGATTGTCTTGTTACCGTGACCAATGATTTAGGTTTCGCTGTAGGGTATGCCTACGTAAAATTACATTTTGACGATGAGGCTATGATTATGGTTTGTAACGTCTAAATCATCGTTTCATTTTATGTCTCGTGATTTCCATATAACTAATTTATTTTCGAGAAAAAAAAAACTTATTCTTCATTGTAGACTAAAGAAATGGTCGATAATATAATCGCTGCTTTTTCCCAAGAACTGAAAAATGCCGAGTGGATGGATGATGCGACAAAAAATTCAGCATTAGATAAAGTGAAAAGTATGACACACTTAGTTGGATACCCCGAGTGGTACCATAATGAATCAGCATTATACGCTTACTATGATGGGGTAAATTTTACAATTTAAAAAAATTTATAGAAATTGGTAATTGAAAAAGTGTTTTTTGTGCAATACCTACTTATCTGTTTCAAAACAGCTCACCGTTGGTTCAACTCATTTCGAAAATGTTGAACAAGTACAAAGCTTTTTATTCCGAAAAAATATAATGCAACTCAGTAAAGAAACTAACAGAAAGGAGTGAGTAGTATTGTTGGACGTTTTTTCTGAAACGTAATAAGTCCATTTTCATTGATTTTGAAATTTTTGACAGATAATTATTTGGACATGCAGTACCCTCACTCGTTCTACTTAAAACTTGGGTTCAAACTAGCATCAATTCAGAAAGGTTGACTCTTGGTATAACCTAAATTTTGAGGGGAAATATTCTCACCAAACCACTCTAGATATTTTCTTTTGATTTTCTCCAAGTCATTATTGATGTATCAACATATTACCTAGTTTTACTTACGAGGTATCTATATTGGCTACATTTGCAAAGTCTAAAATCGATTTTGAGAAAAAAAAGATGAATCAAAATATAACTGCTGAAATAATATGAGCTACCTAGTTTCATATATAAGGAAAAAAGTAGATACTTTCTGGGTTTTTCGTAATAAGTCTATATGAATATTAAAATATTAAGAAAATGTTCAACCTTTAGAAAATGACATTTGAGGAACTGAGTCTTGAATTATCTATGGACTTACTACGTTTTAGAAAAAGTCCCTCATTTTAGTATAGCTGATTTCCCACGTGGAACAACTGAAACAAATATTTTTATGTAAATCACAGGTGGGTACAAGGACCAATAATTGTGAACGCATTCAACAGCGAACACAGAAATGCAATTAGTAAGTATGCTCTGAATTAGAAAAATTATTTTTCAAAAATACTGAAGAAACTAACTTGATCGATCAATTCTATAGTATTGCCAGCTGGAGTATTGCAGCCGCCATTTTTCGATACAAAACGAATAATGTATGTAAAAACTGTCTACACATGGATTTTTTTTGTAGTTACCTACTTTATATAATGTAATAACTATTATTTCAACAGGGCAATGAATTATGGAAGTTTAGGAGCTGTTATTGGCCATGAAATCTTGCACAGTTTCGACGACAGAGGTAAAAAATTAAATATTTATCGTTGATTATTTTCTGGAAATAAATTTATTGATCCAATTTACAGGTCGACGAACTGATAAATACGGAAATTTGGCACAGTGGTGGACAGAACACGTAATTTCAACTTATGAAAAAAAGACTCAATGTTTTATCGATCAGTATAGCAACCTCACAGTCTTTACCTCAGATACTAATCAAACATACTCGGTAAGCTCATCTTAAAACTTCTTTTATATAAATATGGACAATCTGAAAAAAAACTCCAGTAAGTTTTAATATTTTGGTGTAGGTGAATGGAGTTTATACGTTGGGAGAAAATATTGCAGACAATAGTGGCTTGAGACAAGCGTTCTTCGCCTATCGAAAATATGTAAAAGATAAAGGAGAGGAAAAACCACAGCATGGAAATCGTCAATTTACTGCAGAGCAGTTATTTTTCCTCTCATATGCGGCTGTAAGTTCATATTATAAGTAAATATTTCACTAGGTAAGTGTTTTTCTTTTTGAAGATTTGGAATTAATTTTTTTTTTTTTTTTGGGGGGGGGGAATTTGTTGCATTGCTACAAAAGTATCCTACAAACTCGACTCGACTCATTTCAAGCCAGGACTGTAATATACGAAGCGATTTATTAATCAACAGTCAACTGGACAGAATAATTTGAAGTTTCTTCGTTCTGTCCTATAATAATTTGTAATTTACATCAAGTCGAATATCTGTGTCTCCTATTTCCATTCATTGTAACTCATTGAAGAAAGAATACTTATAACTTAAATGACAAAAACATGTTAATTTATGGGAAGTCAGACAGATTATCAACACATAAAGTAAAAATTCACATACCTACTGAGTAGGTCATTTTTTATTTTACCTATTAATTTTATTACTTTATAAAAATAGCTAATTATGCACAGTAAAAAATAATCTGTGTATTAATTCAACCTCATCTTGATGTAAGTTAATCATGAATCTCCTTTAAAAAAAATCAAAATCACCTGACAAACGCAAAAATTCAAAATTTTTCATACCTGCTGATCCACGAGTATGCTTTGGCGAAACTTATTTTTGCACAGTTGATTAATAATTTTATTATATATTTTCAGACTTGGTGTGAAACAACAACGAAGCAGTCGTTAATGCATGAAGTATTAAATGATCCTCACTGTCCTCACAGAATTCGAGTTACTCAAACACTGTCCAATTCTCCAGAATTCGCAAAAACATTCAAGTGTCCTGAAAATACCCTCATGAATCCCGAAAAAAAATGTATTATTTGGTAAACTAAAATTTTTCATAAAAATAACCATTTACTTTTTTCTTTCTACTCGTGTGTAGAGTTTTTTGTAGGTAGAGGTACCTTTATTTTAATTTCGACTAAAAAAAAAACCTTTAGATTCATTTAAAAAAATTGTTATTGTAGAAGAGGGATCGGGATTCCACACCAATTATCTTGTTTCTTCTCATTTGTTAAAGCCTTGTGACGTCACGCGCTTTTTATTTGGGCCAGAGACTATATTATGTACCCCCATATTATACTGAAAGTCGGATATACTCCGTTCAACTTAAGACTGCAAAAAACGGATTGCAGTTTGTTGGGCTCCAGGGAGAGGAAAAGGTACTCGTTCACATTCAACAACAATAAAATATGGTTGTGCTTCCGATTTTAATTTCTTGTTTGTTATCAAACTGATCGATACTTATATTGTTGATTAATGTGAATTTGACGTTCCGTTTTTTGCAATCTTAAAATGAACAGAGTATAGGTAAGGTAGTTGGTAACCGAGGTAATAATAATCTAAAAAACAAGGGCACTATAATTTTACTATGAAAAATTTTTTTTATATTAAAGCCGGATCTGTCGTCTGTTTTTGGATATTCGCCATTCGGAGAATACCTATAAGGCGCAACACAAATATTTTAGCGAAATAATTTTGCCTAGTCCTTAGTATTGACTATTGATCAGGAATATACTCTGTTCAACTTGAGAGTGCCTAAAACAGAACGTCAAATTCACATTTATCAACAATATAAAAATCGATCCGTGTGATAAGAAACAAGAAAGTAAAATCGGAAGCCTATACTCTGTTCAACTTAAGAATGCCTAAAACGGAACATCAAATTCACATTTATCAACAATGTAAAAATCGGATGTGTGATAAGAAACAAGAAATTAAAATCGGAAGTGTAGCCAAATATTGTTGCTGAATGTGAACGAGTACCTTTTCCTCTCCCCGGAGCCCTGCAAACTGCGTTCCGTTTTAGGCATTCTTAAGTTGAACAGAGTATAGCCATTTATTGTTGCTGAATGTGAATGAGTACCTTTTCCTTTCCCCGGAGCCCTGCAAACTGCTATCCGTTTCAGGCACTCTCAAGTTGAACTACAGTCTACAGTAAGTGGAACAGAATATAAAACGGATTGCAGTTTGCAGGGCTCCGGGGAAAGGAAAAGGTACTCATTCACATTCAGCAATAATAAATGGCTAGGCTTCCGATTTTACTTTCTTGTTTCTTATCACACGGATCGATTGTTATATTGTTGATAAATGTGAATTTGACGTTCCGTTTTTAAATGTTAACATCTTTATTATATAATTTTCAATTTCGATGTACGGAGTAAAATTCGGAAATTTATTAACCCATTACTGAAAATGCATGGCAAAACCAAGGCAAAACATGAAACGTTTTACCTTCACTGGTGGGAAATGGGAATCACAAACGAAAAATAAACAGTGTCACGTGACCAAAGAAGGAGTTCATAAAAGTAAAAAGTTTATCGAAGATATGATATGTGTATTTAAATCAAAGGTTTGAACTTTAAATTAAATATTGTTTTTAAAAAAAATTGTTGTATAGAAGAAATGATTTGGTGAATCGAAATTACTACAGTAATCTAATATAGTTAGTAATTTGAATTGAACAAAAAATATTGGAGCCTTGAAAAAATTTTGTCCGACCGTGACAGGATTCGAACCTGCAATCTTCGGATCCGAAGTCCGACGCCTTATCCGTTAGGCCACACGGCCTACGAAATAGGAAGGGTGGTTGTATATACTGACTTTTATGACGTTACGATACCGACTTACCGATTACCGATGAAATTCAAAGAAATCCAACGTTTGAAACAGGTTTGAAAATATTGACAATATGCTGATAATCCATCGTACCATATACCGAATGTAAGTTTCCTATCAAAAAGATTTTTATTTCAATCCTATAATTCTGCCTATAATCAATCAGAAATTCATTTTAATTTCCTTACCGAGGTACTTGTACATACTGAGTATTTTTGTAACCATTCAAAATTTTTCCTTGCTTCTGCCACTGCTTATAGATTTTCTAAACATTTCTGAATTTCAAGATAGCTTCTATGAAGAGATTTTTCCCAATATGTCGCTCCGATTGCACCAACAGTCTTGGAATCAACTTTATTTAGCCTGCAAGTTCATTGAAAGTACTCGGGCACTTGTAGTTTCAGGTATGTCCTTACTTACACAATCAACAATGCACTTACTGTTGAAATTCTCAATATTTATCGAGTACCTGAAAATTAAATCGTTTGTATAATATATTGCAATCGTTGTTTCGTTCGCAGAATATTAATAATTGCCAAATTATGAAAAACATTATTTCAAAAGGCTAGCGTACGCTAAGGCCTTAATGCATGAAAATGATTACCCGGTATGGACTGAATTCTTTTCGAAAATTAAATTTCAAAGCTTCATTCCACGTAACCGGTGCCATAATTCTACTAGCTGTCACTGTAGTAGTATTTCTCATCGTGTACGAAATCAATGAGTTGAAACCGCGTCGGAAATTCGTTTCAAAGAAACATCGTTCATCGGAAATGGATCAAGTAATTATCCGAGCAAATTTTGTTTCGTCGGCTGAAAGAAACACTCGATGCAGCTATTACTCGTGCTTTAATCCGTACAAGTGTGGCCGAAGAGGAATTTCACAGATTCAAGTTTACGTTTATCCGATGAAACACTTCCTGTCGGAAAGTAAAGAGCCAATTGTTCACAGCTTAACCCGAGAGTTTAACACAATTTTGGAAACTGTGAAGCGCAGCAAATTCTACACCCCGAGTCCTGATGAAGCGTGTATTTTTATACCTCCTTTTGATACTTTGTCGCAGACTAATATTTTGACTAAAGAAGTGTCCCAAGCTCTAAATATGCTTCCATAGTTAGTATTTTAGTCATTCTTCCTCATATTTTTATCATAATTCTTGAACTTACGTAATTCCTGTTACTTTTAGCTGGAATAATGGCGAAAATCATCTTATTTTCAATTTATTTCCTCCGAAAAATGCAGCAGTCATTGACTTAGCTGCTGGTAATGCTATGATTGCTGGAGCTGGATTTAATTCGTGGACATATCGACCAAGTTTTGACATATCTCTGCCACCATATTCTCCTCTAAAGAATATAGCTGTTCAGGAAAGAAGGTATAGAGATTTTATTGTAGGAAAATTAGTTTAAAACAGCCTCAATATTTTGGTATCATCGTCACTGTGATAGTTTTAAGAAAAACGATTTTAAAATTTCTATAATTATCGCATAAGATTTGTACGTAATATAACTTTCTTTTTTTGGTTGCTTCAGCCTCTGATAGTCTCATACACATATGATTCACGTTGACAAAAAATGAATTTGATATCCATAAGAACAAAATCACAAAAAAAACTCATTTTGAAAATTTTTATCAAATGAACCCCGGTCTAAAGCTGTGTATTATTCGGTTCCATAATAGGAATTTAACTCTTTTTTTTTTGCTCTGAAAAATTCACTTTTTTTTCGCGAAGAACCTAATCGCACTAGACCGACGGTTTATTTGATGAAGTTCCCATTAATGGTTACGCATAGCTTTCATTTTATGGGATGATAAACTTTAAATCTGTTTTCTCAAAAGCTGCTATTTTGTATAAGCCCCCTTCTCGTTTTAACGTAAAGTTTTTTACTCAATCTTGAATTATATTTTTAGGCCCTGGTTAATCCTGTCATCTCAGATAAACGTTCATAGTTCATTCATGGAAAAATTGAGGCATCTATCTCGAATAAATTCCGAATTAATTATGCTTCACCGGTGCTCCGATTCCGATCTCTCATATCGCTGCCACCAAAACGGAACTCGTTATAAATATCCCGAAGTATTAGGAGTAAGTACATATTTATTTATGTTACTGCTCGAGCATCGTTTGCATTTACTCAGCATTCGTTTGTTTCAGAAGTCAAAGTTCTGCCTTATTTTGCGAGGTTCGAGACTTTCTCAGCCTGTGTTACTCGAAGCCATGGCTTATGGCTGTATTCCTATTGTCTTTTCGGATACTCTTGTGATGCCATTTCAAGAAGTTATTGACTGGAATAGGTCTGTTCACTTTGAAACTTATTAGTTGCCAAGTATTAATAAAAAAATCACATAAAATGTCACTTCATACATACTTCAGAGCCGCATTTATGATTCTGGAAAATGATCTGAATTCCGTCATTCAGTTGGCAAAATTTGTATCCGATAGTCGCCGGATTGAAATTTCGCAACAGTGTTCGTGGCTCTATTCAAAATATTTCAGTTCCATGGAGGCTATAACGAATACTACCCTTCTTATTTTAAATCAACGCGTGTTTCCTGAGAATGCACTATTCTACGAAAATTGGAACGTAAGACCTAATTTTGTAAGTTTTTTCTTTCATTTATTTTTAGAGGTACCTACGAACATTATTGAAGCAGTTGTTTGGAAAACAAAATTGTAACGTTTCCTCAGTGATTCATATTAACAAATTGGTTGAAAAGACGAATTAAATTATGCCATAAAGCCTGGTTTATAATGTCCTTTTGCTTGAACAACTTTTTTTAATCAATTTTTCCTCACGCTAATTGGTTAGATCAGTAAAAGCAAAAGATAAAGGCAAAAGGACTTAATAAATCAGTCATATTTTTGGGGTAATTACACAAATTCAAATTTGTGGAGTCGTAGTCCCCTATTTATTCTAATTTCCCGTGCAGTCAATTCAAAATCGTATTTACATTATTCCAATACCACCCCTACTTCCGGAGAAAACTACGAAAATTTTCATTCGTACCAGAATTTTGATGCTTTCCGTAAAATGAATTTATTTTTATTTTTAAAGATCTTGAAAGTTGGTAATTGTTTCAGATCGGTGCTAGATCCCCAATATTTTTGCGAACCAAATCGTTCTCTACAAGTTTTACTGCTGTAGTCTTAACATATGATCGTGTTGAAAGCTTGTTCACCTTAATTCAGAAATTAGCTGTGGTGCCCAGTTTGTCGATGATTCTTGTTGTGTGGAACAATCCTCGGAAATCGCCGCCAGACTGTAAGTTTTGTTTTTACCTTCAATTATAGTAATTGAATTTGTAGGAGCTAGTGTGCCTTGAAAATATTATAATTATATTTCTCATTATGTAATCTGATTGGCTTCAGCGCCTTAGCTTGCGCGATGGCGTGTTTCCAAATTTATTCGAGTAGTACTAATAGAAATGATGACATTTTAAAATTTAGTTAATCATATGTACATTTGCTCATCAGATTTTACATTATTTTCCTTCACTCTATTCATTTTTCACAGCTTCCAAATGGCCGCAAATAAACAAAACGCTCAAAGTCGTGAGATCAAAAGAAAATAAACTGTCTAATCGATTTTTTCCATACCAAGAAATTGAAACCGAAGCTGTGCTTTCAATAGATGACGATATTTCTATGTTGACCGAAGACGAATTGGATTTTGGTTTTGAAGTAACGTCTCTCTGGCAGTATAATATTCCTCTGTATCGCAAGCTAATAAAAAATTATGTAAAATGATACTTCTGCATTGATAGGTATGGCGTGAATTTCCAGACCGTATCATTGGATTTCCATCACGAACACACATATGGGATAATATTTCTCTTTCGTGGAAATACGAATCCGAATGGACGAATGAGATTTCAATGGTTTTAACTGGAGCTGCATTCTACCATAAGGTATTGTGACTTTTTGATTAGGTGAAACATAAATAGTATTTTTAATTTTCTTTCTTCTTGTTCTAGTACTGGAATTACTTATACACAACTTCAGTACCGGAAGAAATTCATCAATTCGTCGACTCTCACATGAACTGTGAGGATATAGCCATGAATTTTCTAGTCTCAAATATAACTAATAAGGCGCCCATCAAAGTATAGTAATTCTATTCGAGTATTATTTTAATAATTTAAAACAAAAATCTAATTCTGTTTTTAAATCTAGGTTACTCCGCGTAAGAAATTCAAATGTCCAGAGTGTACTGCAACTGAGATGCTCTCGACAGACTTCAATCATATGTTGGTACGTTCTAAATGTATTAACAAATTTATGGAGATTTATGGACGGTTACCTCTACGCAAAGTCGAATTCCGTGCAGACCCCGTATTATTTAAAGATAGTTTTCCTGCAAAATTGAAACGATTCAAAAATATTGGAAGCTTATGATACCTGTTCAAAAGTTGTCCGTATTTTCGAGTAACTATAAATAGTATTGTTATAAGTTTTTATTTCGTAAATATTGTCAGTATCTAGTCTATTTTACTTGAAAATCAAATTTTAAGACACATATCACGAAAATAAGTGTTATTCTCTTTGGTTAATTTCTTCGCGTAAAAGTTCGACGATGAACTGACAAGTGAGTTATTGTAACAGTTATGTCATGATTTTATACCACTGATTTATACGGTTTGGTAAAAAATATACAAGGATTTTTATAAAATGAAAATTTTTTTTATAGCTCGGATGTTTAAGGGCTTGTTTTATTAAAATAATAACCCAAGTCTTTCTAGAATTTTAATAATAAAAATTGGCAATAAGATCTTCAGATGGAAATATGTTTTAGTACAATGTATCGTCGTATACAATCACTAACTTGGATTGTTTTTAAACCTAAACTTCATTTCTTGGGCGCCCTTTCGAGAACTAGACCTATATTCTTTCCAGGAAGTATCCACAAATTATTCAAAATGATTCATAGCTTGCGTGTAAACCGAACGTATTCGAATAATAATGAATAACCTTTGAAAAAATTGATCTATATTTTTCCATATTGCCATATAAAATTATAGTTTGATTACTAGTAATAAAAATAAGAAGGAAAAAAGTGATAACAGATAACAATCAACAAAAATTTGAAAAATAAATCGCCCAACAAAAAACAGCATCTTCCGAATAATTACCATTAAAATAGCTCGATTCGAATGTCACAAATTATGGTTGTTCGTAGGTTTGCATTTTATAGAAAAAACAACAAAAATTTAGATTTACACCAAACCAAAAATACAACACCCAACCCACAAGTAAAAGAATGAAATTGGTATATAAAACATGGAGTGATGATGGAACGTGAAATCAGCTTCGTCGGTGACGAGCACGTATCATTTCCACCATTTTGACAGACTCCAAACCGTACAGGTCTAAAGCTTTTCGATTCATGATAGCAATCCTAAAAGCAAAAAACAAACAAATACAAAATAAATTACACGGTTTTCATTAGAATTTAAAGAAATCAAATGCGAGAAAAGTTATACCTTCCGCCAGAAATATTGCTCAAGAAATTCCAGTACGATGACCTCAAATTTTGTGGTTCGAAAATAGCGGCTTGAAAGAGTATGGCCGTCGAAAGACAATGGAAAAAAATGCTGGCGTGAGGAACATTCGGGAATATGTTATTATCGCGACCAGCTAGATATAAAATCTACAAAAGAAAATATGATAGTAAAATTTCTCAATCTCCAGGATTATTTTTTCACAAATACGCCTTAAAAACATGAATCTGTCGTTCAAAACAGTAGTAGTAGTTTAAGAAGTTGAAAATATAATGCCGACAAAATTAGAAATGTTAGTTCATATTGTTGACTGCCTTTTCGAATGTCAAATTTATCATGAACCTCATCATCTCGACTCGACTTGTCTTGATTCTAGTAATAGCTTACCTAATATTTACTAAAATTCAAATTTTCTCATAATAATTGAAATTTTTTGGTTAATACTAACAATAATAATAGGGAATAGGAATACGAATACTCGAAAACATTAAGGAATGTACGTAAGTCTATTGGCATCAACTTATTCTCATCAAAATTATAACTTTCAAGGAATAACCAAAATTATTCAATTTCAAACACACTAAAAATAATTTACATGGAAAAAACTGGTTCTAGTTACTGCCTACGGATTTATAGGCATAAATACATTTTTTTTTTTTCAACCACACGAATTAATTGATTTGGTTCCAACAGATAACAAGTAAATTGAGGTTTAATATAATCAAATGAATAAATTATACACAGGCGGACTTGGCTGGATGTGTTAGATGTGCTAAAACATGTTTGGTCAGTCATTTAAAGAAAAGTGGTTTTTTTTTTTTTAGAAAACCTGATAAATTTTACGATACCTGCAAAGTTTTCCACATGACATAAAGTGCGATAGTATTACTGCGGTAGAAGTAAAATGTAAATCCGGCCAAAAAACCGGCAGGAATTGCTATTGCCTGAGAATCTTTTTTCATCCGACGTCGCAAAGTGCACGATATAAGCTAAATAAATGAAAATAATTTAGTTTCACTGAATATTCGCGAAACATGTAACAACAAGAATAAATAAACTTTCGAAGCCGCAATGACTTCTTGGTAAAGAGAAGCAATAAACTTACTCGATACAAGAATGAAAAGCCTCCCAAAAATACGCCTAAACTAAACGTTTCTGAACTTTTAACGGCTCTAAATAATAGGGTCGGTCGTTTGATGATTTTTTTCAATTGCATGAGAATTTTCAAACACAGCTGTAATCCATATCCAGTAACGAAAACTTTTGCACCACCCTGAAATTAAAAAACGTAATCATTGTTAAAGAGTAAAAAATTTTAATTACAATTGCGGTGCCCCAACCTCCATACATATGGAATAAAAACTTATAAACATTTTCGACCTGAAATCTGATAATTTACAATAAATTTCCAAGAATAAATAATGGAACTCCAATAGGAATATTGGAAATACCCTGACAACCAGTAGCAGTTTTATCGAAGTATTTTTTTTTTAATTGATTTCAAAGCACGGCTACTAGAATTGTTCTTCCCAGACCAAACTAAGTCCATAATTAAATTCTTCACCTTCCATTTCTCCTCATACGTTTAATTTGGAATTTTCAAATTTTTTTCAAACGAGCATCAATATAAGGAGGTTGATGTAATTCAAATTTTATGAGAAAATATTCGCCTGAACATCCTAGACAGTTTTACTTGATTATTTCAAAATCACTTTTTTGACTTATCACATTTTGGAAAATCGTCCTCAAATACTCGCTCTAATTCATTGATATTAAATATTATTATCTCACAACCGATTCTACCCTTAATTTTAAAGAAAGCAACAACCGACTTCAAACAGGATTTAGAAAACAGTTTCAAAAAATTAAATTATTTTATACCTACTTCTAAACAGTAATACAAGCAACCATTTGGGTGCGAACAGTAGTCACTACGACCGACACTTTTCAGGTACATTTTGATGATTTGAATTAACTGACAATACATTGTCATCGTTTGGTGTAAAAGAGTTGGTGATTTTTTACTGGCAACAACTTTTTTCGGTTTGGAAAACGTTTTCGACGTTGAATCACTTTGTGGAGAGTCTGGTGAATAACCGATTTGCTCATGAGGACCGACGATAAAGCTAAATGAAAAACTTGCATAAATCGTCTTATAAAATTAACAAATCTTTTTGAAACAGGTGGATACAAACCTCAATAAGGAGTATATCGATTCAGAAGCTCTGTAAGGACTACGATATAAATACAACAAACATGAAATAGATGACATGAAAATCAGTACATCAGCGAAAGGTATAGGTTTCACAACTTTACGCCATACCAACATGTAATAAAGTGTTTCTGAAGCCTAAAAAAGATGGAGTTAAAAAGTATAACGACATATTCGAGTTAAAATGATGTTTCACTAACGATATTCGTGACATATAAGCTCAACAAAGAACGTCTGGATGGTCTTTCAACCAAAATGGCCAGCCAACTCGAAATAAACGTTGGAAGAAAAGCGAATGTGAAGAAATTATAATGCCCAAAAATGTTTCTGAAACAAACAAAACAAAAGCAAATAAATTAATCACTCGACTAAACAAATTTACAGATTTTGATTGAAAAAAAAAAAAAGCTTGTAAGTTGTAAAATTTTGATTGGCTAAATTTGAAATAATTACAATAATAAAAAATAAAATATGTACCAATACTAATAAACGTGATCTCCTATTAAAATAATAATTGGAAAATTGAGAAAAAATTAAAGTATCCCTGAATTCCCTAAAAATCCCTAAAACTCTGGTTTATACTCTGTTTCACGAAAGAAAGGACTGATGTCAGTGATAATAACAGGCAGCGCGATGGCCTCTTTCGCTGCTGGGCGCTGGCATACCGAAACGTTCATCAATGCTATATGACGTCAGTCCTTTCTTTCATGGAACAGAGTAGAGATTTTAATTTAATAAAAAAATGAAATTAATAATGATAACAACAACAAACCAACGAATTACATATTACACACACCTAAATGCACATGCCAGCAGAGAAAATCCAACTGCATGACAACCTAAGAAAGCCGTCGATTGAAAAATACCGTAAAATGTACGACGAATATCTTTAGCGGTTGGTTTATGACCTTTCATCAATAACGCCAACTAAGTCAAAACAATACGATTCCGATTATACAAATGATGAGAACGAAGTACAAATAATTTACAACAAATTGATGAACTTACGACGTATACGGTAACATAAAGTCTGAATGAAGCCTGTAAGGCATGCAAAAGTAATCCAGCGCTAGCTGTGTAGCAGGATGTTGTCCAAGGATGCACATAATCGCTGCATGGAGCATACACAGGAGCGAATAATTTGCTGAATACTGTCATTCTGATTACTTATTTTTATCCTGAAATGAGAGAGTTCAATTGAATATTTGAACGCTTATGGTGTATAATTTCCGAAATTAATAATTATAAAGATCTACACAAACCAGTCAATTATATTACAGGTAGAACGACGAAAGTATGAACAACATAGAGACTTTTGGGACAAATAGACTCTGAACTTTTTGACAGTCAGTAACTTCTCTGTTTCAATCACAAATCAATATGATAATCGTAACAACGTCGCTACCCAATGATACGAACAGCTCTTTTTCACTCCTATAAGTAAAAATTATTTTCTCATTACTGATACGTTGACAGAATAGATAGGCTTCGACTGTAAGAAAATAAGATATTTTGATCAATCTTTATTGACAAGCATTTTATATTATATCGATTCATTAATGACTTTATCGTCAAAAGCACCTCTGAAGAGAAATTTTAAAATCAACACGATGTTGAATTTCTCAATATAGGTAATTTTAATGATGAATTCATGAATGAATTGATATAGAAATTTCTGTATCTCATGAGATAAATCTGTATTAGTTTTGTTAATAGGGATTTCAGTCACACAGGAAATTAATCAGTAAGTAAAATTCTACATTACGCTTCCGAGGTTAGTCTTTCACAATTTGAATACAGTAGGCATTAATGTATGCCTTCCACATTAATTTATAACATGAACAAGATATTAGATACATTTCCCCCCCAAAAAAAAAATCCATGTGCAAGAAATTGTGGGAGGAAAAATTCCACAATCTATAACTATATTCTCATTACTTAATTAGTGAGATTGAATGCAAACGCATTTATTCATTTTCAGACGGTAAGAGGCGTATACTAGAGTCCCTAGGGCCAATGTAGAATTCATTTTTAGTTATTTATCGTCCGAAAATATATAAAATCCTATCTCTACTAATTAGGTAGGGGAGCATTGAGTAAGGATGAGAAATGAACAAGAGTTGAATGATTTATCAACCGAAACAGAAGACTCGTACTTTACGATAAAGAGAATAACTTCCATACCAAAATGAGGGGTTTGCAGGAGGAATACGAAATGATCTATAGTTGGATATTTCTGCTTGTTGCTTGACATATTTTTCCATCCATGGCTTCGTAGTTAGCAGTTTCCTGTAAAAAACATTAAAAATAGCGATGAAAGGACCATCAGTTAAACAATACCAATGCGAAGTTCAATTCAGAAAGATGAATATAATGACAAATTACACCGATAACCAAAGCAGAAACAAACGCGAAATGCAAAATAAAAATTAACGTTTCGAAGACATTCGACGGGTATTAACGGGTATCATTCAAAGGTAGAATAATATACTTTTTCTCTTCGATAAAAAAGAAATTCGTGAATTGCGATAGTAGAATAGGATTATAGGAATAGATCATAGACGGCCAAAAAAAAAAAAACAGAAAAAAAGTAAGAACATAAAAGTTGAAACTCGTACACGTTCTTGCCAAACTAATTCACCAGAGCGCGTAGTCTACGACTGCGAGACGCAAGTGCGAGGAGTGCGAGGCACATGTGCCGTGTGGTGTCAGGTGTGGTGCTGGTGTGGTGGCTGCCGGCTGGTGGTGTGAGGCAGTGTGAGGTACAAAACGATCGAAGGAGAGGAAACCCTGGTCCCGTTCCCATCCCGGAGTCAGGACTCATCAGCTTTCAGGAGTGATAATTCGTGTGTGATGAGTAAAATGTGATTGTAGAATATTTAAACTTTATAGTGGATATTAGATAAGCCAGGATTAGCGGAGATAGAAATACGAAAGTCGAAAAGTTCATTGTTCTGACTTTGCACTCTGCTGTTCTTCAGTATTTTTTAGTTTAGTATTAACAGTTCGGATCATGATCGTGAGCTTATTATAATTCATTGAAATTTGAACAAACAATCTTCTGGTAAAGGTGAACAATTGAATAATAATTTCTATATTATGTTTCATGAGGAGTTATATGAGTTACCACATTTGGACAAGTTCTGTTCATATTCTTGCAGTTGCTGCACGTGATTCCTTTCACTATATTTGATAATCTGTGTCAGCCTTTGACCATCGATGAGCCCTTTTTAATTTATCATTTTGCTCCGTTCAGTCAAGTACAAAGATGGATTCTAATTCGCCCAAATCTCCAGAGCAATCGGAGAAAACAAAAAAATACGACCGTCAACTACGGTACTTATATTGAATTACTACAAAATGAATTTAATGTATTCTTATTATACTGTTAGTTCTGTTTCAGGTTATGGGGGGATCATGGTCAATTTGCTCTGGAAACTGCTCATGTTTGTCTTATCAATGCCACCGGTCTTGGAACAGAAATTTTGAAGTCTATTATTCTACCCGGTATTGGATCCTTTACGGTAATTGATGGTGGTAAAGTTCGAGAAGATGACATCAGTGTGAAGTAAAAATCTTACATTTGATTTGAACGATTTATTGAGTATCAACTAGAAGAGCTAAATGCAAGAATGATTCTTTTAATATCAATTCTAAGAAGTTGTCATATTGTGATACCAGTTCTTAGTGATAATTAAGGGTTGTTATTCCAAAATGGAAAAAATGTATTTGCATTGATTTTGAGATTTTGATATTTCTACATCATACCGAGTATCAATTTCTTCAGTTGGTGCAACTTCTACCCTTGAACCCTTGAATCTGCAACTTTAGTAATTTTAGGGACCTTCAAAATGTGGTCGTATTCTCAAAACCTGATTAAGTTCAAAATTTTAGTGTTGATTGTTGTGTTTTGTAAGATTGTTCTCCCTACAACTATTGGGTAGTTGGTATAATTGCAGATAATTTTCTGTTTTCTTCTTTTTTTTTCTTTTTTTTTTTGGTTTGACTGATTTTGAAAAAACGAATCATTCTTTCATTCAGTTCCAATTTTTATAACTTATTATTACGACTTATCATTCTTCCAGTTTCTTTCTGGATGAAAATGACATTGGTAAATCAAAAGCTGAAGCAGTTACAAGGTTCCTGCTGGAACTGAATCCAGATGTGCACGGAGATTTTATTGATGAAAGTTTGCAACGAATAATTGAGAATAATCCTTCATTTTTCAATTCGTTTAATGTCGTTGTTGGTACTGCGTTGAGTGAACTGTCAGTTCGTTTTTCTTAAAAATTGAAAAGTTCTGAACGATTTAATAACTGGCTTTTATTTCAGGGAGATAATTTTGCTGTCGTCAAAATTATGGGAACTCAAAGTACCTCTTCTAATCTGTCGAAGTTATGGTTTTATTGGCATGGCAAGACTTCAGATAAAGGAGCATACCATAGTTGAATCTCATCCGGATAATCAAAACACAAGTTACAGATTATTAAACCCGTTTCCAGAGCTCAAAACATACTTAGAATCATTTGATTTGGATTCTTTGGAGCTTAAAGATCTCGCTCATGTACCATTTGTTGTGATATTGTACAAATATTTACAAGAATACAGAAAGTTGTTTGGTAGAATTCCGAAAACGTACAAGGAAAAAGAAACGCTGAGAGATTTGATTCGAAAAGGTATCAATTAACGATAACAGTAATTATTATATTATAAGTAAATTGATGAGATTTTATATTATTTTCATAATTACTGATAGGAATGAAGAAAGATGAAAATGGTTTACCATCTGCTGAAGAAAATTTCGAGGAAGCTATCAAAGCTGTCAATTACGTTTTAACATCGGACGAAGTTCCTAAAGAGATCGTAAAATTATTGACGGATGACAATTGTGTTAATTTAACAACGAAAGTAATTAGTCTATTTTAAATAGGTACCTGTATAATACATTCGATTATTACCGTAGATAATAATTCTCATGGTTGATTGATGATGTAGCGAGAGAGTGACAGATGGTATGGTATGCAAGTTTTTGCGGGTGGTCTAATTTTCAAAACCCCTTGACTGTAAACCTTGATCATAAAATCAAGCATATTATACAATATAAGAATTTCTGTCAGTTTTCAGAAAATTATTTCGTCTTCCGATCATTTCTTTGGTTCATCGTTATTTTGAGTTGAAAAAAAAATTATTTTCTTTGATTATCAATAAACAAGAGGATAGCTTTTTTTCTCTCTGTATCTCTAGTCTCTAATGAATTAAAATATTGGCTATTTGTTTGCAGAGTACCTCATTTTGGATCATGGCAAATGCGTTGAAATATTTTGTAGAAAAAGAAGGCTATTTACCAGTTAGGGGTGTGCTCCCCGATATGACGGCGGAAACCAAACATTATGTTAAATTACAACAAATGTAATATTCCTGTTATATGGTTGTTTTTATTCAAAGAAATGAATTTTGAAATACATTTTTTTCTTACAGTTATCGTTCGCAAGCGTTGAGAGATTCGGAGTCAGTCTATCGGAGGGTTCAGCAGCTTTTACAACAGTTGAATCAGTCAGCTGATTCCATTTCAGAAGCTGATGTGAAAGAGTTTTGCAAATTTTCACATGACTTAAGAATTGTTCGAAGTTCCTGTATTAGTCACGAGTATTTAGAAAAACCCTTTAATTCTTCTTACATTGGTAAATATGAATTGATTTGCTTTTATATTGTAAGAAGTGAGAATCAAAATCAAAAACGATCAGGAAGCGAAGCAACGTGTTGCTGCTACAAATGATATATTCTAATGGTGCTGCATAATTATGTATTTTATTTATTTCAGTCTCAAATTTGGATGATCCTGATAGTTCAATGGAATATTACGTTATTCTTCGGAGCATCGAACGATTCTACTCGGAGTATAAAGAATATCCAGGAAATCTGGATGATCACGTTGAACCAGATATTGTGAAGCTGAAGGTATTTAAGCTAAAATTGCATTAATTTTTGTAATTCTTATCCATTCTCTGGCAGTATGAGGGTATTTGAATCTATTATCCAATTTTGCATTTAGGAAATACAAAATCAAGGCAATTACAAAAATTCCGGTTTTATGATTCGCCACCTGTACCCACATTTTGCCGCCAATTTTTTTAAACTGAGCTGCTTAAATAGTATTGAGATAATTTTTCTCAATTTGAAAAAAAAATTACTTTCATTTATTTTTTCAAGTCAATATTTCAATGTCGATTCGAATTAGGATAAATTCTCTGCCGTTTTCATAATTAATATTGTTTATTTTTCTTCCTTCTTTTTTTGAACCAAACTTATTTGTTGTTTTAGGCCTGTGTTTCCAAACTGCTGAGCGAAATTGGTTCTAATTCCATCATCAAAGATGATTTAATCCACGAATTCTGTCGTTACGGTGGAGTAGAACTACACTCCGTTTCTTCGTTTTTAGGTACGTTTGGTGAAGTATTTGAACTACATAGGTACTCTAAAAATAATCGATTTTATCTTAAACAATGTATTCGCTGTTCCCATACAGGCGGCTGTATCGCTCAAGAAGTTATAAAGCTTTTGACTCATCAGTTTATACCGATCAATAATACTATAATTTACAATGCCGTGTCTTCCGATATTGTCACGTTTTGTTTGTGAACGAGTCTAATATTGTCATTTTCCCCTAATACACATATGGTTCGTAATTTGATTACCTTTCGAATTTTAAAAATATCTGCGCGCTTCTTATAATTAATGCGTAAAATTGAAAGAATTCAGTAGAGACTCTGTCTGTTCTACTGAAATTTCTGATGTTAGTGATTGTATAAATAAACGATTTACTTTACTTGGTCGTTGTTGTCACTCTAGAAATGAAAACCCATTTCGGAAACACACAAAAATTTATTTCTGGGGAAATGAAGCTCTTGATTTTATTGATAAAATTATTTTTTGTCAATAAAATATACTTACTGAAGTGAAAACTCACAATATTATTTAATATGTAACAAATCCAGATTTTCATAAAATTAACATGAAAAAAACCATAATAAAAATATAAATTTCCCAACTGCAAGAGCAGAAAGTATGTAAAAGGTAAGTAACAATATGACAAGTGAGATCTTGATTTACACTAAAAACAAAAAACTAAAATTCAAAACAGAGAACAATAACTATACAAAAATTAACAATGGAAATGATTTGCAATGTTTGCTTCATTGGCATTATTAAAATAACGAAAGAAATAATACAAAATCAGTAAATTAATAAAACGTCATCGTCTGTTCCAAAACTATGTCTTGCTTTGTCCAACTGTTCAAATGGCATTCTGCAAGTATCTATCAACATTTGAATTAAGTGCGAATTAATAAGTGGTTCTACGAATTGTTTTCATCTACAGAAAGCTCTTTTCACCATAATTGAAGATGGCACCTTTTTGCTCCAGGCCATTGCCATAGACTTATACTTTTAAGTTCATTGACGCAACACTAATCTTAGACAATTGCCGGCGGCACTCAGTGTGACAAAATGGCAAAACGTGTGTCAAATTATGGAAAAGGTCTTTGAGCGTATTTTTAGGCGCTGAATTCGATTCCTGTTTTGGACAGAGCCAGAGTGATTCAATTCCAAATTTTAAATTTTGAGAAATTATTCCGAGTTGAAACTTTTAAAATACATTTCCCTTTTATTGCGTACTTACCGATTTTATTTCAAGGACAACGAAACATTGTTCTACAATACTGAGATAGGAAATAAAGTACTATGTTTCTTAGGTCCAGAATGAAATTACAAGTTTTTAACTCAGATTAATAGATTACTGTAGATCTACTCAAACACTTACCATGTTTTTTAGAAGGATTCTTATAAAAAATATGCTTTGTAGCAAATGAGTAACCGATTAGAACGACATAATGTCCTTGATAGGACTGAAGAGAAGCGGCCTCCTTTTCTCTTTTATTGCAAACGTCACATGTCAGTAGGTTGGCATTTGTAAGCAAAATTATAGGTCCGTAATCAGAAAGGTGATGAATGAGTGCTGATTCGGGAAGAACTTTCATGCAAATTATTATACCATTTTTCTTGGCATTTCTAAATTTTTTCTTCACCCTGCTCTCATCCTGAAATAAGTAAAGAATATATTATTTTTAGGGATAGTATTACAAGTATAAAATAAAACAATACCTCAGTAAAATCAACCGAAACCGAGTGGTTATAAAAAATGCAAATCACAGATGATGGATTTTTATGTAATTTTAAATTCTAAGTCTAGCCCTAATTAAAATAATTATATTAGTGAGTAAAAGCAGCAATTTATGACTCACATTTGGTAAAACTGTCTTATAATACTGATGCTGATAATATACGGGGCATATACCCATAGTCGATGTGTAATATTTGAATTTTATGCTGAATCTCTTCAATAAATATGCCAAATCAATCGTCCAAGTGCTGAAAATATTCAAGATTTTAAGAAAAAATAATCAATAAAAGGTGAAAATAAAGAAAAACTATGAACCTAAATTCAATCCCTTCTTCGCGAATGATTTCATGTTTATTTTTGCAAAAGTAAGCGGACTTTTTTCGAGGTAGAACCATAGCAACACAGGATAAACCACAATCCCAGTTATCTTGCTGAAGTTTGTGTCGCAGAGAAATGTTCACAGAACCGAGAGGCACAGTGCTGTAGCTCTCAGAAGGATCATTTTGTTCTTCTGAAAACGAAAAACATTTTGATGAGATTATTCGTCAAAAATGCTACAACTTTATTTCATTTTTGTGAGTTTTACCTGAAACCTGTTGCATAACTAAGTTTTAGCAACATTACATATGCAGCTCAAAAAGATTATGGTCAGTAGATTGACTAATCTTCAGAAAATCAAACGCTGGTAGTTGTATTCAGCAATAATTTCGGTTTCGTAGAAAAAAACTAAACCATGAAAAAAATTTTTCGAACCATACTTGCACGTAAAATCTGATTTGTTTGGTAAAAAATTTTGACTTTAATCATTTGTTACTAATAGGTTGACTAATGTCGAATAGATCAATGAAAATAAAGAAATAATTGAATACTTTTTTTAAATTAAAAATTATAAGAATATTTTACCTTTTATACAATAAAATTATTTTGATATTTTCTGTACGATGTCCGATTGCGATTTTCATAAACAAAACAAAATAAAAATCAGCTGACTGTGGAGAGCGTCCATGCAAAATTCAAATGCTCGCAACTCGCAAGGCGCAAGTCGCAACACTGTACCAGTGTTACCATATGAGTAAAAAATTTTTCTCTTCAAAAAAATTAAAAAAATAAGTGTATGCAAAAAATCTAAAAAATCGGTCCATATGTGCGACAGCCGACAGCGACTTTGCAGTTTGCATTTTGCAAATCGGCGAAGAAGTGAACGGCTAAAAACCTATATTAATATTTTTCAGAATTCCATTTATCCTGATTAACGTGAGCAAAAAACCATCAGATAACTTGAACTCGGTATTGAAAATTATTAACACTTGTCTGTCTGTACTTGTCACTCGACGTGGTATTCTTCCAGCATAGACTAAAGAGATTATCAAAGGTAAAATTTTCCTTGAATACTTGAAATATTTTTTGAAAAAAATATTGCACCTAAAATGATACTATAGTTACCAAATTTCTTTTTGGGCAGTCGAGACTAAAAATTGGGCAGAAATTCAGCAGTGTATCTAAAACTCCTATTTAAATATTGTTTTTTTCAATATCTTGACTTGAAGCTCTACTTAATATTACATTTTGTCATTTCTTAGATACAATGACAATGAAATCTGCCAAGTACACATTATCAGACAGTGAATCTGATGTCGAAGATATGGACGTGGATAATGACGACTTTATCTTCGATACTGAATTCATTAATTTTTTATCAACTGATTTGGAATTCGAAAATGACCAGCTACCCCCTGTGAAAGTAATGAGAATATTTTATTCATTCCTTGAGTCTCTTTTACTTTCCGATATAACATTATTTTGTTTGTAGGAGAAAGATGAAAAGCCTAAGAAAAATTCTAAAACATCTAGAAAAACTGATAAGAAAGCAGCGAAGAAACCCAAAGTGGAAGTTGTAAAGCAACCTAAACCGATGGAGCTCATCAAAGTAACTTTTTAATACACTACCTAATACCTCTTTGTGAGGCAATCATTTTACTGACGTCTGACTTCTTCTAGTCTCTCGCTGTTGTCATCGATTCGAGTTTATTAAATCACACTTTTGGGTCACAATTGTTAGCTTCGTTGCAATCTGCAGATATTCGGTATAATGTACAAGAACAGAAATTACCTTCCACTATTACATGGACCCTTGAGGTGAAATTGATTCTCTAATAGTCGCAATGTGGTCGTAATATCATTGTTTATTTCCTGTAACCTTTTATCAGAATGGTCAGTCACAGAAGTTCGTTGAAAACTATATAATTCTTTTATGGACGTGGAAAGATCTGGTTAACCTGATATCTGAAAGGAAGCTATCCGCGGAATTAGAAGACAAAATGAAATCTTTACCAAATTCTAAACTGACTTTGATTGTTTTTGGATTGGAAGAGTACTATCGGTATGCATCGTTCTGTTAAAGTCTTTTATTTTCACCAAAAATATTGTAATGTTTTTCGTTTATATGATCCTGATTCTGATTTAATTACAGAAAATCTAAAACTTGGAAAAATCGTGAAACCGATTCTAACTACAAAGAAAATGAGAAGAATTCGAAGAAATCAAACAAACGTGAAAAGACTGCAATTTTGAGCCGAACGGATATCGAATTTGCTTTTGGGGAATTACAGCTTTCAAATTTGCAATACAGACTTTTTGAAACGGGTGATAATTTGGGACTTTATATAGTACAGTTCACAAAAGCCCTCGCCGAATTACCACTGAAGTTAGTTTTTGTCAATTGTCCTATTTCAACAACAAAAATGAGCTTAAAGTTGAATAAACAAAATTGTCGATTATTTAACTAGAAAAAGGCTTGACGAATCAATTGACATGGACTAAAAATTAGTCCATGCAAATAAGATTAGTTAAAAATTTATTGGAACAATATTATTCATTTTTTTTTTTTCTTAATGTAAATACTCGTATTTGAACTACCTTCATAATATTCATATTGAAATAAAAGTTTGAAGGTGAATAAAATTAAGAAAATGTAAAAAACATTTTCAAGAAAATTATCAATTGAAATTTATTTTATTTCGAATTAACTTTGTGAATCAAATATTGCTCCAATTAATCAACAGTTGATATTATATATTATTTTCCTAACTTGAAAATTGATAATTCTTACTTCAGTCATTAGCTCGTCTTTTGTCAAATGAATTATCATAAATAATAATGAAAAAGGAGGGGAATTTTCATAATCCGACAATAAACAGGACTGAGAAACACATTCCAGTGAAAAAAAAAGTTTCTCCAAAACAGCCCGTCTATTTGTTACTTTCTTGAGAAAAAATGACTATAATCCTAACTTATATTTTTTATTGGCGCACCTCACAATTTATTTGGAATTTTGAATTCGTAATATTCATTATGTATTATGTACTTGTTCTTTACTCCACAGACTAGAAAAAAATAAAAGACTAGAAAGCACAGATTGGTATGCAACGGGTGATTCAAGAGAGAGCGTACGCGTTGATACTGCTGGCAATGGACTTGCTAGACTTTGGCAACAGCAAATTTGTCAGTTCCCCGCCGTTACTCTTGACATTGCTCAAGCTATTGTTTCAAATTATAGTTCTCCACTTGTTTTGATAAATGTAAGTCAAATTTTATTTTTAAATAATTCTGGAAGCTTTTTTCTACGACAAAATTAACTGACAATAAGAAACCAAAGAATACTTGTCAGTATAGTAGCAGAAAATAATAATTTATTGTTATTCTACTCCAATAAATTATTATGTTATGATATGTTATTAGGCTTACGACTCCTGCTCATCTAGAGACGAAGCTAAATTATTGCTTCAAAACATTCCGGTCAGTATACTTTTTATACTTGACTAATTTTTTTTTTACTTTGAGACTCACTTCGAGCTTCTGTTTTAGATTCGAAGGGTTCATGGCCCGCTAGCCTCTGTACGAAAAGTGGGCCCAGAAATAAGTAAAAAAATCTATCAATTCTTCTGTGGTGAGAGTGGTGATTTATTCATATCGTAATTTAATTCGATAATATGAGTTATTGATAACTATGCTCTGCAGATAAACTTTGTAATTTTTTTGTTTTTTTTTACTTTCATATTTATTCATATTAAAGCTCCAATTCTTGTGATCCAATCAAGCTGATTTTTTAATGTGCATTTGCGTGATGGTCTTTCCACTTGATCCATGGAAAAAATATTACAAAATCGGAAAAAATTCTCTTCGCATATTATGCCAATACTTTCAAATTTAACAACTGAAAAATTTTTTTTTTTGCAGACAGTATAAAATGAAGTTGTTGCATAGTAAAGCTACTAAATAGAACTCAAAAAGTGCTGGACATTTACGAGTTACTTTACATAAACGAGGCGCTAATTTATAAAAGCTTTTTCAAGTCCGGTGACAAAATATCTTCTGAACGATTTTTTTAATGTGATATTTTCTGATATTTTTCAAAAAATAACCCGTCGAGCGTCGACCACTCACGTTCATGAACCGGGCTGCGTAATGAACGAAAACGCGAGCGATGCCTCGTTCCTCGTTCGCGGTTCATCAATTCGTCATGTGACATGTCTGGCACGTGGTCCAATAGAACTTAGAAGGAATCGGATTTCGGTTACATTTTTTATCTATTTTTTTATTTACTAGAAAACGAATAGATTTGTTTTCTTGTACCTGTCGTGAACGTCAAAATCTGAAAACTTTTTTAAAAAGAAAGTTATTAAAATAGTATAAAGAACGTTGTTTCAAATCAGTTGGTATTTCTACTCATTTTCTATATAAATGTTGGTTTGTTCAATGTTCATCTGTTATAGTGCAGTATCTTGCCTCCAAAAATAGTAACTGTTAATTCATTTGATATTTGACGTAATAAAAACACAGCTAAAACTGGAAGAAATCTTACCCGTTTGATACAGATGCTGATAAAATTAACTGACGGTATGCGACTGTTCTGAGGATGCCATGTTATTTATTTGTTTGAAGCAAAATAGTCAGGTCTACCGAAAATTCTGGTATATGAATGGCTTTTCAGTTTCATTTTCGATCAGTACCTTTACGCTAATCAATCTGAATAAATTTGTTTGATGTTTTAGTTTCAAACTCTTTGGTTGCTCTGAACTTGCCAGTTGTCGAACGTTAATAGACCAGGAGAAAGTAGCATGGAGTTAACAATTTGATAAATAATAAAAATGGAGAATCTCGAAGACGACAAAGTGTCCAGTGAATTATCAAGAATACCATCGCCGTCGTCAATTTCGAGTATTCATTCAGTTCGACCGCTAGAATGGGATAGCGGAGCAGATATTGGATATCGGTGCAAAGTATCATCGAGTTTGAGTACCGTAGAGCGGATGGCGCTTGTCCGTGGCACCGTTAATCTCCTCGAAACGTGCCAGCCCACTTCAGTGTCCAAAGAATTTAGTCCTCCTCTCGCACATTCGTCTCCCTTTGTTAGCAATATTCATGACCTCAGACAAAGTAGTGCGGAGGAAGACAAACCCTCTAACTGTTTAGTCGACTACACGATCCACGAACCCTCTAACTGTTTAGTCGACTACACGATCCACGATAGAGATAGTTTCAGGAAAGTAAGTGGCAATTGCAGGTCTTTAGATGATTTACGACGGGCTGTGCGCAAACCCAAATCGGACTCTTTATTGGTATGTAAATGCGCCAGTAAGAGCACGAATAATTTAGCTATTTCCAAATCAAACTGTCATTTGTCCGCCTCATCCGTGGTTACGATTGTGGGCAGTAGAAAATTCTCGAATAAAGCGATTCAAGTAAACGAAAAATCACTATCGAAGCCACAGAGTGAATGTAGATCTTCATCGATGGGTAGTATCCGTCAATCGACAATCTCTACCGATAATCCGACGTACACTATCGAAGGTGATAAAACTAAGTTCCCAAATACTTCAGATGAGTCTTACAGTTGTCCGAGTCGCAATGGCACCACAAATCAGAGTCAAAGTAACGGGAATTCTTCGGACAGGGGTAGTTTCGAGTACGTGCCCGGATCTGTTTACGATGTACAAGATGGTATTCGGAAAAGCAATTTTATTTCAGACTCGGATATTGATACGCTGTGTAGTGAAGTGGTCGATGGCGTCGAATTAGTCACCAAGTACGTTAACAATCTTCGTCTTTCGAATAAATCGAAAGTAATTAATAAAATAGCTCAAGCTTTGGCGAGTAACCTGAACAGAACGGAATCTTCAGAAAGTTCGAATTTCGTCTCTAACAGCGACTTAATATCAAAAAAGCGGACCGGAAAACCAACGCACCGTAATGATTTAGGTCTGTAAGCGAATATTGAATTTTTCGCATGGTACATCTGTTGCGTCATGTTACATTATTTTTTTGTTCTCTGTAGCCGTATCAAATCATGCCACACTTTCCAGCAACAAAACCTCATCCGGTGATATTCCTGTTACAAGTAGCAGCATTAACAATTCAATTAGCATAGAGGGAGTTGGTCGTAGTGTGTCGGACGTTTCCGCTGACAATTACTTTAATTCGGAATTGAAGTGCCGGCAAAATAAAAGTAAACAATTCAAAACTTGGCTAATGAATACATTTTTTTTTTCGCTAAACATTTCGCCCTCTCTTAGTTTTAATTTTTTTCACTTGTTGACCTATGTTTTCTGTACGGGGGTAAATTCGTTTTTATCAATAAAAACAACATTTTAGGTTCAGACAGCTCGACAAACACAGGTTCATTGAAGGAATTTCTGGAGAAAGAACGGGAAACGCAATTGCTGTGGATAAAAAGTGGCATCGACCATCTAAATAATCTGAAAAAGTAAGATGAAGTTTTGATACTTTTGCATGTATGTATTTCATTGGAATAAATCGAAATCAAAGGATTCTTTTTCTAGACTTTATGAAAGCCAAAAACTTCTTAAAGAGAATCTACGTTCTCTGAGAAAGAAACATGCTATCGGAGTTGAAGTTTCATCTGCACGTAAAAAGTATGTTTTTAAATCTAAATATTTTTTTTACAAATCCTCTCTTTGGAATGCCGATATTGGTTTTATGTAGTGTATCACAATTTAGAAAGCTAGATTAAGCAAATCTTTAATGAGAGAAGAGGGTCTTCAATTCCAAGACATACTCCATTCACTTCATAATCAACTTTTCTTTGTCAACTCAATTAAATTTAAAAAAAAATCAAAACTTGTATGATCCAGAATTTCGTAATTTCACTAATTTGAAATTTTTCTGGTAGTATTAAAAATGTATATGAAACACGGCCAGCTTGAACCTCTTATTCTTAAACCTCATTGAACCCGATCATCTGTCAAAACTCAAAATGTAAATGTAACATTTTTGTAAAGACTTTTTAATCTGGCTTTTGTGAAAATGTTACACGAAAACAGTTCTGCTGGCAGAAGTCAAGTGCTAAATGGCCTAGAACTTTTTCCCTCTCTTTTTTTGCTGATTTTAAATAATAAGTAAAATTTTCAATTTTTATCAGCAGTTCATTAAAAAGATCACCTGGCTCACAGTCGCGCATTTCATCAGAATTGTCATCGAAATGTCAATTCAGTAGAAACAACAAGGTGGACAGTTCTTCAACCAGAACAGAAACTAATCATCAAAGCAATAAGATGGAGACCAGTAAAACATCGTCTGCCCTAATGGGTCGATTTGTTACCCATTGCATCAATAGGAGACGGACGCAGAATTCTTCCAATCAACATAAACGTGATGGCAAATTGTACGAAGAGAGTAATGAGAATAAAGAAAATATATCACAGAATCCCTTACGCCCACGTCCTAACGAAACTCGCTCCAAATTAAAATCAGCCGTCAGTTACACTGTGTTTTTTGATAAGAAGCCATCATATTTTATTTCTACAAACTACGCGGTAAGTTGTGATTTGTTCGAAAAGCACGAATTTAAGGCAAGATCTGGAATTTCAGATTCATTTTTGTTAAATGATAAAAAAGTTGATCCTCGCTTTTTCTATTGCAGGTGAGGGATGAAATCCGAAACGAAGTTAATAAAAAAACCTTGAAACGTACCATCTCTCGGAAAAAATGTTGTCTCTCAATGTCAACAACGACACCTGGTCTCACTCTACATGTAAGTTCCGTTTTTTATACTTTTAGAGGGGAAAAATACTCGTTATTAGTTCTGTTGAATGTTCGCTGATTTATTGTTCTTCTTTTTTTTGATTGCATTATGTTCTCCCACTTGTTATTCTATTATTGATGGGTTAAATGAATTCTGATATCTCAATTGAGTTTTATAAATTCTCTCTTCAGGATTACTTATTGCAAAATAAACCAGAATACGTTAAAAGAGCTGAATGTCGAAGAAAGTGTTTAGATGAAATTGCTAAATTGCGCCATTTACGTGATCAGAACCGGAGTGAACTTATTGCTAACTTGAATGAGCCCGACAAGGTGAACTGTATTGTACCTCCTCCTTTAAGTGAGTATTAGAACTTATTTATGTTTGTTGATCACAGCAATAGACCCACAACATAAACACCACCATAGCACGGTATGGCACATCTTTCTTTAGCACAAACACGTAAAAAGTAAAGTAACGCATCGTCGAAGACAAGAATGATTTTTTCACCTTGGGAAAATTTTTTGATGCGTTAACATCTTCATTCTCGTTACATGGGGGTATATTGACTCATGGAAGTTGAGTACTTTTCTAACGTTAATCTGTTGCCTAAAATTATTATTTAGCTTGGTTTACTCGTGCTGCCTGCTGAGAACAAGATTTTTCAGGGGTGTGTAAAATTGAACATTTACATATTTTGGCGTAGACGTGGAAATTTGTTTTTGATTTTTGGGAGTTTTTTCACCGGTGCGTTTTATTCTATTCCATTTCGTTGGTGTTCACAGTGCCTTGGTTCGGGTGGCTGTTAGGAGGTGTTTTTTTGCTTTGTTTATTCAAGCAATGGATTTCTACCAGTTTTGCATATTATGATTTTAATTCTTTACTTTTGATGAAATTAGTCTCAGTTTTTATAATGTCTTCTTTTCGTATTGACAATACTCGCGAGATACGTGCAATTAATTTTGGAGTTGAATCTTTGTGATTGATGGTATTACCATTTCAGGCATTATTAGAATATTCGACGATAGGTCTATTAAGCAGTCAACCGCACGAATATATCAGCAATTACCAGAAGTGCAGAATAAAAAATTGGAGTTGAAACGAAAAGAAAATTTCCGCCGTAATCAAATAATGGCCAAGATTTTCACGAAAGTGAGTAGATATTAGTTGTATACTTTTCCTCTGCCACTGGTTCTAAGATGTTGATGAAAAACTTTGTTCATTCCAGAAGCTGCAGAAGAAAGTACTAAAAGGTCAGATGAACTTATCCAACACTGCCAATTTGATTTCAATTTGAATAACCAAAAACGTCATCCTTATTTCTGCTAATTTTGAAATTTTTGTTCGAATTTATTATTTTATTTTACAGTCTTTTCATTGACAAAAGCGCTGCGGTTTTTTACGAATAAATGTTTACAACTATTAACGATGACTTCTTATTGCACCTTATATCCAGGAGTTATTGTAATTTCGTATAAACACAATAAATTCTTCAACTTTTTTAAACAACAAAGGCACGCTAATACAGTGTTTTTTCAAGTATAATGGTCTGCAGTTTGCCGTATAGATAACTATTTAATTCTACGAGTAATTAAACAATTTTTTGATAAGCAGACAAAGTTTTCACCTGACCAAAAACTTGAAAACTGTCTTATTAGATGTCATGAACTACAAACCAACAATGTTTCGTCAAAAAAAACCTTCATCAACTACTCGAGGTATTTTGACAGTTGTGAGATAATTTCCGGCGAAAGTAGTGATTATTTCCCGAACCTTGCATATAAAATATTGGTTGAAAAAAGTAATAATTTTGTGAAGAGAAAGCTGGTTGGTGCTTTGACTTTCTCGCAATGTAATTACAATTTCCAAATAAGAAAGGATAATTTCCAAATTTTTTTCAATACTCGAGGATTTTTATATTTGAAGAAATTTAGCAATAAAAAAGATTCCAATGGATTGATTAATTAGAAAAATTCCTTGCTTCATATTCAGACTTTTGGTTTCAATAATTTCATTTCAACTTGAGAAGGTTGATAAGCTGTAAGTGACATTAACAACCTCGAAAAAAAAAACATATGTTATCGAAATTCATATTTTTTCCCAACCGTCAGAATGTCACTTGGTCAGTAGAAAGTAATTAATAAAAACTTCAAAGATAGTTGGAGTATATTTGAGAACTACAAATTGCAATATTCCCATAGTTTCGAATGGTATTAAAATATTAACGTGTTATTTTTGGAGAGAAGAAAATTTTTGTGAAAATGAAAGTAATTGTCGTAACGATTGTCTTTTTAAATTTTTTGTGTTTGATGAAATGCATTTGCTGTCGGACGCTACGAGACACAATATTTGGTAAAAAAAGAATTATAAATTACTGATAATTGACCATCTTAGTTCAAATAAAATTTTTCATGGAGGGCTGAGTTCTATTCCAACTCAAGGGAGCTGGCTAAGCATTTCTTTCAGTACCCCAAGGGTTCACTTCATTTGTTTTTAATTTCTAGTAAGAAAATGCGTACCTATTTATTAATGTTTTAATAACTAATTTTCTCAACAGTTGTTAATTCAATAACAGACGAACCTCCTCATTGGAACGACTATATCGAAGAAACTCACGTGATTACCATAGATGGATAGAAACTTGAGAACGCGGTTCAGATCATGCAAAATTTTGTTATATACTTAGTATATTTTGATTGACGGGAAAATGAAAAAAAAAAAGTGTCGGGATACCGAAAGTTATTCAAAGTGACTGTTCTGTAATTTCTGTCATCATTGATGGATAAATTTAACAAAACAATAAAATATAAAAAATAATTTAGGTACTTGTCAATCAGTATACTCAATTATTATTTTTCTAGGTGTAATTGATATTTTCATTAATTCAAAACCTTAATATATCTCAAAATGCAACCGGTATGTCTTTACTTTTGGAACCTGTTTTTAGGCATATACCGCTCCATACCGCCGAGTTTGTTTGAAAAATGATACATAAAATCCCATTTTGCAATTCTCTTACTTCAAATCACTGCTAAGATGCATTTGCAATATGCTTTTGTCTTTTGCTTTTATTTTCTATGCATCTAACCAATCAGGGTCAAAAAAAAAAGTGATCACTGATAAAATTTCTTCATTTTACTGGTTAAATGCATAGAAGACAAAAGCAAATGACAAAATTACATTGTGAATGCGCCTCTACAACTTTGAATCTACGCAAAAATCTTTGACTATATATAGTATGTACGTACTGTACAGTATAATCAAACAAATAAAGGCTCAATAAGAATAATTTATGATATAAACCTTCTATATAATAACTTCAGCGATAACAAATGATCTCTATGTTGCAGTAGAGGATCAAACATATTGAAATCTGCGGATCTCAGCTTTTTTAAATAACACTGAATTGGAAGGGTTGGTAAATATAAGCACCGATTTTCTCTTTTAATTTTACTTTGAATTCGTTCAACCTGAAATATCACTTCAAAATTAATAAGTACCATACCAACTAATTCGAATAAAGGAAAAGAAAATTATCATTACTATGGTTAGATGCTGATGTATTATACTCGCAAATTCAAAAGCTAAATCCTTTGTTTGGACATTAACTTTACTGCGAAGAATATCTTCTTGTGAGACGCCATGTTTGAGCAGTATTTCTTGAGGCAATGTTACAACATTCTTTTGCGCATTCCTTGACACACTTCTGAGAATAATACTCAAGCCTTGTGCTTTACCTAAATGAGATGCGGCATGGTCTGCTTCAATGTTTTTGACGCCTAGAAGTTGAAAGAAAAATTAAGAATTTTAAATAAAAAAAAAAATACATCAAGACTTTCTCGTCTGCGTCGTTACTGTTAAACACTACTCGTCATAAGTCGTACCGTTGGTACCAAAAAACTTTTTTTTTCATCGATATAAATTATTAAAACATTCAATTCACATTACCGCTTAGTTCTAAAAGCAGGAAATAAAGTGATGACATAGACCAGTCACTATGTTCTTCAGCTTCTTCTATAGATTTGAACTGCTTTTTTAGAAATTTCCTTCGAGATAAAATTGGACGTAGCAAATGGATTTTCGATACTTCATTGTTTCGAACGATCTAATTTCCAGAAAAATTAAGAATGATAAAAAAACAATTAAATCTTAATACTCATCGAGTACTAAATAATATTCCATTTCATATGAATAGTTTTTACTAACAAAGGATATCACATTTTTTGGCTAGTTATAAAAAGTTTCTAACAAAGATGTAATGAAAATTTTTTGTAATTTCGTAAAATGAGCTAAAATTGAAATTATACCATTTTTGCAAACAACTTTATTTAAAAAGTCTAAGTTAATAATACTAACTTTCATTAATTCTTGGCAGATCGGATGTTCTGGAACAGTACCTCCTCCATAAAGTCGATTTATAGCATCTTCCCAAAATTGAAACCGCATGAGTCCAGTAATATTTTCAGTTACTAGATCTTCAACCATAGATATTTCTGCATTAAAAGCGCGCAGAGTAATGGCATGGTGACGCAAATTGGTCGATAACAATAAGGAACATAGAAAATTTTCATAGTCCCTTTTTCTGAAATTAATAGGATATATTAGCGAATGATGAGAAATCTGAAAGAAAAATAATGGTAAAATTTTGTGATGCGATCCAGAAAAAAGGATAATAAATCGTAAGAAGTTTTCTTGTATAGTCAATTAATATGGTAATCTTCTAAGAATGTATTGAAGAAAGTTGAAAAAAAAACTTTTTGAGGCGCTTTGACCGTATATCAGAGTTGTATAAAGTACTGTAAATATTATTTACTGAAGAAAACCTTTAATATCAAAATCAGAATTCACCTTACTTTTGCCAAAATAAACTGATAGCAAGTAATTAAAAGCCTGAAAATTTTTTTGAAAAATGTCATTTTAAAATAAAATTTGTGTTGTAAATTAAGTTTTTCTAAACTTGGAAAAAAAATTTGATAATGAGAAAAACTCTAGCAGCTTAAGGTTTAGGTACATGAATCATTGATGGAATCATTATTTTGGATAACCAAGAGGACAATAAATTTTAGTTTTTTCCCCAAAAGTTTTTAGAAAAAAAATAGATTATTAAAATTTTTTTGGAAGCTGAAACTTGTTAAAATGTAGCTTTTCTGAATTCTACGATAATTTCTACATCAGACTGCTAAGCAAACAACGGCAAATGACTTAAAAGCACAAGAACTTTGAAATTTGTTGGGCCCAAGCTGAATAGTATCAAGCTCAAATCCGACTGTAATGAACAAATTAAACTTTACGTCCGACTCAGTAAAATCGAGCTGATATAACTGGTCTCCTTCTATACTATGGTCAAGTTCAAATCTACATATTTCTGTATTCAAGCTCTAATCAGCTTATTGTAAGCCTTCGCAATATTATGTTTGCAAAACGATGTAAAATTTACACGATTTATTTTAGAAACAAAATTTTTACTGAAGGTCAACCTTAGCTTACTACACAACCAAAAACTGCAAATCTCCGTAATAAGTATCTAATGAAAATAGTAATTTTAAATCAGTCTCTGACTTGAAACTATTTGAATCTTGAAAGTCGTATAAAAACCAGGGAACGAGTTGAAGATGTTGAAAAACAATTTATGATTTTGAATCATTTAACCAACGATGAAACAAAATCAAATTCATTTAAATTCTGTACTAGCGAATGACCTGTCCAAAAGAGAAGTTCCAATTCAGCCACAAAAATAGCACAGCCCCGACCCCAGCGTAATTCTGGAGTAAAAGTTCCTACATCATTACAGGAGATAAAGAACCCAGAAACAATGATTCACATAACGATGCTTCCAGGAAAACAGAAAGGATTCTTAAAAACAAAAAATTGATTTTTTTCAGGCTGAACTTCACACTTTCTTTGATTGAGCTTTTTCGAATTGTAAATTTCTTAACGAAACAATTCGAAAACTTCGGCATCTATACACTCGAATAATTTTTTTTGAATTTTCTTTTCAGTCTTGAATGGGTTACCGTCAAAATCAAAAAAATGATTTCAGTATTGTACCTTTTCTTGGATCGCATCACATCTCGACTAACTCGACTAGTTCCAAGCAATAATTAAAGGATGGTGATTTGGTACGCAACGATACATTCCTAGACGGTATAGAAAAGCCAATTTTAGAACGATTTATGAGCACTTTTGAAAAATCGAAATGCATTTTTTCAAATTTAAAATTACGAATCAACGACCTTTTCATTTCAACGCATCGACGATTTCAGCTTCAGCATTAGCTCAGACCATTTTCATGTGATAAGGTGGTATTTGCCTAGCAACCACACAAACAGAGTACGTTTGATAATGGTGTGTCTTCAGCTTTAAATCTTTCTCTAGCGAAAGTAATGAAGTTTTCATTTTAATTTTTTGATTTCAAAGTATTTTAAATTGTTTTAATCTAATTCTGTAGGTAATGTTCACCAGATGAACAAATCGGTAATTATGAAATCTATTGCCATTATTTGTATTTTAATGAGCTAACATAGCAACGCATGAAGCCGTAGCCATAGCCACTGAAAACGCCTCTTTCATCAACAAAGAAAGAAATAAGGTGAATTTAAAATTAATTTTATAGCTCAAAGCATATTCTTACCGTTTCAATCTAATGCGATCTGATCGTCCATCTTTTCATTGACTAATGACCTACTAGATTTCTTACACTCATTAATAGCTTCCAATAAGAAAATTGGGTCTTATACATCTTCTCACCATGGGTCATGTTGCTGGCTCTGCTATATTATTTTGCGTTATATTTCAATGAATACTAAGTCCCGCTTTCCATTTTTCTAAGGCTTATGCTTTGTCAGTTGTTTCCTTTAGGGTGTATTCCTCGTAAAGCGTTTTACCATTAAAACATGGGTCTTTGTACACCTTTCATTTTTTTTGACGAAAATTTGTCAAACTTATAATTGTTCAAATCACTATTTTAAATTATATTCGCTTGTTCAACTACGCTTGAAGTACTTGGTGAAATGAGGTCTTTCCGTGAATTGTTTTTCATGAAAAATTCGTTTCAAGTTGTCATTGTGGAACCTCTATTTCACGTGTGATTCGAACATATAATTTGTGGTTTATAACCTCAAGTTTTTGCTACATTCTTGTCTTTTGTTATTAGATAATCTATAAATGAATCTGAGAAAATTTTCTTACGTGTAAATGAGGCCCTTTTCTTAGTAATCGACTTTTTAACACGAAAAAATGTACGTTTCTGGCTTATTTGCCGTCGATTGAAATTGATTTCATTTATTTAACTTGTGTTAAGAAATGAATACTATATTTAGAAATATTATATTGAACTGAAAAGAAGCACATCAAGGATTGAAAAGAGCTGTGACCAAGCTTATTATTAAGAAAAAAAAAAAAATGTCAACTGTTATTTAGTCAGACCTCACACAACCCATGAAAATGAAATTTTTCTAAAACAACGAAAAACATGAAAGAATTTTATTATTAGAATTGGTTTAGATACTATTGGCTCAAATGGGTTAATTATTAGCCTCTCGAGGATGTGTAATTTGTTGTCTCTCATTCCTAAAAACATTTGATCAGATTAGCTTTTTGATTCCTAAGATGCGGCTGACCAGTTATCGGATGAATTTTTCTTGTAGTTACTAATTCCTAATTTCCACATATTCATGAATTTTAACAATGAGGTTTTACAAGGGGAAATCTTCCCATTGAAATCAATCTGCGGGTTGATTAGAGATGATACTTGGTTTAAATGTAAAATTTGTTGATCCAAGTTCTAGTCTGATCTTCCTTGGTTACATACCATACTTATAATGATAGTTATGAACGATTTTTCTTCTCTATTAAATACATGCAATTTGTATTCTAAGATAGACTAGTCAGATATTCATAGTCCATGTTAGTTGTTAACTTAGTTATTTTGTCTTTTTAAATATGGGTAAAATATTATTTTTTCTATAACTTTTTTTTTTCCTATCGTTAAAATTCCTACCTTCAACTGGACTAATAATACCTATCTGAGATTATTTTACACTTATAATCAGCAATCTTATTTTTTGGCTGTCTAGCTTACAATATTCGGCTGAAACTCTAATATTTAATTTCTTGTATTTTCATTTGAAGGTGGAGAGTGGAAACGGAAGTTCATGATTGTATTCAATGCTAATGGCTACTTTTAGTGTCGCTGAAAACCCTATAAACTCATCTGCAACGATGGCAACAGCTGGTCAGCTGCTGACCTCAGGTGGTGCCGCCACAATAACTGTTGTAGCATCCGGTCAAACATTATTGGTTCAACCTACAACTATAGTAAATACGTCTCCACCAAGGCACACTATCTTGAAACAAGTTTGTCCTCTGATCGCATTGTAATTCTAATTTATAATTTCACTTTCATTTCCTTCATCTTTTTTACTTTAGGCAACTGATCGTATATCACCTAAATTAGAAGATGAGGATGGAGTTACTCTAACTGAAGCAGAAGATGATCAAGTTATCGACAGAGCTACTCGAACAATCGTTGAAAATACACATTATATTACTGTTCCTGGTAATTTGAATCTACAATTTATGGTTTTGCTTTTTGTGAGGGATGTTTCTGCTCAATTTAACCAATTTTTGAACTAATTTTTCAATTCTAACGCTATGTTTACATGCTATCAAAAGAGGGCACCGCTGCTTCTAGATCATATACTTCATTAACTCCCGTTACACCGTCCATAGGTAAGGTGTAGGTAGAACCTAAAGTTGTAGTATATTTGATGTTGGTTATTGGTGAAAAGTTACCAACTTTTTATGTCTTTAAATATTTCGAAATGCAAATAAAAACCTGAAATTATGATCTCGAACCGTGCTTCTCCAAATTCACGGTTTACCTTGTAACATGTCTCCGTAGTACCTGGCTTTTTAAACTCATTGCTTGAACTAGTGGCAAATGTTGAAATTTTTCATATTAGATTAATTTTATTTAGTTCCAGAGACTGAAGCCGTCGGGTCAAATGGTGTCGCTCATTCAACTTATGTTCAGTATGTCGACGGAACGTCTGATCAAGCGATTTACACGACAAATGGACAGATGTAAGTTTTTGTTGTTGTTATTTTGTATTGGTACTTCAAATTTTCAAATTTACTTATGGTCGGTCAAAGTCCAAAACCGGCTTAGTCCCAAAAAACGTGTACTTCAAAAATAGATTTTATCAAAGCTGTCTTATGATTTGCATTACTAGGATGATTTTATACAAAATTTTGATTAATTTTTTATTAAATGTTCTTACGATTTACATTTCATTTTTTTAATAACACTTCTTTTTTGAGAAATACGTGAAAACTATATTATGGGTACATTCTGCCGCATATCTGAAGAAGTGAGCGAGGGACAATTAATAAGTTATTACTGAGGTTCAACCTGACCTATCAACAATAGTTTGTCTCTCGAAATGCTCCGTTCATCCATCCATTCGTCATACAATTGAACTATGTACTTATATTCATACTTTTACAGGGCATATCCAGTGTACACAGTTAATGATTCAGGCTCTGCCATGTATTCGCCGACATCCGGCCAGTATTATCAAACGAATAATGGTAGTCCTATAGCCTACTCACAAGTTATCCGAGTAAGTTTCTAATAAACAAATTTTAAGCGATTATCAATTTTTTTTATTTTTATTTGTTTTCCTAAGTTATTATAATGCGTAATATTTCAGGTTGCCAATAACTTGAATCAAACGAGTAATCAGTCACAAATTATCAATAATGGACCTTATTTAATACAACAGAACGTAGATAATGAACATACGATCATTACCGCGACCGCCCGTAGCACCACATCCTCTGTAAGAAATCTTATTGCTTTACTCATTTAATTTTAAAGTTTGCTTTAAATTCAATATTTTCGTTAAATTATATTATGTATTTAGTTTGCTGTTTGTTCTTTTCTCCTTTGTGTTTTTCAAGTTTTACGTATCAAGTATTAATCTAGGAAAGATTGAAATTAAAAAAAAAAATTCCTTTGTAGGAAGTTTCCTATTTAGTTAATTCTACTGCGACCGCTGATCCTGTGACCAACGTTGCTGTCTCGACTCCGAATACAACGGTTGAAACTGTTGCCAGTAATAACAGCAGTCAACATTCAACAGACACAGCCAGCAGTATAAGTCATGTCACTCGAATACCACCAATAACTGTAAGTTGCTTCATTTATTCGATTAATAAAAAAATTTCAACTTGAAAATATTTTACAGCTTTATGCATTGTTGATTCAAGGTTCAATGGTTGTTAGACAATTACGAGACTGCAGATGGTGTTTCATTGCCTCGCTCAACTCTTTACTATTATTACATGCATCATTGTAATGAAAGTAAAATCGATCCCGTCAATGCAGCGTCTTTTGGTAAACTTATAAGATCCGTATTCCTAGGACTGAAAACTAGGCGACTTGGAACGAGGTGATAAATTTAAAACCATCAACTAACTGTTTTCCTATTCGCAAACTTAAATTTAATTTGCGCATTGATAGGGGTAATTCGAAATACCATTATTACGGTATTCGTTTGAAACCGGATTCTTTGCTGAATAATTTATCCGTAAATGAAGACAGCGGGAACTACACGAGTCGAACGACTAATGGGAGCAGTTGTCAAACGCAGAAACGGTTCAGGAACTCGAAACCTGAACCTAGTGACACTCATTATAATACTACGGATCAGAATAATACGCAGTCTACTACTTATCAAACAGAGGCATCGCCTGAGGTACCTAAAACATACTGACTAATTAGAAATAATCATTCGTGTTCGTATTCGCTGCCAAAATTGTATTAATCGCGGATTTTTTGTTCTATTTTATTTTAATTTTTATGCTCTTGGGGGAAAAAAAAAATTATTTTATTATTATAATTTTTTCAGTCGCAGCATCATCAATTTTTGGGTGACGGCTCTTCAGCGATTCCTGAATTTCCAGATATTACCTTCAGAAATGGGACGTTACCCAGTGACTGCTCTTTAGACGACGTTGATACTTTCAAAAGTATTTACCGTGAACATTGCGAGGTTTGTAGATTCTCTTGTTTTCAGTTTCAGTGGGAAAATATGTATCACGTTTTGTTGCGATTGTAAAACATTCTTGTCAATTATAGATGTTCTTACACGCTGTCGAAAACCTCGAATTCAGCACTATCGAATCTCTGTGGCGTGAATTTTGGCGTTGTCATCAAGATGGTTTGGATGATTGCGAAGAAGAGAGATATTTATCGAAGTAAGTACGTTAATAATTTCGCGTGAACGATTAGTCAGCTGTATGTAATAATATAATTTTTGTTTGTTCCAGAGCGAAACTGTTTTGTCTGTCGAAGTGTGCAGAAGTTCAAGAATTCGTTCAATGCGTCGACTATACTTTTTATCAAAATCTAGTCAGTGTTCTAGTCCCCGACGTTCTGAGACCAATTCCAAGTGAATACTTACTTTTTCGCTATTAATTTACTTGCGTGGCTTGAGGAAAACGTAGTCTCAAGCCGCTCATTCACCTGAACATTTTTTCGCCGAATATGGCGGTCTCATTTTATTTCAGAACTACATTCTATAACATTTTTCAATGTTTCATTCTACCATTTTGTTTCACATTTTTTATATTTTTTCCAATTTGAAAGTATCTAATGCTACGGATCATTCAGATAATTCTCATTACTCAATCATTTTTATTTTTCAGGCACTCTCACTCAGTCCATTCGTAATTTCGCCAAAAGCTTAGAATCTTGGCTTTCGACTGCTATGGTCGACTGCCCTCGTGAGATAACAGTTATCAAAGTAATTCCCGCTTAAAAAATTGTTTATGTTTTTATAAACTCTGTTGCTTCTATTGAAAGTTTTTTTTCTCTCTTTTTCAGTCCAACACAGTGAGTGCATTTTCTCAAACGCTGCGTCGTTACACTTCCTTAAATCATTTGGCTCAAGCTGCCAGAGCTGTTCTACAAAATTCTAATCAAATTAATCAGATGTTAGCTGATTTAAATCGAGTCGATTTCCACAACGTACAAGAACAGGTTGGTGTGCGTGTTGAAAGATTAATTTTTTCATGATTCGCAGATGCTTACTCGTTCGTTTGGAATATTTTTAGGCTTCTTGGGTGTCTCAGTGCGACACAAATTTGGTGAGACGACTGGAAGAGGATTTCAAGATTACGTTGCAACAGCAAAATTCGTTGGAAGAGTGGGCTAACTGGCTAAAAAGCGTAGTCGACGAAGTGCTTAAGCCGTACGTTGGAAAGAAATCGTATATCAAGGCGGCGCGGGAGTTTCTATTGAAGTGGTCGTTTTACAGGTATATTTTTGTGACAGTGTCTAGATGCCCTATTGATTGTCTTGAACAGCTTCCTGAAATGGGTTACCGACAAAATTACTTAGCAGTTTGTTTCGCGAAAGGACTGCGTTACTAGCATTGATGGACTTTGCAGTAGGCCAGTAGCGAGAGGAGCCATCTTGATGCTTGAAATGCGATGAAACGTCAGTCCTTTCTTTCATTAAACAGGAATTAGTGTTTTGATCATATCATGTGCAACTGCAGTCTGATTCATTTATGAAGTCCCAAAACAGGGTTCGAAAATACGTAAATCAGAAATCCCCGTCCAATATTTCGCGTTAAACCTTAAAATGCAGCAGCTATTGAACCAGCTATAGTAAACGATGAAATTAGTTACAGTTTGTACCGCTGTGGCAATCTCATAGTATACAGATTTATTTTGAAGTTAAGATTTTTTTTTTAGGTTTGTTTATTCAATAAATTTTTTTTTAAATGTTTTATTGTAGCTGCTTGACCAGCTTTTTTCTTGTTTCTTTTCTCAAAGAAAGATGTGAACTTTAGTTTCTGGTCATACAGTTATACACGAATCGACTTTCGTTCGAACGTTTCTTTTATATTTACAGTTCTATGGTGATACGAGATCTAACGCTACGGAGTGCAGCCAGCTTTGGATCTTTTCATCTCATCCGTCTGCTCTACGATGAGTATATGTTTTATGTTATAGAACACTTGGTTGCTAAAGCTACGGGTAAAACTCCTATGGCCGTCATGGGTGAAGTAAGTGGTAATAATGAATGAGAAAAACAATGTCTCTCCAATCATTAAAATTGTATTTACACTTTTCAGAAAAATTTGGCTGATGCGACTTGCGCTAACGACTTCATGAATTTTGAAGAAGTCATTAACGACGATAAATCATTATCAATGGAACCGTTTGAAAACGATTCCTCTAATTTGTTACTTTCATCCAACGAATTAATGGGCATCAGCCCTGCTAAACGCATGAAAACTAGTTAATGACTGGTCTGGTATTTTAGTCGTTTTGCGATAATTCGGCTTCCTTTTATAGTGTATTTTGCTGTTTTTTATGATCTTTTCTTTTCTTTTTTTTTTCTTTTTGGGAAAAACTAATTCCTTACATATTTTATTTCTTAAATCAGATTCTAGTCACTTAAATGTCGCGCATCTTTGAAGTGGTTACATTTTTCTACTGGTGTTTGTGCCCATTCTTCTAAACATTTTCAAATCTTAACTTGAGAGACCTAGTGAAGTATTGAAAATTGTTAGAACGTAACAGTCTTTAGAAAAATTTCTAAATGAAAAATTTATCGGAAATAAATATTTAGGCATTTAAATTTTGTCCTCAAGAAAGTAACAATCATACTTCGGGATGTTGACTTGATTTTATGATAATAATGGGTGACTAATTGAAAATATGTGGTAGTAGCGCAATGTTTTGACTCTCGTGAAACTTTTCACTTTAACTAGTGCTTATATTTTCGAAGACTGCACTTCATATCATGAAAAACCAAGTGTTGCTTTAATATTCTACGTTCTTACCTATTGATTTCGCTGGATCATACTATTCACGGCCTGAAGTTGAGCCATTCGTTTTTTAATTGATCAATTCTTGTATCCTTTAGAAACGGTATTTGAAAATCAAAAATGTTATTTTTTCTTTTGATATTTTGAATCATTTATTCTTACCGTATGAGGTCCTGTACCTGCGATTTTTTTTTCTCAAATATTTTTGAAATGGATCGTACTTTTACTACCTAATAAGTATTCCAGCTGAAAACATCACATTTTTGGTTTCAATCAAAATTTTTGCCAGATAGTGTTGCACTTAAAACTTCAAATATAGAAATGCACCACAGCGATCAAAATATTCAGTCACACATGAATCACAAAAACTCCCTTCTGTGATGTTACTCAGAATTCAAGAAAATTTCAACTGATGAGCTTATTATTCAGCTCAGAATGGGTTAATTTTTCAAGTTGAGTGCTTGAAAAATTAGTTTATTCTTCCAGTTGAGTGTGCATGAATCAAAAAATGATATGAGTTACCTCGGAGAAACTGAGTTTTAAATTAAGTCTCAGGTACGAAAAAACCACTTTTCTAATTAGTTTCTGTAACAAAGCGTCCAAACAATTTCCTGGTAAATTTGGCCCAGTATTGGTCCAATATTATTATTACTAGTAGCATCCGAACACATATGTAGAATTCAATTAAACTCTAATGTTAGATGTAACGAGTGGGTCTATGCGGTGATTTCTTGAAAACTTTCTTTTTCAAAAAAATGTTGTATATCTTTTTAAATCTGTACAATCATACAATTTTCTTTTTGAATTATTAAAATTTATTAGTAATTTCATTCCAGCCGTCCGAAAATTTTTCGAATCTTTTCCTGTTCATTTTTCTCTGACCTCTGATTCATGTTCTGTTTGGTCATTGAGATTTTTTTTAAGCTAGGGAATTTGTGGCTGCTATTCGCATGTTTACTTATCGGATGTAATTCAAATAGAAAAAAACCTAATTTAAATTTTTCATTCATTGGTGATGCTTTTTACTTAATAGTAGATAGCTATTCATTATTTGAATAATTTTATATACATATTTATATATATATTTGAGGTGGAACATAATATGAATTATAGTTACTTTTTTTTGTTTTTGTATAAGCGCGAGTTTAAATCGTATCAATTTTTATTGGTGTGCCTGTATGTTGCCCATGCATATTGTATGCTTTTAATCATTATCGTTGTTGATTTCAAAGTACTTTGTGCCAGAATCATGTCCGACTTGAGTGACACTTGGGCAGGAAAAAAAGAGTGAAATCTATTTATTATTGACCAATATTAATATTACACTACTTAACGAATTGTTGCCATTATTTATAAAATTTAATACTTTTTCGCGTAAGTTAAACTCGAAAATTAATTATTTATTAAGAATAAGGTAATGTAAATAATATTTTTGAAAGTTTTCTTTGCGTTAAAAAAAATAAAAACTTAGGTATTGTAAGTGTTTGGGCTACAACTAGTTATTAAAAAGACAATAACGTTGCTAAAAAATGAAAAAAATTTTCTTATACATATAACATAAGATTTTGCGTTGATCGAAGTTCACATGTTCACAACTTAGTTTTAAGAAGCTTCAAAAGTACTTCAAAATCACTCTTAACCTAACCTTGTCTTATTTTTGTGTTGTGCAATTATTCGTTCACTTGCTTCTATGTTTTTTCTGCGTGTGCTCACATTTTAAGGTTTATCAAATTTTTTTTTTTGTTTGACGTTATTATTATTTTTTTATTCATCTTCGAAACACATGTACACATGTTTTATCGCTGTTCTGTTTCAATAACCTATGAATTAATTAATTATTCATTTTTTTATAATTTACTTTTTTTTCCTTTTTTTTTGGTTGATCTCATGTTTTAGTTTTACGTTTTTTCCACTCGATTTCATTTTCCATGATATTATTGTAAAAAAAAATAATGATATACATTATTTATAAAAATTTAGAAAATCCAGTTTTTTTCCCTCTTGAATACAAAGATTTGTGCTCGATAATATTTTTAATATAAACTAATTTGAGTAATATTAAGCTCCAATAACACATTATTTTCGTAGGGCAGTAAACTACATAACTAGTTGAAGCTTGGAGGTTCATCGTGAATAACTAAATTCATACATGTATCATTCGTTTAACTTGATTAAATTTAAAAGAATTTGAGCTAGACATGATACATTTTTTACTATTTTTTATCATTGAATTAAGCTCTATAAAAGGAAGTTTCCGTCCAGAGGCGGTGATTGCTGAACATACCACTTGACAGTTTGTTGAACATTAGTTGAACTTGAACTGGATTCTGATTTCTGAATTTTGCTCATTTTAGATTTTAGAAGCTAGTGGAAGTTAGTAGAAGCAAGAGTGGTAAATGAAGTCACGTGATGAAGGGCGAAAGAAGAAACAGTGTCACGTGACCAGAGTCACGAAGGACCGTTCTCAACTTATATATAGATAAAATATAGCATGGATAGCCACTGGCTATCTGGCTATTAGCCAGCGCCTTTATCCTTGCCTTATAGAACGATCCTGTCAACCTGCTGTCAACATCACTAATGTATCTAAAAATATTATGCTGGATCGCATGCGCAGAACAAGAAAATCGAACAAGCGTAGCCCTGCACGAAGCGAGTAAGGTACGCAACTTTTATTACTTTCATCACCTACGTTGTCCACTGTTGTCCACCGTTCGTAAATCGTATCAACCAACGCCAACCGACTACTTCTGCGCAGGCGATCCAGCATATTATTTTTAGATAGATACATTATTAGCAATGTTGACAGGCCGAAATTTCGTACGCTAGCTATCCATGCTATAGATTATCTAAGGACTAAGGTTCTCCAAAGTCAAAAAGGCAAAAGAAGCTCCGCTCCTGATAGAATTTGAAGCTCCCAAAGAGTGGCTCATTCGAGTAAAGTGCAAATGGTTCTAGTTCCGCCTTGATTAGTTTCGAGAAAAAAAGCTCTTGCTTTGACTAGAGCAAGGTCTTTTTACTCTACAGGTTAGCTCGATCCGAACGCAACCCTCAACACTTTTACGTCACCGCAGTACTTTTTTTCACGCGTCCCATTTAAAATACACACGTATTATTTTGAAATTAGTTTTTTTTGTAGAAAAAAAGGGAGATGGAAAAAATTTCTAATGAAGACCCCCCCCTATTTTTTCACGCAGATTTCGAATATGTAATTACTTTTTTTTGTCAAAATTTTCAAAAATTTACACGTACTTAAATGGAAAAAGTACTGCGGTGACGTCAAATTCCAGTTTGCGCCTGGCGATCGAGCTAACCTGTAGAGAGTAAATAGACCTTGGACTAGAGCTCCTGCCTTACAAAAAAAAGTGGTTCTATATAGGGCATCCGGTCCGGGTCCTTGCCACTCCTTGCTCCTTGGTTCTCGATCTCGACTTCTCATCAGTCATCTCCATCTGCCTTGGTTTTCCGCAGGTTTTCCGTTTTCGATTTTTAAAAAAAAGTATTAATTTTTGGTTGTTTTTAAAGTTAATCGGTTCTCATTTCTTATCAAGGCCTATTCTGCTTGTATGTTTGTCAACAAACAGAAAAAAGCGGGCTGCGGGCGCCAACTTTCCTTAGATAATATAGCATGGATAGCCAGCGCGCTATCCTGGCCTTATAGAACGACCCTGTCAACATCGCTAATGTAGGAAAAATATTATGCTGGATTGCATGCGCAAAACAAGAAAATCGAAACAGCGTAGCTCTGCGCGAAGCGAGTGCGTTGTCCACCGTTCGTAAATCGTATCAACCAACGCCAACCGACTACTTCTGCGCATGCCTCCCAGCATAATATTTTTCCTACATTAGCCGTGTTGACAGGCCGAAATCTCGTACGCTGGCTATCCATGCTAGATTATCTAAGCAACTTTCCCTGCACGTCCTGTCACCACCCTTTTTGATCATTGGATAAAAATAAATTCGGTAAAACTAGCGCACGGCCCATGGCGTCACCTTCTCCGCTTCCTCTTTGGGCGTGTTTGTAATGTTGGCGTCCGCTCTTTGTGTATCGAACTAGGGCGTGATCTCTACCGTCGCGTATTTCAGCTTTTCCACGCCACGACGTAGGCGTTTACAAATTTTGCGCGTCGAATTTAGTTCGTGTTTTGAATTTTATTTGCGGGCATAATTTCTGAAATATTCAGCTTTCGACTTCATGGATATCAATAAAGTGGTAGTAAGTTCACCCTACATATTTATTCCTTCCTTCTTTTCGTTGCAGATCTCTAAAGAGAATTATCATGGATTTAATTATTTTTCGTTTCACGATTTGTGAATGGAACCCATTGGTCGAAAAGGCCGATCATCGGTAGAAGTGATGAAACTGGAAACGTTAAGTATTTGTTAGTAGGTGATGGGTGGCTGCTAACATAAATCCGATTTAAGACTCTTCAGCAATCGCAATGGAATTGGAATTTGGATCAGGCTTATCACCCCTTTTCTAATGCCATTCTGCGTTGAAAGTTCTCTAGAGTTCTAGCTTATCGTGGCGTAATGAATGTGGATCAGTGAAAGTCCGAAAGAATGTTCAGCATCAGCCGCTCTTACTTTTAGTCAATGGCTTTTCGTTCACTCCCTCGAGTATTTGATGAAAGATGTTCTTTGAAGATGAAATGTTGCAATCTAAATTCTAATTCCTCGAGTTTCACTTTTCGAAAGACTTATACTGCCGTTGTGAAGCTGATGATACGCGGTGAACTGGTCATGGAATACGAATTGCAAGTTTGCAGTTCAATAAAACTGATAAGGAATCCTCTTGTTGAACTGATTTTGATCATTTTCATTATTGTTGAATCAGAAATCATCGCCCTGACAAATTCCTTGAATTTATTATTTTTTGTAGAGTGGTTAAATGTTAGAAACAGTTTATTTAACACTAATAAATTTATAAAAATGACGATCGCTTTCACTCAACGATAATGATATGATCTTGTATCCTCATTTTTTCGATAAATTTTTATTGCGATATCCTTTTTATACAAGTTGCGGTCGGGAGTGTGATAATTTTTCGTTTCATAATCTCAGAATTTCAAAATATTTATAATTTTTATATTGTCTGTATTGAAATCAGTGATCATTTTCAATCAGTTATGATGTATAAAAACTTATTAATTAGTAAGCAAAATATTTCAAAATTCAATTTTTACGTTATATTCAATTTTTATATTATAATTCGATAGTCTAAGGCGAAACAGCTAATTTTTACCGTTTCGAAATATTTTCAAATCCTTTCCAAAATGTAAAGTTTTATTGAAAACCAAATATTCTAAAATGTTAAAAACACTTGATTCATTTTCAATATCCTTCATGATCTCCTGTCTCCTTCATACATGCCTGGAAAATATTTCTGAAAATTCATTTTTGCTCCCAATATTTATGTACTTTGATAACTTTCTTCCGCTCCAGGCTATCGAATAAAATTGTTTATAATTAATTCAATAGTTATTGTGTAGCTAGCAAAAAAAATTTCAAAAGTTGAACATAACACTTCGTAATGATTCTAGGGCGATTACAAAAGTGATTTCTTCGGTCGGAAATTGTATGAAAAAAAAATCTGTTCTAAAAAAATTTCCTTGTTGTGCATTTTCGTTTTTAAGAAAAATATAAAAACTACCTACTTTGAGAGATAATAATATTGTACGTTGAGAGTTGAATAAGAATTCAGCAGGCAATGAATTTTTTTAATGGAAAATAATATGAGGATTAAATTCAGTCGGTATGAATTATTTTGTTTTTGTTGTAAAAAAAAAAAATCCAAGTACTGTTTTGTTGATAAATTTCCATCATTCGATTTTATGTCTTAGAAGATCAACGATTGCTGTTGTAATGTTGAAAAACTATTTTGATGCAGAATTGTGTGAATAAAATATTACTCGTAATAAGTTCTTGAAAAGTTGCTGTAAACTGTTGGAAATTTCAAGAAAAATTAATTTAATCCTCAAGTTTCTCTTATTAATAGGTTTTCTAAAAAAAAACATATACTTTTACAATTGCCCTTATGACAGAAGTTGGACTTAAGAATAGATATTATAATTTTTTATTTCATGACGTCAGGATTCCAAAAATACCGAAATCGCAAATTCATACATCGTCTGTATATTAGTAAATGAATAATTTATAGACAAAATCTCTTTCGTCTACTTTTACAGATGTAATACTGAACGGATTGAAACGAAACTTGAAACTTATATTGAGAAGGTTTAGATGACTCCTTTGAATTTCGGACTTGAGGGAGGACAGAGAATCGATTTTTACCATGATTTTTTGGCCTTTTTCATGTTCCATTTTCGTAAAACCTGTTATAGTGAGAGAGCTGAAATTTTATTTTGGAAATTAAATTCTCTGTTAAAAATGTCTCTTGCAAAATTTCATTATCTTTAATAATAACGTTGTTACGGGCTTACAAAGATTACAAAAAAATTAAAATTAATGGAATATATATTTATGAAGAACATCTGTCAAAGGGCAATTGTAATAATACTGAGAGAAAATTGAGGATTAAATTCATTTATCTTGAAATTTCGAACAGCTTCGAGAAACTTATTAAGAATTTATTAAAATTTTAACCATACAACTTTGCTTCAAAATAGTTTTTCAACATCACAACAGCAATCGTTGACCTTATTTCGGACATAAAATCCAACGATAGAAATTTATTAACAAAAAAAATAAATAAATAAAAATAAATAAATAAATAATGTAAAAATAAATTTAATTTAATGATCTTGAAAATCATAATTACTTTAAAAAAATTATCTTAATTACTACTCGAATTTTTTTTTTTTACTAGAACTAAAACAAAATAATCTACTTCGACTGAATGTAGGTGGCTGTAGTACTTACGTTTTTTGTAACAGACCTTTGAGGGAAAATGAAAGAAAAGTGGATTTTCAAAGTGAAAATTTACCTAAACATTTTCAAATCGGAACTGCGGACTCCTTTTTTTTTTTTTCTTTTTTTTTTATCCAAGGACTAATCTCTTCTATAAGAAAAACATACAATACGCGTTAGAATTTTCAAATGAATTATTGGTAGGTGGGTATTGGCTTAATAAATCAGCTATAATGGAATTTAATGGAATTATTGGTCGCATGTTTCCTAATTAATTGTTTCTTTTTTGAAACAGAGTATACCTAGTTGAATTATTAATATTTTCTTTTAAATCGTTTAAAAAAAAAATTGTTCTGAAAATTATTTCAAATTTTTAGGTTTATTTTATCTCGTTATCCTTATCGGATCCTGAATAATTACGTAATTTACGCAACCCCTAAACCTGGTATCATACTCGTAATTATTCAGGGTCAAAAAGGGCCTCGCAAGTATCTAGATACATAAGTATATCACTTTTTCTTTCTCTTTGGGGTCTCGGAAGTGTCTAAAATATTTATTATTTTATTCGTTCACATAATACTTTTCTTTTTTCATCTCTGTTACAGTCCACGTCAAATGGGCAGGATGTTGATATCAGATCGTCGGGGCAAACTGTATTTTCAGTTCAAGGACTGCCGGGGCAGTATGTGCAACAAGGATCCCAACTGGTTCCAGTGTCAGCCAGCGGCGGAGGTGGCAATATTAGCTATAACGTGTTACCCATACAAACGATTCAGGTGGAAAATAACGAAGCGGCGACGGTCATACCCACCCTGTCCAACGCGAACACTCAGGCCGCCACCGGCTCCACCATACAGATCAGCAGCGGGCAAACCCTGATCACGCCGTCGGGTCAAATTATACGAGCGCCGGCCGGCAGCGTATTGCCCGCCAGTTTGTTGCAGACGGTCGCCGCCGCTGGCGGCCAAACGCTTCAATTTCAGGGCGGAGCCAACGTCTCCGTCCGACAGGCTGCGGCTGCTGCAGCGCCGCAAGTCATCCAGTTCCCGCTGCAGCAAACCATTCCAGTACAAATACCGATTTCGAACGCCGCCGGCCAGACCGTCTACCAGACCGTGCACTTCCCGCTGCAAGGGCTGTCGCTGCCGAATGTTATTCAGACCTCGTCGCTGGGCCAGGTTCAAATGGTACCGCAAATACCGCAACTGGCTTCGGCCGCGCCGCAAATGGTGCAACTTATCACGCCTTCCGGTCAGATACAGACCGTACAGTTGGCGCACTTCGCACCCGGTCCGCAGGCAGCGACTAATCAGGTACAGTTGATCACGTCGCAACCCAACACTTCGGTGGTAGTCAGCGGTGTTACGTCCAATGCCGGCTGGTCGACAAGTTCGGCCCCTACTAGTGGTTCGTCGACCACCACGAGCGCCGCGTCCTCAGCCACGACCAACACTACCTTTGTAAATATTCCAGCCTCTACAGTTACCGTTAATGGTAGGCATCGCTGTTAATTTCATTTGTTTTATTGGAGTATCCCCCTCCCCCCCGGCTAACACCTCCACCATCACCACCACAACCGTTACTGCAATGACTCTTGGTGGCTAATTTGTGAGAAGGATAGCTAACATGATAATATATAGAAAACGAAGATCGTTTGTTGGCGCTTCTCTGAAATAAGTAAAAATACTGTTTATAATAATTGTTGTGTGTTTTAATAGGGAGAAATAGTTAAACTGTAATTGAACAAATTAAACAGCTGAACAAAATCGTAAAAAATCGAAGTTGACAACGAGTATTGAAAACACGACAAGAGAGAGAACGAGAGAAATAGGCCATAAAAACTGTGTGAATGTGTGTGTACAGTGTTGCCAGAAAGAATACAATATTAATATTGTCGAATGATGTCAAATTTTAATTCAATTAAAATGGAGATTCCTACGGTGCGGCAATCGTGTGCGACAATTGCATGCGGCTCTTCGTATTTTCAAACATTCGCTCGTGCACACTCTGCACTATGAAAACACAAAACAAATGGGGTCTGCGATTGCAGTTGGACTGGCTCCTATCGAGTGGTAGAGCCGCAATCGCGGCTATCTTTTTTTCGCGGACGCAGCCGCACAGTAGGAAACGCTGCATGAAAATTACAATAAGGTAGAGTCGGATGCAATCGCCGTGCCGTAGGAATCCTACCGTAAGAAGAATCGAAGTTGCAAGCTCCATGTATTTTTTCTTTCACGGAATTAATTGCCTTAATAAAATTGTTTTCCGATTCGATTAACGTCGACGTTTAAATTCTTTAGGTTCTTCGACAGCGTCGGCCAGTCAGAATGCAACAAACGTTCAACCAGTGCAGATAATCACGCAACCGCAGTTACCGCAGCAAATAACGTTGGCGACGGGCGCTGGGGGCCAGCCGCAGCAGGTCACCCTCATCTCAGCCTCGAGTCTGTCGAATCTGTTGCAGAATAACAACGCTAATTCGACCGCTGCCGCTAACCAGGCTGCGGCCGCCAACAGCATCGTACAAATGCCAAGCGTCCAAACGATCAACATCGCCGGCATCGGCCCGGTCCAAGTGATTTCGGCGTCTCAGCTAAGCGGCCACCATGCGGCCAATACGCAACCGGCGACGATACTGCAGAACGTTCCACAAAATCTGCAGTTAATCGCGCCAGCCGGCACCGCTATTCAGCAGCTGCAGCCGGACCACTTCGATCGCAATAAAATTCGCTTCATCAAATTGGAGACGCCGTTTAACTGCGGCGGCAACGGCGCCGCCGTCACTTCGCCGGCCGGCGGCGGCGGCGGCGGCGGTGGCGGCGGTGGCATCGTGACGAATTCTTCCTCGTCGCCGACGGTGGTCGGCGTTGGGCCCGCCAACGACGAAGACTCGGGCGACGACAAACGGCGGGTGAAACGCGTCGCTTGCACGTGCCCCAACTGCCGCGAAGGCGGCGAACGGCTGAGCGGCAAGAAGGTGCACGTGTGCCACATACCCGGATGCAACAAGGTGTACGGCAAAACGTCGCACCTGCGCGCGCACTTGCGCTGGCACACCGGCGAACGGCCGTTCGTCTGCAATTGGCCGTACTGCGGCAAGCGATTCACCCGCTCGGACGAATTGCAGCGTCACAATCGCACGCACACCGGCGAAAAACGGTTCGAGTGTCCGGAGTGCACGAAGAAGTTCATGCGCAGCGACCACTTGCAAAAGCACATACGGACGCATCAGAAACGCGTCGAAGCGGCCGCCCTGAAATTCGACCCGAGCGGCGCCGTGGCCGCGACGGGCGCCACTACGGCCATGGAAGTGAAGTACGAGCCGTCGTTGGTCGACGATGAATTGCAGCAGCATCAGCAGCCTCTGATGGTCGTGAAGAATGTGTCGACTGCCGCCGCGTTCCTCGCTCAGCAACAGCAGCAGCACCAAAACGAAATAGTGGACACGTCCTCGGCGACCGCCACCTCGCAGTTAGTGTTACCTGATGATGGGGGTACCTCGTCCGGCGAGGAGAATTTTATTACCATCCAAACCGCGAACCCTGACCAGTCCAGTCAGATCGTTGTAAGTGCCGCCACCCTGGAGGCAGTTTCGTCTTCGTGATAGTTACTGTTTCACTATCCCAATGCCATGAAGCCATCGTGAAAGAATATTGTCGTCATTGGTTACGCAGGTAAGTACATACGCGCTACGTAAGTTTTCCGTGCTGTAAATATTGTTGTGTAATTACGATGGTCAAGTAGCATACCGTGGTCTGCGAAAACTAATAGCCTTTGCACTAATGAAGGTGCATGTACAATTTCTTCATTTGTGATGCGTTGCGTAAAAACGTCGCGTCGCTTGTGGTAAAAAATATTTTCTCTCAGATTGGCTACTTAACAATAAAAACAGTTTTTACTTTTTATTGTTACAATTAGTCATACTGAGGAAAAAAAATTTTTTTTTCACCAAAAGGGACGTTTTCACGCAACGTATCACATTTTTTGTTTTCATAATTTCATATGTACTTGCGCATTTTTCGACTCCTAATTCTTCTTGTTTTTTTTCTCGTTATAACGTTCTATTGTATTCGAAAAAAAAAATAGAGAAAAAACTGTTCCATAAGAAGGATTTGGTTTCGTCGTAAATTCGTAATTAGTTGATGATGGTATGGTGGGGCGTATGGCTATGGATGCATATCAAATTGCCACCCTCTCCAAGATGCCGCACCCCTAGCCTCGAAATTACCTTTCTGGCTCTGCATTAGGAGTAGGAGAATTTAAAATTGGATCTTGAATCATGTCTCAACTTGAAGCGTTGAATCTAAGAATGACTGAAGGTCGTGAAATATTATTTTTTATAGCACAAATTAATAAACAAATTAGGACGAACGTAAATGAGCTGGACTTGAAAATAATACTTGAGGTAGGTATTATTTTGGAGGAGTTCAAGAATACTTTTATCTAGTTAATATTTTGTGTCACTAACTGTGGTCATTCTTAAAACCAACTCTTCAACCCTCTCAATATGAACTAATATTCAATTCGACCAGAGCCTAATCGTTTGATAATTTTGTAATTTAATACTTGTGGAAAAAAGTGGTCTATGTTGCACCCTGACCCTTGATATGCTATTTGACTATCATTTGACGTGCGTTTGGTCTTTGAATCAAAGCATAGTAGTTTATTTCATAATTTAATGGTTGTCCGAAATAGTTTTAGAGCTCTCATGGACTGCTATTACGTAATTCTGGATCGTGCAGCAACGTTGTTAAATATTCAAACTGTTCACTTTACTAAACGAAATATAATGTATGATATGATCCGTGGAAGAAGTACAACCAGTTGGCAGAAGTTACTTTCCAGAGCTAAGCCGGAATGACTCGAATGATGATGCAGTACCTATAATATGTTTTGTTGACCTTAAATTTGTGGCTGCGGATAGTTTGGTTTCACGTCATTTTTTATAGTGCCTGTGTGTTTTTTATACTCACCACTGATTTTAAATGAAAATTTAGAGCGAAATCTGGTCTTTAACAAATATCGACTTTTTTGGCGCCTGAGTCTACTCTGTCGGAGGTAGTTGAAACGCGAATACCCTCGAGCACCTTAATACGTAACTATAACTTCAAGTTAATAACTACCTTCGTTTGTGTAAAATTCAAAATTTATAATATTATTCTAAATTTATATTAATGTCTGATGTCTTTCGTTACCATAATTCGAGAATTTTGACCACATTCGTTCGTATTCTCGAGAATTTTGTATAAATTTTTAACCTTTCGTCTATATTTTGCTTACTGTTTTTCAATTAGATGGTAGAATCTTTTTTTTTATACCATGTAAAAATCAAATCTTTTTAAAATGTAATTTGTTGATTCGATCATATGATTTCACCAAATACTAATCCGGAAATTTTCTACTATATATTGCGAGTCATGCAATTTATTATTTTCTGACTTGATCGTGTATCAACTATTATTATTAATTTTCATCTAAACTCTTTGTAAGTTGCATTAGGTCAAATTTCTGCTCTTTTTATTTTATTTTCTTATTTTCCCCTCTCCATTTTTAATTATAATACATTCTGTTTTTATGAATTAAGAAAATTTTGTTAATTGACTTTTTCAACTTTGTAAATAAAACCGGTTTTTTTACATTATTTGAATCATTTCTCGACTTTTCATGAAAACATAAACCTTATGTACATATGTATGTATAGTAATTACATAATTATAGTCAGTATACGAAAACAGAATTCTTTCTCTCATTCGAACTTCCAACAAAATCTGAATGACACGGTCACATTACAACTTCAGTGTTCAGAAGAAACTTCGAGACTTGTGAAAATATACGCAGACACTACACTTGGTATAACGAAAATTGGTATGATGAGAATAAGCCACCAAAAAAAATTAAATCATAATTGTCTATAGTTAATGCAACCTTGACTATATGAATATTGATTACAACAGAAAATAAGCTTTCAAATTAACTGATTATGAGAAATAAAATGACTCCATTGGTCAGTAGTATTTAAAATTAAATTTCAAAGAATACTCCGCTCGATTTGAGAAGCTTCAAGGCGTAGTTGAGCAACTCTGTAATGTATGTTTTGGGTTAAATTTTCAAAGATGAATATTCAATTAATATTACGAATTAAAAAAAGGTTCAGTTTCGTTAACAATTTGAGATGAATAAGAAATAATTAAAAACCTCGGATTACTCAACTACGTATAATTAATTTTTACAATTTTTTGGATGAAAATCTTGAATTTGACAAAAATAAGAAACGATACTTCACACAAACTTTTTTTCCAATTTAGAAGGAACTTCAAAGTATTTTGGTATAGTGTGCTTTAAATTAAAATCATATTTTCATTTAATGAAAAGGAATAAAATCAAGTCTGATAATATTTAAGCTAAGCAACGTAGGTATCCAAATCAATTGATACAAAAAATTGGATAAAAATATTAAAAAATAAGAATAAGTAATAAAAAAACTTGAAAAATCGTTGCAAAATGAGATTTTTTTATTAACATCGACACAAACTTTTCTTTCGTAAGTAAAAAATTGGGGAAAAAAAGGTAACCGTGCATTGGTACTTATTTCGAAGTAATTAAAACTAAATCATTTTTGAAAGAGGCAACATCGGGGGGACATAATATAAGAATATCTTGAAATCCAGCTCCATCTTCTGGGACATTAGCTTCAGACCACGTTCTTTCGACAATTCTTTTTATTGACGCGAGAAATTCTTGGTAATATGTTTCCAGTTCACGAGCTAAAACAAACTCATCTGTTCTCACGAGAGCTTTAATCAGGTCTGGAACCAGTTCGTGATACTCTTTTTCATACTGAATCACAGCCTGCCGAATAGCGTTCAACAAGGAAGGCTCCTCTCTACGATTTCCAGGTTTCAGGTTCCATAATCGACGTTCTCTTCTGCGTGCTCTTTTAGCACTACTGCTTGCTGAGCTGGCTTTGGAAGAGCAAGACAAAATTGAGCTCGAGTCAGAACCATCTGATGAGATCACACTCTGTCGGTCATCTTCATTATTTTCTCTTTCAGGGTGCTTTTTCATTTCCCTTACTACATGTAGTCTATCTCGATAGCCTTCCAGAGTAGCTAATTTACTTTTCTGCTGACTTATCAGTGACTTGGTCTCCTCAATTAACGTTGGTCGAATGGATTGCAAAATTGCTTCATCACTTTTCAGTCCCCTGGCGGCGTTAATAGCACAACAGAATTTTCTGGCAATCAGATATGCATCTATCGCTAATTTGCAATCCGAAATGAAGTGGTAGGCCACGAAACCAGCATCTTCAAACTTTCTTTGCCTAAATAATACATCGTACGCTACTTTACTGGTCTGCACTAAACTTTCTTTATCTGAATGCATATATTTGGAAATAGATATCGCAGAAGACCAATCACCAATAGATAAATAGCAGCTAAGCGCACGATGGTAAACCGCTGCTCTTTCAAACAAAATTCCAGCATCGAGTAAGCACTGTTTTTCCTCGTAATTTTCCGCAGCTATGGTCAGAATCTGAACGTATCTGTTTCGCAGTACTTCCGACTCGCAGCTCCTAGCATGGAATATTTCCACAGCAGTTCGAAACAGCTGATGTTTCTTCACGTATTCGACACATTCTTCGAATTTGTCATCGCCATCGCATTGAGCGAGATGCGTCAAGGCCGCTGAGAAGTTTTCAAGATAGTTGCAGATCTTAAATTTCTGATAGTTCTCCTCCAAAGTCTGCAGTTCGTGAATGAAAGGCAAATACTCACTGGGATCGAGTTTTGAGTGCTGAATTATGTGCAAAGCATGCACGAGATCGAAAGAACCTAACGCAGCTTTGTACACGGCTAGAGGGTCGCAAAGATGGCTCAAAGTTTGCACTTCATTGTACTCGACCGCATATTTGGCTGCGTCTGTCAACTTGTTCTGTTTTACAAGCGCTGCTATTAGTGGAACAATTAGCTTTGGATTGTCTAACTCTTTGATAGCTGAGCAAAAATGCTGGCAAATCGTTTCAACTTTATTTGGTACAATTTTAAAATTGGAATGATATTTCCAAGGGAACATCGAAGCAGCCACATTGTCATCTTCTAACTCGGTTATAAAATTGAGCAAGCACGTGGAATCGGAAACGTCACCAATAATAGTTTTGATATTTTTCAAAAACTCATCTGGGTCATGGTCAAACAACACATTCAAATTGATTCTCTGCTTACGCAGCATTTTGAACGCCTCAAAGTACTGAGAGGACTTCAGTTTTTCTTCCATTTGAAAAATACTAAAAGGTCTGGGCACAATGGTTTCCAAATTACCTCGTTCCGTTTCCATAAGTACACGATCGTCGACGATGGTAATGAGGTAGGATTTTGGTTCGACGCCACGACTGAGGACTTCGTCGAAACTGGTTTCTCTTCCAGATAAAGTGACTTTACTAATGAGTAGCTGACTATCCATGGTTAGCATAATGACAAATGGAGGCTTCCAAAAGAACGATACCACGTCTCTATACTTGATTGTTTCGTTTACGTATAAATTTCTATTCTCACTGAGTGCAATAAAGGTATCCTCATTGAGGATTTGCAGACGTACGCATGGCTCAACGAAGCTGATCTCCATCGATTGCAACTTCCCATCACGATACAAAAATAGCTTCCCATTGTCTACATGGACGATTACATCAGTATGGTAACTACACGTTGATAAAATAGGAGAATCCACAGAAAATGTTTTCTCCAAAATGATAGTTTGACTGCCATTGTCGAGACGCGAGACACAAAAGTAGTGGCCATCTATTCGGCACCAACTGAAAAATAGATAGTTGGGCAATATCCAGGTGAATGCTGCTAATTCAGAAGGCGTTGAACACTGAACTGGCCCATTCTCGAAATTGAGCTGCAGATTGCTACCAATTTTGTCATCGAACTTCAACACAGAAAAGCTATTATTGCTCATATACAGGAGCATAGAATTACAATCGAAATCGCCAACAGCAGCAGAGATAGTTTCCGGGAAAATTACAGCATTCACGTAATGAGGCGACAAATCGTAACTCTTATATGGCATACTAGGCGGATGGTTCACCAACGCATATGGAGTAACACCCAATTTTTGACCATTTACAACTGCCACAATTGCCTTATTCGCCTCACTGCCATTTTTGCTGGACTCATTTACTTGCAGGCTCCACTCGTAAGAACGATACACTCCCGACTGCAAAATGACGTGCAGCCTATTTGGTGACAGAAAGTCCCACTGAACGTAGATGATGGATTCATCGAACTGCAAATTTTGTTTCATGTACCATTTATAATTGCTGGTAGTCCATAATGTGATCAACTCTCGATCATCAACTGTTCCATAGCAGGCCAGTATGGATCCATTCGAGTTCCAAAGTAATTCTTTCACTTTGGTTTCCTTAGGAATTTCAAAATCGCCATGTCGTAAGCCATTCTGCTCGATACAACAAATTACTTGTTTGTTAGGCAACGTTTGTGGGCAAAATATTATATTTCTCGAGGGAGACCAATCTGCGGGCGAATGTAAACCAGAAATATCTTTGGTCACGTTCAATAAAGTGCCATCTTGACTAAAAACCTTAATTTTTCGATTTTTTTCTGCGTAACAAATATAACTGACAGCAAATGCAGTTGCGTTTGACTTCCAGCAAACATGAACACTGGTATCAGTAACATCTTCATCGATGACAGCAGCTTCTTTCAGAGAAGATTTGGAGAATTTGCCTTCGGAACCACGAAACTGCGTTTCTACCTTTCCCCAACCAACGTTAATAAATTTGTTCTCTTCTTCTGCAACATTCTGCAACGATATTTCATTCAACTTTTCGGCATCTGTGTTTACAATATTGAAGATAAATAATTTGTCTTCCGAATTAATTAAAACCGTTCTCTCAAAATCGGGACTCCATGAAGCGACTTTCGTAGCACCGACATTCAAGCTCTGACCAAGAGCTTCGTTATCTTCATCATCACCAGTAATCACGACAGAAATCAAGTACCCGTGGCTCAAAATGACGTACAGCTCATTGAAGACAGAGTTGAAGCCAGCAACGGTTACCGTTTGCGAAGGATCATCGATAAATTGAAATAGATCGAGGATGAAAATTTCTTCAAACGAAAAATCATCCTTAATATTCAACTGGTAGAGTTCAATAAATTTGTTAAAAACAAAAAGTTTTGTCGACTTGGAAGTTGACGATTCACTAAAAATCAAACATTTTTTCAGTGATTCCAAGAACGGGTACTTGATACTTATGTTGCGAAGTAAACTGAGATTTCGCATATTGCTAAATGCTGAGGAAGACAATACGATGGTTGACAAACTTGACAATATACTTGAATCTGAATCATCTGATATTGAAGTTTCGTGATATCTGTAACAGAAAACCAAAAATGTGATTCCAGATAATAATGTTTTCTGACTCAAGATTGAACAGTGAAAAGAATTACATACTTGAACAAATAAATTTAGAATATTGAGCATAATATTCAATGTAAAAATTGACTTAAAAATGAGCTCAATTTGGGCTAAAATTTAGTCACCCTAATAACTGTTAAGTGATATTTCTATCGACTAGTATAACATAATATTATGATTTTTATTATTCAAAGTTTGATTGCAAAAATGATCATAGTTTATCAGTTTTTTTTAACCATAATTTAGCATAAATGCACAAATTACAACCACTGGAATAATTAAGGATAATTTTCAGATAATATACCAAACTTTAAACTTTCGCTAATACCTAACATGCACCTTGGAAGAAATTTTGAGAGGGCAATGGCCCAATTAACTTGATCTCTAACCTGCTCGATAAAGCGACTTCTTTTATTTTGCAATACTAAAAAAAAATCAAAAAGCCGATCTCAAGTTTGAACCGAAAAGAAACGTCATAACATACCTCACTTAACATCAACAGAGGTTACTCTCGACTTGATTGATGCATTGAATGGAGAAAATAAGCCCAATGTATCGACCGGAACTGAAGTATCACAATCTAATGATGAAAGTAAAATTATTGGTAATAATTAAAAATGGAAAGGAAAATTCAGAATAATATGATAGTAATCAAAAAATTCTCAAAGCTCACCAATTTTTGCAGCAAAATCACGCCGCGTTGACGACTACATGAGCGCTAGAACTGGAAATTCTGGAATCTACTCTCTAGGGTTTTCCCTTTTCTGTCCGATTTTCTAGTAAAACATACGCAGCATTAAGGAGAAACTCGAAATATGACAGAAGAAATCGCTGAAAATTTAAAAATTTAAATGAGTAAATAACTTTTATCATTTAAGGAGCAGCGTGCGTGAACACATGGAAAACAAAAACAAATGTGACTGTGCCAGTGAAGAGGATCATTCGGGTGAAGGGTGGTAAAAATGAGACCGATAGGAGCGCTAAATAACAACCGAAGCCTGAAGAGGAAAACGGCGAAAACTAATTACCATGCCATCCAAAAATAAAAAACCTATATAGATGGCTCTTTTAGAATTTACCCAGTTTTAATTTAAAGCAGTCAACGTTTCAATATTAAACATGTGCGAAATAGGATTACCTTTTAATTAGAGCATTTTGTATTCTTTTTTACAAGTATAACTATTTTATAAACGTATTCAGTCTAATTTATATTCACATCACTCGTGCTTCTATTTAATTATTAAGTTATTAATTCAGAATATTTTAAATTTTATGGGAGTTTTCATTTTTTTTTCTTTGTGATTTCTTAGATAAAATTAGAAAATTATTTCATATGGTGATGATTTAATTGATTTTATGATTTTTAGCAATGTTTGTTGATAAATTTTCCGTATAATTATTTTATTACCTATAATTATTATGTGTCGAAATAATGCACACTTATCCACCAATATGGTATAAAAAATGATCGAAATACTATTAACATACGAAAAATATAAACATTCAAGAAATTTACTGTCGATCCCACGTTAATAGCTCTGTTCGGACGCTACAAGGAAACCTGTAATTACAGTTTTCCTGGTCTGTAAACTGGCCCAAGTACAGGCCAGGAAAATGAAAGCGTCCGAACAGCTTCCTGGCAAATTCAACACTCTCTACCAAATTAACCAAGCAAAATTTTTTTCAAATATTTGTGAAGAATAAAAATATCTTACTCTTCTTTTCTAGAATGTACTAAAAATCGAACAAAGTAACGTCTTCAATGTTTCCCATAAATACAAAATACTTCCTTGCATATTTGATTATTAATTAACGAAATTAGTCAACTTTTTTATTTCATTCATAAAACCTTTGACAATAGTCAAAATACCCACACTGATAAGTAATGAAAATTTTCAAGATAAACGAATTTAAGGTGAAACAATTTTTCCTGGTCCGTTACCAGGACGTTTAAACTCCTGGCGAATTTTTACCAGGAACTGTTTCCTGTAACCTTCCTGGTAGCGTCCGAACAGACTAATTGTTTACCAGGAAAAGCGTCCGAACAGCTTCCTGGCATATTTCGACCAGTACTGGCCCAAAATTACCAGTCCTGGTAGCGTCCGAACAGAGCTAATGTTAATGTTCTTTTATAGTTTTCAACAAATCTAATTGCAGTCTGCAATTGCCTACTTCTGGTTTGCACAGACATAAACTATAGTCACTTTTTGATTTTTAAATAAATTAATCATCTGAATTCACATTTTCACTATTATTGTTTCCACGTGAAATATTTTATACTCTTTTCTCGGGTAAAAGAAAGTATGGACTTTTTTTTCGTAACTACATACGCGTCTTATATTAAAGGCCACAAACAATATATAATCATAATCATACATATAGTGGGTAGTTATTTCGGTTCGGTATTTTGTAATATTAGACATTTTTCTCTCTTATATCTAGAATTGTTTTTTCATTTTTTCCAATTGTTCGAAGAAATTTTTTTATAGCTTTTTTTGTTTGTTAGAATGTATGTCTAATTTTTTTTTTGTCTTTTAAATAAAGAAAATATTGACGGTGATTATACTGATTTTTAAAACATTTCAAACAGAAAAATATTCAAGAATTTTCATCTCTGAACAGATTCATCGCTGACAATACGGAGGGAAGAGTTGAATAATCTATGATGAATTTCAAAGTATAAAATACATTCTGATACCTGCTTACCCAGGCGTTTATTTTATTAAATCAATACTGTAAAATGATCCTTATGAGTAAAATATAAGAACAGGAAAAAATTGAAACTTTGAAAATGAAGGTACTGAAAAACTGATGGAAAAAAAAATTTCAATGGAAAATGTACAACAAAAATGAACAGAATTCCAAGAACCTGAAACCAGTGTATTTTAGGTTAAATTAAAATTTCGAAATTCAATAAAACAATTAAAAATGATGAAAATACTGATGCCTACTTTGACTCACTGTAAAGAATGCGGATTGGTATACAAGCGGCGCAACGTTCCCTCTTCGAAGATACGACTCTCTATGAAATAAAATAAGGCTTTCTCTGGACAATATTTCGTTGAGAAAGGTAAAAATAAATATGCAATGATATTCATTGTTTCTCAATAAACGAAAGCACTAACTCAATTGATATTGGTTAGTGGTTCAAATAACGTTTGTTCATTCGAGTATTCAGTCATTACTCGTGTTTATCCCTTACAGAATTGGAACTTTTCAGTCTTCAGTAATTAAGATTGTTTCTGGACCACAATAACGTACATAACAAGAAATAAACCTGTGAATTGCAATTTTCGAATACTACGGAAGGCACATGCCAAAATTCATGAAAATCTTGCTCATGTAAATTTAACCTGGAAATATTTTAAGTACGGTGTCGTTAAGAAGATTCAGTTCTCTACATCCCTACCCATACAATTGAGTACCACATAACTGCGAAACCGTTATCTCGACAATTGACCGACAACTGTTTCAAGATTGTTTCTCTTAATTACATTTCCATGATTCAATCTCCAACTGAAAAATTAGAAGCATGAGAAATGGTCCATACCCTATTAAAATAAAATTCTGACAAAGTATTTTATTAACGAGTTTCAATTTTTAATTCATAGTTGGGTATTAATAAATGAATGTGGAAATTTACGTGAAACAAAAATATACAAGTTTCCATCATCAAAATAAACGGATTCTAAGAAAAAATAAACTTTTGTTTATATCTTATAGAGAAAAAATTTTTTTTACATGAAAATTATTACTAAATGGAAACGTAAATTCAGACTTTTCAATTATGGGGAATCAAGAAACGAATCGATAGGGTAAATTCGTAAATTCATGTTTCTTAAATCACGACTTATCTGAATTTGAATTCGATGTCGATCGAGGCCGTTTACTCGATTCACTGCTCTTAGAAGGACGGGGACGAAGTTCAGCGGGTTCAATGTCATCAGGAGAGGTTCGTTTACGACTTTTTTCTTGTAAAAATTCTTTGCCCCCTGATGGATCCCCAATTGGTGGAATGGGGTCATGAGGGCTGGTTTCTTGCGAAGATTCAGCAGCTGACGGATCGCTAATTAGTGGAATGGGGTTATCAACAACATCCATTTCTGCAGGTGGAATTTCAGCTCCTAAATTCATCGTTGGCGCAACAGATTGGTCTGCAGTTCTTTCGCGTAGTACGTTACTAAAGTCGGAACCGGCAAATGAGCCATAAGGTACTCTAGCTCGAAAATGACCGCGAACGGAGACTTTCAAACTGTAAACAAAATTAAAACCGTAATTAATTAAAAATCTTCAGAATAATGATTACAGGATGGACGATGAAACACAAACTCACAACTGATCAACCCAGACCGTCAGACAACTCATCAACTCGTACGCGAAATCTTCTAGATTTTCGTCGTCTTGTAATATATTCGTGGGAACGGGATAGTCTATAACGGCTGATTCCCGCATTTTGTTATTGGATTGCGCCTAGAAAGAGATGATATTGAAATACCATAATAATAAAAATACAACAATAACTGCATAAAAAAGAGATAAAATATTACGATTATTAAAAATGCTACACGTTCTTGCGTCACACCGTAAACGCAATCATATCGAATTTCACGATATTCGTAAGTTATTACGTTCGACGATGATGGGAACGGTGGCGGTTCTTTTGTTCGTACGTTTCCTTCAACACGAAATCCACGAAGTTCATCAACGAGCCAAATATGTATGAGAACTTTAGTGAGATAATCAGCTGGAACTTTTGTCAAATCCAAAATGTCTACATCGTTGCCTTGTGCTTGTGCAACTAATCATTATTCTGAAGATTTTTAATTAATTACGGTTTTAATTTTGTTTACAGTTTGAAAGTCTCCGTTCGCGGTCATTTTCGAGCTAGAGTACCTTACGGCTCATTTGCCGGTTCCGACTTTAGTAACGTACTACGCGAAAGAACTGCAGACCAATCTGTTGCGCCAACGATGGAGCTGAAATTCCACCTGCAGAAATGGATGTTGTTGATAACCCCATTCCACTAATTAGCGATGTTGCACAACGCGCTGAGCATAGAACTTCGACGCCATTACTAAGATTAAGTTTAAAAAAAAGTGTTTGAAATGCTATTCGAAAGTATATGAGAAAATTACACTGGATATTAACTCCTTACCGATTTTTTCACAATGATTGTTTTTCCGTTCCACAAGGAATTCAAAAAATGAACGGGGCGAACTAGAATCGGAACTTCGGAGGAAATAGTGCAAGAGCAGATTTTTAATACTTTCACCACATGTCAATTCTAGAAAATATCAAACGACAATTAATGAAACTGGAAAAACCCACAATCTTATCAACCTAGTCATATTGGCTGAATTGATGTAATTGTTCATAGATAAATTCCATCACCATTTGTATTCGTTGATATGACTGTGTAGTGATCACAAGGGTATAAATACAAGGTGAATGATGGAATATTAAGATAGGAAAAATATAGAAAATATTGTTTACATACCATCAAAATTCGCCAACATATTCAATATAAATTATTCAGGATCGTTTTCAGTTGCATCTGTGGGCAAAATAAATTCACTTGACAGTCAATTAAATGAATTCAGAGGTGAGCTAAATTAAAAATAATCTTTTCAAAATCAAGTTCCCAAAAACCTAAATTTTTTAAAACGTAAATTAATTTTTTCAACGGCAAATCATGAAAAGTTTCATGAAATCATGTTCTATAAGTTTGGACAGGGAAAATTGTCAATAAATTTATAGTTCAAATTATTTCAAATGTGAATTAAATATTTTCACTCACATCAGTTTTTCGGTACTGACTAAACAGTCATTTCAGGTTGGAAAATATCTGTACAGTAGCCTGATGATGGAGTTGGTATTGCAAGAATGTCCCATCTCATGTCGTAAGTTTTAATTCAAGATATTTAAATTTTGAAAAAATTTTATTGAAAAATGAAATTTTTATCGAGTTTCTTGATGATTGTTTGAATATTGCATTGTATGAGTTGAAAATGAAATGGATTATGGAATGACCTGTGGCCAAGTTTCTTGGTGACGTCATATTACAAAGATCAGGGTTGCCGTCAACGCTTCGCTTTTACTTTACCTTGACTTTTTTCGTTTTTTAATGTTTTTTATACCGCACTCTTGTTTCGCTATCCAGTTGATTCATAACTCTATATAACGTTCCAAAGGAAAAGTGGGAATGCCAAAAGCAGCCAAAAGAATCATTTTAATTTTTAAAATTTCACCAGCGAAACAGCGAAAGTACATTATACATCACGTATAGGTATTTGGACATTTAAATGCTTCAATCAGTTCTTCTGAAAATTCAAATTTCAGATTAGACTAGATTACCTGAAGTAGTAGATTATAACAGCATGATATCTTTAGAGAAGCCTGTGTAAAGCCTCAAAATGAGTGACATATTTTTTTCAACCAGAAAAATCGTCGGAGAAATTTCAAAGTAATACCAGTTCACAGATTGCACATAATGGTTAATTAGGCAGTTTGGAAAAATTAATATATTAATAATATTATATGTGGACTCAATGAATGATTAGTGTTCGTGGAACAGTAGGAGTATTTTATTTCCACTTTTCCTTTATTTACAAATGAAAACAATGTTAGGGTAACTTTCTATAGAATCGTGTAACTGTTTTAAACTGATCTCATTCATGCAGCAGATAGAATCTGTCGAATATTCACCAGTCAAGTACTGTGAATAAGGAACGTCATTCATCATTGAAGTTTCCAAATTGACAGGATACTGTTACCATGATAGAAGTATCACATTATTTATATTTTCAAATTTTCAATATTTTTCAATAAAATTAGAATCAATATTACCTCGTGGATTCGTCGAATGAAGCCTTCCAAAATACCGAATTCGACGAGTGACCTCTCATCAATGTTTAGTTGGAGAGGATTGAAGCGTATACATAAATCTTTCATCGTAACACCACTCTTCATATTAGAATACATACAGAATATGTCTCGTATTTGCGCTGACTCCTTACCTAAACAAATATTTTTTGGTTGAATGCTTTTATTTAATTATTACACAAAACGGAACAGAAAGAAGACTTTATAAAACAAACTGGGGTGCGCAGGAAAATAAAAGCAGTGACCAAAAAACTTTTTTTAATTATTATTTTTGTATTACTTTTAATTTAATTGAATATAGCTATGTTGGACGAGAGTTTGAGCGATTTGAAAAATTGCCTAATGTTGAATAAAACCAACATAATATTATTATAATTTTTCAATACATCCATTCAACTCTTCTACAATAATTGAACAAGAAACTCCGAATAGTCATACTGCGTTAACTTTAAATAGAGGAAAATTATATTTTGTGGGTTATCCTACTATTTCCAAGAAAAAACCTTCAAAATGGCGGCTGAAAAAAATTTGGTTCTTTTGTTTGTAAAAGTTCAACATTTTTGAAACATCCATAAATAAATATAAATGGGCTGACGGTCCAGAAAAATCATAAAGTATTACTAATATCAACAACTCACCCGTTCTAGTAAGAGCTAAGATGCATTCTTCCTGCAGTTTTTTATCCACAGCAAGTTTTCTCAGTTTTGGGGTAACAGCGTACATACTACTATAAAGAAATATGGGAATCATACAAACAACACCATAATAACTGGAAACAAAATAAAACAGAAAAATTTACAAACAACAATATAAATAATAACTATTTATTCGGGCTAAATACCTTAAGGTAACTGGAAAGCCAATTTTTGTAAGGGTAACGAAATGCAAACTAAATAAACCGGTCTTTTCAAAAACACAGTCATTCCACTTTTTAAGGCATACGTAAAAATACATAGGATAATATTATTACTGATTGAGAGTAGCTGGATCGATTGGCGCAACAAAAAAACTTTCCAATTGCAAGAAGTCTATCAAATTCAAGCCACAAAATTCATTCAGTTCGAAAGATAACTCATTCTGGAATAAATGCTTTTCTGCACTGAAAAATTAGCTCAGTTCCAGGTGGGAAGGTATTCATTCGACGAAATCAAGTCAGAATTGAAATTCCAGAATTAATTGAGTTGATAAAATTTAGTTCCGACTCTTTTGCTATGATTTCAAGTGTTTTTCCAGTTAATTTCCTACATTATGCAGTACCACGTTCTAAATTTCAAGATTCTAGGCGAATGGGGAGAAAATGATACTTTTTTCATCTACTCAAAAATAGGATGAGTAAAATGAGTGGATTTTTGAAATTACGGGTTTGGAACATGTTAGATTTACTAATACTTACACTAAATTCTGTAAGCACGATTTAACTAGGTTATTATTGACACCTGCCATAGCAGAAATTTTTTTAACGTGATTGACTCCATTGATGTAAGGTAATATCTATAACAACGGTAAAATTTAGTATTATTGGGTAACTTTATTCGAGTAATGATACTCTAGTCGAACGAGCATGTAAGGTTGAAGATATGAGCAATGGTTACCAAGTTCACAAGGATTGTCAAGGAGCCCACCTCTAATAACATACTAAGAGTCTCGTCTCTGCTATTTTAAATTGGCTGATAGTAGAATACACGTGGAAAAAGAGATTTGGGGTTGGTACAGGTTTTTCTACTCAAAAAAGCCACATGCACAGGGCAAGATTTCTAGTATTCTATATTCACCTAACAATCCTAAGCTGTTCAAAGTCAGTAACGATTTATTTTCGCGTCAAATTTGACTGGAATAGTAACCTGCATAGTTGTTAAATCCCATCGGTCAGAATGAAATGATTCTTTCGAGTCGAGCAGAACTGGTACTTCGCAATCCGAAATGGGCGGCGGATCTGGACGTATCTGCACAACTTTCAAGTGAGTAATAACTTTTGGGCCTGCAAATAGATAAAACACAATTAATAAGTAATAAATAAATAAACATAAGATTTAAAAATATCGAGCGAATCGTAAACGTGTAAAGTCGATACAGCTTACCAGACAAAACACAGTACTTATGTGTATTAAGATCATTCATAACCTGGTTCAACATAGTTACTAACTGAGTTCCATTTGATTTATTGTTAGCCAGCTGAGATATAAATCGACATGTGATTTCTAACGACATCTGATGAACAAATTAATGTCAAGTGTTTTTCAAGTAACAAATGATTTTCGCAAGGCAATCCTTACCAGGAAATCAGTTAGTTTTTTGACAATATTTTCGTAGTGAACACTTCTGGCCCAGGCATCGAATACGAAACATAAATTAAAACAGTAAGCATTTCGGGCATATACTTTGTCGTCGATTCGTGTAGGAAACCCAAGTATTTTGAAACCGAACACAGTTCTACAAAAATATATGATCGTATTTATATAAGCACGAAACATTGGCTTGATCAATGGCGAATATTTCAATTTGATATAAATACATGGTGATAACATTCTTGAAAAGTTGTGCTTTCGGAATTATGTACACGCTGACCGACTCAAAATCATCCTTCGACATGTAGTCTTCTGGCACCTGAAAATAATGAGATTCGAATCAATAATAACTGAACGTCAAGGTAGCTGAAAAGTTGATGCTTGCATTAACAGTTTATTTACTAACCTGACAAACAATCTTAGGACCAGCTGTAGGATGAAATTCGCATAGAAAAATACAACGTATGGGTCCATCACGTCCACAGCCTTCGTAGAAACGGCTAGGGCGTAACATTATGAATAATAATTTTATTGCAGATCTTTTACATTGTCGAATCCTATATTAATAAAAAGCAATGAAAATGTTGAGAGCATTTGCATGATATGCAAGAAAACTTTAAAATATCAACATAAGAACTTACTCGAAATTGAATTTGTGGAATCAAATAAATGTTAATATTCAATTTAGGTAGGCTAGACTTTAAAGTTTGAACTTTTAAAATTTAAACGTTTATTGTTCATCATTTTGTTTGATTTTGTTGTTGCATCGATGCTTCAAACTTTGAATCCGTCTGCCGTCTCGCTCTCGCTCGAGTCTCAACTCTCGACTCGACCTAACTACACACACAACACTCTACAGTCGTCTTCGTCTACGTCATTCTAACTTGCGAATGGCCGAAGGCTGGTGGAAGGGGTGCGTGCGCGCCTCACCATCTCCTCGATCGGCGACGTTTAAAATTAAGTCATATCATAGGACATAATTTTAAGG